>CM054059.1:502733288-505133288 GCA_028641055.1 Alopecurus myosuroides
ACGAGCTAGGGGATCGCAACGGAGGTGAAAAGAGGTCGGGAGGTGCAGTGGTTGCGGTTGCCACCTCGAGCTCGATCTGCTCGGCCTGAAAATGGCCACGGCCTGCCTCGCTCGCAGAGAGCGAGTGAGCAAGCGAGAGCTCGATGGGGTGGGTTAGTGTGGCTAGGAGAGTGTGCTAGCGAGAGGGTTTGGCCACTAGGGCTATGTAGGCACGAGGCCAAAGGTGGTGGCTCGGGTTGGCAATGGCATGGGCATGCCTTGCCCTTTGGGGTTTCTCCAAGGGTGGCCACGGTTCCAATTGGTTCCTAGGGGTCAAGCCAGTACAAATGGATGAGCTAAGTCACAGCAAGGGCCAAGGGATGGGTAAAAGAAAGAAAAACCACTATTTCAACCACTATTGTGACCTCACTCATTAGTCAAATGCCACCTCATATTTCTCCCTCCCTGGTCAGCCAAAGTAGGATCCAATGCCACCTTCTAGAAGTTTATAAACTAGGTTTTCGAATAGGCAAGGTGGCCTGGCTTGGATCAGCACACACAAGCTAAAAACATCAAGTCCAAAAGTGTAATCACTGTTCTGTCAGAAAAATTCAGTTAGGCAGTGTTTCTGAATTTTTCTAAGTGCTGGAAAAACAGACAGAGATAGCAAAAGTTGGGCTGGTTTTCACCAAGCAAACAAGCTCTAAAATGAGTGATTTAAAAAGCTAATCAGAGAGCAACTATCCAAGTTTCATAACCAACCATTTGATTTGAAAAAGGATAGGTTTATGGCTCTGAAAATAAATGGCAAAGTAGGTACATTCTCTGTTTTTAAAATGCTCAATTTTCTGTCTTAACAAGATGGCTCAAAAACCATCATGGCATTGTGTGTTAATTTTCTTTGTAGGTTTTTCCAAGAGTGTAGTTTTGTTGTACTCATAACAGAGAGTAGTTTTGATCAAAGAAAATCCATAATTGGATAATCCTTGTGATGGAAAACAAGGGTTGAAAACAGCTACTTGGCTGTTTTTCAGGGCAAAAATTATATTGGAAGATCTAATGAAATCTTTTCCAATTAATTTTATTTCAAGTTCAAGTTGATTCCTGGTCATTAATAACACACTTTCAAGTTGAAACTTAAGGTCACCTCAAGTCTTGAAAAATAATCTCATAAGAGCCTTAGTGGAAAACATAGGAAAACAAAAATAAAGCAATGTGTTTCTTAGGAGAAAAACTCCTCAAGTGAGTGTAAAGAAACACACCATTAATATTCACTACACAAACATGTTGTCCACTTAATTTCATTACAAAAGTCTTAAGAGGCTTGCTAAAATACTATTATACAAGTGCTTAAAAACAGGGATGTGACAAATCTCCCCCCCTTAAAAGAATCTCGTCCCGAGATTCGCGGGTCTAGGCTTTAAGAAAATCAGGGAACTCCTTCCTGATATCATCCTCACGCTCCCAGGTAGCTTCTTCCTCAGAGTGATTGGTCCACTGAATCTTAAGGAATTTTATAGCACGCCTCCTGGTAGCACGCACAATTTCCTCGAGAACCCGCAGGGGTCTATCACGATAAGTCAAATCATCATTTATGTCAATGGTCCTGAAATCCACGTCTTGATACGAGAGATCCTTCTCTGGTACTTGCAGACATTTCCGGAGCAATGACACATGGAAAACATTGTGAAAAGCAGATAGCTCCTCAGGTAATTCTAACTGATAAGAAACTTCGCCACGACGTGCCAAGATCTTAAAAGGGCCAATATACCTGGGGGCCAGCTTTCCTTTGACATGGAAACGCTGCATCCCTTTGAGTGGCGTAACACGAAGGTACACGAAATCTCCAATGCTGAAAGAGACATCACGACGCTTCGTATCAGCATAACTCTTCTGACGAGATTGAGCTGTCTTTAAACGTTCCCGAATAAGTTGGACTTGCTCCTCTGCAGCCTTCAAAGTGTCCACACCAAAAACCTGACTGTCTCCAGTCTCAGTCCAATTTAAAGGTGTACGGCATTTACGTCCATACAGAGCTTCAAAAGGGGCCATTTGCAAGCTAGACTGATAACTGTTGTTGTAAGAAAACTCTGCGAAGGGCAGACAGTCTTCCCATTTAATTCCATAGGACAACACACAAGCACGGAGCATGTCCTCCAGAATTTGGTTCACACGCTCTGTTTGTCCATCAGTCTGCGGGTGATATGTTGTGCTAAAAGCTAGTTTGGTTCCCAAACTCTCGTGCAACTTCTTCCAAAATCTAGATGTGAACTGTGTACCTCGATCAGATACAATCCTGCTTGGGACTCCGTGTAGGCTGACAATCCGAGAAATGTAAAGATCCGCAAGCTGATCTCCACGATAGGTTGTCCGGACAGGAATAAAGTGAGCAACTTTCGTGAGCCTGTCCACGACAACCCATATAGAATCATTTCCTCGGCTGGACCTAGGAAGTCCAGTGATGAAGTCCATCCCCACTTCATCCCATTTCCAAACAGGCACTTGCAATGGTTGGAGCAATCCAGCGGGACGCTGGTGCCCGGCTTTTACTTGCTGGCAGACATGGCACTTGGCTACAAATGAAGCAATCTCTCGCTTCATTCCATGCCACCAGAATCTCTCTTTCAGGTCTTGATACATCTTTGTTCCTCCAGGATGGATAGAATACATGGTCTCATGAGCTTCGACCATGATGGTCTGCTTGAGATCAGATTCAGAGGGAACACAAATACGGCCTTCATACCATAATCCCCCATCAGCATCGATGGTAAACCCAGCAACCTTTTCCTTCTCCATGCGGGCCTTAATCCCATCAATACTTTTCTGGCCTTTCTGCGCTTCTTTGATTTGGTCAACCAGGGTCGGTTTAAGCTCTATGGCGTCTAACATGCCATAGCTGACCACTTCAATGCCAAGCTGGTCCAGCTCTTTCCACAACTCGGGTTGCCTTACTAGAATCATAGCATTTAGAGAGGCCGGCTCTCGACTAAGAGCATCTGCAACCACATTTGCCTTTCCCGGGTGATAATGAATACTCAGATCATAATCTTTAATGAGCTCAATCCAGCGGCGCTGCCTCATGTTGAGCTCACGTTGAGTAAAGATATACTTTAAACTCTTATGATCCGTGTAAATTTCCACTCTTCTTCCCATAAGAAAGTGCCGCCATGTCTTGAGAGCATGGACAACGGCAGCAAGCTCTAAGTCATGAGTGGGATAATTCAACTCGTGGGGCCTTAACTGGCGGGATATGAAAGATATCACCTTCCCTTCTTGCATAAGCACGCTTCCAAGACCAAGCTTAGAAGCGTCACAATATACGTCGAAATTCTTGGTGACATCTGGCATTATAAGGATTGGGGCAGACACCAGTCGGTGCTTCAACTCATTGAAACTTTCTTCACACTTGTCCGTCCATAGGAACTTGCTATCCTTCTTGAGCAACTGGGTGAGGGGTCTGGCTATACTCGAGAATCCCTGAACAAACTTGCGGTAATATCCTGCCAAACCCAGAAAGGATCTGACTTCAGTCTGGTTGGTCGGAGCAGCACGCTTCTCCACATACTGAACTAGAGCAGGGTCAACAGATATTCCTCCCGCAGATACTACATGTCCAAGAAATCCGACTTCCGTCAACCAGAATTGACATTTACTAAACTTAGCATACAATTGATGCTCACGAAGTGTTCCGAGCACAAGTCTCAGATGTTCTTCGTGTTCTTCCTCACTCCTCGAATATATAAGAATGTCGTCAATAAACACCACGACAAACTTGTCTAGAAAATCCATGAATACCTTATTCATGAGATTCATGAAATAGGCAGGGGCATTGGTTAGACCAAAGGACATTATGGTGTATTCATACAGCCCGTAACGAGTGGTGAAAGCAGTCTTTGGGATATCAGTATCACGGACTTTCAATTGATGATAACCAGTCCGAAGGTCAATCTTGGAGAAGATTACAGCCCCATTCAACTGGTCAAACAAGTCTTCAATTTTGGGCAACGGGTATTTGTTCTTGATGGTAACATCATTTAACTTGCGGTAGTCCACACATAAACGAGTGGTACCGTCCCGTTTTCCCACAAAAATGATCGGGGATCCCCAGGGCGATGCACTAGGGCGAATCAATCCCTTCCTTAACATGTCCTCCAGCTGAGTCTTCAACTCATCTAATTCCTTCGGGTTCATCCGATACGGCTTCTGTGCTATGGGTCCAGTTCCGGGCACTAACTCGATCACAAACTCGATATCCCGATCAGGGGGCATACCGGGTAATTCTTCAGGAAAAACATCCGGGTATTCGCAAACTACCGGAACTTCCTCAAGGACAGGGTGGACTATTCCGGTGTGGCAGTGAACTTGTGACGAGGGTCGAGTTGCAGTGTACGCAACCTTTTCCCCATCCTCTGAGATCATTTCAATAGATTTCTTAGTGCAATCGATAACTCCCTTATACTTGGCCATCCAGTTCATACCGAGTACCACTTCTATCCCTTTGGATCCCAGCACTATAAGATCAGCATGAAAAGTTTTCCCTTGAATTTCTACTGGTACCTCATTGCAAATTAGGTTGGCTTTAGTACTATCCCCAGGTATTTGTACTAACATAGGGTTGTGCATACGGGAATGCTTCATACCACTTTTCTCAGCAAACGGTTTAGTGACAAAGGAATGTGATGCACCAGAATCAAACAGTACTGCGGCTGGTACCGAGTTGACAGGAAACATACCCATCACCATGTCTGGTGCCTCCTGAGCTTCTGCAGCATTGATATGGTTCAGGTGTCCCTTCATCCTATTCTGCCGTCCAGTGGAAGGACCATGGTTCATCTTGGTTGCAGCAGGCTGGACTGGAGCAGTAGCTTTGTTGGGGCACTCACGAGCGAAGTGGCCCTCCTTTCCACAGGCAAAGCAACCTCCAGAAGGCTTTGAGCTCGGGTTCGGCTTGGGAGCATTGTTGGTGTGGTTCCCATTTCCTCCATTGTTACTCCCATAGCGGTTTCCATGATTATTCCCAGAGTGATTACCATGGTTACCACCATAGCTGTTTCCTCCGTACCTTGGTGCATACGGTGCAGGGTGATTGTAGTTGTTGGGTCTTGGTGCATAGTTGTGGTTGGGGCGGGGTGCATAAGCAGGCGCCTTGTGGGTTGGTGGCCTCGCATACGGAGTGTTGCGAGTCCTCTGAGCACTAGGTCCTCCATGAGCAGTCATCTTCCTCTTGCGGTTATCATCAGCAGATTTCCGCTTGTGCTCCAGCACCATAGCGGCATTAGCAAGGGTCTCCATATCCTGGAATGGAACCACTACTAGAGAGCACTGGAGCTCATCATCCAGCCCATTTAAGAACCTCTCCTTCTTCTTAGCATCAGTATTAATATCGTCCTGTGCATACCGGGACAGAGTAGTGAAATTCTCCCAGTATTCAGACACTGGCATGCTTCCCTGCTTCAGATTCAGAAACTTCTCCCGCATAAGTGCCATCATTCCCTGGGGAATGTGATACTTGCGGAACCTTGCAGAGAATTCCTCCCAGGTGAACACGTGACCAGCAGCAACAGTCTCACGGGTAGTTTCCCACCAAGTCCTGGCAGGACCAGCGAGAAAATGGGAGGCCAACAGGACCTTATCATTCTCCTCAACTGAAGCGACCTCCAGTTTGTTTGCAATGGTGCGGAGCCAGTCGTCAGCATCGAGAGGCTCCACAATCCTTGTGAACACTGGGGGGTTGGTGTGCTGAAAGTCTCTCAGTCTCGAGCGAGCACCATTTCCATTGCCATTTCCATTATTGTTGGCGGCAGCAGCTAGTTGTTGCAGAGCGGTAATGGTAGCTGCACTCTCATCTCGGCTGGCCTGGCGATCTTCCATCAGCAGGGCCAACAGCGCCTCCACTGTGGGTGGTGGTGGCGGTGGGGGTTCGCGACGGGGTGCCATGCTGAAGTGAAACATGTGTAAGTCTAAGAAATAAATTCTTGTTTTTGAAAACCCAGTACCTTAATATTTAAACAAAAGGAATACTAGCGATATGTTTCAAAAACAAGAGCGGGGCAGTCGCAAACTTGAATGAAATGAACGCAAGTAGTGACAATCAACAGAAAACCAAGCCAAACATTTCATTCATCACCATAATTAAACAGAGTTTCTTACATTACACACACACATCACAAGCCATATCATACAAGGAAGGCTTCATCGAGCTACAGGGGTGCGATTGGTGGGGTCATCGCAAGGCTACTACTAGCAAACTATCTAGCAAAACGATCTAGCATACCTAACTAGTATCTAGACCAGCACCATGTGCTAAGGGTGAGAAGGCAGCGACTACACAGAGTCGTCGCTGTCCCCAACGTCGAAGATACGCTCCTCAGGGTCCTCCTCCTCCTCGTCAAGCAGGTCATCATCATCCTGCTCGCTAGCCTCGCTCATATCCATCCCCTCTAAGTCGGAGGGAACATCCTCAATAGGCAGAAGATCCTCAATCTCCCTGTGGAGCTCTGCGGCCTCCTCCTCCAGCTCCTCTACGGTAGCGTCTCTCGTGGCTATGTCATCACGAGCTATCTGAAGCCTGCCGCGCAGAACGGCGTTAGCCCCCTCCAGGGCCGTCAGTCTAGTGGTGAGGCGTGCACGGCCAAGGCGGGTGGCCCTCAGCTGCCTCCGTAAGGCACGGTGCCTCGCGGTAGTAGCCTCCAACTGCTCCCTCAGCTGGGACAACTGCTGAGCCAGAGCTCCACTCTCCTCCTGGCTGTCGTGAAGCTCAGCCCTCAGCTCGTCAGTCTCGGCTATCAGTGTTTGGTGCACCAATATGCCGTGGAGGGTGTCAAGACGCTGGTCGTCCAACCTGAGCTGAGTGCGGTGTAGCAGAATCTCCATCTCGTCCAAGTGGGGACCAACAGTGGTAAAGTCTGGCTCGACAGGAAGTGGTATGCCATCCTCATCACGCCTCCCAATCAGCTCGAACCGGGAACCGATGAACATGTACTCCCCGATGTGTGCCAGACGTGCTACTGACTCCTGAATCACGCGCACCGCAGCCTCGTTCCAAGAACGATCAACAGCACGGTACACGTAGGCCTCCACTGTCGGGCTAGCAAGAGGTGCGCGGATAGTGACCTCCGCGTACCAGTCTCCCTCCAGAGGTGCCCCGACAACTAGTCCTCCTCGCAGCTCCGGAAGTGTCCGTCCCAACACAGTAGCCATAGATACTAGCCTCTCCTCGAAAAGGAAAGACTCGCCACGTGGACGTCCCAACTGAAAAGCCACGGTGATGTCCACGTCCATCTACACAAAATTTTAAGTATAGTTTAAGTTAGATCCAAGTGTGCAAGATTTTAGGTTCATGCAAGAAATAACTTTAATGCAAGTAGAGTCTAACCCAGAGAGGTGGTGGGATATAGGGAATAGTTCTATACTTAGTCATATATCCAAAAAAAATTTGTATTGGCAACTTAGATTATCGGAGTATACACTAACGTCCATGCTAACTAAGGTCTCCTAGAGTCAGGATGGCTGTGATACCAACTTTGTAGAGGCCCCAGACCGGATAGGTCCAGAACCCCTCATATGCATTCATTCACGATCCCAGAAGAACCAGTCGCGAACAACATACGTAGTTGGCATACAGAATACATCATCCATTACACGAATATAGAGTCTTACATAAATGGTCACATGACCAAGTTCTTGATAACTGTCACGCAGGACAGACATTCAAAGTAAACACAGCGGAAGACGATAAGCATAGCGTAGTAGAACCCGAGTCACGCCTCATCCTACAGGCTGCTGACTGGGAGACGATCCTAACTCGCAGGGCCATCAGCGTAGAACTCCTCCTCATAGTACTCCTCCTGAGGTGGCTCCTCGTAGTCTGATAAGTAGATACCAGGGGCGAAACCAAATGGGTACATTTGAATATACTCAACAAGACATCCTTTATTAGCTTACAATAATGCATACATGCTTATTTGGTGGAGTGGGTAGGCCATACATATGGTTCAGCTACCCATGACAGATAAAAGATTTGCCATGGTTGATTCTTCAAGTTTACCTCTTTGTAAACAAAATCATTTAAAATAAGGTAGTTTTGCTCTCGTAGATATCACATATCTTGGAGATTTTATAATTCTTTTGGAAAAGAAAGTTTTTCTTTTCAGAAACTTTTTGTAATAGTTTCTTTCTCATCGGTATCTCACAGATACCAAGTCATTCCTCCATAGTACCTCTCAGGTACAAAAGCCTTCCTTCAAAAACCTCTTTTGAAAAGTTGACACAATACTAGCTACATGGCCATTCAACCGTCCATATCCGAGGACGCGGCTATCTCGAAATAGTTTTACTCTGCAGAGGTGTACACATTTCCACTAGATCCAGAGTCCGCCATGAAACAACCATGGACTGTTCCCAACCTATGAGAACATCAGATTACTGGTCTTGACTATCCACTCTGTACAAGCTAGTACATGACTATCTCTTCAATTGGGGTTTCCCTCCCTGGCAAGCCATGTCCCACACCGCTCAAACAGGAGACCCAACTGATGCATCCGGAGGGAAAATTAATCCCACACTTTAGATGTCCCGTATACTCACTCCTAGCGACATTTCGGTTCGGAGGATCCAATCCCCTATAGCCTTTGAGATAGCACAAATACTAACCCTAACAAGTTTTTAATCAAGCCCCTACCCATATTGGGGTAAAGTGGCAGTACGATAATGGTTGTCCAGCGAAGACTAGGTTATGTGTCTTTTGTAAACATTTCTCATAAAATTTCCCATCATAACAAATCCTTCCGGCAGACAGGGTCTCACCCTTCCTCCGGGATTTTCCTTCCATAAGGCATTTGTTTACAAAAACACATCTTATTTAGTTCATTTAAGAACTCAAGTTTTAAGTAGGTGTATGGTATTTATATACCATTTAGTGTCTAAGGGCTTGGTAATACCAAGTTGACTATTATTATGAGTCCTTATACTAGTAGTATTAATAGTAGTAGTAGGATTCACACAAAAATAGTTTTTGAAGGCATAGTTTTGTAAAACTTCAGAAGTGAAAAGCATGCATGATAGATAATGATAAGTAGTTATACAGCAAGCATTAGGATGGCTTGCCTTGGTACAAGTGATGGTCCTGATCCTGAAAGTAACAGGAGTTGCAATACCCTTCCTCAGCAATTCCTTCCTCCTCGTTTTCTAACGTCGTAAAAAGAAATAAAGACACACTTTCAGAACCAAACAAGACAATCAATGCTACAAGTAATACATACAGCAAGCAATCAAGAAGTATCACACAAAGTTCTCAATTTTTCCCTTAAGAAAAATTGACATAAAAACTATAGTTGAAAAGTCTGCTTTTTCCTAGTGTTTAGATGTGGCCAAAACCATGATTCTTAGTTAAGAACACCATGGACCAGTGGGGTAAAGCACATGTTTTCTATACATTAGGGTGTCATATAAAACACATTTTGATGTCTAACAATTTCCACAACAATCTCTATGGCTAGCACCTATAATTTGCTAAAATACTCAAGTGGTGAAATAAGCTCATGACAACTAGTCAAACCTATTTTCCACCATGAGGCAAACATACCAGTGGGTGTTCCACTAGCAAATATGCTCACCAAGAGGTTAATAAGCCTCTGGTCACTTTTATAAAAGTGCTCAAAACAAACCAGCAAGCACCCAAAAACTCCTACTCATTACTAGTAGAAAATTTAGGAAAACTACTAGACTAGTTTAGACTACACTAGCTAATGTTATGCACAAGTGTGCAAGCTTTCAGAGGCAAAATACCCCTCTAACCAGTACCATAAAAGCTACTGGATCTCACAAAAATATCATAAAAACATAGCTAGGAAACAAGGAAAAACTATGCTTAAAATGCTACACATGTGAGGAGATTAATTCCTAGTCATCCAAGTGCTACTCATGCTTTTGTGCTACTTAAAAGGAAAACTATCAGAGGTGAAAACCCTAAGGTAATAATGCCACAAGGACATTCCATCCTCTGGTTTCAACACCAAGGATCCATAATTTTCCCTAAGGGAAAATAAGACAAAAAGCATACATGAATATCCTAGTGTGAAATCTAGTCCTTAAGCATTTCTATTTTAAACCTATTTCAAACACAAGCACCAAGCATCCAGAGGTGCTATGACCAAAATAACAGTACCTAAATGGTACTGGTTTCATGAGAATTAATCTAGCAACAAGCCTAAAAAAACATTTAAAGATCTACTCAAAACATACATAAAAATCTAGCTATTAGCAAGACCTATGCATGAAAAAAATAGTTCTAAAATGCTATCATTCAAACCATTTATTCTAACATGTTCATATAACTTGTAAGCATCATAACCACAATGGAAAACAACATCACAAGCAAGAACACATCATTTGCACCTCACAATAATAACATAAAAAGCAAGATCTAGAATAAAAAAATTAGACAGAAAGTAATCAAAACTTGTTCTGTCTCTCTACATTTTTCTGTTGCTCCAAAAAGTAAATCCTTCTAGGATGTGATAGTCCTTATCACTACAAAGCCTCTCCAACTTGCCTCACTCAAAAATAATATCCCAAACTCCCTCTAAAATTCATGGAATAGCCCACTGATGTTTTACCAAAATGGATGTCATTTCCAAATGGTAACTCACCTTGATGTAAGCTAAAATCCTACTGGTAGGTATTGAAAAGGGCTTTCCAAAACAGTTGAGTTTGCTCAACAATGTTCTGTATTTTTGAAGTTCTATTCATTTCAATTTTTAGGGTACTGTCTGGCATATGATTTATAGAAAAATCATAAAAACTCAAAACAAGTCTCTGCCAGTGGGATATGGTTGTAATTTTGTAAGGCTAGTAGCACAAAAATTAGCAAGGTAAAATAACAAAGTTTGCTACCTTTTCCAAGGCTAAAGCTAAGACCTAGTCAATCTGCCAGAAAAAAAAACTAATTGGCTTTTTAACCGAAACATGCCCAGATGGGCCAGATCTACCGCGCTGGCCCAACAAGCACGCAGCACAGCCAGCCTGCGCGCGCGCGCGCGCGAAACGATGCGTTCAAAGGGGGCCGTCGATTCGCAGATCGACGGCTCCTGTGCGTTCTTCCTCCCCGCGCCCCTCTCCTCTCTCTCTCTCTCGACCCGCGGACGAACACGTCACGGGCGCGCACGGCACGGGCTAGTGGCTCACCTAGGGGTGCTGTGGCGCGGTGGGTGACGGCGGTGGTGCTGTGGGGTGCCGGTGGCGCGGTGTCGGCGAGGATGGAGCTCTCCACGTCCGTCTCCTCTCTGCGACGGCGAGGCGGGCACGGCGACGACGGCGCGGGCCAACCTGCAAACGATCGAGGGCAGGAGGATGTCAGGGGGGTAGGCACGAGCTAGGGGATCGCAACGGAGGTGAAAAGAGGTCGGGAGGTGCAGTGGTTGCGGTTGCCACCTCGAGCTCGATCTGCTCGGCCTGAAAATGGCCACGGCCTGCCTCGCTCGCAGAGAGCGAGTGAGCAAGCGAGAGCTCGATGGGGTGGGTTAGTGTGGCTAGGAGAGTGTGCTGGCGAGAGGGTTTGGCCACTAGGGCTATGTAGGCACGAGGCCAAAGGTGGTGGCTCGGGTTGGCAATGGCATGGGCATGCCTTGCCTTTTGGGGTTTCTCCAAGGGTGGCCACGGTTCCAATTGGTTCCTAGGGGTCAAGCCAGTACAAATGGATGAGCTAAGTCACAGCAAGGGCCAAGGGATGGGTAAAAGAAAGAAAAACCACTATTTCAACCACTATTGTGACCTCACTCATTAGTCAAATGCCACCTCATATTTCTCCCTCCCTGGTCAGCCAAAGTAGGATCCAATGCCACCTTCTAGAAGTTTATAAACTAGGTTTTCGAATAGGCAAGGTGGCCTGGCTTGGATCAGCACACACAAGCTAAAAACATCAAGTCCAAAAGTGTAATCACTGTTCTGTCAGAAAAATTCAGTTAGGCAGTGTTTCTGAATTTTTCTAAGTGCTGGAAAAACAGACAGAGATAGCAAAAGTTGGGCTGGTTTTCACCAAGCAAACAAGCTCTAAAATGAGTGATTTAAAAAGCTAATCAGAGAGCAACTATCCAAGTTTCATAACCAACCATTTGATTTGAAAAAGGATAGGTTTATGGCTCTGAAAATAAATGGCAAAGTAGGTACATTCTCTGTTTTTAAAATGCTCAATTTTCTGTCTTAACAAGATGGCTCAAAAACCATCATGGCATTGTGTGTTAATTTTCTTTGTAGGTTTTTCCAAGAGTGTAGTTTTGTTGTACTCATAACAGAGAGTAGTTTTGATCAAATAAAATCCATAATTGGATAATCCTTGTGATGGAAAACAAGGGTTGAAAACAGCTACTTGGCTGTTTTTCAGGGCAAAAATTATATTGGAAGATCTAATGAAATCTTTTCCAATTAATTTTATTTCAAGTTCAAGTTGATTCCTGATCATTAATAACACACTTTCAAGTTGAAACTTAAGGTCACCTCAAGTCTTGAAAAATAATCTCATAAGAGCCTTAGTGGAAAACATAGGAAAACAAAAATAAAGCAATGTGTTTCTTAGGAGAAAAACTCCTCAAGTGAGTGTAAAGAAACACACCATTAATATTCACTACACAAACATGTTGTCCACTTAATTTCATTACAAAAGTCTTAAGAGGCTTGCTAAAATACTATTATACAAGTGCTTAAAAACAGGGATGTGACATCTCTTTTCTCTCAGAATCAAGTTGAAGGTGAAACTGACACTTTGTTACTCTTGCACGGGTTGTGACCCCACCTATGGTATTCAGGAACGAAGCATTTCAATGGCCCTTGGTCAGCATGGCAGCGACAACTTTGGTGGCAGAAAGAGATTCCTTGACAACGCCATCTACTGAAGTAGGTTCTAGCACAACCAATTGCATTTCTTCCTATAAAGCATGTAAAAGCTAAAGATGAAATAGAAACTAAACTATCTTGTAAGGAATATTGATATCATGACAAGCATGTAAGGAACATGTATGAAAAATAGCAGGCAACAAGCTTGTACATAGCAAAGATGCAAAGAGCAAATGACAAGCAATTAAGCACGCGTGACAAGGTTGTAAGGAACATAAATGAAGAACATCACATGACAGGCATGTAAGTAACATGGCTGAAAATAGCAGACTGATGACCCACAAGTATAGGGGATCGCAATAGTATTCGAGGGAAGTAAAACCCAAATTTATTGATTCGACACAAGGGGAGGCAAAGAATATTTATAAGCCTCAACAGATGAGTTGTCAGTTCAACTGCACCTGGAAGTAGACTTGCTCGCAACAGTTTATCAGTAGCAACAGTCTTATAGCAGTAGCAGTAGTGAAATAATAGCAGGAATAAAATAAAGACAGCAGCAGTAATTGTAGTAGACAACAGGATTAAAATATTGTAGGCATATGGACGGATGAACGGGCGTTGCATGGATAAGATAATTCATATAATAATCAAAACATGGGCAATTACAGATAAATAATAGTAAAGCATCCAAGCACTAGGTAAACCATAGGCATGTGTTCCATATTTAGTCGTACGTGCTCGCAATGAGAAATTTGCACAACATCTTCTGTCCTACCAACCTGTTTGCAACAGGGCCTCAAGGGAAACTACTGGTAATTAAGGTGCTCCTTTTAGTAAAGCACCAGAGAAAAGCATTAACACTCCGTGAACACACGTGATCTTCATATCACAACCATCCCCTCCGGTTATCCCAATTGTTGTCACTTTGGGGCCTCGGGTTCCAGACAACGATATGCGTAAGTAACTTGCAAATATGATAAAAAACAATAATTATTCTCATGAATCAATAACATCTTCAGATCTAAAATCATGACACTCGGGCCCTAATGACAAACATTAATCATAACAAGTTTCAACAACGATAGACATCACTAACAACGGATACTAGGAACCATGCCCTAATAATCTGGCAATTATTACATGAACGATCTCATTCAATCCCTACCATCCCTCTCAGCCTACAGCGGGGATTACTCACGCATGGATGGGGGAATCATCGCCATGATCGGGTTTAGGATGGTTTCCTAGCTACAAAACAGTGTTAGGTAAAGCATCTCAGCATTCCAAACTTTGAGACTATACCACATAACGTTTCCTGCAAAACAGAGTTAGACGTCCCTAACATTTGTTTCGTATCTTTTAGCGTGGATGTAGGATCTACAAAATGAACCGTTAAATAGCCTACGCTTCCGTAAGGCATGATTATTCATGTTGCTAGATTGACATTGCGTGGTGATTGAAATACAGACATTACGAAAACGTCCAAAGCCTCAATCTAAACTAATTCATTACCATGACCCCCGTGTGGATCCAATCCATATTCCCCTTCCACAATTCTGTTTACGAGACCAACTATAAAGAGAGCCAAAGCTACTGAATCACTTCTTTGGACTAGACAAGATATGCCAAGGGCAACTCGAATGTCCTAGGATTGCCAGATGTTTGTAAAAATATCGATATGCTATCAGAAACAAAACAACAAAGCTTGTTGGGAAGCAATCATAAATAGTCTAAATGTTGGAGAACTTTCCAACGTACTTTCACAAACTTATGCAATGCTCGCACTCTTGGGTGCTCTAAATCAGATCTTGTACCTATGCATAGACCACTCTGATACCAATGCTGGGTTGTGCACGGGAATTTAAAACTTTTGCCAAACATGCTACGCAATAACCAAGACCTTTCCATGCAGATACAAGTGAATATAAATTTCAATATCTAGTTCCCGAGATCGTGTACTAGACACCATATTAGCGAACAAGGTGTCGATGACGATGTCGATGAAGACTATAGAAGATCCTCGCGCACAAGCCTTTGGGTGAGGATGTTGCTGACTCCCCGTATCCAGCACCTTGATCCAGCAGAGTGAGGGTCTCACGTGTTACCCCTCTGAGAGTATGCACACATACGTCAGGGGAAATTCTGTTGCGCTTCGTCGTCCAGGACTAGATGCTGCAGGTGTATATGAAGGTGGATTTCTCAACACATGAGAGAGAGTAATTAGAAACTAGGTCTAATCGGGAGAGGACGCCTCAAAACCCAGTTATAAGAATATCTAATTCAATTAGAGGAAGATCTAATTCAATTATGAGGTCTCTAATTAGACCTCCTAATTCTTCTAGAGAAAGAGAGAGGCTTGAGAGCCAATTGTGTGTTTTGCTTGGAGCCTTCGGGTACTTTATATAGTGGGAGGAGTGGGAGACATGCCAAAGGGGAGAGGAGTCCTAGTTGGGGTAGGAGGGGGTGGCCACACCATCAAGGAGGTGGCCGTACCACCCTCCTAGCCCAACTCGGATTGGTGAGGTGGATTCTAACTCCAGCTCCCACTCCTTCCCTTTTTCTTTTTCTCATTTTTTCCTTTCTCTTTTACTCTACAAATAATTGAGGAAAAATACCGGGACAATGAGTACCATTTTGTGAAGCCACTGGGGCCCATCTGGCAGCCCCCAAAATTAGGGTTTGGGCATGAGGGGGAAATCTTCCCCCTACCCCCCCCCCTAAATTGAAAGTCCCTGAAACTTCTCCGGAACCACTTAACCCCTATAGATAAAATCATGCATATTATCTAATGATTTCAGAAATATAGTTCCGGCACCCCGAGACATCTCATGCCCTCTGCATTTTCTCCGTAAAATGTGCAACCTCAATTCCTCTTTTAGAATAACTCCTGAATAAATTTCGGCAGTAACATAAACTGTTTTCATTACTCTGGGACATCTACGGCCCTTGTTATAAATTCTCTCTGGTATATAAAATATATCTATCATGCAGAAACTCCGTTCCGATGATACTCCTAGTTGATCCGGACCTACCGATATACACAAAAACAAGCTCAAACTTAGGTGTGTTTCCCCTATAGGTTCGATAGTGTGTGGACATGAAACTGGAATTTCTTTCCTTTTCAATAATCAATAGCGGGGTCATGGACACTCATATTTACTCACACATACTATGTGAATAAACTGTTGAACTGGTTGGTTATTATACAATTCTCCCATTTTACCCGAGACTATTGATTCTAGTATTGCCATGAAACAATCGCTGGTTCACTTATACCTCTGCCTTGTCTCGTTATCTAGTAAGTTTCCTCTTTCTTGTTACTGTATTATGATATCCCACATGCTGTATCATCATCATGTATTGTCTGCAGAACTTATGGATATCAAGAATACCGAGTGGGCCCAGGTATGTATCTCTCTTTTTACGGAGGTGTAACTCCCATCTCAGAACATCGAGGTAATATACTCATGTAGAATTACCTAGTAGCTACCTTTATGTTCCCCCAGTTTACGGTGTGACTCTTGATAGCACAAAAGTAAAACCTCTAGAATATATTATCCCGATAACCTCATGGTCAAAGGATGCATTGTAATATAACCTTGATGTGATATGATTCTAAGGACAAAGATGTCTTAGTGGAATCTCTTAACATATCAATCTATTTAGGGAATACCCAGCCATATTGTTCCCTTCCAAGAATATGATATTCGTTGATATTGACATAAACAATATCCATGACCAGGAAAACATAGTCATCAAATATCTAATGAACTAGTCGTAAAAGGCAAGGCTATGGTTTACTTATATGTTCATGTTACTACACGTGAGCGTGATTTTTCCTCTAAATCTCATATTCAGGAACCACGTAAGTTATTGCATAGTAATATGAATCATAATTATGAAACCTATGTATAAATGTTATTGCCTTTTGGGCATACATCCAACAAGGAAGCGATTGAGCGAGGAGGGGGCTGCTTGCGTGCGTGGTAGGTGAAAAGAGAGGGGAGAGGCCGACGAGTGGGTCTTTTGCATTATAAAGTAGTGCCGACGTCCCAAGTAGCCTCTTGGTGCGCTGGGTTTGGGCTGGACAGCGTTTTCTCCGGGTACCACTGGCTTACCACCGGGTTGAAAGAAATCCATTCCTACGAGGACATAGAGTTCGTTATGTCTTAAGGCTACTGGATTTACTTGCATATGTTTTCTTGCGGGCTTGATTAGTTGCTTGATGACCCACAAGTATAGGGGGTGTATCGTAGTACTTTCGATAAATAAGAGTGTCGAACCCAACGAGGAGCAGAAGGTGTTGACAAGCAGTTTTGATGAAGGAATAACTGTAAATACTGGAAAACAGATTTGTAGGGGTTGTTGATATTGCAGATAAATAAAGTGTGAGTAAATAAAATGCAGTAGTAACAATTGCAGTGAGTGGCCCAATCCTTTCTTCAGCAAAGGACAAGCCGGTGAGTTTACTTATGATTAACAAACATTCTCGAGGACACACGGGAGGTTTCTGTCAAGTGCTTTTGTTCCATGCAGCTGAATAACTTTGGTGTTTTGATAAGTGTTGTGTGGGTGAATCTATGCTAATGTACCGTCCCATCCAAGACTAATACATACTTGTGATTATACCCCTTGCAAGCATCCGCAACTACAAGAAAGTAATTAAGAAATAAATCTAAACATAGTTTTAAACTCCGGGATCCTACGCTCCCTCGTGTAATGGTTTCCTAACGGAGGTTTAGGTTTCTGTCACTCCAGAAACCCCACAAATAGTAGCCAAATACACGATGCATTCTCCTAGGCCCATAAATGGTGAAGTATCATGTAGTCGAGTTCACATGACACCACTAGAAGAATAGCACCACAACTTAAATATCAAACATTAATATTATTCAACATTACTTCACTACTAACAACTTGACTTCTCCCATGTCCTCAAGAACAACATGAACTACTCACAACACATCATATGGATCATAATCAGAGGTGATATAATGGATGATAACAATCTGGTCATAGAGTGCAAACACCAATAAATCTCACAAGCATCAACTACTAACAAGTAATCCACACCGGGAGACAGATCTAATGCAAAACAACGATAGAGGCTCCTAATTGTTACAGCGGGATGAAGGTAGATGATGAGGGTGATGGTGCTAGTGGTGATGACGATCATGATCTTGATGATGCCCGGAGCGATGACAGTGACGATGGCGGTGATTTCCCCTCTCTAGAGAGAAATTTCCCCGGCAGATTTCTCCCTGCTAGAGAGATTTTCTCTCTCGGGTGTTTTCCGCCCCGCAACAGCGGCGGAATAATTCTTAGAGGATGGAATGAGGCTTAGGGTTCCCTCGGGACACCGGGGGCCAAAGATGACCCCAGAGGTGGGCCAGGGTGGCCACACCCCTTGCTGGCGCGGCCAGGGGGCGCGCCACCCCTAGGTGTGGGCCCCTGGTGGCCCCCCTCTTGGCTGTGTTCCTCCTATGGACTTTTAGGAACCCTCGGATGTCCCCCTTCTTCTTTTGATCTTCTGAAATATGGTATCTCGGCGGTGCTTTTTCCATCAGATTTCTGGTCCCGGTGTTTATTCTCCAAAAATTATAAAACATGCAAAATAATATAAAATAACATAAGAGATGCATCATAACATGAAATATATCGATGAATAACAGGAAATTATGATATAAAATAGTGATAAAAAATTGACGTATCAACTCCCCCAAGCTTAGACCTCGCTTGCCCCCAAACAAAACTGAACTCATAAAACATGACCACGGGTTTGTGGAGTGAAGAGTCAATAAATAAAATACGGACAAGAAGCATCACATTTACTTATGCACCAATCATTACAGACAACAACTTCCTCTCATAAAACTTAACTTGAAACAAGTAAAGGGAGTCACAAACAAAGATGCAAAAGAGAGAATCAAAATTGGTGATGGAAAACTTTGTTCTTGGCCAGAGAACATTTAATGAAAATATACTTATCTTAGGTGAAGTCTTTATAGCAAGGTTTATGTTGTACAGCTTAACATGTTTAATTGTAACAACTCTTTTCAGTGATTCATAGCTTTCAAAGTACTATTCATTCAGATAATAAAGCATGTGCTAAACAAAGAAAGATGGAAAACATGATTGAATAAATCAACATATAGATGATGAGAACACAACAACTCAAATGCTTGTTGGAGACAGGGAGAATGGGTTTACTGACTCAACATAAAAGTAAAAGATAGGCCCTTCGCAGAGGGAAGCATTGACTACTCATGTGCTAGAGTTTTTATTTTAATATCAGAGGTATAAAATGCATGACACTCCTCCCATCCATCTTACGCAAACCATGGCTAACCGAATATTCGGGTGCCTGCCAACAATCACAAACCGTGGAGGAGTGTCTAAATTTTGAGAGGTGTATATTTATATCAACGAATGGCAAACAGAAAATACAGTACGTCACAAGCCAACTAGACTCACAAGAGCGGCTCCCATGGTGAAGGACGCAACTGGTGTAGAAGGTCATCCCTCTTTCTCTTTTGTTTACACAATTATGCTTTGACTGATAAATCAGGGGCAAAAAGAGTGAAGAGAATTTGTATTATTATTTGGGGTTGGGCACCCCGCTGCCAGCTCTTCTAGCATTTGGATAAGCGGATGAAGCCACTAGTCTAGGTGTGTGAGTCCAATCAACAAGTGAGATAAAGATTCTCTATTTGTGTCCTCATGAGTTAAAACAGGAACACAAAACATGAGTAATTTGAAAGTTTTAAAGGTAGCACATGAGCAATTTAGTTGGAGTGGCGGTGAAATACCACATGTAGGTAGGTATGGTGGACACGAATGGCAAGGTTTTGGGTTTCAGGTTTGGATGCACGAGAAGCATTCCCTCTCAGTACATGGCTTTTGGCTAGCAAGGCGGGTAGCAAGCATAAGAGTTGAAGAAAAACAAACAAATATACATATGATGAAACCAATCATGAAATCTTCATTGAAAGCACAAATGATCTTAACTTGTGAATACTAAGTTTATGAGCTAATAGGCAAATTCCTCTTTCTTACACTAGCAAATCAAATTATTATTTCTGCTGACCCAATCTAAGTTTGTCAAAACCAACTAGATTAACTTGATGATATCTAGAGTGATACCAAGTACTAATAACAAGCTAAACCATATGACAAAAATTCAAAACCGAAATAATGTTCATAGAAAGTAAATGATAAAACTTCTCATTAATATTTCAAACCGGCAACTCACACCAACGGATACAACGATAACCAACTAGGGAGAGACACTTCCATACTGCAAACCATCCTATATGATAACATCTCTACTCATGATATGACTCTACTGAAAAAGTAAAAGATGAAAGATAGTGATGTGATACCGCGACACTCCCCCCAAGCTTGGAACAAGCCGAGGGTATGCCCAAACCAATGACGAAGCAATTCTTCTGTGGTGGTGAATCCTTCTCGATGAGCTTATCAACGGATTTCTTCAGATCTTCAATAGAAAACATAAGCATACGCATCACCTCCGTATTGCGATCAACACAATTTGCATGCCTGTCAGATTTTGAATCCCAGCGACCAAGATTTCCCCCCACTCTTCCTTAGGTTGCGAGCTTCCTTCAGCTGCACGGTTAGAACGATTCATATCCCACATAGAGGGCAAATCTTTATTGGGCACCTTTTTGCTCTGATAATCATGAATTAATGTGTGGAAGTAGTTCTTGACGCCCGCACCAGGTGTCTTCGAAGCCAGTGAGTAACGTGGAACCTTCCCTCCAGTGCTCATCCGCGCGTTCCTCCCGAGCTTCAAGGGATTAGCCACCACCCCAATGCTTGCGATGGTGGCACATGGATGCACTCGAGGGTTTTCTTCTACATCTCCTTCAGCTCCACTCTCGATCTCCTCCTCCGGCTTCAGGTCTTGGACATCATGTTCCTTGGGTCTCTTCTCCTTGTTGTCGTTGGCGGAGACCAGGATGCTTCTAAAACTGAAAACAGATCCTGGCAGAAACAACTCGAAACAGAAACACGATGAGAAAACTATATGCGGACCTCGGGGGGTCCGGGGGATTATATAGCAAAAAGTTTCATAACGAAAGGAAAGTCCAGGTCGAAAACAAGTCGGAGAGGGGCTCCGGGGCGCCCACACCTAGGGCTGGCGCGGCCAGAGGTGGACCCGCGCCACCCCATGGTGTGGAGCCTCCGGGCTCCGTCTCCCTCTCGTTTCCGGCTCATAATTTTTCATATTTTCCAAAAACAGCAAAAAATATAAGTTGGAAGATGTTTCGTGAACATTTTCTTACCAAAACTGTTACCTATTTGAAAACTGACTCTGCAGTTTCTAAAATATGCTTCCTAATGAACTCCTTTGGGATCATGTCTTGAATACAATCAACATTTTCATTATAAGGATCTCCATAAATATAATGCTTGAGTCTTTGGCCATTCACCACTTATGAAGAGTTGTCTTCAAGGGAAACAATTTTAATTGCCCCCGAACGATATACCTCTTCGATAACAAAAGGTCCTTCCCATCTCGAGAGTAATTTTCCTGCAAAAAATCTGAGACGAGACCTATACAATAACACTTTCTCACCAACATGAAATTCTCTTTTAATAATTCTCTTATCATGCCACCTTTTAACTTTCTCCTTAAAGAGCTTAGCATTTTAATATGCTTCACTCCTCCATTCATCTAGAGAACTTAAGTCAAGCAGCCTTTTCTCACCAGCAGGTTTAAAATCTCTATTTAGGTCTTTGACTGCCCAATAAGCTTTGTGTTCTGATTCTAGGGGCAAGTGACAAGCTTTTCCATAAACCATTTTTTAAGGAGACATGCCCATGGGATTTTTGCAAGCAGTTCTATAAGCCCACAGAGCATCATTTAATTTCTTAGCCCAATTCTTCCTAGATTTGTTAACAGTCTTTTGCAAGATAGATTTGATTTCTCTATTTGATAATTCTACTTTCCCACTAGTTTGAGGATGATAGGGGGAAGCAATTCTATGATTAACATCATATTTAGCAAGAGTTTTTCTAAAACCACCATGAATAAAATGAGAACCCCCATCAGTCATAAGATATCTAGGCACACCAAACCTAGGGAAAATAATGTCCTTAAGCATTTTTTAAAGAGGTTTCACCATCAGCACTTTTAGTAGGTATAGCTTCTACCCATTTAGTAACATAATCAACAACAACAAGAATATGAGTATAGCCTTTTGAAGGAGGGAAAGGACCCATAAAGTCAAAACCCCAACAATCAAACAGTTCAATAACAAGAGAATAATTCATAGGCATTTCATTACGTCTAGAAATATTTCCAACCCTTTGGCATTGATCACAAGATAAAACAATTTTTCTAGCATCTTTAAAGAGAGTAGGCCAATAAAAACCTAACTGTAGAACTTTATGTGCAGTTCTATCTCTAGCGTGATGTCCTCCATAAGCACTACTATGAGATTTTCTCAATATCTCTTATTGTTCATTTTCAGGAACACATCTTCTCATAATACCTTCAACACCTTCTTTATATAAGTGTGGATCATCCCAAAAATAATGCCTCAAATCATAGAAGAATTTTCTTCTTTGCTGAGCTATAAAGGTAGGAGACAAATATTTGAAAACAATAAAGTTAGCATAATCAGCATACCATGGACTCTCTTGAGAGCTCACTTTTATTGCAGCTAACTGTTCATTAGGAAAACTATCATTAACAGGGGTAGGGTCATCAGGGATATTTTCTAATCTAGACAGATTATCAGCAACATGATTTTCAGCACCCTTCCTATCCACAATATGTAAACCAAACTCTTGTAAGAGAAGCACCCATCTAATAAGCCTAGGCTTAGCATCTTTATTTTCCATAAGGTACTTAATAGCATCATGATCAGTATGAATAGTAACTTTAGAATCAACAATATACTGCCTAAATTTATCACAAGCAAAAACTACAACTAGGAATTCTTTCTCAGTGGTAGCATAATTCTTTTGAGAAGCATCAAAAGTTTTACTAGCATAATGAATAACATTTAACTTCTTATCTACCCGCTATCCAAGAACAACACCTACAGCATAATCACTAGCATCATACATAATTTCAAATGGTAAATTCCAATCAGGTGGTTGAACAATAGGGACAGATATTAAAGCCTTCTTTAAAATTTCAAAAGTTTCTTTACAAACTTCATCAAAAACAAATGGTACATCTTTGTGAAGAAGATTAGTAAGAGGTTTCGATATTTTAGAGAAATCTTTAATAAACCTTCTATAGAAAGCAGCACGACCGAGAATACTACGAATACCTTAAACATCCCTGGGACAGGGCATTTTCTCAATAGCTTCAACTTTAGCTCTATCAACTTCAATACCTCTTTCAGAGATTTTATGTCCAAGAATAATTCCTTCATTAACCATAAAGTGACATTTCTCCCACTTAAGAACAAGATTAGTCTCCTCACATCTCTGCAAAACTTTGTCAAGATTCTACAAACAATTATCAAAAGAAATTCCATAGACGGAGAAATCATCCATGAAAACTTCCACAATTTCTTCACAAAAACCATGAAAGATAGCAGACATGCATCTTTGAAAGGTAGCAGGAGCATTACATAAACCAAGAGGCATACGTCTATAAGCATAAGTTCCATAAGGACGAGTGAAAGTTGTTTTCTCTTGATCAAGATTTTTAACAGCAATTTGAGAAAACCCAGAATAACCATCAAGAAAGCAGAAATGAGTTTTCTTAGACAACCTTTCTAACATTTGATCAATAAAAGGCAAAGAATAGTGATCTTTCTTAGTAACTTTGTTAACCTTCCTAAAATCAATGCACATCCTATAACCAACTACTACTCTTTGAGGAATAAGTTCATTGTTTTCATTCGGCACACCAGTCATCCCTCCTTTCTTAGGGACACAATGCACATGGCTAACCCATCTACTATCAGCAATAGGATAAATAATACCAGCGTCAAGGAGTTTCAATACCTCATTTCTTACCATATCCTTCATCTTAGGATTTAAACGACGTTGATGTTCAACAACTGGCTTTGCATCTGACAAATAGTAGGAGAAATCCCTTTCAAATCATCAAGAGTATAACCAATAGCACCTCTATGTTTCTGCAATATCCCCAATAATCTCTCCTCTTCTTTATCAGAAAGTTGAGAACTAATAATAACAAGATATAATTTCTTATCCTCAATATGAGCATATTTAAGATTATCTAGCAAAGGCTTTAAATCAAAAACAGGATCTTCCTTGGGTGGTAATGTTTTACCCAAGTCTTCCACAGGTAAATTATGTTTCACCATTGCTGGCTGATGTAGGAAAATCTCATCAATTTCATTCCTTTCTTCCATAAAGACATCACTTTTGTGGTTTTCCAAGTATTGCTGCAAGAGCAATAGCAGCCAATTGTTAGGAGCAAGAGCAATAGCAGCCAATTGTTCAACTTTATAATTTTATTAGGAAGTTCAGCTTCATAAGGTGCTTTAGCAAATTTGGAGAAATTAAATTCATAAGACTCTCCATCAAAATTTGTAAGAATTTTCTCCTTTTTACAATCAATAACAACACCACAAGTGTTTATGAAAGGTATACCAAATATAATAGGACAAGTGTCACTAGCAGAAGTGCCTAGTACTAGAAAATCAGCAGGATACTTAGTTTTACCACACAAGACCTCCACATCTCTAACAATACCAATAGGAGAAATAGTTTCCCTATTAGCAAGTTGAATAATCACATCAATGTCTTCAAGTTCACAAGAACCAATTTCATGCATGATTTCTTTATAAAGCTCATAAGGAATAGCACTAGAACTAGCACCAATATCACATAAACCATAATAACATTTATCACCTATCCTAACTGTAACATCCCAAGTATGAAAATACCCCTAGAATGTTTGGTTTCATGTTTAATTAAAGTATTGCATCATGTCATCATGTTTATTTCATTGTTTGCATTTGTTACTATTTGTTTTGCATCTGTTTTATTCTGTTTTCATAATTGAATTTCAAACAAATTCAAATGATGTGTTTCATACTTGTCATGTTACAACATTTTTTTTCAAATAAAAGTTCAATTCAAACAACCTTTTGTTCCCAATTATTTCCCTATTGTTCAATTAATAAAATGGTGGTTTTATTTCAATTAAATAATTCCCAAATTACTTTCAAATTCAAATCAAAACATTCAAACAGCACCATTTTCAAATTGTGAAAATTACCAAAACAAATGTACTCATTTGTTTCCAATTAAACTCTTTGGATTACCATAATTAAAAATCTTGTTTTAAATAACCAATTATTATCCAAACCTTATTCAAATTCAAACCAATTTACAAAACAGCAATAAATTTGACTTTTCAAAAACCAAGTTGACTTTATGGTAGATGTTGAACTAACAAGCCCACATGAATTTTTTCCAAATTTTTCTACACTCAAAACCCTATCTATTTCTTCCATTTCTAATTGCTACAAAAAAAACAGAAAAAGCAAAAATAGAAAAAAGAAGAAAAACGCGCGCGCGCAGCACCTAACTACCCGGCCCAGCCCACCTATCACTTTCCTCGCGCGCAGCCAGCCCGCGCGGCCCGAAAACGCTTCGCTGCCGCCCGCGTCGTCTTTCTCCAGTACGGCGGCAAATCCGCCGCGCCACGTCGCTGTACGGCGCCCCCGACGGCCAGGAGATCCCCGCGGCCCCTATTTAACCCCCTAGCACCCGCAGCCCTACCCTAAACCTAGCCTGCCCCTCTCCCCTCGACACCGCCGCCGGATTTCTCTCTCTCGCCGCGTTCCCCACCGTCTGAACCTCGCCGGAGACGCCGCTGCTGAAACGCCGATGGCATCCACCGCTGCAACGCACCACCTACCCTCCTAAACCCCGAAATCAACCCACCTCCTCGCCCTCTTCCGATCGCACACAGTAGCCACCCCGGAGACCGAGCAGAACGCTACCGCCGACCTCGTCCACGCCACGGTCGCCGTCACGCTGTCGTCACCGAGCCTCTGCACGACGACAACGCCGGTGAGCAGCCACCGTGCTCTTCCTCCTCCTCCCCTCTGTCCTCCAGCACACTCACAACAGCAACTGGAGCCACCGAGAGCCCACGGCGGTGCATCACAGCCACGGCACGCCGCCGTTGAGCCCTGCCGTTCCTCTGACGAAGCACGGGTTTTGGGTTCAGTTAAACTTTCAGAAAACCTACGCGAAGATGAAGTACAACCTTCCTGCATCGCGGTATCTGACAAGCAAACGTTTCCACCCCACTGGTTCAGTAAGCGCGCACACGAGCGAGAGGTTCAGGGTTCGAGCCCCTGGCCTCGCACGGGGAAAAACCCCACCTTTTTTTCTCCCAAGTGCTGACAGGGAGGGCCCCCTGTCAGCCACACAGTAGCCACGTGTGCACAGCGATACCCTGGGCCCCCCTGGCAGTGCCTGGGGTAGTTTTCTGATGCGTATAAAATGTTTTTTGAACCTTTCTGTTTTTAAATCAAGGTCCTTTTATTTAACAGATTGGTCCCTGGTTTTAAAAACCTTATAACTTTTATTTCATAACTCCAAATAAAGAAAATAAAATATGTGTGCTGATCTAAATTAAATTATCTACCTATTGGTATCAGTTGTTTCCTGTTTTGAAATTTCAAAATGCAATTCAAATTTGAATTCAAATAATTCAATTGCAATTTGCTAAAATTCATAAGTAATTCATACTAATTCCAAATAATGCAAATAAAATATGTTTTCCATGCTATTTCAAATATAAATTTTGTTTCAGGGTTTGAATAATTTAAATTGCCTAAATAATTTAAACCTTGTTTAAATCATTTAAATTTTGCTAAAATCATAACTTGCTCAAAATAAATTATTTTTGAACATGCAAAATATGT
Organism: Alopecurus myosuroides; assembly: GCA_028641055.1. NCBI lineage: Eukaryota > Viridiplantae > Streptophyta > Magnoliopsida > Poales > Poaceae > Alopecurus > Alopecurus myosuroides. The sequence goes on from CM054059.1 coordinate 502,760,000, forward strand.
TTTCAAACTAGAAAAGTATGAACTTTTCAAATATGAATTTGAATCTATGTTTTGAACAAATAAAATTCAAATAAAATTCACACTTGTTTTAAATTCATTTAAAACTTGTTTAATATTGTTTAAGTCATAATAAATTCATCCTAACTCCTATTTCAAAATTTGAAACATGTAATCCAACTAAAATTTGGTGTTCTTTTCAAATATGAATTTTGTTATTTGTTTTGAACACTTTAAATTGATGAAAACAACAAATACTTGTGTGACATCTTTAAGTAACCAAACATTTCCAAACTTAATAAATGATTTCCAAACTTGTAAAATTCCTTTTCCCACTTGCATCTATTGTTGTTATTTTGTTGTTATCATCATGCATGCATCATGCTAAGCAAACTTTCACATGGTACTTAATTATAGATCATTTGTTTCCACTTAATTCATGGACCTTTTCATATGCAACTCAAAAGTGCATATGGGTCCATTTAAATTGTGTTACCAAGTCCACTAGTTTATTTTGATGCAACCATTAACTTGACATGCATCATCCCATGATTGTGCACTATGCCATGGTATTGATTGTTTATATTTCTGTCTTGTTTGTTTGCTTCTTCTCGAATAGACGACGACGTTGAGACAGACGATCTTTACAGCACCCCTTCTGAGGATCTAGCTCAGTACCCGGCTGCTGAGTTTGCAGGCAAGTTATCACTCACATGAACCATTGTGTTCCTTTCAACATTGGTTACCGATACTTTCCGTTGTCTATTTCTGCTAGCCTTAGTAGTTGTTGTTTCTGTTACGAACCTATCACATGAATCCCTTAACCCTGATAATGCCTCACCTCCACTCCTACACCCCATTGATTGAGCCAGTGTCTTACTAGCATGCTTAGGTTGTTTTGCTCGAGTCTGTTAATCGTTACTTCCTGTTACTACCTCTATTATGTTCTGGGGGCTCGATGTTTAATCAATCAATCATGCTAATGTTATTGTTAAATAATAATTTGATGATAAGACACCGGCAGGAGGCCCTGTGTGGTTTTGAGGCCTGCTAGTGTCGACCCTAATAGGAAAAGGGTCTTGTCTACTGATCCATGATGAGCGCACTACCCGCATGTGGGAAGCGAGTATGGGCGTCCCCCTCAATTTGATTCGATTCGCATCTCGTCCAAATCGCCTCATTTAGTTCGTGTTTTCCATTTGCCGCATGCATGTTTTTGCGAGCCCAGCGCAGGGTGGAACTTTCGTAGTCGGCATATAGGGGGACACGTTCTTAGAGTGCTATGAGGGTCCATTTTCTTCTGGGCTCGATTAGCCGTGCGCCCAAGGTGCTTTGGGCTTGATGCGAAGAAGAGTTGAGTTGTGTTGAGTGCCCCGCTTGGTGGGAGGCATCCCATCTGGCGGGTTATTCATACGTGTACGGCCAAATTGGTGCAACCCTGCAGGGATAATCTTCTCGAGAAGCCGTGTTTTCCGCGGTTATGGTTAACTTGGTGAAAGTACTGGCTAACAAGTACTCAGGACAACTTAAACCTAATGATTCACAATCTCACACCCAATGATTAACAACTTGACTAGTAATAGGATTATTGACACAACAACTTGGTTCATCTTTAATCCAACTGTGTGAGTTATCCTCGGATTGCTTCTTCGGATAAGGGGCGAGATCCAGGATGGGTTTGTTTGAAGTTATCTTTCAGTTGGTTACAATACTCGATCTTATCTTCTTTCTGTTAGCCGGAAGTGGTAGGATCTCTGTAGTTGATTAGCGCAGCCAGTTGCAGCATCTTTTATATCCCTTTCCTTCCGTTGAACCCAAGGCATCTGTGCTTGGTGTTGACGGGCTACACTTTGGTGAACTGTGAGTCTTGCTTGCCAGTACTTGGATGTACTGACCCCTTTGGGGCTGTGGTTTCCGCAGACTACGCTTACGAGGATCCAGGTGACGGCTACTACGTGGAGTTTGACGAGGCTGCTGACGAGTAGTTAGCGGACCCGGGCAGGATCCGAGACTACGTGGATGGGCTCCGTCTTTATTTCAGTTTCCGGCTTCTTAAGCCTATTTGGATTTGTCTGTACTCAGACCCTTTGAATGCTTCCGCTGAGATGTAATGATGTTATGTTGGGACATGTGTCCTCTGGATGATTGTATTTGCTATCTCTGCTCTAGTGAGAGCTATTTGCAACTTATTTCAATCTTTTGTGTCTTAGAGATATGTTGTGCTATCATTCTGTTACAAGCCATTGACGTACCATGTGTGTATGGTATGAAGTACGTCAATGGTAGTGTCCTGATTTCTATGGGATGGTTTACGTCGACGCTGAACAGATATGGGTTGGTTGTCACACATACGTGTGTTGGCCTACTCGTAAGAGGACGCGGGTGCCGGTAAGCCCCGTAATCCAATCTACTACTGTTCAACGGAACGGCGAGTATCCTTTAGAAGTCCGGGTGCGACAAATGGTATCAGAGCCTGTCTGCCTGTAGGATCCCTTTTACTGGTCGCATTTGAGTCTAGAAACTATTTTGTAGCTATATAGGAAAAATAAAACGTGAGAGTAGGAATTCTGCCATTTTTCTTCTTTCCCCACCCACCCACCATTTTCTGGTAAGGAAGTGCAACGTTGTTTTCTCTTCTCATCTAAACTTTCAAGTTAGGATTTCACGTGTTTTGGGTTCTCCGTAGTACCTCAGGAGTTTTTGGTCCCGTGTTTCCCGATGTTGCTTCAATATCCTGTTCTTTTCAACATCCTTTTCGTCCGTTGAACCTTGTTGTTGCTTTCCACTTCAGTTCTCTACCGGCGTCTAATCAAAACTTCCCCGATCATCTGCAGATGGATCTCAGGTTCTACCCGCAGGTGGTTCGGATGACTCGTTGCGAGAGCACCGCCGGTTATCCGGAGATGCTGAGAGACATGGTCACTTATCTGGGGTTCCGTTGGGCACCAGAGTACCAGGTCTACGAGCAGCAGCGAGAGTTTGACCAGACCTACTACCAGGCTATCGTCTACATTCTGTCAGATGATGGCATGAGCGTTGTCCACCGCTACGAGGCAGTAGGTTCCACAGTGGATATGGCCGTGCAGCAGGCAGCTTACGTGAGTCTCACCGTCCTCCGTGCTGACTACTGGGGGTTTGACGATTCTATCTATCGCCACATCCCCCGTGGTTACATCACTTCAGCGGGAGCTCACTTCACCCTCTACGACAACCTGGATGTCTACGAGCATGATAACACCAGGCTGCACACCACCGCTCAGTTTGTGAGGCACAGTGACGCTGTTGCCACCACACTTTCTCAGGAGTTGGCCTCAGTCAGGGAGCAGCTCTACCTAGCTTTGACTCGTCTGGCTACGTACACCACAGACTTTGTTGGAGATGAGCGCTTTGCACGTTTCCATCAGACAGTTGGACGTAGTTTGCCAGATGCTGGAGGTTACGAGCCGATCAGAGGTCCACTCCTCAACCTCGGAGCTGGTTACACTGGGATTCCACGCTTTGGAGCACAGGGAGACGACGCTTTCTACTTCACCACACCGAGAGTTGCTCTCAGAGCAGTCCCGATCTACGTGGATCGTCGTTCTACCTACTTCCGTGGGATTCCTCCTCACCGTATCTCTCGTCGTACTACTCACCGCCGTCCTGCGTGATGAGCATGGGAGTACCGATGTATCCATTCCTAGCTATGTTTAGTCATCCTTTGCCTTTCGAACCATGTATTGGTGTGTTGGATATTCTGATGTATTTGAACATGTGATGATGTACCTGTTGGTTATCTATTCATGCGTCGGAATAATCTATCTTTCGGTTACCAAGTCTATCCTTTTCTGTTGTTGTGCTAAAATGCATGTCTATTCAGGATGCCGCCAACAAGGAGCAACCCGCCTGAACCACCTCCGCTCACGGAGCTGTTGACTCAGATGACTCAGGTCGTGGCTCAGATGGCCCAGATCCAGGCTAACCAGCACAACAACCAGAATGCTCCACGGGTCAGCATCAAGGAGTTCCTCAGTATGGGTCCGAGAGCTTTCGTGGCAACACGTGAGCCTCTGGATGCTGATGACTGGATCAGGGAGATGGCCAGGGCTCTGGACATTGCTCACGTTGCTGAGGAAGATAAAGTCAAGTATGCCACCTACCTACTGAAGGGTCAGGCAGCTACTTGGTGGGAGAACTACCAGACCATGAGAGCTGGCTATCCTATCACCTGGGGCTGTTTCAAGGATGCCTTCCTGAAGCACCACATCCCAGATGGTCTCATGGAAAGGATGCGTGAGGAATTTTGCTCTCTCAAGCAGGGCAAGCTGGACGTCATTGGCTATGAGAACGAGTTCAATCGTCTCGCTCGATACGCTGGTGATGAGGTGTCCACTGAGGCTAAGAAGATGGAAAGGTTCCGCCGAGGTTTTAACCCGGAACTGAAGTACGCTCTCACCAACATCAAGTGCAAGGACTTCGAGGAGCTCGTGAACACCGCGCTCAATGAGGAAAATGGGCGCAAGGCGTTCGAGGAGTCCCGCAAGCACTCACGTGAGGGTGGTTCCTCCTCCAACATGACCACCCCTCCGCAGAAGCGCCGCATCTGGGTGCCAAATGCTGCTGTCACTCGGGCTCCATATGCCCAAGCTTCTCCAGGCTTTGCTCCCCGCCCACCCAACCCATCTCAGATGCAGGGTCAGAGGGTTCCAATGGGGCAGCCAAGGCCAGGTCCTCCTCGTGTCATCACTTGCTACAAATGCAAGGAGACTGGACACTACGCTGATAAGTGCACTCAGAGGCAGCTACCTCCACCTCCTCACCCCAACACCAACCAGGCAATGGTTCGTGCTCCCCCGGCTAAAGCCTTCAACTCCAACAACAGGCCTGTCGGGAGGACCGCGAGGGTGAATCATATCAAGGCCGACAAAGTGAGGAAGCTGCTGACGTCGTTCTTGGTATATTACCCGTAAACTCTATTCCAGCTAAAGTGTTGTTTGATACCGGAGCATCGCATTCTTTTGTGTCAAAGATTTTTGCAAAAGCATACAACCTAGTTCTGGTTCCGCTAAGCAATCAAATGACTGTTCACTCTCCGGGACCGCAAATGTTGACTTCCAAGATAAGTAAGGACAATCAGATCCTAATTGGAGGCCGCATATTCCTTGCTTCACTCATGTTGCTGGGAAATTCTGACATTGATGTCATTCTGGGTATGGATTGGTTGAAGACCCACGAAGCTAAAATTGACTGTGCTCAAAAGTCAATAACTCTCTCTCACCCTTCTGGCCAGATAGTCTATTCTCCATATGGATCAAGTTCTGTTCAGCTGTTCAACCTCGATGCAAAACCTCTACCTCTACTTGAAAATGTTCCGGTGGTTTGTGAATTCCCTGACGTCTTTCCAGAAGAGTTGCCAGGGATGCCTCCGGACAGAGCAGTTGAGTTCGTGATCGAGCTTGAACCAGGTACTGCTCCAATCTCTAAGCATCCATACAAGATAGATCCTCCTGAACTGAAATTGTTGAAGGAGCAAATCGATATGTACATGGAGAAAGGTTACATTCAGCCTAGTTCCTCCGCTTGGGGTTGCCCAACTCTGTTTGTTGCCAAGAAGGATCAAACAAAATAACTCGTGGTTGACTATCGTCCTCTCAACGAGAAAACCATCAAAAACAAGTATCCAATTCCTCGTATCGATGATCTTTTTGATCAACTTGCTGGAGCCTCAATATTCTCAAAGTTGGACTTGAGGATGGGTTACCATCAGATAAAGATCAGAAAGGAAGATATTCCTAAGACAGCTTTCACCACTCGGTACGGTCTATATGAATACACCGTCATGTCCTTTGGTCTCACCAATGCACCGGCGACGTTCTCAAGACTCATGAATTCTGTCTTCCATGAATACCTCGACAAGTTCGTTGTGGTATATCTTGATGACATTCTGGTCTACTCAAAATCCGAGGAAGAGCATGGAGAACACCTTCGTCTCACTCTCATGAAACTTCGCGATCATCGTCTATATGCCAAGTTCTCCAAATGTGAGTTTTGGATTCCAGAAGTTGCTTACCTTGGTCATATCATCTCTGCCAAAGGCATAGCAATTGACCCGGAAAAGGTTAAGGCAATTGTTGATTGGAAACCTCCTAAGACGGTGAAGCAAGTCAGAAGTTTTCTTGGCTTGGCTAGCTATTGCCGTCGTTTCGTCCAAAACTTTTCCAAGATTGCCAAACCTCTCACTGATCTCACAAAGAAGGACAAGAAGTTCGTTTGGTCTCCACAGTGTGATGAAAGTTTCAATCTCTTGAAGACTAAACTCACTTCTACACCTGTTCTGGTTGGCCCAGATACTACCAAACCTTTCCAGATATTCTGCGATGCATCTCTCCAAGGTCTAGGTGCAGTTCTTATGCAAGAACGTCAAGTTGTGGCTTATGCTTCACGTCAGTTGAACCCACATGAGCAAAACTATCCCACACATGATCTTGAACTTGCAGCAGTTGTGTTTGCCCTCAAGAAATGGAGACAATACTTGTTGGGTAACAAAACTGAAATCTTTTCCGATCATAAGAGTCTGAAATACATCTTCACTCAGCCAGATCTAAACCTTAGGCAAAGGAGATGGATTGAAAAGATTAAAGACTTTGATCTCACAATTTCTTACACTCCAGGCAAGGCTAATGTTATGGCCGACGCCCTCAGTCGCAAGTCATATTGCAATAATCTCATGATCATGGAAAGCCAACCTCCACTTCATGAAGAATTCCAGAAGCTGAACCTTGGTCTTGTCCCTCAAGGTTACCTTGCTAGCTTGACAGCCAGTCCAACTCTCGAGGACAAGATTCGTTCTAAACAACTTCGTGATACTGAAATCAAGAAGATTGTAGAGCAGATCAAAGAAGGCAATGATAAATTCAAGTCCTTCTCAATTGATGACAAGGGAACTGTGTTCTTCGAAGGACGCATTGCAGTTCCTCGGATTCAAAGTCTCAAAGATGTCATTCTCAAGGAGGCTCATGAAACTCCTCTCTCCATCCACCCTGGAAGTACAAAGATGTACCATGATCTCAAGACTCTGTATTGGTGGCCTGGCATGAAACGTGAAATTGCTCAATACGTTTCTGAATGCGACGTTTGTCAACATGTTAAGGCAGTCCATCAGAAAACAGCAGGTCTACTCCAACCTCTAAAAATTCCTGAGTGGAAGTGGGACATGATTGAAATGGACTTCGTTACTGGGTTTCCAAAGTCCAAGAAGGGCAACGATGCAATCTTCGTTGTTATTGATCGTCTCACTAAGGTAGCTCACTTCTTTGCTGTCAAGGAAACTATCTCAGCTAGCCAGTTAGCAGAGCTCTACACAGCAAGGATTGTTCCTCTTCATGGCGTTCCATTGGAAATAAGCTCAGACCGTGGAAGCATATTCACTTCTCATTTCTGGAAAAGCTTTCAAGAAGCATTGGGCACTAAACTTCTGTTCAGCACAGCCACCCTCAGTCTCAGGGGCAAGTCGAAAGAGTCAATCAGATTCTCGAGGATATGCTCAGAGCATGTGGTCTCTCCTTTGGCATGAAATGGGAGGATTGCCTTCCATATGCTGAATTCTCCTACAACAACAGCTACCAGGCAAGCCTAGGCATGGCACCATTTGAGGCATTGTATGGCCGCAGATGCAGGAGTCCAATCAATTGGTCTGGAGCTGGTGAACGTTCACTCTTAGGCCCTGACATTGTTAAGGAAGCCGAAGAGAAAGTTCGTATCATTCGTGACAATATCAAGATTGCTCAGTCTCGTCAGAAGAGTTACTATGACAGCAAGCACAGGGATATGGTCTATGCACCTGGTGACAAGGCATATCTCTGTGTAACTCCCCTCAGAGGCACTCATCGTTTTGGTGTGAAAGGAAAGCTTGCACCAAGATACATTGGTCCTTTCAACATTCTCTCAAGGCGGGCAGAAAATGCTTATCGTCTTGAACTTCCAGAAAAGCTATCCAAAGTGCACGATGTGTTCCACGTGTCACAGCTCAAGAAGTGTTTCAAAGATCCAGATCGTGCAGTTGATCATGATTCCATTGAACTGCAAGATGATCTATCTTATGAGGAGCACCCTGTTCATATTCTCGATGAGACCGAGCGTAAGACTCGCAACAAGAGCACCAAGTTCTTGAAAGTGCAGTGGTCGAATCATTCTGATAAAGAGGCAACGTGGGAGACCGAAGAGGATCTTCGTAAGAAGTATCCGGACCTTTTCACTTCTCAGTAAGGAATCTCGGGGCGCGATTCCTTCAGGGGGGGGGGGGCGTTTTGTAACATCCCAAGTATGAAAATACCCCTAGAATGTTTGGTTTCATGTTTAATTAAAGTATTGCATCATGTCATCATGTTTATTTCATTGTTTGCATTTGTTACTATTTGTTTTGCATCTGCTTTATTCTGTTTTCATAATTGAATTTCAAACAAATTCAAATGATGTGTTTCATACTTGTCATGTTACAACATTTTTTTTCAAATAAAAGTTCAATTCAAACAACCTTTTGTTCCCAATTATTTCCCTATTGATCAATTAATAAAATGGTGGTTTTATTTCAATTAAATAATTCCCAAATTACTTTCAAATTCAAATCAAAACATTCAAACAGCACCATTTTCAAATTGTGAAAATTACCAAAACAAATGTACTCATTTGTTTCCAATTAAACTCTTTGGATTACCATAATTAAAAATCTTGTTTTAAATAACCAATTATTAGCCAAACCTTATTCAAATTCAAACCAATTTACAAAACAGCAATAAATTTGACTTTTCAAAAACCAAGTTGACTTTATGGTAGATGTTGAACTAACAAGCCCACATGAATTTTTTCCAAATTTTTCTACACTCAAAACCCTATCTATTTCTTCCATTTCTAATTGCTACAAAAAAAAACAGAAAAAGTAAAAATAGAAAAAAGAAGAAAAACGCGCGCGCGCAGCACCTAACTACCCGGCCCAGCCCACCTATCACTTTCCTCGCGCGCAGCCAGCCCGCACGGCCCGAAAACGCTTCGCTGCCGCCCGCGTCTTCTTTCTCCAGTACGGCGGCAAATCCGCCGCGCCACGTCGCTGTACGGCGCCCCCGACGGCCAGGAGATCCCCGCGGCCCCTATTTAACCCCCCTAGCACCCGCAGCCCTACCCTAAACCTAGCCTGCCCCTCTCCCCTCGACACCGCCGCCGGATTTCTCTCTCTCGCCGCGTTCCCCACCGTCTGAACCTCGCCGGAGACGCCGCTGCTGAAACGCCGATGGCATCCACCGCTGCAACGCACCACCTACCCTCCTAAACCCCGAAATCAACCCACCTCCTCGCCCTCTTCCGATCGCACACAGTAGCCACCCCGGAGACCGAGCAGAACGCTACCGCCGACCTCGTCCACGCCACGGTCGCCGTCACGCTGTCGTCACCGAGCCTCTGCACGACGACAACGCCGGTGAGCAGCCACCGTGCTCTTCCTCCTCCTCCCCTCTGTCCTCCAGCACACTCACAACAGCAACTGGAGCCACCGAGAGCCCACGGCGGTGCATCACAGCCACGGCACGCCGCCGTTGAGCCCTGCCGTTCCTCTGACGAAGCACGGGTTTTGGGTTCAGTTAAACTTTCAGAAAACCTACGCGAAGATGAAGTACAACCTTCCTGCATCGCGGTATCTGACAAGCAAACGTTTCCACCCCACTGGTTCAGTAAGCGCGCACACGAGCGAGAGGTTCAGGGTTCGAGCCCCTGGCCTCGCACGGGGAAAAACCCCACCTTTTTTTTCTCCCAAGTGCTGACAGGGAGGGCCCCCTGTCAGCCACACAGTAGCCACGTGAGTACAGCGATACCCTGGGCCCCCCTGGCAGTGCCTGGGGTAGTTTTCTGATGCGTATAAAATGTTTTTTGAACCTTTCTGTTTTTAAATCAAGGTCCTTTTATTTAACAGATTGGTCCCTGGTTTTAAAAACCTTATAACTTTTATTTCATAACTCCAAATAAAGAAAATAAAATATGTGTGCTGATCTAAATTAAATTATCTACCTATTGGTATCAGTTGTTTCCTGTTTTGAAATTTCAAAATGCAATTCAAATTTGAATTCAAATAATTCAATTGCAATTTGCTAAAATTCATAAGTAATTCATACTAATTCCAAATAATGCAAATAAAATATGTTTTCCATGCTATTTCAAATAACCTTTTCAAATATAAATTTTGTTTCAGGGTTTGAATAATTTAAATTGCCTAAATAATTTAAACCTTGTTTAAATCATTTAAATTTTGCTAAAATCATAACTTGCTCAAAATAAATTATTTTTGAACATGCAAAATATGTTTTCAAACTAGAAAAGTATGAACTTTTCAAATATGAATTTGAATCTATGTTTTGAACAAATAAAATTCAAATAAAATTCACACTTGTTTTAAATTCATTTAGAACTTGTTTAATATTGTTTAAGTCATAATAAATTCATCCTAACTCCTATTTCAAAATTTGAAACATGTAATCCAACTAAAATTTCGTGTTCTTTTCAAATATGAATTTTGTTATTTGTTTTGAACACTTTAAATTGATGAAAACAACAAATACTTGTGTGACATCTTTAAGTAACCAAACATTTCCAAACTTAATAAATGATTTCCAAACTTGTAAAATTCCTTTTCCCACTTGCATCTATTGTTATTTTGTTGTTATCATCATGCATGCATCATGCTAAGCAAACTTTCACATGGTACTTAATTATAGATCATTTGTTTCCACTTAATTCATGGACCTTTTCATATGCAACTCAAAATTGCATATGGGTCCATTTAAATTGTGTTACCAAGTCCACTAGTTTATTTTGATGCAACCATTAACTTGACATGCATCATCCCAGGATTGTGCACTATGCCATGGTATTGATTGTTTATATTTCTGTCTTGTTTGTTTGCTTCTTCTCGAATAGACGACGACGTTGAGACAGACGATCTTTACAACACCCCTTCTGAGGATCTAGCTCAGTACCCGGCTGCTGAGTTTGCAGGCAAGTTATCACTCACATGAACCATTGTGTTCCTTTCAACATTGGTTACCGATACTTTCCGTTGTCTATTTCTGCTAGCCTTAGTAGTAGTTGTTTCTGTTACGAACCTATCACATGAATCCCTTAACCCTGATAATGCCTCACCTCCACTCCTACACCCCATTGATTGAGCCAGTGTCTTACTAGCATGCTTAGGTTGTTTTGCTCGAGTCTGTTAACCGTTACTTCCTGTTACTACCTCTATTATGTTCTGGGGGCTCGATGTTTAATCAATCAATCATGCTAATGTTATTGTTAAATAATAATTTGATGATAAGGCACCGGCAGGAGCCCCTGTGTGGTTTTGAGGCCTGCTAGTGTCGACCCTAATAGGAAAAGGGTCTTGTCTACTGATCCATGATGAGCGCACTACCCGCATGTGGGAAGCGAGTATGGGCGTCCCCCTCAATTTGATTCGATTCGCATCTCGTCCAAATCGCCTCATTTAGTTCGTGTTTTCCATTTGCCGCATGCATGTTTTTGCGAGCCCAGCGCAGGGTGGAACTTTCGTAGTCGGCATATAGGGGGACACGTTCTTAGAGTGCTATGAGGGTCCATTTTCTTCTGGGCTCGATTAGCCGTGCGCCCAAGGTGCTTTGGGCTTGATGCGAAGAAGAGTTGAGTTGTGTTGAGTGCCCCGCTTGGTGGGAGGCATCCCATCTGGCGGGTTATTCATACGTGTACGGCCAAATTGGTGCAACCCTGCAGGGATAATCTTCTCGAGAAGCCGTGTTTTCCGCGGTTATGGTTAACTTGGTGAAAGTACTGGCTAACAAGTACTCAGGACAACTTAAACCTAATGATTCACAATCTCACACCCAATGATTAACAACTTGACTAGTAATAGGATTATTGACACAACAACTTGGTTCATCTTTAATCCAACTGTGTGAGTTATCCTCGGATTGCTTCTTCGGATAAGGGGCGAGATCCAGGATGGGTTTGTTTGAAGTTATCTTTCAGTTGGTTACAATACTCGATCTTATCTTCTTTCTATTAGCCGGAAGTGGTAGGATCTCTGTAGTTGATTAGCGCAGCCAGTTGCAGCATCTTTTATATCCCTTTCCTTCCGTTGAACCCAAGGCATCTGTGCTTGGTGTTGACGGGCTACACTTTGGTGAACTGTGAGTCTTGCTTGCCAGTACTTGGATGTACTGACCCCTTTGGGGCTGTGGTTTCCGCAGACTACGCTTACGAGGATCCAGGTGACGGCTACTACGTGGAGTTTGACGAGGCTGCTGACGAGTAGTTAGCGGACCCGGGCAGGATCCGAGACTACGTGGATGGGCTCCGTCTTTATTTCAGTTTCCGGCTTCTTAAGCCTATTTGGATTTGTCTGTACTCAGACCCTTTGAATGCTTCCGCTGAGATGTAATGATTTTATGTTGGGACATGTGTCCTCTGGATGATTGTATTTGCTATCTCTGCTCTAGTGAGAGCTATTTGCAACTTATTTCAATCTTTTGTGTCTTAGAGATATGTTGTGCTATCATTCTGTTACAAGCCGTTGACGTACCATGTGTGTATGTTATGAAGTACGTCAATGGTAGTGTCCTGATTTCTATGGGATGGTTTACGTCGACGCTGAACAGATAGGGGTTGGTTGTCACACATACGTGTGTTGGCCTACTCGTAAGAGGACGCGGGTGCCGGTAAGCCCCGTAATCCAATCTACTACTGTTCAACGGAACGGCGAGTATCCTTTAGAAGTCTGGGTGCGACACTAACAGATAGAACAGTAACACTGGGTTTCCTAGATTTACTAGGATGAGAGACAATATTAGAAGCATCTTCATTAATTATAATGTGTCCCTCTTCTACATTTTCAGAAAGAAGGTCCTTTACTATTGCTACTGTAGGTTCTACAGTTATTTGTTCCACAGGTTCTACAGGTTTCCTTGCACTTTTATTAACCACACTAGCTAACATAGAATCTTCTTTTACCTTAGCAGGGAAAGACATTTTCTCAATATAAGGTTCAGGCACAATAGAATCAACAGTATGAACTTCTATGTCTCTAGCAGGAACACAATTAACAGTATCTTTATAAGGAGCATGGTACTTATCCCATTCCTTTTTAGGAATCTCAAAATAAGAAGCAAAAGCTTTATATAAGTTTGCAACAACTTGAGAATCAAGACCATAAGCAACACTAACATTATGAAAATCCTCAGATGACATAAAGGTTTTAATGTATTGATAATCATAATTTATACCTGACTTTCTACCTTTGTCATTCTCCCATGCTTCAGTGTTTTCTTGAATACGGTCAAGAAGATCCCATTTAGCTTCATCTTTCATACGTGTAAATGATCTAGAAGAAGAAGCATCCAATAAATCCTTATCATGAAGAGAAAGCCTTGCATAGAAATTATTAATAACGATATTACTGGGGAGCTCATGAATGGGGCATTTGAGCATTAGTAACTTCAATCTCACCCATTCTTGGGCAATACTCTCTCCATCATGAGAAAAAAATTATATATATAATTCCGATATCTATGGATTTCACTTGGAGGATAGAATTTAGAATAAAAGAGAGGTACAATTTCCTCCCATTCAATAGTCTGGCTATTTTTCAGCAGCTTGAACCATTCAGAGGATCGGCCTGTCAATGACATAGAGAATAATTTCCTCTTTACTTGGCTCATTGTAATACCTGCACACTTGAACAACTCGCATAATTCATGTAAAAAGAGAAAATGATCACCAGGATGGACGTTTCCATCACCTGAATAGCAGTTATCCATAACATGTTTAACAATCTTTATAGGTATTTTATAGGGATCCATATCATCATGCAATGGGTCACTTACTGCCCTAGTAGTGGCAGCAGTGCCCGCAAATAGGGACTCAAAAGGAGCTCCAAACATAGTGTAATAAAGCAGTAAACAGAAATAAAAACATCACTTACATCAGAAGCTTCCTTTATCAATTCCACTTCCCAATAGCGTTTCACTCCCCGGCAACGGCGTCAGAAAATAGTCTTAATGACCCACGAGTATAGGAGGTGTATCGTAGTACTTTTGATAAATAAGAGTGTCGAACCCAACAAGGAGAAAAAGGTGTTCACAAGCAGTTTCGATGAAGTAATAACTGTAAATACTGGAAAACAAATTTGTAGGGTTTTTGATATTGCAGATAAATAAAGTGCGAGTAAATAAAATGCAGTAGTAATAATTGCAGCGAGTGGCTCAATTCTTTCTTCAGCAAAGGACAAGCCGGTGAGTTTACTTATGATTAACAAACGTTCTCGAGGACACACGGGAGATCTGTCAAGTGCTTTTGTTCCATGCAGCTGAATAGCTTTGGTGTTTTGATAAGTGTTGTGTGGGTGAATCTATGCTAATGTACCGTCCCATCCAAGACTAATACATACCTGTGATTATACCCCTTGCAAGCATCCGCAACTACAAGAAAGTAATTAAGAAATAAATCTAACCACAGCTTTAAACTCCGGGATCCTACGCTCCCTCGTGTAATGGTTTCCTAACGTGGGTTTAGGTTTCTGTCACTCCGGCAACCCCAAAATTAGTAGCCAAATACACGATGCATTCCCCTAGGCCCATAAATGGTGAAGTATCATATAGTCGACGTTCACATGACACCACTAGAAGAATAGCACCACAAGTTAAATATCAAACATTAATATTATTCAATATTACTTTACTACTAACAACTTGACTTCTCCCATGTCCTCAAGAACAACACGAACTACTAACAACACATCATATGGATCATAATCAGTGGCGGAGGACGAAAAAAAATAAGGTCGAGCGAACTCTAAAGGGAAGAAAAAATGATGCTACAAAACTATAATTTTCTAGATATATCAACAATTTATATTATATTGAGCATAATCCTTTTGTATACCAAATGGTAACAGCTACATATCAAAATAAAAACAGACCTATTGTCAAAAAAAAAAAAGCTAGGAAACGTACCAACAACAAATCTTTAGTGACGTCTAGAAGTCTCTCTGGCTATATTATCTTCCACTACGGCTTTATTGGAAGGTTTCACTTTTTTTGTGTCGTTGGCCCCTCCTTCCACTTCTTGCTCTTCATGTGTCACAATATTTCCACTTTCCCGAGTGCTTGGTTTATAGCTATTGTCACGAGCAACTGGCACAAAAAATCTCTTCAAATATGTAATTGACAACAATACAAAAAAACATGAGTCCCTTGTCCATTACTGTACCACATAATGCACGTTTTTCAAAACATCAATCAACCATAAATCCAAAAAAATTATACCTCCCCCTTTGTAGTTGAAGTAGCAGGTCTTTTACCTTCCCTATCCATATCCACACAAAATCCACGACCGAAAGGGCGGTACGCCGGCCAGCCGGGAAACCTTAGCTTTCTTGGGACTGCCGGACTGCGGAGACAGAGAGCAGCAGAGGACGGCTTCCCGGCTTGGCTGGGGAGGAAAGAATCGGGAAGGCGTTCTTGAGAATTGGGAGGGAACCCGGGAGAGACGAACCAGGAGGATGATTGCCGGCGTCCGTGCCGCAACAATGCGAGCAGAGAGGAGCAATCGCGGAAGTCGAATGATTGGAGGCCCGTGCGTTCCTGAAATCTTGCTGAACCGTTTTGTACGTGTGTCCAGCAGACCATCGTGAGGCTCCTCTCTAGGCCCATCAAGGGTTGGCTCGTGCAAGCCACATAAAACTGGCCCAAATATCCTCTCCCTTCTTTTTTTTTCCAGGAACGAACACGAATAAGCAAAATACGTATGTACACATGAATAAGCATATATATACTTGAAATTTTGCCAAAAATCAAGGTAGGGCGGCCGCCCTACCTTTCCCTAAGGGGTCCTCCGCCCCTGATCATAATCAGAGATGATATAATGGATGATAACAATTTGGTCATAAAGTGCAAACACCGATAAATCTCACAAGCATCAACTACTAACAAGTAATCCATGCCGGGAGAGAGATCTAATGCAAAACAACGATAGAGGCCCCTAATTGTTACATAGGGATGAAGGTGGATGATGAGGGTGATGGTGCTGGTGGTGATGACGATGATGATGATGATCTTGATGATGCCCGGAGCGATGACGGTGATGATGGCGGTTATTTCCCATCTCCGGAGAGGAATTTCCCCGGCAGATTTCTCCCTGCCAGAGAGATTTTCTCTCTCGGGTGTTTTCCGCCACGCAGCGGCGGAGGAATAATTCTTCGAGGATGGAATGAGGCTTAGGGTTCCCTCGGGACCCCGAGGGCCAAAGATGACCCCAGAGGTGGGCCAGGGTGGCTACACCCCTAGCTGGCGCGGCCAGGGGGCGCCACCCCTAGGTGTGGGCCCCTGGTGGCCCCCCTGGCTCCCCTCTTGGCTGTGTTCCTCCTCTGAACTTTTAGGAACCCCCGGATGTCCCCCTTCTTCTTCTGATTTTCTGAAGTATGGTATCTCGACGGTGGGTTTTTCATCAGATTTCTGGTCCCGGTGTTTATTCTCCAAAAATTATAAAACATGCAAAATAAGATAAAATAACATAAGAGATTCATCATAACATGAAATATATCGATGAATAACAGAAAATTATGATATAAAATAGTGATGCAAAATGGACGTATCATTGCTCAACCTTGCCTTTAAACGCAGAAATCGAAGCAAGGCAGTCACAGTGAATGCATTGCGTTCTCTACTTTGGTATCTCCATGTTGATAAAAACTATTAACAAAACACGAGGAGAGAGAAAAAGCAACTAAGTGGGAATTCAAGTCCAATCAATCTTAGAAAATGTCAATAAAAAAGAAACGCCGACGGACTCAACATCCAATCTAGTCTTTGCTTTCTGTCTTTTACTATTACTATTATTTATAGAAAGGCATCCTCTCTATACTCTAAACCCTTATCGGGGAGAAGTCACTCTTCTAAGTGCTATGCATGAGCAAAGGGAGGAGGTCTCAATGGATAGAGTTCTATCAGAACCCAACCTTGAGAGCTATGACATTACGGGCCACGACGAATGAAGTGGCGTAGATCGGAGAAAACAGAAAAACTCAGACAACTACTGATAAAGAAGACTCAACCCTATAATGCCGAGTTCCCAAAGTTATGGTTACTAGCGGGAGAGGAAAGTGATTCAGATCATGAAGTTTCCGGGAGGCGCCTAAGGCTAGGATAAGGTTAGGGAAAGAAGAAGACAACAAAATGCTAAGGTTCTTCCATATGATTTCTGAATTTATTCAGAAGTATTTCGTCGAGATCGTGCAACCTTTTCTTATTTATCCAAAAATAGTCAATCGATTCAAGAGTGCCTTTCAAGCACAACCAATATATATTAGAACCTCCTTTACTTGCCGGAGCACTTCTTGGATCTGTCAATTATGTTATGGTTGGAGTCCTACTCATAGTGATCTGGTCGAATTGGGAGAAGCCGACACTCTACGGCTAAGTTATATCCCTTCCCCGTCCCATCCAGAAAGAGAATTAACGAATCTTAAGGCAAAGGGGCGAGAAACTCAAGGCCACTCTTTCTTTCCGCACTATTATGGATAGTCAAATAATGGGGGAAAATAGGATTCAATTGTCAACATGTCCTATCGAAAGTAGAGTTGACTATGGATTCGAGCCATCGCACTGCCGGTTGTATTTTTTTTTGGCAAAACTGACGCAAAACAAGAATGTGAGGGTGTGGCTGGGCCATTTACGAACAACCGACGCTAAAAAAAAAGTCTCCAGGGGTGTTCTAGGGGGCGGCTAGAGATGCTCTAAGTTGGCTACAAACTCTTCTCTCCCCCCCTCCCTCCTCTTCCCTCCAACTAGGATTTTACTCATGTGTAATTGGTTTGTAGCTATATTTATTTTGAGACGGAGGGAGTAGTATATGTTTTGGAGCTCTAGCGATTCAAAGAAATCAGAACGTGGGCGAGTCAAAAAAAAAAGGTTTGGTGGTGACGAAGGAGCGCATAGAGGAATTGCGTTTGAGAATCAAATCAACGACGGCGGGCCTGGGTTGCTCCATCTGAACGAGAGCAGATTCCACTTCCACCACGCCGCGTCTTCCACCAAAGTCGCGCCGTTGGCTGGACGCCGCTACGTGTCTACACCTGAGAGAGGCTGCTTCATCAATGGACTACTCGGTCCACCTTTCTCCTCCCCACCTCACCTGACAACAGCAACCCCCGTGCAACCTTGACGGAACGCCGCCGCGCGCGCCAAATGTGACCACATCACCCGGCGGCCTCCACACCAACCGCCGCCGCCACCACCATGCAGGGGTCCTCCTCCTCCGTACCGTGGTGGCTCGCCACCACGGCCTGCTCCCCGCCGCCCTCCTCCTCCCTCCCGGACAGCCTCGCCTTCCTCTTCCTCTCCCCCTGCCCGCAGCGCGCGCTCCTCGGCGCCATCGACCTCCTATTCCTCCTCGCCGCCCTCGCCCTCTCGCTCCGCGCCCGGCTCCGACCTCGAGGAGCTCTCCGTCAGGAGGAGGACGAGCCCCTCCTCGCGAAGCCAGCGCCGGCGGCGCAGGCCCGCCGCGGGATAAGGAGCTTCCGGCACAGGCTCGCGCTTGCGGCGTCCACGGCGCTGGCCGCCGCGTCGCTCGTGCTGCTCGCGCTCGCGGCCCTGCGGCTCCCCTCTCCTCGGGACGGCGCCGAAGCGGTCTGGCGCGCGGTCCAGTGCGCCTTCCTCGCGACGCAGCTCGCCGCGCACCTCGCCGCCGCGGGGACAGTCGCGGCGGAGAAGGCGGCTGCGGTGCCGTCCCACCCGGCGCACCTCCGCCTCTTCTGGCTCGGCACCGCGGCCCTCGCCGCGCTCTTCTCCGGGTCCGCCGCCGCGCGGTACGCCTTCGGTGAGCCCGCCCTCCCCGATGACCCCACCGCGTTCGCGGGGCTCGCCCTCTCGCTCCCCCTGCTCTACTTCGCCGTCGACGGCTCCACCGGCCTTGGCGGCGACGCGGCGCCAACATCGACATCCACCGGCGTGGTGGACGAGCGGACCGGTGCCTCTTCCAATTACGCGACGGCGTCGTGGCTCTCGCTGGCGACGTTCAGCTGGATCAACCCGCTCATCGCCAAGGGCTCCAGAGCGGCGCTCGGCGCCCAAGACGTCCCGCCAGTCGCGCCGGCCGATACAGCCGAGGCGGCGTACGCGCTGTTCGTGTCCAACTGGCCCGCGCAAACGCCGGGGTCCAAGTCCAGGCACCCGGTGGCCACCGCGCTCCTGCGCTCCTTCTGGCCCCAGTTCCTGCTCACCGCCGCGCTCGGCGTCGCGCACCTCTCGGTCATGTACATCGGCCCGTCGCTCGTGGACAGGTTCGTCCAGTTCGTCCGCCGCGGCGGGGATATGGCGGAGGGGCTGCAGCTCGTCGCCATCCTCCTCGCCGGCAAGGCCGCCGAGACTCTCGCCTCGCACCACTACGAGTTCCAGGGGCAGAGGCTCGGGATGCGCATCCACGCTGCTCTGCTCGCGGTCGTCTACCGCAAGTCGCTGCGGCTGTCCACGGGCGCGCGCCGTGCGCACGGCGCCGGCACCATCGTGAACTACATGGAGGTGGATGCCGAGGAGGTGTCCAATGTCACGCACGAGCTCCACAACCTGTGGCTGATGCCGCTGCAGATCGCCGTCGCGCTCGGCCTTCTGTACACGCACCTTGGCCCCGCCGTGCTCACCGCGGTCGCCGCCATCGCCGTGGTCACCGTGGTCGTGGCCTTCGCCAACCGCCGCAATATCGAGTACCAGTTCAAGTTCCTCGGCAAGCGTGATGAGCGCATGAAGGCCATCACCGAATTGCTCAACTACATGCGGGTGATCAAGCTGCAGGCGTGGGAGGAGACGTTCGGTTCCAATATCCGTGAGCTCAGGGAGGCCGAGCTCGGGTGGCTGGCCAAGTCCATGTATTTCATGTGCGCCAACACCATCGTGCTCTGGAGTGGACCGCTTGCCATGACCGTGCTCGTGTTTGGCACGTGCGTGCTGACAGGTGTAGAGCTGGACGCTGGCAAGGTGTTCACGGCCACCGCCTTCTTCCGAATGCTTGATGGACCTATGCAGAGCTTCCCGGAAGCAATTGCGTCTATCACGCAAGCAACCGTGTCGCTGGAAAGGCTTGACAGGTACCTGCTCGATGCCGAGCTTGATGACGCTACGGTGGAGCATGTCCCTGACACTGGCATTGGCTCAGACCGGGTGGTCCTGGAGGTGCACGATGGCATTTTCGCATGGGATATGAGGGGCAAGAAGGAAAATGAAAAGGATGAAGAGGAAAACGACAACAGTGAAGGTGAGGAGGATGAGAGAAATGTGGAAGAAGCGCCAGTGCTGGAGACAGTTTTGAAGGGGATTAATATGGAGGTACGGAGAGGCGAGCTTGCGGCGGTGGTTGGAATGGTCGGGTCTGGCAAGTCGTCGCTGCTGTCCTGCATTATGGGGGAGATGGACAAGGTCTCAGGCAAGGTAAGTCATTGTTACTTCTTATAAGGTATTTTCCAGTTTATTACCGTGATGGTTTAAATCAATGAAATTGGGTGCAAATTGAGTGTAAAGTCAAATGTTTCAACCGAGCAATACAGTTCTGATGAAATTAGGGGCAATGGCTGAAGTCCCAGCTGGTAGTAATTAGTAAACATTTGGTTAGATACTGTTGGTCACATTCCTATGCAAGGCTTTTCAAATATGGACCCGTAATTCTGGAATCACTAGAAGAATTGGAAACTACCTGCTTGGCTTCTTACATAAGGAACATTGAGTGACAGACATTAGGCTACAGATTTATCATCATTCTCAAAATGGGATTTTATGTGTGCAAACTATCAGAAATAGTGATATACATATTATATATTCTAGGGAGGCTGGCAGGGGGTGCAAGTTGGTTGCAGAACTAATAAGTCTGCCCATTTGACAATTGAAGTATGAATTACGCCAGTCACCTGTTTGTCGAAATGTTCGCTCTCGGTTACTGTGGCTGATGTTTTGATAAAATGGAGAACAGAGCGCCACTCTGTTGGTATGGCGTGCAGGTATGCATGCCAGCCACGCTTGTTCGAGTCATGAGGACTCCATGGGGCTCAGGTTGTTTTCTTCTATAAGAATATACCACCAAGGCTATTCGTGATTCGCCTCGTTTTGTTTTTTACGTTTTGATGAAATGTCCAATGGTCTAACCATTAGTTCCATGCCTGTCTGCTATAATTCAATGGAAGTGAAGTTTTGTGTTTTTTCGTATAGGATGTGTGAATAACTCAGGTTTCTTCATAGGATTGTCATGTTCATATAGTTGATGTTTTCCTCATTAAAGACATTATTTAAAATATAGGTTCAGTCGTCTCTTGTTATGTGTATGACGGTTAGAGATTCTGTGATGTTCTTTTGACACATTTAGGGAAGTAAACATAATTCTTCACGATGGTAGCTGGGGATACAGAGCCATGCGTTGGAGTCATAAACTATTTTCTAGTCTCTGGTCTGCCATTTCAGATTCCTGCAAAGAATATCATCATGACAAAAATTTAAAATTGTCTTAGAAATGTCCATCTATTCTCCATACTCTGCCCTGTAGTTTTGACTTTCCAGCCTCCTGCTTGTTTCCTTAACCCTGTAGCATGTTTCAACAGGTTAGGGTATGTGGTAGCACTGCATATGTTGCGCAGACAGCTTGGATCCAAAATGGGACCATTCAAGAGAATATCTTATTCGGTCAGCCAATGGATTCTGAAAGATATAAAGAAGTTACACGATCTTGCTGCCTCGAAAAGGATCTGGAAATGATGGAATTTGGTGACCAGACAGAAATTGGAGAGCGAGGGATCAATCTCAGTGGTGGGCAGAAACAGCGCATCCAGCTCGCCAGAGCAGTTTACCAGAATCGTGATATATATCTCCTTGATGATGTCTTTAGTGCTGTTGATGCACATACCGGTTCATTTATATTTAAGGTAAATTCTTTTTTTGCCTCTTCCAAGATTTCATAGGATGATACTCAGGCATGCTGCCTTCTTCATGGTATTTTACTGGTCGCTGTTCTAATATATAACGACGAAACAATGCGTACCTTTTATTATACACCACCATACTTTGGGTGATATCACAATTGGCAAGAATGATCTTCCTTCTGCAGGAATGTCTAAGGGGCATGCTCAAGGGAAAGACCATCTTGCTTGTAACTCACCAAGTGGATTTCTTGCATAACGTCGACAACATATTCGTAAGTTCATAGACTTTAGAGCAAGTACTGTCTTTTCTATAGGATCTTCTATGTTGGCTCTGGTCCCATTATGTTTTTTTCATACCATTCTTGTATAAAATTATATCAGAAATGTGTTGGTATGATTACTACCCAGCATACCCTTTTACTACCCACTATGTAGCAAGCAAATTTCAATTATGTCCAAAACAAACCAACTTAAACACTAGGTACTCATGTTGGTTTTGTATAGTGGAAGCCATATTGGCATTAAGATAGAGTTGATCACTGAAAAGGTTACCACATTTTTATTATGTGGTTTGCATGATTGTCTTCATGTAGTCTCATTATCAGCTATTCCCTCTTAAGAGAGATCCATGTGTTACTACATAAGGTAGTTACTGTGTGATCATCTCTTCTTGCAGAAGGGTACCATGGTAGAACCTGCATTCTGTGATTATAATCTGTAATAAATACTTTTCACCTTGTGGAAACGAGCAGGTCATGGACGAAGGTATGATTGCACAGTCAGGAAAGTATGCTGAGTTACTGGAAGCAGGCTTAGGTTTTTCAGCTCTTGTTGCTGCTCATGATAGTTCAATGGAACTGGTGGAACAGAGTCGACAAGTAGAGAAGACTGAACATTCTCAGTCTGCTGGAGTACTCAGAATACCTTCTCTTCGCTCCAGATCCATTGGAAAGGGTGAGAAGATGATTGTTGCACCGGAGATAGAAGCAGCTACTTCCAAGATTATACAAGAAGAGGAAAGAGAGAGTGGCCAAGTAAGTTGGCGTGTGTACAAGCTATACCTGACAGAGGCTTGGGGTTGGTGGGGGATTGTGGGCATATTTGCATTATCATTGGTGTGGCAAGCTTCTGATATGGCTAGTGACTATTGGCTGTCATATGAAACATCAGGCAGCATCCCGTTTAATCCGTCCTTGTTTATTGGAGTGTATGTTGCCATAGCTGGTGTTTCAATGGTCCTTCAAGTCATCAAGACTCTTCTCGAGACAGTCTTGGGACTTCAAACAGCTCAGATCTTTTTCAGTAAGATGTTTGACAGCATTTTGCACGCCCCGATGTCATTTTTTGACACCACACCTTCCGGAAGGATTCTTAGCCGGGTAAATCTCTTCATATTGTGTATTTGGTAATAGCAGACTTGCCCATTTTGGTAAGCTGATCATGTGTTCCAACTGAGCAAACGTTATGTTTCTGGTTCCTTCTGTTAACTTAAATAAGTGCTAGTAATAGTAGGTTGGCCCTCTAAGCTGTGCACTACTTGTTTGAAATTCGTAGAAAGAAAGAGTTAAGTTCTACTTTAATTTTCTACTGAAATACTGATTTGATACCTCCCTTTGTATTTTTCAGGCATCTTCTGACCAAACAACCATCGATGTTGTGTTGGCCTTTTTTGTTGGCCTGACAATTTCAATGTACATTTCAGTATTGAGCACCATAATTGTTACTTGTCAGGTCGCTTGGCCATCAGTTATAGCTGTAATTCCACTTTTGCTTCTGAACATTTGGTACAGGGTATGTATGCTCTTATTGTAAAGTTCACCTCAAAACATCTTAGCTAATTCTGCTCGTAGAAACATAATGCTCACTAAACTTGCAATTTCCCTTTTCTGCAGAACCGGTATCTTGCCACTTCAAGGGAGCTAACTCGACTTGAAGGAGTAACCAAAGCACCGGTTATCGATCACTTTACTGAGACTGTTGTTGGTGCTACAACCATAAGATGTTTCAAGAAGGAAAATGATTTTTTCCAGGAAAATTTAGACAGAATCAATTCAAGTTTGCGCATGTACTTCCACAACTATGCAGCAAATGAATGGCTTGGGTTCCGACTGGAGCTGATTGGAACACTCGTATTGTCAATAACTGCTTTTCTCATGATCAGCCTGCCTAGCAACTTTATCAAGAAAGGTACCAATTGAGTATATAATAGATATATAATCGTGACATAGACAAGTGGCCATATCATCTCAGGACAAAGATGCAATTTCCGTCTCATTTGAATTCAGTGTTCACGAATATCTAAGAACACTGTACTGCAATTTGGGTTGTCTTGATGTTAGTAAATCGGATGAAGATATATGGACGATTATTTTGTCGACCTACGTTAATGTTAATTGAGTTTTCTAGATAGGTTAATGTTTTTAAACAGATAAACCTGGTAAAGGATTATGTGTGGATTCAAGATCATGAGATTTTATAGGATGGAATGGATGGACTGACGTGAGCTATGTTGTTGCAGAATTTGTTGGCATGTCTCTTTCATATGGCCTTTCCCTCAATTCTCTGGTGTACTTTGCAATATCCATCAGCTGTATGTTAGAAAATGATATGGTTGCTGTGGAGAGGGTAAATCAGTTCAGCACTCTTCCTTCAGAGGCAGCATGGAAAAAAGAAGACCATCTTCCTTCTCTGAATTGGCCCACTCATGGAGATATTGAAATCAACGATCTAAAGGTTAGAAGGTTTAAGTACTTAAATATGCGTGATCTTGAACTTTATTTTTATTTGTACATCACCTTCTATTCCACATAAATTTGATGCACCCAGTGAAGTAGAGAATGCCTTGACTATTTCTCTGTAAATAGGGATTATCTAGACCAATTGAGCTCATCATTTTTTATCATTTCAGGTTAGGTACCGACCAAATACACCTCTAATTCTCAAAGGCATTACTATAAGCATTAGAGGTGGTGAAAAGATAGGAGTTGTAGGAAGGACAGGCAGTGGCAAATCAACTTTGGTTCAAGCATTGTTCAGGCTTGTAGAACCTGCAGAGGGGAAAATGATCATTGATGGGGTAGACCTGTGCACATTGGGTCTGCATGATCTTAGATCCCGCTTTGGTATAATTCCGCAGGAACCAGTTCTGTTTGAAGGGACAATTCGAAGTAACATTGATCCAATTGGGAGATATTCAGATACTGAAATATGGCAGGTATAGTGTAACACATTTGTTTCATCCTTCCTTCTTAATGATGGGCCATGCTAATTAGCCATGGGAATTTCGTCACATGCTTGCAGGCTTTGGAGCGGTGCCAACTGAAAGATGTAGTAGCTTCAAAAGCCCAAAAGCTTGACGCTCTAGGTTTGCTATTTATATGCTTCTGTTGTAATTTTGTTCGCTTAATAATTGCTTAAATGTGTTTTCCAAGTGGTGTCTGAAAAAGTGTAGGCTAGTTTTATTTCTTAAAAACTAGTCCAAAGTTCTAATTAAATGTGTTTTCCAAGTGGTGTCTGAAAAGTGTAGACTAGTCCAAAGTTCTGAACCCCGCACTTATTCATCCTTACATAAATCGACCAAGTAATGCAGCTTGTAACTTTTATAACGTACAATCCTCCAGGCCGCCAATATCACTGACTATTTAGTTTGGAGATACTTCCAAATGATAGTTGCCAAATGAACAGTGACAATCTAAAAAAAGAATCCAGAGCTTAATAACTGAATTTCAATGATACAACCTAAATTCACAACTTTCAATTTGCAGAAGATCATAGAACAATTTTTGATTGTATAGAATAAATCAATGTTGTTTTTATTTGGTCATTACCAATTTGTATCTTTCCTTGATGATATGTGAGTACTATATGGTACAGCAAAGAAGCAAATTACACATCATATATGATGCCAACACAATGATCATTTACTATCCCTTCTATGAAATATTCCATTTTACTAGACAGTTGATATATACACCCATGTCATTTTTCTTCACAGTGGCTGATAGTGGAGAGAACTGGAGCGTAGGCCAAAGACAGCTTCTTTGTCTCGGTCGTGTGATATTGAAGCAGAATCAAATCTTATTCATGGATGAGGCAACTGCTTCAGTCGATTCTCAAACCGATGCCACGATTCAGAAGATCACGCGAGAACAATTTTCGTCGTGTACAATAATTAGCATTGCACACAGAATACCAACGGTCATGGACTGTGATAGAGTTTTGGTTCTGGACGCAGGTAGGCTTCACTGGTCTTACTTCTTTTGATAAAAATAATTGTACATTTTGGTTTTAACTGACCTCCATTTGTGTATATTTACCATTCCCGTCTGATGCAAAATTAAATACACATTTTGGTTTTGAGTGCTCTTTGTTTTGACATTAATTGTCATTCTAAAATCTCACTATCTGTGCCCAGGCTTGGTCAGGGAATGCGATGCACCATCGAGGTTGATCGAACAATCGTCCTCCCTCTTCGGGGCGATGGTCCAGGAGTACGCCGATCGGTCCTCCAACCTCTAGTAACTTGTACCCTGATACTGTAGATATTAGGAGATATTAAGAATAAATAAGGGGTCATTTTGATAGGTTGACCACTCATAGAATGCATATAGCGCAATACATTAAGAAATAAAAATAGTAATTTTGTTGTTTTTGGAGTTCAAAAACTAGAGAAAGGTAGCACTACGTTGATAGTATTATTTCCAACATCTGTAGAGGTATCTTCTAAACAGGGTGACACAGTGTATAACTCGGAATTTGAGGTTACTAGTTCAATTCTCGGAAGCAGTTCTACGTTCCAAGTGAACTGCCTGCCAAATCATCATCTTAATTACTTGTTGTTCATCATGTGTGTATATGTAAAAATAATAATGAATAATGATATTATTCATGAATTTTGTGTCGTGACCTACTCGCCAACCACATAAATGTATTTACCATGAAAGTTGAGAACACTGTGAAGTGTCAAATTGCAAAAATTCTTTGACAAATGTTACCACTTATATAATTGATACCATCTATTCTTTGATAAAAGTCGATATATGAAAACTTCAGAATCCCTTGAAACGGTGATAAGATATCACTCTGATTACATACGAAAAGTGTTGTCCTCTATGCGAAAAATGTTGTCCTCTGTAAGCATGTGTAAAGATTGCCTACTTGCTTATCTTGAAGTAAAGATTGCATTGTTGTAACTTCAAATTGACGAATACTTTTTAGCAAATTCAGCAATATGCTTGTCTGAGCCTCCTCCTTCCTGCATTGCCTCCTTAGCCTTTTGCATGAACTTCGCAGCATTCCTTCTGTACTCATCCTTCTTTTCCCCGTCCATGACCTCTCTAATACACCTCTCGATCTCCCCCCTCCCTAGGGACCCATTCTCGTTCTTCCGCGCTCGCACGCCGATACCCCACGCGCTCTCCACATACTTTGCGGTGGTGGGTTGGTCCGCCCAATATGGGATTCCCACGAGAGGTACACCGCTAACCATCGCCTCCAATGTTGAGTTCCATCCACAGTGGGTAACGAAACAACCTACATATGTTTTTTGAAATAAAAAAATAAAACTGCTATTTTTTAATCAAAATAATGATTCTGAGGGAGATGAAAATTATATAGCTTTGTGATATCATACAGATGGCCTTGTGCGCTAGAACTTCCAGTTGAGGGCACCAAGAAACAATTAATCCAGTATGCTTACACCTCATCTTGAGTTTCTCAGATAATTTGTGTGCTTCGTTGGACCTTACAACCCAAAGAAAAGGTTTACCCGAATCACATAGTCCATTGCCAAGCTCCTCTAGTTCGGTTTCATCATAGTTAGCGAAAGTCCCATATGATACAAGAAAAACGGAGGAAATACTCTGCTTCTCTAGCCAATCCATGCATGGTGCATCGCTGCTGAACAAGTTAAAACCGTAGGATTTGTTGGATGGTAGGCGGTCATCGTTGAGGTAGAATGATGGCAATGTTGGGCCTATCATCTTTGCTCTCCATGTCAACTCCATGTACTTTGCCTCCTGCACGGTTCGCAAAGTGTCAAAGATCAAATTCATTTTAAAACGAACAAATTAGAATCAAGTATAAGAACATCCTAGATAATATGTACAAATTGGACTAGATTCACATACTAGAACACATGTAGTGGCACTATGCTAGAAGAACTTTATAAGTTGCCTCTGTGACACTTTCGTTAATGTGAAGACACTATTTTGAGTCACTGCGCAAAGTGTTCTAAATATAGTCAGGCTGAGACATTGTGGAAAGGGTCTTAAATCTAGATACACTATTTAAGACAATTGTATCGAAAATGTGGAATGTGAGCTTAGAAGTTTTTATAAGTAACTTAATAAATTATCTTGCGATTTATTTTGAGACACTTCATAAATCGACTTTATGTTGTAGTTGGAGACACGTTTTGAGACAATATTTCCATTTGGTCGAGACATTTTTTTTTTTGTAAATTTGAGACATGCAACATACTACTCAGAAGAATACCATTATGAGTATTAGTGAGATTTTGTGAGAGGTTGGGTTGGCTAGATGAAAAATATTTTCCCTTGAAAGTTTGGGTTCGAGGATTATTTCCAACTTATTTCATAATGTCCTCTTACAGCGACATTAATAGCAAAGCTTTAGAAGGGACCCATATATTAAATGAGAGTTGAGAAGGCCATTTGAAGAATTCTGTCATGGTCAATTTAATTTTCTTTAATCTACACAATATAAATAAGTTTGAGCATCCATACAAACATATATAACTCAACCATTGATCCACAATTTTTTTTCACCTTTGTGTAGACCACAAAAGATGATGGAAATAGTATGTAAGTAAAATCGGAATTCTTTGAGGTTTTAAAATAACCGCTTTCGTCTTTTTAGAAGAAAGGGCACCATTAGCTAGGGGTTCTCTGCCCACTTTCAAATTATTTTGTACATTTTGGCGCAATCTTGGTTATATAACATTAATTGCTAATTTGTATTGTGTTTTTAAACTATCTACTGTAGGGCTAATTTGTATTGTAGATCAGTAGATGTTTGACAAATCCAACAAATTGTACATAACGATTTTTTTTTTGATTGGTAACAAGTGCATTTTGGAGAGAGTCGTCGGTATGATTGTCAAGTATCTAAGAAAACTAAGATCTGTAATTTAAGAATTTAAATTTTTGACTCCTGTTATGTCTAAAATGTGGCACGAAGCCAAACATATTTAGTGATTGGAGCAGAGCACACAAAGATGAGTTGACCACCACACAAACCACAGACGCTCACCTTTGGCTCGATGTCGGGGAAGGAGTTGACGAGCACGTCGTCGGCGTCCTCCAGCCCGTCGAACTGCCCGACCGACACCTTAAGGAACATGGGCTGAGACTGCGGCGCTGCGGCGAACGGCGGCATGTCCTCCGGCCCCAGCTCTGTTGAATATATTAGCAATTTAGCACATGATTTAATTCGAAATAGCAGTAGATGAATTGCGACAGTAGCAAATACAGTAATTATGCAAACGTCTAGATCTAGCACAGTAGACAGATTGATACAATCTATTGCAAGTACTAGACATACGAATTGCAGTAACATCTCATACAGATGAAAGAGAGATACGTACGATGGAGCGGTAGCGGCACCGCCGTTGTTGTTGTCCCCAGTGTCGGCCATGTCGTTGATGAAGAGGTTGCCGAGGTCGGGGAAGAAGTCGTCGTCGGGGAAGTCGTCGCCGTCAGCAGTCGCGCGAGTGCGCTCCCCAAAAACCTGATCGCCCCTCTCCCGTACAGGATCACAAGAGGCGGGGTTCCGGAGGCCTGCTGTCCCTTCTCGCGGTGCACGCCGGAAGGAGGGATGGAGAAGACTTGATTGGCGGCGCAGTGCTTTGGAACGGTGGTGCGAAACCATAAGACGAAGTGGCGGCTAGGGTTTACCGTATGCGCGTATTTATATGCGGGCTGGGAGAGACGTGGGCGTAACCCCACGTCTGAGTCGGTCCACGATCCAGAAAGGAAACGGAAACGGTTTTGGAATTAACGCGTCCGTTAATTACCAAATTAATGACTCATTAAGTTTTCCCAATCGACAAAATAAACGCTCTCGGCTCGGCTCATTCCCGCAACCCGCGGCGCGTCGTGACGTGTCGTGACGAGGCGAGGCGTGGCGAGGCGGGCGGCGGAGGAGGAGGAGCGCGCGTGTGGCACACCTCTCCTCTTGCCTTACCTACTCATACATGAGCTAGAATGGCTCACCTTATAAGGTGCTCCCACTCTCTCCAAACTAGCAATGTGGGACTAAACTTTAGTCCCACTCACTCCACTTATTATTCATGAATGGGCCATGACAATTTCAGGATTTTAGTGGGCTTAGTGGGCTAGACATGTGAGCCCATATACATAGCCCATACAAAATTCCAACAATCCCCCACAAAGTGTCATTAGCACATTTCATAAACTCTGTTCCAAAACATTGTTTATATACCGGTGTTAGTGGAGACTGTTAAGTTGAACTTCCACTTAGAACATCATGCTACACTAGTTCACAACTTGAATAGTGGACTATGCCTTGAACTACAAGTTTGCTGTGATACCAGTTTTACACAACGTCTGAACCGATACTAGGCTGCCGCAAGGCTTCCCCGCGGTTTGGAGCGTATGCGTCATACTCCGAAGGCCTTTCATGAGTTTATTAGAGAGCACCCGATTCTCATAGACTGCGACGTTTAACAGTCAGACTCATATAGGTGAGTTCCTCAGGAGATGTTCTGTAGGACACATCTCTGCTTATATAAATAAGCCACTTGGAACACATTAAGACAAATGTCAACCTACCGTACAGATCAGGAGAGTATTGCATCTTTTATGGAGTGGAATAAAATATAAGGATACTCTTCTCTCAGCCGACCAACAGCTTGTCTCCCACTTCTAATTCACGGGATCTCCGATCACATAGAGTGGGTTACCACTGTGGGCAACTCATAACGTGGGTCTCAAACCCATCTCCCTCGATGCATTCTCTATCACATTCCGTGATAAACCCTTTGTGAAGGGATCTGCCAAGTTCATAGACGTTTGGATATAATCCAACGTAATAACTCCGGAGTTCTTCAATTTCCTGACAGATTTTAATCTCCTCTTCACATGTCTTGATGACTTTGCATTATCCTTAGAACTGTTCACTTTGACGATCACAGTTTGATTATCACAGTTCATTAGGATTGCGGGTATTGGTTTTTCAACCATAGGTAAGTCCATCAAGAGCTCACGAAGCCACTCTGCCTCAACAGTGGCTGTGTCTAATGCTGCGAGTTCTGCTTCCATAGTTGACCTCGTTAAGATGGTCTGCTTGCAAGACTTCCAGGAAACAGCGCCACCACCAAGTGTAAAAACATAACCACTAGTGGCCTTAAGCTCATCAGCATCAGATATCCAATTAGAATCACTATATCCTTCCAGAACCCTCGGGTTTCCGGTATAGTGAATTCCATAGCTCGCAGTGCCTTTTAAATAGCGCATAACTCTCTCAAGCGCACGCCAATGATCATCTCCCGGATTGGAAACAAACCGGCTCAATTTGCTCACAGCGAAAGAGATGTCAGGCCTCGTGGCACTCGCCAAATACATAAGCGAGCCTATAATCTGAGAATATCTCAGTTGATCTCTAGTAATCCGTTGATTCTTTCGAAGCAACAAACTAGCATCATATGGAGTTGAAGAAGGCTTGCAGTCACTATACCCAAAGCGACTCAAGACCTTTTCCACATAGTGAGATTGAAGCAGTGTGATCCCACCATTAACATCTCTCAACAGCTTGATGTTCAAGATAACATCAGCTACTCCTAGATCCTTCATCTCAAAACAGCGAGATAAGAAATCCTTAACTTCCTTGATTAAATCAAGATTGGTCCCAAAGATCAATATGTCATCAACGTATAGACATAGAATAACTCCCTCGCCCCCACCATGGCGATAGTACACACACTTATCAGCTTCGTTTACAACAAAGCCTTCAGCAGTCAAAGTCCTTTCAAACTTCTCGTGCCATTGCTTAGGTGCTTGCTTGAGGCCGTATAATGACTTCAACAACTTACACACCTTGCCTTCCTGACCGGGTACTACGAAACCATCTGGCTGATCCATGTAAATTTCCTCGTCCAACTCTCCATTAAGGAAAGCCGTCTTAACGTCCATTTGATGAACGAGAAGACCGTGTGAGGCAGCCAGAGATAGTAGCACACGAATAGTGGTCAGTCTAGCCACAGGTGAGTAAGTATCAAAGAAGTCTTCACCTTCTTTCTGGGTATAACCCTTGGCCACAAGCCTTGCCTTGTACTTTTCAATTGTACCATCAGGCCTAAGCTTTTTCTTGAACACCCACTTACATCCTACAGGTTTACACCCATAAGGACGATCAGTGATTTCCCAAGTTCCGTTAGCCAAGATGGAATCCATCTCGCAACGGACAGCCTCCTTCCAGTAGTCAGCATCAAGAGATGCATAAGCTTCTGAAATAGTCC
This sequence comes from Alopecurus myosuroides, assembly GCA_028641055.1. Lineage (NCBI taxonomy): Eukaryota > Viridiplantae > Streptophyta > Magnoliopsida > Poales > Poaceae > Alopecurus > Alopecurus myosuroides. The sequence continues at coordinate 502,792,435 of CM054059.1, forward strand.
TGGGTGTGTCATCCACGAGATACACAATGAAATCATTACCAAAGGACTTTGCAGTCCTCTGTCTCTTGCTCCTTACAGGAACTTCATTGTCATCCTCCTCGGGATTCTCAACGTGTTCTATCGGAATGGTGGATTCAGGAATCTCAGCTAATTCCTGACTAGATGAAACAGGTTTCTCCTGATTTGATGAGCTAGACATATCCTTCATAGGAAATATGTTCTCAAAGAAAGTCGCATCATTCGACTCCATAATCGTACCAACATGCATGTCGGATACCTCAGATTTTACTACCAAGAATCTATAACCAATGCTATTAAAAGCATAGCCCAGAAGAACACAATCTACGGTTTTTGGTCCAAGCTTGCGCTTCTTGGGAATTGGTATATTGACTTTCGCCAAACAACCCCAAGTACGTAGGTAGGAGAGTTTTAACCTTTTCCTTTCCCATTCCTCAAATGGAGTAATGGTTTTATTCTTTGTGGGAACTCGGTTTAGGACATGACATGCAGTCATTAGCGCCTCCCCCCACCATGCCTTGGAGAGACCCGAAGTGTCTAACATGGCGTTAACCAAATCAGACAACGTTCGGTTCTTTCTTTCAGCCACTCCATTTGACTGAGGTGAGTAGGGAGGCGTCCTCTCATGAATAATACCGTGTTCAGCACAAAAAGAATTAAACTCGTTGGAAAAATACTCTCCACCACGATCAGACCTAAGCCGTTTAATTTTACGATCAAGTTGGTTCTCTGCTTCGGCCTTATAGTTCTTGAAATAAGTTAAAGCTTCATCTTTAGATTTCAGAAGATACACATAACAATATCTAGTGGAGTCATCAATAAGTGTCATGAAATATTTCTTTCCACCTTTGGTCAATACGCCATTCATCTCACAAAGATCAGAATGTATAAGTTCTAGTGGTGCCAAGTCTCTCGCCTCCGCGGTCTTGTGAGACTTGCGAGGTTGTTTAGCTTGAACACACACTTGACATTTGGAACCTTTAATAGTACTGAATTTCGGAATTAAACTCATATTTGCTAACCGCGTCATGCAACCAAAATTAATATGACAAAGTCGCGAATGCCAAACATCACAATCATTATCGTGGCAAACATTATTAATAACTTTGGTGCAAATATCTGACAAGGATAAGCGGAACAAGCCTCCGCACTCATAGCCTTTACCAATAAATTGTCCATACTTGGAAATTACAACTTTATTAGACTCGAAAACCAACTTAAAACCATCTCGACATAAACGTGAGCCGCTGACGAGATTTTTATTGATGGAGGGCACATGATGAACGTTCTTCAGTCGCACGATCTTCCCCGAAGTAAACTTCAGATCGACCGTACCAACACCACGAACAGTAGCATGTGACCCGTTCCCCATCAGCACGGGGGAAGTCCCTGTGACCTGATAAGAAGAGAACATAGAAGCATCAGCACAAACATGTACATTGGCACCTGTGTCAATTAACCATTCAGGTGAATGACAAACTGAAAGAATAGTGGGAACTATACCGTACCCAGAGTCCTTCATCTCAGTGTCAGCCATGACAACATTGGCGGTCTTGCCGCTGTTCTCCTGCTGCTGCAGCTCATAACGCTTAGGGCACTTTGGAGCCCAATGGGTCAGTTCACCGCAAACGTGACATGATCCCTTTCTCTTCTTGAAGTTGGTAGAGTGCGACGGCTTAAACTTGCCATCGGGCTTGCCTTTACCCTCGGATTTCTTCTTGATATATTTAGGCTTGTTGGGCGGGTAATGTTTCTTCTGTACCACATGAGCAGAAGAACCTACCTCAGCAACCCGAGCACGTGTATCCTTTGCTCTCGCCTTCTCTTCCACATCAAGAGATCCGATGAGGTCCATTACGGAAAACTCCTGTCTCTTGTGTTTTAGAGAAGTAGCAAAGGTGCTCCATGAAGATGGAAGCTTGGCAATAATGCCTCCGGCCACAAACTTGTCCGGTAACATACACTTAAAGTGCTCAAGTTCTTTAGCGAGTGACTGTATCTCGTGAGCCTGTTGAACAACAGAGCGCTCATCAGTCATCCTGTAGTCATAGACTTGCTCCATGACATACAGCTCGCTGCCAGCATCCGAGGCCCCAAATTTGGCCTCGAGTGCAGCCCACATATCCTTGCCGTTATCAAACGACATATACGGATCCACGATGGAATCATCGATAATACCGAGGAGGGCACTTTTAAACATAGTGTCCATATCCTCAAAGGCCTCCAGCTGTGCTGGATTGAGATCGCCCTCAGGCTTGCCCTTGGTGGCCGCATAGCAGCGCAAGGTTTGAAACCATAGCACTGCTCTCGTGCGCCACCTCTTAAAGTCCACGCCCTTGAAAGGGACTGGCCTTGTCGCCGCAATGACAGACGGCGCAGGTGCAAGAAATTGCCTATAATCAGGTTTTTGGATTGTTGAATATATTAGCAATTTAGCACATGATTTAATTCGAAATAGCAGTAGATGAATTGCGACAGTAGCAAATACAGTAATTATGCAAACGTCTAGATCTAGCACAGTAGACAGATTGATACAATCTATTGCAAGTACTAGACATACGAATTGCAGTAACATCTCATACAGATGAAAGAGAGATACGTACGATGGAGCGGTAGCGGCACCGCCGTTGTTGTTGTCCCCAGTGTCGGCCATGTCGTTGATGAAGAGGTTGCCGAGGTCGGGGAAGAAGTCGTCGTCGGGGAAGTCGTCGCCGTCAGCAGTCGCGCGAGTGCGCTCCCCAAAAACCTGATCGCCCCTCTCCCGTACAGGATCACAAGAGGCGGGGTTCCGGAGGCCTGCTGTCCCTTCTCGCGGTGCACGCCGGAAGGAGGGATGGAGAAGACTTGATTGGCGGCGCAGTGCTTTGGAACGGTGGTGCGAAACCATAAGACGAAGTGGCGGCTAGGGTTTACCGTATGCGCGTATTTATATGCGGGATGGGAGAGACGTGGGCGTAACCCCACGTCTGAGTCGGTCCACGATCCAGAAAGGAAACGGAAACGGTTTTGGAATTAACGCGTCCGTTAATTACCAAATTAATGACTCATTAAGTTTTCCCAATCGACAAAATAAACGCTCTCGGCTCGGCTCATTCCCGCAACCCGCGGCGCGTCGTGACGTGTCGTGACGAGGCGAGGCGTGGCGAGGCGGGCGGCGGAGGAGGAGGAGCGCGCGTGTGGCACACCTCTCCTCTTGCCTTACCTACTCATACATGAGCTAGAATGGCTCACCTTATAAGGTGCTCCCACTCTCTCCAAACTAGCAATGTGGGACTAAACTTTAGTCCCACTCACTCCACTTATTATTCATGAATGGGCCATGACAATTTCAGGATTTTAGTGGGCTTAGTGGGCTAGACATGTGAGCCCATATACATAGCCCATACAAAATTCCAACAAGCTCCACACCCAGCGCTCCCCTCGCGAGCAGCTCGCGCCCGTCCGTCGCCGGCAGCGCCATGCGTCCCGCCCACAGCTCGCCATAGACGATGTCCACCGCGCACGGCTGGGAGAAGAACGCCGCGGCGGGCACGCCGACGGCGCGCGCCACCCGCAGTGCCCATGGGAGGTGAGCGTCGTACACCAGCACCCGCACGGGCCGCCCCTCGCACGCCTCCGACAGCAGGAGCTCCCGCAGCGTCTCGGAGCCCACGGCCTCTAGCCGGGAGAAGTACTCCGCGGCGGCATCCGGGGTGCCGCCGACGTCGAAGCCGTCGGAGATGGCGGCCACGCGGAAGGGCGCGCCGGGTGGCTGGGTGGTGGAGAGCACGTGGCGGGTGGAGACGAGGGTGGGGCGGAGGCCGTGGTAGGCGAGGCGGCGGCCGAACTCGAGCATCGGGTTCGTGTGGCCCTGCGCACCAGGGCACGGGAGGAGGAGGACGTTCGCGCCGTCGCTTCCATGGCCGGCGGTGGCCATCTGCGCGGTCTCCATGTTTGTTTGGTCAGGGTATCTCGAGTGTTTGATCAAGAATGAAGAGTGTATAAATAGAGTGGAAGCAGAGTGGCGCGCAAGGTTTCTCTTGTGCTGAGGTCAAAGTTTAGTCAAGATTTTGCACTTGGCTTTCTCTGGTCGTCTTTTTTGCTGGCGACGGAAGCACGAAGGAAGGTGCATGGACGGGGACGCTTTGTTTGTACTAGTTTAAGACCATCTCTAGCGGAACCCCTAAACCGAAAACTGAAAAGTTGGTTTTGCTTCGCGTTTTTGTCGGTTTAAAGCTAAAGAACTCCTAGCGGATAGCAGAACCCCTAAATGGAATGGAGAAATTCGAAATTTCATAGATAGGCGCAATGTTCACCGACGAACATCTGCTCGGAAAGGCCTTCGGGTCGTGCCCCTGCAGAGGAGGCTCGCGAATGACGAGGGCGTCGCTGCTCGGACTACGCATCGGAGCGTGCCCTCTGCTGTGGTGGAGCTCCCTTTGCCGCCGTTGGAGCCCTCTTCGCCGCCGTTGAAGCCCTCCTCACAGCGCATCTTTCGGTCGTACTCCTCCACGGTGCGGTAGCGGATGGGCACCCCCGCGCGGATGAACTTCCACGACCCCCGCTTGCGGGCGCCAGAGGTGGTGATTCGTCTTGGCGATTTGTCGTCGGCGGCAGAGCTAGGTTTTCGGTCTTGACCCGAAAACGGTTCCCGTTGCCGAATAAATAAAGGCTGGGAGGGACGGGGGGCATGGAAGCCGTTTTCAGGCCGGGCCGAGTTTTAAGTCCCTGATACAACACGAAAACTGAGCCCGACCCGTAAAGCCGTCGGAACTTTATAGTTCCGGCCCTTTTAGGGGTTCTGCTAGAGATGTTCTAATCACTTGGTTTCCATGATTGTGGGCTGACTAATCGATCACTAAGTCTGAGAATTTACGGTCCAAAGAATATGTAATACGGGCAAAATTTACGTCAACTTTAGTCTATTCATTTGGCAATTCTCTAAAACGATTCATACTCTTAATTTATCTCTTTTATTTTTATCATCATTTCACAACGGAAAATACTAATTGAAATTTTGCTTGCAGATGAGAATGAAAACAGATTACTCTGCGAGGGAGCATTGTTTTCTTTCGAGTAGGATACATTGCTATTGATTCTACTCGGTATATATCCTGGATATATATGTGTGTAGTCACACTTGTGCATGCATGTTGTTACCATGTTGTGTTTTACTTGAGTTTCAGGTTTCCACATTTACTCTCATATTCTTCCATCTAGTCTATTGTTTATATTAACTTGAGTGGCTGACACAAAACGCATGTCCAATTCAGGCTTACAAAGTAAGCCAAACTTCAGACTGCATGACACCAAACAGTCAATATTAGAGATCAACTTCAAATAAGAGTATAAGAATGTTGCGACGTTTCACTCCGGTCAACATGCTAGAGAATCATATCGGGCAACCTAAGCTAGGCAACAACTCAACTACTCCACCATTGCCTGAAAATCAGTAGAGAGAAACAGGGTAAGAGATTCATCAAGTCAACCAGGAGAATGAACTGAAAACGTGAAGTTTTAGTTCTGTGTTGTGGCATAAGCTCAAATTAACATACAACGCTCACAAAACTTCACTGAGGCCACCCGCAGTACCGCATGTCACCAAGAGAATTAATCAAATGATTATATTCCTTGGGAGAACAACACGCGCTAAACCTGTGTCAGAATATATAAGCAGAACAACATGAAACACATGAGGCATCAACTGCAACAGAGGCAGGCACAGAGCCTCAGATGAATGAATCCATCCAAATTGGTGTTCACGCAAATTTCAGCATCAAGTCTGGACTGAACAGGAACCTAGTTTACGATCGATGGTGCACCCAGCAATCTAAGTGTTCGCACAATAAAGGATCATGAACCGTAATACCCGAATGAATTTAACACATTTATCCTGAATTGATTCAAAATAAAAAGATAGACTTGTTTTGTTTTCAATAAAAATGGATTTAACGGGGGCACGGAGCTTCAGACGAATCCATCGAAATTGTTGTTCATGCAAATTTCAGCATCAATTCTGGACTGAACAGGAACTAGTTTATGATCGATGGTGCACCCAGCAATTAAAGTGCTCCCACAATAACGGATCCTGAACCGTACACGCAAATGAATTTAACATGTTCATTCTGAATTGAGTCAAGATAAACAGATATAGTCATTTTGTTTTGAATAAAATTGGACTCTAGTCGCAAAGAAATGCATGTTCTCCGGACGAAAAACAATTTGGTGCATCTTCAACAATATATCATACATACCCAATGTGTATCAGTTTTCCTACCAATTCTGAACCACAATAGATAACTCTCAAGATCTCAACAAGTATGGCTGCTCTAAATTTTTTTTCCATACGACCCCCTAATTCCACTATCCAAGGATAACAGAACAGAAAATAGAAAGTTCAGAACTTCTTTGCAGAAAGTAAAACCTAATTCCCAGCATCGCCTACTGCGAATGTTCTAAAGGGATCTAGTGTTCTAAGGGGGTCTAAAAAGCAACATTAGAAGATAAAAGTTGAACAAAAAGTCTATGCATTATCCGGATTGCTCCTTCAGTAAAAAGAAAAATCAGCTTTTTCTTTGCTATACATGAAGAACTGCAATTTCAATTGGTTGAAGTTTAACAGTCAGAAAGATAGCAACGAACCTAAAGAAGAAACAAACAAACAAACAGATCGCAGCTTTGATCTGCTATTCAACATAGCAAAGATTATCTTCAGTAGTAAGCAAGCGCTTGGACAAATTGATTAACATGTTTCAAATTTCTGGAAATAAACAAATATGTGATTGTTTAATTCTGTTTTGAATAAATTGGTGAAATATCACCAACCAGAAATGTGTGTGTTGTGATCAGAAGAAAAATAGCAGGGCGTGCATCCACAACAAAAAAAAATATCCAATGCGTATGAGCTCCAACCAACATGGATCAACATATTTTGGGATAGGTCTCAGCGAGTATGATAAAGACCAGAGTGAAATAGACTAGAAAAGAACTCTATCCATTATCGAGATTGTGCTTTTAGTAAGAACCCATACTTTCTTCGACACATGAGGAACTAGCAACTCCCCATGGACCAAGTACAACCGCATACCAGACTTTCGGCAACATGAGGAATGAATTTATGTTTGTCATCATGTAACTTGTATGAATACATGCATAAGGAGTGGTTTAAAACCTTAAACTATAACCTCCACGTATCCGGTGCTTACATTTTTCTCTGTACGTACTCTCGTACTAGTTGGATCCAACATACTACTAAGGCTAACACACTGTCGTATTAGTTGGATCGAATGGAAAAAAAACACATCGGTAAATAATCCCAAGGGCAAACATATGTTGCCCTTATGTCATATCATCAACTATGGATGACAGGACCCAAACAGAAAGATGCCGCTATGATGCAGCCGCGCCGCAAAGAGACAGGTAAAACACAGACAGACGAAGCCCCTAACGCAAGAATGGTCAAACCAAAAAGACAGAACCAAAGCCAAAAGACAACACATTAGCCAAAGAAGCAAAAAAACCATAGCAACTATGTGCTTGTTATGTGGACAGCAGAATTGATTTCGGTAATACCGTACAATTTTGTTTGCAGGTCCATTTTTTTTCACCTTTTGTTGACCTGCTGTTCATTTCCCAAGAAGTTCTCTGGTTCAAGATCTATTCTGTTTTCGTTTCAAAATTTAAGGAGGCATAAAAGGGGTTTCGAAGGTAACCACCAAGAAGCTACTATCTTCAAGCTAATGAGGCTTTCGTGTGTTATGTTCTCGGCCAAATACTACGTTATAAACATGCATGTCCAACTCAGAAGAATGTGTATAATAGTCTAGCTTATTTGTTGCATCATATCATGATTCTAGTTCATCTCCGGGGAAACTAGAATTTAGAAGTACCAAAGAGAACTCACTTGGAAATTTCACATAGCACGAAACGAGATCTCCGTAAGAGTCAATAGGAATTCCTTTGCACTGATAAGACAATTCAGAACCAGTTATTGTCCTTATGGAAAATTGTGGGCTGAACAAGACTTTCGTTTAGCCTATGAGGAATGACCACCGGAAGGTCATCCTCGTACGGGTAGTTGGCTACCAAATTGCCCTTTCTGTCACAGTGCAACAGCTGGCCATGGCAGGTGACTAGCACGTCCCCCTCCTCGGAGATAACTCTCGCACACCAATCCCCCTGCTCCTGGAAGCGCCTGATATCCATCACCGGCAGCTTGATCTGGTAGTGGAACGCCCAGACGTCGTCATGCTGACGGTCCTGCAGCGTGAAGATGCTCAGCTCCGACATGCCGTCATTGCTGGTGCACACGGCAAGCGTGCCACCCATGTCAAACAAGTGCGCGCCACGGCCAGGGTTCACAGCCGGTGGGCGCATGTGCCGGAAGGTCTCCGAAACAGTGTCGAACACGACAATCCAATGGTAGCAATCTGCAGACTTGGCCTTCCAGTGCATGTGTAAGCTTCCATGGAGAAGGACCGGCGCATCAAAGATCCATGGTCCCATCTGGCTTGACACATAATCTACCCCATCCACCGGTGTTAAGGAATAGTTGATCTGCCTTTCCTCATAGGAACCCACGGTGAGGACGCAGTACTCCATGGGAGGGTGCCCATCATAAGGAAGGCTTGGGTGCCTGAAAAAGAGCACACGGTACTCCGCTGAAGGTTGGTGCCGGAAGAGGCCAATTACCCTGGTGAAACGAAGCGTCGGATTCCGGCTGAAAGACCTGGACTGCCTTGTGGCCGGGTTGCATATTTTGCGGCAAATGATGAGCATGCCGTCGCATGAGGCATCGACGGGGTAACTGAAGCCGGGCCAGAAAAGTTGAGGGAACAGGAAGACTGGCCGGAACTCGGCTCCACGGAGTTGGACGGCTTCGAGGCGGGGGGTCGGGCCGTCATCGCCGTCGCCGGCGGTTCCGGAGGAGCTGATGAGGGGGAGCTCCGGCTGGCGGCGGTGGTGCTCGAGGAGGAACGCGGGGTGGGTGGCGAGGTCGTGCCAGGAGCGACAGACGGCGCGGCACCGGAGCACGGACCTGGCCGGGAGGCGGACGAGGGCCTCCCGCAGGATCTCTTCCGGGATGGCGGAGAACAGATCCCTTCCTTCTTCTTTCGCACTGGCGATGCGCCGCCCGGAACGGGCCAGCATCTCGTCGGTGAGGGTTTTGCCGTTTGCAGGACGCGGCCGGCGAGAGGGGCGCCGCCGGATGAAGCAGTGGTGCGGTTAGGGTGTGTTGTTGCAAGGCGAGGCAGGGTTAAAGCCCAACACTACATCCTTGCCCAAACCAGCGAGCAAATCAATTCGATCCAACAAGTAGTACACCGGCCCACAGCTTCGTCTCTGCAGTAACAAGTGAATTCTCGTTTTCCCCTCAAGAAAAAAAAAGTGAATTCTCATTTCGGCTTTGTTCGGTTCTTAGGGAACTAACCCCCACATGGAACTAACCCCCACGGGGTTTGGGTGATCCACGACCCTGCACCCAAATCCCTTCGGGCATTGAATCCCTCTAACCTCTCAATCCCCTACACTTTTGCCTTGTTCGGTTATTTCCCCTTGCAGCGCAGCAGCGGTTAGTTCAACACACAGTTTTTTTTACGTGAGCAACACCAGTAGCATAAATCAAAATGCATGGAGCTATCCATTATGCTTACAGAGACAAGATCCATCATGCCTACACGCACAAGCTACTGTACACTCTCAGTACACAAAACATAAATACTGTGTGCAGTATAATTCAGGTTCATCGTAATAAAATTCAACAAAATATCTGAAACAACTTGATCTTTCTTCACTGGAAACAATTTTTTTAAAATTCGTCGATCGTTTGCCATATGCAGTTAAATAAAAAGAGGATTATGTACAAGCTTTACTTTCCAATAGTCCAGTTCCTAAACATAAATGAATTGCGCCAATTGCGGTGTCGTAGAGATATTTGATAGCACTCTGACCCAGCTGCTATTTATTACCTCTTTCTAAACAGTTATCTCCTTCCTCCTGGCAATGGCGAAAAGCTCGGGGCACTGAAGTCTGAACGGTCCACCCGGAAGCCAGCGGTTATGCAAGAGGATGCATTTGGCCCCATCTCTGAGAGTCATATCCCTGAGGCACAGAAGAGTTCCACGTCCGTAGCGTAACACGGCAAGGCCGTGCCACTCCATGGTCTTGAGGATTCTGTCCATGCATACGAGAGCCATCTAAGCCCCATTGCCCTTCCGAACTTCTAGATGTCAAAAATTCCTAGACCCCTTTAACTCCTTCAGCCTGCATAGGGTGCGATCAAGATCCTGGCTTAGGATCAATACCACATCTGAAAACGGTAAGGAGTAACTCATGCAAATAAAGTAGAAGTGGAATTGGTTTTGTGGTGCATCACTGACCACTTAACTAGTAGTACTAGCAGTCCAAAGTTCCAAAAGAAAAAAAAATGCTCTACTAGGAGTGCATGGTGCCGAACTGAAGTTTTTTTTCCCATGATTTGGCCAAGTTTGCAATTTGATCAAATTAGCACATATAAATTATCAGCACTGCGATTAAAACTATGTTGAAAATAGACATGGTGCTGAACCTTATAAACCTGAACTTATGTGCAATTGAGTAACCATTCTAACCAATAAGTATCCATCAAACAAATTCCATGTAATCAGTAAACACCAAGGTTTAGCACAAACATGTTCAGTCAATTGAAGGAGAATGGAACCACTAACAGATAAACACCTAGATATGAAAACTGATGTTCCTTTTAGACCATGAGGATACAAACAAAACAAAGATTGGTAATTTAATCCACAAAAAGGTAAAAATAATGACAAATTCACGAGTTATTTTATCTGTATGTAACTGTGTGCCATTGAGCTCAAAGCTCAATATACCTCACTTCTCACCATAATCAGCGTCTATATACCTCACTTCTGGCCATAGTCAGCGTCTATTCTGGATGAGTGCAAGCAGCCTTAAGACTGCATCTTCCACAGAATCGCAATATCTTGCTGCATATGTCAATACATGCATTTCTCAATAGCAACATATCATAAGCTTCTGGCGCTTGGTCCTTTTTATAGTTTGAGGTGAGCAGAAAAAATATTTCACAAAATGAAATGGAAACTTTTAGGAAGTAGGGGGGGTCAGCGTCAAGCAATGGCTTAAGGAAACTGGCACTGGTTCAACCAGTACCTGCTAGTAACTACTAAAAATGATTATTCGAGAGCTACCCAAGTGAATATTGCTGGCTGCATATACTGAGAAACTAAGATAAGTTCTTATAACCGCTGACCTGTTCTCACTTCTCACATGACAAAAAGGAAAAATGTTTTAGACTACTTTTACCTTCCAGCACATCAAGTTCAGTACCATTCTTAAACATGTTTCTACTGCAAGAATCGTAACAGGCACCTGTTGGCAAGATATTAGCAAGGCACCTGTTGGCAAGATATTAGCAACTACTGCACTCTCCTTGTTCTGTTGGTGAAGAACTGAATACAAAAACTTGATGACCAAACATATTAGAGAACTGGAAACACTATGTGTTTCTTAAAATCAACTTAAGGGCACCTGGTCTCAACAGGCTGAAGCATTGGATATGCGAGCCCTACCACCATCCCCAGCAGTTAGGCCTGTTTAGGCAGGTATGACACGTCCTCTATGACTCAACATAAGAATAGCAGGAATTTTATTAGACAAAGGCCTTTGGCACAACATCATCTTGAAGAAATCAAAAATAGATCCATGTCCCGGAGAGTATTTAGCCAGGGTCTCCTCAGTCGAACATGCACATATGAATTTATCATAACAAGATATATGGCACAGAGTAGCCCCGGGCGGGGATTGATCTGAAGTTCGGAACCTAACCTCGGAGAGTGCGAAGAGGTAGCCCTCGAACGCCGAGGTGGAGTACCACGGGGTCTTCATGGGTGGGGAGCATCGTGGCGAGTGTCTCGAGCACAAGTGTGGCCTGCTCGGCAAGGGATCTACAGCGCCTCCGCAAGCGCCGGGGCGCCCCGCCCCGCGAAGATAATGGCGCAATCTAGCGCAAGATTTAAGCTAGCTTGGCGTGTGACCATAATCTAGCGCAAGCTCAAGTATCCATCTGGTTTAAGCTAGCTTAGCATGTGAGTGCACCCGACAGCCTGTCTGAACAAATATTTGGACTTAAATCAACATAAACTATTTTTTTCCTGTGCCGTTTCCTAAAATAAACAGAGTGACAACAATTGATGAATTAACCTGCACAATCGTTTACCACTAGCAAGACATCGATCTGACAACTCTTCCCCCCCTCTATTTGTCATGACTTAGTTTAATTCAGAGAGAAGAAATAGCTACACAAACATAAATGATTATCTACCTTAAATTATCCTACAGAAATAACACACAACTTATCATCTAACTTAAAAAAACCATCTGCTCTGTTCAATCACTCTTACAGAAACCAAATACGAAAGCATCTACTTAGATCGAATTTGGCAGCCATTTGTACTGTTAATCCTGGAACAGGGATGTAACAGCCATGTGAGTTGTGCTATCAAATAAGACCAATAATTCAATCTTTGGACCAGATAAAGAACCCTAGAAATTATCAAAGAACTAGACCAGCAACCCTAGAAATTAATGAAGCAATAGAATAGAAATTAAGAGGATGAGTGGAGGAATGAAGAAGAGGATGAGGAGCGAGGCCTTACAGTCCAACATCGGAAGAGAACCACACCGGCGATGGGGTCGTTGTGGTCGCCGCTCTTGGTCACCGCCGAACTCACGCCTCTGTGGTTGGATGGGTGCCTCCGGTTGAACAGGGGGACGGGGTATGCAGGAGGAAACCCGCCGTTGCCGTCTCCTCCAGTTTCCCTGTGCGTCCATCCCCGTCAACACCGATCTAGTCGCCGCCGCGTCCACCTTTTTCGCGAGAGGAGGAGGGTCGGGGCGCGATGGAGGGTACCGCTTTGCTGCGCTCGGGAAAGAATCCACGAGGTGGAAGGCGTGGATCGAATCCCCGTTGATTTCACAGGGTTTGGGGTGGATTTGGACGGGGTATGACCCCGGGCGGGCTTAACCGAACAGTTTATAGGACAAGTCGGGATCTAAACCCGGTCGGTGCAAAACCACGGGGTTCGGAGGGGATTGGACGCCAAACCCGGCGGGGAAGGAGCTAACCGAACAAGCCCTTCAGGGGAAAACACTAAAATTACAAGTGTTTGGTTTAGACTTTTCTAACCGTTATCTAATTACGCTGCTATCTAATAGTACTTTCTCCGTCCGGAATTAAATGTCACAAAAGGACGGAATTAAATGTCACAAAGGTTGACATACATCCACTTTTGTCAACCTTTGTGACATTTAATTCCGGACGGAGGGAGTACCATTAATCGTGTTTGTTTCCCTTAGCCTGTAATCAAGTCCCAGGTAAACAGATCCCGCAACAAGTCAAAATCCATACCGTCCCCTACATACCTGTAACGATTGACCGCTAGCAGAATCAATGGATGCTCCCGTACAGAGCCGTAGCGGCAAATCTCCTCAGGCTGCGCTCCTCCGTCCCAACCGACCTCGAGTCGCTCTGCCGGCACTGGTAGAGAGACCACAAAAATCTTCCACTTAGATTCCCCTCCTTCACCTCACCTGCGGCAGCGGCACCACGCGTGAGGAGTAGCGCCACATTCCGGCAGCAGAGGAAGGTCTGGCCCGGTCAGTGCTCCTTCCACAGATCCCCATCTCCTTAGGTTCCAGTTTTCACCTCTCAGATCTATTGCGGTTCTGAATTTTCGAGCCATCCGTGCTCGACGCAGCTTGGGATTTCATGGAGATAATGATCCGAAGATACAGTACGGTAGGGAGAAATAGAGACTTGTGATGTTTCCCTTTCCATTAGATTGGGAAATTTCCAATTATGTTACCATTACAGCCGGTGAATTGATACCGTTTACGTTTACGTTTACCTAACTGAAAAAAACATGTCCAGAGTGGTAATGTTCTCTTTTGCAGAATGTCATGCTGATGAATTCAAATTGACCTCAGCGCCTCACACATGTCTTAGTCTAAGCCAACACTATGATCTTCATTTTATGTAAGGACTGAGCAAAATTTCATACCATAAAGGTATATATTCCGCTCCACCCACGGGGTATGTACAAACGGACAAGTGATAAAACCTCAAAGGTTTCATTTTAAGGGTCGTTTTGCCAGGCATTCCGAATTTAACAATAAAATTTAGCATCCGTTGCAACTACTGGAGTATTTTTGGACTTTGGTATCGACAAAACACACATGACACTCCACAGAAATCTTTATTAGGGCAATAGAATACATAGGGGATCACCGCTGTAATGACCTAATGGGTACAAAATCGACCCAGAAATGTCCAGTTGGGGATAATGCAGAAAATATTCAACAGCCCTTATAAGCATGATGCATTTTAATAATTTAATATGGGAGTTTATATGCCACATTACATACTAAAATAACATAATAACAGATCGAGGAACCAAAATCTCGGGAAAATAAATAAGAAACACTGGTAGAAAATAGGTCTATAGTCCCGGTTCGCAAAGGCCATTAATCCCGGCCGCGCAACTGGGACTAAATAGGCGCGACTAAAGGCTCCCCCTTTAGTCGCCCCCTCTTACGAACCGCGGCTAAAGGCCCGTCCACGTGGGCGGGTGGCGTGCGCCGGGGGCGGAGGACCTTTAGTCCCGGTTGGCCACACGAACCGGGACTACATGCTTTTTCGTTATTTCTTTAATTCATTTGGGTTTCTAATTATTTTTCACTCCAATTTTTTCACTCCAATTTTTCAGATTTTTTATTATTTGCTTAGTGTCTAACTATAATTATCTCTAGTCAAATTCATTTGGGTTTCTAATTATTTTTCACTCCAATTTTTTCACTCCAATTTTTCAGATTTTTTATTATTTGCTTAGTGTCTAACTATAATTATCTCTAGTCAAATTTCTTACTCGTGGTCAAACTTCCCGCTCGGTCACCCATCCTCCCACTACTCTAGCACTAGCACGCTTAACTTCCGAGTTCCATCCCGTCCCGCATCCAAGTGTTTCGCACGCATGTATGTGATACTAATATCATATCAATCCTATTAACATGTTGGTCGATGCCACATTTCTTTATTGTCTGAATTTCAAATAAATCTTTTAATAAACAAAAGTAATGATGTAATTAATAATTTTGAATAAATAAATAAACATTAACTTTTTAATTTGTATTATTTCTAAAAAATATTCAGAAAAATAAAACTAATTCATTTTAAAATCTTAAAATACTATTAAATATCTCAAAATATTCAGAAAAATAAAACTAATTCATTTTAAAATCTTAAAAATACAAATAATATATCAAAATATTCAGAAAAATAAAACTAATACATTTTAAAATCTAAAAATACAAATAATACATCAAAAAATTCAGGAAAATAAAACTAATTCATTTTCCCCTTTCCTAAATGCGAAATAAAATCTGATAAAATTCATGAACCAAACTATATGAAATCTAAACCATATAAAATTTGCAGATCCAAGTTTCGACTATTATTTTGGACACAAGATTTGAACCTAACTTTTAAAATACATAACCAAACTGGACAAACTAAAATGTTCTGGATAGATATTGAAAAGATCTATCCATAGCACTTAGCCTCACATCAAGGTCAACAACCAAATGAAAATACCATCCTTTTTAATAAAAGACCAGTAGCCTCTTCTATTATTTTTAGAATGAGTTCAAAAATGTATTTTGAAGTAAATCCAACTGGATGAGTTTGGTATTGACTAGATCTATGTTTTCCTGGCTTAGATTAATTTAGAAACGGTAGTTTTTCTGTTTTGTTTTCTTGATGAGTTTTTGTTTGTTTGTTTGTTTTGAAATGTGTGTTTGACATAATATAGAAATAATATAGCTACGAATTAATATAGAAATAATATCCATTACATAATAATATATCCATTACATAATAATATATCCATTACATGCTTATATCGAACGCAAGATGCGGTACACAAACACCATCTACTCGAGCTCCGTCGAGTAGACGCAGAACAACTCGTAGGCAACGTATGCATCTATGGCTGCATAGTCGAGGTTGATCCGGTCCCGTGGGTTCTTCCCCCAATGCATGTGATTCTTGGAGGGGAAACCAGACTTCATGGTTTTGTAGTCGGCGTGGATGAAGGCGGTTGCCATTGGAGCCATCCCGGTCTTGTGACCGTACAACTCATCAAAATGGATAAGATCCTGAAGATCAATGTAGTGATCTTCAGGTATCACAATACCCAAGCGCATCAACTTCTGCCGGTCTTGAGTGATGTCAACGCTGCAGAAGTCGTACCCCTTGTTGACAAGAAAATCAACAAGGGCCGGAGAATGCTTTGAACTACTGCAACAACAAAAAATAACACGTGTTAGATATGTTGCAACACATGTATTCTTCCAATGCAACAAACAAATCGAAAATGCAACATACTATCCTACAAGAGAGATCGATTGTACGTGTGCGTTACCTTGCCCATTGGAAGACCAACACGATCTCCTTGAAGGCAATCTGGATGACGGCAACATCCCGTTGATTCGCCGTATACTCTAGATCAAGCCCGAAGAACTTATGTTGTTCATCGGCTTCTTCATAGAGAATGCTCAAATGCTTAAGAAGACCGGGGAGCCTCTCGCACATATTGGTGTAGGCCACGTCGAGACTCTTGCGGCATGGTGTGGCCACACGGAGAGTGTTCCAAACTTGAGAACCCATGGGTGCTTGGTGGAGGAAGAGGAGAGGAAGAAGAGAAGAGAGAAGAAGAAACAGAGACTCTCGGGTGCGCACTGTAGCAATGGCCTCTGCCTCTCGCTCGCGAAATAAAACCGCCGCGCGGGAGGCGAGCAGTTTGTATCTTTAGTCCCGGGTGGCCAGGCCAACCGGGACTAAAGGCAGGGAGGCCAGCAGACTGGATCATTAGTCGCGGGTGGCCAGGCCAACCGGAATTAAAGCCCTCCACGCGCCTCCACGCGCTTCCCAACCCACGACGCATGAACTTCTGTCGCGGGTCTCCTCCCGACCCGGGACTAAAACCCCTTTAGTCACGGTGCGCAAAGTTTGGGGACTGATGGGGGTGTATGGAAGGCCTTTTTTCTACCAGTGAAAGGGATTGCCCAAGCAAACCAATAGTCACCGGTCGTAGTCGTTTTTGTCGATCTCTAAATCCAGCATGATGTGGTGCCTCCTATGCTTGATAGTGAATATTATGATATCCCTGGTTATGTTGTTGCTTATACTATCAAGAAACGGTTTGTTTTTTTCCTATTTCTACCACTCAACGAAAAGATCCGGGAGGCAACTAGAGTCCAATATTGGTGGAGCGTGCCCTTGAAGGAGTCCGTTGGGGGACATCTAGCAGCATGTTGAACATGGCAGCACACCTACAAAAGAGTCTTTTTTTTAAGGAAAAGTTGGTCCGGGTCAAATTATTTTTATTATCTTAGTTGGTTTTGCTTGTAAGTTAAGTTGAGTTGGATATTATATAAAGCCAGATTTCTACACCATTGTAAGGGTGTTAAATTTTCGAATTGGGAATGTACGTGAAAAGGTCGCATGTCGGGGACACCACTATCATTCGTTTTGCTTGTTGTTTCGTAAGAATCTATTGTCTGAGTCATGAGTTAGATTAAATATGTTCAACGAT
The DNA here is from genome assembly GCA_028641055.1 of Alopecurus myosuroides. Lineage (NCBI taxonomy): Eukaryota > Viridiplantae > Streptophyta > Magnoliopsida > Poales > Poaceae > Alopecurus > Alopecurus myosuroides. Next base: position 502,810,104 of record CM054059.1, read on the forward strand.
CAAAGTTATCTATTTTGTTGTATCATATACGTGGGGCATCCCATATTGGTGAAGCCAGCCGAGCCAGGCTAAGGTTACATATAGGATCAAGAGTTTGTATAAGGATATGGGTCATTCTCTATTGGGAGTTTGTAAGGAAAACCTCTATACAATGAGGCAGCGACGTCCAAGTCTATTAAGTAGTAAGAAATATATCAATCTAATTTTAATAGATATGTCTCTGTCACGTATGATCTATATCTCACTCCTACAAGCCGATGACGTCTGGCTTCTTCCGACGATGTTACCCCTGCGAGAGTATGCACACATATATCGGGACCAGTTCTGCAACGCTTCGTAGTTCAAAACTAGACGCTTATAATGATGTCTTGAAGGTAAACATTAATGTTCACATAATATTATTCTTCAAGACATACTTGCAATATGATTAACTCTCTCATGACCAAACTCCGGATATTCATATGAATAGCACCTTGGTCATCACTTATCATCTTGAATCCAACACATGGACATCAAACATTGCCTATGGACAAGCTCTATAGGTATAACTTAATGCAACCATTAGTCCATAGTGATTGGCATCAATTACCAAAACCATACATGGGGCGCCATGCTCTTTCAACATCATTATTAGAAAAACAAGGCATGGAAATAAATTTATCACAAGGTGTAGAAACATTATGAGTGGATGAATTACTACGAATAGCACAATGTAATATAGAATTTAAAGTAGAAGTTGTGCCACTGTCCACATGAGACTCACAAGATGTTAACTTATTTATAATAGCCTCATGAGCTAATTTTAGTCTCTCATGGGAGACTAGGAGATCATCACGAGATCTTGAGAGATTTTCGTGAGTTTCTTCCCATAATTGCTAGTTAACAACTCAAGTGGATCCCTTAGCTCAACATTAGACTTCAACATGGATGCTTCACAGGAAATAGAGTTAGTAGCACAAGCATCAATATTTTTAGTTTTGAGGCCATTAACATGGGAAAGAGCAAGATCATAATATTTTGTAATTTATAAATAATTACACTATAAGATTCTTGAAGAATAAAATTAGTTCCCTCAAGAGCCTTCCTACGATCTTGATCTTCTTCAAGAGCACGAGAAAGATATGCAATCTCATTGATGTAATAATTCTCAAGACCTTGCTCTTTCACAAAGGTGTCCTCATAATCATCACTAACTTCTTGTCTCTCAATGGAAATAGTTATTATTTCTACGAAGTTAGAACTCTTACAAAGAGCATGATAGACAATTTCATTTTTTTTTATGAATAGAAGAAATACTATCATTAAATTCAACATTTTCACTATATTCAATGGGGTTCGAAGTAGGAGATACCTTTGAATCCTTGGCCATAAGAAAACAAATGGTAAATGATGATGAACCATTACTTCGGGCACCACTCAAGTCCACATCTTGTTCCTTAGGAGAGTTGGATTTCTTGTACATTGTTAGTAACATAAAGACTAGAGAAAACACATGCATTTTTACCATGACAACAAGATACATGAATAATATCATCATTAGATTTATACAAGAAATTACTACATGATATGCAATGACTATCAACACAAGTACGTAAATCATATCTGGTGCTAGTTGTGTTTAGGTCCATAGATGAGGTACTGCAAGAAGACAGAGAAGAATGATCATCAATGATAAGCTCAATATTTTAATTGTAAAATCTATCACTACTCACCATCTCATTAGTCTGTGTCTTGCCACATTTGGTGAATTAGATGAAGTTGAGACCCATCACGACCGGAGGTGGATGGAGAACAATCATCCTCGATAGTTTTGGACACACCATATTTTCTTAAAGCTTTGTCCATGAGTCATGAGCATACCGAAGAGGCATGATTGACTTAATAACTAACCTGCTCACATATTTGAAAAAAAAACATATTAGTAGCATGAGCATTGAGAGAGTAAACTTTTCTCTTTTTCTTAAGTTGAATTTTGGGGATCTTTTGAAGGAGAAAACCCCATATCTACAATTCGTTGTGGGTCCATGACCCCAAAAATATTAAGCATGCGAATTCTCCAAGCACCATAATTTGTTCCATCAAATATAAGAGTGGGATCGTACACTGCACTACTAAGCGACATTTTTACTCTCACGGCGGTGAAAATAGAAACTCTATGAAGGTCATATGTTTTCCTTGCACACTCCACTTGAGCTAGATCATGATGATCTCGATCACCTCAAGTTGGACCACCTTTCTTGTTAGAATTTCGTTTAGTAAAGACTTGTACATTGCTCCCCCATAAACCAATATGGGAAAGCTTCTCTCATGTCCATATTCACATGACCATTATCTCCAAATGGGTGATAAGCTTCAAGCATATGATCTCATCAAGATTATAATTATTGTTCTTCTTCTTGATCATATCAAATATATTCATTATAAGAAATGATCTTGATGGCATCCAACCTTGAATCCAACACATGGAGTTCAATTGATGCCTATGAAAACAACCTATAAAAATATCTATGCAAACATTAGTCCATAATTAAGAATTGTCATTAATTACCAAAACCACACATGGGGACACCATGCTCTTCCAGATGGAAGAATCGATGTGGACGATAACCTAGAGTGAACGACGCTATGTGGAGTAGCTGGGAACCGGTGATGGAACCAATCTGACGCCCGCAAGCGCGCGAGTCTAGAAGAATAGTCGACGACCCTCGAGGGACTTGAGGTGGAGATGTGGCAGATGAGTGAAGGTGATGGCGGCCATAGGCTGGAGAAGAGCAGTGACCTTGAGTAGTAGCGGAAGAACGTAGATAGCAATCGACGCCAAGGCGAGTAGTCGATGACAAGCAGCGAGAAGACGGCAGCCGGAGGCGATGGCGGCGATTCAGCACGAGCTGCACGACCTAATCAGCTCTTGATACCATGTTAGTCAAAAGCACCTTAGTATTATTGGGAGGCTAATGCCATCATATATACACGTATAGGTAGGATCCAGAAACCAAAATGCATCATAAATATAACTCTTAACAAGAATGTCCCAAGAAGCAGAGAAGTCATCATGTGACATATGCCAGCTTTCAAGTTGTGATTCAATAGCCCTCTTTCAGTTGAAAGTTTCCAGTTCAAGCACCTGATCAACATCATCCTCATCAGAATCATATGTATGTTTTCTATTCATCTTATATCTCCTTTTACGACTACTTCTAGGGAGATTCTTGTTATCAGTTTCTGAAGTACGCACAACTGAGTGCCCGTCATTTTTAACCAATGAGTAATCAAGAGCCTTGCGGAATTTTATGTTGCAACCAGTGAACATAGATTCACAAGAATCAGCTGATTTGCCTTCTATTGATAAATTGCAGAAAATAACCCAGGATTGGATGCCTATCCACTTAATTGCATCAGAAACTTTGTAGCCATAAAATCCTTTATGAGAGCGAACTGATCAGCATCGGTTAAGTGATTTGTGCCCTTCACAAGATCATCCATTCTCCCTCGTTCTTCCTCATGTTCTTCGCTGTTCATTAGGTGCCAAAGTTGTCTACCCTTGGCAATGACACAGTTTAATAGGATCTCAAGTGAAGTTAGCATAATGTTATCCAGCGTGAAAAAACGTAATGATAACAAGTTCTCAAATCTTGAATATGATATATATATCCTTTATGGGCATGAGGTTAAAAGGCAGTCTGGCCTCTGGAGGTGACAGTCTGGTAAAATCAAACAATGACAGCAACCAAAATCCAGCTCTCCATGTATAAACCGTACATGCTTCGGACCTAACGAACAACACCAGGCATATCTACGACAATTCAACGGACCTATAGTTAGCATTTCTATGTACTGACAATGTCTCTACATCAAAACTGGATGGTATCTTGTTTTTCTTTAGGGGCAACGCACTGCCACAGAGCTCTGTAGGACTCGATTTCTCTCGCATCTATTCCTAGCGAACCAAGATTCCGTGCGTACTCCTGCAAAACAATGCGTGTGAAAGAGCATGTCAGCCAGAAAAAAAACAGTTGACGAACGATGAACTTGCAGACACAAATTGTTACAAACAACGCGTATGATCTATATCCTTTATGGGTATGAGGTTAAAAGGTAGCCGGCGAACCTGAATATCAAGAAATAGCTGCATGCAGATCTTGTCAGTGTCAGATATGACGCTATCTGAGGAATCAGTGCTAGCTCCTACTCGTCTTTGTGCACCTTGACGAAGTCTTTGCAATGAAGATTCAGTTTTCCTTGCCTTCATATTGGAAAGAACTAATCTGAGTAACTCATAGGGAAAATAATTATATGAGACCTAGTCTACAAATTTAGCCCGTGGACCAACTTCAGCAATTGACACGTGGCCAGAAAGCAGTTTAGATCTGAAAATAGATAACCGGATTTTGTTTTTTCTCTATTTTCTAGCCACGTGTCAATTGCTGGAGTTGGTCCACGGGTCTAAATTTGTAGACCAGGTCTCATATAATTATTTTCCAACTCATAGGTAGAATCAAAATTTTATGAGGCCTCAAATTTTATGGGCAGGTAGGCAACCCTTACTTACCACATTGACTACTTCGGATACCATATCATAGTAAATTGCAGTAATCTTGTCTGTAGATCCACAGCGCAGTTTAGTTTTATCATCTTCTGATAAATAATTCACACGCTCTCCTTCAAGAAACACCTAAGAACACAAAGAAAAAGCTTACAATAAAACAGCATAAAATGAAAGCAGCGTATAAACCTGTTACAGACACTGCTGACAAATTTCAGCACATAAAATAGGCAGATGAAAATAACTCAAATGCAGACTGCAAAGCTAGTACTGCAATATGACCTATTTGCTCAGACAAGACCAATGGACTCAAAATCTTAAGCTAAAATGCCTTTTCTTATCTGTTAGTATAAGATACAAAAATGCTACTCCCTCCGATCCAAAATAAGGGCCGCAGTTTTTAACCAGGGTTAGTTCAAAACTGCAACACTTATTTTGGATCGGAGGTAGTATTAGTTGAGCTCAACATCTCTATCATCACATACATACACTTCAGTTATCCACGCTGTAGCTTCATAAAATAACTATAAAAACACTTAAACCAAATTTCAGGGCATCTAAAGAATACTCTTAACCAGGTTTTTTTGCTACTTATGAGTCTCCAGGAAAGTTTCACTTCCCACAGGTTAAAACAGTCTTGACGAGGCAGGAACATAATTTACACGGAATTGAGTAAGTTCTCTTGTAAACAAGGTATCATAGAATCTCAGACATTAGTTGACCTTTGATGCTAAAATGTAAATAAATAGAAGTGGAAAGCAGAAAACCAAAAATGAAGTTCATTCACCTTGAGTGGATGCAAAATCCCAAATACATACGGAGAATGTCTCACGGGAAGTTTATTGGTCATCCTATATGTGGCTGTAATTCCCTTCAGGTGTTTCAGATCCTACAATCAATCCGAAAAATATATAGTTGCAATCAGAACAAAGGGAACATAGTTTTACTGTTGCAATGAATAACATCATTTATAAATGCAACATCAGCTTCTACATACAGCAATATTCATGCCAAAACAAAAGATATGTATGGTGATAGTGTTGCCCTTCTGTTGGCATTGGTTCACTCACCTCGTTAGACATTTTAACTATGACCCCAATCATGACATCCATTATGCCAGGCAATAACCCCTTCAAAGGTTCAACAGCTTGCAATATACTTTGTTTCACAAGGGTAAGTACTTCAATGGGGCATGATGCAAACAATTGATTTACATGTCCCACGAAGTTGCCTGATTCTGAAAGCTCGCCGATTACAGCATTTACATCATGCATTACCTGTGCAACATTTTAATCAAAAGAAAAAAAATGTCAATTATATAAACTGCTATGCAGTCTGCTCAACATTGTTTTACAGCATATTCAAAATGTAATGGGGACTATGGGAGTGGGTGCCAGAACAGCAGGGAAGCTGCGCAGATATAATAATATCTAAACTGGAACAGTCATCTCCAATTCACATGCAAAAAGAAGTTACAGCCATGCCCTTTTATTGCCTGTCAACATAATGTGCTACCAACTGCAGATTATTTCCTGAACTAACCCCGCCACATATGATGCTGGTTAAGCTGAAGTACAAGAAGTCAAACTACCCAGCACGCTGAGTGCTGAAGACTAAGTCTTCAATGGAGTAAACTAATCAACTTATTGTCAACTTAATTCAGTAAATCCACTAACTTCAGACGAAGCATACACCCATAAAAGTAACACACAGTGCACACAACTAAGATGATAACATTCAGTCCTGAAAAATGCTAGCTCTTGAGTACTGAAAATGACATGGTAAGGGTTCAAAGACTTTTGTAGATGAGACATACATATATGAAATCCTCCACAGGTACAGAGAGTGCCCACTCAGAATCTGCAGGAGACCTTGAGCTCCCATCAGAAGCTTTCCGTGCAGCCAGACCAGCACAAAGCCATGTTGTATACCTTATTGTACGGGACATGGACGATAACAAAAGGTCAGCCTCCAGATGTTTACTCACAAAAAAGGAAACCAAATATCATTTGTGATAGCTGTACCTTGAAATAAGCTGCAGCGACAAACGGAGGAATTTATCAGAGTGAGAGAAAACAAGAACCTCGTCACTCCAGCAGCAGTGCAAACTTTCTAAGAGCTTAATACTTTGTTTTAACAACAATGTGTTCTGCTTCATTTGATTATCATTCATTCCAACAGGACTAATTGTGGCTGTAAGAGCAGAATCAAGACCACCGGCAATTTCCTGGAATCTTGTGAAGTTGCACCAGTAGAAATATAGTCAGAAACATAGTTTCTGAAGTGTGTCTAACACTGACAGAGATATTTATGCTTACCTCAGAGAAAAGTAGACACTAACATGCCACAGTCGCATGAAATCTGTGTAAGCAGGCTCAGAGCGGAACTTTGTTACAGCGGACTTGGAAGGGCAGTAGCCTACAGAAAAAATGATAGATCAATCATGACTTCAAATAATCGTAAGCATTAATCGATAGTATTTATAAATGCATATGTGTTGAGCTTGGTAACTCTTTGTAAGATGACAAGGAATAGGATACAGTCCACTGAACTACAATGCAACACCATCGGCAGCTGAATATGGCACCTGGGTACATAACAAGGTGTTACAGACATCACTTCCTCAGCTGAGGAATGACCCAATGTAATCTCATCCCTTACACCAATATGATGGCTGTTATGCTCGTAGTGTCAGATACATGCATACAGGCATGCTTTGCAAGCAAACATAGTACTGTAGTAGACTTAGCAGACTAAATGAAAGAAAAAAACACTTAGTCACATAATTAAGAATACCTTCAAGGAAATCAAGAAACCTTAAGCTCGCTTTGTAGTTTTTCAGGAACTCTTTAGGTTTTCCAGGAGAACAGGCCCCAGGTTTTCCCTTCATGGTTGCAGAATGGACTTCTTTGAGTATTGAATTGGCCAGAAAATCAAAAATATGGAGACCAGAGTTTGCTGCAAATGAAAGAAGAGTTAATAAGATGTACATCAATCTACGCCCCTATGCAGCATTTAGGCTTCAAAATAATAGTAATGAATTCTTTTAACAGAATTTATAATTACCTGATGAAGATATTTCCAAGATAAATTTGCAATCTGTTTCTACACACTGCATTATCCGCTGATAATCATCCTCCAGGTCATCAGAAGATACCCCAGAAACAGCTTTTGCATAGTTTTGAGGGACAATTTTCTGAATCAATGGGGACACCACTGTTGTACGGAAAAGCTCTTCAGCTGAAGATGTGTTGTCAATAGCAGCATAAGCGCGCAAGCAGTTGTATATTACTTTTGCATCCCGATGTTCTAGGCCAACCACAAAGCAACGCTCCAAGCTACCATCAAGTAGTTTTGTAGCGCCTTGGACCCTCTTCTCCATGCTCTCAACAAAAGGAAGATTCTGTACTGCCATAATGTACAGAATAAGAATCATATATATGTTGTATTAAAATGTATATGATGTATCCAGTTAGAAAAAGAATGAGTGCTACCAACACAAAATTGAGTTGGTACCTTAGTGGCACAGAAATACTAAAGTTATCATTCGAACTAGCTGTATTTTGCATGGTAATGTTTTTAGTGGACCAGTTTAACAGCATAAGTAAAACATACAAAAATTATTATATATTAGAATTTTGAAGTGCCTGAGGACCGGCAGTATCTGTTGGCACAAACCTGTGCGTGGCTGATGTAGAATTTGAGCCGGTTCATCTCGCTAGCGATTCTTTCCAGAAGAATACTCTGTGTTTCTCTTACATCAGTCCCTGCCTCTACATTAGTATCATTGCCAGAGTAGCCCTTATCAACTGGACCAACCTCAGCATTTGATGAATCAGATGGTGCTGTTGGTAATTCCTTGATCAGTTTCTCAACCTGAACGAACAAAATGAACCATTAGGTTCCAGAAACAACATGGCATGTGATAGAGCAATTCGGTAAACCCATATCAAACTTGTTTTGATGAAATAATTTTGGATGGTCAGTGGATGACAAGACAGAGAAGGTACTTTTGACATTGGTAAAAAATCTCAGCATTATGATGTGTCGCAAACTTCGATATGTATGCAAAGAGATGTGATCATTTATACTAAGTGATGAGATTTAGTCAGGATTCTCAGGAATGACATGGATCATCTGTATGCACTATAAAATTCTAGTGGACGAATGACATATATCTAGTAAATATTTAGTTACGCAGTGGGATTCATCCAGCAGTGTTGATGAACTAGCTACATTGGCTTTAAATTTCAGTGACAAGCAGTGGGCAAAATCTCTATCTAAAAGTTAAACGATGGCATTTACAAATTGGTAGACATGTTCCCATCTACTGTAGTCAACAAATGGCGCTGCTAACTGTTACTACTAAGGAACTAGCTACATTGGCGTTTAAGAAGGAAGAGCGGTCTGGAATCGCACCTTGGAGACGACATGCGAGGTGTCGAGCAGCAGCTCGAGGAGCTCGCGCGCTGCGGACGCGGCGGCACGCTGCTGGAGCCCCGCGCGGAGGGTGGCGAGCGCGGCGGCCGCTGCGGCCCGGAAGGCGGCGACCTTGTCCCTGAGGTCGGCGAGCGGGGCGCGCATGCGGGCCGCGGCGGCGTCGACGCCCTTGAGGCGGGCGCTGAGGCCGACGAAGTCGGCGTAGTCGCGGTTGATGAGGCCGACGAGCTCGGCGCGGAGGGCGGCGAGGTGGGCGCGGAGCTCGGCGGCAAGGCTCTCGAGCGGCACGTAGGAGCGGAGCTCGGCGACGTAGGCGTCCGGGTCGAAGTCCGCGCGCAGGAACGACCCCGGCCTGAACCACGGCGGGTGCTCCTCGATGGGCTCCCCGAAGAGATCCGTCGGAGCCGGCAGCGCCGCCGCGATCGGACGCGGCATCACGGCGAGATCCGCCATGGCGTGGGCGAGGGGAGTCGAGGCTTCGGGTGGATCTGACGGAGTTGCGCGCTAGCGAATGCGGCGCCAAGGTGACGGTGGCGGGGACCTCGCGGTGACACATGATTGGAACTTGATAGTACCAGCTTGGCTACTGTACATGGTTAGGTGTATGCACATACAGTAGCTTCAGCATGTTTCCATGGCAGAATTAATTTATGTTGCAGGATGATTACTACTCCTAGTTACTCGTAGATTAATTGAAATGCTATAGAAATGAACAATTTCATGGAGGATTAGTCGATACCTTTGAGTTAATTATGTTGGATTATAGTGGTAGAAATGTGCTACCATAAGCTAGTCATAGTAGTGAAGCACCTGTATTTTTGTCTAGACATGCCACTTCTTGCACTAGAACACTTGATCCTGGATAAACAAATGCATTCATTCATATGAATCGCAAAAGTAGAAATACTTTGCAATTCATATGCATTAATTTGTTATCGGGCATTTTTATTTTTTTAGATGTACAGTCTTGTTTCCTGACATATATTCTTTTCCTGCTCATTATTTTGAGGTTTAGTGCCAGCAGAACAGTATAATGTACCTTGAGTGTTTGCACTTGCAAATGTGGTGCATGATCTTTTCTTCTCCTCTTGTGATAAATATTCCTGTTTTGTAGTTCAGACTTCAGCTCATATTGTACCACATGTCTAATATGTTTCTAACTTCGGCAGAGATGATGTGTTTAGTGTTGTAGCTGTAGTCCTCAAATCTGAATATGTGTTTTGATGTCACGATCATGCATTGCTCCGGGAAATTCTCATCTCATACCTTATAAGTCAGCTCTCGATTTTTCATCTTCTAGAAGTCATGGCTCCATTAGCCCATCAGATTATTCCTTCAAAGGAAATGGTCCTCATCGATTCATCTGGGTTTATATATAGTGGTTGGTCCAATTTCATAATTCACGGATCTGCTTGCTGTTCTTCCAACTCTATCCTGCCAAACTAGTGGCTCTTGAAAACTATTGGATGGTACTTATAGGGACATTGCTGTATCATTTACTTGTAACCCCAGTTGAGCGTCGTCTCCAAAAATCGAGTACGCCCTTGTCGGTGGACCAAACATTGAAATTGTTATTTCGTAGTTATGTATGTTGTGTGTCCGTCAAATGCTTCCATGTTATTTCTATGCTTTATCTAAAATTTCAAACTAGTGTGTTTTGTTTGTTTTATTCACGTCTTAAGTTATAAGCTGGAAGCCATTTTTTGTTGGTAATTATTTAATGTTCTCGATATTTTCTATTTTTTGAATATGCTGTTGGACTATTCTTAAATCAGTATGGTGCAAACGTTTTATCAGTGTGTGATTGCAATTGATAATAAAGACTGTAATCTACATTAATAAGGAATTCACCGAACATGGTATAATATGCATTGGATCACATAAATGGAACTCTACCTCATCGCACAAAAATTGAACACCATTTTCTCAAAAGGATGGGGAGGTACCAAACTTGAGTTGTTAGAGAGGATGGTGAAGCAGCTATCTCCTGAAGCTCCCTCGCTAGAACTTGCCAACAACTGATGTGCAACCCAAATGGAGGACAATTTGAGAGATAAAGAACTCTATTATGCAAGAGGGTGTTTTTAGAACGACATGTGATGAGCGACTAATGCATGCATTACCTCCTGAGGGTCACAAACTCACAACGCAAGAGTTCATTACCTTCTGAGGGTCACAACGCAAGAGTTTCTTTTCTTACACCCAAGTCTGTCTCACCAGAAAAGATGGTGTGCGTCGTCCACCTGGTAAGTACAAAGTTTGTATGTATGTGGGTGTTTTTTTCATTTCTTATTTGGCGTGTTGAATATAGTCAGTTGAATGCATGGTTGAATATAGTCTCTTGATTTATCCTTGTCGAAAATCGTATTTAGCATATCTATGCTAATTTTGGCGGTGCTCTGTGTTTGTCAGGTGCCAGTGGCGTATCCAGGATAAAATTGGAGGATGGACACACTCTCACAAAGAATTGTTCGCACAACTATTAAACTTTGCTAAATGAATCATATAAATACCACTTTAATCGAGTGAACAAAGTCTTACATGATGAAATATACTCCCTCCATTCCATAATATAAGATGTTTTCGGTGTTTCACATGTTGTCTAGATTCGGGCTAAAATGAGTGGATATATAGACTAAAACATGTCTAGATACATGTGTGTATCTATGAATGTGAAAAATGTCTAAAACATCTTATATTGTGGACCGGAGGGAGTAGCAATAAATAAATAAATTACATTACTATCATTTGGGAATTCCGCGCTCTCTCATTGTCATGAAGGTATCAACTATGTCATCTTCACTTACTTACAAGAACATATCTTGTTCAATGTCACTAAGAAATGGTTCCATAGCTCATCACTGATACTATTTCTGAACTTGCTTTTTTACTAGACTCAATGCCGAATATACTCTTTCAAAGATCGTAACAGCCACCGGTAGTAGAAATATCAATTTTAGAAGTAAGTAGACCAAATCATAAACAAGATTAATTTTTGTTTCAACAAGCATAATAGAGATCTCACCAAGATGATTTTACACATTAGAACCTATCATCTTTTCTCATATCATCAACTAAGGATCAAGTTGGAACTCAAGTCTTATCAACTCCACACTTGATATGTCATTGGGATAGAATTTGGCAAGTGGCACTACCTTTTGTGAATCATAACAAGCAAATGAATTCAATGAATTCAAAGCTGACATGAAAATAAGCAACTCCATATTAACCTCATCAAACCGATTGTCAAACTCTTCAATAATTTGATCAAAGACACCAAGATATACTTCTCTTCTTTTATGATCATCATGTGTTTGTATTTCATAATACCGACGTGATCTTCCATAAGCCACATATTGATCATTTGGTGAAGGATCTTCGATGCCTTGTTTTTTGCAAAATATTGTCACCTTTGCAAGGAATCCCTCCCATCCACGAGACCTCATATATTCCATTTGATCATTTGCTAGTCCAACAAGCCCCATTGCATCAAGAATATGTTGATCCATCTTTTGCAAGGATATAGACAATTCCTTTGTGTATCTAGGAATAACAAGCATAAAATGAAGATTGAAAACGAAGTCAAATGGTTCAAATTCCTTGGAAATTCCATGTATCATCGTCCACTCACTCTTTTGTGAAGGATCTTTTCCAATCCTTATGACCACTTCAAGGATTGATGGGTACATATCAACAATGTGGAAAATGGTTTTGAAATGATAACTCCATTAAGTATCACCGGGTCTAGATAAACCCATTTCTTGATTCAATCCACTTCCACTTTCAATTTCACCAATTTCAAGTGCTTTCAAAACATTTTGAGCTCTAACATCTCGAAGCATATCATGACGTTTTTAAGAAACTCCAAGTAAGAAACATTATAAAAAACCACACACATGGAATTGAGCCAATTGAAGTATATGTGCAAATCAATGGATATAATAAGCACATGGTGACTTGTTCATGATTAATGTTTTCAACCCTTTAATTTCCCCTTTCATGTTGTTAGCTCTATGATGGCGTAGTTGACGGAAGTTAATCTTCTTATGTATGTTTCTTCGTTCTCCGACAATGGCCCAAAATTTCTTGAGATCATACACCCGCTGGGGAACCCCAAGCAGAAGGTATGATGTAGCATAGTAGCAAATTTTACTTAGTTAAAAACCAAAGTTATCAATACAATAGGACGTTAAATACGACCAATTAGTTTGTTCATTGTCCGGCGCTTCAATAAGCGTGAACCTACACACAAAGCACAAAATCCCTATCATCCCCAACTATCCAGGAAGGTTGTAAAACTTCCCGTCTTGCTGAAAATAAAAATATTAAACATATGGTGTGTTTTGAGATGAAAATTAAAACGGAACAACAAGCAAGTTATGATGAAAAGCACGTAAACGAGGTTGTAATGAATGTAAAAGAATGAACCGGGGACCATAGTTTCAGTAGTTGTCTCTCTCCATAAAACAATACACGTGTTGGGTAAGCAAATTACATCTAGAAAAATGGCAAACCATGAAAGCATAACAACGCTATTATGATAAGATATAGTTCATGGGTTCTAATCATATAGTCATTACGTCAAGACATATAGACCGCTATCGAGCATACACTATATATCCGATAGTGCACTTCAAGAAAGCTATCCAGCAAATCACTGGTATTAAGTTGCAAGGAACATAAAATTTCATTAAGATCAATACATAATGTAAGTAATAATTCTCATCATGTAAATAAAAACACCCATGTTTTCCCCTTAGTGGCAACAACATATCATTACCCATGAACGTTTCTTTCACTCGAACCTAGGTAACAAGGAGGCATGAACAAACTATCTAACATAAAACTCCCTCTTGGAGATGCATACAACAACTTAGATAGAGTAGTCATACACGTCGGATAATGTGCAAGAACACATCAAAACACTAACTAGATATAAGTGAATCTCAAATAAAAGACATGAACAAACTGATCAAAACTTCATAATTCATTGATCCTAGCAAACACAACATGTAACAATTAGATAAGAATGATCTTGATCATGTTAGACAACGCACAAGACCATGTCATGATAACACAAGGAGAAGAGATCACCATCTAGCTACTTATATTGATCCGTAGTCCAATGATGAACTACTCACGCATCACGGGAGAGGCCACCATTGTGATGAAGAAGTCTCCGGTGACGATTCTCCTCTCCGGTAGGACGCCATAATAGGACTCTACAATCCCTAGATTGGAATTTAAAGGGGACGACGCCTTTGTATCTGTTTCGTGGAAAATTCTCCGTTCGCTATGGCTTTTAGGCAGAAGGCAATATATATGCGAATAGACGATGTCGGGGGAGGCCCACAACCACGAGGAGTTGGCTAGTCGGGCAAAACTCTTTTACTGTTACCTTTTTCCCTTTCGTGTTTTAGTTATGTTATCCACTAGTTTGGATACACTTCTTATCTGCTTAATACGAAAAGATAGCATTTTGCTAGATACTAGAAAAAATGGATTCTATCTCTAGCAGGTAGCCGCCAATCAATCATTCCACATGCAACATTGCATTTATTTGGAATATAACAACTAAATTATTTTATTTGGCAACCGGTAACTAAGTGTTGTCAACTATATATGAGCAAAAATGTTACTCCTTTCTTCCCAAATTAGTTATCGTGGATTTGTCAAAATATGGATGTATCTATACACTAAAATATGTCTAGATACATCCATATTTTGACAAATCTAAGACAACTAATGTGGTACGGAGTGAGTATATGGTAATATGTGGTCAAGTTTTGAAGATCCCGACACGATTAACGAACATCGAAAAGGGAACATATCAATTAGTCTAGCCATTCAAAAGGTAAGGAAATTTAAATATTAAAGATAAATGGAATCTGACTGATTTCATGCGTATGCATATATATACGTGGTGTGGAGAGAATCAAAGAAAACTTGGTGCACGCCAAGCTTTGCATGCATGAGGCGCCACCTGCATAGCGCAGTCCAAACAGTAAAAAAACATTGTTTAATTAACAGCCGCTTAACCATTTCCAACCTACAACCCAATATATGATCCCAGCTAGTCAAAAGGGTCAAAATGGAGTAGTTTGGCAGAAGTGGAAAGATCAGCAGGTTGCAGAAAAAGATCCGATCGATAGCTATTCAGAGGAAAATAAACATGATTATCCACTGTTGATCTCGTCGAAAACTACCCCTCTTTGTCCTCTTTGTTTTGACACAACTACCCATCTTCCCATCATGGATTGACAATATGCATATGCGTGTTCTTGAAAAGCAAAAAGATGGCACTCAAATTCGACTTCATCGTTGTTTAAAGAAGTTGATCGCTCAAACGGCGGCTACTTAAGCAAGCTTGATTGGTGGGTAATGAAACCAACCGAAAATCTCGCCTCTCTAGCTAGCTAAGCCATGGAGAAAGCTCTAGCCCTAGCTCTGCTGCTACTCTTCGCTCTCCTGATCACGAGCGTGGACGGGCAGGCCTTCTGCCGCTCCCAGATCAGCCTGGCGAACGAGGCGTGCAGCCTGAGGAACTTCCCGGGGGCGAGGCCTCCTGTGCCCCGGCAGCAGCAGCTCAACGAGACCTCGACGTCGACGACAGCAGCAACGACCACGGACGGCGGCGCGGAGTACGAGCTTCGGTCCAGGGATGACGACGAGGACGGCGACGAGGAAAGGGAGGAAGACGAGGGTGGACGGCATCACCGTCGGCAGCGACACCGCCACAGCGCGGACAACAGCGACAGGGACCCCTACGACACGGCCTGCTGCCGGCGGCTGATGGCCATCGACAACGCGTGCGTGTGCCAGGCTGTGGCGCGCCTCCCTGTGTTCATGACCTCTGTGTGGCACGTCATCAGGCTCACGCCCATCGACGGCTGCGACGTCTCCTTCGAGTGCCCCGGCTCCTTCTCGCCGCTGGGCTGATGCTGATCATCCTAGTCTATTTAAGTATTTATTCACACGATCCATCTAGGATTCGAGATTGAGTTTGTACTAGCTACTTCAAAGCAATTGCAGTAAAAATAAATAAGAGAGATGAGGAGGATGTTACATTCATAACTGATGGAAAGATTGATTATTAGTTTCTCATCTGAACCCGATAGTATTGAGCATGGACCAATCACCTGAGGCGAAGTCCAGTTTATCGTCCAGAGACGGTAAAGGCAGATCGGCGAGATCCGTGAGCCCGATGCCGTCGTCAGGGAGATGCTCCGCAAAGAATAGATCATCCATCTGGCTCTCCTCGCCGTATGGTTGCGGCTTATGGGAGGTGACATCTGCCGGCGTCGGCGGCGACGATGTCAAGGAAGACATGCATGGCGCCGCCGACGACACCGTGGAGAGAGCGTCCGCCTGATGATGATCCAATCCGATCGCCGATTCCTCTGATCCATCCAGCACGATTGATCTTGTGGCCGTCGGCGACTGGACGGAGGATTCGGCGCCGACCGATAACTGCGCCGCGAAGGCGTCGTAGGCGGCCTTGGCCTCCTCCTCGGATGGGAACGTGCCGATCCACTGCCGCACGTTGAGCCGATGGCTCCGGAAGTCGGCCGCCCACCGCCCGGGCTGCCTCTCGTACACGCCGCGGTACCGTTTGTTCGGAGCCGATCTTGCCACTTTGGCGCCTCCTCGCATCCTTGGCAGTGGCGGCGGCGGCGGCCGCCCAGCTGCAGATTTGATCATCGTTGAAGTAGCATTGGTAGTGCTTCTGCTATTGGTGCACGCCGTGACTAGGATAACCATCTCAGCTCTCATGGTAGCCTTCCTGCGAGGGGCATGCCCGCTGGATTCCTCGCCGGAATCGGAGTCGGTGGCGTCGGGGTCGGAGAAGGAGACTCGGATCCTCTGGGCAACCATTCCCTCGCTAGGTGGGTATCGGCGGCGGTCGTGATTGTAGTCCTCGACGACGCCGATGTACACAACTCGAGCAGGCCGATGCCATGTACACGTATGGCCGGGCTTCATTGCAAGTTTGCAACTCTGATCATAGGCCCAAGTCACGCATGCATAGACGCCCCATGTACGGGGCATCTGGTTGACGCACTTTGAAGGAATCTCGAAAAAAATAATAATTCCAACCAGAGTATGACTTCAATATTTTCACTGAACATTCTTTTCAGGAATATTTAACTATATTAAATATATTTAATATCTCTAAATAATGAGCAAACAAAATTCATACAATTTTTTCACATAAGAATTTTGACAGAAATATTGAACAAGTTTAATCATGTTGAAATATTCCGAGAGATTTATAATTAGCAAAATTCGTATAAGTCTCATATATTTTTTTCATATAAGAATTTTCACAGAATATTTAACAAGTTTTATATTGTTTTAAATATTCCCATATATTTGTTGAGTCTTGAAAGCTCATGTCTCCTCTGATATAGTTTGGTGGTAATAAGAACACGGGTAATCCCACTAACGTTTGTTTAAGTGTTCACAACTCGAACTATCTTATTGATCAAAATAGAAGAATCCTCCTTGTTGAAAAAGATAACCAGCAGAATCAGGAGATGGAAATTTCCTTTTGAAGGCCGGAATATTTCGTTGGATAAAAGGCAGAATTTCCGGGGTGGACCTCGAAAATTTCCGGCCTGTCGAAGCCTGGCCTCGAAGAATCGACGCGTCGAGGATGCCCGCTATCTGGACTGGGCGGTTATTTTGACCGGAAATTTTCGGTGGAAAAATCCGGCCAGTAAAAATCAACGTGAAGACGATGCGCCCCGCTTGCCGGTGTCTGGATAGGGGCCGGTATTGGGCCAAAAATTTCTGGCCCTCGGATTATTTAAAGATCCACCCCGGACTTTTGGAAATATCCGGCCGGTGTGCCCAGAAATTTCTGGCATTTACCCTGGAAATTTCCGCCCTGGAAGACTACAACGAACATATTTCGGAGAGGGCTATAAATAGTTGTCTTCTACCTTGGGACAGCTAGCTTGTCCATTCATCTCTCTCCTCCATGAATTCAAAGATTTAAACGCCTACTCAACCAACTAAACTTGATGCCCTTCAAAGATTTGGCGGAGAAGACCTAGATCTACATATCCACCGAGCCAAAAATTAATCCCCCCATATTCACCTTAGGGATCCTGTAGATCTCTTGGTTTCCTTATCATTGTAGAGAAACCATAGTGCTTGGAGTTTCCACCTTGTTGCAAGAAGTGCGAGGGCGCGTAGGTAGACATCGTAGATGGAGTTCCTCAAAGCGGTCTTCCTCTCCCACGCTTCGTTGGTGGCGACGCCAGGGCCGCCTCGGCTGTGGCGGAGGTGCTGCAAGAAGAACCGCACCGTCTGAGGGAGCAACGACAACGATGCCGGTGGGGGCGGCTTGGAGAAGGACGCCCTGACATGGCCTTCGCCACTCTCGCCTCCATTCGATCAACCGACTTCCGCGCGCGATCTTGCCGTCGAGGGCACATTTCGATTCTTGAGTCGACCGCCCAGGCCACCTCGCAAATTTTGGGGATACGCGAGGCGGAAGTCGAACCAGAGTCAGTTTGGGCGTCGGGATTGGGCCACCCTTTTGGGAGAAAATATTGGCCCAGAAGGCTCACGCCAGATATGGGTTGTTCCATGGCGTCACCGGTTAGAAAGGATGTTGTCGCGGCCCTTCAAGCTGAGGATGTTGTTGCTCACGATCCTGGTTCAATTTTCCCTACGATGAATTTGAAGCCATTGTCTGTGAGCCCGCCCTCACAACCATTGTCCAAGCTACCACAGTTTACAAGCTCTTACCATGCTCGGCTGTACCATGCCCTCAATGCAACCCACGGTGAAGAAGGCCGAGCAAAAGCCTGAAATCATCTTACCGGTGCTCCGTTGTACGATGCCCTCAATGTAACCCATCGCGGAGAAGGCCCAACCCGACTGACCTAACGGGTCACCTTGGGCCGAGCTGGCCCAAAATCAAATTTGAGGCCGACCAACATGACCCATCGGCCTCAATTTTTTTGGGTCGGGTCGACGACCTGGCCCATTCCCATTCTGATTAGACAGGAGTTAGGAGTTTGTCACTGTCCAACCGTGTTCATACAAATATGGCATAATGAGAGTGAAATGGATATCTCTCACAGTAATGTTCTACGTGTAACGTACAACAAGGTAGAGCTGGTTGTTGAACGGTATGTACTATTTATGGTTGTCCTCTTGAGAAGCTTTGGAGGGGCGTGCTTCAGAGTACCATATATTTGGGCTCTATATATTCAATACATCTCAGTCATTTGAAATATTAATGTTATGTAATACTTGGTTGCAAAAGATACACATGGGGATTATATATGGTGTTGATGTACAAATGGGGTTGGGAGTAATTGAGGAACACAGTGTTTCAAAAAGTGATGGATTTCGCATGACTGACCCATATGTTAGTGGGCACCTTGCTGGCTCGAGCTGCACTTCACAAGGTTTTGGTTGATTGCATATACAACCTTCCTAGAGATTTATTACACGGACAACGTCGTCACGTAGAAATCGCAGTCGATGAAAAATTCTACGTGCCCCAATGGCCAAGCTCACTAGGTTGTGCAGCGTTTTGGTGGCGAACTCTGGCTGCCTAGGGCAGACGTTGCAGTGCTTGTCATATGCCGCGACAGTTAACATTGCGCCTAATTGGAGTCCATCGTCTCTCTAGTTTGTTATATTCGTGCTAGTACAACTCAGCCATATTACGGAGATTTAATAATTTTCAGTAGAATTTGTAGTACTTAAGAGTTCATATTCACCATGTGAAAGTAAAATATGGGTTCCAAAGTTCCAAGAATCTTGAAAGATGGAGCAGAGTACCGGGTATCCAGAAAGGAATCAGTAGCATCGTGCTACCCGTGGTCGATACTTCGATGTGAAGCCTCTAGCCATGCTTGTCATTATCGGGCATGACGAAGGCTGTATGTGGGAGAGAACTCAAGCAAAAGTGTGGCCTCCTCTTACCCCAAACATTAACCGAAACATGTGGGCGGGCAAATATTGTTCGACAGTGGCGTTGTAAGAACAATACTTTTTTTTGCGGGTACATCTGAACATAACCAAACCCATGCCAAGGACACCCCGTTCACATAAGAGAACGTTGTATTAGTAGCGGTAGAGGGTCATCATATTAGAATAAGAACTTTGACTGATAGGTTGATAGGATCCGTTTGCTACTCTCTCCAAGGCTCCTGCAACTGATTTCAACTCATCAAGTGTCCTCGTTCCTAGCTGCACAGAAGAAAACGACTACGGGTAGAGACGTGGGGAAACGGGATCGCGTTGGTGACAAAGACACAGGATTTACCCAGGTTCGGTACGTCGTGATAATACGACGTTCCTACTCCTGCAATCTCACTAATCAGGGCTAAAGCCTGTGTAAACAATTACAATGTGAGGTTGGGTTTAGCTACTCGCGGAGGATCAACTTCTCGGCGAGTTGGCCTGTGGCTTCCTGTCTCTTGTTTATCTCATCTCCCGTCCGGCTTTATATCCACCTCAGCAGTCTGCCACATCAGCAACTTCACTCCATTTTTTTTTTCTCCTTTCATTTTTGAATCTATTTCTTTTCTTCTCATAACTCCCCGTCTGATTCCATGGGTGTGGTCCGTGCCGCATATAACAAAAGCCCACTATTTGGCCCATCTGCATACAAGGAAACAAGCGTAACAATTGCTGCGGAATTTTTTGAGTGATTTAAGTAGAATAAGAATGCATATAGATTTATTTAAACTTTGATGTAAAGAGAGGCATTTCATTATTTGAAACACGATGAAAAGTTTATTACATGATTTGAGTACTTGATGAGTACATTTGTAACTATTCAGTTCTTCCTAAATCTTCTTCTCTCGGGAAGGATAACCAGGAAATGCCTCTTTCCATATTTGATATATTCAATTCTGAAGAACCGGCGGTCTGATCAAAGTATGCTTGTTATGTCCACACTTGAAGGTCCGCCTTGGTTCCCTTCCTGTAAACATAGATGTAGTGGTTTCTTAATGTCCTTCTCTATTGTTTTAGTTAGTAGCATTTTTTTATTTGCTGGCAAGAACAAAAATCTTCTACTTCTATTAAGTATTAGGAGAGCACAATTAGATTATACGACCAGCAAGAGTAGTAGAGTATGCATGTGCTGATTCAATGTAAACTCAAACTTACGTGTAACAGAGATACAGAAGATCAGATTCTGCAGTAATACTCAGTCAGTAACCTCGATCTGAATCTTGCAAGTGTGAGGTAGATTATGTAAATGGTCCGATCATGATGACGTTCCTGGTTGAACTGATAGTTGCATCAAGTAGAGCGCCGTTGGTAGCCATGTTGGTAGAAATTTCCGAACTTTTTTTTGTAGCAGATTTAAGGACGAACCTTCAAATAGACGGACAAAGCTTTGGTTTCAAGTGTCGACCCTTCAGTTCTGAACAATCTGATGGTGTGATTTTGGTTGTTTATTAATGTATGAAACTCTAAGAACATTTGTAGAATACTTTTATGTACTGTCTACAGTATATGAGATGTACGAAAAGCCTGCCACTATCCAGAACTGTCTGTATCCGTATGGTTGACATGATAGATTATTTCCTCTTCATATCTATCCGAACTAAAATGTACAAAATATCAGTTTAGAGCTAATTTCATATATTTTGTAGGTACAGATGATTACAGGTAAACCTTCAACTGACCAACCTGTTGCTGGCACTGAAATTAGTGATCCGGGGGGAAATTCAGTTATCTGCCAATCTGTATGTGAAGGGAGATTCCAGGGGGAAAAATTCAGTGACACAAATAAATACCAGGGGACATTTGAAGGGAACAAATATATGTAAGGGGCTGACCAGTAAGAAAATAAAAGGTGCATGTGCTAATTGATGTAAAAAAAAAATGAAGTGCAAGGGATCAGAGCTTGTGTACCAGTATAAGCAGCTTGGGCATATACTGAATCCAATCAGAATCCACCAAATTGGGGGAACTTGATAAGTGACCAGCACGCAGAATCAATGAATATCCAATCAAATTCCGGGGAGGGAAAACATGGAGCAGATTTCGAGAGGAGGAGAAGGATAATATGGAGAGCTACCAGAGTTGAAACCAGTGCCAGGCTGCCAGATATTGCGAGGAGAGCCGGCGGGCGCGGTGGATGTCCATGACAATACAGAGATCTTTAAACTTGGAGGAGGGGGTGGGCAGTCCTACCGTGCAAACAGTTTCTTGAGTATTTACAATGCAATGATGGCTGATTAATGATGGGAAGCATGCGGAAGTTTCAGGAAAGGAGGCCGTAGGTCACAACGGTGTAATTTATTTTTAGAGGAGGATGAAGGACGATCGACGCGGACACGGGGTAGGGCGACCGAGTCATAGAGGAGAACAACGACCGTCTCTACCGGCCCAAATAGCGACAGCCCATGGAGGGGCGTCTCGGTTGGGACAGCCAGTAGATGGGCCTATAAATCCTCAAAAAAAAAAAAAAAAAAAAAGTAGATGGGCCTATCACCCACCCGTGAATAAATGATGCCCAACGCTGGATAAAATGCGCGAGAATAGACGCCGGAAGAAACAGACACGAAGTTAGCAACAGAACGGAGCGGGACATGTTTTTGCTGAAGTGGCACACCTGATGATGTGGATAGCCTGCATGTTAAGAGAAATAGTTAGTGGGGATCACCTATTTAGTTTATATAGATAAAACGCATCCTATTAAAAGAACTACATTTTTATAGCATACCGCGTACACATTCTCCTTGTGGCAGTTCACCTTTTACTTGGTTTTTGTCCTAAGACGACATCCTTATTGATAGTAAATCAAGGTTACTCCTAGTAAACTTGGTTTTTCTAAATGGTACGGATAAAACAAACTATCATTTCATCGAATACTTGATCACGCCTTGAACTATACTGTAAAGTGAAAGAGGGAAATCTTGGTCCTTTGTCAACATGTGCATACCTCACCAGTGAAGAATCGTTATTTGATCATCGCCGGTTTTGGTCACCAGCTAATGAAGTATGAATAGCTGAACCTAAATTTAACTTTATGAATATTTGGTTTCGAATTCGGTAGTACCGTTGTATGTACTCCCTCTTTCCTGCATTGCCGTGTGTCGTTATTAGCACCGAGTTGAGTTGGCCTTGTGCCGATAGAGGCACATGAACTGCTCGCACAACCTTCCTCACGGTCAGATGATGTGATCACTCTCCATGAAACTGATTTGCTTTGTTCTTAGTTAAGCGTAAGATTACAATATGTAGGCGTTA
Source organism: Alopecurus myosuroides (assembly GCA_028641055.1). Lineage (NCBI taxonomy): Eukaryota > Viridiplantae > Streptophyta > Magnoliopsida > Poales > Poaceae > Alopecurus > Alopecurus myosuroides. The sequence continues at coordinate 502,833,325 of CM054059.1, forward strand.
AGCAATTTTCTTATTTTTATACTGACCAAACAAAAATTCATTTTTCCACAAAAATCGCTGCGCATGGTTAGAACATGGATATATATTTTTTCTGCAACTTTTTTCTAACACTTACAAATATGTTATTAAAAAGGGGGCAAATGCCCCGTGTTCACGTATGCATTTTCCTATATATGTCTCACATTTTTGTATTTTTTACATAGACAAAATAAAAAGTCGTCTCTTGACGAAATTTGTACTCTTACTTATTACATGTCGATATTCGGGTGTGATTTCGTATGGAATTTTTGAACATTCAAAAGGTGCTTGACCCGGACAGGATCACCTAAGTTCAAGGGAGTATTTTCAGTGTGAGCTGCGCTGGAGGTCGGCGTGGGGGCAGCCTTGCCAAGCGTGTTGCAGGGGTTGGTGTATGCAAAGTGGCCGGGAATTATCTAACTTACACTATTCTTGAATGCCGGGAGGTCGTGGTAGTCCTGTAAGAGGGCGGGCTCGGTGAAGACGGAGTCGCCTCCTCGCTGGAGCCGGAGTGCATCCTGGTTCCTCTCCAGCCATTCCTCCACACCATGTAAAACGACAACCTGTTCTTGGTGGGTCCCATCTAGATGGTGCCCCTGGGGTTGCTGACGGTGTCCAAGGGGTTCTTCTCGTAGTCCTCCCATACCAGGAAGTAGGACGAGTCCTAGCCGTGGCGGTTGCATCCGGCCTTCTTGGACAGCAGCTACACCTTGTCGGCGACCTTGTTCACCATTTTCGGTCACCTAATACTCTGCTCGCGTGTTTATTTGTTTTAAATTGGGTGCTTAAGTCGACAGTAGGTGTGATCAAGTGTCAAGCAAGACTAAGCTCGTAGATTAGCAGTATGAGAGGAAGATCTAGCCGATGTTTAGCTTGGTGCCTCTGAAGGTAGGGAGAACGAGCATATGTATAAAAGGGGTGAGCTGGAGAGTGGATAGAATGAACATGGGGGCATATGCTCCCTCCTATTTAAAATAACACTATTCAATATATCAAAACATTCTAAAACAAATCAGATGCATAGGTAATGCAAACCCAGTGCGCGACGCATGAGTTTCATGATGAATTCGAATTTACTTTTCCTCATCGAAAAAAGAGAAACTTTCGGTTCTATATAGCCATATATATGTGGACAACGGACGATCGAACACGGGGGCATCGGCCCCCTTTTTTGAAAACTGCATTTTAAATGTGATTTAAAATGTCCAAAAAGTTTGGAACACAATTTTACGTGCACATCTTGAAAAAAATATATGCTCAGTATAATATTTTGTAAAAATAACAATTTATTTTTCCTCGAAAAAGCAAAATTTGTTTGCTGGATAAGAATATTTTGACTAGACAATTTTTTTTATCTTTTTAACAGACCAAACAAAAATCATTTTCCACAAAAATCAAATGCCATCGGTTGGAACATGGATATGTATACCTGCAACTTTTTCTGGATTTTTCTGACACTTAAAAATATGTTTTTTTAAAACGGGGCAAATGCCCCGTGATCATGTATGCATTTTCCTATATATGTGCCAGATTTTTGTCTTGTTAAACATGACAAATAAAAGTCGCTCCTTCACGAAATTTTCTACTCTTTCATATTAAAAATGATGATCATAAAGTTGATCTCCTTCTATGACGATGTCTGAGCGTCTTGGCAAACATGCTGGCGAAGCAGACGTGAAACCACCCGGGCTCGCTGCAGTGGCATGACGACCCCGGCGAGTTGTTGAGCCCGATGTCGAACATCACCTTCTTCCACATCGACATCTCTCCCTCTAACGACTCGCTATGCATCATGTGGTTCATGTCCATCCAGCAGAAGTGCCCGGCCCGCATTGCTCTCCATGCACGCAATGCTGATCGCCTTGAGGTCGTCCACGAGATGGTCATGCCGCTCCTTGATCCGCCTCTTATTCTCAGCCAGGTAACTGCGAGCGATGTTCTTGTCACCTAGAATTACAGCGACGAGGTACTACGTCTTGGAGGAGATGAGCCCGGCCGAAGGTGGACATGTTGGTGGCCGCGGAGACGACGGCCCTGGTTGTAGGAGTAGATAGCGCCGACAACGAAGCCTTTTGGGCCAGGTAAAGGTCCTTCCACATGATGTGCATGCGGTCGTCCAACACGTAGTCCTAGTCGGTGACGCGCGGCTAGTCCGTGATGCGCGGAGTGCAGGCGGCCAGGACCTCAAGACGCGGATGAAGCCTAGCTCGGAGAAGGCCGTGCCGGAAAAGATTTCGTCGCTGACGAGGTGGATTCCCTTATGCGGTGACGAATTCGGTGGTCATCTCGAGGTCGGCGCAGGGGACGGCCGTGCCAAGCAGGTTGGTTTATGTCAATTGGCCTGGAAACATCTAACTTACATTCTTGAATGTCGGGAGGGTGTGGAGAATGGACAATCTTAAATGGGGGGAGGGGGCATCGGCCCTGTTTTCGAAATATGCATTTTAAACGTGATTTAAAGTTCCCAAAATCCCGGAACAAAATTATAAGCATACATCTTGACAAAATATACGCTCGGTAAAAAGTTTTGTGAAAAAATAAGAATTTATTTTTTCTAGAAAAAAAGATGAATTTGTTTGCTGAAAAAGAATATTTCCTTTTTACACATACTAAACAAAAAAGCATTTTCCACAAAAATCGCTTAGCATGGCTAGAACATGGATATGTATACCCGCAATTTTTTTCCGATATTTATAACACTTCAAATATGTTTTTTAAAAATGGGGTGGATGCCGAGTGTTCATGTATCCATTTTCCTATATATGTGTTAGATTTTTGTCTTCTTACACAGGCCACATAAAAGTCGTCGGGACATATCTAACTTACACTATTCTTGAATGCAGGGAGGTCGTGCTAGTCTTGTAAGAGGGCGGGCTCGGTGAAGACGGAGTCGCCTCCTCGCTGGAGCCAGAGTAGGGCTGTAAGTGGGTAATCCTACTTATCCCACCTAACCCTAAAAATGGATAAATTGTGCTACAAAATAACAAACGTGGCTGAATTGACTTCCTAATTGAACTGAGGATAATTAAGTGGGAAACCCACGGGTCTAGATGGTACCCCTGGGGTTGCTGACGGTGTCCAAAGGGTTCTTCTCGTAGTCCTCCCATCTCAGGAAGTCGGACGAGTCCTAGCCGTGGCTGTTGCATCCGGCCTTCTTGGGCATCAGCTACGCCTCGTCGGTGACCATGTTCACCATTTTCGGTCACCTAATACTGTGCTCGCGTGTTTATTTGTTTTAAATTGGGTGCTTAAGTCGACAGTAGGTGTGATCAAGTGTCAAGCAAGACTAAGCTCGTAGAATAGCAGTCGTGAGAGGAAGATCTAGCCAATGTTTCGCTTGGTGCCTCCGAAGGTAGGGAGAACGAGCGTATGTATAAAAGGGGTGAGCTGGAGAGTGGATAAAATGAACATGGGACATATGCTCCCTCCTATTTAAAATGACATTATTCATCTTTCAATATATCAAAACATTTTAAAACAAATCCGATGCATAGGTAATGCAAACCCAGTGCGCGACGCATGAGTTTCGTGATGAATTCGTATTTACTTTTTCTCATAAAAAGAGAAACTTTCGGTGCTATATAGCCATATATATGTGGACAGCGGACGATCGAACAGGGGGGCATCGGCCCCCTTTTTCGAAAACTGCATTTTAAATGTGATTTAAAATGTCCAAAAAAATTGGAACAAAATTTTATGGGTACGTCTTGAAAAAAATATATGCTCGGTAAAAGATTTTGTGAAAATAACAATTTATTTTTCCTCGAAAAAAGCAAAATTTGTTTGCTGGATAAGAATATTTTCACAAGACAAATTTTTTCTCCTTTTACAGGGACCAAACTAAAAGTCATTTTCCAAAAAAATCAATGCCATCGGTTGGAATATGGATATGTATACCCACAAATTTATCCGGATTTTTCTGACACTTAAAAATATGTTTTTTAAAAACGGGGCAAATACCCCGTGATCATGTATGCATTTTCCTATATATGTGCCAGATTTTTATCTTCTTAAATAGGCCAAATAAAAGTCGCTCCTTCACGAAATTTCCTACTCTTTCATATTAAAAAGGATGATCATAAAGTTGATCTCCTTTTATGCCGATGTCCGAGCGTCTTGGAAGACATGCTGGCAAAGCAGACGTGAAACCACCTGGGCTTGCTGCAGTGGCATGACGACCCCGGCGAGCTGTTGGGCCCGACGTCGAACATCACCTTCTTCCACATCGATAGCTCTCCCTCTAATGAGTCGCTATGCATCAGGTGGTTCATGTCCATCCAGCAGAAGAGCCCGGCCCGCGTTGCTCTCCAGGCACGCAATGCCGATCGCCTTGAGGTCGTCCACGAGCTGGTCGTGCCGCTCCTTGATCCCCTTCTTGTTCTCTGCCAGGTAACTGGGAGTGATGTTCTTGTCACCTAGAATTGCAGCGAGGAGCTACTGCGTCTTGGAGGAGGCAAGCCCGGCCGAAGTTGGACATGTTGGTGGCCGTGGAGACGACAACCTGGTTGGAGGAGTAGATGGCGCCGACACAGAATCCCTGTAGGCTAGGTAAAGGTCCTTGGACATGATGTACATGCGGTCGTCCAACACGTAATCCTAGTCGGGGACGTGTGGAGTGCGGGCGGCCAGGACCTCAAGACGCTGGTGAAGCCTAGCTCGGAGAAGGCCGTGCCGGAAAAGATTTCGGCGCTGACGAGGGGGATTTCCTTATGCGGTGGCGAATTCGGTGGTCATCTCGAGGTCGGCACGGGGGACGGCCGTGCCAAGCAGGTTGGCGTATGTCAATTGGCCCGGAAACATCTAACTTACATTCTTGAAGGTCGGGGGGGGGGGGGGGCGTGGAGAATGGACAATCTTAAGAGGGGGCATCAGCCCCGTTTTTGAATATGCATTTCAAACGTGATTTAAAAGTTCCCAAAATTCTGGAACATAATTTTAAGGATACATCTTGATAAAATATATGCTCCGTAATAGATTTTGTGAAAAAATAAGAATTTATTTTTCCTCGAAAAAAAGATAAATTTGTTTGCTGAAAAAATAATATTTTCTTTTTACATAGACTAAACAAAAAAACATTTTCCACAAAAATAGCTTAGCATGGCTAGAACATGGATATGTATACCCGCAACTTTTTTCCCGATATTTCTAACACTTCAAATATGTCTTTTTAAAAAACGGGGCGGATGCCGAGTGTCCATGTATGCATTTTCCTATATATGTGTTAGATTTTTGTCTTCTTACACATGCCACATATAAGTCTCTATGATACGTTATAAAGGTATCCTTAATTTCTGATGTTCTATTTTGTTTTCTTATTGTTTTCCACATGCTTTCTATACACTTTATGTAATTTTTATCAATTTTCTGGACTAACCTATTGACAAGATGCCACAGAGGCGGTTGCCTGTTTTCTGTTGTTTTTAGTTTCAAAAAAGTTGTTCTGGAAATATTCTCGGAATTGGAAAATTCGAAGTCCGGAAGTCTTAGAATTCCCGAAGTTTCCACGGAGTCCCAAAGAGACCCGGAGGGGGGCCTCAGGGGGCCCACACCATAGGACGGCACGCCCCTGGCCGCGCCATGGTGTGGTGTGGGGTCCCCCGTCCTCCACCGCCTTTGCTCTTTCGCCTATTTATACCCCCGAGACGTAAACCCTAAAGATATACCACTTCGTCCCAAAAAACATCCGAGGCCGCCGTCATCGTCATCCCGAGATCGGGAAGGTTCTAGAGCTCTCCCCGGCACCCTGCCGGGAGGGGAATTCATCACCGGAGGGGTCTACACCACCATGCTCTCCTCCGAATTGATGCGTGAGTAGTTCATCCCTAGACTACGGGTCCATAACAGTAGCTAGATGGTTGTTCTCTCCACTTTGTACCACATGTTTCTCGTGAGCTGCCTCACATGATCGAGATCATCTTTATGTAATGCTACGTGTTGTGTTTGCTTGGATCTGACGAATGTTCAATATATGTCTTGTGCTTATCAATCTATCATGTTATCATCATGCATATGTTATTTATGATCTTACATGCTCTCCGTTATTAGTAGATGCTGTGGGCAAGTAGATGCTAGTAACTCCAAGAGGGAGTATTTATGCTCGATAGTGAGTTCATGCCTCCTTTGCATCTGTGCTCAAGTGACAGAAACGTGATGGATGGAGGATGTGTTGTTTCCATTAGGGAGAAAACAACGGTGTTTACCTAGTTTACATTACACACTTTGCTTCCGACGATAATCTGTTGTTTGCAACTTAATACCCAACGTTTGTTCGGATGATATTCGGAGGATGGATTATTAGACATAGATGCAGTTGGATGATGGTCTATGTATTTTGTTGTAATGACCGCATGAATCACATAGTAATTTTTATGTCTTGCATATGCACTACGGTGCAGGATTAATTTCTGACAATTTCCCAGCTGTAAATTGTTCACCTCTGCACTCTTCATACCTTCCTCTTGGGGTTTCCGAACGAACGTGTGTTCACACGCATCACTCTCCTTCACGAATTTTCTACTCTTTCATATAAAAAGGATGATAATAGAGTTGATCTCCTTCCATGCCGATGTTCGAGCGTCTTAGCGGACATGCTGGCGAAGGAGATGCAAAACCACCCATGTTCGCTGCAGTCACACGATGACCCCGGAGAGCTAGCCCGACGTCGATCATCACCTTCTTCCACAGAGTCGTCTCTCTCTCGAACGACTGACTGTGCATCAGGTGGATCATGTCCACCCAGAAGAAGAGCCGAGCCAACCCTGCTATCCCGAAACGCAATGCCAATCGCTTTGAGGTCGTCCACGAGTTGGTCGTGCCGCTTCTCTATCTAGCTCTTGTTCTCAACCACGTAACTGCGAGTGAAATTCTTGTCACCTAGAAGCGCATCAAGGAGGTACTGTGTTTGGGAGGAGACGAGCCCGGCCGAAGCTGGACATCTTGCTGGCCGCGGAGACGACGACACTGGTAGGAGTAGATGGCGCCGACGCGGAAGCCCTATAGGCCAGGCTGAGGTCTGTGGACAGGCTGTACACGACGTGCATGCAGTCGTCCAGCGCATAGTCCTAGTCGGTGGCGCGCGGAGTGTGTGCAGCTAGGACCTCAAGATGCTGACGAAGCTCACCTCAGAGAAGGCAGTGCCGGAAAAGATTTCGGCGCTGATGAGGTGGATGCCCTTAAGCGACGGCGAACTCAATGGCCATCTCGAGGTCGACATTGGGGACGGCCATGACAAGCGAGTTGGTGCATGTCAAGTAGTCTAGAAACATCTAACTTACTTTCTTGAAGGCCGGGAGAGCGTGGAGAGCGGCGGATCTGAACAGGGAGCATCTGCCCCCCGTTTTTGAAATATGCATTCTAAACGTGATTTATAAGGTCCAAAAATTCCGGAACAAATTTTTAAGGGCATATCTTGTCAAAATATATACTTGGCACAACATTTTGTGAAAAAATAACAATTCATTTTTCCTCGATAAAAAAGACAAATTTGTTTGCTGGAAAAGAAACTTTTCACTAGACATATTTTTGTCTATTTTATACTGACTAAACAAAATTTATTTTTCAACAAAAATTGCTACACACGGTTAGAACATGGATATTTTTTTTTTCCGCAACTTTTTTCTATATTTTTCTAACACTTACAAATATGTTTTAAAAAAGGGGCAAATGCCCCCGTGTTCATGTATGCATTTTTCTATATATATATATATGTCTCACATTTTTGTATTTTTTACATAGAAAAAATAAAAAGTCGTCTCTTCACGAAAATTTGTACTCTTACGTATTACATGTCGATATTCGGGTGCGATTTTGTTCGGAGTTTTTGAACATTCAAAGGTGATTGACCCGAACAGGATCACCACTAGTGGAAACAGGCCCAAAGGATTTTTAATAATAGTATCTGTTCAGTTACAAACCGGTACAAATGTGTGTCTTGCACCGGTTCGAACGGGGAGAGCGCTGGGCAAGGGAAAATACCGGTTTGAACGATAACTTTGGTAAAGGTTGGTGGCTAAAACCGGTACCAAAGGAGTGTGGCAACCGTTCGCCTGGTGCGAGAACATTTGGTACCGGTTTTAGCCACCAACCGGGTACCAAAAGGGTGTGGAAAAGGGGGCGTGGCAACTGTTTGCTTGGAGCGAGGACCTTTGGTACCGATTGGTGGCTAAAACCGTACCAAAGAGTCGAACCGTTTTGCCTCCCGCGCGTATTAGTTCGCGAACTGCTATAGTACGTACATCGCCATTCTCTGTTTCTCTCTGTTTCCTCTCTCTCCTCCCCTCTCTCTTCTCACTCTCTTCTTCCCATAATCCACCGTGGATCAACTAATCAGTCGCAAAGGTCATGTTCGTGCACATGGCACGAACGTGCTTACCGTCGTCTACACCAACAAGAGCGCCAACATGGCGGGTTATCTTGCCACATTCAAATGATGGGTTGAAGGCGCGAAAGATCAAGAGAAATTCATCGGGTTTGATCTCGAGTACACGCGCAATGGGAAGGAGGTTGCGGTCATCCAACTTTGCTACAAGAAGAATGTCTTGGGGCTTGATCTATTCATAGATTGATTATGATGAAAATTTCATAGGATAGGAACATGTCCGATCCCCATTTGAATCATATATATGTGACATAGTATCATATATCCGATCTCCATTTGAATCATATTTGAATCATATATGCGCGTGATATATAGAAAGTTGCATAGGTTTATTATGATTAAAATTGTATAAGATAGCAACATGCTCGATCACCATTTGAATCATATATCCGTCACATAGAATCATCATATATCCGATCCCCATTTGAATCATATTTGAATCATATCAGCTTGATATATAGAAAATTGCATAGATTTATTATGATGAAAATTGCATAGGTTTATTATGGTGGCTTGTTGCATATTGGCAAATCCATGTAAGAACATAGAAGACATAGTTAATTTAGGGCATATTGGCAAAGCCGTGTAAGAACATATCCCTGTAGTGAATTAATTTTACTTCTTGCATATTAGCACATATATATTTAATTAGTAGGTTATTGTTATGATTCTTAATAAACAATTCGTTCCATGCTAATTTGTTGTTGCAGTAGTGACAAGAAGTGTCCAGCTCTCATGAACTTCCTTTGCCGCAGCGGCATTCGTTTTGTTAGAGTTGATACAAACAATTACAAGATCAAGATGAGGAACATCTTTGGTATTGCGATACCAGCTGCCTGCCACATTGATATACAAGAGATATTCCGGCCTTGGCATGATAGGACTTCAAACGTTCATATGGCAGTGGATTTGATCGACGACTGGTACACTGATATAAAGACCAAAATCGATAACCACAAGGAGATGAGACGACCCCACTTCACCGCAAAAACATTGAATATGCCGCCATAGATGATTACGTTACATACGAGTTGTACCATATCATTCGAGTCGTCAACCTTGGGCAGCGTCACCTTGTACCGGCAGCAGCAGCAGTTGATGATGATGATAATTCAGACGACTACTAGTGTGTAGTAGTGCTTTGGGGGTCGATCATGTGATCTCTATGTGTGTGTGTGTGTGTGTGTGTATATATATATATACTTATATTTTCAGTACTCCTGGGTGTATGTACTCTCACGTGCAAATATACCACATAAATGAACCATTTATACCTCATTATTATTTTTAATATACTTCACTATTTAATACTAGATACCCCAAAATGAATTTTCTATAAAAAACCATTAGATTTTAAATATTTTATATTATGTGTACATATACTCCTGTTATGTACGTACAAATGGTATATTGAAAAAACTGAGAACTCTTATGATATTTTTCCATACAAATTGTATTGTGGTATCTTAGAATAGTTAATGAGGTATATCAAAAATAATAAAGGGGTATAATACCCTCGTATGTGTGGTACATTGAGTATGGGAGTATGTATACCGAGGAGTATATAACATGAGTCATATATATATATATATATATATATATATATATATATATATATATATATATATATATATATGAGATGTAGTAGTGCGGGTCTCCTGTGATCAAAAGATGGAGTACTTTTATATGTATCTCTCTATGATGTAGTAGTGTGGGTCCACTGTGATCTGGAGATCGAGTAGTTTTATATGTATCTCTCTATGATGTAGTAGTCGGTTCTCCTGTGATCTGGAGATCAAGTAAGATTTCATGTTTAAGTATATTTATATGTTCATGTTTAAGTATGACGTGAGCAATATTTCATTGTGATCTATGTAATGGACGAGTTAAACCTATCAAGAGTTGGGTCATACCTTTGTCTTCTGACTTTCTAGGGCGTAGCCTAACACAACCAAAGAACCTAGTTAGACACTTTTCTACCCCATTTTGATGCCGGTACCGGCTTTATTCGTATAAGCCTGGTTTTTCTACAACGGGGCTAGGGTTTCATTGGAAAGGAACTCCGGCGTTGGGATCCCAGCACAAGCTAGATAGGGGGTACCATAACATGTGTGTACAAGTGTGCTATGGGTTTTGGATGACAGAAAATATAATGCAACTCGGGGTGTGTCGACCTACTTCAGCAACATCCACTTCTCTCTAGCGAGTTTCATTACTTATAGCCTGAATGTCTTGGATCAGACAAACATGAAGGAAACTTTTGTCAAGAGTTGGTTCAAACCTTTGTCTTCTTACTTTCTAGGGCCTAGCCTAACACAACCAAAGCAACTAGTTAGACACTTTTCTACCCCATTTTGTCGCCGGTACCGACTTTATTCGTATAAGCCTGGTTTTTCTACAACGCGACAAGAGTTTCATCGGAGAGGGACTCCGGCGTTGGGATCCCACCACAAGCTTGATAGGGGGTGTCATAAAATGTGTCTACAAGTGTGCTTTGGGTTTTGGATGATAGACAATGCACTTCGGGGGTGTGTCGACCTACTTCAGCGGCATCCACTTCTCTCTAGCGAGTTTCATGACTTATAACCTGAATGTCTTAGATCAGACAAGCATGAGGTAAACTTGTCAAGAGTTGGTTCATACCTTTATCTTCTGACTTTCGAGAGCCTAGCCTAACACAAACAAAGCAACTAGTTAGACACTTTTCTATCTCATTTTGACGCCGGTACCGGATTTATTCATATAAGTCTCGTTTTTCTACAACGGGGGTACCTAGGGTTTCATTAGAGAGGGACTCCCACATTGGGATCCCACCACAAGCTAGATAGGGGTTGCCATAACATGTGTGTACACGTGTGCTATGGGTTTTGGATGAAATATAATGCAGTTTAGGGTGTGTCAACCTACTTTGGTGGCATCTACTTCTCTCTAGCGAGTTTCATGACTTATAGCCTGAATGTCTTGGATCAGTCAAACATGAGGGAAACTTGTCAAGAGTTGGTTCATACCTTTGTCTTTTGACTTTCTAGGGCCTAGCCTAACACAACTAAAGCAACTAGTCAGACACTTTTCTACCTTATTTTGACGCCGGTATCGGCTTTATTTGTATAAGCCTGGTTTTTCTACAATGGGGCTAGCTATGGTTTCATCGAAGAGGGACTCCGGCGTTGGGATCCCACCACAAGCTAGATAGGGGTTTCATAATATGTGTGTACAAGTGTGCTATTGGTTTTGGATGACAAACAATGCACTTTGGGGTGTGTCGACCTACTTCAGCGGCATCCACTTCTCTCTAGCGAGTTTCATGACTTATAGCCTGAATGTCCTAGATCAGACAAACATTAGGGAAACTTGTCAAGAGTTGGTTCATACCTTTGTCCTGCAACTTTCTAGGGCCTAGCCTAACACAAGAAAATCAACTAGTTAGACACTTTTCTACCTCATTTTGACGCCGTACTGGCTTTATTCGTACAAGCCTGGTTTTTCTACAACGGGGCTAGGGTTTGATCGGAGAGGGATTCCGGCTTGAAAGTACTAGGTCAGACAAACATGAGGGAAATTTATGAAAACTTGGGTTATGGATGTCTCATATTTGGATTTCTCTCATTTTTTAATCGATTTAGACATATTATTTGTCAAATTTCAATTTACAGATTTGCATATATGACTTATTCAATATTAAATAGAAAAGGAGAAATGATTTAATTATTATTTGCATTTAAGAATATTTTAATTAAAATTATTATTAATGATTCATTTCTTTTATTTAAATAATTATTTTGATTCATAAAATAAATATGTGCGACATCATAGTCCATGAGTTCATAGGATTGATAGGATACTAATGTCAGATAAGTATCTTTTTGTAACATCCCAAGTATGAAAATCATCCCCTTAGAATGTTTGTTGCATGTTTATTAAAGTATTGCATCATGTCATCATATTGTTTCCATGTTGTTTGCATTTGTTTCTTAATTGTTGCATTTGTTTTCCACTGTTTTCACAACTCAAATTCAATCCTTATTCAAACAATGGTTTCATACTTGCTCCGTTACAACATTTTGAATAAAAATCACAACTAAAAGCAACCAATTTGTTTCATGTCTTTCCTTAGTGATCACTTGTGAAAGTGTTGGTTTTAAATCAATTATTTATTTTCCAAACACATTTAAAATTCAAATCAAAGCACCCAAAACAGAACCATTTTGAAATCATGTTGTTACCAAAACAAATCAACTCAAATTGTCTTTTTACCTTAGGGATTACCCTATTTAAAATGTTGGTTTTATTAATAGTCATTTAATATTAAACATTTCACCTAAATTTGTTTTAATTTCAAACAGCAAACAAGACTCAAACCTTTTGACAATAAAAGTTAAAAACTGTTTGTTTTTGCCCTAAAGAACTCCCTCTAATTTTTCCAAAATTTTCTCTAAATTAAAACCTATCTTTTTCTCCCAAAACTAAACCCTACAAAAAAAACAGAAGGAAAAAAAAACAAAAGAAGCAAAACCACCGCGCGCGCAGCACCTAATCGCTACCCAGCCCAACTCACCCCGCGCGCGCAGCCCAGCCCACCTAGCTAGCGCGTACCGGTCCAGTCTTTCTGTCCCTGTCGTCTTCCTGGGGTACGGCAGCGCATCCGCGCCTCCACGTCGGCGACAGGCGCCCGTGGACGGCCATCGGCGCCCCGCACCCCCTACAAAACCCCTAGGGTTCCTCCCCCTCGAACCCTAAGCCTCCTACCCCCCCAGCTACCCCTCCATCGCCGCCGCGCACGCTCTCTGTCACCTCCCCCGCGTTTCTCTGACGGCCACCGCGGCGCACTCTCTGAACCGGCGAGGTTCTCGTCACCGTGATGCCTACATCGCCCCGTTGAGCAGTGGGAACGGAACCGCCGTGTGTTCTACTCCACCCCCAACTCTCCGTTGAGCTCGAGGAGGGCCGTGTCTCCGCCGCCATCAACGCCGCCGTCGCCGGAAACCATCTGCCTCAACCCGCCGGTGAGCGACTGCTCCCCGTTTCCCTTCCCTCTCCTGCCCTTGCGCCGCTCGAATAGCACGTGCAGCCGTTCGTTTGCCAACGCAGCGCAGCACGGCAGCGTAGCCCTGCGCAAGCTCGTCGCCGGCCAGCGATCGTCGTGCTTGGGTTCAGTTGTTCTGCACCGAAGTTCAGTTAGCGTTTTCTGAAACTAACCTTGTCTGCCTGCTCCTATCTGACAAAAACTTCGTAACAGCGCAGTGGCTTGGTTCCGTTCGCTCGTTGCGCAGCGGCCGGGTTCGAATCCCAGGAGCTGCAAACCTTTTTGGGTTTTATTTTCCGAATGCGCGGTCCCACCAGTCAGCGACTCCTCCTGCCACGCAGGCGCGCAGCGCCACGCTGGCCCCCCCAGGCCCACGCTGCAGTGGCTGGGGCTGGCTACCAGTGCAGTACCAAAAGTTTCTGCGAATTTCTGTTAATTCCTAAATCATTTAATTAACAGATTTAAATCTAAAACTTCAAACTTTAATAACTTTTATTCTGTAATTCCACTAAATAAAAGTTTTATATGTTTTCTGATCCAAATCAAATGATCTTTCCAAATAATCCAATTGTGTACTGTTTTGAACTTTCAAATTGCAATTCAAATTTAAATTCAAATCATACAATTGTATTTTGCCAAAATTCATAAGTAATTTATAATAAATCCAAATCATGCAAATAAAATATGTTTTCAATGCTATTTCAAATAACCTATTCAAATATAAATTTTGTTTCATGGTTTGAATAATTTAAATTGCCTGAATAATTTAATACTTATTTAATTCATTTAAATTTGATAAAATCATAACTTGGTCAATATAAAATATTTTTGAACATGCAAAATATGTTTTCAAACCATCAAAGTGTGAACTTTTCAAATATGAGTTTGAAATTATGTTTTGAAACAAATAAAAATTCAATTAAATTCAAACTTGTTTTAAATTCATTTAAAACTTGTTTAATATTGTTTAATTCATAATTAAATAATCCTAACTCCTATTTCAATATTTGAAACATGTAATCCAACTAAAATTTGAGGTTATTTTAAAATATAAACTTTGTTATTTGTTTTGAACAATTTAAATGGTTGAAAACAACAAATACTTGTGTGTCACCTTTAAGGCACCCAAAAAAATTCCCTAAATTAATAATAAAATTCTAAATTGCTACACCCTATTTTAATTTGATTCTAATGTTGTTATTTTGTTGTTTTCCTTTTGCATGCATCGTACTAAACCACTATCACCTGTTGATTAGTTGGAAAACAAATAATCTAACCAAAATCCATGGGCTCTTCATATGCAACTCAAAATTGCATATGTGTCCATTTAAATTGTGTTATCATATCAATTAGTTTATTTTGATGCATCTGTTAACTTGTCATGCATCATCTTTGATTGTGAACTATGCCATGATGATGATTGTTTATATTTCTGCCTTGTTTGTTTGCTTCTTCTCGGATAGACGACGACGTTGATACCGACGATCTTTACGACACCCCTTCTGAGGATCTAGCTCAGTACCCGGCTACTGGGTTTGCAGGCAAGTTATCACTCACATGAACCATTGTGTTCCTTTCAACATTGGTTACCGATACTTTCCGTTGTCTATATTTGCTAGCCCTATGTATCGTTGATTCTGTTACGAACCTATCACATGATACCCTAAACCCTGATATTGCCACACCTCCAGTCCTAAAACCCCGTTGCTTGGGCCCGTGTCTTACTAGCATGCTTAGGGTTGTTTTGCTCGAGTCTGCTATCCGTTACTTTCTGTTATTATATCTGTTATATTCTGGGGCTCGATGTTAAACAACAATTTGTTAATTTGAGGTATTAATAAATTGCTGATAAGGCACCGGCAGGAGGCCCGGCGTGGTTTTGAGGCCTGCTAGTGTCGACCCTAATAGGAAAAGGGTCTTGTCTACTGATCCATGATGAGCGCACTATCCGCATGTGGGAAGCGTGTATGGGCGCCCCCCTCAATTTGACTCGATCCGCATCTCGTCCAAATCACCACACTTAGTTCGGGCTTTCCATTTGATGCACGCATATGCAGGTACGAACCCGAGGCCAGGGTGGAATTTTTGTAGTCGGCATTTAGGGCGGCGTGGTCTTCCAGTGCTATGAGGGTCCTCCTTTTCTTCGGGGGGCTCGATTAGCCGCGCACGCACAGCACGTGGTGCTTTGGGCTTGATGCGAAGAAGAGTTGAGTTGTGTTGAGTGCCCCGCTTGGTGGGAAAGGCCTTCCCATCTGGCGGGTTATTCTTACGTGTACGGCCAAATTGGTGCACCCCTGCAGGGATAAATCTTCTCGAGAAGCCGTGTTTTCCGCGGTTATGGTTGACTTGGTGAAAGTACTGGCTAACAAGTACTCAGAACAACTTACACCTAACTAATGATAATTTGACTAGTAATAGGCTTATTGACACAACAACTTGATCCATCATTAATCCAACTGTGTGAGTTATCCTCGGATTGCTTCTTTGGATAAGGGGCGAGATCCAGGATGGGTTTGTTTGGTGGTTAGTTATAGTTGGTTACGATACGCTATCTTATCTCTTTCTGTTACCCCGGAAGTTGTAGTATGTTCTGTAGTTGGTTAGTGCAGCCAGTTGCAGCATCCTTCATACCCTTTTCTTCCGTTGATCCCAAAGGCATCTGTGCTTGGTGTTGACGGGCTACACTTTGGTGAACTGTGAGTCTTGCTTGCCGGTACGTTGTTGTACTGACCCCTTTGGGGCTGTGGTTTACGCAGACTACGACTACGGCTACGATGACCACCAGGATGGCTACTTCATGGAGTTTGACGAGACTGCAGACGAGTAGATAGCTGGACCAGGGCTGGATCCAGGACCTACGTGGATGGGCTTCGTCTTCTTTATTTTCCCGGCTTCTTAAGCCTATTTGGATTTGTCTATACTCAGACCCCTTTGAATGCTTCCGCTGAGTTGTAATGATATTATGTTGGGACATGTGTCCTCTGGATGATTGTATTTGCTATTCTCTGCCCTAGTGAGGGCCATTTGCAACTTATTTCAATCTTCTGTGTCCTAGAGGCATGTTGTGTTATCCTTTTGTTCAAAACCGTTGACGTACCATGTGTGTATGGTATGAAGTACGACAATGGTAGTATCCTGATTTCTACGGGATAGTTTACATCGACGGTGAACGGTAACGGTTGGTTGTCGCACATAAGTGCTGGCCTACCCGTAAGGGGACGCGGGAGCCGTTAAGCCCCGTAATCCAACCAAAATACTGTTTAGTTCGTACGGTGAGTATCCTCTAGAAGTCCGGGTGCGACAAATGGTATCAGAGCCTGTCTGCCTGTAGGATCCCTTTTACTGGTCGCAGTTGAGTCTAGAAACTATTTTGTAGCTATATAGGAAAAATGAAACGTGAGAGTAGGAATTCTGCCATTTTTCTTCTTTCCCCACCCACCCACCCTTTTCTGGTAAGGAAGTGCAACGTTGTTTTCTCTTCTCACCTAAACTTTCAAGTTAGGATTTCACGTGTTTTGGGCTCTCCGTAGTACCTCAGGACTTTTGGTCTCGTTTTCCCGATGTTGCTTCGATATCCTGTTCTTCTAAAGAACCTTTCGTCCGTTGAAACCTTGCTGTTGTTTTCCACTTCATTTCTTCTACCGGAGTCTAATCAAAACCTCCCAAATCATCTGCAGATGGATCTCAGGTTCTACCCGCAGGTGGTTCGGATGACTCGCTGTGAGAGCACCGCCGGTTATCCGGAGATGCTGAGAGACATGGTGACCTATCTGGGGTTCCATTGAGCACCAGAGTACCAGGTCTACGAGCAGCAGCGAGAGTTTGACCAGACCTACTACCGGGCTATCGTCTACATTCTGTCAGATGATGGCAGGAGCGTTGTCCACCGCTACGAGGCAGTAGGTTCCACAGTGGATATGGCCGTGCAGCAGGCAGCTTACGTGAGTCTCACCAACCTCCGTGCTGACTACTGGGGGTTTGACGATTCTATCTATCGCCACATCCCCCGTGGTTACATCACGTCGGCGGGAGTTCACTTCACTCTCCACGGCAACCTGGATACCTACGAGTCTGATAGCTCCAGGCTGCACACCACTGCTCAGTTCGTGAGGCACAGTGACGCAGTTGCTTCAACACTGTCTCAGGAGTTAGCCTCAGTCAGGGAGCAGCTCCACCTTGCTCTCACTCGTCTGGCGTCGTACACCACAGATTTTGTTGGAGACGAGCGCTTTGCACGTTTCACTCAGCCAGCCGGTCTTCCGTTGCCAGATGCTGGAGGTTACGAGCCGATCAGAGGTCCACTTCTCGACCTCGGAGCTGGTTACACAGGGATTCCCCGCTTTGGAGCACAGGGAGACGACGCTTTCTACTTCACCACACCGAGAGTTGCCCTCAGAGCAGTCCCGCTCTACGTGGATCGTCGTCATACCTACTTCCGGGGGATTCCTCCGCACCGTATCTCTCGTCGTACTACTCACCGCCGTCCTGCGTGATGAGCATGGGAGTACCGATGTATCCATTCATAGCTATGTTTAGTTATCCTTGTATTTCGAACCATGTATTGGTGTGTTGGATATTCTGATGTATTTGAACATGTGATGATGTACCTGTTGGTTATCTATTCATGCATCGGAATAATCTATCTTTCGGTTACCAAGTCTATCCTTTGCTGTTATTGTGCTAAAATGCATTTCTGTTCAGGATGCCTCCAACCAGGAACTCCCCGCCTGAACCACCTGCGCTCACGGAGCTGTTGACTCAGATGACTCAGGTCGTGGCTCAGATGGCCCAGATCCAGGCTAACCAGCACAACAACCAGGATGTTTCGCGAGTCAGCATCAAGGAGTTTCTGAGCATGGGACCGAGAGCTTTCGTGGCAACACGTGAGCCTGTGGATGCTGATGACTGGATCAGGGAGATGAACAGGGCTCTGGAGATTGCTCATGTTGCTGAGGAAGATAAGGTCAAGTATGCCACCTACCTACTGAAGGGTCAGGCAGCTACCTGGTGGGAGAACTACCAGACCATGAGAGCTGGCTATCCTATCACCTGGGGTTGTTTCAAGGATGCCTTCCTGAAGCACCACATCCCAGATGGTCTCATGGAAAGGATGCGTGAGGAATTCTGCTCTCTCAAACAGGGCAAGCTGGACGTACTCGGCTACCAGAACGAGTTCAATCGTCTCGCTCGATACGCTGGTGACGAGGTGTCCACTGAAGCCAAGAAGATGGCAAGGTTCCGCCGAGGTTTTAACCCGGAATTGAAGTACGCTCTCACCAACATCAAGTGCAAGGACTTCGTGGAGCTCGTGAACACCGCGCTCAATGAGGAGAATGGGCGCAAGGCGTTCGAAGAGTCGCGCAAGCACTCGCGTGAGGGTGGTTCCTCCTCCAACATGACCACCCCTCCGCAGAAGCGCCGCATCTGGGTGCCAAACAGTGCTGTCACTAGGGCTCCAAATGCCCAAGCTTCTCCAGGCTTTGGTCCCCGCCCACCCAACCCATCTCAGATGCAGGGTCAGAGGTTTCCAATGGGGCAACCAAGGCCAGGTCCTCCTCGTGTCGTCACTTGCTTCAAGTGCAAGGAGACTGGGCACTACGCTGATAAGTGCACTCAGAGGCAGCTACCTCCACCACCTCCTCACCCCAACACCAACCAGGCTATGGTTCGTGCTCCCCCGGCTAAAGCCTTCAACTCCAACAACAGGCCTGTCGGGAGGACCGCGAGGGTGAATCATATCAAGGCCGACAAAGCTGAGGAAGCTGCTGATGTCGTTCTCGGTACATTCCCCATAAACTCTAACCCAGCTAAAGTGTTGTTTGATACCGGAGCATCGCATTCGTTCGTGTCAAAGATCTTTGCAACAGCAGTTAAGCTACCTTTTGTTGGTTTGGGTTCCCCGCTAGTAGTAAACTCCCCTGGAGCAACTATGCAAACTTCCAAGATCAGTCACGAGAATCAGATCTTGATTGGAGGTCACATATTTCTTGCTTCCCTCATTCTGCTTGGCAATTCTGACATTGATGTCATCCTTGGCATGGATTGGTTGAAGGCCAATAAAGCTACGATTGATTGTGCTAAGAAGTCAATAACTCTGTTCCACCCTTCCGGCCAGATAGTCTATTCTCCAAGTGAATCAAGTTCTGTTCAGCTGTACACCCTGGATGCTAAACCTCTACCTCTGCTTGAAAATGTTCCGGTGGTTTGTGAATTCCCTGACGTCTTTCCAGAAGAGTTGCCAGGGATGCCTCCGGACAGAGCAGTTGAGTTCGTGATCGAGCTTGAACCAGGTACTGCTCCAATCTCTAAGCATCCATACAAGATAGCTCCTCCTGAACTGAAATTGTAGAAGGAGCAAATCGATATGTACATGGAGAAAGGTTACATTCAGCCTAGTTCCTCCGCTTGGGGTTGCCCAACTCTGTTTGTTGCCAAGAAGGATCAAACAAAAAGACTCGTGGTTGACTATCGTCCTCTCAACGAGAAAACTATCAAGAATAAGTATCCAATTCCTCGTATCGATGATCTTTTTGATCAACTTGCTGGAGCCTCAATATTCTCAAAGTTGGACTTGAGGATGGGTTACCATCAGATAAAGATCAGAAAGGAAGATATTCCAAAAACAGCTTTCACCACTCGTTACGGTCTATATGAATACACCGTCATGTCCTTTGGTCTCACCAATGCACCGGCAACGTTCTCAAGACTCTTGAATTCTGTCTTCCATGAATACCTCGACAAGTTCGTTGTGGTATATCTCGATGATATTCTGGTCTACTCAAAATCCGAGGAAGAGCATGGAGAACACCTTCGTCTCACACTCATGAAACTTCGCGAGCATCGTCTGTATGCCAAGTTCTCCAAATGTGAGTTCTGGATTCCAGAAGTTGCTTATCTTGGTCATGTCATCTCTGCCAAAGGCATAGCCATTGACCCGGAAAAGGTTAAGGCAATTGTTGATTGGAAACCTCCTAAGACGGTAAAACAAGTTAGAAGCTTTCTTGGCTTGGCTAGCTATTGCCGTCGTTTCGTCCAAAACTTTTCCAAGATTGCCAAACCTCTCACTGATCTCACAAAGAAGGACAAGAAGTTCGTTTGGACTCCACAGTGTGATGAGAGTTTCAATCTCCTCAAGACTAAACTCACTTCCACCCCAGTTCTGGTTGGCCCAGATACTACCAAACCTTTCCAGATATTCTGTGATGCATCTCTCCAAGGCCTAGGAGCAGTTCTTATGCAAGAACGTCAAGTTGTGGCTTATGCGTCACGTCAGTTGAACCCACATGAGCAAAACTATCCCACACATGATCTTGAACTTGCAGCAGTTGTGTTTGCCCTCAAGAAATGGAGACAATACTTGTTGGGTAACAAAACTGAAATCTTTTCCGATCACAAGAGTCTGAAATACATCTTCACTCAACCAGATCTAAACCTCAGGCAAAGGAGATGGATTGAAAAGATTAAAGACTTTGATCTCACAATTTCTTACACTCCAGGCAAGGCTAATGTTATGGCCGATGCTCTCAGTCGCAAGTCCTATTTCAATAATCTCATGATCATGGAAAGCCAACCTCCACTTCATGAAGAATTCCAGAAGCTGAACCTTGGTCTTGTTCCTCAAGGCTACCTTGCTAGCTTGACAGCCAGTCCAACTCTCGAGGACAAGATTCGTTCTGAACAACTTCGTGATACTGAAATCAAGAAGATGGTTGAGCACATCAAGGAAGGCAAGGAAAAATTCAAGTCCTTCTCAGTTGATGATAAAGGAACTGTATTCTTTGAAGGACGCATTGCAGTTCCTCAAGTTCAAAGTCTAAAAGATATCATTCTCAAGGAGGCTCATGAAACTCCTTTTTCCATTCACCCTGGAAGTACAAAGATGTACCAGGATCTTAAGACTCTGTATTGGTGGCCTGGCATGAAACGTGAAATTGCTCAATACGTTTCTGAATGCGACGTTTGTCAACGTGTTAAGGCAGTCCATCAGAAAACAGCGGTCTACTCCAACCTCTGAAAATTCCTGAGTGGAAGTGGGACATGATTGAAATGGACTTCGTTACTGGGTTTCCAAAGTCCAAAAAGGGCAACGATGCAATCTTCTTTGTTATTGATCGTCTCACTAAAGTAGCTCACTTCTTTGCTGTCAAGGAAACTATCTCAGCTAGCCAGTTAGCAGAACTCTACACAGCAAAGATTGTTCCTCTTCATGGTGTTCCATTGGAAATAAGCTCAGACCGTGGAAGTATCTTCACTTCTCATTTCTGGAAAAGCTTTCAAGAAGCATTGGGCACTAAACTTCTGTTCAGCACAGCTTATCACCCTCAGTCTCAAGGGCAAGTCCAAAGAGTCAATCAGATTCTCGAGGATATGCTCAGAGCATGTGGTCTCTCCTTTGGCATGAAATGGGAGGATTGCCTTCCATATGCTGAATTCTCCTACAACAACAGCTACCAGGCAAGCCTAGGCATGGCACCATTTGAAGCACTCTATGGCCGCAGATGCAGGAGTCCAATCAATTGGTCTGGAGCTGGTGAACGTTCACTCTTAGGCCCTGACATTGTTAAGGAAGCCGAGGAGAAAGTTCGTATCATTCGTGACAATCTCAGGATTGCTCAGTCTCGTCAGAAGAGCTATTATGACAGCAAGCACAGGGATATGATCTATGCACCTGGTGACAAGGCATATCTCCGTGTAACTCCCCTCAGAGGCACTCATCGTTTCGGTGTGAAAGGAAAGCTTGCACCAAGATACATTGGTCCTTTCAACATCCTCTAAAGGCGGGCAGAAAATGCTTATCGTCTTGAACTTCCAGAAAAGCTATCCAAAGTGCACGATGTGTTCCACGTGTCACAGCTCAAGAAGTGTTTCAAAGATCCAGATCGTGCAGTTGATCATGATTCCATTGAACTGCAAGATGATCTATCTTATGAGGAGCACCCTATTCGAATTCTCGATGAGACCGAGCGTAAGACTCGCAACAAGAGCACCAAGTTCTTGAAAGTGCAGTGGTCGCATCATTCCGATAAAGAGGCAACATGGGAGACCGAAGAGGATCTTCGCAAGAAGTATCCGGACCTTTTCCTTTCTCAGTAGGAATCTCGGGGCGCGATTCCTTCAAGGGGGGGGGGGGGGGGGGCGTTTTGTAACATCCCAAGTATGAAAATCATCCCCTTAGAATGTTTGTTGCATGTTTATTAAAGTATTGCATCATGTCATCATATTGTTTCCATGTTGTTTGCATTTGTTTCTTAATTGTTGCATTTGTTTTCCACTGTTTTCACAACTCAAATTCAAACCTTATTCAAACAATGGTTTCATACTTGCTCTGTTACAACATTTTGAATAAAAATCACAACTAAAAGCAACCAATTTGTTTCATGTTTTTCCTTAGTGATCACTTGTGAAAGTGTTGGTTTTAAATCAATTATTTATTTTCCAAACACATTTAAAATTCAAATCAAAGCACCCAAAACAGAACCATTTTGAAATCATGTTGTTACCAAAACAAATCAACTCAAATTGTCTTTTTACCTTAGGGGTTACCCTATTTAAAATGTTGGTTTTATTAATAGTCATTTAATATTAAACATTTCACCTAAATTTGTTTTAATTTCAAACAGCAAACAAGACTCAAACCTTTTGACAATAAAAGTTAAAAACTGTTTGTTTTTGCCCTAAAGAACTCCCTCTAATTTTTCCAAAATTTTCTCTAAATTAAAACCTATCTTTTTCTCCCAAAACTAAACCCTACAAAAAAAAACAGAAGGAAAAAAAAACAAAAGAAGCAAAACCACCGCGCGCGTGCAGCACCTAATCGCTACCCAGCCCAACTCACCCCGCGCGCGCAGCACAGCCCACCTAGCTAGCGCGTACCGGTTCAATCTTTCTGTCCCTGTCGTCTTCCTGGGGTACGGCAGCGCATCCGCGCCTCCACGTCGGCGACAGGCGCCCTTGGACGGCCATCGGCGCCCCGCACCCCCTACAAAACCCCTAGGGTTCCTCCCCCTCGAACCCTAAGCCTCCTACCCCCCCAGCTACCCCTCCATCGCCGCCGCGCACGCTCTCTGTCACCTCCCCCGCGTTTCTCTGACGGCCACCGCGGCGCACTCTCTGAACCGGCGAGGTTCTCGTCACCGTGATGCCTACATCGCCCCGTTGAGCAGTGGGAACGGAACCGCCGTGTGTTCTACTCCACCCCCAACTCTCCGTTGAGCTCGAGGAGGGCCGTGTCGCCGCCGCCATCAACGCCGCCGTCGCCGGAAACCATCTGACTCAACCCGCCGGTGAGCGACTGCTCCCCGTTTCCCTTCCCTCTCCTGCCCTTGCGCCGCTCGAATAGCACGTGCAGCCGTTCGTTTGCCAACGCAGCGCAGCACGGCAGCGTAGCCCTGCGCAAGCTCGTCGCCGGCCAGCGATCGTCGTGCTTGGGTTCAGTTGTTCTGCACCGAAGTTCAGTTAGCGTTTTCTGAAACTAACCTTGTCTGCCTGCTCCTATCTGACAAAAACTTCGTAACAACGCAGTGGCTTGGTTCCGTTCGCTCGTTGCGCAGCGGCCGGGTTCGAATCCCAGGAGCTGCAAACCTTTTTGGGTTTTATTTTCCGAATGCGCGGTCCCACCAGTCAGCGACTCCTCCTGCCACGCAGGCGCGCAGCGCCACGCTGGCCCCCCCAGGCCCACGCTGCAGTGGCTGGGGCTGGCTACCAGTGCAGTACCAAAAGTTTCTGCGAATTTCTGTTAATTCCTAAATCATTTAATTAACAGATTTAAACCTAAAACTTCAAACTTTAATAACTTTTATTCTGTAATTCCACTAAATAAAAGTTTTATATGTTTTCTGATCCAAATCAAATGATCTTTCCAAATAAGTCAATTGTGTACTGTTTTGAACTTTCAAATTGCAATTCAAATTTAAATTCAAATCATTCAATTGTATTTTGCCAAAATTCATAAGTAATTTATAATAAATCCAAATCATGCAAATAAAATATGTTTTCAATGCTATTTCAAATAACCTATTCAAATATAAATTTTGTTTCATGGTTTGAATAATTTAAATTGCCTAAATAATTTAATACTTATTTAATTCATTTAAATTTGATAAAATCATAACTTGGTCAATATAAAATATTTTTGAACATGCAAAATATGTTTTCAAACCATCAAAGTGTGAAATTTTCAAATATGAGTTTGAAATTATGTTTTGAAACAAATAAAAATTCAATTAAATTCAAACTTGTTTTAAATTCATTTAAAACTTGTTTAATATTGTTTAATTC
The DNA here is from genome assembly GCA_028641055.1 of Alopecurus myosuroides. NCBI lineage: Eukaryota > Viridiplantae > Streptophyta > Magnoliopsida > Poales > Poaceae > Alopecurus > Alopecurus myosuroides. The sequence continues at coordinate 502,858,020 of CM054059.1, forward strand.
ATAATTAAATAATCCTAACTCCTATTTCAATATTTGAAACATGTAATCCAACTAAAATTTGAGGTTATTTTCAAATATAAACTTTGTTATTTGTTTTGAACAATTTAAATGGTTGAAAACAACAAATACTTGTGTGTCACCTTTAAGGCACCCAAAAAAATTCCCTAAATTAATAATAAAATTCTAAATTGCTACACCCTATTTTAATTTGATTCTAATGTTGTTATTTTGCTGTTTTCCTTTTGCATGCATCATACTAAACCACTAGCACCTGTTGATTAGTTGGAAAACAAATAATCTAACCAAAATCCATGGGCTCTTCATATGCAACTCAAAATTGCATATGTGTCCATTTAAATTGTGTTATCATATCAATTAGTTTATTTTGATGCATCTGTTAACTTGTCATGCATCATCTTTGATTGTGAACTATGCCATGATGATGATTGTTTATATTTCTGCCTTGTTTGTTTGCTTCTTCTCGGATAGACGACGACGTTGATACCGACGATCTTTACGACACCCCTTCTGAGGATCTAGCTCAGTACCCGGCTACTGGGTTTGCAGGCAAGTTATCACTCACATGAACCATTGTGTTCCTTTCAACATTGGTTACCGATACTTTCCGTTGTCTATATTTGCTAGCCCTATGTATCGTTGATTCTGTTACGAACCTATCACATGATACCCTAAACCCTGATATTGCCACACCTCCAGTCCTAAAACCCCGTTGCTTGGGCCCGTGTCTTACTAGCATGCTTAGGGTTGTTTTGCTCGAGTCTGCTATCCGTTACTTTCTGTTATTATATCTGTTATATTCTGGGGCTCGATGTTAAACAACAATTTGTTAATTTGAGGTATTAATAAATTGCTGATAAGGCACCGGCAGGAGGCCCGGCGTGGTTTTGAGGCCTGCTAGTGTCGACCCTAATAGGAAAAGGGTCTTGTCTACTGATCCATGATGAGCGCACTATCCGCATGTGGGAAGCGTGTATGGGCGCCCCCCCTCAATTTGACTCGATCCGCATCTCGTCCAAATCACCACACTTAGTTCGGGCTTTCCATTTGATGCACACATATGCAGGTACGAACCCGAGGCCAGGGTGGAATTTTTGTAGTCGGCATTTAGGGCGGCGTGGTCTTCCAGTGCTATGAGGGTCCTCCTTTTCTTCGGGGGGCTCGATTAGCCGCGCACGCACAGCACGTGGTGCTTTGGGCTTGATGCGAAGAAGAGTTGAGTTGTGTTGAGTGCCCCGCTTGGTGGGAAAGGCCTTCCCATCTGGCGGGTTATTCTTACGTGTACGGCCAAATTGGTGCACCCCTGCAGGGATAAATCTTCTCGAGAAGCCGTGTTTTCCGCGGTTATGGTTGACTTGGTGAAAGTACTGGCTAACAAGTACTCAGAACAACTTACACCTAACTAATGATAATTTGACTAGTAATAGGCTTATTGACACAACAACTTGATCCATCATTAATCCAACTGTGTGAGTTATCCTCGGATTGCTTCTTTGGATAAGGGGCGAGATCCAGGATGGGTTTGTTTGGTGGTTAGTTATAGTTGGTTACGATACGCTATCTTATCTCTTTCTGTCACCCCGGAAGTTGTAGTATGTTCTGTAGTTGGTTAGTGCAGCCAGTTGCAGCATCCTTCATACCCTTTTCTTCCGTTGATCCCAAAGGCATCTGTGCTTGGTGTTGACGGGCTACACTTTGGTGAACTGTGAGTCTTGCTTGCCGGTACGTTGTTGTACTGACCCCTTTGGGGCTGTGGTTTACGCAGACTACGACTACGGCTACGATGACCACCAGGATGGCTACTTCGTGGAGTTTGACGAGACTGCAGACGAGTAGATAGCTGGACCAGGGCTGGATCCAAGACCTACGTGGATGGGCTTCGTCTTCTTTATTTTCCCGGCTTCTTAAGCCTATTTGGATTTGTCTGTACTCAGACCCCTTTGAATGCTTCCGCTGAGTTGTAATGATATTATGTTGGGACATGTGTCCTCTGGATGATTGTATTTGCTATTCTCTGCCCTAGTGAGGGCCATTTGCAACTTATTTCAATCTTTTGTGTCCTAGAGGCATGTTGTGTTATCCTTTTGTTCAAAACCGTTGACGTACCATGTGTGTATGGTATGAAGTACGACAATGGTAGTATCCTGATTTCTACGGGATAGTTTACATCGACGGTGAACGGTAACGGTTGGTTGTCGCACATAAGTGCTGGCCTACCCGTAAGGGGACGCGGGAGCCGTTAAGCCCCGTAATCCAACCAAAATACTGTTCAGTTCGTACGGTGAGTATCCTCTAGAAGTCCGGGTGCGACACTTTTGTTTGTAGGTAGCTCAAAGGGAAGGAACTAAAAGGTTAAGCGTGCTAGTGCTGGTGTAGTGTGATGATGGGTGACCTCTGTGGAAAGTGTTAGTAGAAGGGAGTAATTTAGATTGAAATTAAGAAAGCTTAGTGATAAATGTGAGTTTAAATGGTTAAACAATAGAAATAAATAAAATGGAAATAAATTGATTTTTTTTGAAAAACAAAACCCTTTGGTACCGGTTCGTAACATGAACCAGTACCAATGGAACCCGGCCCCGTGGGCTCCTCCTGGGCCATGTGAAGGCCCTTTTATTACCGGTCCGTAAGGACCCGGTACTAAAGTCTGGTGGACCTTTAGTGCCGATTACTTAGTACCGGTTGTCAAACCGGTACTAAAGGGCCTCTGGAACCGGTACTAAAAGCCCATTTTCTACTAGTGCGGTTCAAGGGAGTATTTTTAGGGTGAGCTGAGCTGGAGGTCGGCGCGGGGGATAGGCTTACCTAGCGTGTTGCAGGGGTTTGTGTATGCAAAGTGGTCGAGAAATATCTAACTTACACTATTCTTGAATGCCGGGAGGTCGTGGTAGTCCTGTAAGAGGGCGGGCTCGGTGAAGACGGAGTCGCCTCCTCGCTGGAGCCGGAGCGCGTCCTAGATCCTCTCCAAACCATTCCTCCACCAAGTAAAACGACAACTTTTTCTTGGTGGGTCCCATCTAGATGGCGCCCTGATACGTCTCCAACGTATCTATAATTTCTGATGCTCCATGATAATATTATGCCAATTGCTACTTGTTTTCTCCCTTCTTTATGTCATTTTTAGACGTTTTCCGGGACTAACCTATTAACAAGATGCCAAGTGCCAGTTCCCTGTTTTCTGCTATTTTTTATTTTAGAAAAGTTGTTTTGGAAAATATTCCCGAAATTGGACCCAACAAAGCTCGAAGTGCCTAATTTCCCCGGAAGCATCCAGAAGACCGAAGTGGAGTCGAAGGCGGGCACCAGGGGGGCCACACCATGGGGTGGCGCGCCCTCCCCCTGGCCGCGCCAGCTGGTGGTGTGGGGACCCTACGGCTCCACCTCGTTTGCCCTTTCGCCTATTTATTCCCCCTGATGGAAAACCCTAAACAGCCGATCAAATATCCCCAAAAACTACCGTAGCCGCCTTCATCGTAACCTCTAGACCGGGGGGCCTGAAGCTGTCTCCCGGCACCCCGCCGGAGAGGAAATCATCACCGGAGGCTTCTCCATCACCATGCCTGCTTCCGGAGTGATGCGTGAGTAGTTCATCCTTGGACTACGGGTCCATAGCAGTAGATAGATGGTTGTCTCCTCCTCATATGCCTCCATGTTTAGATCTTGTGAGCTGCCTAACATGATCGAGATTGTTCTTATGTAATTCTATGTGCTGTGTTTGCTGGGATCCGATGAATATTGAACTTATGACAAGTTGATTATAGTCTTTATTGCATATGCTATTTGTGATCTTGCATGCTTTTCGTGGCTAGTGGTTTTTCTGGCCAAGTAGTTGCTAGTGACTCCAACAGGGAGTATTTATGCTGGATAGTGGGTTCATGCCTCCTTTTCGCCTGTGCTCGAGTGACAGAAACATGACGGGGGAGGATGTGCTATTGCCACTAGGGAGAAAACAACGGTGTGAGTGACCGCGTGGACAATCATTGCTTACTTTACACACATTGTTTAATGCAATTATCTGTTGCTTGCAACTTAATACCTAAGGGGGTTCGGGTGATAACCTGATGGTGGATTATTAGTCATAGATGTAGTTGGATTACAGTCTATGTATATTGTTGTAATGTGCGCACTAAATATCATAGTACTCTTCATGTCATGAATGTGCACTACGGTGCAAACATTATTGGTCAATTGCCCAACTATAATTTGTTCACCCAACATGCTAACTTTTATAGAGAGACACCACTAGTGAACCCCGTTCCATTTTCCTACACTGTTAAACAACCCTCTACATTTTCCTGCTTTCTTTACTTACTGCAAGCATACACAATTTTCCACACTATACATCTAATCTTTGTTTTCAGCAAGACCGGTGAGATTGACAACCTCATTGTACCGTTGGGACAAAGTATTTTGGTTGTGTTGTGTGTAGGTTCCGCGTTGTTGCTGACACCGGTGAGGTGCCATCACCACCGTCAGTGGCATCAACCTTCTGAAGATCCTCTTTCTCCTACTGGATTGATAACCTTGGTTCTTAACTAAGGGGAAAACTCCTACCGCTGGGATCATCACACCCTCCTATTGGGGTCTCCCAACGATGCAAGATCTGCACCATCAAGGACTTTTTCTGGCGCCGTTGCCGGGGATAAAGAAGTCTTGTGGCACGGGGAGTCTCTCGCTCTCAACCTCTTTATTTTGTTTATTGTCTTATTTTTTATTTTTTTTGTCTTGTTTTGCTTCTTTATAACAAAAACACAAAAAAATGAGTTCTTATTCTAGTTGTTATTTTTTTTTTTGCTTTATCATGCTTGCTATCAATGTTTGATGTCTTTGAAACCAGATCTTATAGGCAAGGTGGGGTCACGGATGAACAATAAAAACATTATAAGGAACACCGTTTGTCACAAAAAGGAATACACTTATGGGAGAAAATTAGTAAATTGCATGACTATGCTAAAAACTTGTGCTCTACTTATAATGTTACTTATTGCTTTGATAAATCTTGATGTTGTAGGAGGTATAAACACCTCCCTTTTCAATGTAAGTATAATGATGATGTTACCATATCTTCTTATGTTAAGAGATATTATGAATTATATGATGTGGAACAAATTGAAGAATTTATTGCTTTCGAAATTGCTTATTTACTTGAAAGTATTGATGATGCACCTTATAAATACGATATTTATGCTATACTTGAATATTGCTTTCATAATTACAAGGATTGTAATTACTACATAATGGAATATCTTAATAAATGCGCTCAACCTAAGGAAGAGACTAATGCTTTGCAGGAACCTATGGAAGATGAAACTGCTGAATCTAGAAGCTCATTGGATGAAAAAGAGGAGGAAAGTGATGATCAAGAGGAGGAAGAATGGAGCTACCCATGTCTACTTCCCAATGATAGTAACTCTTAAACTCATAATTGTGATGATCCTATTGATTGTTTTGAAATATCCTTTTTGATGAAGTTGATACTTGCTATACTTGTGACCTTGATATTACTATGAATGAAACTTGTGAGAATGATATTGCTACTGTTATTTATGATAATCCATGCTACTTTGATAAATCCTATGAGAATCCTCTATTTATTCCAACTATTGAGATGCATGATAATGAGGAAGTTTGTTTAGAAAATTTATATGATAATGCTCTTGATGATAGTCCTATGTTACTTGATGTTATAAATTATAATGCTACTGAAATAGGATTGATATAATGTGTCCTATAACTTTTATGAGTGATCAATCATCTTGTTTTTCTATTGCTAAAAGTTGGGAAAAAAGGAGATGATTTTAAATTTTGATCCCATTGCTTTTGAGCTGGATATGAATTGTGTGCTTTTAGACCATGACAAACATGCTTTATGTGATAATTATGTTGTTGATTTTGTTCATGGTGCTACTGAAAATTATTATGAGAGAGGAAAATATGGTTGTAGTAATTTTCATGTTACTAAAACACCTCTCCTTTTGTTTAAAGTTTTGAAGTTGCTATTGTTCTACCTTCCCATGATTTCAAGTATGAGTTTTTTTTGATTTATTTCTTTACAAGATTCCTATGCATAGGAAGTGGGTTAGACTTAATTTATTTTTAAATTTCTTCTTGGTTCTCTCTATTGCTTAATTCATATTTATTATGTGAGCATCTTCTTTCTTTACGCCTAGCTGAAAGGCGTTAAAGAAAAGCGCTACCGGGAGACAACCCGTTTTATTTCTCTGTTTCAACCTGTTTTCCTTTGTTTTCTTTTTTTTCTTGGCACCTGGGTGTTGTCTATTTACTTAGCAACCCCTCTGTATCTTTTATTTTGTGTTTCTGTTGAGCCAAGTAAAGCCTCTAGGGGGAAGTTGAGGCTATATTTCGGATTTCTGCGTAGGAAACAGATTTCTGCTGTCGACTGTTTATTCCGTATAAAATCACAGAAAATTCAAAATGACCTGAGTTTTTTGTGCATAGTCCTGGGATGTATACACAACTTTTCTTAGCTTACCACTTTTTGATTTGAGTAACATAAGATTTTCAAAAAAAAAATCATATTTACCTGCTGACCTGTTTTGATAGATTTCTGCCAATAATTGCATTTGCATCTTAATCTCTTTATTTTGGTGTTCTTTTGAGAAAAAGAGTTTTAAAAGAATTTGTTACAGTAGCTAATGTGTTAGGCATGTGTTGAAACTGAACCATGTGAATTTATTATTTCGATTGCACTAACGTTGCTAATGAAGATTGTGAGAAGTTTGGTGTGAAGTAAGTTTTCAAGGGTCAAGAGAAGAGGATGATATGATGTGATCAAGAAGAGTGAAAAGCCTAAGCTTGAGGATGCCCCGGTGGTACATCCCAGCTAATTCCAAGAAGACTCAAGCGTCTAAGCTTGGGGATGCCCAAGGCATCCCCTTCTTCAACGACAAATTATCAGGTCACTTCTAGTGAAACTATATTTTTATTTGGTCACATCTTATGTGCTTTACTTGGAGCGTCTTTTATTTTTTCGTTCAGTTTATTTTTATTTTTGTAATAAGCTTGGTTGGACCCCAGCATTCTTTTATTGGAGAGTGACACGCTCCGCTTTTTCATGTGAATACTTTGTATTCTTAATGTTTGTCTGGCTGCTGCATTTATTTAGCTCCTGTTTTACATGCATCTCTTATATGAGTACTCTCATGTTTGCTTTAGTAGTGTTATATGAGTACTCTCATGTTTGCTTGCTGTATCATAAAGAGTATTTTTGTTAAAACATATCTTGTATGGTGCTTGTTGGCGAAATAGACTACTGCTTGAAGTAGAATTTATAACAGTGCAAGTAGAAGCTTATATAGACTGTGGCTAGAACTTTTTCATGCCATGCTAAATGTTTTTTTAGTTTTAAAGCCTCGTGGATATTGAGTAGAATGAATATCCTCAAATAGCTGAGAGTGTTTAATATGCCACTGAAAGATTCATGAGTTGTTCTTTTCATAAGGAAGCATACATTTATGGTATTCTCTTTCGAATGTTTTATTCGGTTGACTTGGAGCATGCTCACACCATGCTTATGACTATGAACTAGTCATGGATAGCCTCCATGACCACTTAGTTTTTGAACTTGTGATACCGCTTATGATTTAATTAATTATGTTTATGTCTCTATGCATGGTTTTGGCTCTTATGCTCTCTTGATTTGTCGCTCTCAGTCTTTTGCTAGCCTCCACCTGTACTGAGTATGAGCTCTACTCGTGCATCTAACTCCCTTAAACCAAAGTTTTTCCCATTGTGTCCACCATACCTACCTACATGTAGTATTTAACTACCACTCCGAAGTAAATTTCTCATGTGTTACCTTTAAAACTTTCAAAACTACTCCTGCTTTATGTTCCCGTTTTTCCTCATGAGGATGTCAATTGAGAATCTTTAACTCACTAGTTGATTGGATTTCACACCTGGACTACTAGCTTCATCCGCTTATCCAAAACGATAGAAGAGCTGGCAGCGGGGTGCTCAGCCCCAAATTAATACACAGAAAATCTCTTCACTATTTTTGCCCCTGATTTATCAGTCAAAGCATAATTGTGTAAACAAAAGACAAAGAGGGATGACCTTTTACCCAGATGCGCCCTTCACATGGGAGCCGCTCTTGTGAATCCAGTTAGCTTGTGACGTACTGTATTTTCTATTTACCATTCGTTGACATTAGCATACATCTCCCAAAATATAGACACTCCTCCACGGTATGTGATTGTTGGCAGGCACCCGAGGATTCGGTTAGCCATGGTTTGTGAAAGATTGATGGGAGGAGTGTCAAACTTTTAATACCTCTGTTTAATAAAATAAAAAGCTCTAGCACATGAGTGATCTCTGCTCCCCTCCGCGAAGGGCCTTTCTTTTACTTTTATATTGAGCTTCATCTTCTAACTTTATGCATAATTGAGAGAGCATTTTTGCCATTCTGAGTTCTATGTGCATTTGTCCCATAAACATCAATAATTACTTCATGATGTGATATTCTTTGTTTTTAAATTATTTGCTCTAGTCTTCCTCATGAACTTTGAAGGTGTCCTGGCATTTATGTTTGCCCCACTCTTAAGGACTAGCGAAATATCACTTTGCCATGCTTTCTCTATACCTGAAACAAACGTTTATCTTTCTTTGCATTATTATTCATGATCCTTTATTTGAGATACCCTTCATGTTGAAAAGTGATTGCTATGCTTTATTATTAAATTTCTATTTATCATGTTTGTGTTTGAAGTTCTATGATCTCATCTTACATATACTTTTACATTATAATGATCAAGTTCATGTTAGTAGCACGTCCTCAGAAATCATTGTGTTTTATCGTTTACCTACTCGAGAACGAGTAGGAACAAAGCTTGGGGATGCTTGATACGTCTCCAACGTATCTATAATTTCTTATGCTCCATGATAATATTATGTCAATTGCTACTTGTTTTCTCCCTTCTTTATGTCATTTTTACACATTTTCCGGGACTAACCTATTAACAAGATGCCAAGTGCCAGTTCTCTGCTTTCTGCTGTTTTTAATTTCGGAAAAGTTGTTCTGGAAATATTTTCGGAATCAGACCCCACAAAGCCCGAAGTGCCTATTTCCCCCGGAAACATCCAGAAGACAGAAGAGGAGTCGAAGACGGGCACCAGGGGGGCCACACCATGGGGTGGCGCGCCCTTCCCCAGGCCGCGCCAGCTGGTGGTGTGGGGACAACAGGGCTCCACCGCCTTTGCCCTTTCGCCTATTTATTTCCCCCGGATGGAAAACCCTAAACACCTGATCAAATATCCCCGAAAAGTTCCGCAGCCGTCGTCATCGTCAACCCTAGATCAGGGAGTTTCTGAAGCTGTCTCCCGGCACCCTGCCAGAGAGGAAATCATCACCGAAGGCTTCTCCATCACCATGCATGCCTCCAGAGTGATGATGAGTAATTCATCCTTGGACTATGGGTCCATAGCAGTAGCTAGATGGTTGTCTCCTCCTCATATGCCTTCATGTTTAGATCTTGTGATCTCCCTAACATGATCGAGATTGTTCTTATGTATTTCTATGTGTTGTGTTTGCTGGGATCCGATGAATATTGAACTTATGCCAAGTTGAATATAGTCTTTATCGCATATGCTATTTGTGATCTTGCATGCTTTCCGTTGCTAGTGGTTTCTCTGGACAAGTAGTTTCTAGTGACTCCAAGAGGGAGTATTTATGCCCGATAGTGGGTTCATGCCTCCTTTTCGCCTGTGCTCGAGTGACAGAAACGTGACGGGGGAGGATGTGCTGTTGCCACTAGGGAGAAAACAGCGGTGTGAGTGCCCGCGTGGATAATCATGTCTTAGTTTACACACATTTTTTAATGCAATTATTTGTTGCTTGAAACTTAATACGTAAGGGGGTTCAGATGATAACCTGAGGGTGGATTATTGGTCATAGATGCAGTTGGATTATGGTCTATATATATTGTTGTAATGCCCGCACTAAATATCATAGTAATCTTCATGTCATGAATGTGCACTACGGTGCAACCTTTATTTGTCAATTGCTCAATTGCAATTTGTTCACCCAGCATGCTATCTTTTATGGAGACACATCACTAGTGAACCTATGAACCCCGGTCCATTTTCCTACACTGTTAAACAAGCCTCTACATTTTCCTGCTTTCTTTACTTACTGCAAGCATACACCAATTTTCACACTATACGTCTAATCTTTGTTTTCAACAAGACCAGTAAGATTGACGACCGCACTGTACCGTTGGGGCAAAGTATTTTGGTTGTGTTGTGTGCAGGTTCCGCGTTGTTGCTGACACCGGTGAGGCGCCATCACCACCGTCGGCGGCACCAACCTTCTGAAGATCCTCTTTCTCCTACTGGATTGATAACCTTGGTTCTTAACTATATAAGGCAAAAAATCCTACCGCTGTGGTCATCACGCCCTCCTCTTGGAATCTCCCAACAAGTGCAAGATCTGCACCATCACGCCCCTGGGGTTGCTGATGTTGTCCAAGGGGTTCTTCTCGTACTCATCCTATCTCAGGAAGTAGGACGAGTCCTAGCCATGACTGTTGCGTCTGGCCTTCTTGGACAGCAGCTACGCCTCGTCGGCGACCTTGTTCACCATTTTCGGTCACCTAATATTGTGCTCGCGTGTTTGTTTGTTTTAAATTGGGTGCTTAAGTTGACAGTAGGTGTGATCAAGTGTCAAGCAAGACCTATCTCGTAGATTAGCGACCGTGAGAGGACGATCTAGACGATGTTTCGCTTGGTGCCTCCGAAGGTGGGGAGAACGAGCATATGTATAAAAGGGGTGAGCTAGAGAGTGGATAAAATGAACATGGGGGCATATGCTCCCTCCTATTTAAAATGGCAATTTTCATCTTTCAATATATCAAAACATGTTAAAACAAATCAAATGCAGTTGTAATGTAAACCCAGTGCGTGGCACATGAGTTTCGTGATGAAACCGTATTTACTTTGCTCACCGAAAAAACAGAAACTTTCGGTGCTATATAGCCATTTATATGTGGACGGGGGACGATCGACATGTGCCCCCATTTTTGAAAAATGCATTTTAAACGTGATTTGAAATGTTTAAAAATTTCGGAACAAAATTTTACGGGTACATATTGACAAAATATATGCCCGATAAAACATTTTGTGCAAGTAAGAATTTATTTTTCCTCGAAAAAAGCCAAATTTGTTTGCTGGACAATGAACGTGATTTGAAATGTGAGACAGAGAGAGAGAGAGAGAGAAAGAGAGGGGGGGGGGATGCAGGGAACATTTGGTACTGGTTTTAGCCACCAACCGGTACCAAAAGGGTGTGGGAAAGCGGGTGTGGAAACCTTTCGCCTGGCGCGAGGACCTTTGGTACCAGTTGGTGGCTAAAACCGGTACCAAAGAGTCGAACCGTTTTGCTTTCCGCGCTTATTAGTTCGCGAACTGCTACAGTACGTATGGCGCCATTCTCTGTTTCTCTATGTTCCCTCCCTCTCCTCCACTCTCTTCTCCCTCTCCTCTGTCCATAATCCATCATGGATAAACCAATCAGCCGCAAAGGCCCTGTTCATGCACATGGCACGAACGTGTTACCGTCGTCTACACCAACGAGACCGCCAACATGGCGGGTTATCTTGCCACATTCAAAGGATGGGTTGAAGGCGTGAAATATCAAGAGAAATTCATCGGGCTTGATCTCGAGTACACGCGCAATGGGAAGGAGGTTGCGGTCATCCAACTTTTCTACAAGAAGAATGTCTTGGGGCTTGATCTGTTCATAGATTTATTATGATGAAAATTTCATAGGATAGCAACATGTCCGAACCCCATTTGAATCATATATACGTGACACAGTATCATATATCTAATCCTTATTTGAATCATATATGCGCGTGATATATAAAAGTTGCATAGGTTTATTATGATTAAAACTATATAAGATAGCAACATGTTCGATCACCATTTGAATCATATATCCGTCACATAGAATCATCATATATCCGATACCCATTTGAATCATATTTGAATCATATCAGCGTGATATATAGAAAATTGCATATGTTTATTATGATGAAAATTGCATAGGTTTATTATGGTGGCTTGTTGCATATTGGCAAATCCGTGTAAGAACATAGAAGACATAGTTAATTTAGGACATATTGAAAAATCTGTGTAAGAACATATCCGTGTAGTGAATTAATTTTACTTGTTGCATATTTGGCATATATATTTAATTACTAGGTTATTGTTATGATTCTTAATTAAAATTTTGTTCCATGCTAATTTGTTGTTGCAGTAGTGTCAAGAAGTGTCCAGCTCCCATGAACTTTCTCTGCCGCATCGGCATTCATTTTGATAGCGTTGATACAAACAATGACAAGATCAAGATGAGGACCAACTGCGGCATTGCGATACCGGCTATCTGCCACATTGATATCCAGGAGATATTCACGCCTCGACATGATAGGACTTCGATGGTTCATATGGCAGTGGATTTGATCGACGACTATTACGCTGATATGAAGACCAAGATCGATAACCACAACGAGTGGGAGACGACCCCACTTCACCGCAAGAACATTGAGTATGCCGCCATAGACGCTTACGTTGCATACGAGTTGTACCGCATCATTCGAGTCGTCAACCTTGGGGAGCATCACCTCGTTCCGGTAGCAACATCAGTTGATGATGATGATGATTCAGACGACTACTAGTGTGTAGTAGTGCTCTGGGGGTCGATCCTATGATCTCTATGTATAGTACTTATATATATTTATGTATGATGTAGTAGTGCTGGTCTCCTGTGATATGGAGATCGAGTACTTCTATATGTATCTCTCTAGGATGTAGTAGTGCGGGTCTCCTATGATCTGGAGATCGAGTACTTTTATTTGTATCTATATTTATATGTTCATGTTTAAGTATGATGTGAGCAAGATTTCATTGTGATCTATGTAATGGACGAGTTAAATTTATCAAGAGTTCGGTAATACCTTTGTCTTCTGACTTTCTAGGGCCTAGCCTAACACAACCATAACAACTAGTTAGACACTTTTCAACCACATTTTGACGTCGGTACCGGCTTTATTCGTATCAGCCTGGTTTTTCTACAACGGGGCTAGGGTTTCATCGGAGATGGACTGCGGCATTGGGATCCCACGACAAGCTAGATAGGGGGTACCATAACATGTGTGTACAAGTGTGCTATGGGTTTTTGATGATAGCCAATATAATGCACTTCGGGGTGTGTCGACCTACTTCAGCGGCATCCACTTCTCTCTAGCGGGTTTCATGACTTATAACCTGAATGTCTTGGATCAGATAAACATGGGGAAAACTTGTCAAGAGTTCGTTCATAACTTTGTCTTCTAAGTTTCTAGGGCCTAGCCTAACACAACCAAAGCAACTAGTTAGACACTTTTCTACCTCATTGTGACGCTGGTACTGGCTTTATTCGTATAAGCCTGGTTTTTCTACAACGTGGCTAGCTAGGGTTGCATCGGAGAGGAACTTCGGCGTTGGGATCCCACCACAATCTAGATAGGGGGTGCCATAACATGTGTGTACAAGTGTGCTATGGCTTTTGGATGACACACAATGCACTTGGGGGTGTGTCGACCTACTTCAGCGGCATTCACTTCTCCCTAGCGAGTTTCATGACTTATAGTCTGAATGTCTTGGATCAGACAAACACGAGGGAAACTTGTCAAGAGTTGGTTCATACCTTTGTCTTCTGGCTTTCTAGGGCCTAGCCTAACACAACCAAAGCAACTAGTTAGACACTTTCCTACCTTATTTTGACGGCGGTACCGGATTTATACGTGTAAGCCTGGTTTTTCTACAATGGGGCTAGCTAGGGTTTCATTGGAGAGGGACTCCGGCATTGGGATCCCACCACAAGCTAGATAGGGGGTGCCATAGCATGTGTGTACAAGTGGGCTATGGGTTTTGGATGACAAACAATGCACTTCGGGGGGAGGGGGGTGTCAACCTACTTCAGTGGCATCCACTTTTCTCTAGCGAGTTTCATGACTTATAGCCTGAATGTCTTGGATGAGACAAACATGAGGGAAACTTATCAAGATTTGGTTCATACCTTTGTCTTATGACTTTCCAGGGCCTAGCCTAACACAACCAAAGCAACTAGTTGGACACTTTTCTACCTCATTTTGACGCCGGTACCGACTTTATTCGTATAAGCCTGATTTTTCTACAACGGGGCTAGGGTTTCATCGGAGAGGAACTTCAGCTTGAAAGTACTAGATCAGACAAACACGCGGGAAACTTATCAAGATTTGGGTTATGGATGTCTCATATTTGGATTTCTCTCATTTTCCTAGCCGATTTAGAAATATTATCTGTCAAATTTCAATTTACAGATTTGCGTATATGAATTATTCAATATTAATGGAAAAAAGGCAAATAAGTTAATTATTATTTACATTTAAGAATATTTTAATTCAAAATATTATTAATGATTCATTTCTTTTATTTAAATAATTTATTTTGATTCATAAAATAAATGTGTGACATCATAGTCCATGGGTTAATAGGATTGATAGGATACTATTGTGAGGTAAGTATCTTTTGTTTGTAGGTACCTCATAGGGAAGGAACTATGAAGTTAAACGTGCTAGTGCTGGAGTAGTGTGACGATGGGTGACCTCTGCGGGAAGTGTTAGTAAAAGGGAGTAATTTAGATTGAAATTAAGAAAGCTTACTGATAAATGTTAGGTTAAGTGGTTAAACAATAGACATAAATAAAATGGAAATAAAATTGATTTTTTTCAGGAAAAATCGAAAAAGAGAAAAAAAAGACAACCTGTTGGTACCGGTTCGTAACAGGAACCGGTACCAAAGGAATCCGGCCCCGTGGGCTCCTCCTGGGCCACATGAAGGCCCTTTCAATACCGGTCCGTAAGGAGCCGGTACTAAAGTCTGGTGGGCCTTTAGTGCCGACTAATTAATACCGGCTGTCCAACCGGTACTAAAGGGCCTCTGGAACCGATACTAAAAGCCCATTTTCTATTAGTGCACCTACACCCAGGTTCAAGTGAGTACTTTTAGGGCGAGCTGAGCTGGAGGTTGGCGCGGGGGACAGCCTTGCCAAGCGTGTTGCAAGGGTTGGTGTATGCAGAGTGGACGGGTAATATCTAACTTACACTATTCTTGAATGCGGGAGGTCGTGGTAGTCCTGTAAGAGGGCGGGATCGGCGAACATTCTAGATCCTCTCCAACCATTCCTCCACCATGGAAAACGACAACTTGTTCTTGGTGGGTCCCACCTAGATGGCGCCCCTGAGTTGGTGATGGTGTCCAAGGGGTTCTTCTCGTACTCCTCCTATCTCAGGAAGTAGGACGAGCCCTAGCCGTGGCTATTGCATCCGACCTTCTTGGACAGGAGCTACGCCTTGTCGGTGACCTTGTTCACCATTTTCGGTCACCTAATACCGTGCTCGCGTGTTTATTTGTTTTAAATTGGGTGCCTAAGTAGACAGTAGGTGTGATCAAGTGTCAAGCAAGACCAAGCTCGTAGATTAGCGGTCGTGAGAGGAAGATCTAGTCGATGTTTCGCTTGGTGCCTCCAAGGTGGGGAGAACGAGCATATGTATAAAAGGGGTGAGCTGGAGAGTGGTTAAAATGAACATGGGACATATGCTCCCTCCTATTTAAAATGGCACTATTCATCTTTCAATATATCAAAACATTCTAAAACATATCCGATACAAATGTAATGTAAACACATTGCGCGGCACATGAGTTTCGTGATGAATTCGTATTTACTTTGCCTCACCTAAAAAACATAAACTTTCGGTGCTATATAGCCATATATATGTGGACATCGGACGATCGACATATGCCTCCATTTTTGAAAAATGCATTTTAAACGTGATTTAAAATGTTTAAATATTTCGAAACAAAATTTTACGGGTACATATTGACAAAATATATGCCCGATAAAATATTTTGTGAAAATAACAATTTGTTTTTCCTCGAAAAAAGCCAATTTTGTTTGCTCGATACGAATATTTTCACTAGACAATTTTTTTGTTGTTTTGCACGGACCATACAAAAAGTCATTTTCCATGAAAATCCGTGCGATCAGTTGGAACATGGACATGTCTACCCGCAACTTTTTACAGATTTTTCTGACACTTAATGATATGTTTTTTTAAACGAGGCAAATGCCCCCTTGATCATATATGCATTTTCCTATATACTAGAAGGATACCCTGCGTGTTGCAGCGGGGATTGCTTTAGAAACAAAAATTTATCGTAGTATAAATATTTTAAATTATTAATATGATTAACTGGATGTTTTAAAAAATGAACCATGTGTAAACAAAAATTTATAAGAGACGTGACACATTATTTTTTCCAAATGAATATGCAAAATTAAATTGATCATAGTACGTACATATTTTAAATTATTAATGTACATAATTGGATGGTTTAAGAAATGAGTGATGTGTAATTTGCATGTAGTGATTCATAAATATTAGTGAAGACGACATGGGCAATTGATTGGCCAGGAGAATGGATGATGTGGATAGCTTGCATGTTGAGATAGAAAAATAATTAATACATGTTAGTGGGATTTTACTTTATAAGAAGTATAGATTTCTTAAGTTCCGTTAAACATAAATGTTAAAGATATGGATGTATTACTAATTTAATTATTTTGTTCCCAATCTATATGTTGGGAAAGTCGGATAATTATCGTCACTAATTTTCCTCGTCAGTTTTTTTTTTGATTTCCTAGATGGGGTTGTGTGTCACTTGTAGCCTACATATCATGTTGATATATGCAAGTTTTATTATTATTTTAAATGACACAAGTAGGCTCTTATTTTCTCAATGATTTTCACATGTTGTTTCTCAAGAAGCATCTCCCAGTGAAATGTTGTAAAGCCTATCAAGCAACAAATAACATAAGAGCAGAGTTACCATAATGTTCTTTCATAAGACATTCATGTTGTAGAGGCACGAGAGATCTTGGTGACTTATGTTGTTGTATGGAGAAAACTCGCGTTGGATCATTTTCCCCATAACATGCTTTTTCTAGGAGGCCCATCTTTGTTGTTTTTCCTAAAGTAATTCTTCCAATGTTTCCGCTCCTATCTATTCATCAGGATTTCAATCAATATAACTTTGTTTGGTGTGAAGAATCATCAAGGGATGTCAAGATCTTTATTCTTAACAAAAAATCTAAATTTTGATGGCTGGTACTATGCGATTCATGCAAGAAAAATCACAACATTGTCACATTTTTCACTATGTATTATCAATTCTAGAATAATGCTTAAAATTTAACCATCAAGTATGCTCAATGTTTTTCACTATCAAGCATGTTCAAGTTCTAGCGCATGGTGCGGGTATCATTTAGTTATGTTAATAAGGGTCTCCACTTTTGAGTGATGGATTCCAATTTCTGTATATTATGATGATTGTTCAATTCTTTGTCAGTGGAAACATGATTCTCGTCGAGTGCTCTTGCTCACTAAATATTATTTCAATAGTTCTATGAAAAAATATAATTTGTGTGGTTCCCTCATTGTGAATGGTATGCCGATGCACCTCTTTTTAGTTATGTATATTTTCTTTAAACATGAGGTATGTTTTCGACAATGTGATAGGTTTTTGTATTGTTCTCATGGTGCAAAAAAAATCTGTAATTTTTTTTTACCGACGGTGCCCATAACTCCAGTTCATCTATGACACATATGTTATCAATATATGTTTATGTTTTAAGTTCACTTCCTTAGTGAGTTTTTGTTGGAATTTGGCTATTTGTTGGCAAGAGGAATTCATATTGAACCGAGCATGAATTCATATGCAGCTATAAATAAATTTGCGACTTCATAGACAATCATATCAAGGTGCAACTAAAGAAATTTTTCCAATGGCTAGGATGTAGACCAATCATATCATGTCCTCCCTCTCAAAAAAGGTAGTATCGTGTAATTTTTGCAACATCTTGGAAGTGCATATTCACATATGTGCTTTCTTTGGATTCCATAGTGTCATGGTACATTGCTGATAGTAAATTTATGTTTCGAGGGGCCATGCCCAAAGATGGAGATGGTAGCTCACATGAGATATATATTTATACAGTTTTGGGCCCCGTCAAACACTTTTCCGATGAAGACCCTACTTCTTGCTTGTGGTGGCCTGATTATTTGCCATATGTTCTAGTTCTTTCAAGGTATGGATCAATCATGCCTATGGTGGGTGGATGATGATGGTGTGAGGGTTGTGAATAAATGATACCTTCGGCCATTCCCCATTCCCTGTTATATACTTGGTGTAAATTAGGGTTACAAAGTGCCAAATGGGCTTACAAATGGCCGAGTGTACACTAAATTGATCTGATGTACGTCGATTTACATCGATTATCGCGTAGAATCCAAGTTCGGCGATCTTGCCGTGTTTGTGCTCCATGATTGTGATTTTGGACCCGTCTAGTGCCTAGACCCTTGTGGTGGGCCACCAGCGCCGAGAGGGCACCATTTTGCTTCATGGGCCTACCCGGAGCCCATGACCTCGTCACATGCATAGATATAGTGTTTTTCCCCGCATTTTACAATTTCAAAATATATAGTCATTACCACTATGGCATAGTTTTGAAGTATTGGCTCATGCTGCTATCAAATTGTTTTGATTACGAATTTGTAAATTCTTCTCTATTGTTTATCATAGTATATTCAAAGGACCTATGCATTGTTTGTGTATTTATAATTTATTTATTTGTATATATTGGTAAATGTTGGAACTTTATGTATATGTGATACAATGTTCAACATCATTGGTAAAACACAATAAATCAACTGTATCATATTCAGTGTCATGAAAAAGGGTTTCCAAAACCAGGATATGCAAAAAAAAATTAGGTTCCTTAAGAGGGAACCTTACTAATTAATTAACAAAAGAAAGTTAGGGAGACTTTGGTACTTGCGCCAGGGGCACATGAGGTTGCAGGTGGTTTCAAACTCGCGAAGTTAATGTCCATTTACAAAATA
This sequence comes from Alopecurus myosuroides, assembly GCA_028641055.1. Classification (NCBI taxonomy): domain Eukaryota; kingdom Viridiplantae; phylum Streptophyta; class Magnoliopsida; order Poales; family Poaceae; genus Alopecurus; species Alopecurus myosuroides. The sequence continues at coordinate 502,877,033 of CM054059.1, forward strand.
TGCTCCCACTTGGTTGTCGTTGATAAAAAAAATGAAAACGAAGTTAGCTGTCTTTAACATTAGTGTAAACTTATAGTAATATGATTTTTTCGTTATTCAAAGAATAGATAAATCATACAGCGGAAAAAAAAATTCTGCACCCGCAAAACATTAGATACATCTTAGCGTTAGTAAAAGTTGCCTCCATGCGGGAACAAATTCCGGCAAGATTTTGTACCTATGTGCAAGTGAAACAGCTGGTCACCTAGTGTTTTATATTTTAGAGGTATCCCTGCACATATATTTTCTTGCTTGCAGATATTACATAAATACAACTTTTCATGACACCTTTACTACCGAATAATTATGATATCGTACTCACTGACCCATTCGGGGCTGGAATGAGTAGCGGTAGGGTTACCAAAACTGGCCAAGTGCCTCGAACCCCAAAGGTGCCGTGCATATTTGATGTCCACCAGGTTTGCAATATCAAGGTCAATGATATGCAAGGTAGCATCGAGCGGACTGCGGAAATTGTATGCTCCAAAAGGTGGGTGGACAATCCTCTCGTGAAGACCTTCGCAATGGCTGCAGTGACCTAAAAAATGTATAAAAAACTAACCTCTTTACTTAAAAAAGTTATGATAAACAATATCACAGTCGGCCATAATACATATGAACAACTGAGCACATAAGCATATTCACTAACTACTTAATTTTGTATCATTTCTCTATATTGTATATGCTTGCAATTCCAAAAAGAGTTGGGGTTTACATTATTACAAATTGTGCCCACTATGTTTACAATGGAGCATATCCCTGACTAGCAAGAAAAAAGAATATCATTGTCTGTCAAGGAATAGCCACTTATTAGGCCAATCAGCGAAGGCCGGGGATATGTTCCCATTTGGTAAAAAAAAACTTATTGTATTTTTCATTCACCAAAGAAGTTTTTTTTTTGACGTGCACTATACACAAGACTTTAGCTAACATATTGTTTACAAAAGTAAATAAATTGTTTTTATTTGCCAAGTATTAAGGCCAAAGATAAATAAATTGTTATTGTGTGCAAAAGACAAGAGGAGAAGAGCTTACCGGTTCGAGAGAGAGAGTCTGGCACAGGGCAGCATAGCACAACACCCGTTTGGCGTTCATGTTCTGCAAAGAATAGCTGCACGTCTGCCGGTTTATCTCTTGGGGCGGCCATGAAATTGATATGTTGGTAATCGTGGTCGCCAACGCTGATGCCACAAACAACCTTGAGGTGGAGCTCAGGTCCCTTGAAGAAGGAATAATTTGGCACATAAATAGCAACGACGATTAGGTTTAGCAGCAGTGGTCATCAAGAAACAATGGATTCGATGTGAACTAATAATATTTGGATAAAGAGATCGAGTTGATTGCGACTGACCCCAATGGTGCGGTTCCAGTGGTCAATCGCCATGTTTGCCAACTTGCGTCTCCATGCTTGCCAGGATCTCACGAGTTCCTCCCTCTGCTTGGACTCTGGCTCTAGGCCAGCGTCGAGTGGAGGATCCACGCGTGGTACTGGAACGAGTAGCGCAGACAGCCGCTCAATGTCCTGGTTCCAGAGAAGGGGGCTGCTATTGGCCACTAGTGGAAACAACCCCTTTCGTCCAGGGGGGCAGGGGGCATCTGTCCCGGTTGCACCAAAAACCGGGACAAGTGCCATGCATTGGTCCCGGTTCGTGTGCCCGAGGCAGCAGAAACCACCTGGGGGCATCTGTCCCGGTTCGTGGGGAGCCAATGGTCCCGGTTCGTGGCACGACCCGGGACGAATCACTAGCCACAGGCCACGTGGCGCGCGCATGGGCATTGGTCCCGGATCATCCCCCAAACCGGGACCAATGTCCCTTCCCCTACAAATGCGGCCACAGCCCCCATCCCTTTTTTTAGCTTGGGGGAGTGAGAGAGAGGTGTGGGTGGTAGTGTGTATTGTACCTCGTGGCGCGGGAGTCCTGCCGCGTGGCGCGGGAGTTGTAACGCGTGGCCATGAATGCGCGTTATAAACTGCCGCACCTCCACTCCACGCACCGTCGTGCCACCACCATGCCTCCGAGGAGGAACAACACTACCGGTTTCCGCGGAGTCCGATCGCGGCAGAACGGAATGTTCACCGCGACTATCCGCTTCGGGGACGACCGCATCCCCCTCGGCTCCTTTGCGACGGCCTCGGATGCCGCCCGCGCTTGGGACGCGGCGGCCTGGCGCCTCAGCCGCCCGCGGTCGTTGATGAATTTTAACGACTGCCACACCCTCTAGGAAGCGGAGGCCAGGGCGCCGACGCCGCAGATCGGCACTGCCGCCGACCACCGCCACCTCAAGCACCGCGCGTTTCAGGGCCTAGTCGACGCCAGGGACGACCGCGTGGTCCGCGAGTATTACCGGAACAATCCGGGTGAGGAGAGCGCCGACGAGGAGCTATGGCAGACCCGCGCGGCTGAGCGGGCGGAGCGGCGCCTCGAACGTCACCTCGAGTTAGATGCCGCTCGGGAGGCAAGGACGAAGGCGCTGCAAGCGCTCCGTCGGGCCGACCACGCCGGCGAAGTCTGGGCCTCCGACGATCCGAGGTGGGGGTCTATCTCGGAAATACCATCATGCACCTCCTCCGACGACGAGAAGGTCACCGACGACGACGAGGACGAGGAGTAGCGCGCTAGCGCGTCTGTTTTCTGTTGGCTGTTTAATAAAATAATTTGTTGTATTCCGGCAAACAGTGGCCCTCTAGCTCGTCTGTTTTCTGTTTTCCGTGTGATTTTTCCTGATTTGTTGGATTCAGATCTAATGGCATTTCGATAGACGTTAAAAAAAGGGGGACATGCATTTCGATAGATAAACAAGGCACATTACACATAATGGCAAGATTGGACCTAAATCTAAACGGAGAGCATAGATCTAAATAAACAAGGCAGTACATAATGACAAAAGTGCATCGATCTACTAGTCATACTCCTGCCTAGGCCTATAGTACATGTACTCGTAGTCGTCGTAGTCGCCGCCGCCGTCGTCATCACTATCGTCTGACGGTGCTCTGCACTCCCTCGGAGGATCACGACTCCAGGGCTGGGCCTGAGGGTAGCGCAGGCGAGGGATATCGCCAGCCCTGATGTAGTCCATGACGCTCTGTAGAGTCCGGCCGGACCACCATAGCCGACGACCGGCCTCGTGATAGTTCCCAGGAGGCAGACCGTCGTCCTCATACCTGGCGAGCGCCCTCTCACGCCGATTCATGAAGAAGGCATCCCAAGTATGCTGGTTATCGGGATGCCAACTGGGATTCCTCCGCTGCTCCGGCGTGAGCTCGTGGTAGTAGTGGTTCGTGATGGCCGCCCGACGCGCCACACCTTGAGGAAGAGGAGGGACCGGCACTCCTCCGGCGCTCAGCATCCAACCGGCGGGAACGTTGTAGCCGCACGGGCAGGGGTAGTTCGAGGCGGAAAGTGCCTCCGCCTGATGAATGTTAGAGTGGGTACGGTAGAAGCCATGAGAGAGTGGTGAGTTTGTATGTGTTTATGGCAATGGAGTGGCAATGCATACATATATATAGCGAGAAGAAAACATCCCTTTAGTCTAAATGGGTTATGGTTTCATTGGGAAACGGATCATCCCTTTAGTCCCGGTTGGGGACACCAACCGGGACTAAATGGGAATTAGGGTTTCGTTTGGACCAATCAGATAGAATCACATGGATCGTGTGTTTCTTTCAAGCGCTCTTGAGTCGTTGGATCCGGGTGTGTTTTTTCCGATCTGTTGTGAGCCGTCCGATCAGTGCTACGGTGTGTTTCTTTCGAGCTGCTGTGAGCCGTTGGATGAGGTGTTTCTTAACCGTTGGATCAAAACCCTAGCTCAACACTTTGTGAGCCATAGGACCCTATATATATATAGCCCAGCTTCATACACCGGTCAGTTCATCTCCCAAATACAAAACATCCGGATTCGCCGTCATACGTCCAGCCGTGCATTTGGTATGCATATATGCACCTAGTACCCACGGAATAGTGAAATAGTTAATAGTTTGAATAGTTAGAATAATTATTTAGTTAAACAGAAAACGGATTTGAATTAGTTATGCAAATTCAAACAATTTTAATGTTGTAATTTTTTCCTAATTTGAAACTATATAAAAGTTATTCACGTGCATATTTAATATATTCAAATTTTGGCGCTAAAAACAATTGGTGCGCCCGGCCCAAAAGTACTTTTGGGCCCCGGTGCGCGACCAGCCGGGCCTTCCGTCCCGGTTGGTGGCAACAACCGGGACGGAAGGCTCTTTCGTCCCGGTTGTTGCCACCAACCGGGACGGAAGGCTCTTTCGTCCCGGTTGTTGCCACCAACCGGGACGAAAGGGTGATAGGATATATACACGTCACCGGCCCCCTCAGTTCCAGACCGCGCGCAGGGACGAAAGTGACGCCGCCAGCCTGCCCATTTTTTCCGTTCCCCCGCGCCGCCCCTCGCCTCGTCGGCGTCCTCGCCTCTGCGGCGCCGTCCCTACGTCCCGTCGCACCCGCGCCGCCCCTCGCCCCCCGTCGGCGTCCTCATCTGCAGCGCCACCCCTCGCCCCACGCGCCGCCCCTCGCCCCCGTCGGCGTCCTCCTCTGTGGTGCCGCCCCTCGCCCCACGCGCCGCCTCTCGATCCCGTCTCGCCCCCGTCGGCGTCCTCCTCTGCGGCGCCGCCCCTCGCCCCACGCGCCGCCCCTCGATCCCGTCTCGCGCCGGCCTCCACCGCCCCGCGCCGCCGGCCCGCCGCTGTCCCAAGAGGAGGTAAGGCCTGCCTCCATCTCGCCCCTAACCCGGGGCCTTTTTTGTTTTTTTCCCTTTTTTTACTTAATTACTGTTTTTTATTAGTGTTACAAATGTTAGAATTATTAGTTTATGAATGTTAGAAATTTTAGATTAGACTTATTAACTTTAAATTTGTTTAGAATTGATATAGAAAATTTAAGAATGTTAGAAATTTTAGATTAGACTTAGCAATTTTAGATTTGTACGTTTAGAATTGAATGTTAGAAAATCTAATTAAGAATGTTATTGATTATGAATGTTAGAAAATCTAATTAAGATAGTGTTATAAATTAGACTTAGAAATTTTAGATTTGTAGATTAGACTTAGAAATTTTAGATTAGACTTAGCAATTTTAGATTTGTACGTATAGAAAATTTAAGAATGTTATTAATTATGAATGTTAGAAAATCTAATTAAGATAGTGTTATAAATTTAAGAATGCTAGAAATGTTATCATACGTTTAAATATTTCATGAATATATGTTGCTCTTTTTGTGTATTATCTATAAACAATTTTGATGAAAATAATTGATCATTAGTTAATTATTATGTATAAGCAATTTTAATGAATTGGATCTGAAATATATACTTACTCTTTTTGTATAGTATGGAGCCAAGAGACGAAGATGCCGAAATATGATCGAGGGTTCAATCCACGGGCCCGACGTAGAGCCCGATGTGAGCCAGTGGATGAACGACTCCGGTGAGGGAGATCCGGTGCTCACCCAGGGAGACGACTCCGATGAGGGAGAAGCCGACGGCTCCGATATGGGAGCAGCCGACGGCTCCGGTGGAACCATACAAATTACAAACACCGGCTCCGAGGTGCATATATATATATATATATGTTAATTAATGAAGCATCCGTTGTCTATATACATGTATTAACAATCTTTATATTTTTAGCCATCCGGTTCAAATATATCAACCGGAAAAAAGACTACGCTGTTGTTGGGGTCGATGAAGTTGTCAACGGATTCAAGCGGGTAAAGCTTGATTTTCCTGAAGGTGAAGACGAAGAGTTGACTGAACTCGGAGAAGCCAAGAACTTGACCGTTCTATGGCTAAAGGAATGCATTGTGCTCACAAATCAGACGGCAAAGTCATCGAATCCTCGCCTTTCTCCAGCGCAAAGGTCTCCAGCGCGGTCGTCTTCGCAACGCATGCCGTCTCCGGCGCGGTCGCCTACGCCGTGCACGTCTCCAGCGCGGTCGCCTACGCCGCCGCGTCAGCCCTCTCCGCCCACTAAGTTTCTGCCGAAACGTAAAAAATCACCAAAACATCAACGGTCACCCCTCCCGAAGGTACCAAAAGAGGTACCCAAGTTACCTTACGACTATACTCCCGAGGAAACCCAGAAAATCGCAAAGGACGAATACGATGCGTGGAAATCAAAGCGGAAGGAGAAGCAAAAGCCAGATTTCCCTGAGACCGAAGAAGAGATAGAACAAGCTTGGAAAATGGTGAAGACTCTTCATCAACCCGAGCCGAGTCTGTCATCTGACTATGACCGCTCTATTCTGAAGTCACACCAGGAAATGGTGCGGTCAACGAAGAGTAGTAGCGCAAACGGGAAAAAGGGGGAAATCAGTTGCTCAGCTCGGAGAGCAGAAAAAACAATCCACGTCCCCGCTCAAAGTGATTTCCAATACCCAGGTGGGGCCGAGCACTAATATTGCTGATGAGGATATTGATCCGGAGTTTATAACACTGTACGCAGACAAGGCAGCTGATCCGGGTTTGTCCATTGCTGAGTATATGCAAACAGTGAACTACTTCCCCCCAGCTGAATGTGCGTACAAATACGAGTACGGAAGTCTCTTGTCAAACCCGAGGAGATAAAGGATCTACCAACGAAAATGCGAAGAGTGCATAGTTGGTATATGCAAGCCGCTGATGAATCTGAGGACTGGCTATGTCTCAACGTTAAGGACGAGCACTATGGAACTGGAAATGGATATGTTATGATTCAATTTGAGAAATTGTTTCAGTTATACCAGCAGCAGGCCCTCGACAAATCTATCCTTAGTGCCTATTGTCTGTAAGCACTTATTTCTCTAGCTCACCTCATTCAATTGCATATTCATATATATATATATATATATATATATATATATATATATATATATATATATATATATATATATATAGTACACTCATATATTATAATTGCAGAATGAAGATTCTCGAATGCAAAAGAGGTGGAATCTATGATATTGGGTTCATTGATCCAAATATTATTTTTGAAAAGACTCTTCGGCAATCTCCCAAGGATACAGAAAATAATATTCTGAGGGCAATAATATTTAACAAACACCGACGGGAAATACTATTTCCTTACAACTTCAAGTAAGTGTGTTACTCTGTTGTAAACATTCTGTTTTCCTTACTCGATGTTCATTGTATAATTGATGAGTTCTGCGTGCGCAGCTTCCACTATATTCTGCTAATCTTCCAAATTGACAAAGGAAAAGTAATTGTAATGGACTCAAAACGTAAACCCCTCTCAATGTGGGCTGACATGCAGGAAATGATCCAGCGGTAATTTCAATCTTTATTAATTTCAGTATTTATATATTGCAATGTATCGACTACTTTGTTTCATTTTCGAATATCAAGTAATTACTAACTCTTTTTATTCTTTTTCTTTCTCGGGTAGGGTTTGGAAGAGGTTCATAAAGAAGTCTCCCGGTGAATGGGAAAAACAGCTTAAATTTGATGTTGTGCAAGTAAGTACTATCTAGATCCGGGATTATTTTGATACCATTATCATGCCTGGTTTATTATTATTTTGATTGAAACAATCTTCTCGTATAGTGCTTGCAACAAGGAGACGGGAATAACTTGTGTGGATACTACGTTTGCGAGTTCATTCGTCAGACCACATCTCCCAAGGGCAGAAATTTAAATCAACTTCACGTACGTTAGTCGTCAATTCTTCTTATTACTATCTATTTTAGTTACTTAGTTTCATATATTTTAGTGACCAATCTTCTTTATATTAGATCGAACGGCTTCGGGACGGTCTTTGTCGGATATATACTGAATAGGGGTATAGAAGATGGTAGACAAAGAGCCGGACTACCAGGGTGGCCTCAGAGGTAGTGGGCTTAGGTCCATTGGGCGGCCCAGTAGTCCGACGCGCAGAAACCGGATTCTAGAAGAACCCGGATCACGGCCCACGTGATCTGGCTTGGAGGAGAAGACGGATTCCTTACTTTCCAAGTTACAAGTTAAACGTAGTCTTCTAGGTTTCTGGTTCTGTAAGCCCTAATCCGGCTATTATATAAAGCCGGACGGGAGATAGATTACATAAGTTTTTTAGGTTCTAGGTTCAAGCTTCACAAGCTAAAGCTCTACGCAACTCGCCGGGAAGTTCATCCTCGTCGAGTAGCTAGATCTATTCCCTCACATTGTAACCCTGTTATACGGGCTTTAGTCCCAATTAGTGAGAAGTGCAGGAGTAGGTACGCCGTACTGTCGCGACGTACCGAACCTGGGTAAAATCCCGTGTTCTGTGTTACTACGCTATCCCGTTACCCCACGTCTCTACCGTAGTCTCATGGCACCCCAGTCTATGAAAACTACTACGATGTCTCGACAGTTGGCGCCCACCGTGGGGCAAACGACGTCAGGCATGAAATTCCGATCTGGGATACTAGGCGGAATTGGAAGATCCATCACTGTCGGAAGCCTGGAATTCGACGACGACGTCGGGCGCTTCCTCGACAACGGATCCTATATACCGGCGCAAAACCACCTGGTAAGTGCCTGCGTGTTACCGATTGGATCTGCTAACATCTTTATCGGACTAACTGCAGAGGCAATGGGGTTTTGCGGTGGAAGCAAATTTATCCCACCCGCCCTATACCCAGTCGAAGACGACTATGATGCCGGATTTTGCTCAGATCGCCGACAAAACAGTGATGCGCACTTTATCGGCATGGTGCAGTCCGAGATCGCTGAAAACACGGATGACGGAAATCCCGTGCAAAAGGCAGATAACAACCTACCCGTCATAGAAACGGAAGAACCAATACCCGTCACAGAGACGGAAGATCCGACATCCGTCAACCAGACGATGAACTCGGAAACAGAGTCCGTGCTTTCCGCCATAGAGGCGAGATTGGAGTCGGAAACCGGATCGGATAATTTCGACTCCGAAGACGAAGACGAGGATGCCTTCGTAAGAAAGGTTAAGTCCTTTCAAGAGGGATTCCATGAAGTGCTAATGGCAAAACCAGCTGATACAACGGGTGCCGACAGCCAGGAAAGCCCTAAAACTCCTCCGCCAGTGGAAGAGAGAGAAGACGGAGAAACTTCTCCAATATTCCCTAATGTCAAGGAGATGACAGAAGATGAACCTGTCAAAAAACCTCCTTCTTCCAAGAAAAAGTACCGTGCTTCTAAAAAACTCCAGTACAAACTCCGGAAGAAAAAGTCAGCTGATCTCGCTGATGAAAACCTGGAAGTTGGAGATATTAGTGGCACAAAGCCCGCGGAAAAGAAATCTAAGGAAATCACTGCTCCGCCAATGACAGAACTGGAAGAGCAAGAGCTATTACAAACTCCAGTGGGACCCAATGAACCCCCTGAGATGCTGGAAGCCAGGAGACAAGCTTTCCAACGGCAACAGCAACATCTGCTTAGATCTCGGCAACATCTCCAACAAACCCATAATGACATCAAAGTCATGAAGGAAGAAATAGAGGAGTACGAGAGAAAGCATAGATCTGCCTTAAAACCTACTAGGTTACCCGGAATCGCAAAACCGGAAGAACTGCCGCCAAAAGAAAGGTTTTATAACCCATCTTGGCAAAAGCAGTTAAACGGCAAAGATGCCAAGGGCGAACCAATATACAAAACCGCAGCTGAAAACGCGGAAGCAGCGTTCGCCATCCTGAACAATGATCTGTACTCCAACGGGAAAAAACTCCAAGGGGTGTATGCTTTCCTAGGAAAAGCATTACAGCAGCAACAGCGAGGCCAAGAACGATCAGGGAGGCTGCATGATAATTCCGCCCTCTGCAAAACAGTTACTTGCGCCGCTGGAGCACCTGGACCGGAAGAACCCGGAGATTCAGATAAAAAAGAGGATCCGAGAAAAGACAAGAAAAACCCCGACAACCGGGACGCAGCGTCTAGAACCGGACCTCATCTCCCGAAAGATGGATATAAACCACACGATCGGGAGGACAAACACCGGAATGACGGCAAAATAATGCCACCTCCGAGAAACCCAGCTGAAAAAGCCGGAAGATATGATACACCTCACAGACGTGAAAGATCTCGGACACCGCCTAAGGATAAGGAAAGGTACAGGAGCAGGACTCCACCTAATCCCAGGGGGCGTGACAACGGAAGGGATAGAGATAACCCCGGAAAAGCGCGTCCGCGCAACAATGGAAAAGAAAGGAGCAGATCCCCTTCTGTCCATTCAGCCGGGAGATATTCTGCACATATTGATAGAGCAGAAAAGGATGATCTATACTTTGGTCCTAAGTGTTTTACTGACAGGATCCGAAGGATAACCCTGCATTCTGGCTTCGCCAAAGTTGGTCCAACCTACCAAAAGTATACCGGCAGTACAAACCCGGATACCTGGCTTTCAGATTATTACACAGCCGTCCAAATCAACAACGGGACAGACCTGGAAGCTGTCAAGTTTCTTCCCCTAATGTTGCTAGACGGAGCCAGAGATTGGATCAATGGTTTACCATCAAGAACTGTCGACAGTTGGGATGATATGGCGAGAGTATTTACTCAGCATTTTCGGGGAACATACAAACGCCCAAATAGCATCAACCAGCTGAACCGTTGCACCCAATTTGAAGACGAACCATACGTGGATTTCATCTCCAGATGGACTGCAATGAAGAATAGTTGCTCTGGAGTAACTGACGTACAAGCAATGCATGCTTTCGTCAATGGCCTAAAACCCGGACTTGTACCGTTCATGGTTGGTTCTAAAAAGCACAAAGATCTCGGATCTATGCTTACAACCGCTAATGAGCATGCTGCAGCCGAAGACGATATCAGAGCAAGAGGAGGCAATATTGAGTCACTGATACTGGCCAAGAAAACACCTCGTTCTGATAAAAAAGGAACTCCGGAGTCAACAACAAAGCCCAAGGAGGTTAACATAGCCTTTGGAGGAGAAAAGGTGAACAAGTGGAAAGGCCGCAGTCCAGATCCAATCAATTACACTCCCGAAGAATGGGAGAGAATTAAGTCGGAACCCTGCGTCCACCACTCCCAATTTGGCAAACCTACCCATACAAATGCGCAATGCCGGCTAAACAAGCATATGAAAGGCAATGCAGGATCCGGAAATAAAGGGAAGGGTTCCAAGAGGAAACTTGCCAAACAAAAGCCAGAAGCTGAAAAAGAAGACAGTGAATCGGACACTGATGACAAAATCCAGGAACAGCAGCGAAAAGGCGAACCTAAATTTCCGAGAGTTGACGGAGAAGCAATGTTAACTTTCCTAGCAACCCCGTCAGCAAAGGTGGCCAAAAGGACACTTCGAGAAATAAACGCGGTTGTTCCTGCAACCCCAAAATTCTTGAAGTACTCCAACACACCGATAATCTGGGATCAGTCAGATCATCCCGGAAATATCCCTGAACCCGGCACACAAGCTCTTGTTGTAAGCCCTATTGTTCAAAACACTAGGCTAAGAAGAGTGCTGATGGACGGAGGATCCAGCATCAACATAATGTACCTGGATACACTGAAGCACTTGAAGATCTCCGAGTCCCAGCTCAACTACAGCAATATACGCTTCCATGGCATTGTTCCTGGCAGGCAAGCACGATCCCTAGGAGAAATTTCCCTAGATGTCACCTTCGGAGATAAAGATCACTTCCGGCAGGAAAAAGTATCCTTCGAAGTAGTGCCGTTCGAAAGCGTGTATCACGCAATACTCGGACGTCCGGCTTTCGCCAAATTTATGGCAAGATCTTGCTATATCTACAACAAGCTGAAGATGCCAGGACCCAAAGGAGGAGTAATCACCATTGCCGGTGATTTCAAGCTGGCAAACGAGTTGGAGAAGCAAAACGCCCTTTGCGCTCAAAGAGTTATAGCTCAGGAAGAACTGAAGGAGTTAGCCAAGGAGGTATCGCCGAAAGAAATGCCGGCAGGAAAAGAAACTCGGAAGCCAACAGATAGCTTCAAGGCGTCCGAGAATACAAGACGGGTAGTCCTAGATCCCAAAGATCCGACAAAATTCGTCGTTGTAGGGACTGGGATGACCGACAAATAGGAAGGCGAGCTCATCAAGTTCCTCCGTGAGAACTGGGATATTTTTTCCTGGTGTCCAGCTGACATGCCAGGCGTACCCAGGGATCTTGCTGAGCACCAACTCAAGGTTATTCCTGGATCAAAACCCGTCAAACAAGGTCTCCGTCGATTTGACGGAAGAAGACGGAAGGCTATTGGCAAGGAAATTATCCGGCTTTTAGCAGCGGATTTCATCAAGGAGGTAATCCATACTGACTGGTCCGCAAATCCGGTATTAGTACCGAAGAAAGACACAACTGCCCTCAAAATGTGTATAGATTACACAGGATTGAACAAGTTGTGTCCGAAAGATAGGTTTGCGTTACCGCGAATCGATCAAATAATAGATGCCACCGCAGGCTCCGAGCTTTTATGCTTTTTGGATGCATACACCGGGTACCACCAAATACGCATGAAAAAGGAAGATCAAATCAAGACTTCTTTTATAACCCCGTACGGGACGTATTACTACGTAACCATGCCTTTTGGCCTGAAGAACGCAGGTGCAACATACCAGCGTTGCATGCAACGTTGTTTGCATAGTCAGATTGGAAAAAATGTCCATGTTTACGTGGACGATATTGCTGTCGTAACCAAGGAAAAAGATACACTCCTTGAGGATCTGCGAGAAACCTTCGAGAATTTGCGCACTTACAAGATGAAGTTGAATCCATCTAAGTGCGTATTCGGGGTCCCCTCAGGAAAACTTCTGGGTTTCATCGTTTCCCACAGAGGAATAGAAGTTAACCCGGAAAAGATCAAGGCAATCTTGAACATCTCAAAGCCTACATGTGTAAAAGATGTCCAAAGATTGACGGGTTCCGCTGCAGCCGTCAGCAGATTTATTAGTCGGCTAGGGGATAAAGCCTTACCACTCTACAATCTGTTAAAGAAATCCGACAAGTTCGAATGGACAGAAGAGGCCGATGCAGCGTTGGCCCAGTTAAAGGAAACCTTGATGAACGCTCCCATCTTGGCATCTCCCAAAGACGAAGAACCCATGTTACTATACCTTACGGCTACTAATCGGGTTATTAGCGCGGTAATCGTTGTGGAACGGACAAAAGAAGAGCAAAGCATACCAGATCAACATCCGGTATACTACATAAGCGAAGTTTTCTCCGAATCCAAACAAAGATACCCGCACTATCAGAAACTGGCATATGGCGTATTTTTTGCATCCAGAAAGCTGCGCCATTACTTCCAAGGACATTCTATAACAGTGGTATGTAAAGCACCACTAGGGGATATTATAAACAATGCGGAGGCAACCGGCCGAGTAGCTAAATGGGGCATCGAGCTGGCAGCTTTCGACATTAAGTACCAGCCAAGGACGGCAATAAAATCCCAGGTTTTGGCAGATTTCGTCGCCGACTGGACAGAAGCAATGGAAAATACACCGATGCCAGAATCCGAGTACTGGATCATGCACTTTGACGGATCCAAGATGAAGGAAGGAGCTGGAGCCGGCGTAGTTCTAAAATCTCCCAAGGGAGACACAATGGAGTATGTATTGCAAATACACTTCAACGCCAGTAATAATGTGGCAGAATACGAAGCTTTGCTTCATGGCTTGCATATTGCAAAAGAAATAGGGGTAAAACGCATCTTGTGTTATGGAGACTCGGATTTGGTACAGCATCAGCTCAACCAAACCTGGGACGCGAAAAGCCCTATAATGGCCGAATATCGGAGAACGGTGGATGAGTTTGCCATCTGCTTCTTCGGGTTCGAAGTCCTTCACATAAAAAGGGAGGAAAATTGGAACGCGGATGCGTTAGCCCGCATGGGATCAGAGAGAGTAAAAACTTTACCACCAGGGGTATTCGTCCAGCATTTGCATGAACCGTCCATAAAAGGTGGAGACGTTGATTACCCTCTAGCATCTGAAACAATTGAAGTCATGCTCGTTAAACCGGATTGGACAATCCCGTACTTAAACTTCTTAGTCAATCAAAAGTACCCGGAAGGAGCAGACGAGGTCTTGCAAAGGCAAATACAGCGTCGATGCAAAGGATACGTGGTGATCAACGACCACTTGTATAAACGCAGTACTTCCGGAATTTTTCAACGGTGTATTTCACCAGAAGAAGGAAGAGAAATACTGGAAGAAATCCATGCCGGCGATTGCGGACATCATGCTCAATCAAAAAGCATAGTCAAAAAAGCATTCCGGGCGGGGTTTTTCTGGCTAACAGCCAAGACAGACGCCGAACGCATAGTGAATACGTGCGAAGGATGCCAATATTACGCCAAGCAGACCAATTTGCCGGCCCAAGCACTTAAAACTATCCCTATCACATGGCCGTTTGCGGTCTGGGGGCTAGATATGATGGGACCGTTCAAAACTGCAAGAGGTGGACTTACACATCTACTCGTAGCGGTAGATAAGTACACAAAATGGGTGGAGGCTAAACCCATCAAAAAGCTGGACGGCGCAACTGCCAGAAATTTCATTATTGATTTAGTAATGAGGTATGGCGTCCCACACAGCATAATAACTGATAACGGGACAAATTTCTCCATTGGAGAGTTGGCAAAATACTGCCAACAAACGGGAATTCGCTTAGATCTTGCATCTGTGGCACACCCGCAATCTAATGGACATGTTGAAAGAATGAACAGTTCAATCCTGCAAGGAATACGCCCAAGACTCGAAACTCCTCTCCATAGAGCAGCTGGAGCATGGGTAGAAGAGCTACCTTCCGTGTTGTGGAGTATTCGAACGACGCCAAATAGGTCAACCGAGCAAACCCCGTTTTTCCTGGTTTACGGTGCGGAAGCTATTCTTCCAACGGATATGATCCATGATAGCCCAAGAGTGCAGAATTTTGAAGACTCGGATGCCGAGGAAGCACGACAGGATGCCGTCGATCTCTTAGAAGAGGAACGAGAACTTGTACTTCAAAGATCCGCCATCTACCAGCAAGGTTTACGGCGTTATCACAGTCGGAAAATCAGGCATCATTCTTTTAAAGAAGGTGACTTAGTGCTGAGATTGGTGCAGAAAAGGAAGCACAAATTAGCCCCAGTATGGGAAGGACCATTTGTCATCAGTAAAGCCATGAAGAATGGATCATACTATCTTGTTGACATTCGAGATACGGAGGACGACCCCGAGAAGCCGAATCGCAAAAGAAAGAGAAAAATAGATGATGAACTAGGAGAGACAAATAGGCCTTGGAGTATCCAGCAATTACGTCCCTTCTATACTTAGTTCAATTTCTATGTAAACATCTTTGAGATCATGAAATAAAGTTGTCGGAATTCATATTCATTATAAGTACAAAATATTTCCGCCTCATCTATTTCCCAATGATCTTACAAATACTCAATGTTAACCCGAATTGTGCCTGCGTGCTCGGTGTTTAAAAGCTGAATGATTCGGCCTGTTCAAGGTTAAAGGAAACTCGGATTGTGCCTGCGTGCCCAAGTTTCAAAATAGTTCCTTGTTTTATCTAAGTCTTATCTGATTGTGTGTGTTGGGTTATTGGAACTAGTTAGTAAAAATGCCTTTAGCATGATCCATGAATCCGAGTTTCAAAACTGTTTGGTTCGTCCCCAGTTACTCGGCATGAAGTTTTATATTGCTATTTGAGCCATTTTTTAACACTAGAGCAGTTAAAGCACATTTTCCGGATTACTTAGAAGATAAAAGGAATAACCAAACCCGACAAAACTTTGCAAGGAATTTAATAATTCACAACTGTAAAAGGTGGAGTTCTTGTTTCAGCAAAAGGTACAGAAGCAGTACAATATGAATTACATTGTAAAAAAGAAAATGCTTCTGTACACATCCATCATCCAGGTCAAGTGCGCCCCCTTAAACTTCTGAGTCTTCATCACTGCTATCATTCTCGGGGGCTGCGGGCACTTCTTCTTCCGGATAAGTAATGGAGATATTCACCATGGAGGCAATCTGAGTGGCGTAGCCTTCAACTTCATTAAAGATCGCATTTATTTGTGCTTCTGTACATTCTTGAGGAATACCGGATGCTACACGCCAGGATTTTGCATCAGGGTAGTGTAAGCGCATGAGGCCAAGTGCCATTCGCGCACCACCCCGTGCAGCAGAGCGAAGGAAAGATTCCTTCGAATTTGCTACCTCCTTGATGGCATCCGGAAGTCGGTAAACTTCTGAAGATTGTATACTACTTGCGGGCAGGAATTTATTAATTAAATGCATTCCTGCATTTCTGATTGAATTCCATATCCTCCCAAAGGCCCGGATCTTTTCAGTCCGAGAAATTCCTGGAAAATTTCCTGCTTTTTTAACAAAAGCAAAGATTAGAGAATACAAGAAATATGACATGAAAGTATTGGTAAAAGAAGTCAACTTACCAAGAACCGCGTCAATTTCATCGCCCTCTTTCATACGAGGGAATAGCATACTTTCTAAATCATTGATAATAGATTTATCCTCTGCTGCCTGCAAATAAGCCTTGGATTGCGCAATCCCAAGGGCTAGATTACTGGCTTCCAGTTCTTCTCGAACTTTTGAAAGTTCTCTTTGAAGGTTGGAGTTTTCTTCACGAAGTTGAGAAAAATAAGCAGCCTTTGCTGTGTGCTTCTTGGCTTTGGTTAAAGCAGCTGAAAAGCAGGGACAAAATATTCCGACATTACGGCAAGATCTAGCAATGATTTTCCAGCAAAAATCAATAAACACGAAGTAAAATACCGGTGGCTTTTGATAATTGCCGTTGAGACGACGCCAGTTCGTTGCTTTTTGACTCAATAACAGATTGAAGTGTTTTTACTTCTCTGTTTTTGAGGCTAAGTTTTTTCAAAACTTCCAAGTTTATGGCATCTGCGGAATGCTGAAACATGGAAATGAAAGCCAGATGCTTAAGTTTGAACAAGCATACAAAGAAGCATTAAGAAGAATTTAGGGTTTCAACTTAATGCTTGGGGGCTAGAAGTATTACCTGGCTCATTTCTCGCAAGTCAGCCAAGGTCTCCTTGAATTCCCTGGCATATTCCATGAAAAGAATTCCAACATGGTGAAGGCCATCGTGTATGACCTGACGGGGCGAGAATGCGATATTATTGCGGATAACTAATCCATTTTGTGGCTAGGGGCGAACAAGAGGCGCAGGAGCAAAAAATTTCTTAGCTTCCGGACGAATATATCCGAGGTCGTCGAAAGGCTCTTCTTTCACCCGGATATCATCCGGAGTAGGAATGGATTCGTTTCCAGCAGGTGATCGAAAATTTCCGCCCATTGGCGTATTCGTTCTCCCCCTTTTACCCGTAGCTGCAGAAGGAAATTCTTCTTTGATAGTAGTTTGCCTATTGCGCTTTTGGTTGTTGTAAAACTCGGCATGTAATTTGCTGATTTCAGCATCAGAAGCAAGATCATTTTCTCCAAGTTCGTCAAACTAGGAAAGAATTAACAGTATGTTAAAAAATGAAAAGAGAAGATAATCTGAGGAAACTCAGAAACAAGGGAAGGAAAGTACCTTAGGAACCAGATTTTCCGCATGATAAATGGCTAGACTTTCCTCAATCTGGCTATCGGCGGCAACTATCTGATGAAGGCGTTCTATAAAATCCTTCTTGCTAAAGGACCTATCTGTTCCTCTCATGCTATCTTCCGGTCCCGTGTACTCGCAAAGAAGTCGGGAACGAAGGGATAAAGGTTGTACGCGACGTCCAAACCAGCATAAAACGATATCCTTCCAAACCAAAGGTGGTTGAGAAGAAGAAAGTTTGGCAATGCGCCGCTTTATTTTCATCAGGTTTTCAGGCAAATCCTCTGTTACTGCAAATGTCCAACTCTCGCGAGGAGTAGCGGCAGAATTAACAAAGGGAGGAATTCCGGTTTCTTTGCTGGGGAACGGAATGTCTTGGTGATAAAAGAAAGAACCTAGCCAAGATTGGTCAGGTTTTGGCATTCTTATCTTTGGATACCATTCTTCCCTAAAGTTTCTGAGGGTAAAAGATATGGTCCCGCAGATGGGCGAAACACCGTTTGTAATGTTATGTTTTACCTCAAAACAATAATGCCAGAAGTCTAAATTGGGAATTATTCCAAGATACCCTTCAAAAAGAGCTTGGAAACTAGCTAATTGAAGGATGGAATTTGGAGAGATATTATGTGGTTGAACACCATAAAAGTTGAGGACGTCTAGGAAAAAGGCGGAAGGGGGAAAACCCATACCTCTCGTGATATGAGAGGTAAGGAGGACACGTTCTCCTTCCTTTGGCTTGGGCTCTGGCTCGTCCTTCGAGATCCGCCATTTGCCTTTTACTATTAATCTATCCCTTGACATCCGACGAAGGAGGACGAGTGAAGTATTACTCTGATTCCAATTTCCGACAAATTCTGCTTCTTCATCAGCTCCGGTGGAGAAGCGCTCAGTACCACGGGAGTGAATCTTGACCCTCGCTGGTTCTGAAGCAAACGGCGGAGTTGTTGTGGCGCTTGGTCCCGCGACGTCCGCGGCGGCGGAAGCGTTTCCTCCGCCCGCCGCGGATGCCGTGGCCTTTTCCGGCTCGCCACCGGCGTGCTTGGGCGACCCAAGCTGTGGATCTAGGTCGCCCAAAAGTTCGTCGATGGAGGCGCGAGCCGGTGAGGACGACGGAGAGGCCATCTTCTTCGGTGGCGAATGAGCGCTCCGGCGTGCGAAGAGTTCGTCGGGGCAAGGTCTTGCTCTCGAGCTCGCGGTTGCGTCAATGGCGTGGGCAGTGTGGGAGTGAGGAAAGATTTCCGATGACGACGAGGACGGCTATTTATAGCCTGAAAACCTCTAGATACGTGCCAACGGCTCTTTTGACCGTTGGATGTTCGACGCGTGTCGCTCGCCGGAAAATCCGGGAACCGGAACGACAGAGGAATGATGGCTATCTCCTCGTTTCCCGTGAGAATCTGTCAGAGATACGTTGCAGGGTTTCCCGCGTGAAACCAAGCGGCGCTTGCGTCAGCATGATTAAGGTGCTGATGTCATAAGTTCCTTTTCCGCGAAGGATCGCGAGAAGAAAAGCCGGATTTTCATAGTTCCGAGTTTTGTGTTACCATCTCCTTCAAAAGGAAAGAAGAAAGAATCAAGACTGCTGAATCAAGATTTCCCGGACAAATGCATTTGACGAAAGACGGAGAATCAGAGTTTTGATCCTTCCTGGGGGCTACTGTCGGATATATACTGAATAGGGGTATAGAAGATGGTAGACAAAGAGCCGGACTACCAGGGTGGCCTCAGAGGTAGTGGGCTTAGGTCCATTGGGCGGCCCAGTAGTCCGACGCGCAGAAACCGGATTCTAGAAGAACCCGGATCACGGCCCACGTGATCTGGCTTGGAGGAGAAGACGGATTCCTTACTTTCCAAGTTACAAGTTAAACGTAGTCTTCTAGGTTTCTGGTTCTGTAAGCCCTAATCCGGCCATTATATAAAGCCGGACGGGAGATAGATTACATAAGTTTTTTAGGTTCTAGGTTCAAGCTTCACAAGCTAAAGCTCTACGCAACTCGCCGGGAAGTTCATCCTCGTCGAGTAGCTAGATCTATTCCCTCACATTGTAACCCTGTTATACGGGCTTTAGTCCCAATTAGTGAGAAGTGCAGGAGTAGGTACGCCGTACTGTCGCGACGTACCGAACCTGGGTAAAATCCCGTGTTCTGTGTTACTACGCTATCCCGTTACCCCACGTCTCTACCGTAGTCTCATGGCACCCCAGTCTATGAAAACTACTACGATGTCTCGACAGTCTTCTACCTAGGGACCGCATACGAGCAATTCAGGAGGAAATTGCGGGCTTCTTAGATGCAGAGGTCATAAACGTAGATGGAGAGTACCATGCCTCCGGTTGGAACTAAGTTTGATTTTGTAATACACTCCATCGGTCATGTAATATGCTCGATATACTTTGCTTCTGTAATATAAGTGTTTCTTATTCTGCTTTATATACTTATTCACTCGTGCGATCCGGGGGCTCGGTGGAGGGTCCACCGAGGCTCCTCTCTTCTCGAGGTCCGGGGAGGGGCCGCCAGGCGGTCTCGGGGACCAAGAAACGGAAATTGTAAATTTCTGCCGCGACAGAGAAAAGGGCAAAAGCCCTGCCGCGGCAGAAGGGGCATGCATCCCGGGTCGTATTCAGAACCGGGACTAATAGCCCCGGCCAGGTTCCAGCGCTCGGGCCACGTGGTCAGCCCCATTTGTCCCGGGTCCTGCCACAACCGGGACCAATGGGGAGGGGTATTTGTCCCGGATGCCCCGTCCCGGTTGCACAACCGGGACAAATGGGGGCCTACGAACCGGGACTAAAGCCCCTGTTTCCACTAGTGGGCGAGCAGTTCGGCGACGGCCGGGCTTGTGGCTAGTCCGGACTGTGCGAACGTGGCGAAGGCTTCGCAGTTGGGGTGCCTGGCGGCGACAGCGGCGGCGTAGTAGTAGTCGTAGCCACGTTCGTCGACAAGTGGGCGCACGCGAGTGAGGCCGAGGAAAGAGCCCAGCTTGATATGGTGGAGGTCAACGACGTCGAGAACGGTATCGTCCGTGGCGGCGAAGCGAGCGGGGGAGGAGGCCGCGTGGATCCATACTGTGTTGACGATGATGTTGGATGCCGCGTCGGCGAGCGGTCCGAAGCAGTGGCCGCCGGCGAGGAGGGCGGGCAGGAGGGACGACATGGTGGGAGGGCCGTTGAAAGGGAGGCGCGCGAGGGCGCGCAGGTAGGCGTCGTGGATGGTGTTCCTCAGAGCGGTCTTCCTCTCCCACGCTTCGTTGGCGGCGACGCCAGGGCCGCCGCGGCTGTGGCGCGGGAGGTGCTGGAGGAAGAACCGTGCCGTCTCCGGGAGGATAGACGACAGCGGTTCCGGTGGGGGCGGCTTGGAGAAGGATGTCCCCGACATGGCCTTCGCCACCCTCGCCTCCATTCGAGCCACCGACTTCCGCGCGCGATCATGGCGACGAGGGCACATCTCGTTTCTCGAATCGCTGCTGCGCCGAGGTCATCTCGCCGATTTTGTGGACACGCGAGGCAGTGAAACAGAAAGCCGAATCAGAGTCGGTTTGGGCTTTGGAAATTGGCCAACCTTTTGGCAGAAATTATTGGCCCATAGGCTCACGCGCGATATGAGCCGTTCCATGCCAACACCGGTCTAGGAAGGATCCGCGCCCTTCAACCTGAGGATCTTTCGTCAATCATCAATAAAGAGCTGTCGACCCGAAAACAAAGAAAAAGAGGTATTAGCAGGGCCGGGCCGGTAAAATCCGGGGCCCTGTGCCAAAATCTGAAACAGGCCCTATTGCACACAAAAATTTAAAATAATAAACAATTCTAATGTATATATAACATAATATTTTATGTAAAATTAAATACATGAAAAATCATACCTATATATCTGCAAGTTGCATAATGTTTGTTGAACATCATCATCGCTTTTGGGTTTTCTGAAATGATATCCTTATAATTAATCGTCTCCAACACTTCGCTCTCAAGTGCTTGTCGTTGCAGCATGCATTTAGGACTTCAATAACTTCATCTCTACTACTTAAAAGAAACATTTGGTTCCGTCTTCTCCACTAGCTCGGATACGTCGTTACTTCGTCCAACTTCCGCTGGTTTTTTTTCTTTTCCACACACATTGACCGCGCACATTAATTGTACGGGATCATTGGACCAAAAAGCGGTAATTAACCCGCTTTGTTCTGCCCCAGCGTTTCGCTAAGCGCTTCTCCCAATCTCGCTCCTCTCTCAGGCGGCGCCGCGTCCCTCAAATGGTGCTCTTCCCCGCCCATGCACTTCCCCCGTCTGGCTCCAGCCGACCCAATCTCCTTTATCTCTTAGTTCATCCGTCAGGAGAGAGGATTTGGTTATGGACTATGAAATCGATGGAAGAGATTCGGCCACGTTCGCTGGTCGCTGGGAACGCCGTCGACTGTGGCCTCCGTGAGATCCTCTTGAGAGAACGCGACATCGGCGCCGGGTGCGTCCTTGTTGGAGTGCTCGCATCACTGATGGACCCCAAACTCTTACGGTGGAGCATTGATCCGGCGGCCGGAGGCATCATCGCCGCTGAATCTCGAGCCATCTAGGGTCTCCCGCTTCTCCACCTTCGACCAGAAGGGGCTCACCCCGGTTTCATCTGGTACGGGGGTCCTCGCCTCTCATGCACTTAAGGATATGGGATCTGCAATTAGGCACATGGATTGGGGCACAGGCACAGGCAAGATCGTTATGTACATTTTCTTCACGAACAAAGTGGCAAGGACCTGCACACAAAGTCAGTGGAACCACTCGCCTCAAGAAAATCACGATGGTGAGGTATATATACCATATATTTCGTTCTCTGTTGTTTATTAATTGTAAATTATATACCATCTAGGATGAACGACATTAGAAGAATTAGCTTAGGAGGAGTTTGGACACAGCTTTTTATACACTTATAATGCATCTGTTATCCTCAAAGTTTAAGCATGTGTTGCAGATTCTCCTGCTCTCTAAATCAACAAGCATGGCATTGTTAGGATAACTTGTTCTTCTATTCTCCAAATCGACAACTAGGACTATTTTGTTTCCTAATCTTCAAGGTAAAGGTAAATTTTCTGGGTCAAGCTATAGTTGAATCTAAGGTGAGTCTATGGATTCTTCTTGGTGTTGTCCCAATAGAGCCATTAAATTAATATCCTTGTAATATATCCATGAAAAAGAGGCATAAGTGATTGATTAGTCTTCTCTCTCTTTTAATTTGCAGTTGCAAGCGCTTTTGGTTGACCATCGCATAACCGCTTTTGGGGAAGCTAAGTGAAGCAAATCAACTTAACCTCTTTCTCGATAGACATGTTTCTTATGAAAATCATGAAACAATACATCAGACTGACATCATTGCATACTTGATCATACTAAATTGTGTTGTTGTATGATTAGCCTTCAGAGGAATAGTTCCTTATTCTGTTGAAAAACTGCATATAGATATCCATAGATTCTGTTGATAACCAAGCCCGTCCTATGACTCTAACCTGGGTTCCTGACGAGGCTACTAACAATATACTTTTAGATGATAAACATTTGATTTGCAAACTGAGATGTAGGATAGTTGAGTGACCCTTTTTAGCGGGAACAGATCACACTCAGAACTATTCTGCTCCTTGCATGTTAAATGTAAAAATCTAAAATGCAAATATGTTGGCAGCAACAAAACTATTTTCCAACTGAAAATTATAATTTTTATATACAGCAGCTGGGATATAGGATTGATATATAAAAGTTGTATAATTTCATTTCTTTTAATACTGATGGCCACAATTCCACTAGCACAATTGTTGATTGGTATGTAATAGGTAGTGCCCCTAAGCAGGTAACACTGATGATCTTTTATCAACACTCTTGTTCTCACTATCATGTTGTGGTTCGTCGTTCATGACATGAATATTTGATTTCTACAGTAATTAAGTACGTTGACATTGATATTCAAGTGTTTTTTTTGTTGCAGTCAATTGTTTTGCACGGCTGACTCTCTGAATTTTGGTTGACAGTGATATTCAAGTGCTTGGGCAACATCGTCGTCGAGCCCGCCAGCGTTCCGGAGGCAGCAAGAAAGAGACGGAGTGCTAAAACAGAACGAGTATCTTGCCTCATTCATGTTGCCATGTTACATCCATAGTGCTCTATTCCAACTTCCTGGTAACTCCGGCCAATCATATTTTCTTCTCCGGCACTTAAGTAGAAATAAACATGACCGGCCACTGTCCATGATATCGCATTGCATGCATGTCTTCACCCTAGCAAGCATGAGATACGGCTTCCAACTGTAAGTGTTTTGTAGGGAGCTTGTCGGTGACGTTTGTTTTGGTTAGCCGCGGATAAGAGAAACAATTGATCCAGCAGAGTGATTGTATGATGGTCTTCAGAGTTACTCCTAGGATTATAATACAATTTCTGTCACGTCTGGCTCACAACTAGCGGTCTCAAACTCTGATTCATGTGAGTACATGACAATCAGCTGAGGGTTCAAGAGCTAAGAGTATATTTACTATTATGCTTCTTACATGAGACTATAAAGGAGATGTGGACGGTGGCTAAGGGTTTTATTGCTGAAATCATCTTAAGTTCCAAGCTGTTCACTTTTACCAATTTTATATGACTTTAATATTCCTGATTTTTGCTGATAGTGTTCGTTGACGAGTTATCTAAAAGTAAATCGAAAACGGACAAGTCATAATTGTCGCTATTTTATGTGCTCAAGTAATCTTCATCACATCATCAGAA
This sequence comes from Alopecurus myosuroides, assembly GCA_028641055.1. Lineage (NCBI taxonomy): Eukaryota > Viridiplantae > Streptophyta > Magnoliopsida > Poales > Poaceae > Alopecurus > Alopecurus myosuroides. The sequence continues at coordinate 502,901,307 of CM054059.1, forward strand.
CAGATAGTCAAGAATTTAGCACTGATTCTTTTCTCTCCTTGGATTGCTACTCTTTTGATAGCACCTTTTACAGTAATTTTATGGGAAGATGTCTTATATTCTGCTCTTGCATGCCTATAGATCACTCGCAGCATTCCATTTTCCGTGACTGCTGAGCTAGCTGCCGGAACAGCAGGTGCACAACGTTTGTGCCGCTGTATCACCTGATTCTTTTATTAAGCGTTCCATTTTCCGTGACTGCTGACTGCTGGGACAGGGGGTGTGCACCGTTTGTGGCCCAAGATGGTGAGCAGGAACAAGCAGCCATGGCCCGGTCTTTCTATAAAGTAAAAAACAAGATTACTCTTGTTCATTTTAATCTCTAGCAAGCAAATTTGTTGACCCATCAAGTAATATGTTGCCATTTTGTATGTACTCCTACTATGTAATGCCAATTAGTCCAACTTTTCTTTATTGATTGTGTATAAAAATTTGGATAGACCATATTTCTATATACCATGAACTTCCTGCCTTTTCCTGGCAAAGTTTGCTGTCGTAATGGGCACTAAATTTGCAAACTCAACTGGGAGGGCTATGTTGTGTAATTTTTGACTGATACTTTGATTACGTTAGTATTCGCTGTGTTTGGGAGTGCGTTGTGCCGAAAAAATATCACCCATGGATGACGATGTACAATTTGGATCTTCTAGATTGATATATTTGTTGTCTGAATCTTGTTCTTACCGGGACACAACCACAAACGTGGCTTGAAACTTTGATTTCCTGCCGTTTGTTTGTTTGCACACTTGAGGTTCTGAAAATTAAGACTAAAATGTAAGTATCATCTTTTGTCTATAATCTAATAACCACAATGTACAAAATACGAATTTTCATTCATCTACGACTACGTATAAGAAATCATCACCAAAGAATTTGATGGAGGAAATATGCTATCTCCATCAGTTTTGAGGAAAAACCAAAGCTGGGCATTACCATCAATTAAGACATCATGCGGATCCCGTGGCAAGTGTCGATTTTGAAAAAAAAATCTGATGTAGATGACATTTGCAACCAGGTGGCGATGAATTTTGTGTGTGGTGAAATTGGTGTAGCTTATCTATACCTAATAATCTCTATTATCTCTCCTACTGAAAATTAAATAGCATCCCCAGGTGAGGCGAAAGAGTCGAGGGACTAAGAGCATCTCCGGCAGCCCCCCACGAGCCCCATCAGGAAGCCTTTTTTTGCGCCGACGAACAAAAATTCGCCCAGTTGCGCCCCATGAGCCCAGATTTCGCCGGTTTTGGCCGAAGTTTGCGCCAGCGGACCCAAGCCAAACCCAGCGCGTTCGGGGGCATTTGGGGGCGTCGGCTAAAGGGAAAAGGCGCGAAAGCAACTCCCGTGCATTTTCCTACCTCGTGGACCCGCCATATCGTCAAGGGAGAGTTTCCCTACCTCGGCTCCCGCGCGTGTTAATTCTACTGTCGCGGGGACTCGTCAACGCCGAGTAGCCTAGTCGACTACGCAACGGCGTAATGACGATGCACCCCACAGGTTACCCGCGACCTTTTCCGTGGTGGAAGAATCAAGACAAGAAGATTTGTATTAGTCATGGTGTGCATGGATGCAGGCCACTTAGCATGGGCGCACCAATATGGGAGCACCGAGTACGTCGACATGATGATTAAGAACCATATAGATTTTTTTTGGAACAGAAGACCAAGCACGTGCCATGATATATGGTTAAAAATGAAGCTCAATGGAAGTAACTCTTAATGCAAGTGCACGCGAAATATAGCATTTTTTTTATAAATGCTTCAAATTATTTCATACTATCCCGGTGCAACGCACGGGCATTTAACTAGTTTTTCAAAATATCTGTTGTGTTGATGCCACTATCACAGGTACGGTCAAGAAAACTCTACATGCAATACTTGCATTCCGTTAATACGAGACAAGAACAGAGAACCAATCTCTTAGTATCCTATCAAAAGTTAATCAGAATTTAGGAATTCGAAATAGGAGGTGGTCAGCAGAAATATAATTAGAAATAAGGTCTATCGAGCAGGCTATAAGCTTTTGCGATGAACTAATCGACAAACTTTTGTCGTCGACGCTCTTGTCTCTAGATGCGGAACTGATTTTAACCCTCGGGATCGAAGTCAGGCACGTGGCCTGCAATCATGTGTTGCGACGGGAACATGCGCCTTTCCCATCTATGTCGGTCCTTATCGTTTCGACATTTCTGATCGTGTGATCATGGATACTATGATTTTTCAACCTATGGTGCCTTCTCCTTTCCAATAATACTACGGTTTTTTCTTTTTGAGCGGTCCAATAATAATACATAACCCTCCCCCTCTTCCTCAAATAAGTGTACATCTAGTATGGGTCCTTTTCAAACTTTTTAAATTTTGATCAACTTTATAGAAAATAATATCAACATATAAGATATAAAATCCATGTATTATGAAACTACATTCTAAAACGGATCTAGTGATACCAATTTCGTGTCATAAATGTTGGTGCGTTTTTTATAAAGTTAGTCAAAGTTAAAAATATTTGACTTTCATAAAAGAAAAATATACACTTATTTAAGGACGAAAGGATTAGGCAGCTATTTTTTTTAGTTTAACGCAGACAGATTTTTGTTTGTGAGGGTCATGTAGGCAGCTATTTTTTAAGGGTAACATACGAAACTTTTTTTTTAGGTACGTTACCATTTTTTTGTTTTTGAGTAGGGGCTGGGGGTAACGTAGTCAGCTTATACGATCCACTCAGGACAGGGCACTGATGTGAGAACGCCCAGCAGCTGGCCCAGGAGCGAGAAGGGCCAGGAGCGCACGGCCTGGACACGCTCAACTCACGCAGAGTCGCCAAGGCTGGACAGTTTTTTCGGTCGTTCGAACCGTGCGAACCATATACTGGAGTACATCTTTACCTAATAATAAAAGCATTAAGGCTTCCCTGGTTGGTTACTTGGTCGGTCGGTCCGTCTTTAAAACTGCCCCCAAAGTTGACGTAAATTACCCTCCCTACCACCAATAATAATCTCTACTATATAATTTTCTTTCACGTGGATGGTTGTCCCAAACGATTGTTCCCGACTTTGAGTGGTTCACGTCATGGCCTTCCATCATTAACAAAAGAGTTACAGGCTTACTCATAATACGAGTACTACTCTGAATCGTTATGGGTATTCCATCAGTAACCAGGCATACAAGTACTACTCTGAAACGTATTTAAAAAAAGTACTACTTTGAAACGTTATGGGACTTCCGTTGTTGACAAAAAAAAACTTGGAGTTGTAGTCGGTTTGGACTCTTGATGGAAAAAAAAACTCTATTTCCTAGCTCGATCCTGCCCTCCGGTTTGCTGTATACATACAACTTAGATTGATCATACACGTGAGATCAGGATCAATCGATGGACCGCATCTACTCCACCGTGACCGTATCGAACATGGCCTACATATGCTCGAGCCATCGATAACAAAAACGAAGACGGAGAACAGCGCAGCGAAGCTGTCCCAGAGACCCAGACATAGTACCACCGCGGAGATGAGCGGGTGCCTGCTGAGGACGACCTCCCTCAACGGCGGCGGCGCGCTGGAGGAACGCGAGCGCGACGTCCACGAAGCCGCCAGCCTCGCGCGACAGAGGCTGTGCAGGAGAAGCGTGACCATGATGTCCGCGATGCGGGCAGCCTCGCCTCCCTTCGCCGATGGCCCGATGCAGCGCCACAGCGATGCCCCCAGGCTGTTGCGAGCAACCTTTGACGTCTATGCTAGAAAGTCAACCATAGGACGAGGCAGGGGCCTTTCGAGCAATCTCTCCGCGCAAATGTGTGCATATTTTGTACCTTCAGGAGAAGTATGATGCCAAGTGTACTGTAGAGGTGTTCATCTTCTTTGAGCCTGACTCTCTTCGGCCACAGGGCACAGACACAACCTCGCATGCTCACTCAAGGATGTGCCCTCCCGGCTCCATACGAGGCCTGATATGGCATCGTTCCGGCCGGGTCTGTCGCGCTTTCTCCGTCAAGTCCGAGGTGGACATAGGCACATGGCACTCGGCATCTCCAAGTACCTCCAGGTGCCCAGCCTTTGGGTCGGCATGTAGAACAGGGCCATGGCAGCTATGTCCTAGCGTTCTTCTGTCTTCAACACGCAGAACAACATCAGTAGCTTCCTCCGCGGGAAACTATGGCGCCGGTGCAACACAGAGGAGCCGTCTCTGCATATACATGTATTCTCCGTATGCACCTCAGCTTCCCTTCACCAGCGGGCAACAGTCAATGCTTGCGCCATGCTTTATAAGTTACGACGCGGCTCCAGAACCAACGCAATGTCCTATTTGTCAATCAGGTACGTGAGTTTCTGTACCGATGGATCGATCGTGTGGCCGGCTCTCTCCACTCCACACATGGTACAGGGTTCATCGACGATTGATTTTGCAAACTTTTGCTCACGTTTTGCTTTGCTTATCACATCATAATAAATTTCGTTATGTAGCCCTATAATAAGCATAGCTCTTTTTTTTTCGCTGAATAAGCATAGCTTTCGAAGATTTAACCTTGGTATGATACACATTAGGCTAATTTATCTTGTCATAATTGTTCGATAGGTATGCATGATACGTATATCTAGGTTAATCTTATTTGCATATGCATAGGAAAAGGTAATCTTATATCCATAATATTATGACAATAGGCATATATATAGATAGAAGGAAATATGGATCACAAAATTACATGCTTTGTAACGAAATGATTATAATGGATTATCATCGTCTTTGCGGGGTCCAAGCCGAAGTGGAGACCCAAGGTGATTTAGTTCGAATTTCACCAAAGTTCGGGATGCGGCCGACACACGAATTTGCTAGCGCCGCCGCACGAGCACCGAGTGTCCTGTTTGAAGCGGTTGACAAAGAACGCATTGGTGGCACCTGGTTGAGAAGTGGGCTAAGGTGGCGATTGCGACTTATGGCTCTACCGGAGCTAGCTCATGAATCAGGTGGTCCTATTGAAGCGGCGGCGGGTAGAGGAGGTAATGGTGGAACCTGACCATGGAGCATGCTGAACCTAACTGTGACAGCGATGAGTGTAGCAAGCTAAACTTTGTGTGTAAACATTTTTCTGTCCCGTTGCAACGCACGGGCATGATTGCTAGTATAGTATAAAAATTCTGGGCCCCTACGCGGGCCGCACAGTTGGCACAACTGTGGGCCCGACTCTGGGTATTAGCACCGTAGGTACATAAACTTGCACGGTGGGAGCAGTTTAGTACATAAACTTGCAAAGGGTGCCGGATTGGTACATGAACTTGCACATCAGCAGCAAACAGGTACAGATTAGGCTTAAACTGCCATCTGGACTGCCACGTCGGCATGTAATTTTCTGAAAACCCCCGTTAAAAGATTCCTGAGCGCCAAAGACAACTTGACCATGCCCCTTTGGCCCTTTCACACCGCCATGCCCTGCCAAGGCGCCGCCACTCTCGTCCGCATGGGCCACCTCCCAAAGCATCTCGCCTTTGTGCTCGCCCAAGTCCTGCAGGTATGGGTCCATCCGCAGCGCCTAGAGCATGTGGGGATGGAGAGGCACTTGTTTGCAGCGCCTGGTTGGCCTTAGCAGTGGTGCTGCTTGCTCTCCGGCGAGGAGGCCGCGCCGTACACGGCGACATGCTGGGCATCCCTGCGCTTCCAGAAGTCACATGTTGAGGCGCACGCTGCAGCAGTCGGTGGGCGCACACTCGAAGCGGTGCCGCCGGAGCGAGAGCCAGAGTTGGACGGCGCGAGGCGAAGGTCGCTGCCGAGCACTCTCACGTTCTCCTCCGCAAACCTCTCCGGTCTGAGCGCGTCCACCGCTGGGTTGTGCGCGATGGCCCACAAGTTCACCATGGCCGTGGTACCCGCCGACACGAGGTGACCATGACTTTCCCTTCCTTCACCATCGCCTCGAGCTCGACGCCCTCTTGGCTCGCGGCGTCGTAGCGCGCGTGCCGAAGACGGTGACCAGGACATGCTCCAGGACAGGGAGGCTGCGTGGAGCACGGGCCTTATCATGACGGAGTCTCCGCCACGGTCGGCCCAGTTGGTCTAGCATGCCCTCGCGGATGGAAAGGAAGAACCGGTCGTTTGCGACGACGCGGGGGGCATTGAACAGGTAGGTGGCGCTGTTGCCGCGGAGCGCGCACTAGTAGTCGCCAGAGTGCGTGAATCCCATTGCCCGATGGAAGGGCAGGCCGCGCGTCGCATTCTTGATAGGCGACCGGCTAAGGCGGTCCCGGTGAGGAGATTCCGCGCCGTGTCCACCACTGCGTCGCCGGGGCAGAGCAGGATGAAGCGGATCTTGGCGAAGACCTCAATACCGCGCGTTTAGGTCATGAACCTTACAGCGGCCGGCAACAAGGCAGGGGATGGCGAAGCAGACAGGGAGCCCGACATGCTAACAGGGGTTTTTCTAGAAAATTCCACTCCATGCTGGCGGTCCATGTGTCGTTATTAGCACTAATATGTACCGGTTTGCTCTAAACCCAGCAAGTTCATGTACCAATCCACCACCCTTTGCAATTTTATGTACTAAACTGCACCCATCGTGCAAGTTCATGTACCTACGGTGCTAATATCTCAAAGAAAAAAGATACAAAAATTCTGAGGATCTTCACCACAGCAACCTCGCTGCATGTACAACACCGAGCCATGGAATTCCTGCGAAGTTCCACACGTCGTGGGAGGACTCCACGATGAAGTCCTCGGTACAGACATAAAAAATTGACTTACTACATCTTGGAGTATGAAACCAATGATACATATTTCTTGGCGGCATTCCGAGTAACTCCTCATCCTGGGGTCCCCCCGTTAGAAGCATGGGCTGCATTAGCTGCCAAATCTTCTGAGAATAATGACTTGAAAAGTTTGTACTATATGCACAAAACCCCTTGGATTTGGAATGTCTGAAAAACACGCCCTTCAATTGCATACTTATTCGATCCCCGTCACAAAAAGGAAAAAAAACCCACGATGGCCCCCCATCGCATAATCAAAACCCCTTCACGTCGCCGCCATGCTCCCTCCTTAGCCCTCCCGTCACCGCCCCATCTCACCCACGTAAGGGTGCTTCCCTCCCCAACTTCCTAGATACACAAGATTTATTTTAAGGCATTTTGGCCCCAACATAATTGCCTTTTTTTCAAAAGCCACCACAGGTTTTAAAGGCATTTCAATATATGCCGCCTAATAACCTGGAACGTGGTGTAGTTAGGCCTAGAAGGCTTCAAATATGGACGCCACGTGGAAGGGGTCGCCAGGGTTTGGGCCGCAACAAAGCACGAGCATATGGTGATGAGGATGGGCGGAATGCGTATTAAGAGACACAATGGCCAAACTAAGCAAAGGGCTGAGGTGGCATGGTGCCCATTTTGGCTCTAGACTCTGTTTGATAGCTTGCTCCTGACAGGGGGACCCATAGAACTATCAATTAGTTTTGACTTGACCACTAGTATTATTCAGCCTAGCAATGGACGTTTTTTTGATAAACGGAAGTATATTAATATCACGACCACTAAATAACAACTGATGTCCATCTCTTCGAAAATAACGTCTCCAAGAAGAACGGTGCCAGGCACAGCCAATTATGGTCAGACCTTGGGTTTACACCCTGAAGAAAATCCTTGCCCTCAAAACAACGGCTCCAAGAAGACCAGTGCCAGACACAACCAATTAAGGCCAGACCTTGGGCTTTCAGCCTGAAAGGTAGGACTTTGGACTTCACACATGCTGTCGCCCCTCTTACACACGGCTGCCACGAATCTTGTAACTCCAAGCTAGTTCCCTATCGATGCAAAGACTCTGAACACTGTTGCTAGTCCTCCAATCTCACCTTTGATGACTGAGCATTGTGACCGAATTCCACCGATCCAGCAATCTCCAGGCGTCACGCATGGGAGTTTGCCGGCGGAGCCTTTCAGGTCGACACCCCGGCTTGATCAAAGAGAATCTACATCAGGATCTTCATCTTCGCGCTATGGGAAACCCAGGGACCACCTCCTTTATTCTGATGTCTCGCAGCCCCGACGCCGCGAGACGGCTCCCATTAGGGAATTTGCGGGAGGGTTCCGCATCCGCCGCCACCGGAAGCCCTGCCGCCGACGGTCCCTAGCACCACCGCCTACCGCCGCCAAAGACAGAGGAGGCCGCGCCGCCCGGGAGCCAAGCCACTGACGCCGCCGCCGCCACGCGGCCGCCGCACCATGGCCGAGCCACCCCAGATCCCATCGGCGGCGCCACCTCCCTGGCCAGCGCCGGCTGCCCACGTAGACCCAGCCACCGCCCCGGCGTCCGTGCTCCGCCGTCCGCGCAAGCCGTCAAGGGGCGACCAACACATCTGGCCGGAGGCCTCCCGCCGCATTTGTGCTGAGGAGGCGAGGACCCGTCGGCCGCCGTCCACCACACGGAGGGTTGTGCCCCCAGTGGCTTCCTCCGACAGCTGCGGGTGGAAGGGAAGGGGGGTGGGGGCGCCGGCTAGGGTTTCGCCCGTGCCGCCCCCTCAGAGCGACGTGTGCGACCTAGGCACCTAGCAATAATGCACGTGGTGGATCACAAGGCACGTTTGATTGAGTCCAGGGCTTCTTTGCATCGTTAAAATTTTCGTATTACTCTATCTCTTACAACATCGCATAGCTAAAGTTCAGTTCTTTAAACAAAATGTAGGAGAAATATTATCGTTAAAAGTAGGTTGGAGGACAGTGTATGAATAACTCATATATATGTATGACTAGGCAAGGCTTGAAGGTTTATGAGTCTAACCATAAGTAAAAGAGATCATCTGCATTGGAGAATATAGACGACAATAAAGAAGAAGTCTACTCACAATGGTTTTCCTTGATGGATCGGAAATTAATAAGCATTGTTACTTTAGTAAAAATAAAATATTTGTAAAATATATAACTAAAACTTGGTCATCTTAGTTGCTTTAGAAAGACGTATGACTGACTAAACATGGTATGTTGGTTGTCCTTATTCACGATGTGCATATTCAAGACAAAGTATATTTAGTTGGTGAGTGCACGTTATGGTCACCAGCTTATGATTGTCTTCTTTGAAAGTTTCAGAGGAATACCCCAGGGTGTCATATATTTGAGCTCTGTATATTCAGCACCATCCGAAATGTTAAACATAAGTAATTTATTTTCACCCGGGACAAATCATACAGACACATGCCAACAGTGCAGTGTTGTTATAGGATTAGGAGTCACTGGGAAATACAGTGCTAGAGGAAAATGAATCATCGTTTGATGATGTAAAAGACAACGTATAACTTGCCCATTTGTTACCGGACACCGTAGTTGCTCGGACTGCCTTCTCCTGCTTTTTGGCGGGTAGCTTACACAAACTTCTTTAAGATTTAGCACATAGACCATTTTGCCTTACAGCCTCTACACTAGGATAGTCTAGCAACCTGCCCAACCTCCTCTGTACCGCGCGCAGTTGTGGTGACTCTATTGGGACCGGAGAAAATTGCAAAGTCATGCCTATTTGGCCTTCTCTAGTTCATCAAGATTTGTGCTGGAGTAGAATTTATACAACTATTCTTTAGTTACGTTCCTAATCCTTCCTCTTTAACTTCTAAGTTACGTTGCTTGCATTTCTTACAATCAAAGAACGGGCGTTAAGCATGAGAGTATTTTTTCAGGTTCATCATAAAAAAAATTATGAACAGAGATGGAACATGATTGTATATTCTTGCATATAAATTGAAAGAAAGAATTCATGTTCATGTACTCTATAGTCCATGCATACAACTTCCGGAGCTTGAATCATACTCGACCTCGAGGACTGCACCTTGCACCACATGGCACACCTACTTCATGGTTACCTTCCGCAACACCCTTCCAAGGAGGAAGAGAATTCTTTTAGATTAGTCTTATAAGAGATATAGAAAGATTTATTATGTGAAAATTTGTATTAGTTAAGTTAGATTAGTGTCATGAAATTTTTATGAGAAATATTTGTGTTACACCATAGGTTGGAGGAGGCCCTTTAAGCCGATGATCTTCTCCATGATGAACCCCTCGTTGCAGCTGTGCAGCCGTACGGGTCTTCCAACTTGTGGGCAGTACTTGACCGAGTCCGGAGTCCGGACACTATATGACATCCCTCGGTGTGTGGCATTTTTGTGGAGACATTTTCTCAATTTTCCTCAATTACACATAGTGGAAGGTATATTTAATACCATAGTGCTTCAAAATATTAACAATTGGAAGGCATTTTGGAGACAATGCCTAAAAATGAACATTAATGGAAAATTTGAAGAAAATGGACTAGATCTTGGTGGTTGCGTAGTTTGGCAACATTTTTTGTTTCTCGTATGCACAAACCTTCGGTATGCATATATACAAACAAAGGCGGCACATGTGGATCATTTAACGAGCTAAGATGTCCGGTAGGAACACTACAAGGAAACAGCTATAGGAGTGATGATACTCGTGACGCACCAGCAATACGGCGCGTCACTCCTAATAGCCGTGGCGCACCACGGTTTGGTGCGTCGCGCCTATAGCCTTACCCGCGGCGCACCAAACATATGGCGCGTCGCGCCTATGTGTGGGGCCGGGGTGGCGAGCCTCCAAGGCATACCCGCGACGCACCGAGCCGCTGGTGCGTCACGGTTATCCCCTTCTATAAGCACGGGGCCGTTCCCCTCTTCTTCCCCATCTCATCTCTTCCAATCTAGATCGATCCATCTGAACCGCGTCGCGCCGCTGCCCCTCTAGCCACCGCCGCGCCCCCTCTAGCCATCGTCGCGCCGCTTCCCCATCCCCTCTAGCCCCCTCTAGCCACCGCGCCGCTTCCCCATCCCGCTGCCCACCGTCGAGCGAGAAGAGCACCGCCCACCTCCATCGCTGCCCACCGCCCCACCGCCCGCTGCCAACTACGGAGCACGACCAGGAGGAGGAGGAGTCCCAATAGGAGGGGGAGTCACGCCGCCATCAAGGACAAGGAGGAGGAGCCGGGCCACCATCCAGGACGAGGAGGAGTCGCGTTGCCATCCGCCCGGTTCGTCCTCGACGCCATCCACCTGCAGGAGTGCCAAGGCCGCCATCTTCTTCCCCTACTTCCCCAACGTGAACGACCACACCGAGCCCCAGGTAAGCCCCTCCTCCATCCCTCCTATCCTTTTCTTGTTCTTGTTTCTGAAACCGATCGAACCCTAGGCCATCTCTTGGAGATCGAACCCTAACATACGAACCTGAGACATCACACATGGGAGATCGAACCCTAGGCTAATTTTTGCTTGCGGACACAGATGCTGGACCATCCATATGCATGTATGTACACACAACCTCAACACCACATCCACACCAAGCGTTGCCCAAGCACACCCAGCTCGCGCGCCGCATCCGTACGCGGCGAGAGGGCGTAGAGCGCCTCGTCCTGCTTTCCTACTGTCTGATCTTCTGCAGGTGTAGAGATGTGTTAGTTTCTTCCTGTTGCCCTGTTGCCTGCGATTACGAAGATGATTCACTCGTTTGTGTTGTCTCGGCTGGGTAATGGTGTTATATGCACTCTGATTCTTGTCATCAACATTACTGCAAAATTATAAATCTGATCTTAAACATCTGTCCTCTGGTTTGCTTTATCCAAGTGTGGATAGATTTCTCACTGAGCTTGTTCAACACCGGTGGAAATTGATGAACTGAATACATTTATCTTTGTAACACGAAGCTGCTCATGCTCCTGTTGGACACTCGACTGCTGGTTTCTTACCGACGTTGACGCATATGTATGCAGATGTGTAATATTATTGATGTTTTTTTTTTTGGTTGTTCATCTCTGTAATTGTTCCACTTAGTTGATATCTACAGCTTGTACAACATGGTTCCCATTGGCCAAGTACACTACTTTCAAGTCATTCAGAATTCACCTAACGACTGCCAAATTCAAGTAGACTTTTTGCTTGGACGTTTGACCCAAACATGAAAAACAGAGCACTTTTCGTTAAAAAATTTGATAAGCCAGCACATGTTCAAACAATGGCAGTTGTATGGAGAACTGGAATATTATGGAAATCAAAATTGGTTCTTCTACTAGCAGCATTCTGTTTCTAGGTGCTTAGCATCTTTTTTGTCGGTTTTGTCTGCCCAAATGGGGGTGCTCATGGGAGTACACATGTGAGTACATAGACACCAAATTGCAGAATAATATCCTCCTAGCTGGAGAACAATATCCTCCTGGTTGTACAAATAATCCCCCAAGTTGAAGAATAAAACTCAACTAGTTTATGTACTTTCTTAAGTTGTTATTTCCAGCGACCACGTTTCCTTGTTGTACAAATAAATTCCATCTAGTTGCATACATGCACCTCATAATTTCCATCTGGTTGAGGAACAAATTTCATCTAGTTGTATAATAGATGTCTCCCAACTTGGTGTGACAGCAAACAAACACCCAAGTTGCAGAAAACTCAATTAGTTGTACACTAAATTCATTTAAGTTGATTATTCACTAATGGCTGTACAAATAAATTTCCCCCACACACCCCCTAGTTGTACAATAATTTACCTATGTTGTACAATATTTTGTTCAGCTAGTTGTCACAAGTAAAATGTTGCTTTCTTCTAACACCTGATGCTTTATACCTGATGCTTTGTACCTGATGCTTTATACCTGATGCTTTATACCTCTATGTCTAATTTCTTAATTTAATAGAACATGGCTTGCAAAGTATGTTGGTCCCTATATGCCCAAGGACAATTCACCGGGTCTTCTTTTATGCTTCAGCTGAACGACGGTCACCTTGATTCTTTGGTAATTAACAAACGATTCTTTTTATGTTAACTTGCAACTTGTGTTCTTTCGTTTTACTATCCATCTTAGATTGGTATGTTTCTTAACAAAAGATTCTTTTATATTTCTTTTTTAAATTGTACCATGCAATATTCGGGAAGAGTTCAACGAGTTAGTAGACAATATCGTGGATTTCGATGTTCACGGGACCACTTACATGATTCGAGTGAAGAAAGAAAGAAAGAAGACCTACTTTTACGGGGAATAATTGGTGTCTATCATCGCCACCTATAATTTAAGCGGAGGTGATCTCATTCACTTCTTTATGGCAGGACCGCAACCTCGTATCGTACTTCTGTATATGGGCGAGATTGCGAGCGAGGATAGCGAGAGTATACAGGTGGATGGCGGGAGTGAGGAGGAAATTGGGAACAATGAGGATTATATGGACGAGGAGGACCCATGGAAACATGTGGTGGTTGCTCAAAGAGCCAATCTTAGCGAGCTTGAGAAGGACCGTGTCCTTCGGAAACTACCCCAGATAGATAGCTACATCGGGGTCCCTTTCGTGCATCGCATCACCAACACTAATATCTCCAATGGACATGTCATGGTATGTTTCTTCACACTTTCTTATTCCTATAGTTGCTTATGTTATAACGTGGCCGGTATGTGACACTGTGCTTTTATTCTTTCTTGGAATTGTGTGTTCTAGAAAATACCTATGGTGGTAGCGGGCAGTGCTGGCATGGAGCATAAAGGTACCATTGGAGTACGCCGTGGAGAATCAGGAAATGTCACCGCAGTTCCGTTCACCAGGGATAATGCTGATGGCCGCGTCATCCTAAACTCTCAAGCATGGAGGCAATTCCATTCCCCAAGAGTTGGTATGGAGCCTGGCCTAGCTATTCTGATCACCATGAGGAATACTGACATCCCCAACTTGGACATGATGATGGTCATCAACTACCTCAGCCCGCTATATAGATGACGAGTTTGTTGAAATTAGAAAAAAAATCATTTCCATCTGACTAACTCCTGCATTTAGTAGTTTGGTTGTTTTCGAGACTATTGTTCGGGACTATGTAATATTTGTTGAACTATGTGGTGATGATCGAGACTATTGTTCGAGAATATTTCTGCTATGAAATTTTATTCTGTCATTTTGCTGTCAATTGCATACTTATTTCTGTCAATTTGCTGTGATTCTGTTATGATCAACTATGATATATAATTTGTTTGTTAGAGAACTGTTTTGATACATTTTGTCTACTGATATTCTTCTGTATTTGAGCTGTATATACCTGTATAAATACGGTACTGCGTATTTTAAAAAATACAGCATAGTATAGCCGTGACGCACCAAAAAGGATAACCGTGACGCACCTGAGAGGTTAGGCGTGACGCGCCTTGCAGTAGCCGCGGCGCACCACGCCCGTGCGTCACGAGTATAAATAGGCGCGGCGCACCAGCTAGGTGCAGCACGGCTAAACCCATAGGCGCGGCGTGATAGCCGTGACGCGCCCAGGTGCGTCACGGGTATGCTTTTCCCTAGTAGTGGAAGGTTGCATCCCTAATCTAGATAGGCCTTGCTCATTGTATGCCAGAAGGAGGCCTTGCTCATCGGTGTTGTCCTTTTCCATCCAAATAAGCCCACTCGCCCCATGATTTTCCCCACACATTTTTTCATCACCCAAAAGATAGTCCCATTGTCGGACACACCATACCAAAACCCAACCATCATGATGGCATGATCGAGATTTGTGTTGCATTCTCAGCTGCACACTTCGCCATTGGAGGAACAGAAAGATGGTGTCCCCACTCCAAAATGGACATGGCCACGGGTTGTGCTCCCACTGTCTTCTTCAGATATGCCTCGTAGGTTTGTGTGAGCTCCTCATCCCCCCTGATTGATGCAAGAGTGTTTCATTCCACGTTAGTGGTGTGGGTATCGTCGGTGCTAGTGTAGGGAAATTAATTTCCTTCTAGTGGAGTGGCCACGAGTGCTCGTGATGAACTTGAAGGCATTGTCTCTAAGCCCGCCCTCATAACCATTGCCCAAGCTAATGCAGGATACGAGCGTCCACTCCTACAAGGAAATCAGCTTACCGATGCTCACTTGTAAGATGCACTCAATGTAGCCCACTAAGGAGAAGGCCCAGCAAATGTGTCAAATATAGACACGAGTTAAGAGTTCTACACTATCCAACCGTCTTCATACAAACATGGCATAATGAGTGTGAAACGGAGATGTGTTTATATTCTACGTTATAATGTACAACAAGGTAGAGTTGTTTGTTGAACAATAAGTACTTTTTATGATTGTCCTCTTGAGAAGCTTGAGAGGGGCATGGTAT
Source organism: Alopecurus myosuroides (assembly GCA_028641055.1). Classification (NCBI taxonomy): domain Eukaryota; kingdom Viridiplantae; phylum Streptophyta; class Magnoliopsida; order Poales; family Poaceae; genus Alopecurus; species Alopecurus myosuroides. Next base: position 502,916,431 of record CM054059.1, read on the forward strand.
GATATATTTAGGCTTTATATATTCAATACTTATGTAATATTTGGTTAAGAAGGATACATATCGCAAACACATGGTGGTTATGTATGGTGTTGGTATACAAGTGGGGTTGGGAGTAATTGGGAAACACAATATTTCAGAAACTCACGGACTTTGTATAACTTGCCTATATGTTAGTTGGCACCTTGCTAGCTTGAGCTGCACTTGACAGGATTTTGTTTGATTGTGTATACAACTTTTCTCTTGATTTATTACACAAGCAACATCGTCATATAGAACTTGTAGTGGATGAGGAGTTCTATTTGGCCTAATGGCCAAGCTCACCAGGTTGTGGTAGCCTTTTGGTGGCCACTTCTGGCTGCCCAGGGCAGCCACAATAGTGCTTGTCTTATGCCGCGACGATCAAATATATGCCTAATTGGAGTCCCTCATCTCTCTTGTTTTTCGTATTCATTCTAGTACAAGTCGGCCATACTTTCCTTATAAAGTTCGTTGCATTTTGAAGTACATACCTCTTATTTCCATGTATATTATTCACAATTGAGGCTCTCTCTCGTTCTTCTCTACTCTCTCAGCAAATTTGTATCCTTGTTCTTCTTAATTTGGAGTACAATCGACACTATTAGTGTTTTGCCAAGTGCCAAAGCGTGGAAACTTGGTAAACGGAGCTGTACGCCGAGTGTGTCCACGAAAAATTCGGAGGAACACAAAATACTAGGTAATGCCTTCTATAGGACAAAGCTCAAGGAAAATAAATACGGCAAAGATGCAACACCCATTAAAACTAGGACCGACAAAGCCCTTGTTAGTGTTTACTAAGTGTCCACTGTCAGACTCTCAGCAAACACTAGCACCCCATTGCGTGTCCATTTTCAGCAATGTAGATGGCTCCGTGATAGTGTGCTAGTGTTTGCGGAGTGTCTAACAACACACACTCAGAAAACTTAAGGAGGGAAATTGTTTCCGTTGCCTCATTAACTCCCATGTACATGCAAATTTTGCAAATTGATATTTCTGAGATACAGCTAATAAAATTGGGGGGGGGGGGTGGGAGCTCTGGCCTATGATCTAGTGTCATCCATTGCCAAGTGGCCATGCTTCAGATACCCACAAAATGTTAGGAATATATTCTGACGGGCAACGAGAGAGGTGGTGAGTGTGGAGTTGGTGCTCGAGGATCAGCCACCGTTCATTGCTGCCCCGGAGTGGTACCTGGTGATCATGGAATCGGCTGACATAGTTGAATAGGCTGCAGCAATAAGTGACCACTACCCGCTGGTTGTTGTTGGTCAGCTCAAATCATGATCGAGTAATAGAGGCACACTGGTACCGACCTGGGGCATTCACTGGTGCTTTCAAATCCAAACATTACACCCCCTCAATAGATACTGAGCGAGAAATTTTCCATGCTATGCAAAAAAATTCCTGGATGTATAACAAGAAAAAATGAATTTTAAATCATAGGATTTTGAAGTGTATACCAAAACAGGTCCCAATATTCGAATGCAAATAATCTGATTGATTCAACATACCATATACGCATGTATTTAGGTAGTGATTTTTGGACTGAGTAGTGATGTCTGCTACGCACTTCTATTCTTGTAGACTATGTTGGTCCTCCAATCGCAGATATTGGTAGGACAATAGGAAATTTCCTTCAAGTGAGAAACCCAAGGTTTATTGAATTCAGTGAGGTGTAGGTTGAGTGTATACCTATTAAGCAACTCTGCAATTAAGATATAACAAGTCTCCTTTTTCTCTAACACATATAATAATTTGTTAACTATATAGGTACTGTCGTGGGATAATCACGGCAGACGTTACCGGGGGTAACTGATCTTGGGGCAAGACGACACAGGTGTTTGGGAGAGGGTTTAGCTCAGAGGAAAACATGGTGCGATTCAATCTGGTAGCCGGCAATCAAAGTCGCCGAGTCTCCGATCTCGATATAACAACTCAACTCTAAGATTACACTGGATGCTCGATATCAAGCGCTATTGCTAGGGTTCTAAGATCTCTGTCTACAGCTAGACCTGGGGGTCGGTTTATAAAGCACCCGTACCCCCTGGCTTATTCCCCAAGGCGCACCCTGGATCCTACCCGGACACGGCGCACAAACCCTAGCTTTCCTTTACAATAACCCACAATCCGGGTTGCTGGGCCTACAAACTTGGGCCTCCACTAGCTTCCTTATCCTTAGCCGGATCCTGCGCACCGTCCTTTGGGCCGGGTTACTCCTTGGAGTTTGGCCTACCGGGTTATCATCCCCCCGTCAGTAGTCCCCAGAATAGCCTGGGCTTCATGGATCCTCCTTGAAACGCTCGCTATTCCCTGCAAAGATATCAAACATACAGGCATATGGAGGCCGGGTTAAGATGCTCTGATATTCAGCTAGGCCTTACTCCACGGCGGCCATGTAGTAACCCGGGTTTTTCCTCCAAACACCTTTAATTTTCCAGGTCTAAACCCTAATAAAAATGCCAAAATTCCATACTCGATAATCGATCCTGATATCACGGGATGGATTTCCTTCTCTCTTTTATCCAGATGCCTTGCTCAATACTTGGCGCATATCTCGCAGAAACTTAAGTAAATAGCCGTTTACCTCCGCAACTCCCGGCCCCCACTCACCGAACCGGGCTTACCCACTCATACTATAAATAAGCTCCTTGGGGGTAACCCAAACCCTAACGGCTCATTTCCCCCCACTCCGCTTCCTTTCTCCTTCTAAGCTCACTCTCACTGAGCACCACCACGGAAATCCCGCGCGCATCACCGGAGCCCATCGGCCGGAGGCTGCGCTCCGCCACGACTCGCCCCGCGCCGCCGCCAAGATCCGCCGGCGAATCCCCATCCGGCCCGTCAAGAACCGCGAAGGGACACCAGGCTTGCGCCATCTGCCTCCGCAAAGCCTCACTCAGATCTCCTCCGGTAAGCCTCTTGCGTCCATTAATTCGCCATTGCACTTTTTGATTTCACCTTAGATTAGATCCAAATCGACCCGCCAACGATTCCTCGGCCATGCCGAATTAAGTTGCTAACATTCTTTCCAGCTCGCATAATAGATAAATTATGGATTCCAATCCATTCTCCTACTACCTGCAAGTACTAACTTCACCACAAATCCGAAGATAAGATTCCCAATCTGGGCCCGATCCACTCAAAATTTCCGCCTTGGCCTTAATCACCCGGCCGGACTTCCCCTTTTCAGTTCCTTTTATTCGCGTTAAGCGCCTATGCGGCCATCCATCGTCCCCAAAAACCCCTTCAACACTTAGATCCCCATAATTTTCGTCACAATACTTGATACCCGGACAATTTCGAACTTTACTCGGTGAGCTAACACCCGGATTACACGCAATTTTTCATGTCTCAATATTACCCCACCGATACTCGGCCGGCTCACAACTTCCGGGTCTTAGTCCTCTTATCCTTTTACTTTGTACTTTGCAGGTCAACCACATGGCTCCCAAAAAGCAGGGGAAAACTCCAACCAAAGTTAAAGCCACCAACTCCATATCCGCCAACTGGGCGCGGTCTACAGTCACCAAATCCAAGTTGGAGGAGCTAGTGGAGCTGGGAGTCCTTCCTCCTCAAGAGGATATCCAATGGAGAGTGCCGGGTAAGGAGACCCGGCCCACCCCGACAAAAGGCGAGGTAATTTGCTTTGTGGAACACGTGACCCGGGGCTTCCGCCCACCGGGTCACCCCTTTTTCCGTGATGTTTTGAATCATTACGGTCTTCGCGTCTTTGATATCGGGCCTAATTCTGTTCTAAACATCTCCCACTTCATAGTCCTTTCCGAATCATACTTGTGCACTTCGCCAAGTCTAGCTCTTTTCATCGAGCTTTTTCAATGCAAACCGTGCCGCGAGAGCGGTGACGGGGCGCTTCTCGCTTGCGGCGGGGTTTCCATCCAGCGCCGCAAGAATTCTCTGATGCCACCCCTCACCCTTAACTCCCACGTCAAGCACTGGCAGCTCTCCTACTTTTACTGCCAAGACACCTCCCCACCCGGCCAAAGGAAGCTGCCGGGTTACTCAGAGGGTCTTCTTGACATCTCTGATAAATTTAGTGCCTTTGCCCCTGACTCGGACAGGGAGGCAATTCAACCTCTTCTAGCCAAAATCACCACTCTCACAGCCCAAGGCCTCATCGGGCTCAACCTGGTGAAGACTTGGGTAGATTTCCGGATTCAACCCAACTCCATCCGCACAAAGTTAATGTGCGAGTATTCAGGGCAATCTACAGACCCACTCCGGTACTCCGACAACATCTTCGCAACTGGCGATACTCATAAAACCATCAAGGGCTTTCTGACCGAAAAGCTCGAGGTAATCCGGAACATATCCGGGTTAGAGCCCTTCACGCTTGAGAACCCAGCCCCCAAGGTGAAAACCCGACTTTGATGCCTTTATCTTTGCTCTTTCTACTCAATGCAGTTAATAACCCTTGTGGTAACACTTTTCAGGCTGATGATGACTTTTGGAAAACCAATGCCTCCCCTAGCTCCGAAAGTCCAGAGGAGCAAGAAACTGTTAACTCGGACGAAGGTACTCTCCGGATTTTATTTGATTCCCTTGAACTCACCATAACCCCTTCATTTCCAACCATAACTTTGATGATATCCAGAACAAGAAGATGACGAGGAAGAAAACTCCGATGGCAAAGTAGAATCCGCCAGCGACGAGGAGGAACTGGAGCCGACAGTCAAGGTCGGATCCAAAAGAAAAACTCAAGAGGCTACCTCCAAGGTTTCATATCTCCTCCTCGCATTCAACTCACATTACTTTAATGATATACTTGAGCTACCTTGACGTTATCCCACTGGCCGTTCTTGAAGGAGTCGCCCGTAACCAAGCGTAGGTCAACTCGAAATCACCCGGGTGATGATGCCCTTAACCCGGGTATTTCATCGACCCCCCCGCGGCGGGCTGGTAATTACCCTATCTTTTCTGGGTCAAAGCATTCTCTTTAAACCATTCCTATATGACATCTAACTTTGATAATTTCCAGCCTCTCCCGAGTCCAGCGATGGATTTCCTTGTGACTTCGCGGTGAACACCGGGTAAGATCCCCTTCCTGATGTTCCACCATATTTCATCACCCTTTCTTGACTGTGTATTTAGCTGCTCACTGACAACATCTTATAGGGCCACGGTCGTTATCAGCGATCAAGAGGAAATGGGGACCGAGGGCCCGGGTAAGGGGAGCCCGGCTGATAAGACTACAGCCGCGTCCAGCGGCGAAAAACAAGCGTCGCCGCCAAACCCGGACGCGCAAGGAGCCGAGTATCCAATTGCTTCCCATGCAAGCAAGAAGAACAAAACCACCATCTTGGGTGCAGAAGAAGGAGCGTCGGATTCCGACACACAAATGACCCGGGTTCCGCCTCCTTCTAAGAAGAAAGCTCCTTCCCGGAATTTCCAAGGCCCCGGGTCTTCTGATACGAGTAAAGACACTTTCGATCAATTGATGAACACTCTCCTTACTATGAAGACTTCGGAGAGCCAGATCTTGGAGCGCATGGCTGCAGAGCACCAGGTAAGGACACTTTGTATCTCATATTGCATACCTAGTCCCCAAGTTCCAAGTATGACTTGCAAAAGTGATGCTTGGTACTTTACGCCATATTCAGCTTTCCATACAATCCAACTAATACCTGCATTCCTTGCTACTTACAGGCACAGATAACCCGGTCTGATGAAACTTTACTGAAGACCGAACAACTTCTTCTTGCCGAGATAAAACGAAGGGAAATCCTTGAGGATGACATGAAAACCTTGAAGAAGGATGTTTCCAAATACAAGAAGAAGTGCGATGCCGCTCAGACCGCACTGAAGAAACTATCGGACCAGGTCTCCGATACTTATCAGATCTTGCTCAGTAAGTTTTTTGCTGTCGATTGGCTTCATGTCTTTGTTTTATTATAACAGACTCGGGATTACTGATACACTCTTTCTTTTGTTACGACTGCAGGTGCCAACCTTGCGGCCCCAGAGGAAAATGCCATTGTCAAGGCTAGAACCCTCAAGACTGTGCTCTGGACTTTCTTTGCGGGCACAAAATTTATATTGGATGCTGTGAAGTGGCCTACGGAAGTATATCCGGGTGAAGAGAATCTCGTTCAAGCCTGCTCCACTGTGCCTGGCTGGATTGAAATCTGGAAACGCTCGTCATGCCGGATTGGAATGACCCGGGCTTTCACTCTGGCCAAGGCTTTCTTTCCAAAGCTTGACCCGGCAAAGGTAACATCCGGGTTTCCCGAATTCAAGGCTGACGGTTCCAAATTTACACCCAAGGATTTCAAAGACATACAAGCCGCAGTGCGCCCCTCAGCTACCACTTTGGCCGATAGCTTGGATCTAAATACGATTATGAGTGCATACGACGCTGATGGCAAAGTTATTACGGAGGAAGCGCCCCCGCCTTTTGATATCTTGGAGAAGTGGGTTTCTAGCTCGGCCAGGAAGAGGGAGGCGACTGCGAAGAGAGAGGCCGAGTTAGGATCAGGCCCGTCTGCCTCTACACCAGCCGTCCCTCCACCAGTCCGCCCTGATGCAATGAGTCCGGGTAAGGGTGCCGGGAAGGCTAAGCAGCAAACCCAGGACTCAGACCCGGAAGGCCGTACTCAGGAGGCCGAATAGGGCCGTACTATCATAATACCTTGTTTACGTAATGCTTTGTATTCACACTGTTATGCTTTTGATGGTGCGCCTGTGCACCCCTGATACTGACGCCGTACCTTGTAATCGTACTTTTAGTCCGTGATATACTTTGCGCTTTCCTGGCCTTTTGATAACCACATTGCTTGTCTATTCTTTGAACTTTTTCTCGATACCCGACTCTCTATTTTGGCTCCCTTCGTAAGACTCGGTTTTCCGAATACCAGGGGCTTTGATACGTGGACTTTTTCTTTAAGTCCCCAAGACTCGGATGGTGAGGTTTTTCGAACTGCGATAGCCAAGTAGTTTGCTTCTGTTTCGAAGTCCCCAGTCCCCAGGACCCAAAGTCCGAGTCATGGGGGTGTGGCCTTTCTCAGAGAACAAATTATTTTTTACCGAGTCGCAAGCCTAAAGCCATTCCGTGTAAATACTGAAGTTATGCTTGATAGTTGTTGAGTTTCCGGCTATTAGCCTTGTACTCTGCATAAACTTGTGGTTTAGATGACCCTTTTGACTATCTTGTACTGTAAGCCGGCTTTTGCGTGGATACCATGTTGTTACATCCATACGAGAACAGTGTCAGGCAAGTCCCATTGGGCTTCATGGCTGATTGCAATCGTAAGCGAACGAATCATGCCACTTTAGTGCGAGTCACATCGAGCTTAAGTAAGAAAAGTCAAGAAAATTTGGCTCCTTTGTCCAGTTATAAGATTGCAGCCGTACTCGTTTGCGAATAATCGGCCCTTATAACTTATAGGCATCAAGGCCGGGTCTTTTGGGTTGCTAGCTGGGCTACTTGAGCCGCCAGCCCCCGAGACCTGTATATACTCAACATTCTTAATGATACAGAAATACTAATGCCACGTGGATACTACTTACTTGTAATCAGGCTGTAACGAAATAGGACTTGATAACCATCTCTTTATTGCTGCGAGAAAGTTTGGATCAGCAGGCCGCCTCATTAAAAACCTTCCAGTCCCCTTAGGTACCCTGGGTAGGAAAAGAGCGCGTCTGAAACCTGCTGCCCGTTACATTGTTTAGTTCTTCATGGACACCGGTCCCGAACTGGCGTGACCGGTGCACATTCTCCATATGTTAGACTTTTTCATGACGAGTACCGGGTTTGCTAGCCAACCCGGGTAAGGTGTTTCCATGACATGGCCGGTTGTGAGTGATCGTGCAGCTTCTTCTTCTGTGGCGGATTGTTTGGAGGGGTCATCCTTGACAAAAGCCACCATTTTAGCGTCTTGTGTTACCTTGGATTTTGCTCGTTCGCCTCCAGTACTCGGCCTTTTTGATGTGGCTCTACCCTCCGGGTCTGCTTGAGACCGGTACTGTTTGAGTTCTTCTTTTCTACAGGCCTGCTCGGCCATTGCTGCATCTCCTTCGTCGCATTCAGCTGCTATGTCTCGATTTCCATGTATGGTAATGGTCTTCTTGGGACCCGGGATTTTTAGCTGTAGATATACGTAACACGGCCTAGCCATGAATTTGGCGTAAGCCGGCCTTCCAAATAACGCGTGATAAAGGCTGCACAATTTGACTACCTCGAAGGTAAGCCACTCAATTCGATAGTTGTCCTTTGACTCTCCAAAGGCTACCTCCAATGCGATTTTTCCCTCGGGGCATGCTGAATGACCCGGCACTATCCCATGAAAAACTGTTGAGCTTTTTTGCAGCTGAGATTCCTTGAGACCCATGCGTAGGAAGGTTTCCCAATACAGTATATTGATGCTGCTTCCACCATCCATTAAAACCTTTTTCAGTTCGTACCCATTGACTTGCGGTGCGACTACTAGTGCCAAGACTCCTGGGTGCTCCACTCTTTCTGGGTGATCCCTTCTGCTCCATGTTACCTCCTGTTCTGACCATCTCAAGTACCTCGGGACAGCTAACGAAACTGAGTTGACCGCTTGCTTCAGTATCTTTTTGTCCTTGTTAGAGCCTCCTGTGGTATGCACATGATATTGACCCAATTGTTTGGGGTTGGCCTGGAAACCTCCTACCCCCCCTTGGTTATTACCTTGATTTCCAGCCGCTGGATTACCGGCTGGGAGAGGGCCGTTGCCCGGGTTTGCCCCTGGACCCGGTCCTCCTCTCCGTCCTGCACCTCGCATAGCTCTGTGCACTTCCTCATTCTTCCATCTTTGTAAATCGGCGCACTGTTCTAGGGAGTGGTTAGCTGGCCTGCCATTCCCGCTGTGCTTCGGGCATGCCATCCTGAATATGTCCCAATTGTTACCCGGCCTTGGCGGACCTTGATAGTTTCCTCCATTGTGGTTACCTTCGTTGAAATTTCCTTCTGCTCTGGGTCTCGAAGACCCGGTTTCTGTGTTGGCGACAAACTCGGAGCCTCCTTCGAACAGGCGCTTGTTCTGGCTATTTCCGTTATTACCTGATGCTGATCCATTGCCGGTTCTTCCGTTATTGCTTGTGTTTGCTTTTACCTTCTTGTCATCAGCTTCCTCTTCTGTAGTATCTGTCGCAGCGTGTTTGTTGCACGCATCCATCAATTCTCCCATTGTAACTTCCGACGCATTTCGACTAGACTTCATGCGAGTTAACTTTTGCACTAAAGGTATATACTTGCATGTTTTTGCCATGGCCTGTAGTGCATCCTTGGGCTGGATATCCGTGGATGAGTGAAGTATCTCCATAACCCGGCGCACCCAACTACGCGCCGATTCTCCCTTCTTCTGGACGCATCGCTCTAGATCATCAATAGTGAATAATTTCCTGCAGGTCCCGTGAAAGTGCTTGACAAACGCGGTCTTCAATTGCTCCCAGGACTTGATCGATCCTTCCGGCAAATTGGTGAACCACAACTTTGCTGCTCCTTCCGACATCATCAGGTACATGAACTTGGCTTGGAGGTTCTCGGACGCGTTGCGAATTGACATTGCCATCTCGTAATTGCTTAGCCATGTTTCGGGATCCATAGTTGGCTCATAATTCACTACTTTCCCTGGCTCTTTGAATTTTTCCGGGTAAGGTTCAGCTCTGATACTGTCCGAGAGACACTTAGCAAGAACGGTTGAGGCCGGCCTTGCTCTAGAAACGTGTGATACCGCGGGGGGCGCGGCTGGGCGCGATGCTGCGGGAAGTCCATGCGCTGCAGACCCGGCCGCGGCCCTCCGAGCCCTAGAACTGTCCACGACGGCCTGTGCTGCTGATGCTGCCTGAGCGCGGGGAGGAGGCGGCATTTGCTGCTGCTCTTCCCTCCGCCGCGCTGAACTTGTTTGCACATTCCCTTGCTGTTGACTGACGTATGGCGTCCCGTGCATACCGCTTCTGTGATCCGGATAATTGGCTTGCTGTGCCACCGCAGTGTGCAACAGATCGATGGCTTGCCGAGTCTTCTCTGCATGGGGCGACTCTCCCACAGGGATTTGATTCAACGCGAGTGTTGCTGCATATACATTGTCCATGGGGTTATTGTAGTGGCCGGCTGGTGTGCGGAATCGTGATGGTGGCGGTGGTGGTAGATCGTTGCCGGTTGTGACTCTAGTTTGTGGTGGGGGTAACCCGGTCCGCTCATTCGCCTGATGTGTCGCTGCCGTCACCTGTTGGGGTGCGGTTCCCTGGTTCACCACTGGTATCGGCTGATCCTGGGGTGTAACAAATAAATTAGCCGGATTAATAACCCCGCCCATTGCTGGTAACCTGGTGTGGTGCCTTTGATGTATTCTAGACGTTTCCTCTCGGAGCCGAGTTTCCAACGCATCTAGCTCACGCTGCCGCGTGGCCATCCCTTGCCTTTCTGCCTCTACCTGCCTTCTTTGCTGTTCCAGCGCACGACGAGCCACATCCAGATCCCTGACGCGTTCCGCTGCGTTTTCCGGAGTGATAACCGTTGCGAGAACCGTGGGGTCTAGAATCAGGTTATTATCGAATAAGGCCGGGTGGCGCGGGTTCGAAGGACCCGCCCCTGGTGTCCGGTTTTCTAAGAATCCAAACGTATTTGCATGCAACTCTTCATCCGCTGCTCTGCTGGTTACTGATGCCGACTCTCCATCAACCCGGGCCAAGACCGGGTCTCCGTTAGCCGCGCCCTGTTGCTGGGCCACTGCCTGAGCCGCCCCGACTGATGCCGCGGTTGCGTTTCCTTGGTTGAGATTGGCCACGGGGGCCGCATAGACTGCAACTCGGCGTACGATATCCGGTGTAAATTCATGCTGCTCTTCCTCACCGTTCTCCTCCTGATACCGGTTTTCCAGTAGATCCAGGATAGACCCGGTATCATCTTCTCTTTCGGCCCGGTCGCGTGGGGTCCATGCCGGCTCCTCCGGCTGTTCCCACTCCGCGATGGGTTCTTCTGCCGGATGTGTCGTTCCAATCGACTCTTCATCATCTGATCGGATAGACATGGCTTTTCCTGGCATAGAATCAGATCCAACGTTGTCAGGGATCGAATTGGAAGCACATACCATACCAATGAAGACGCTGATCCGGCCGATTGTCACGATGGATCCGGATTCGAGGTGATCCGACTCCGGCCCCCAGCCGGAATCGTCCACCATCTTTTCTCCTTCGTGGTCGATGTAGATTTCGCCGATGACAAGATTCTCCATGCCCTTCCGAGCTTCTCCCGTGATGTAAACACCTTTGGACGCAGGCCCCACGGTGGGCGCCAACTGTCGTGGGATAATCACGGCAGACGTTACCGGGGGTAACTGATCTTGGGGCAAGACGACACAGGTGTTTGGGAGAGGGTTTAGCTCAGAGGAAAACATGGTGCGATTCAATCTGGTAGCCGGCAATCAAAGTCGCCGAGTCTCCGATCTCGATATAACAACTCAACTCTAAGATTACACTGGATGCTCGATATCAAGCGCTATTGCTAGGGTTCTAAGATCTCTGTCTACAGCTAGACCTGGGGGTCGGTTTATAAAGCACCCGTACCCCCTGGCTTATTCCCCAAGGCGCACCCTGGATCCTACCCGGACACGGCGCACAAACCCTAGCTTTCCTTTACAATAACCCACAATCCGGGTTGCTGGGCCTACAAACTTGGGCCTCCACTAGCTTCCTTATCCTTAGCCGGATCCTGCGCACCGTCCTTTGGGCCGGGTTACTCCTTGGAGTTTGGCCTACCGGGTTATCATCCCCCCGTCAGGTACACTAGTTCTGCGGTGGAGTGGCAGTGAAATACCACATGTAGGTAGGTATGGTGTACACAATGGAAAAACTTTGGCTTATAGAAGTTCGGATGCACGAGTAGAATTCCATACTCAGTACAGGTGGAGGCTAGCAAAAGAGTGGGAACGACAGATCAAGATAGCATAAGAGCCATAATCATGCATAGCGACATAAGCATCATTAATTAAAGCATAAATGGTATCACAAGTTCAAATACTAAGTGGTCATGAAGGCTATTCGTGACTAGTTCGTAGTCATAAACATGGTGTGAGCATGCCCCAAGTCAACCAAATAAAACATTCGAAAGAGAATACCATATATTGATACTTTACTATGACAAAGAACAACTCATGAACTTTCAAGACATATTAAACACTCTCAGCTATTTGAGACTATTCATGATACTCAATAACCACAAGGTTTTAAAACTAAAATAATGTTTAGCATGGCGTGACAAAGTTCTAGCCACAGTCTATACAAGCTTCTACTTGTAGTGTTATAAATTCTACATCAAGCAGCAGTTTCTTTTCCCAAGAAGCACCATACAAGATAGGTTTTAACAAAAATACTTTTTATGATACAGCAAGCAAACAGGAGAGTAATCATATAACACTATTAAAACTAACAGCTCTGATAAGAGATGCATGCAAAAAAGTTGCTAAATAAATGCAGATGCCAGGCAAAGATTAAGAATACAACGTATTCCCATGAAAAAGCGGAGCGTCTCACTCTCCAATAAAATAATGCGGGGGTCCAACCAAGATTATTGCAAAAATAAAAACAAACTGAAAGAAAAAAAATAAAAGACGCTCCAAGTAAAGCACATAAGGTGTGACCGAATAAAAATATAGTTTCACTAGAAGTGACCTGATAATTTGTTGATGAAGAAGGTGACCTGATAATTTGTTGATGAAGAAGGTGATGCCTTGGGCATCCCAAAGGTTAGACGCTTGAGTATTCTTGGAATTTGCTGGGATGTACCACCGGGGCATCCCTAAGCTTAGAATATTCACTCTTCTTGATCACATCATATCATCCTCTTCTCTTCACCTTTGAAAACTTCCTTCACATAAAATTTCTCACAATCTTCATTAGCAATATTAGTGCATCGAAATAATAAATTCACATGGTTCAGTTTCAACACAAGCCGAGTACTCAAAAACACATTAGCTAATGTCACAACTTCTTTGAAAACTCTTTTACTTAAAAGAACACCAAAAGAAAGAGATTAATATGCAAATGCAATTATTGGCAGAAATATGTCAAAACAAGACAACCGGTAAAGATGATTTTTTTGGAAAATTTTCTGTTGCTCAAATTAAAAACTGGTCAACTAAGAAAAGTTGCGTATACAGACCAGGATTACGCACAAACAAACTCAGGTCATTTTGAAGTTTCTGTGATTTTATACGTATTTAACAGTGGACAACAGAAATCTGTTTCCTGCGCAGAAATCCGAAATATAGTCCCAACTTTCAACTAGAGGCTTTACTTGGCTCAACGAAAACACAAAAAAGAAGATACATCGGGGAAAACTGATTGAAAACAAAGGAAAACTGAAAGAAAACAAAGAAATAATACGGGTTGTCTCCTGGTAGCGCTATTCTTTAACGCCTTTCAGCTAGGCATAGTAAGCAACTCAAGTATTTTCAAGTGAATAAGCATCAACATATATAACTTCCTCTAAATCATTATTTGCAGCAATAGGCACTCCAGGTGTTTCTGAAGATTCAATATGAAGGTCACTCTTAGTTTCAATAATTAGTTTAGCAATTTTCAGCACATATTGAGATTTGGGTTTAGTTATCTTGGGAACATACATAAATCTTTGCTCCTTTCCCACAAATGCTTTCTCCTTTTTGAATTTAAGAGATGAAAAGGTTGAGCTTAAGGTTCCCATAGCATCCTCTAGTTTACCAATACTAAAATTTTGATTATCATGAGTGTTGCTAGCTTCTAGAGTAGTGATTCTCTTATCAATAGAAATTATTGATTCATTAACTTTGCTAGAATTATCAAGAGTGTAGTTTATTAATAACATTCTCCAAAGTGATCTCAGTTTTAACAGTTGTAATAGGGGGGGGGGGTGCTCCTACTAAACTTTCAATCAAATTGTAGGCTTCCAAGGCAGGAGTTCCTAGAAAATGTCCACATGTAAGAGTATCTAACACATGCCTATACCAGCCAGAAATACCAACATTAAAATTCCTCAAGAGTATCAAGGTAGAATATTTTTCTGTGCACTTATTATGAGCATGATTTATTCTATACCAAGCATCTTTTAAACTGTCTCCCCCCTCTTGCCTAAAAGAACGAACCTCAACTTCAGGAATACTCATTCTAGTGAAATAAAAGCAAGCAAATAAATAACAACTAATAAGTAAACTAATTTTTTATGTTCTTAATATAAAGAAGTAAAACAAGACAAAAATAAAAACAAGACAATAAACAAAATAAAGAGGTTGAGAGTGAGATACTCCTCTTGATAGAAGACTTCTTTCTCCCCGACAACGGCGCCAGAAAAATGCCTTGATGGTGCAGATCGCGCACTCGTTGGGAGACCCCAAGAGGAGGGTGTGATGAGCACAGCGGTAGGAGTTTTCCCCTTAGTTAAGAACCAAGGTTATCAATCCAGTAGGAGAAAGAGGACCTTCGGAAGGTTGATTCCATTGACGGTGATGATGGCGCCTCACAGGTGTCAGCAACAACGTGGAACCTGCACACAACACAACGAAAATACTTTGTCCCAACGGTACAGTGAGGTTGTTAATCTTACCGATCTTGCTGAAAACAAAGATTAGACGTATAGTGTGAAAAAGGTGTATGCTTGCAGTAAGTAAAGAAAGTAGGAAATTGTGTTGGTTTGTTTAACAGCGTGGGAAAATGGACCGGGGTTCATAGGTTCATTAGTGGTGTCTCTCCATAAAAGATAGCATGCTGGGTGAACAAATTACAGTTGGGAAATTGACAAATAAAGGTTGTACCATAGTGCACATTATAATATATTAAGTGCGTGCATTACACCAATATACATAGACCGAAATCCATCTGCATCTATGACTAATAATTCACCCTCAGGTTATCATCCTAACCCCCTTAGGTATTAAGTTGTAAGCAACAGATAACTGCATTAACCAATGTGTGTAATGTAAGCAATGATTATACACGCGGGAACTCACACCGTTGTTTTCTCCATAGTGGAAATAATACATCCTCCCCTGTCACGTTTCTGTCACTCGAGCACATACGAAAAAGAGTCACTAGCAACTAATTGTCCAGAGCAACCACTAGCAACGGAAAGCATGCAAGATCACAAATAACATATGCAATAAAGACTATAATCAACTTGGCATAAGTTCAATATTCATCGGATCCCAGCAAACACAGCATATAAAATTACATAAGATCAATCTCGATCATGATATGCAGCTCACGAGATCTAAACATGGAGGCATATGAGGAGGAGACAACAATCTAGGTACTGCTATGGACCCGTAGTCCAAGGATGAACTACTCACGCATCACTCAAGAGGCAGGCGTGGTGATGGAAAATCCCCCGATGATGATTTCCTCTTCGACAGGGTGCCGGGAGGCAGCTCCAAAACCCCTATGATCTAGGGTTGACGACGACGGCGGCTGCAGAACTTTCTGGGGATATTTTATCAGGTGTCTAGGGTTTTCCATCCGGCGGGAATAAATAGGCGAAAGGGCAAAGGCGGTGGAGGCCTGAGGGCCCCACACCCATAGCTGGTGCGACCAGGGGGAGGGCGCGCCACCCCATAGTCTAGCCCCCCTAGTGCCCGTCTTCGACTATTCGTCAGTCTTCTGGATGCTTCCGGGGAAAATAGGCACTCCGGACTTTATGGAGTCCAATTCCGAGAATGTTTCCAGAACAACTTTTCTGAAACCCAAAACAGCAAAACACATGGAACTGGCATTTGGCATCTTGTTAATAGGTTAGTCCCGGAAAACGTATAAAATGCTATAAAGAAGGGAGAAAACATGTAGCAATTGGCATAATATTATCATGCAGCATCAGAAATTATAGATACGTTGGAGACGTATCAGACACCATTTTGCTTCATGGGCTTACCCGGAGCCCATGACCTCATCACTTGCATAGATATAGTGTTTTTCCCGCATTTTACAATATATAGCCATTACCACTATGGCATAGTTTTTAACTATTGGTTCATGCTTCTATCAAATTGTGTTGATTACGAATTTGTAAATTCTTCTCTATTGTTTATCATAATATATTCAAAGGACCTATGCATTCTTTGTGTATTTATAATTTATGTATTTGTATATATTGGTAAATGTTGGAACTTTATGTATATGTGATACAATGTTCAACATCATTGGTAAAACATAATAAATCAACTGTATCATGTTCAGTGCCATGAAAAAATGTTTCCAAAATCAGGATATGCAAAAAAAGAAAAAAAATAGGTCCCTTAAGAGGGAACCTTACTTAACTTCTTAGTTACTTCCCTCTCATATTCCAAGAATCAAAGACTGTTTTACTAACAAATGAATGCTATCAATTATATTAACCCTTGAATCATGATGTCACAAATCATTATTTTGTTAATACAAACAATTATTTAAGTAACTAAATATAAATATTTAATAATAATCTTGAATTCAAATAATCATGAATTTAAATAATAATTATCTTTTTTGTTATTTTCCATTTAATATTGAATAATTCATATTTACAAATCTGTAAATTGAATTTGACAAATAATATGTAAAAATCGATTAGAAAAATGAGAGAAATTCAAATATGACTTGCATATTATCATGTTTCCCATAAATACATGAAAAACATGAAATCATGCCAATAACAAAAAATTAAGATAATATCAGAGAGTTAGCATGAGGTTATTTATCTCTTTATAAGGATTGAGTATCGCCGAAGCCGGTCACACCCCGGGGTTATGAAATTTTCACGTTCGACAAGTGATCAATATTTTCCCTCGTGTTTTTCAATGTTTTCTCCATGTATTTATTTCTTTTCACTTTGTTTTCTAGTATTTTTCACATGTTTTCATCATTGCTTTATCATGATTTCATGTTCTTATATATACTACATATAAGGGAATCAAGTGAAAATATAACAAGTGAGACAAGTGAAAACATTGATCACTTGAGGAGGAGGAGGAAG
The DNA here is from genome assembly GCA_028641055.1 of Alopecurus myosuroides. NCBI lineage: Eukaryota > Viridiplantae > Streptophyta > Magnoliopsida > Poales > Poaceae > Alopecurus > Alopecurus myosuroides. The sequence goes on from CM054059.1 coordinate 502,933,403, forward strand.
AGTACTAGAGACCCCGGACTAAAGGCCTTTTAGTCCCGGTTGGTGATACGACCCGGGACTAAAGGTCCAGTTCGAACCGCGTGTCGGTGTAGCCACGTTTCTGGACGTTGGAATCGGAGCATTAGTCCCCGTTCCAAATGGAACTGAGACTAATTGGAACCGGGACTAATGCTCGAGACCAAAACCTTTATTTCTACTAGTGCTTATCTGCGATCTACATATTCACAGCAAGGTAGAGATGGTTGGTGAATGGCCAGTTGAGGTTATGTTTGTCCTCTTGTAAAGTTTGAGAGAGGAATGCTTCACTGTGTGTACTATATATCTGAGATCCATATATTCAACAAGTCTACATCTCTTGAAATGTTAAGTATATGAAATACATTTTGGCTATCCGTGAAAAATCTTGCAGGAACGTGCAGTCTGTCTAAGGTGTTGGTGTAGAATTGGGAGTCATCAGAAAACATAGAGGCGGTGTTTCAAATGTCTGAAGCACCGTTTGCTACAGGGATGAGAGCAAGGCTGCGGTTTGGGAGTGGAAGACCAAGTGTTTGCTGCACTTGTGCAGGAAGTGGAAGACCAAGTGTTTGCTGAGATCGACAGCCCAGGCAACACGGCCATCCAAGGCCAGCAATAGCCGCGATTGTGCTATCCTGCTGCGGTTCCCCTCGCTGCTGCTCCGGAGCCACCTCTTAGTACAACGGCCTTCCCCTCGCCCTCTTCCTAGCGCGCCTCACCCGATACGTCCTCTCCGGCGCTACAGGTTGCGCTGTGGTTGAGCGCGAAACCTAGCTGTTGGGTGGTAAGTGTGGACCTGCCGCTCTTCAAGGCCTCCATGGAGCGGGACCAGGACAAAGCCGGATCTGAGCACCACCTGTCTGCTGTTTTGATAAGCTGAAACTGTGTCCTGCGATCAGAGGCGTGCTGATATTGACATAGGGCATCCGATCATGTGGGTTGAAATATAAACATTGGCACCCCTCTATGCAACAAACTACTGCATATATATAACAAACTATTAGTACGAATTTTTTTATGTCGCAAAATATAGAAGTATGTTGCCAAAAAGGCCTCACAATATCCTAATGCACCTAAATTGTAACATCTAATTACACCATGGGACGGGTGTCGCAGATGCTTAATGGTACAAAGAAAGCCTCGAGGCGATTGACATAGCTATGAGTCCAGTCGAACCTTTTAGAAATCACTACATTCTCTCGTTACTATAGTTCAACAAGCTTCGACCTGTAAGCTGAATTCAGGTTACCCCACTGCCTTCCGGCATGATTACCTGATGGCGCTGGCGCTACCGGTCCTATTCTCCTTTAAGACAGACCAGTGCATGTTACAATTCGTAGGCGCTTAGTCGATCTACTGAGGAACAAGCAATCGCAACAATGATGACGACACCGAGATTTGATAACGCAGTTCGGCGAACTCGCCTACATCTGCGGGGCATGACTATGGGCGCTCCTCCCCATCGATACCGCTGCACCGGCCGCCTTGGTCGCCGGCACAAATCGCCGGCTCCCCTTGCGCGCCTGCTACTATCAAGTCGCCATGGGTTACAACATGTGGTGCCTCCTCATTATATGAGAGGCCCTAGAATACACGTGTTCGACTACAACACTACCTATCCTGTCCACACCTATTACAACTCCAAGTCCTACCGTAACCCCTCTCGTACATAATATTCGACACAAATACAACAAACTCCACCTTGGCGAATATTCTCCACCACCTTGAGTTCGTCCAAGCGTCAAACTTCCATGTACTCCGGACTTGGGTTGTCTACTTCGTAGCTTACCGAGAGCTACTCGACGAGTCTGCCGCAGACCCGCCGCCTCCGTGGAACACAGTTGCTACTCCCGTAACTCCAGTCTCCATGACTCCACCTGCAATAGTACTCCCTGGCAACTTGTAAAGATGCGAAGATGTCCTCTCTCCCGTCATCACGGTCACCTTGTTTTCCAGGATCCTCATGGTCTTCTTATTCCGATCACAACGGAATATCATACCACCATCATGAAGAACTCCAAGCGAAATTAGATTCCTCTTTAGCCCTGGCACATGCCTGACTCCCCGAAGCACCCGCTCTACTCCGTCAAACATCTTGATTTTGATATCACCTACTCCAGCAACACGGTGGCCCGTGTCATCGCCCATGTAGACTGTATCAAGCTCACCAGACTTGTACGAAGAGAACCACTCCCTATTGGGCGTCGCATGAAAAGAGCTAGCTGAATCCAACATCCACGCTTCACCTTTAGTTGACCGTCTATCTGACACTAAGAGAATATCGCTGTCCGAGTCATCACTTTTAGTTACTGCATTAGCACTTGACCCACCACTGAGATCTGGACAGTCCTTCTTAATATGTCCCCACTGCTTGCACTTGTGACACTGCACCTTCTTCTTTTTCTTGTTCTTCCCTGCCTCGTATCCTTGCCTGCCTTGCCCACCATTGACTAGCAAACTTTCACCATGAGCGCCTTCCTCTGTGTTGTTCTTCTTTCTCATATCATAGGACAATAACGCCGCAGTGACATCCTCAAGTTGAACAGTCTCCTTTCCATACGTCAACGTAGTGATCAAATGCTCATAGGACGGTGGCAACGAACAAAGAACGAGAATAGTCCTATCCTCGTCGTCAATCTTCACACTCGGACGTGCTAGATCCGTGACAACCTGATTAAAGGTATTCATGTGCTCCACAAAATCCGACCTCTCCTGCATCTTAAGCCTGTATAACTTTTGCTTCAAATACACCTTGGTCGTCGCAGTCTTTGACATAAACTGACTCTCCAATTTCTCCCAAACCTTTTTCGGCGAATTCTCATCCATCACATGATACATGACCTGGTCCGACAGACACAACCGTATGGTCCCGGCTGCTTGAATCTGCAACTCCTCCCAGTCATCATTGTCCATCTTAGCTGGCTTGACATCCCGCAACGCCTTCAAGCATCCCTGTTGTGCCAACAAATCCTTCACTCTTGTCTGCCATAACGCGAAGTTTTCAGTCCCGTCGAACTTTTGCACTTCAAATCTGGTACCCGTTGGCGCCATGATTTTTTTTTTGTATGGCTGACCCGCGAAGAAATAACCGAGCTGCTGTACCCGCGCGCATGTAGCAATAATTTTGCCTATGCTTCACGTACTGCCGCTCCAAAGTTGCTCAACTCCCGATGCTAGCAATTGCCTTGATTTTGCCTTCTATTTCCGATGGATCCGTCTGTATCCTGATGAATTGTCCGCTGATTGGTTTGCTTCGGCTCGTTGCCTGGCCTGTCCTGCCGCTGCCTTTATAGCGCAGGATTCCACCTCCGACTCGCACGTGGAGTCTTTTCCTCCCGGGACCCGGTCCCGTTTTGTTTCCAAAACAAATCCCGTAATGATTGGTCCTTCCATTGCAAGCTAGCTTTGGTCTGCCTCTTGCCAAGCAAACGCGTGATCTGAACACTGCATGCACCGTAAGTAGCTCTGATACCACTTGTTACAATTCGTAGGCGCTTAGTCGATCTACCGAGGAACAAGCAATCACAACAATGATGACGACACCGAGATTTGATAACGCAGTTCGGCGAACTCGCCTACATCTGCGGGGCATGACTATGGGCGCTCCTCCCCATCGATACCGCTGCACCGGCCGCCTTGGTCGCCGGCACAAACCGCCGGCTCCCCTTGCGCGCCTGCTGCTATCAAGTCGCCATGGGTTACAACATGTGGTGCCTCCTCATTATATGAGAGGCCCTAGAATACACGTGTTCGACTACAACACTACCTATCCTGTGCACACCTATTACAACTCCAAGTCCTACCGTAACCCCTCTCGTACATAATATTCGACACAAATACAACAGTGCAGAGTGTCATCGCAGCAGCCAAATGGCGCGTGGATTATCGATTTGGCGCTTCTCTTGTCCCAAACTGCACAGCAGCAGCCTAACGTCCTGCTCAACTACTTGCAGATGACATACAAGAGACATAGTATATAATCTTCCTGTGGCTGGCTTATTGTGCCCGCGTTAACACTAAGACACAAAACATGGTTAAGTAGAAATGGTCCTCCTACCATTACAAACATTCAAAATGGAGCAACACGAGCTCCATGGCTAGCTTGGTCGCCAGAGATCGGACACAATCAAACATTTTCCTCTCTTAATTTGTCCTCTTGAAATTTTCAGAGAGGAATACTACACAATGTGTAACGTGTACATATTAATCAGGTCTTCATCATTTGAAATATTATGGTTAAGTAAAATATTTTCGTTATTAAAGAAAAATCTGTCAGCCACATGGTGATTTACTGTACGGTGTTGGTGTAGAAGTGGGAGTCATTGGGAAGCACACTGTTTGAAAATTTCAAAGCACCGTTTGATTATGTAATGTCTTTAGTATGACTGGGCCGGATATATGTTATTGGGCACCCTTGTGGTTCGGGATGCATTTGACAAGTTTACAGCCAGATGTATATACGAGCATCCTTTTTTTCGAGAGTACGTCAAAGGAGTACCATACTTTTATAGGGGAAAAGAAGGCAAATTACAGAGAGAACTCACACAACTCACACACGGCGGGGAGGAAAGAGGAGACACTCCTGACTCCCTCCCTCGACACCCACACTCCTACTCCCAAAATTACTAGGCTAATCCCTCACATCTGTGTTTCTCCCTCACCTTCTGACTTTCACCCAAAGGGCAAACTCCTCGAGATATACGAGCATCCTCAAGATTGAGCAGATGGACTACGTGGTCTCGGGCAAGCATGAATTTCCCCAACCGATTCACCAATTAGTTGCAACTCATTTTTGTGACTTTGTTTTGCACCCCAAAAGCCTTGCTGTATGTTGTGTGAGTCACCTACATATTTTGTTCTAAGTTACACTTGGTAAAAGAGCAACTCCACCCAATTGGAGTCTCTGGCCTATCGGTATTGTCCAATTCATCAAAATTCATGCTAGCAGTTAAAAAAAATTCCTTGGTGGGTGGAAGCTCACTATAATATTACATGATGCGTAAGAACTTCTTGTTATAATATGTTATGTATTATGTATGTTCAAAGATGCCAATTTGTCTATTCCTATTCAACAACATACAAATACCTCTTTCCCACCTCTCTCTCTCTCTCTCTTTCTCCTTGAATAACAATGTTTTATCCACTCTATCCGAACAACAATGTTTTATCATTTTGTTCTGACAATCGAAGAATGGGGAAATAAAAAGTTATTATCATCTATAACACGGTGTTTCTGTCTCACGGACAGCCGAACACAAAATTTACACTCAAAGATTCCAAGAGACTCCCATACAGTAACCCACGGTGTTTCTCTCTCCATCCATCCACTAATTTGATATTTAAATTTGAATTATATTTATATTCTAAATAAAAAGTTAGAGTTATCTCCATATAAACATTATTTTCTCACAAGTTCTTTAAAAAAAATTATACTAGAATATATATGCGAAAGTTTAAAATTTATAGTTTAAAACTATAATGAAACATTCATGAAACTAACTAACCGTATTTAATATGCGCATGTGCAAAAATTTCCAACAATGCTTCAACATTATTACGTCCAGATTTTCCATTTTGAACACATGTTTTTATATATTATATCTAAGAATTTTGAAAACTATTTAAAATACCAATAAAAAATATAGGTGAAATCTCGATAAAAAAATGGAATCACTTTTAACTTCCAAATGAAACTTGAATTAGACCCTTCAAATTTAATTATAACTCACATAAATTTTCTATGAAACATGTAAAATTTCACTTGTAGAACATGTGTTGCACTTGATGAAAACCATTACAAAAACATAGGAGAAACATGAAAACTATTATGTAAGAAGTGAAAAAATCATTTGAAATTTCAAGTGTTAAAAAAAACCCGCCGGTGATGCTTATCTAGGAAACATCGGGAGTTGTTTTGCGAAATCCCCTCATGAAGGTTAGAGAATGTTTGGTGCAACAAAATTTCAAAATATTTTCAAAGGATTTGACTCACGGGGTTGTTTTTTAATACAATTTTATGGATCATAGGATAGGAAGTTTTCTTATGGACTAATTTTGCATGCAACTAAAAATTTCTCTTATAAACTTTGATGGATTTTTTTTTCAATGAAAAAATGTCAAAAACCTAGTTACTTACAGGAATTTCAACATTTCCTCCATGGTTCAACAAACAAGTTTTACAACATATTTCTTTGTTTTTGATAACTACGTGATTCAATCCATCATATATCACCCGTCGCCACTTCTAAGCAAGTCATCATCTAGACATATCCTACCGCCCAATTCCAATAGTCTACACCACCACCGTCCACATCCAGTGGAGTTGTCGGTCAACCTCCACCCAATCAATCCTCTTGAAGCCACCACAAATTCCTGTCAGAGGTGTGTTACCGCCGTTTATAGTCCTCATGTTGAACATATTCCACATATGAGCTCCACTCGGAGAACCAAACTCATGTCATCTCCATTGTCACGTACCCAAACTATCATCTATTAGTTTGCTCTTACCTTCTCCATAGTTAACATCTTAGTCTATTTCCTGCTTGAAGAAATGAAGACGAGAAACTCAACATGTCCTTCAGTTCTTGCCGATCGAGAGAAGCTAATGGAATAAGTAACTGGTTCCCAATTATAACCGAATTGATATTTTCCAAATAATAGAAATAAAATCCCTTTTTCTTGATATACATTCTTGTCTATAGCTGGTGTTGCAGCTGGAGTCTAATGATGCGAACAATGATCATTTCTGATGTATAGGTTATGTAGTGCACGTACATGGATATGATGCGAACAATTATTTAGTTTGTATATTTGTGTTATTCATAGAAATGCGATCGATGTGTTGTTTACATATAAATCAGAAAATAACATGGTCTTAGAACTCTGTTAGGTACTTTAGATAATTCCTCACATATAAAGTAGCCAATTACAACCAATTAAATATGTCTATTTTAGAAATCATTCACTTCATTTGTTATGACAATCCTATTACTTTTTTTGAAACAAAGGCAAAAGCTTTGCCTTTTATAATGATATAGTAGAAGAAAACATGAGAGGCCTAGGCCAAAATGAAAAAAAGAAGGTACAAAAACGGCCGAAAACACCGCCGGTCATATCTTCTACTCGGCCCTCGCCATCCCGAAATGATGCTGCACAGGGCAGAAAAACAAAAATTATGCGTTGGCCAACTACTCCGCTAAAGGTGTGATCTCTACACCCCCCGGACCAGCGAGGCCAAAGAGTGCGTCGTCAACAGCTGCAAGGCTCGGTATGTTGAGTTTGAAAAGCTGGGAAAGCGCATGAAATGACGATGCAGGCAGCGGCGTCTTGAAAGAATTCACGAATTGCTTGCGTGTCTGCTCCAACGGAACATCCTCTGCGTTTTGAATTCCCATCTTTTTGCTCACTATACGAACAACTTTATCCATGGCCGGCATCTTTGGTTTGGCTCCCAATCGTGCGCTATGGCGAATTTCTGGCTCCAACTTCTCAACACGGGCCATAGGCGGGGTTCGAGGAGCAGGACCAGGAAGCAGGGGCACAGCCGGCGTGACGAAGAGGTCATGCACTGTGCCCAGCAAGGGTGCCACAACGTCTCCGTCCATGCTCCCTCCCAACCCGCTAGAAACAACAATAGAACATCCTCCACCCTCGCCATTGGCCGGAGAGGGTACAAGGAGAACAATCCAATTACGACATGTAAGTTTCATGTGTGTACGACTTTACAGCCGTCTATAATCACTACTGTTAATCACGAGACGTCCAAAATAGTGTTAATCACTGGACATCCAAAATAGTGGTAATCACAAGAGAGTTCTAAGCAATTATCACAAGAGATTGTTACCAAGGGATATCTAGGAAAGTCCAAACATTGCAAACGGATCTTAAGAAGAACCCTCGATAATAGTAGAATCGAAGGAAAAAATGCTCTATGATACCGACATAAAACATAAAAATGTAATTAAGCCCCGAGGTTTTTCAATTGGATCGTTTCGAGAAAATTTGAAAGAACTTCCATTGTCGTGATTCTAAAACTTACATAATCTCTGAATGGAGGATGAGAATATTATATTTTTTTTATGAGGATACCACTTGTATGATTTTGAAATGTATAATATTGGAATTTTAGTAGACAAAAAAGATTATAATTTTTGTACAATTTTTATGTTGTGACCATACACGTGGCTAATAAACCTCTAATGTGAAACGAGTTCAAATGGTGTACTCTTTATCATCCTTCAACATAGGTGAAGTTTCTTTGAGGGGGCACAAAGTTAAGTCTACTCTGAAAATTTTTGTTGTTTTTATGTGGGATTCAAAAAAATATGTTCTAGTTACAAGATTTTGCTATTGACGGGGTACACCTTCTATTTTTGGTATTCTACCCCCTTCTGCTTGCTTGTGGTCGAAAGATGAAATTCTTAGCATGTAATTTGACTATTACCTCTAGAAATTTGATATCTGTAAAGGTTACTAATACTATATTTTTGTTGGTTCTGTCACATATGTTAAGTGAATATGAAAAATTGTTCTTTATCAACATGCGCATATATAAATGAAGGGAAGAACCTTGTTGTATAAATAGTGATGATAATTTTGTCTAATATTATGACGATCTTGCTTTGGAGGGTCAGTTGGTGTGTCCTTCTTACTAGTTGATTGATGTAACTTACCAACGAGAAAACATGTGAGATGTGATCATACTGTAGTATATATAGGAGTAACTAAAGATATGACCAAGTACAGTTGATGTAGGTTATTTTGGTGAATGTCACCATTACAAGTTATGAGCAGTTGGCATCTATATAATCGGATGAGAGGGGAAATAAAGTGAGGGAGTGCTTCATAGCTTCATACAACTCGTCAACTCAATCGATTGTTACCAACTCGTATTGAGTGGACATCACATCCATTGTAGAAGGATTAAGGTTTTAGGTACTTTATTTTGTTGTGAGCGAAATCTGGAAGCTACTACGTACGTGGTAGAAGGAGGATTGGGGGCCGTTAGAAAATGTATTATTACCTCCAGTGTATCTTCGACTTATGTGAATTCCTTACAAGCATTCCAGGATCCTTGGCTCGGAGACGTGTGAATTTATTTGTAAGCTGATATTCGAACAAGCTGCACATTATTCTGAGACCTTTCCCGTACAAGAAATGATGTGTTCCCCGTGCCACAAGGATTGGAGATGCCCACTGCGTGGAAGGGGTCAACTAGGGCCAGGACGTTCGGGAGCATGTAACGGGTTGTGATCATGCTCTCCATTTATCCGTTTTTCATGGTTTTTAGTTCAATAAGTGTAGGGTGTAGCATAGGCGTTCAAGGGTTGCAATAGAGTGACACACAAGCCATTGTGTTTTCTCTCTCTTCTGAATAGTTTCCTCGCGATCGAGAAAACATTAGAACTATGAATTGGCTTTGACTTGACTACTATTATTATTTGGCTCAGGTCTATGGACGCAGTGCATCACAGGGAACTTCCTCCTGTTTATTCTGACGCTTCTCCATGTGCTTATTTATCGCTTTCATCAAAATTTCAGTTGCTCACAATTTTTGCTGGACTCCGACACCTGCAATTCTGCACAATTAAAGTTCAGAAATTAATATAAATGTTAATGACATTTTATAATGTGAATGATTGTATTGGTTTCGTGATATTCATGTAATCAAATTTGGCATAATAAATATTTACATCACCATACATGTGGGAGGACATGAGGCAAATCGACTCATAAAAACGACTAGGCCAAACTTGAAGATCCATGATTCAAGTATACGTAAAATGTATCATCTATATACCTAATAATAAAGGCAATAAGGTTTCTACCAAATTTTTCGTCCAACACAAAAAGACTGTTTTGCCCCTAATTATCGACAAAATTACAGCATGTGCCACCGCTAAGTCAACAAAGAGGTTCACGTTAGCCCCATGGCTCTGTATTTTTCTCGCGTGGAAATCTAAACAAACAAGACATGAGAAAGACACCTTGTGGCCTTGCCATAGCCGGAGGGTGGAGTGTTGAAATACATCCATTGTACCTATGTAAACGTGACAAGTTCTGTACGTGTTCTGTACTTATCTGTAGGCTCTAGGAGGTTAGGTTGTTGAGGTGTTTCGGTGTGATATATACCGAAACCTGCCTTAGCTTGTGTATCAAGTTGGATCTTGATAAGATCGTTGTAACCTCATGTAAATCCTTCGGCCAGGGTTTTGGCCCCATATAAACACGCAAGGCGCCCGAGGCAAAGGGTAAGCTTCAGCGATAACTTTCATATGGTATCAGAGCCTGTACCTTCCAAAACACATCTCACCATGTCGCAATCCTCCTCCTCAAGCCCTACCTCGAGTGCTCTCGGCCATCCGGTCAACGAGAAGCTGACTCGCGATAACTTCCTGCTATGGAAGGCTCAGGTGTTGCCGGCGATCCGCGGCGCACAGCTGATGGGCTACCTCGACGGTCAAGTTGCGGCGCCATCACAAGAGGTGGAGATCACTGCTGAAGGAAAATCGACCAAGGTGGCCAATCCAGCCTATGGTCTGTGGCTGGCTCAGGACCAACAGGTCCTAGGCTACCTGCTGTCGTCGCTCTCCCGCGACGTGCTCGCCCAAGTGGTGGACATCACCACCTCGGCGGAACTCTGGACCGCGCTCGCGCAGATGTATTCATCTCAGTCGCGAGCCAAGGTGATCCAGCTTCGCGCCCTCCTCTCCAACACCAAGAAGGGCGAACTCAACGCCACCGCCTACTTCACCAAGATGAAGGGAATCGCGGACGAGATGGCAGCTGCTGGAAAAAAGGTAGATGACGATGATCTGATTTCGCATATCCTTGCAGGCCTTGACGCGGACTACAATCCGTTCGTCTCGGCGATCTCGGCAGCAGCACGCTCGGGAACGCCTCTGACCCTAAGCGACCTCTTCGCCGAGCTTCTGGTCGCTGAGGGCAGGTTGGAGGCGCAGAACCCCGGGTCCCAGTACGGTGGCGGCGGCAGCACTGCCAACCTCGCGTCCAGGGGAGGACGTTTCTCTGGTCACCGCGGCGGCGGTGGCAACTTTGGAGGGCGCGATGGTGGCTTCGGTCGCGGTTACGGTGACAACCGTAACTACAGCAACCGCGGCGGCTACTCCAACAACAACCAGCAACAACCCCGAGCGCCCTACACCGGTGGAAATCCTGTCGATCCTAGACAGGGACCGAAGCCGGTGTGTCAGATATGTGGCAAAACCGGCCACATTGCACTTCGTTGCTGGAAGAGGTTTGAGAAAAACTTCAAATCGCCGCTCCTGAATGAGGAGAAATCGGCAAACTCTGCATCGACCTCCTACGGCGTCGACACCAACTGGTACATGGACACGGGGGCGACAGATCATATCACAAGCGAGCTGGATAAGCTCACTGTTCGTGACCGCTACAATGGCACTGATCAAGTGCACACGGCGAGTGGGTCAGGTATGGAAATAATGCATATTGGTCACACGCAATTTCATACCCATGATCGTCCTCTCCATCTTAAGGGTGTTTTACACGTTCCACAAGCATCCAAAAATCTTATTTCAGTTCATAAACTTGCTCATGACAATAATGCTTACGTTGAACATTGGCCGGAATTCTTTTCCATTAAGGATCAGCACACGGGGAGGGTTCTACTTCGCGCCAGGAGTAGGGGTGGTCTCTATCCCTTGCCGTGCAAGACGCCTATACAAGGAAGACATGTCCTCGGTGCAAGTCGACCATCCTCTTCCCACTGGCATAGGTGCCTAGGTCATCCTTCTTTTACAGTAGTTGATCAAGTTCTCAAGGAGAACAATTTACCTTTTTCCAATAAAAGTCATGAGTCAGTTTGTGATGCATGTCAAAAGGCTAAATGCCATCAGCTTCCATATCCTAGTTCATCTAGTGTTTCTCAAGCTCCATTAGAACTTATTTTTCGGATGTATGGGGTCCTGCCCCAACTTCTGTTGGAAGGAATAATTATTATGTCAGTTTCATTGACGATTTTAGCAAATTCACATGGATTTATTTCCTTCATAACAAATCTGATGTCTTTCAGAAGTTTCATGATTTTCAACAACATGTTGAACGTCTCTTTGACAAGAAAATTCTAGCCATGCAAACTGATTGGGGTGGCGAGTATCAAAAGCGAAATTCCTTCTTTGAACGTATTGGTATATCTCATCATGTTTCCTGTCCTTATGCGCATCAACAGAACGGTTCTGCTGAGCGCAAACATAGACACATTGTAGAAGTGGGTTTGTCCCTTCTTGCACATGCATCCATGCCACTCAAATTCTGGGATGAAGCTTTCTTAACTGCTGTTTATCTCATCAATAGAATACCTAGTAAAGTTATTCATTCGCAAACACCCATGGAAAGACTCCTTCATACTAAGCCTGATTACTCGTTTTTACGAATTTTTGGGTGTGCAGTTTGGCCGAATCTTCGTCCCTTCAATAAACACAAACTCCAATTTCGGTCCAAATGTTGTGCTTTTCTTGGCTATAGTGGATTGCACAAAGGATACAAGTGTCTAGACATCTCAACCGGTAGAGTGTACATATCACGAGACGTGGTATTTGATGAGTCCATTTTTCCATTTTCTGAACTTCACTCAAACGCCGGTGCTCAACTTCGGGCGGAAATCCTTTTACTTCCTTCCACTCTTTTGAATCCTACACATATTGATCATGGGGGTGATTTGCATGCTGATCATATGACTAATTCTGCTGATGGAACTGATCAACACGGTGATTCAAGCATGCAGGAAAGTGTTGGTAATTTTATGCAGGAATCGGATTCGGATTCGGAGGATTCCAGCACGCAGTGCGGAGCAGATTCGCCTGCAGCCTCGGGATTGCGCGCTGGAGGATCAGCATTGGGATCCGCGCGTTCAGCATCCCAGTCAGCGTCGGAGTCCGTGCGGTCGGGCTCTGGAGACGCGTCATCGCCAGCATCAGGGTCCGTGCGGTCGGGCTCTGGAGACGCGTCCTCGCCAGCATCGGGGCCCGTGCGGTCGGGCCCTGGCAACGCGTCATCGACACGCGGCAACAGCTCACTGGTGCGCTCGGGATCGAGCGCCTCCCCGAGCCCCATGTGCTCGTCTGCCCGCACGCCAGGTGCGTCGGGATCATCTCCATCTACCTCGACACGAGCCGAGCCCTCATTCGTGCGGACGGAGATCGGGTCTGAACCCCGGTCGGGATCTCTTGGATCCGTTGCTGCGAGCGGATCATCTGTGGCAACCGAGCCTGTACCACCTCCTGCTGAACGAGTACACACGCGGGCAAGATCTAGTATTGTTAAACCTAAAGAATAAAAAATGGATGTGTACGTTGGTGTAATTTCTGCAGTACAGGGGAACCGAAAAATCTGCAGGAAGCGTTGACTGATGGAAAATGGCGTATGGCTATGGACGAAGAATATCATGCGCTCGTGAGAAATGAGACATGGCGTCTAGTTCCTTGTGAAAGAGGGAGCAACATAATTGATTGTAAATGGGTGTATAAGGTTAAGAGAAAATCAGATGGAACTATTGACAGGTATAAAGCAAGGCTTGTGGCTAAGGGGTTCAAGCAAAGGTATGGAATAGACTACGAGGACACATTTAGTCCTGTAGTCAAAGCAGCTACTATTAGATTAATTTTATCTATTGCTGTGTCACGGAATTGGAGTATGCGACAGTTAGATGTGCAGAATGCGTTTCTTCACGGCGTTCTGGAAGAAGAGGTATTTATGAGGCAGCCCCCAGGATATGAGGATCCAGCTAGACCCAACTTTGTGTGTAAGTTGGACAAGGCACTCTATGGCCTGAAACAGGCCCCTCGTGCATGGTATTCTCGTTTGTCTGTTAAACTTCAGTCTCTTGGGTTTATTCCATCAAAGGCATATACTTCATTGTTCTTTTATAACAAGGGAGGTGTTATTATGTTTATGTTAATATATGTTGATGATATAATTGTCACTAGTTCATCATCAAAGGCAGTTGAGGCACTTCTCCAAGATCTGCGCACTGATTTTGCTCTTAAAGATTTGGGGAATCTTCATTATTTTCTGGGAATTGAGGTAAAGAGTATAAACAATGGAATATTGCTGTCTCAAGAAAAGTATATTTCTGATTTATTGAAGAAAGTTGGTATGAAGGGCTGTAAGCCGGTTACTACCCCATTATCCACTTCGGAAAAATTATCATTAACAGAAGGTGATCCTCTAGGTGGTGAAGATTCCACTAGATATAGAAGTATTGTTGGTGCTTTGCAATACTTAACTCTTACAAGGCCAGATATCTCTTTCTCTGTCAATAAAGTTTGTCAGTTTTTGCATTCTCCTACTACCTTACATTGGTCAGCAGTTAAGAGAATTCTAAGGTACTTGCAGTACACTTCTACACTTGGTTTGAGGTTTATCAAATCAGATTCTACTCTTGTTAGTGCATTTTCTGACGCAAATTGGGCCGGGTGTCCTGATGATAGGAGGTCCACAGGAGGTTTTGCAGTGTTCTTTGGGTGTAACTTAATCTCATGGAGTGCACGTAAGCAAGCCACTGTATCTAGATCAAGTACTGAGGCTGAGTATAAGTCCTTAGCAAATGCAACAGCAGAAGTAATGTGGATACAAACATTATTGACAGAATTGGGTGTAGATCATCCAAAGGCAGCATCATTGTGGTGTGATAATCTTGGAGCTATGTATTTGTCAGCTAATCCAGTATTTCATGCCAGGACAAAGCACATAGAAGTGGACTACCATTTTGTTCGAGAGAAAGCTGCAAATAAACTTCTCAATATCAGGTTTATACCCACTGGTGATCAGCTTGCGGATGGGTTTACTAAACCGTTATCAGTAAGGCAAATTGAAGCATTTCGTGTCAATCTCAACTTGGGAAGTTGTGATTGAGGAGGGGTGTTGAAATACATCCATTGTACCTATGTAAACGTGACAAGTTCTGTACGTGTTCTGTACTTATCTGTAGGCTCTAGGAGGTTAGGTTATTGAGGTGTTTCGGTGTGATATAAACCGAAACCTGCCTTAGCTTGTGTATCAAGTTGGATCTTGATAAGATCGTTGTAACCTCATGTAAATCCTTCGGCCAGGGTTTTGGCCCCATATAAACACGCAAGGCGCCCGAGGCAAAGGGTAAGCTTCAGCGATAACTTTCATATGGAGGACAGGATGAGATCGCCGTGGAGGTCGCCACCGTGATCGGTTCGGCAAGGAGACATTGGCCCGTGGAGGGGCTAGGAACGGCGGGCTTAATCTTGCAGGGAGGCCACAGCGGGGAGCTGCCTGAGGCGGAGATGGGCGCTGCCAGCAGCGTGGAGATGGCCGGCCTCGGGCACGGCTCATCCGGCACAAGGGGCGAGCCAGGTAGGCGACGGGGATTGGAAAGGAGGGCCTCTACCAGTGGCGGCTGGTGGTTGTCGGCTCCGGCGGCGGGAGGTGTGAGAGGAGGAGGGAGGCGGAAGAGGAGGAGGAGCCGTAGCAGGGGTGGCGGCTCGTCTCCGGGAGAGTAGTGAGCATTGGCGGCACTGATTGGGGGAAAGATGGAGCAGAGTGAGGAGCCGGGGAAGGGGAGATCGAGCCAGCGCGGCGGCGCTGTGCTGACTTCATTGAGAGATCATGAGAGAAGAAAAGGCGAAACAACGATAGCAGTTGCCGCCCCAGGTGATTCCCTCTGCCATATACGAGTACTTCTGAATCGATATCCAAGGCATCATGAGAGCAGCGTCAGGCCAAGGAGCATGGCGCTCGACGAGTACACTTTCTGTAGGAGGATGTGCTGGTGAAGTAATGTAGTACTCCCTCCGTCCAATTTTATAAGGCTCACTTCTTGCTATTAAATTGGTAAGAAGTGTGTCTTATAAAAGTGGACGGAGGGAGTACTCCAAGTCCAAGGCATGCCACGTCGCGTGAGATTCCTGGAACCGTCCTCCCGAGACCCAAGTCCCAACCATGTGCAACACCGCTTTCAGCATCCATTAATTCAGTTGTGTGTCGTGACACCGACTCCTCCTGTGTTTTCAAATTGTGTTTTGGACAAAGCTATTCACCATGTATTTCTTAATCATGACAAGTATTCCCAAGTAGAATTGGAACGGGGATAGATTTGTAGCTATCTCTACTTTCGTGCTCCTGGTAGCCTGCTCCTATGCAATGGACATGCCCAAAAGTGCAGAGTTGATGCGCACGAGGGCCAAGATGAGTACTACTTTGTACGAGTACTTGATTATCCTGCACGTGAGTACTTGATTATTCTGCCGATGTCCGTCGATGCGGCTCTACTGTCGTAGCTAGCTGATATCATGGATAAATTATCCAATTATTAATTTAGCATAGCACATTTCTTCGTTCGTGTATCTCTCGACTATGCTACAATGGCCAATGTTTAATGTTTTAGACCGCCTTAGATACGAGTGGAAACAAGTTGTACATCCAGGTGGGACATCGTGATTTGGGTATTTAATGAATTGTATGATGTGTATGTAAAATCTAAAAAGTTGTGTTGTGTTGTTTTGGTAGTACAAGAAATTAATAAAGACAAATCGATAAAATAACTCGAGCCCATCAAAATAGAAGTGCAAATAGAAGAACAAAAATTTAGAAAGACTCTCCAAATATAGACAATCAAATTTGACGATTTCGTTGGATTTCGCCAAGAGGTGTACTTTGTTGGACGAGGTAGTGAAAACAATAGAGAACTAATAGTAGGGTTACACAAGTCCATAAAATTTCAAACAACATTTAAGTGGCATCGATGTTTTTAATCTAATTTTTTTTTATAACCCACTGCAACGCATGGGCATGTTTGCCATGAAGCAAAAAGTGATCAAGATATGTATTACTGTGAGTGGTTTGGGATTCTTCGCAACAAATATTTTTATGTCTTCCGTTGCATCGCACGGGCATGTTTCCTAGTTTACACTAAATAGGTTATATCCTGGCACAAAGAAGAAATCCCCTGAAAATGGTTATACTTGATTCGTTAAAAATTAGGGAGCACTATGAATCTAAGAAAATAAAAATGTAATAAACGTGACCATCATTGTTTTCTTTAAAATCATGTCATATGACCGAGGAAAGACGTGAATGGTTGTTGTGTCCTTTATTTTGAATATGCATATTCACATAAGGATAGAGTTGGTTCCTTAATGGCTACTGCAGATCATGATTGTGAGCTTTAAAAGTTTGAGAGAGTAACGCCTCATGATGTCGGGTTATACTCCTATTTTGATCGATTCAGGAGTGCAATCTTATGTTGATAATAAAAGCCATTTCTTATTTGAATTGTCATGGTTTGTGTCATGGTGTTTTTTATGAGATGATTCACCATGAGTGGATTTCGCCTCATGAGGGAAACTCGCCAATTGAACTATGGCAAAACAAGATTCGCCATTTGTGTCAGTTCTTACGTGGCTGGGCAAAAATTTAAGTGGAGAGTACAAGAAAATCAAGGTGAAACTCTTATAAATGTCAATATTACTCGTTTAAGTATAGCTGAGTGAGCTGCCAATAAGGAGGTGGATGAGAACTTAGCCAAACTTAGATGAGACGAGGAATCGAAGTGGGCTCAAAGGGCGAAGGTGAAATATATACAAGAAGGAGGGAATAGTAAAAGGTACTTCATCCTCATAGCGAATGGTAAACATAGAAAAAGTGTATCTTCCAGTTAGAATAGGACGAGTGAACAATAGTAGGAGAGACGAATCTATGAGTATTCATCTCTGAATATTATAAGAAACTATTCTGAGCACCGACAACGAGTAGTGTTTCTTTGATGGAGAATATGACAGCGTACATGTCTCAAATTTATCCTGAAGAGAATAATACTCTCATCGAACCGTTCTCTCAAAAAGAAGTGCTTGAAGTTATTAATCAAATGGAACATAATAAAGCTCTAGGGCCAGACGGGTTCCCTAAAAAGTTTTACCAGAAGTTATGGGGGGTCATGAAAGATGACCTAATGGGTTTGCTTACTCAGCTACATAATGGTGACTTACCTTTGTATAAGATAAAATGGAACTTGCCTATATGTTAGTTCGCACCTTGCTAGCTCGAGCTGCACTTGACAGGATTTCGTTTGATTGTGTATACAACCTTTCTCTTGATTTATTACACAAGCAACATCGTCATATAGAACTTGTAGTGGATGAGGAGTTCTATTTTCCCTAATGGCCAAGCTCACCAGGTTGTGGTAGCCTTTTGGTGGCCACTTCTGGCTGCCCAGGGCAGCCACAATAGTGCTTGACTTATGCCGCGACGGTTAAATATATGCCTAATTGGAGTTCCTCATCTCTCTTGTTTTTCGTATTCATTCTAGTACAAGTCGGCCATACTTTCCTTATAAAGTTCGTTGCATTTTGAAGTACATACCTCTTATTTCCATGTATATTATTCACAATTGAGGATCTCTCTCGTTCTTCTCTACTCTCTCAGCAAATTTGTATCCTTGTTCTTCTTAATTTGGAGTACAATCGACACTATTAGTGTTTTGCCAAGTGCCAAAGCGTGGAAACTTGGTAAACGGAGCTGTACGCCGAGTGTGTCCACGAAAAATTCGGAGGAACACAAAATACTAGGTAATGCCTTCTATAGGACAAAGCTCAAGGAAAATAAATACGGCAAAGATGCAACACCCATTAAAACTAGGATCGACAAAGCCCTTGTTAGTGTTTACTAAGTGTCCACTGTCAGACTCTCAGCAAACACTAGCACCCCATTGCGTGTCCATTTTCAGCAACGTAGATGGCTCCGTGACAGTGTGCTAGTGTTTGCGGAGTGTCTAACAACGCACACTCAGAAAACTTAAGGTGGGAAATTGTTTCCGTTGCCTCATTAACTCCCATGTACATGCAAATTTTGCAAATTGATATTTCTGAGATACAGCTAATAAAATTGGGGGGGGGGGGGGGGAGCTCTGGCCTATGATCTAGTGTCAGCCATTGCCAAGTGGCCATGCTTCAGATACCCACAAAATGTTAGGAATATATTCTGACGGGCGACGAGAGAGGTGGTGAGTGTGGAGCTGGTGCTCGAGGATCATCCACCGTTCATTGCTGCCCCGGAGTGGTACCTGGTGATCATGGAATCGGCTGACATAGTTGAACATGCTGCAGCAATAAGTGACCACTACCCGCTGGTTGTTGTTGGTCAGCTCAAATCATGATCGAGTAATAGAGGCACACTGGTACCGACCTGGGGCATTCACTGGTGCTTTCAAATCCAAACATTACACCCCCTCAATAGATACTGAGCGAGAAATTTTCCATGCTATGCAAAAAAATTCCTGGATGTATAACAAGAAAAAATGAATTTTAAATCATGGGATTTTGAAGTGTATACCAAAACAGGTCCCAATATTCGAATGCAAATAATTTGATTGATTCAACATACCATATACGCATGTATTTAGGTAGTGATTTTTGGACTGAGTAGTGATGTCTGCTACGCACTTCTATTCTTGTAGACTATGTTGGTCCTCCAATCGCAGATATTGGTAGGACAATAGGAAATTTCCTTCAAGTGAGAAACCCAAGGTTTATTGAATTCAGTGAGGTGTAGGTTGAGTGTATACCTATTAAGCAACTCTGCAATTAAGATATAACAAGTCTCTTTTTTCTCTAACACACATAATAATTTGTTAGCTATATAGGTACACTAGTTCTGCGGTGGAGTTGCAGTGAAATACCACATGTAGGTAGGTATGATGGACACAATGGAAAAACTTTGGCTTAAAGAAGTTCGGATGCACGAGTAGAATTCCATACTCAGTACAGGTGGAGGCTAGCAAAAGAGTGGGAAAGAAAGATCAAGATAGCATAAGAGCTATAATCATGCATAGCGACATAAGCATCATTAATTACAGCATAAATGGTATCACAAGTTCAAATACTAAGTGGTCATGAAGGCTATTCGTGACTAGTTCGTAGTCATAAACATGGTGTGAGCATGCCCCAAGTCAACCAAATAAAACATTC
Source organism: Alopecurus myosuroides (assembly GCA_028641055.1). Classification (NCBI taxonomy): domain Eukaryota; kingdom Viridiplantae; phylum Streptophyta; class Magnoliopsida; order Poales; family Poaceae; genus Alopecurus; species Alopecurus myosuroides. Next base: position 502,953,388 of record CM054059.1, read on the forward strand.
GAAAGAGAATACCATATATTGATACTTTACTACGACAAAGAACAACTCCTGAATCTTTCAAGACATATTAAACACTCTCAGCTATTTGAGCCTATTCATGATACTCAATAACCACAAGGTTTTAAAACTAAAATAATATTTAGCATGGCGTGACAAAGTTCTAGCCACAGTCTATACAAGCTTCTACTTGTAGTGTTATGAATTCTACATCAAGCAACAGTTTCTTTTCCCAAGAAGCAGCATACAAGATAGGTTTTAACAAAAATACTTTTTATGATACAGCAAGCAAACATGAGAGTAATCATATAACACTATTAAAACTAACAGCTCTGATAAGAGATGCATGCAAAACAGTTGCTAAATAAATGCAGCTGCCAGGCAAAGATTAAGAATACAACGTATTCCCATGAAAAAGCGGAGCGTGTCACTCTCCAATAAAATAATGCTGGGGTCCAACCAAGATTATTGCAAAAATAAAAACAAACTGAAAGAAAAAAATAAAAGACGCTCCAAGTAAAGCACATAAGGTGTGACCGAATAAAAATATAGCTTCACTAGAAGTGACATGATAATTTGTTGATGAAGAAGGTGACCTGATAATTTGTTGATGAAGAAGCGGATGCCTTGGGCATCCCCAAGGTTAGACGCTTGAGTATTCTTGAAATTTGCTGGGATGTACCATCGGGGCATCCCTAAGCTTAGAATATTCACTCTTCTTGATCATATCATATCATCCTCTTCTCTTCACCTTTGAAAACTTCCTTCACATAAAATTTCTCACAATCTTCATTAGCAATATTAGTGCATCGAAATAATAAATTCACATGGTTAAGTTTCAACACAAGCCTAGTACTCAAAAACACATTAGCTAATGTCACAAATTCTTTTAAAACTCCTTTACTTAAAAGAACACCAAAAGAAAGAGATTAATATGCAAATGCAATTATTGGCAGAAATATGTCAAAACAAGACAACCGGTAAAGATGATTTTTTTGGAAAATTTTCTGTTGCTCAAATTAAAAACTGGTCAACTAAGAAAAGTTGCGTATACAGACCAGGATTACGCACAAACAAACTCAGGTCATTTTGAAGTTTCTGTGATTTTATACATATTTAACAGTGGACAACAGAAATCTGTTTCCTGCGCAGAAATCCGAAATATAGTCTCAACTTTCAACTAGAGGCTTTACTTGGCTCAACGAAAACACAAAAAAGAAGAATCGGGGAAAACTGATTGAAAACACCCAGGTGCAAAGCACATAAAAAAACAAAGGAAAACTGATTGAAAACAGAGAAATAATACGGGTTGTCTCCCGGTAGCGCTATTCTTTAACGCCTTTCAGCTAGGCATAGTAAGCAACTCAAGTATTTTCAAGTGAATAAGCATCAACATATATAACTTCCTCTAAATCATTATTTGCAGCAATAGGCACTCCAGGTGTTTCTGAAGATTCAACATGAAGGTCACTCTTAGTTTCAATAATTAGTTTAGCAATTTTCAGCACATATTGAGATTTGGGTTTAGTTATCTTGGGAACATACATAAATCTTTGCTCCTTTCCCACAAAGGCTTTCACCTTCTTGAATTTAAGAGATGAAAATGTTGAGCTTAAGGTTCCCATAGCATCCTCTAGTTTACCAATACTAAAATTTTGATTATTATGAGTGTTGCTAGCTTCTAGAGTAGTGATTCTCTTATCAATAGAAATTATTGATTCATTAACTTTGCTAGAATTATCAAGGAACACTGGTAAGTTCATTTCCAAAGAGTTTAGTTTATTAATAACATTCTCCAAAGTGATCTCAGTTTTAACAGTTGTAATTGGGGGGGGGGGGGGTGCTCCTACTAAACTTTCAATCAAATTGCAGGCTTCCAAGGCAGGAGTTCCTAGAAAATGTCCACATGTAAGAGTAACTAACACATGCCTATACCAGCCAGAAATACCAACATTAAAATTCCTCAAGAGTATCAAGGTAGAATATTTTTCTGTGCACATATTATGAGCACGATTTATTCTATACCAAGCATCTTTTAAACTCTCTCCCCGTCTTGCCTAAAAGAACGAACCTCAACTTCAGGAATACTCATTCTAGTGAAATAAAAGCAAGCAAATAAATAACAGCTAATAAGTAAACTAATTTTTTATGTTCTTAATATAAAGAAGTAAAACAAGACAAAAATAAAAACAAGACAATAAACAAAATAAAGAGGTTGAGAGTGAGATACTCCTCTTGATAGAAGACTTCTTTCTCCCCGACAACGACGCCAGAAAAATGCCTTGATGGTGCAGATCGTGCACTCGTTGGGAGACCCCAAGAGGAGGGTGTGATGAGCACAGCGGTAGGAGTTTTCCCCTTAGTCAAGAACCAAGGTTATCAATCCAGTAGGAGAAAGAGGACCTTCGGAAGGTTTATTCCACTGACAGTGATGATGGCGCTTCACAGGTGTCAGCAACAACGTGGAACCTGCACACAACACAACGAAAATACTTTGTCCCAACGGTACAGTGAGGTTGTTAATCTTACCGGTCTTGCTGAAAACAAAGATTAGACGTAAAGTGTGAAAAATGGTGTATGCTTGCAGTAAGTGAAGAAAGTTGGAAATTGTGTTGGTTTGTTTAACAGCGTGGGAAAATGGACCGGGGTTCACAGGTTCATTAGTGGTGTCTCGCCATAAAAGATAGCATACTGGGTGAACAAATTACAGTTGGGAAATTGACAAATAAAGGTTGTACCATAGTGCACATTATAATATATTTAGTGCGGGCATTACACCAATATACATAGACCGAAATCCATCTGCATCTATGACTAATAATTCACCCTCAGGTTATCATCCTAACCCCCTTAGGTATTAAGTTGTAAGCAACAGATAACTGCATTAACCAATGTGTGCAATGTAAGCAATTATTATACACGCGGGAACTCACACCATTGTTTTCTCCATAGTGGAAATAACACATCCTCCCCTGTCACGTTTCTGTCACTCGAGCACATGCGAAAAAGAGGCATGAACCCACTATCTAGCATAAATACTCCCTCTTGGAGTCACTAGCAACTAATTGGCCAGAGCAACCACTAGCAACGGAAAGCATGCAAGATCACAAATAACATATGCAATAAAGACTATAATCAACTTGGCATAAGTTCAGTATTCATCGGATCCCAGCAAACACAGCATATAGAATTACATAAGATCAATCTCGATCATGATATGCAGCTCACGAGATCTAAACATGGAGGCATATGAGGAGGAGACAACAATCTAGGTACTGCTATGGACCCGTAGTGCAAGGATGAACTACTCACGCATCACTCAAGAGGCAGGCGTGGTGATGGAAAATCCCCCGGTGATGATTTCCTCTTCGACAGGGTGCCGGGAGGCAGCTCCAAAACCCCTCTGATCTAGGGTTGACGACGACGGCGGCTGCAGAACTTTCTGGGGATATTTTATCAGGTGTCTAGGGTTTTCCATCCGGCGGGAATAAATAGGCGAAAGGGCAAAGGCGGTGGAGGCCTGAGGGCCCCACACCCATAGCTGGTGCGACCAGGGGGAGGGCGCGCCACCCCATAGTCTAGCCCCCTAGTGCCCGTCTTCGACTATTCGTCGGTCTTCTGGATGCTTTCGGGGAAAATAGGCACTCCGGACTTTATGGAGTCCAATTCTGAGAATGTTTCCAGAACAACTTTTCTGAAACCCAAAACAACAAAACACATGGAACTGGCATTTGGCATCTTGTTAATAGGTTAGTCCCGGAAAACGTATAAAATGCTATAAAGAAGGGAGAAAACATGTAGCAATTGGCATAATATTATCATGCAACATCAGAAATTATAGATACGTTGGAGACGTATCAGACACCATTTTGCTTCATGGGCTTACCCGGAGCCCATGACCTCGTCACTTGCATAGATATAGTGTTTTTCCCGCATTTTACAATTTCAAAATATATAGCCATTACCACTATGGCATAGTTTTTAACTATTGGTTCATGCTTCTATCAAATTGTTTTGATTACGAATTTGTAAATTCTTCTCTATTGTTTATCATAATATATTCAAAGGACCTATGCATTCTTTGTGTATTTATAATTTATGCATTTGTATATATTGGTAAATGTTGGAACTTTATGTATATGTGATACAATGTTCAACATCATTGGTAAAACATAATAAATCAACTGTATCATGTTCAGTGCCATGAAAAAATGTTTCCAAAATCAGGATATGCAAAAAAAGAAAAAATAGGTCCCTTAAGAGGGAACCTTACTTAACTTCTTAGTTACTTCCCTCTCATATTCCAAGAATCAAAGACTGTTTTACTAACAAATGAATGCTATCAATTATATTAACCCTTGAATTATGATGTCACAAATCATTATTTTGTTAATACAAACAATTATTTAAGTAACTAAATATAAATATTTAATAATAATCTTGAATTCAAATAATCATGAATTTAAATAATAATTATCTTTTTTGTTATTTTCCATTTAATATTGAATAATTCATATTTACAAATCTGTAAATTGAATTTGACAAATAATATGTAAAAATCGATTAGAAAAATGAGAGAAATTCAAATATGACTTGCATATTATCATGTTTCCCATAAATACATGAAAAACATGAAATCATGCCAATAACAAAAAATTAAGATAATATCAGAGAGTTAGCATGAGGTTATTTATCTCTTTATAAGGATTGAGTATCGCCGAAGCCGGTCACACCCCGGGGTTATGAAATTTTCATGTTCGACAAGTGATCAATATTTTCCCTCGTGTTTTTCAATGTTTTCTCCATGTATTTATTTCTTTTCACTTTGTTTTCTAGTATTTTTCACATGTTTTCATCATTGCTTTATCATGATTTCATGTTCTTCCATATACTACATATAAGGGAATCAAGTGAAAATATAACAAGGGAAACAAGTGAAAACATTGATCACTTGAGGAGGAGGAGGAAGAGTACTAGAGACCCCGGACTAAAGGCCTTTTAGTCCCGGTTGGTGATACGACCCGGGACTAAAGGTCCAGTTCGAACCGCGTGTCGGTGTAGCCACGTTTCTGGCCGTTGGAATCGGAACATTAGTCCCCGTTCCAAATGGAACTGAGACTAATTGGAACCGGGACTAATGCTCGAGACCAAAACCTTTATTTCTACTAGTGCTTATCTGTGATCTACATATTCACAGCAAGGTAGAGATGGTTGGTGAATGGCCAGTTGAGGTTATGTTTGTCCTCTTGTAAAGTTTGAGAGAGGAATGCTTCACTGTGTGTACTATATATCTGAGATCCATATATTCAACATGTCTACATCTCTTGAAATGTTAAGTATATGAAATACATTTTGGCTATCCGTGAAAAATCTTGCAGGAACGTGCAGTCTGTCTAAGGTGTTGGTGTAGAATTGGGAGTCATCAGAAAACATAGAGGCGGTGTTTCAAATGTCTGAAGCACCGTTTGCTACAGGGATGAGAGCAAGGCTGCGGTTTGGGAGTGGAAGACCAAGTGTTTGCTGCACTTGTGCAGGAAGTGGAAGACCAAGTGTTTGCTGAGATCGACAGCCCAGGCAACACGGCCATCCAAGGCGAGCAATGGCCGCGATTCTCCTATCCTGCTGCGGTTCCCCTCGCTGCTGCTCCGGAGCCAACTCTTAGTACAATTAACGACCTTCCCCTCACCCGATACGTCCTCTCCGACGCTACTGGTTGACGCAGACGGACCAGAGCGCGACACCTAACTGTTGGGTGGAAAGTGTGAACCTGCCGCTGTCCAAGGCCTCCATGGAGTGGGACCAGGACAAAGCCGGATCTGAGCACCACCTGTCTGTTGTTTTGATGAGCTGAAACCGTGTCCTGCGATCAGAGGCGTACTGATATTGACATAGGGCATCCGCTCATGTGGGTTGAAATATAAACATTGGCACCCCTCTATGCAACAAACTACTGCAGATATATAACAAAATATTACGAATTTTTTATGTCGCAAAATATAGAAGTATGTTGCCAAAAAGGCCTCACAATATCCTAATGCACATGAATTGTAATATCTAATTACACCATGAGACGGGTGTCGCAGATGCTTAATGGTACAAAGAAAGACTCGAGGCGCGTGGATTATCGATTTGGCACTTCCCTTGTCCCAAACTGCACAGCAGCAGCCTAACGTCCTGCTCAACTACTTGGAGATGACATACAAGAGACCTAGTATATAATCTTCCTGTGGCTGGCTTATTGTGGCCGCGTTAACACTAAGACACAACATGGTTAAGTAGAAATGGTCCTCCTACCATTACTGTTAGAGATATATTAGGTGTACATATCTTTGGTAGTTTAGGATTTGTATCATCTCCTACTCTATCTCTATGAGGCTTCTTGCCCTCCAAGTTTGTACCCCAATATATACTCGCCCATGAGGCTCAATAATAAATCCATCATATTCCGTCAATCTCACCCTTCTACATGGTATCAGCCTAAACACGATCTAACCCTAGCCGCCGCCGCCGCTTCCGCCTCGCGCCGCCCCCGGGACGGATCTATAATCGTCGCCGGGGGCTGCGCCGCCCGTACCTAGGGTTCGTCCGCCGGTCCCGTGGATCGGCTGCCCTAGAGCGTCTTCTCTCCGCCGGTCGCTTGGCCGGCGTTTTCTTTTTTGGTTTTCCGATTCAAGATCGGTTTGCGTCGCCCGCCGCCAACGTCGATCCTCACGCGCCTCTACACCGACACCGGCGCGACTACCGGCCTCTTCACCGACACGGCGGAGTCACACGCCACGCGGCGGCCGTAACGGCCATTGTCCATGTGGCCTCTTCGCCGCCACGGCGGCTTCGCGCGACGCGGCGGCCTTCACGGCCGCCTTCCGCACGTCTACCCGCCCGTCGATTTGTGTCGGTCGTCATCGCCGCTGCTCCGATCGGGACTCCTCCACTACCCCGTCTTCACCGTGGCTGCCACACGCACGGAGCTGCCTTGGCCGCTCAGGCACGGCGCTGCGTTCGCCGCTCGGCCTCCACTACCCAGCCTTACGTCATCATCATCGTGCTGAGCGGCGCATCCTCCACCTCGCGAGCAAGCGGATTGATCACCTGCCCGCCCGCGATCCGTTCAATCCAGGCTGCGCGGCCGACCCGTACAGTCGTCAGCGTGCGCCTCCGCAGGTTCCCGTGAAAACCGTCCCTCAGTGTGCGTCTATCACCGATCGAGCAAACGGGCTGCCGCTGCGTCGCCCCATCGGGCCGTAGCGCCGCCGCCCCGTGGTTCTCACCGCGGCTGCATCACCCCGCGCGTCGCCGCTGCGTCGCTCCTCCGGGCCGTAGCGTTGCATCACACCGTCCCCACCGTCGCCCCGAGCTGTTCCAGCGGTTCACTGGCGGTGCGCTGCCGCTGCGTCGTCCCTTCGGGCCGTATGTAGTGCCACAGCACGCGGTGCCCGCCGCCACGAGGCCGTTCCCGCGGTTGCCCTAACGGCGTGCTGCCGCTGCGTCACCCCTTCGGGCAACAACGCCGCAGCACCCGCGGTCCAGGTCGCCGCCCCGAGGTCTTCCCGCTGTCGCCCCGACACACACGTCGCCGCTGCGTCGCTCTTCGAGCCGTAGCGCCACGACGTGCGGTCCACTCCGCCATCCCCGCGCGTTGACCTCTTCGTGGTATGCGCCGCGCTGCCTCCCTAGGCGCGGGAACGCCACCGTCCGCGCGCGGTCTTTTTCGAGTTGTTGGGTTCTTCCTCGCCTACTACGAGCATCGCCGCCGCGCCTCTACACGTGACCGCCGTGGCCCTTCGCGGGCTACCGCCGCCGTGTCGCTCTTAACGGCAACCGACATGGCCCCCCCCCACGGGCTGCCTTTGGTTCCGCCGACTACATCGCCGTACACCTCTTCCTCTGCTCCGACAACCGTGGTTGACATCGGCACCTTCTCCCCCACGCCGACTGGCGCTGCAACCGTCGTCGAGCCTTCATCTACGACGTGTCCCCGGGCCCGGCAAGCCTGGTGCGACGCTGACGAAGGCATGGATCCTGGGCCCTGCGAGTAAGGACACCCCCTCTCACACCTTCTGATCAAGGCCCGACATGAAGCGCCCTTGGAGTACTCTAGAAGGCCCATGAAAAGCCCACCCGCGTCAACTTGCGGGCTAAGTTAGGGATTGTAACCGACTCAAGCTAGGGTTTGTATCCTCTCCGGATTGGACTCGAGACCTGGCTATCTATATAAAGCCAGGAGAGCCCCAAGGGAGAGGACGAAGTATTACCGCACGACCACAAAAGCCTTGAAACTCGAGATCTACTCTCGATTCGAGCACCCTGTAATCGATCTAATCGTTTAATACAGATCAGCAGAAGGCAGGAGTAAGGGTTTTACCTCTTCGAGGGCCCCGAACCTGGGTAAATCTCGCCTCCCTGTCAAGCCGACGATCTCACCAGCGCCTATGACGTCTCCTAGTCGAAACCCGATAGGGTCACCTGAGGGATTTGCGGAGCCAGAGCTTCGACAATTGGCGCCGACCGTGGGGACCGCAGGCGCTGGATCACCGGCATCTTCGGCTTCATCGACATCCAACTCCCGTTGGAAACCATCGACTACGGCTCCGAACAGTCCTGTACGGATCGGATCCGTCGTAGTCACGCCTCACTCGCCGGAATCACGCCCGGTATTCGAGGATCTGGAGAAGAGCGTCACCCTGACGTTCGGAAGCTTCAACTTCATGGCAAACAGAGACGGAATCCTCCACTTCTCGGATGAATCTGAACCCGAATCTGGAGCCGTCAACTCGCGCTTCCCTATGGAGAAAAGCGGCGAGTCCATCCGCTTCAACACGATCGACTATCACGCACTTTCGACAGAGGAACCCTCTCGGGTGCGGAGAGCCTCCCGATCTGCGCCTAGGATGCACGGGCCACGACTGGCCCAAGTCTGCATGGCAGGATCGGAACAGCCCTCGGAAACTGAATATAGCGCAACCGAGCGCGATCTAATCGGCGTCTCGCGGGAAGCCTGGAAGAGAGCAAAGGAATCCATGCGAAAAAGTCAGCCACCCGCAGCAGGTGCCACGCAGGAAGACCTAACCGCCTACCACTATCACCTAGTGAGAGCGGCCTCAAACATCAAGGACGCCCGAGCAGATCTAGCCCGTCGCAGGAGAGCGGCGGATGAGTCAAGCCTACGCCGAGCCGAGCTGTCCCTTGCTCCTTCGGTCGGTACCCGACCCGTGGGAAAAGGACCCGCAGCATCGACAAGGGACCACGAATCCATGGCTGGGACCAACAGGTCTACCACATCTTCTTTCATGAGGGTTGACGACGACGGGAACGTCTACCCGCAAACTCCAGCCGCCGCGATTCTAGCCGCGGCCACCTACATGCAGATGAACCAGCCAACGGACAGCGATCCTCGGGTGGAACAATACAAGCACATCCGCAAAGGTCTAGGGCTGGCTGCCGCGAAGCTCGCCTCCCACGATCGCAAGGAACAACTGGAGAAGGCGCGACAAGAGAAGGACAAAGACAGAGACACGCCCCGCAGGCACAGGAGCTCTTCTCCGAGAAAGGATAAATCGCCACGTCGTGGTCGAGGAAAAGAAGCTCGGCGCCGCGGCGACAGCCGAAGCAGCAGCGACGACAGCCCGAGAGACAAAGACTCGCGGCACCACAGCAGCCGCTCGAGAAAACGAAGTAAAGAACCAAGAAAAGATAGCGACCGCGACCGGTCCGGGTACGACGCGCGATCCGATCTCGCCCAGAAGAAGGTAGATAAAGCGAGGGCTTCACGATATCGCGAACGTTCCTCATCCGGATCTTCGGACGACGAAACCTGCGGAGCACTTTGCTTTGCTCGCAGCATTCGCGAAGCACCTCTACCCAAGAGATTCAAGCTCAGCTCGGAGGTGACAAAATACGATGGCTCACTCGAGCCCTCCCAGTGGTTAAGCGACTACCTCACGGCAGTAAAATGCCAACGTGGTAACAAGAATACGGCCATGCAATACCTCAATTTGCACCTGGCCGGAGCGGCCCGCAGCTGGCTGGAGAGGAGACCACGATCTTGCTATGCATCATGGGACGACCTGCATCGCGATTTCTGCAAAAACTTCCAGTCGACCTACAAAAGGCCAGCTACAATCGAAGAGCTACGGGCTTGCAAACAGAAAAGTGGCGAATCCACGCGAGAATACATCCAGCGGTGGAACACACTCAGGAACACCGCAGGGACAATCTCTGAAGAAGTGGCGATTGAGGCTTTTGCCAAAGGAGCAAGAAGAACCGCGTTTCGAGAAGAACTCGGCAGAGCTGCGCCCAAAACTATAGGGGAGCTCATGGTCATAGCCGAGAAATGGGCCAATGGAGAAGACGCGGTACGCAATGAAAGAACATCATCGCCCACACATGACGAAGACCGTCATGGGCGAAGAAAGAGAAGAAAATACTACGACCACGACGATAGAGAAGAACTAGTGGCGGCAGAGTTCACGCGAAGTCGCGACTCCGGTCGTCGCGGAAGTCGCGAATGGAAGCCAAAAGTAGAAGAAAAATCACCCGAGGAAGACCTCGATGGATACTGCTCGCTACATCTGTTCACAGACAAGCGCACGGGCAAGACTAAGGCAACACACCTTCTCAAGGATTGCCGAAAGTTCATCGAAATCTCGGACGCGCTCGCCAAGAAAAGATTCGCTTCCACCCAAAACTATCCACCGTTACCAGGAGGCGGACAACAATTCCAGCTACCACCGCCACCACCTCCACCAGCCAACCCAAACATGGCACTCGCCGCATTGCCAGCACCACAACAGCAAAACACGGGAGCAAATACATACCCGACTCCGCACGGACAACTCCTCGGGATGATACAGAAGGTATGCCCCTCTCGCAGAGCTCAAAAAACTAACTCGAGACAAATATGCATGGCAGTGCAGACGCCACCAACGAAGCCCGAGTACCTGAAGATGGCCGAACAGCCAATCACGTTCTCGAAGGAAGACCACCCGCCACGAGTCTATCGACCAGGACACGCCGCCCTTGTCATTCAAGCTCAAATTGGCAATTATGACCTGGCCCGCGTATTCATGGACGGCAGCGGCATCAACATCATCTACGCGCATACACTCCGTCGAATGAACAAAAACCTGGACGGCCTAACGGAATCAGAAACATCCTTCCACGGGATAGTTCCGGGCAAGGCAGTACGTCCACTCGGAACAATCAACCTCGAAGTTGTACTGGGCTCCCCACGCAACTACAGAAGGGAATTCCTGGACTTTGAAGTCGTCGATTGGCCCTCGCAGTACCACGCCATTCTTGGTCGAACAGCGTTCGCCAGATTCATGGCCGTACCACATTACGCATACTTGAAGCTCAAGTTACCCGGCGAGTACGGTGTGATCACCATTGACGGGGACTTCCAGAAATCGGATAAGTGCGACATAGAATTTAATGAGATCGCGAAATCTTTCGGGATGCAAGAAGAACTACAAGAGCTGGCAAAAACCACGGATCACTCCGTCATGCCACTCACGAAGAAAAACGCGCCTGAACTGGAATTCAGCGCCAACAGCGACACTCGCAAGCATCAAGTGCACCCGACGGATTCCGCCAAAACCGCGATGGTTTCCACAACCCTCTCGCCAGCATAGGAAAGCGCGCTCGTCAAACTCCTCCGTGAGTACTGGGAAATTTTCGCCTGGCAACCCTCAGATATGCCAGGTATACCCAGGGAGTTTGCCGAGCACTCACTCGAAGTCTTTCCTAACGCGAAGCCCATCAAACAGACGACTCGACGATTTTCAGAACCCAAGCAAAAGGCGCTGGGAGAAGAAGTAAATAGGCTGCTAGCCGCAAATTTCATTAGGGAGATCAAGATATCCACCTGGTTAGCAAATCCGGTGCTGGTCCCCAAGAAGAACACGGATATCCTTCGGGTGTGCATCGACTACACGTCACTGAACAAGCACTGCCCCAAGGACAACTTTCCTCTACCACGAATCGACCAGATCGTGGACTCCACAGCAGGTTGCCAACGTCTCTCTTTCTTGGACGCCTACTCGGGATACAACCAGATCCGAATGAAAAAGGAAGACGAAGAGAAGACGGCATTCATCACACCACACGGTGTATACTGCTATACGACAATGCCCTTCGGGCTGAAGAACGCAGGCGCAACATATCAACGTTGCATGCAGAGATGCCTTGCCAATCTCATTGGCAAGAACGTACAAGTATATGTCGACGACATCGTCATCAAAACTCGAGTAGAGGACACACTCCTCGAAGATATCAAAGAAACATTCGACGCCCTTAATGCATATCGGATCAAGCTCAATCCAACAAAATGCGTTTTCGGCGTCCCTACAGGAAAACTCCTAGGATACCTGGTATCCGCCAGAGGCATTGAGGCCAATCCGGAGAAAATACAAGCCATCCTAACCATGAAGGAGCCTACCAATCTACGCGGAGTCCAGCAGCTCGCAGGGCGATTGGCCGCCCTAAGCAGGTTCATCGCGCGATTGGGAGAGCAAGCGTTACCCTTCTACAAACTACTGAAGAAGACGGACAAATTCGAATGGACCCCCGAAGCCAAACAAGCATTCGCAGACTTGAAACGGTCGTTGCAAAGCAGGCGCATCCTCGCAACACCACAAGAAAGGGAGCCGCTTTTTCTCTATTTAGCCGCTACAAACCAGGTCATCAGCACTGCAATCGTAGTCGAACGACCTGAAGATGGCAAGGCATACGGAGTCCAGCGCCCAATATACTACATCAGCGAAGTGCTCTCGCCGTGCAAGCAGCGATATCCTCATTACCAGAAGCTTGCGTATGGAGTTGTCCTCACAGCCCGAAAACTCAAACACTACTTCCAGGAACATGCCATTACAGTGGTTAATGATGCGTCACTCGGGACAATCATGAACAACCCCATGGCATCCGGAAGAATAGCGAAGTGGAGCATCGAGTTGGGTGCTTGGGATATCACCTACGCAGGACGCAATGCAGTCAAATCTCAAGTTCTCGTGGAATTCATCAGCGAATGGACAGAGCTACAAACACCCGGGCCACCCGAATACACAAGCAATTGGATCATGTACTTTGACGGGTCCAAAAGAAACGAAGGGGCAGGAGCTGGAATCGTTCTTATCTCGCCTCGTGGAGACAAACTGCAATATGTCCTGCGACTAGACTTTCCACCTGACGACCCAGCATCGAACAACGACGCAGAATATGAAGCACTGTTGCACGGAATGAAGATGGCGATTGCTTGTGGAGCTACCCGGTTGATGATTTATGGCGATTCCAACCTCATAGTGCAACAAACAATGAAAGAATGCGATGCCGTTGCTGAAAACATGATCGCGTACCGCGACATGTATAATATACTCGAAGGAAGCTTCAAAGGATGCGAGTTGAAACATATTGCAAGATCCAGCAACGAAGAAGCGGATAGACTGGCAAACATGGGTTCCACGAATACACCCATACCGCCAGGAATATACTTCGAACGGATGGTCAAGCGATCGGTCAAATTGAAGAAAGCTGCAGAAACACCGGCAGCGCCAGAAACAGAGGTCAGCCCGCAGGTCGCGCTTATCGAGCTTATTCATAATATATCACGACAGGTTTTTCTGGTCGAGCCAGTCTGGACGCAGAAATATCTCGACTACCTGCTCAATAAACAGCTCCCGGCCGACCCACGCGAGGCTCGACAGCTAATCAGGCGTAGCAAATCCTTTCGGGTAATCAACGGAGAATTGTACAAGCAAAGCATCTCGGGCATCCTTCAGCGGTGCATCGCACCCGAAGACGGCAAAGAGTTACTCCGGGATATACACCAGGGTGATTGCGGACATCATGCTAGCTGGAGAGCAATACTGGGAAAAGCCTTTCGAGCAGGGTTCTACTGGCTAACAGCAGCCAACGATGCAAAAAACCTGGTCGACAGATGTGACGCTTGCCAGCGATTCTCACCCAAGCCGCACGCACCTGCCACAGAATTGCACATGATACCCATCGCCTGGCCCTTTGCCCAATGGGGGCTTGACATGGTCGGCCCACTACGCAAATCTACTACAGGAGGGTACACACATTTGCTGGTCGCAGTCGACAAATTTACCAAATGGATCCAGGCTATGCCAGTGACCTCGGGTAGCGCCCAATGCGCAATCAAATTCCTCGATTCCATAATATGCAGATTCGGGGTGCCACACGACATCATTACAGACAATGGTACGAACTTCACTGCAAAGGAGACACAACAGTTCTGCGAAGAGAAAGGAATTAATCTGAAGTTTGCTTCGGTCGCCCATCCGCAAACAAACGGTCAAGTCGAAAGATCCAACGGCTTAGTTTCAGCTGGGATCAAAAAGAGATTGCTCGATCGGCTACATCCCGCTGCAGGTCATTGGGCAGAGGAGTTACCCTCCGTACTTTGGAGCCTCCGCACAACCCCCAATCGATCAACGCAGTACACACCATTTTTCATGGTATATGGGGCAGAAGCCGTCCTCCCCGAAGAGGTTAGATTCAGCGCCCCACGAGTTGTAGCCTACAGTGAAGAAACCTCCAACAAAGCACTTGCAGAAGATATGGACGCACTCGACGAAATTCGGGACATTGCGCTCGCAAGATCTGCAGTCTACCAACAATCACTGCGCAATTATCACAGTCGCCGCATACGCCACAGGTCATTCGTGGTTGGCGATTTAGTGTTGCGGCTAAAGCAAAAGGAAGGGCACAAGCTCGAACCACCTTGGGAAGGACCCTACATCGTACACGAAGTAATCCCAGGAGGAGCCTATCGACTGAAGAATCCAGAGACTGGAGGCATCTATTCCAATCCATGGAATATCGCGCAACTGCGCAAATTCTACCCCTAGGTTTATTTATTTTGCAAACAATAAGGCTATACTAACCAATTTTGTAGCTCGAACACATGACTTCTCAGTCACAGCAATAAATACATGATTCTCTCATCATATTTATTCGACAGCTTCCAAGGTTACAGGTACACACCCCATAAAATACACGGGGGCTACACCTAAAACTAAGCATCACAGAAAAGAATTATCGAGTACAAGGTTGCACACCTTACTACAGTTTTTTACAAACTACAGATAAACTTACAGGATATTCACATCCGATAAAGTCAGTCGAAACGCTGAGCATTCTTAGCCGCTAAGATCCTATCTACATCTTCGGATGTCATTCGGATAATCTTCTCGGCTGCAGGACGAACAGCATCATAGTACGGCGCAATATCTTCGATTGCATAATCCGGAAGCCGGGCTACGGAGTTCAAGTCTATCTCAGGATGCCATATTCGGACAAACGAGAGAGCAACAACCGCGCCGCATGTCATCTGATTGTGAACGCACGCGCGAACCTCTCCTTCTCGTCCAAATAACCTGAGAAGATAGCTCCAGTCTTCGGGGCCCCTCTCAAGTGGATAAAAAGCAGCATTCACCGCAACCAGGACCTCGTGGAAAGAACTCATGAGAACTTTCGCCTGGCGGACTCGAAACTTCAAGATAGCCATCACAAACCCTCGACTGCGATCAGACCAGAAATTACTCGCATGGGGCTTTGTGCTGTTAGCTTCTTGATGAATGTGGTTTTCTACCCACTGCTTTTCTTCCCTGTCATCTGGTTTCACAACTAAGAAGCAAACGCACTTAGTAAGCTAAGAAACACAGAGGAGGAAAATAGCATGGGGGCTACACTACTCACATAGTAACTCCTTTGCAATCGAAGACAGTTCGCCAATCAGAAATTGCTCGCGCTCAGCCGCCAATTTCTGCTTGGATATCGCCACGTCAGCTACTCCGCGCAGCGCTTTCAGCCTACGCTCACCCTCCTGAACCTTATCACGAAGGCCAGCAAGAGTGCCCACGGCAGCCACAAGTGGATTTACTGGACTACCACGTCCACTCGAAGGTTCAGCGGCAGACGCAATTGCCTGGAAGAAGTACAAGGAAAGGAGTGAGATGCCCTACTCGAGTTGTTTCCAGTCGCACATCTGACTAATCGCTCGGGGGCTACTCCCATCGGGAGGCAAAGTATAGACGACAAAGATAAATTCTAAATGCAAAACGCTTCGATTAAAAGACCAGCAAAGGTACGGGAATACATCCCAAAATTCATTACATCCAAGCAACAGAAACAAAAGAAAAAAAAAGGGAGTCTATGAAGCCGCGTTGGTGCTGCCACTAGCAGCGGTCGACCCTCCCTTCTTCCGAGCAAACATCTCAGATAATTTCCGAGCAAGAACAGTGGCTTGCTCAGAAAAACGAGATAGCCGTACCTTCTTGCCCGTGGAAGGGTCGACCGGCATGGACGAATAGGCCTCCTCCAGACCATCAACTCCGTTCGCCAGAGCGAACTGAATTGCAGTCTTTGCGCCAGCTTCCGATTGAGCAACCGCAAAAGCTTCCAGGAGGTCGCCTTCCGAGAAGACCTTCAACAACTCGCTCAGCGCAGGCGCAGGAGTACCGCTGGCGACAAGACGGCCATGCACTCGTGCCAACGCTTTGGAAGCATCATCAATCAGGGAAAATATTCCCTCAGAATGCCTCCTGAGCTGCGCGAGAGTGTCGGTCAGCACGTCCACTCGCTGAATCCCAGGAATCTCCAGAGGAACACTCAGAAGATCTACAGACAGAGAAAATAATGCTTAGCAAAAATCAGCAGAATGAAAAGTTCAAAAACCCAAGACACTTACCCGCAAAGCGTTTGGCGAGAGGACGAAGGAACGCGACAGTATCGTTGTCAGCCTTACTGCCGGCCTCCTCCAAGTCCTTCACGGTCTTCCGCGCCTCCGCAAGTTTCGTACTGAGTTCCTCCGATTGCTTGCGGGAAGCTTCCAGCTCCTGTCGGGTAGTCGCCAGTTCAGCTTCCCGAGCAGTTACCTGCTCTGAAAATTTGGTCCTTTCAGACTCTGCGAATTCGGCTCGAGCTGCAAAGGGGATATTAATCAGAAATTAAGAATGGATGATACACTGAAGCCAAGAAGATAACGAAATTTACCTTTCAGAAGGTCGCTCTCAGATTTGAGTCGGTTAACTTCCGATCGAAGCGACTCGCAATCTGTCACGGCCAGAACGACGCGGCGACCGATCGCCGCAAGGGAATCGACGAGCGACTGTGGAAGCACGAAGATAAAAGAGTTAGAAGAAAAAGACTTGAGCCTGTACCCGATTATTTACAATCGACTACAGCCTCGGGGGCTACTCCCATCGGGAGCACTGCCGTGCACCCGAAAAAGACAAAATAAAGAAGAAGAGCAGAAAGAGGTTTTGAGCCTGTACCCGATTATTTACAATCGACTACAGCCTCGGGGGCTACTCCCATCGGGAGCACTATCGTGCACCCGATAAAATTTGTTTGTGAAAACCAAAGAGATAGAAGTTTACCTGTCCAGAGGCGCGGGAGAGGGGATCCGCCGAGCTGTCCGTCGCCTCCTTCGAAACCGAAGTTCTAGCAGCGGAGCTAGGGACATCCCGCTCCGCAGTCGCAGCCTCAGGCGCTGCCCTGGGAGAGTTCTGGACGGTACCCGCAGTAGGGGTTTCACCCGCGTCCTTCGCTTTGTTCCTCTTTTCGGGAGGAACAGCCGCGGCAAACCTACGCGGGCTGATTGCCTGCAGACTGCAATAAAGGACAAAGAAACGTCAGCATTGACCAATAGAGTTTAATCGAATTAAAATATGGAAAAATCTTACTCGTCATCCTCGTCGTCTTCATCCAAGTCATCCGCATTCCAGGCGGTTGCGAATGGAGCCAGGGGAGGAAGAGATCGAAGCGGAGTCGCGGAAATTGGAGTTGGGCCAGGTGACGCCTCCAAAGACTTGTCTTTGGAGGTGACTTCGTTTTCGTTCACCCGACGGCGCTTTGGTGGGACGCCACTCGAGTCTTCAACATCATCCGAGGAATCATGCTCAGAACTCGAGGAGGCGTTGGCCACGCTGGTGTCAACCGCGCGCGCCGTCCTGGTGGCTCGACTGGAGACACGAAGCATCTTCACCAACAACGGGCGGGTAGCAATTTGCTACAGCTAAGCTCTACAAAGATAAGAAGACGATAAAGATCTTATCGACTACGAAAATTCTGAAAAGGAAAGCAAGTTAAAGACAGGAAACTAACCGCAGCTGGAGGAGGGTTTGAAGCAGAATAAGCCTCGACTGAGCAATCGGGGAATTGCTCCCCAACCTTCAGTCGAGTGATGGCCGCGATTTTCTTCTCGAATTCCACATTCGAAAGTTCTTCGCGGCTCACTCGGCTGGGATCTTCTGCGCCCTGATACTCCCACATAGCGGAAGGCCTCTGCTGCAAAGGCTAGATCCTGCGCTTCAAGAAAAGGCTTGCCAGATGAAGTCCATTGAGCACTACTCCCGAGGCTTGGTCTCGAAGAGCCCCTACTCTTTCGAGTAGAGGTGTGACTGTCTGGATTTCTTCGGCTGACATCTTGTGGTTCCAAGATTTGCGCCTCGCCAGAACTGCGAATGGGTGGAATTCTACAAGCCCGCTCGAGTTGTTGTCGGCGACGTAGAACCACTTCTTCCGCCAGCCTTGGGCGGAGTCGATGAAGTGCATGTTGAAGTAGGCATTCTCCTGGCGCGCTTGGATCCCGAAGCCACCCGTGCGAAGTGGCTCACCGGGCTCGGACTCCACCCGCGATCTCTCGCGGAAGATCCGGATCTTGAACAGCGCCTTCCAGAGCGCCCAGTGCGGGCGAATGCCAAGATAGCATTCGCAAAGCGCGATGAAGCACGAGATGTGCTGCACCGCGTTCGGGGGAAGGTCGTGGAGCTGTATGCCGTATGCACACAGCAGCCCGATGAAGAAAGGGTGAAGAGGGAAGGAGAGGCCTCGAGTCACGTGGTCCACGAAGACCACGCGCTCGTTCGAGTGAGGGTTTGGTACCTCTTCCCTCTTCCCAAGACGGACGCGCTTCTCCGCCTCCGCCGGCAGCAGACCCTCCCGTTGCATCTCCTTGATGCTCTTGGCAGTGGTGTTGGGGGTGCGCCAGTCGCCGGCGCGAGAGGCGAGTGGCGCAGAAGGCTCGCCAGATGCGGAGGTTCCAGCGCCGCGTTTCTTTCCGCCGGCCATTGTTCGCAGCGAGAGCTCGAGCGCAGGGAAGGCGAAGACGAGCGCGAGGTGGAAGACGAAGATTGAGAGCGGGGAAAATTTCACTGCGGTGCTAACACCCTTATTTATATACGGGGTAAAGCAATCTCAGCCGTACGATACGCAACGTGGCACCTATCGCGGCTGCCACGCGTAAGGATGAAACGAAGCGGCGGCGTACGCTGTTTCGTGCCACGATCTTAACAAAAGATCGTGCGCATTTACTGCGCATTTCGCGTAAAAAACGGGAGCGACGTCTCGTTTCCCGGTCAAAAAGCTGACAAGGTGGGCCAATTTCTGCTGCCACTCCGTCACGTCCCATCGGGAGAAGAGGAGCACGCCTTGACGTCATGGCGTTCGTCATTCCGAAAGGAAATTTTTTGCGAATGGAATTTCAAACGCGAAATTATCTTCGCACGAATATCAATTCCTTCGGATAGAACACAATTTTCCCATGAAAAAATTCATGAATCAAAGCCTCTTCGAACAAAAGAAACATGCCTTATACACGAAAACTCTTTCGTACAGGCACAATTTTCCAAAACATGAAAACTCTTTCATACGGAACTAACATTTCCAACACGAAACTCTTTCGTGCGGAACTCATACCAATCTAATCGGGTAGAAAGAACCCACCTTATGCGTGATAATTGTACATCACAAGAACCTGGATTGTACAGCCGACTAGGCACATCCGGATGCCATATTCTTCGAATATGAAGGTAAGACCCAAAAAGATCTTTCTTTTGGGCCTGGAATCGCACTCGAAAGCTGCGTCCTCCGGCATAGTTCCGTGTCAACAACACGAAGAAAAATCCTAGCGGACGCGCCGGGTACCCTCTTAGGTTAAGTTCGACTCGATAAGTCCACAACGGCCCAGTCGTGACGATCACCTCATCGGGTTCGAGTCGGAGGTCTCGAATCTGTGTAGGCCAGGAGTGTTTTTGCCCTAGTCGCAATTAATTGGCCCTGATCTCTCGGGAGAGCCAAGCCACTGCGCCACATCCTTCTGCTAATATAGCCGCAAAAACTGGCACCAATGCTGCTCGATACTCGAGTATTTTAATTCGCGAAACAGGGAACACACCCTTCGTAGACAACAACTGTCGAGCTGAACTCCCAAGATGAGATCAAAGAAAAGGTCTGACCGTCTACCCGACTGAAAATAAATCCCAGTCGAGCACACGCTCGGGGGCTACTGACGAAGGCATGGATCCTGGGCCCTGCGAGTAAGGACACCCCCTCTCACACCTTCTGATCAAGGCCCGACAGGAAGCGCCCTTGGAGTACTCTAGAAGGCCCATGAAAAGCCCACCCGCGTCAACTTGCGGGCTAAGTTAGGGATTGTAACCGACTCAAGCTAGGGTTTGTATCCTCTCCGGATTGGACTCGAGACCTGGCTATCTATATAAAGCCAGGAGAGCCCCAAGGGAGAGGACGAAGTATTACCGCACGACCACAAAAGCCTTGAAACTCGAGATCTACTCTCGATTCGAGCACCCTGTAATCGATCTAATCGTTTAATACAGATCAGCAGAAGGCAGGAGTAAGGGTTTTACCTCTTCGAGGGCCCCGAACCTGGGTAAATCTCGCCTCCCTGTCAAGCCGACGATCTCACCAGCGCCTATGACGTCTCCTAGTCGAAACCCGATAGGGTCACCTGAGGGATTTGCGGAGCCAGAGCTTCGACAGACGCCTCGTCAACATCGACTTCGTCCTTCTACGCATCGCCGTCATCTTCCTCGACCACTTCCTCTGCTCCGACAACCGTGGTTGACATCGGCACCTTCTACCCCCACACCGACTGGCGCTGCAACCGTCGTCGAGCCTTCGTCCACGACGTGTCCTCGGGCTTGGCAAGCCTGGTGCGACGCCTCGTCAACATCGACTTCGTCCTTCTACGCATGCCCGGTGCTGGCAACACTGGCGCGTGCCTTCGTCCACGACGCGTCCACGGGCTTGGCAAACCCGGCGCGACGCCTCGTCCATACCGTCTTCTTCCCGGCGCACCACTACTTCAACACCACTGCGCCTATGTCTAACTTGGCGCCTCCTTGCGCCCCGCAGCTACACGGCGACTACCTCGACACCGGCTACCCCCACTCGACATCGACCTCGACAACCCTCACACGGCTACCTCGACCACGGCTACACCACCCTACGCTCTCGGCTACCTCGACCTCGGCACAAAGGGCTATCATCTCGCCTTGAGCACTCATCAGCTTCCTCTACGGTCCAAGCTCCAGCGCCGTGACACCGTCCACGATGTCAGTCCACTGGATTCTACTTCGGTTTCTCTCCAGTCTGACCGTCCGCGACGCTCATGTTGTTCGTAACGCTGCCGCTACGACTGCGGGGGGATGTTAGAGATATATTAGGTGTACATATCTTTGGTAGTTTAGGATTTGTATCATCTCCTACTCTATCTCTATGAGGCTTCTTGCCCTCCAAGTTTGTACCCCAATATATACTCGCCCATGAGGCTCAATAATACATCCATCATATTCCGTCAATCTCACCCTTCTACAATTACAAACATTCAAAATGGAGCAACACGAGCTCCATGGCTAGCTTGGTCGCCAGAGATCGGACACAATCAAACATTTTCCTCTCTTAATTTGTCCTCTTGAAATTTTGAGAGAAGAATACTACACAATGTGTAAGGTGTACATATTAATCAGGTCTTCATCATTTTAAATATTATTTTTAAGTAAAATATTTTCGTTATTAAAGAAAAATCTGCCAGCCACATGGTGATTTACTGTACGGTGTTGGTGTAGAAGTGGGAGTCATGGGAAGCACACTGTTTGAAAATGTCAAAGCACCATTTGATTATGTAATGTCTTTAGTATGACTGGGCCGGATATATGTTATTGGGCACCCTTGTGGTTCGGGATGCATTTGACAAGATTACAGGCAGACGTATATACGAGCATCCTTTTTTTCGAGAGTACGTCAAAGGCGTACCGTACTTTTATAGGGGAAAAAGAAGGCAAATTACAGAGAGAACTCACACAACTCACACACGGCGAGGAGGAAAGAGGAGACACTCCTGCCTCCCTCCCTCGACACCCACACTCCTACTCCAAAAATTACTAGGCTAATCCCTCACATCTGTGTTTCTCGCTCCCCTTCTAACTGTCACCTAAAGGGTAAACTATTCGAGATATACGAGCATCCTCAAGATTGAGCAGATAGACTACGTGGTCTCGGGAAAGCATGAATTTCCCCAACCGATTCACCAATTAGTTGGAACTCATTTTTGTGACTTTGTTTTGCACCCCAAAAGCCTTGCTGTTGGATTTAATTCAAAATACCAAACTCATCCTGTTGGATTTACTTCAAAATTCATTTTTGAACCCATTGTAAAAATCATAGAAGAGCCTACTGGTCTTTTTTTAAAAAGGATGGTATTTTTATTTGGTTGTTGACCTTGATGTGAGGCTAAGTGCTATGAATAGATCTTTTCAATATCTATCCAGAACATTTTAGTTTGTCCATTTTGATTATGTATTTTAAAAGTTAGGTTCAAATCATTCTCACAGATAGTCATTGCCAAAACAGTTATTGTGTCCAAAATAATAGTCGAAACTTGGATCTGCAAATTTTATATGGTTTAGATTTCATATGGTTTGGTTCATGAATTTTATCAGATTTTATTTTTCATTTAGGAAAGGGGAAAATGAATTAGTTTTATTTTTCTGAATTTTTTGATATATTATTTGTATTTTTAAGATTTTAAAATGAATTAGTATTATTTTTCTAAATATTTTGATATATTATTTGTATTTTTATGATTTTAAAATGAATTAGTTTTATTTTTCTGAATATTTTGATATATTATTTGTATTTTTAAGATTTTAAAATGAATTAGTTAATGTTTATTTATTTATTCAAAATTATTAATTACATCATTACTTTTGTTTATTAAAAGATTTATTTGAAATTCAGAGAATAAAGAAATGTGGCATCGACCAACATGTTAATAGGATTGATATGATACTAGTATCACATACATGCGTGCGAAACACTTGGATGCGGGATGGGATGGAACTCGGAAGTTAAGCGTGCTAGTGCTAGAGTAGTGGGAGGATGGGTGACTGAGCGGGAAGTTTGACCACGAGTAAGAAATTTGACTAGAGATAATTGTAGTTAGACACTAAGCAAATAATAAAAATTCTGAAAAAAAAGGGAGTGCAAAATTGGAGTGAAAAAAGAGAGTGAAAAATTGGAGT
Source organism: Alopecurus myosuroides (assembly GCA_028641055.1). Taxonomy (NCBI): domain Eukaryota; kingdom Viridiplantae; phylum Streptophyta; class Magnoliopsida; order Poales; family Poaceae; genus Alopecurus; species Alopecurus myosuroides. The sequence goes on from CM054059.1 coordinate 502,976,727, forward strand.
GAAAAATAATTAGAAACCCAAATGAATTATAGAAATAACGAAATAGCATATAGTCCCGGTTCGTGTGGCCAACCGGGACTAAAGGTCCTCCGCCCCCCGACGCACGCCACCCGCCCACGTGGACGGGACTTTAGCCGCGGTTCGTAAGATGGGCGACTAAGGGGGGGGGCCTTTAGTCGCGCCTATTTAGTCCCGGTTGCGCGGCCGGGATTAATGGCCTTTGCGAATCGGGACTAAAGGCCTATTTTTTACCAGTGTACGTAAGTGAAAGAAGGAGTATTGGGGGCCGTTAGGAAACATATTATTACTTCCGGTATATCTTCGACTTATGTCAATTCCTTACAAGCATTCCAGGATCCTTGGCTCGGAGACGTGTGAATTTATTTGTAAGCTAATATTCAAACAAGCTGCAGATTATTCTGAGACCTTTCCCAGCAAAGAAATGATGTGTTCCCCGTGCCCAACCCCGAGTACGCCGCCAAATCCGTCCCCAACCCCGAGTACACCACGTGGTGGACGCGTGATCAACGCGTGCTCAGGCTGCACTCGGCTCCACCGGGTCGGAGATCACCCAGCAGATGATCGGGATGACCACAGCTGCCTCGGTGTGGAAGGCCATCCACACCATGTTTGGCGCCAAGAACCGTGCCAATGTTCGGCATATCCGGCGACAGTTAGAGTCGCTGAGGAAGCTCGACGTGTCGGCCGGCGCGTACATGAATCAGGTAAAGGTCCTTGCGGATCGGATGGCCGCCGTCGGATCTCCCTCTCCGATGAAGAGATCGTCGATCCGATGCTCACGGGGCTCGGCCCCGATTTCAACCCTGTCGCCGCCCCCATGCTCCACGACACCAACGAGGACTCACTCAACGAGGTATACTCCCATGTTCTCAGCTACGAGCCCTTGCGCGCACAGTAGGCTCAGGCCCACGATGAGTGGGTGTCCTCGGTGAACGCCGCTTCACGGCCTGGCGCCTTCATTACCTCGGGCCAGGAGCGCCCTACTGGCCGCCGGCCTACCAGGGCACCGGCGGGCGCCCCCCTGCTGCCTATCCTCCGTAGGGCCAGGGCAGTGCACCGCGTCCCAACTCGAGTGGCGGTGATCGCCGTCAGAACGATGGGCGCAACAACGACTATAACCGCAACGGCGGCGGTGGTCACAACGGCCGCAGGAAGGAGCGTCCTCGCTGCCAGATATGCCACTACTGGGGGCATGAAGCGGGTGACTGTCAAAACCGCTACAACCCGGAGTTCCAGCCAAACACACAGCGCTCCGGCAATGCCGCGTCGACAAGCTCCAGTGACACCCATCCCCCCTGGCTGATGGACACAGGGGCGACTAATCACCTCACGATCCATCTTGAACACCTCCACGTTCATGATCGGTATCACGTAAAGGATCAAGTGCATGTGGCTAATGGTAAGGACTTGTCAATTTCACATAGTGGTCATTCAAATTTAGCCGGTTATTCCCTTCGCTTGAACAATATTCTTCATGTTCCTCATCTTCGACAACACCTTTTATCAATTTACCGCCTTGTTTGTGATAATGACGTGTTTTTTGAGTTTCACCGTTATTTTTTCTGTGTCAAGGACAAAGTCATGAAGAGAATACTTCTTTAAGGTAGAAGCTACGGAGGTCTCTACCCAGTTCTTTTTAGCCGAGTCACATCATCTCTCCATGCTCTCTCCGCCGGCAAAGCAAACCTGACGTAGTGGCACCATCGTTTAGGTCATCCTCCGGATAAAGTAGTTCAGTGCACTGTTAGCCCAAATAATATTTCGTGTTCTTATGAGTCAAACAATCATGTCTCAGTCTGTGATGCTTGTCAGTGTGGCAAAAGTCGTCGGTTCTCGTATACTTCTTCAAATCGTGTGTCTACTATGCCTCTTGAATTTATTCACTCGTATGTTTGGAGTCTTGCGTTTGCCTCCTCTAGAGGTTTCATATATTATGTTAGTTTTATTGATGATTACACACGTTTTTGTTTTATTTTCTTAAAACCAAGTCTGATGTTGAGCATGTGTTTTATGCCTTCTAGGCCTATGTTGAGCGCATTTTGAGTTCGAAGATCAAGGCTGTTCAGTCCGATTGGCGTGGTGAATATCACAAAATCCATCGCTATTTTTAGCGCACATGCATTGTTCATCGTGTGTCCTTCCCTCATACGTCGCACCAAAATGGTGTTGCAGAACGTAAACATCGGCACCTTGTCGAAACAGGTCTGGCCCTCCTCGCGCATGTCTCCCTTTTGCTTCAGTATTGGGATGGGGCTTCCTAACCGCCTGCTACCTCATAAATCACATGCATGCCCCTATTCTTCTATTGGAAGCACCTATCACTCTCCTATTCAAAGTTCCTCCCAATTACTCCTTCTTTCGCATTTTTGGTTGTGCTTGCTGGCCTAATCTACGTAAGTACAACACACTTAAGTTATCATTCTGTTCCAAGATGTGTGTGTTCCTAGGCTACAGTCCAATGCATAAGAGGTACAAGTGTATGGATAGGTACATGAGGCACATATTTATATTTCTCGGGACGTCCTCTTCGATGAATCCGTTTTCCCTTCGCGGCCCTGGTGTCACGGTGGATGTCTCTACCCTCGAACACGTCATCACTTTTCCGTCTTTTGAACCGGCTACGAGTGATCATGTGCGAAATTACGATCGGATTATTCTCCAATTGTCTCTTCGATCTTGCCGGCTCCGGAGCAGGTCACGTCACTGATCGACGTGAATGGGCACGACGCTACCCCGAGGATGTGGCTGGCGCGCCTCCCTCTCCCGCGCGTCACATGGGCTCTATCGTAGATCCTACCGTGGCATCCCTGATGCCCCATCTGCCGAGAGCCCTGCTGCGGGCGTGCGGCAGCCGCCCGCCGCGGCTTCCCCTGCAGCGGTCATACAACAGCCGGCCGTGGAGGTGCCTCCTGTCGCGGCACCCCCTAGTCACAGCATGAGCACTAGTCTCTGTGATGCTACTCGCCGCGAGAAGAAGAACACTGACGTCACCATCCGCTATGATACTCGACGATGAGCCTTCTTTGCTGCTCCCCTCTCTTATCGAGAGGCTCTTCGCGAACCTGCATGGCGGGACGCCATGTCTGCTGAATTCTCGGTGATTCGTCAGACTGGCACCTGGACTTTGGTGCCTCTGCCTCGTGATGTCAACTTGGTCAGCTGCAAGTGGATCTTCAATACCAAACACCACCCTGATGGCTCCATTGAAAAGCATAAAGCTCGTCTAGTTGCTCTCGGCTTCTCCCAGCAACACGGTATTGATTATGGAGACACCTTCAGTCCCGTGGTGAAGACAACGACAGTCCGCTTGGTACTCTCCTTGGTTGTTTCTCGAGGATGGAGTCTTTGTCAAGTTGATGTGAGAAATGCTTTCCTTCATGGCTTTCTGACGGAAGAGGTCTATATGCAGCAGCCCCCTGGGTTCGAAGATTCTCAGTACCCCACCCACGTGTGCAAATTGCAGCGTGCAATATATGGACCGAAGCAGCCCCCGCGAGCTTGGTATGCTCGTCTTAGTGAGCCTCTCCTGCTGCTTGGTTTGACGGCCTCCAAGGCCGACACCTCCTTGTTCGTGTTCTCTCAAGAAGGTGTTCAGCTCTATATGCTTGTGTATGTTGACGATATCGTCATCACTGGCTCTACTCCTGCTGCAGTTGATAGTCTCGTGGCCTCCCTCTCGGACAACTTTCCCATCAAGGATCTTGGTGCTCTGGACGATTTTCTTGGCCTAGAAGTATCTTGCAATTCCGGGGCCATGAGTCTCACCCAGCGCAAGTATGCGCTAGACCTTCTACACCGGGTTAATATGGAGAATTGCTTCTACTCCACTGGCAACCGGGGAGAAGCTTGCACGTGACAATGGACACATATTGTGTACTGATGTTGCTTTCCGGTATCGTAGTATAGTTGGGAGACTCCGGTACTTGACTCTCACTCGGACATATATTTTGTTTGCAGTAAACAAGGTGTCTCAGTTTCTCTCACAACCAACGGAAGTACATTGGGAAGCTGTGAAGCACATCTTGCGATATGTGAAGAGCACATTGGGCAGGATACGTTGATGATTGACGATCCACAGGAGGTTTTTCCATCTTTGTAGGTCCGAAATTGATTTCTTGGAGTTTGAAGAAACAACCTACCGTCTCGAAATCCACTACCGAGGCAGAATACAAAGCATTGGTAAATGGCGCTGCTGAGTGTACTCCTATTTTATGGTGCGATAAACTTGGGGCTACATACCTGACAACAAACCCCATGTTTAATGCTCGTACAAAGCACATAGAAATTGATTTTTATTTTGTGCGTGAGCGAGTAGTGGCTAGAGCTCTTCAAGTCTGGTGTATTTGCTTCGATGATCAGTTAGCTGATGAATTTACGAAGCCAGCTACCCAGCATATGTTAAACCGTTTTAGAACCAATCTGAATTTAGTTAGAAGTTCAGATTGAGGGGGTGTGTTGAAAGCGGTTTTGTATTAGGTAACCGTACGTGTACATACCATATGTTGTACCCTGTTGATGACTATATAAAGTGATCACCGTGGAGGCTAGACCCCACGCAAACCCTAAACACTTGTTTAACTATATCTCCCTATCTGGCTCTGTGCGATTGAAAATTTCCTTGTTCCAAATATTACACTCAAATTTTTTAGAGGGCATATAGCAGTAGTTAACCATCAAACGGTAGTGCCAGTCAGAAAAATATTCAAATAGTAGCATAAAAGACCATCGTTCCTCTGGCTGTACCTTGCAGTAAGTTTGTCGGATGATGTTGTGATCTTAGAACTAGACTTTTTCTTTCTCTCTTCTTGTCCCTTGGGCATGTTTGTGCTGCTGCCCCAGCATTCCAGTGGTTGTATCGTGTGGTTGCTATATTAATATAGCGGGGTGCTAGCCTATTTTGTTAAGCCACTACCGAGAGACCATATTCTCGAGCTCCTCCCTCTCCCTCCCTCTCCCTAACCCTAGCGCCGCCATCCCTCTTCCCCCGCCCGCGCCGCCGCCGGAGGAAACCGTCGGGAGAAGCCCGCGCGGCGGACGGTGGCGGCAGAACTCTCGCGCGCGGGGCTCTCGTGGCATGGTCCGGGTGGTTCCACCGATGAGATCTAGGACGGCTCGGCCATGGTGCGGCCGGCGAGGAGACCTTGTGTAACATCCCAAGTCTGAAAAATAGCCATTAGAATGTTTGCTATCTGTTATTTTATGTTTTGCATCATGGCATCATGTTGATTGCATTTGTTTTGTTTGTTTTCCATTTGTTTTCCTCTGTTTTCAGTTGTTTTCCAACTGTTTTCATTTGTTTTCCTTTGTTTTCTATTTGAATTTCAAACCAAAATTCAAACCCTTTGTTTCATCCTTGTGATGTTACAATTTCCAAAATGTTATTTCAAATAAAAACAACCAAATTGTTTTCTTTTTATCTCAAAATGCTCACCTGGTAAATTGTTGGTTTTAATCAATCATTTAAATTCCAAAAGCACCTTTAAAATTCAAATCAAGCACTAAAACACAATCACTTTGAATTATTATGATATCAAAACAAATCCACTCCATTTGGTTATATTTAACATAGGGTTCCCCCTATTAAAACCTTTGTTTTCAATATCACTTTATTTAATAACAAAATACCCTAAAGTTGAGCTAATTCAAACAGTACCAAAATTCCATGTTTTTGAATTCCAAAAATGGGTTTTTGGTTGCAATTAACCTATGTGCTCACCCTAATTTTTCTGGAATTGTTGGCAAACCCCAAAGCATCTTTTCCTTCCATTTGGTTTTCTAAAAAAAAAATGGAATAAAAAGTTTAAAACCAAGGGAGAGAGAGAGAGCAGCAGGCCCAATTTTCTCTCCTAGCCCATCTATTTTCCCTTTGGCCTTTTCCCCTCAGGCCCATACCCCCTTGTCGTCTTCCACCTCCTGTACGAACACCATCCATGGTGTACACGTGCATCAGAGGAGCAGGGAACGGCTGTGCCTCCTTCCCCCCTCCTTAAAACCCTAGGCCGAGCCCTAGGGTTCCCCTAGCTCCCTCCTTCTTCCTCCCTCAAGCCGTCTCCATTCTCTCTTCCTCCCTCTGCCTCTTCTCTCTGTAACACTGTAACTGAACCGAAAATTCTCTATTTTTGCTCCGGTGATCGCCGGCCGGTTGGGGCCTCTCCGGCCGCGGTGGGGGCGAGAATGGAACCGCCCCACCGCGGGCTTCCTCTCCACGCCCTCGGCTCAAGCCGGGAGGGCCTGAGTCGTCGGCGCCGTCCTCCCCAACGCCGGCCACCTCCCCTGCATCGTTCCTGCCTGCTGCTCCCTGTCCGCCTCCGATCGCCTCCAACCGCCCCAAGGTGAGACCCCTCCGGTCCCCTGCCTCCTCCCTCCTCTCCTCTAGGGCCGCCTCCCTTTTCCCCCTTGGCCGCCCCCTCTCAGGCGAGCAGCTGCTGGAGACCATCGATCTGTTCCATGGCTGCCTGCTCGGGTTCAGTACGTGCAGGTTTTTGGGTTCAGAGAAAAAGTCCCGCAGCAGAAACACATACCCCCCGAGACCCCCCTCCCTATCACAGCAGCCACACCACCCCACTGGTTCTGTTCCCCTTGGCGCATCAGGAGGTGCAGGGATCAAATCCCACCCCCTGCACAATTACCAAACTTTTTGTTTTTCAATTGTTTGGTCACAAAACTTTCTGGTATTCACACCTAGGCCCCTGGTAATTAATCTAGATCCCTGAAAAATATTTCCTAAGTCCCTAGATCATAAAAAAATGGCAGATTTGCACTATATTTTGTAAATTGCATAAATAAATCATCCTAACTCCAAATCCAACATTTTTGATATGTTTTCAATACCAAATTAAATGTTCTATCCAAATATAAATTTTTTTTAATGTTTTGAATATTTTAAATTGGTGCAATATTTGAAAACTTGTCAAATTCACTTAAATTTGCAAAATTCATAACTTGCTCATAAAAATTCCAAATTTCACAAACCAAATATGTTTTCCAATCAATTTTTCATGTAATTTCCAAATATAAATTTTGTTTGCTGTTTTGAATAATTTAAATTGCTGAAAACAACTGGTTCTTGTTTATTGCATTTAAAATTGCCAAAATAATAACTTGATCATTTTAAATCCAATTTCCACAAATGAAATATGTTTTCCATGCAAAATTAAACCCTCTTTCCAAATATAAACTTTGTTTTCTGTTTTGAATAACTAAAATTGGTTAAATAATTTAAACCTTGTTTATTTCATTTAAAATTGGTAATTTCATAACTTGATCAAAACAAATTCTTTTGGGACATATAAAATATGTTTCCCAACCCTAAGAGTATAAACTTTTCAAATACGAATTTGGTTTAATGCTTTGAACAAATAAAAATTCAAATAAGTTCATGTTTGAATTAAATTCATTTAATTCTTGCCTAAACTTGTTTAATTCATAAATAATTTATTTGAAATCCTTTTTCAACAAGTGAAACATGTAATCCACCCAAAATCTTGTGTTCTTTTCAAATATAAACTTTGTTATCTATTTTGAACAATTTAAAGTGGTGAAAACAACAAATGCTTGAGCAACACCTTTAAGTAACCAAAATTTTCCTAACTTAATGAATGAATTTCCAAACTTGTTAACCCTTATTTCCATTTGGTTCTATTGTTGTTATTTTTCTGTTTTCCTCATCCAGGCATCATGCTAATCCACTTTCATATAATGATTAGTTGTAAAACAATTAATTCAACCATAATTCATGGGCTTTCCATATGCAATCCAATTGCATATGGGTCCATTTAATCCTGTTTCTATCTTGTCAACTATTTCCTTTGGATGCATCAATTAAACTGTCATGCATCATCTTGATTGTGCACAATGCTATGATATTGATTGTTTATATTTCTGCCTTGTTTGTTTGCTTCTTCTCGGATACACGACGACGTTGAGACCGGCGATACCTACGACACCCCTCTAAGGAGTTAGCTCAGTACCAGGCTACTGGGTTTGCAGGCAAGTTAGCACTCACATGAACCATTGTGTTCCTTTCAACATTGGTTACCGATACTTTCCGTTGTCTATTTCTGCTAGCCCTATGATTAGTTGTTTCTGTTACGAACCCATCACATGTATCCTTTAACCCTGATATTGCCTCACCTCCATACCTATAACCATTGCTTGTTGCCCGTGTCTTACTAGCATGCTTAGGGTTGTTTTGTTCGAGTCTGTTACCCGTTACTTTCTGTAATTATTTCATTATGTTCTGGGGCTCGATGTTAAACAACAACCTGTTAATTTTGGGTAATAATAACTTGCTGATAAGGCACCGGCAGGAGGCCCGGGTTAGGGTTTTGGAGCCGGCTGGTGTCGAAACTAGGAAAAGGGTCTTGTCTACTGATCCATGATGAGCATGCTCACCGCATCCGGGTGGTAGTATGGGACCCCCCTCGACTTAGACCTGATCTGCAGCTTGTCCGAAGAGCGACACTTAGTTCGGGTGTTCCATTTGCTCCTTTGCATAATGGGAGGGCCCCCCATGGTTACTGGTGATGGTTATGATGATGATGCATATAGGGCGAGGCCTGTGGTGCCGGGGGGTGTGGTTTTCACCCCTGCGCTTAGCGGACTGGCCGGGACCTTATAGCTCCGTGGCTCCTAGGATGGGTTGTAGAGATGGTTTGGGTCGTGTCAAGCCAACCTGAGTTTTAGTTGGTGGCTTGAGTGTGTACGGGTACTGGAGCACACCCTGCAGGGATAAATCTTCTCGAGAAGTCGTGTTGTCCGCGGTTATGTGACGACTTGGTGAAAGTACTGGCTAACAAGTACTCAGACAACTTACACCTAACTATAATAACCTGACTAGTAATAGTTCTATTGACACAATAACCTGAACCATCATTAATACAACTGTGTGAGTTATCCTCGGATTGCTTCTTTGGATAAGGGGCGAGATCCAGGATGGGTTTGTTTGAAGTTATCTTTCAGTTGGTTACAATCCTCGATCTTATCTCCTTTCTGTTAGCCGAAAGTGGTAGAAACTCTGTAGTTGGTTAGTGCAGCCAGTTGCAGCATCTTTTATATCCCCTTTCCTTCCGTTGAACCCAAAGCATCTGTGCTTGGTGTTGACGGGTTACACTTTGGTGAACTGTGAGTCTTGCTTGCCAGTACGTTTAAGTACTGACCCCTTTGGGGCTGTGGTTTACGCAGACGACGTTTCCGAGGATCTACATGGTGGCTACTACGTGGAGTATGACGACGAGACTGCTGACGAGTAGATAGCGGACCCGGGCAGGATCCGAGACTTCGTGGATGGGCTCCGTCTTTTCGTTTCCGGCCTCTTAGGCCTATTTGGTTCTTGTCTGTACTCAGACATGTTGAATGCTTCCGCTGTGATGTAATGATGAATTGTTGCGGCATGTGCCCTCTGAATGATCGCATTTGCTATTCTCTGCCCTAGTGAGGGCCAGTTGCAACTTATTTCAATCTTTTGTGTCGTAGAGATCTGTTGTGATATCACTTGTTCCAATGCCGTTGACGTACCATGTGTGTATGTTTTGAAGTACGTCAACGGAAGTATCTGGATTTCTACGGGATGGTTTGCGCAGACGATGAATAGTAAGGTAATGGTTGTCACACGTTTACGTGTTGGCCTGCTCATATTGAGATGCGGGTGCCGGTATGCCCCGTAAGCCATTCATCTACTGTTTGACGGACTGTGAGTATCCCCTAGAAGTCCGGGTGCGACAAATGGTATCAGAGCCTGTCTGCCTGTAGGATCCCTTTTTACTGGTCGCAGTTGAGTCTAGAAACTATTTTGTAGCTATATAGGAAAAATGAAACGTGAGAGTAGGAATTATGTTCTTTTTCTTCTTTCCCCACCCACCCTCCCTTTTCTGGTAAGGAAGTGCAACGTTGTTTTCCATTCTCATCTAAACTTTCAAGTTAGGATTTCACGAATTCTGGTTTCTCTAGGATGGTTATATCTACTAGACCATAGGAATGGAGGTGGTTGTGACATGATCTATCATGTTGCCTACTCATGATTGAGAACGGAGGCGTGTAAGCCCCGGAAGCAGATCCTCTATTCCTTAAGCAGTAGATATTGATCCTTTAGAAGCCGGATGGGTTTTCCGTAGTACCTCAGGAGTTTTGTTCTCGTTTTCCCCGATGTTGATATCCTGTTCTTCTCAACATCCTTTTCGTCCGTTGAAATCTTGTTGTTGTTTTCCACTTCAAATCTTCTACCGGCGTCTAATCAAAACTTCCTCGTAAACTCTTATCCAGTTAAAGTGTTATTTGATACCGGAGCATCACATTCCTTTGTGTCAACAATATTTTCCACAACATACAACCTAATTCTGATTCCACTAAGCAATCAAATCTCTGTTCACCCCTCGGGATCTCAAATGTTGAATTCCAAGATAAGTAAGAACAATCCAATTCTAATGGGAGGCCACATATTCCTCGTTACTCTCATGTTGATGATTCTGACATTGATGATTATTCTTGGTGTTGCATATATGTCAATAACTCTGTTCCACCATTCTAGCCAGATAATCTATTCTACAAATGAATCAAGTTCCATTCAGCTATACACCCTCCATACAAAAATCCCTTCCTCTATTTGAAAATGTTCCGGTGGTTTGCAAATTCCCTGACGTCTATCCAAGGTGCACGATGTGTTTCACGTATCACAGCTCAAGAAGATATTCCCAAGAAGTTTCCGGACCTTTTCTTTTCTCAGTAGGAATCTCGGGGCGCGATTCCTTCAAGGGGGGGCGTTTTGTAACATCCCAAGTATGAAAAATAGCCATTAGAATGTTTGCTATCTGTTATTTTATGTTTTGCATCATGGCATCATGTTGATTGCATTTGTTTTGTTTGTTTTCCATTTATTTTCCTCTGTTTTCAGTTGTTTTCCAACTGTTTTCATTTGTTTTCCTTTGTTTTCTATTTGAATTTCAAACCAAAATTCAAACCCTTTGTTTCATCCTTGTGATGTTACAATTTCCAAAATGTTATTTCAAATAAAAACAACCAAATTGTTTTCTTTTTATTCCAAAATGCTCACCTGGTAAATTGTTGGTTTTAATCAATCATTTAAATTCCAAAAGCACCTTTAAAATTCAAATCAAGCACTAAAACAGAATCACTTTGAATTATTATGATATCAAAACAAATCCACTCCATTTGGTTATATTTAACATAGGGTTCCCCCTATTAAAACCTTTGTTTTCAATATCATTTTATTTAATAACAAAATACCCTAAAGTTGAGCTAATTCAAACAGTACCAAAATTCCATGTTTTTGAATTCCAAAAATGGGTTTTTGGTTGCAATTAACCTATGTGCTCACCCTAATTTTTCTGGAATTGTTGGCAAACCCCAAAGCATCTTTTCCTTCCATTTGGTTTTCTACAAAAAAAATAAATGGAATAAAAAGTTTAAAACCAAGGGAGAGAGAGAGCAGCAGGCCCAATTTTCTCTCCTAGCCCATCTATTTTCCCTTTGGCCTTTTCCCCTCAGGCCCATACCCCCTTGTCGTCTTCCACCTCCTGTACGAACACCATCCATGGTGTACACGTGCATCAGAGGAGCAGGGAACGGCTGTGCCTCCTTCCCCCCTCCTTAAAACCCTAGGCCGAGCCCTAGGGTTCCCCTAGCTCCCTCCTTCTTCCTCCCTCAAGCCGCCTCCATTCTCTCTTCCTCCCTCTGCCTCTTCTCTCTGTAACACTGTAACTGAACCGAAAATTCTCTATTTTTGCTCCGGTGATCGCCGGCCGGTTGGGGCCTCTTCGGCCGCGGTGGGGGCGGGAATGGAACCGCCCCACCGCGGGCTTCCTCTCCACGCCCTCGGCTCAAGCCGGGAGGGCCTGAGTCATCGACGCCGTCCTCCCCAACGCCGGCCACCTCCCCTGCATCGCCCCTGCCTGCTGCTCCCTGTCCGCCTCCGATCGCCTCCAACCGCCCCAAGGTGAGACCCCTCCGGTCCCCTGCCTCCTCCCTCCTCTCCTCTAGGGCCGCCTCCCTTTTCCCCCTTGGCCGCCCCCTCTCCGGCGAGCAGCTGCTGGAGACCATCGATCTGTTCCATGGCTGCCTGCTCGGGTTCAGTACGTGCAGGTTTTTGGGTTCAGAGAAAAAGTCCCGCAGCAGAAACACATACCCCCCGAGACCCCCCTCCCTATCACAGCAGCCACACCACCCCACTGGTTCTGTTCCCCTTGGCGCATCAGGAGGTGCAGGGATCAAATCCCACCCCCTGCACAATTACCAAACTTTTTGTTTTTCAATTGTTTGGTCACAAAACTTTCTGGTATTCACACCTAGGCCCCTGGTAATTAATCTAGATCCCTGAAAAATATTTCCTAAGTCCCTAGATCATAAAAAAATGGCAGATTTGCACTATATTTTGTAAATTGCATAAATAAATCATCCTAACTCCAAATCCAACATTTTTGATATGTTTTCAATACCAAATTAAATGTTCTATCCAAATATAAAATTTGTTTAATGTTTTGAATATTTTAAATTGGTGCAATATTTGAAAACTTGTCAAATTCACTTAAATTTGCAAAATTCATAACTTGCTCATAAAAATTCCAAATTTCACAAACCAAATATGTTTTCCAATCAATTTTTCATGTAATTTCCAAATATAAATTTTGTTTGCTGTTTTGAATAATTTAAATTGCTGAAAACAACTGGTTCTTGTTTATTGCATTTAAAATTGCCAAAATAATAACTTGATCATTTTAAATCCAATTTCCACAAATGAAATATGTTTTCCATGCAAAATTAAACCCTCTTTCCAAATATAAACTTTGTTTTCTGTTTTGAATAACTAAAATTGGTTAAATAATTTAAACCTTGTTTATTTCATTTAAAATTGGTAATTTCATAACTTGATCAAAACAAATTCTTTTGGGACATATAAAATATGTTTCCCAACCCTAAGAGTATAAACTTTTCAAATACGAATTTGGTTTAATGCTTTGAACAAATAAAAATTCAAATAAGTTCATGTTTGAATTAAATTCATTTAATTCTTGCCTAAACTTGTTTAATTCATAAATAATTTATTTGAAATCCTTTTTCAACAAGTGAAACATGTAATTCACCCAAAATCTTGTGTTCTTTTCAAATATAAACTTTGTTATCTATTTTGAACAATTTAAAGTGGTGAAAACAACAAATGCTTGAGCAACACCTTTAAGTAACCAAAATTTTCCTAACTTAATGAATGAATTTCCAAACTTGTTAACCCTTATTTCCATTTGGTTCTATTGTTGTTATTTTTCTGTTTTCCTCATCCAGGCATCATGCTAATCCACTTTCATATAATGATTAGTTGTAAAACAATTAATTCAACCATAATTCATGGGCTTTCCATATGCAATCCAATTGCATATGGGTCCATTTAATCCTGTTTCTATCTTGTCAACTATTTCCTTTGGATGCATCAATTAAACTGTCATGCATCATCTTGATTGTGCACAATGCTATGATATTGATTGTTTATATTTCTGCCTTGTTTGTTTGCTTCTTCTCGGATACACGACGACGTTGAGACCGGCGATACCTACGACACCCCTCTAAGGAGTTAGCTCAGTACCAGGCTACTGGGTTTGCAGGCAAGTTATCACTCACATGAACCATTGTGTTCCTTTCAACATTGGTTACCGATACTTTCTGTTGTCTATTTCTGCTAGCCCTATGATTAGTTGTTTCTGTTACGAGCCCATCACATGTATCCTTTAACCCTGATATTGCCTCACCTCCATACCTATAACCATTGCTTGTTGCCCGTGTCTTACTAGCATGCTTAGGGTTGTTTTGCTCGAGTCTGTTACCCGTTACTTTCTGTAATTATTTCATTATGTTCTGGGGCTCGATGTTAAACAACAACCTGTTAATTTTGGGTAATAATAACTTGCTGATAAGGCACCGGCAGGAGGCCCGGGTTAGGGTTTTGGAGCCGGCTGGTGTCGAAACTAGGAAAAGGGTCTTGTCTACTGATCCATGATGAGCGTGCTCACCGCATCCGGGTGGTAGTATGGGACCCCCCTCGACTTAGACCTGATCTGCAGCTTGTCCGAAGAGCCACACTTAGTTCGGGTGTTCCATTTGCTCCTTTGCATAATGGGAGGGCCCCCCATGGTTACTGGTGATGGTTATGATGATGATGCATATAGGGCGAGGCCTGTGGTGCCGGGGGGTGTGGTTTTCACCCCTGCGCTTAGCGGACTGGCCGGGACCTTATAGCTCCGTGGCTCCTAGGATGGGTTGTAGAGATGGTTTGGGTCGTGTCAAGCCAACCTGAGTTTTAGTTGGTGGCTTGAGTGTGTACGGGTACTGGAGCACACCCTGCAGGGATAAATCTTCTCGAGAAGCCGTGTTGTCCGCGGTTATGTGACGACTTGGTGAAAGTACTGGCTAACAAGTACTCAGACAACTTACACCTAACTATAATAACCTGACTAGTAATAGTTCTATTGACACAATAACCTGAACCATCATTAATACAACTGTGTGAGTTATCCTCGGATTGCTTCTTTGGATAAGGGGCGAGATCCAGGATGGGTTTGTTTGAAGTTATCTTTCAGTTGGTTACAATCCTCGATCTTATCTCCTTTCTGTTAGCCGAAAGTGGTAGAAACTCTGTAGTTGGTTAGTGCAGCCAGTTGCAGCATCTTTTATATCCCCTTTCCTTCCGTTGAACCCAAAGCATCTGTGCTTGGTGTTGACGGGTTACACTTTGGTGAACTGTGAGTCTTGCTTGCCAGTACGTTTAAGTACTGACCCCTTTGGGGCTGTGGTTTACGCAGACGACGTTTCCGAGGATCTACATGGTGGCTACTACGTGGAGTATGACGACGAGACTGCTGACGAGTAGATAGCGGACCCGGGTCCGAGACTTCGTGGATGGGCTCCGTCTTTTCGTTTCCGGCCTCTTAGGCCTATTTGGTTCTTGTCTGTACTCAGACATGTTGAATGCTTCCGCTGTGATGTAATGATGAATTGTTGGGGCATGTGCCCTCTGAATGATTGCATTTGCTATTCTCTGCCCTAGTGAGGGCCAGTTGCAACTTATTTCAATCTTTTGTGTCGTAGAGATCTGTTCTGATATCACTTGTTCCAATGCCGTTGACGTACCATGTGTGTATGTTTTGAAGTACGTCAACGGAAGTATCTGGATTTCTACGAGATGGTTTGCGCAGACGATGAATAGTAAGGTAATGGTTGTCACACGTTTACGTGTTGGCCTGCTCATATTGAGATGCGGGTGCCGGTATGCCCTGTAAGCCATTCATCTACTGTTTGACGGACTGTGAGTATCCCCTAGAAGTCCGGGTGCGACACCTTGACGGACGGCATCCCTCTCGCCTCCCTCTCCCTCAAGCCTGCAGCGCCCCTCGAGCGGTTCCATCGACGGCCTTGAGCGGGACGGTCCCGCAGTGTTGGGGGAAAGATAACTTGGTACCCCTAAGGACGAAGAAAATATGACCAGCCAGAAGCGAGACCCGGCCAGGAGGCAAAGCCTGGTCTGGGGGTAACTCAGCTTTGGAAGATGCTATAGAAGGAAGATTCTGGAAGACCCGGAAACCTTGTACAAGTTGGAGATTCAAGACTTGGAGGTCACGCAGGGGACCTAGATTAGGACTCTTAATATGGTATGACCCAGTTTTTACCTTGTACGACCAGGAGACCAGCCGCCCATATAAGCAGGCTCCTAGGTCATAGAGAGAGAGAGATTTCGGGTAGAAAACCTAAATTCCAGGTCTCGGCGAGAGTCAGCACGAGCCAAATTCCAGGTCTCGGCGAGAGTCGGCCAAATTCCAGGTCTCGGCGAGAGTCAGCACGAGCCAAATTCCAGGTCTCGGCGAGAGTCAGCACGAGCCAAATTCCAGGTCTCGGCGAGAGTCAGCACGAGCCAAATTCCAGGTCTCGGCGAGAGTCAGCACGAGCCAAATTCTAGGTCTCGGCGAGAGTCGGCCAAATTCCAGGTCTCGGCGAGAGTCAGCCCGAGCTAAATTCCAGGTCTCGGCGACATTGCAGTCCGAGCCTCTAGATCGATTGCTAATAAGATCCCAGCTGGAAGTAAGCTATTATCTCCCATGGAGAGGTCGAACCAGGATAATCCTTGTGTACAAGACAAAGAGATCTAAGAGCCTATATCGCTTGGTATCGAGCATCCAGTGTAACACGAGAGTTGAGTTAATATCTTGAGATCGGAGACTCGGCGACTTGCTTGCCGGCTACCAGATCGTTTATCATCATGTTTTCCTCTGAGCTAAACCCTCTCCCAAACACCTGTGTCGTCTTGCCCCAAGATAAGTTACCCCCGGTAACGTCTGCCGTGATTATCCCACGACTGTTGGCGCCCACCGTGGGGCCCACGTCCAAGGGTGTTTACATCACGGGAGAAGCTCGGGAGAACATGAAGAACCTCATCATCGGCGAGATCTACATCAACCCCGAAGGAGAGAAGATGGTGGACGATTTTGGCTGGGGGCCAGAGTCGGATCTGCTCGAATCCGGATCTGTCATCACAATCGGCCGGGTCAACATCCTCATCGGCATGGTACGTACGTCCGGTTCAATCCCCGATGATTTTGAGTATGATTCTATATCAGCTTAGCCCAAGAGTGCTGCGCAACTTCGGTTAGCATGGCCCGGAGCGCTTCGCAAAAATTTATATCAGCTTAGCCCAAGAGTGCTGCGCAACTTCGGTTAGCATGGCTCGGAGCGCTTCGCAAAAATTTATATCAGCTTAGCCCAAGAGTGCTGCGCAACTTCGGTTAGCATGGCCCGGAGCGCTTCACAAAAATTTATATCAGCTTAGCCCAAGAGTGCTGCGCAACTTCGGTTAGCATGGCCCGGAGCGCTTCGCAAAAATTTATATCAGCTTAGCCCAAGAGTGCTGCGCAACTTCGGTTAGCATGGCCCGGAGCGCTTCGCAAAAATTTATATCAGCTTAGCCCAAGAGTGCTGCGCAACTTCGGTTAGCATGGCCCGGAGCGCTTCGCAAAAATTTATATCAGCTTAGCCCAAGAGTGCTGCGCAACTTCGGTTAGCATGGCCCGGAGCGCTTCGCAAAAATTTATATCAGCTTAGCCCAAGAGTGCTGCGCAACTTCGGTTAGCATGGCCCGGAGCGCTTCGCAAAAATTTATATTAGCTTAGCCCAAGAGTGCTGTGCAACTTCGATTAGCATGGCCCGGAGCGCTTTGCAAAAATTTATATTAGCTTGGCCCGAGAGTGCTTCGCAATATTGTAAAATATTCTATTAATATTAGCTTAGCCCAAGAGTGCTGCGCAACTTCGGTTAGCATGGCCCGGAGCGCTTCGCAAAAATTTATATTAGCTTGGCCCGAGAGTGCTTCGCAATATTGAGAAATATCCTATTAGTATAAGCTTAGTCCAAGAGTGCTTCACAACTTCGGTTAGTGTTGCCCAAAGAGTTCTTGGCAACAGTATGTGGATCAATGTGGTAATGTTGCACAATTAAAGCCTTTACTTTATAAACATTGATCCGGGTCTTGGGGGCTCTTACTTGAATAGTTTGTAGCTGCAATCCTAAGACCTGGCTTTTATGCCGCCAGTATAATCCTTGCCTATCTTGCTTAAGCTCGATGTGACTCGCACTTATATGGCTTGTTTGCTCTCCTGTAATCTCAATCAGTTATGATGCCCATGGGGACTTAACTGACCCTGTTTTTCAGAGTGAGTTCAGCAGTGATAATCCATGCGAAAGCCGGCTTACAGTTAAAGGTTTGCAAAAGAGTCATCTAAACCATCGACATATTGAGAGGACCCACCTCGGTAACCTGGAGGCATAAGAACCCAGGAAGAAACATGATTTATGGGATGTTATTGAGATAAACCTGGAGGCGTATGAACCCAGGAAGAATAACCGGGTTTTATCCTTTTATATATTATTTGTCTTATTTCGGGAGTTTAACCTGGATGATCGAGCTTGCTGCTTCACCTGAAACATGACGCCTAAAATCAAGATCATGAAGGAGAACAAGACCAGCTCGAATCCAGCTTAAACTTGGGGGCTACTGTTGGGGGAAAGATAACTTGGTACCCCTAAGGACGAAGAAAATATGACCAGCCAGAAGTGAGACCCGGCCAGGAGGCAAAGCCTGGTCTGGGGGTAACTCAGCTTTGGAAGATGCTATAGAAGGAAGATTCTGGAAGACCCGGAAACCTTGTACAAGTTGGAGATTCAAGACTTGGAGGTCACGCAGGGGACCTAGATTAGGACTCTTAATATGGTATGACCCAGTTTTTACCTTGTACGACCAGGAGACCAGCCGCCCATATAAGCAGGCTCCTAGGTCATAGAGAGAGAGAGATTTCGGGTAGAAACCCTAAATTCCAGGTCTCGGCGAGAGTCAGCACGAGCCAAATTCCAGGTCTCGGTGAGAGTCGGCCAAATTCCAGGTCTCGGCGAGAGTCAGCACGAGCCAAATTCCAGGTCTCGGCGAGAGTCAGCACGAGCCAAATTCCAGGTCTCGGCGAGAGTCGGCCAAATTCCAGGTCTCGGCGAGAGTCAGCACGAGCCAAATTCCAGGTCTCGGCGAGAGTCAGCACGAGCCAAATTCCAGGTCTCGGCGAGAGTCAGCACGAGCCAAATTCCAGGTCTCGGCGAGAGTCGGCCAAATTCCAGGTCTCGGCGAGAGTCAGCCCGAGCTAAATTCCAGGTCTCGGCGACATTGCAGTCCGAGCCTCTAGATCGATTGCTAATAAGATCCCAGCTGGAAGTAAGCTATTATCTCCCATGGAGAGGTCGAACCAGGATAATCCTTGTGTACAAGACAAAGAGATCTAAGAGCCTTAACAATATCGCTTGGTATAGAGCATCCAGTGTAACACGAGAGTTGAGTTAATATCTTGAGATCGGAGACTCGGCGACTTGCTTGCCGGCTACCTGATCGTTTATCATCATGTTTTCCTCTGAGCTAAACCCTCTCCCAAACACCTGTGTCGTCTTGCCCCAAGATAAGTTACCCCCGGTAACGTCTGCCGTGATTATCCCACGACACGCAGGATGGTGGGCGCGGGGCTGGCGGCGGTTGACGGCGGGGTGTCCGTGTGCTAGGCTCCGGTGGCAGCACGACCTGCCGCTAGACGGCGGGCTTCGTCACTTGAGCTCGGCGGCGGAATAACCAGGCGGCTCGGCGTCTTGGCGGCGGCGCCGCCTTCGGCTTGGCTCCCGGGTGGCGCGGCCTCCCCTGTCCTCTGCGGCGGGTAGCAATGGTGCTAGGCACCGTCGGCGGCAGGGCTCCCGGTGGCGGCGGATGCGGAATCCCTTCCACAAACGTCTCTGCTGGGAGTCGTTTGACAACGTCAAGGCTGCGAGACACCAGAATAAAGGTGGTGATCCTAGGGTTTCCCATCGCGTGAGGATGAAGATCTGCCTGATGTACGTCCTCTTTGATCTAGCCGGGGTGTCAACCCGGAAGACTCCGCCGGTGAACTCCCTTGGGTGATGCCTGGAGATTGCTGGATCGGTGGAATTCGTTCGCAATGCATGGTCATCGAAGGTGAGACTGGAGGACTAGCAATGGTGTTCGGAGTCATTGCATTGATGGGGAACTGGCTTGGAGTTACAAGCTTCATGGCAGCGGTATGTAAGAGGGGACGACATCATGCGTGGAGTCCAAAGTCCTACCTCTCAGGGTGAAAATCCAAGGTTTGGCCTTAATTGGTTGTGCCTGACACTGGTCTTGTTGGAGACATTGTTTTGAGAGAGAGGACCATCTTCAGGGTGAAACCCAAGGTCTGAGCTTAATTGGTTGTGTCCGACACCGTTCTTGTTAAAGACGTTATTTTTGAAGAGCTGGACATCAGGTGTTGTTTAGGTGGTGAATCGCTAGCGCAGTTTATGACTGTCCTCCTGGAATTTTTTTATAGAGGAACGCTTCACGGTATGAAATACCATCATCCAAAGCCAGTTTTGGCGGTGATTGTGTCCTGCTGCTGTCGTTCCCGTCACTTCTGCTCTGGCGCTAACTCTAAGTACCATGGTTCACCCCTCGCACTCGCTGTGGCACTGGTAGAAAAAAGGCCTTCCATACGCCCCCTTCAGTCCCCAAAATGTCACGGTTTGGGAGGCGAACCGCGACTGAAGGTCTTGAGTGGCGATTGGGGTAGCGCGCGGAGGGATTTAGTCCCGGTTGGCCTGGCCACCCGCGACTAAAGGTCGGAACTGCTCGCCTCCCTGTCTTTAGTCCCGGTTGGCCTGGCCACCCGCGACTAAAGTTCCAAACTGCTCGCCTCCCGCGCGGTTTTATTTCGCGAGCGAGAGGCAGAAGGCCATTGCTACAATGCTCGCGCGGGCTCTCTGTTCTTCTTCCTCTCTTCTTCCTCCACCCACCACCCATGGATTCTCCCGTTTGGAAGGTTCTCCATGTGTCCACACCATGCGGCAAGAATCTCCATGTCGCTGATACCAATAGATGCGAGAGGCTCCCCGAAGCTCTTCGCCGTTTGAGCAATCTCTATGAAGCCGCCGATGAACACCACAAGTTCTTCGGGCTTGATCTAGAGTACACGGCGAATCAAAAGGATGTGGCCGTCATCCAGATTGCCTACAAGGAGACCGTTTTGGTCTTCCAATGGGCAAGGTACGCACACGTACAATCTCTTGTAGGATAGTTGTTGCATTTTCGATTTGTTGTTGCATTGGAAGAATACACGTGTTGCAACAATATCTAACACGTGTTCCATTTTTGTTGTTGTAGTAGTTCAAAGCAATCTCCAGAACATGTTGATTTTCTTGTCAACAAAGGTTACGACTTCTGTAGCGTCGACATCACCAATGACCGGCAGAAGTTGATGCGCACGTTGGGTATTGAGATACCTTAAGATCACTACATTGATCTTCAGGACTTAATCCATTTTGATGAGCTGTACGGGCACAAGACCGGGATGGCTCAGATGACAACTGCCTTCATCCACCACGACTACAAAACCATGAAGACTTGTTTCCCCTAGAGGAATCACATGTATTGGGGGAAGAACCCACTTGACCGGATCAATCTCGAGTATGCAGCAATAGATGCATACGTTGCCTTTGAGTTGTTCCGCATCTACTCTTCGGAGCTCGAGTAGATGTTGTTTGTGTACCGCATCTATGTATCGCTATGTTGCGTTCGATATATGTAATGGATATATATATTATGTAATGGATATATGTCTTTCAATTAATTCCTATATTATTTCTATATTAATTCCTAGCTATATTATTTCTATATTATGTAATGGATATATGTACCGCTATGTTATGTAATGGCTCAAATGAAATCACGGGTTAAACATAGCACAAAATTTACTAAAGCAATCACACAAAGATCTAGCTCACACACAATTCCAAAATAATAAAACTAGAAAGTAACAAATGTTAGTTCCATTTTTATTTAGGTTTTCAATCATGCACACACTTTCTAAGGTAGATGTTCTGCAAGCAAACAAATGCTAGGAAATAAGATAAGATCAAACACACATTTCAAAACAAACAAAAACACATCAAGAAAACAAAACAGAAAAACTACTGTTTCTATATCTATTCACCAAAAATAAATCTAGAGCTCCAAAAATTAATCTAAGCCAGGAAAACATAGATCTAGTCAATACCAAACTCATCCAGTTGGATTTACTTCAAAATTCATTTTTTGAACTCATTCTAAAAATCATCGAAGAGCCTACTGGTCTTTTATTAAAAAGGATGGTATTTTCATTTGGTTGCCGACCTTGATGTGAGGCTAAGTGCTATGGATAGATCTTTTCAATATCTATCCAGAACATTTTAGTTTGTCCATTTTGGTTATGTATTTTACAAGTTAGGTTCAAATCATTCTCACAGATAGTCATTGCCAAAACAGTTCTTGTGTCCAAAATAATAGTCCAAACTTGGATCTGCAAATTTTATATGGTTTAGATTTCATATGGTTTGGTTCATGAATTTTATCAGATTTATTTTGCATTTAGGAAAGGGGAAATTAATTAGTTTTATTTTTCCAAATTTTTTGATATATTATTTGTATTTTTAAGATTTTAAAATGAATTAGTTTTAATTTTCTGAATATTTTGATATATTATTTGTATTTTTAAGATTTTAAAATGAATTAGTTATATTTTTCTGAATATTTTGATATATTATTTGTATTAGTAAGATTTTAAAATAAATTAGTTTTATTTTTCCGAATATTTTTTAGAAATAATACAAATTAAAAAGTTAATGTTTATTTATTTGTTCAAAATTATTAATTACATCATTACTTTTGTTTATTAAAAGATTTATTTGAAATTCAGACAATAAAGAAATGTGACATCGACCAACATGTTAATAGGATTGATATGATACTAGTATCGCATACACGCGTGCGAAACACTTGGATGCGGGACGGGATGGAACTCGGAAGTTAAGCGTGCTAGTGCTAGAGTAGTGGGAGGATGGGTGACCGAGCGGGAAGTTTGACCACGAGTAAGTAATTTGACTAGAAATAATTGTAGTTAGACACTAAGCAAATAATAAAAATTCTGAAAAAAAGGAAGTTTGACCACGAGTAAGTAATTTGACTAGAAATAATTGTAGTTAGACACTAAGCAAATAATAAAAATTCTGAAAAAAGGGAGTGAAAAAAGGGAGTGAAAAATAATTAGAAACCCAAATGAATTAAAGAAATAACGAAATAGTCTGTAGTCCCAGTTCGTGTCCAAAACCGGGAATAAAGGTCCTCCCGCCTCTGGCGCACGCCAGCTGCCCACGTGACGAGCCTTTAGTTGCGGTTCGTAAGAGGCGCGACTAACGGGGGGGGGGGGCTTTAGTCGCGCATATTTTGTCCCGGTTGCACGGCCAGGATTAATGGCCTTTGCGAACCGGGACTAAAGGCCTATTTTCAAACAGTGTGGCTGGGCGACGCGTAGCCGTTGGATGGTAAGCGTGGACCTGCTGCTGTTCAAGGCCGCGAAGGAGTGAGACAAGGACAAAGCCGGATGTGAGCAACACCCGTTTGCTGTTTCTGGTCAGCTGAAACTGTGTCCTAAGAACAGAGGCTTACTGATACTGATAAAGGGCATCCGCTTATATGCATTAAAGTAGAAACATTGGGCCCCTTAGCTACACAGATAACTCACTAGTAGAAAACAGGGCATTGAGCCAAGCACATTGGAACCGGATTGGATACAAACCGGTTCTAAAGGGTCTGTCCACTGGGCCCCCTCCCTTCAGCAAATGGCCGCAAGGCCTTTAGGACCGGTTTGTAACATTGGGCCCCTTAGGCCCCCTCCCTGTAACACAAACCGGTCCTAAAAGCCTTGCGTCCATTTGCTGCAGGGAGGGGGCCCCAGGGGACAGACCCTTTAGAACCGGTTTGTATCATAAACCGGTTATAAAGGTTTTCTCATTTTTTGCAGCAACGGCAGGACCCGCTGTCAGACCCTTTAGAACCGGTTTGTAGTACAAACCGGTCCTAAAGCCCTCCCCTAAACCCTATATTCCACCCCGAGCTCAGCTCCATTTTTTCCAGCTCGAGCTCAACTCCATTTTTGCTCTCTCCTTCCTCTTGTGAGCTCTAATCCATCCCCATTTTTCTCCACCATTTGTCAATATTGTTGGTACCCATCGGTTCTACGGTTAGCATCAACATTTCCTCTTCCGACATTGCAAGTTTTGCTCGTTTTCTTGCTCATTTCATTTTTGTTGTGCTAGCTAGGTGTTTGATGAAATGCCTAAGCTATAATTTGTTATTCATTTGTTATGTATACAATTTGATGCAATTTGAGCTCAAATTTAATTATGATTTGTGGTTTTTTTAGTGTCGCGCGCCTTGTCCCCTTCCTCACCGCCGTCGATCGCCCCGTCACCGACACACTTGGTGAGCCAATTGTTTTTATTTAACAAAACAAATTTTGATTTCTATGATTTACATACTTACTTGTATATAATTTTCTTATTGTGCAAGATTTTTTTTATATATATATCGCCATGGTTTTGATATCCGTCCCCGTTGGCCCTCGTCCAGTCAATGATTTGGATGTGGTATATTATCTTTTATAACTACATATTTTCATTTCCTGATTATATGACAATTAATTATGCCGACCAACTTGACATAGATATTTTTATCTAGGAGGTAGTGGAACCGGAAATGCCAATCGACCCTATTGTTGAGAAGTTATACTTAGTTGAACAAGAAAATGTTGGCTTGAAAGAAAGATTGAAAAAAACTGAAGAAAGGTTGGAAAAAACTGCAAAAGAGAGAAGATGACCTTGGAAAAGGTTCTTGCCGGTGTCGTCGATGGTCACAAGAGCGAGATGGACGCAATGCGCCTGAATATTAGAAAGATTAGAAAATATGCAATTAGTAAAGAGGCTTGGTATCATTATGTCGTCGGGTCAATTGTTACCTTTGTTGCGATTTTGATCGTATTTGTTGTTGTTTTTAAATGCATTAATTAGAGAGAGCTTTTATGGATGGTTTCAGTGTGTATTTTTATGAGAACTATATATGTATGGTCACTACGCTAGTTTGGTTTTAACGTGTGATGAACTTTTTGTATTAATAAATTAATTTAGTCATGATGATTTAGCATAATGGTTGTTGATAAATTTATATAATGCAGATGAACCAGCAATGGATGTACAGTGATCGACGTCGTCCCGAATTCCTTAATGGCATGCATAGTTTTCTCAATGTGGCTGAGAAAAACAGGCAGAATGGATTTATTTTTTGTCCATGTAAAAAATGCCAGAATAAGAGGAATTTCCCTAGCTCAAGAACCATACACACCCACCTGTTGCAAAAAGGCTTCATGCCCAGTTATTTTTGTTGGACCAAGCACGGAGAAAGAGGGGTTGTAATGGAAGACAATGAAGAAGAACAGGATAATGATAATTATCCTTTGTTCGGTGAACACGGTGGTACTGAAATGGGGGAAGACGAGCCTGAACTTGAGGACATTGTTGATGAGTCTGATGATGATCTTCGTCAGGTCATTCGTGAAGAACAGATAAATTGCGCAAGTGAAAACGAGAGGTTGAAGTTGGAGCGCATGTTAGACGACCACAAAAAATTGTTCTACCCAAATTGCGAAGATGGCCAGAAAAAGTTGGGCACCACCCTGGAATTGCTGCAATGGAAGGCAGAGAATGGATTATCTGACAAGGGATTTGAAAAGCTGCTGAAAATAATGAAGAAGATGCTTCCAAGAGATAAGGTGCTGCCCTGCAGTACATACGAAGCAAAGAAGGTTGTCTGCCCTCTAGGATTGGAAGTGCATAAGATACATGCATGCATCAATGACTGCATCCTCTACCGCGGTCAGCACGAGAATTTAAATGCCTGCCCGGTATGTGGTGCATTTCGGTATAAGATTAGGCGAGATGACCCTGGTGATGTTGAGGGCGACGATCGCCCCAGGAAGAGGGTTCCTGCCAAGGTGATGTGGCATGCTCCTATAATACCACGGTTGAAACGTTTGTTCCGAAACAAAGAGCATGCCAAGTTGCTGCGATGGCACAAAGAAGACCGTAAGGAAGACGATATGCTGAGACACCCTGCTGATGGGTCGCAGTGGAGAAACATCGACGATAAGTACGAGGACTTTGCACGTGACGCAAGAAACTTAAGGTTTGGTCTGAGTACAGATGGCATGAATCCGTTTGAAGAGAAGAGTAGCAGTCACAGCACCTGGCCCGTGACTCTATGTATCTATAACCTTCCTCCTTGGTTATGCATGAAGCGTAAGTTCATTATGATTCCAGTGCTTATCCCAGGCCCGTCGCAACCCGACAACAACATTGATGTGTACCTGAGGCCACTGGTTGATGAACGTTTAGAGTTGTGGTCTGACGAAGGTGTACGTGTGTGGGACGAGTACAAACAAGATGAATTTGACCTACGAGGGTTGCTGTTTGTAACCATCAATGATTGGCCCGCTCTTAGTAACATCTCAGGACAGTCAAACAAGGGATACAACGCATGCACACACTGTTTAGGCGAGACTGAAAGTATACATATAGGCAAGAATATGTACCCGGGGCATCGTCGATTTCTTCCAGACAGGCATCCCGTAAGAAAGAAAGGAAATCATTTCAAAGGCGAGGCAGATACACGGAGGAAGCCAACCCTCCCTAAAGGTATTGATATATATGACATGGTCAAAGATATAAAAGTAATCTTTGGTAAGGGTCCTAGCGCACAATCTGTTCCGAATGACGCCGACAACCACGTAGCCATGTGGAAGAAGAAATCTATATTCTGGGAACTACCCTATTGGAAATTCCTAGAGGTTCTCTCTGCGAGCGACGTGATGCACGTGACGAAAAATATTTGCGTGAACCTGCTAAACTTATTGGGCGTGCATGGGAAGAAGTCGAGAGATACACCAAAAGCACGGCTGCACCACCAACGTATGCACGAACGAGACGACCTGATGAATCCAGAGAATTTCAAAGGTCCTGCCAGCTACGCTCTTACCAAGGAAGAGAAGGAGATCTTTTTCCAAGTCCTGAGTAGTATCAAGGTCCCGTCTGGCTACTCGTAGAACATAAAAGGAATACTAAACCTGGAAGAGAAAATGTTCCAAAGCCTAAAGTCTCATGACTGCCACGTGATCATGACCCAGTTACTTCCGATTGCATTGAGGGGGCTTATGCCAGAAAACGTGCGAGTACCCATTGTGAAGCTATGTGCATTCCTCAACACAATTTCTCAGAAGGCAATCGATCCGGCAATTCTACCAAGTTTACAGAAGGACGTGGTCCAATGTCTTGTCAGCTTCGAGTTGGTGTTCCCACCAACCTTCTTCAATATTATGACGCACCTCATAGTTCACCTAGTCCAAGAGATTTCCGTTCTCGGTCCTGTATTCTTATACAATATGTTCCCCTTTGAGAGGTTCATGGGAGTCTTGAAGAATTATGTTAAAAATCGTGCTAGGCCAGAAGGAAGCATGGTCAAGGGCTATGGAACAGAGGAGGTCATTGAGTTTTGTGTTGAATTTATTCCTGACCTGAACCCGATCGGTGTTCTTCAGTCGCGCCATGAGGGGAGACTGCGTGGAAAAGGCACGCTAGGAAAGAAATCAACAACATGTATGGACGCGCAATCTTTCACTCAAGCACACTACACAGGTCTAGTTAATTCAAGCTTGGCGGCTCCATATATCCAGGAACACAAGGATATTTTACGCTCGGAATACCCGGAGCAACCTGAAGATTTCATTGCTAAAGAACACGCGAACACTTTCGGCGGTTGGTTGCAAAGTCGTCTCATTAATGACAACATTGTTGATGATGAGCTATACTTGTTGGCCAAGCAACCATATTCGACTGTATTGACCTTGAAAGGATACGAGATAAATGGTAACATATTTTACACGGCAGACCAAGATAAAAAGAGGACCAACCAAAGCAGTGGCGTCCGGTTTGATGCAAAAGACGACAACGGGCAAAGGGTCACATACTATGGTTACATAGAGCAGATATGGGAACTTGACTACGGATCTTCCTTTAAGGTCCCTTTGTTCTGGTGCAAATGGTTCAACCTGTCAGGCGTGAAGGTAGACCCGAAGTACGGAATGACAACAGTGGATCAGAAGAATCTTGGGTACGGCAATGATCAATTCTTCCTAGCCAATGATGTGGCTCAGGTTTTCTATGTGAAGGACATGTCTAGCAGACCGAGAAAAAGAAAAGATAAGGAAGCGAATACATCAGACGATGAGCCAAGGCGCCACATAGTTCTTTCAGGGAAAAGAAACATCGTGGGAGTCGAGGACAAGACAGACATGTCAGAAGATTACAATAAATTTGATGATATTCCTCCCTTCAAAGTCAAAGATGATCCAAGCATTCAGTTAAATGATGAAGATGTTCCATGGTTACGACGCAATCAGAAGAAAGGCAAGAAGAAAAATAGAAACGAATCATCCCTTTAGTCCCGGTTGGGGACACCAACCGGGACTAAATGGGTTAGGCACTAGTAGGGAAACGCCATTCTATGGAATGGATTCTGTGGCGCATCATGAACGGGTGCGCCACAGAAATCGCCATTTTTGTGGCGCATGTGTTAGATGTGCGCTACAGAAAGTGTGCGGGGCCCACCCCAATCATTGGGCTGGGTGTCAGAGGCCATAGTTTTATGGCGCATCCTAACCCGTGCGCCACAGAAAGGGAAACTTCTGTGGCGCACTGTACAGGTGCGCCACAGAAACACCATATTCTGTGGCGCATCTTACGCAATGCGCCACAGAATATGTTGTTTCTGTGGCGCACCAGTACAGTGCGCCACAGAATACCACACTGGTGCGCCACAGAATTATGCGCACTGTGCACATAAAGATGATCCCTCTCTCCCCCCCCCCCCCACTCACTTCATTCCAAGTGGATGTTGCTCACTTGCCCCCCCTTCTCTCCACTTCATTTTTACACATTTAGTTCTCCTTTTTAGGTAGGTGAACCTATTTATTCGATGTATAATTGTTGGTGAAGTTTCTTGTTGTTGGGGTGCCTAATTACTTGCATCTATACTCCGGTCCCTCCCTCTCCTCGCTCTTTTCGCGTGTCGGTATCGAATCTACTAGGTGAGTATAGTTGGAGGTGCATATGTCTCGTGTGGCCATCGATCGATGTGTATGGGTGTTTGTCATGCATGTGCAGGTGGACCGATCGATTGTCGCGCGTGCGGGCGCGGCATGGTGCATGGATGTTTGCCGAAATGTTGATTCACTTCCATTTCGGCAAACTTTTGCACCCCATATGTCCTACTTATAGGAGAGGTCATGCCGAATTTTTCCGGCGACTATGCATGCATGTTGTGGTTCTAATTTTCTGCTCTCTATGTGTCTGTGCAGGCAACCATGGTACTAGAAATGAGCTCTGCTCGAATCGCTAGATACAAAAAAGACGCGAAGGCGGACATGATTCGGTGCAACAGGCGGCAGATAAGATGCCCGTGTCGATCATGCAAACTCGTGCGCTGGATTGACCCTGATTCCGGACAATCGGAGGAGCACCTTCTCAGACGCGGTTTCTTTGACGACCGCAACCACGTGGCACCGCCGGCAGCAAAAGTTGTGCACGAAGAGGAGGGCGAGCGAGGATATGACGGCGAACAAGATCATCATGAAGAAGGATATGTCGGCGGAGAAGATCGACATGACGATGAAGGCGAGAACACGGAGACCCCGCTAATTTCGGCCTTGCGGGACTCACATGTTCAGGATCTGCTGCTTAAGGAGACGAGCAACGACATAGCTGCAGCTAGGGAGAAAGCCAAACTGGCGCAAATGGAGATAGACGGGGTGACTCCGTTGTTTCCTGGGTGCCGCCCCGAGGATACGCGGTTGCATGTAACGCTTGCTGCTCTGAAGATGAAGACGCAAAACAAATGGACCGACTCGAGCTTCAACAAGAACTTGAAATTCTGGCACGATCGCCTTCCCGAGGGGAACACATTGCCAAGCAGTATCAACGAGGCTAAGAAAGTCGTGTGCCCTCTTGACCTACCTCACGAAAAATTTCACGCCTGCATCAATGATTGTGTAATTTATCGGGGGGGGTACAAGGACACAATCACATGTCCGAAGTGCGGCCACGGACGATACAAGTGTGGAACCAACAACAAGAAAATTCCTCGAAAAGTGGTATGGTACTTTCCTATCACTCCCCGTCTTCAACGGTACTACGTGGACCCTAAGGAAGCAAAGCTCATGCAATGGCACGCAAAAAGGGAGAAGCCGGAAGAAGATCCGGAGAAGGGCTATATCATGACACATCCTGCAGACGCTGCCCAGTGGGAAGCATTGGACATAGCTTTCCCGAGTTTTGGGGCCGACGCGAGGAACGTCAGGCTGGGTATGAGCACCGATGGACTCAATCCGTTCGGCAACCAGAGTAGCACACATAGCAGCTGGCCCGTGTTTGTATGGCCTTACAACCTACCCCCGTGGCTGTGCACCAAGCAAAAGTACATACACTTGAGTATTCTCATCCAGGGGCCAAAACAACCAGGTGTCGACATGCATTTGTATCTCGGGCTGCTGAAAGACGAGTTAGACACGTTGTGGAAGACGCCACCCCGTACGTGGGACGCGTACACTAGAGATTATTTCCATATGAGAGCCGCGTTGCTGACGACGGTCACAGACTATCCTGGTTACGCGTATGTATCTGCCCAGGTCGGCCACGGATTCTGCGGCTGCGTGAAGTGCATGGACGGGACCCCGCATCTCCAGCTACCAAGGGATCCTGGGTCTTCGAAAACCGTGTACCCAGGGGCTCGAAGGTGGCTTCGCCTGGATCACCCATGGAGAAAACGCGGTGAGTTGTTCAATGGTAAAGACGAGCCCGATGGAGCCCCGCGCACGAGGAGCGGCGAAGAAATTGACGAGCTTCTGAAAAATTAGGACGAGTGCCCTTCGCCGGGAAAGAAACGACCCAAGCCAGAGCCGCTGCTGGGTGTATGGAAAGCGAGGTCTGTTTTCCACGACTTGGAGTACTGGCCGGTCCTCCACGCGCCTCATAGCCTTGATGTGATGCACATTACGAAGAACGTTACGGAGAGTCTGCTTGGCACTATTTGCAATTCGGAGAAGTCCAAGGATGGGCCGAAAGCAAGATACGATCTAAAACATTTTGGCATTAGGAAAAATCTACAGGTCCCCGCCGATAGTGATGATGATGATGACGATGAGGATAAGACGGAAGGGACTCAACGTCCTCCCCGCAAAAAGGCTAAGAAGAACACCGTGGTGCTTCCCGCTGCCTGCTTCACATTGAGTCCGCCGGAGCTTGAGCAGTTTTTCAGGTGCCTCGTAGAAGTCAAAGTTCCTCACGGATACTCAGGGAGTATAAGAAGATATCTGGACTTAGCGAAGAAGAGGTTCACCGGGATGAAGTCTCACGATTGTGATGTGCTCATGACGCAGATACTTCCTATTGCGATCCGAGGGATAATGGACGAGCATGTCCGTGATACGTTGTTTGGCCTTTGCAACTTTTTCGACGTTATCACCCGGAAATCGATCGGCGCGAGGCAGCTCAAGATGCTACAGGATGAGATCGTGGTGATACTATGCGAGCTCGAGATTTACTTCCCGCCGGCATTCTGTGATATATGTGTACATCTCCTTCTCCATGTCGTTGATGACATCAGGCATCTCGGCCCGACGTTTCTGCACTACATGATGCCGATGGAAAGGCAGAATGGTGTCCTGAAAGGATACGTTCGCAATAGGGCCCGTCCAGACGCAAGCATGGCCAAAGGATTTCTAACCAACGAGTGCATCTCTTTCTGCGACAATTACCTAAGCACCGAAGACGATCAGGATGTCGGTTTGTCCACCAGGACGCACCTTGGCAGACTCAACGGAGTCGGTCACCGCGAGGGCTGCCGCGACGTCCATGTCGGCATTCAAAAACGACGCGACGACTTTGATAGGGCTCACCGGGTCGCGCTACAACACTTAAAGTTGATCGAGCCTTTCGTGGAAGAGCACAAAAGCTTAATCAATCAGAATTATATTGAAATGGGCGGGCCGAGGAAGATGGGAGACGTAACCAAAGAGCACAACTCCGGCTTCACGCGTTGGTTCAAGCAAAGTCAACTGATTGAAGCACGGAGAAAAATGCCTTCTACGGAAGATGAAAAACTCATATACATCTTATCACAGGGCCCCGGGCAGAACGTAAGGACCTATCAGGGGTACGACATCTCCGGTTACAGATTCTCCACCGAGGACAAGGACATGAGTAGCGAAAATCAAAACTCAGGAGTAACTATGCTATCATATGGCGATGCCGAGACTAATGTGGAAGAAAGATACTTTGGAAAGATCGAGGAGATATGGGAGCTCAACTACTGCGGAGAGACGGTGGTGCCAATGTTCCGTGTGAGATGGGCCAAGAATGTCAAGAAAGAAGGACAGTATTTCACCACAATGGTTATACCCGATGCCAAATCGAAGAACGCATCCGCGAAAAATGAGCCATGGGTACTCGCTAGCCAAGTTGACTAATGCTTCTTCATCACCGACCCGTCAAGGCCTAGCCGTGTGGTCGTGAGGAGGGGCAAGAGGAGCATCATCGGAATGGAAGGAGACGCCAACGAGGAAGACTTGGACAAGAACGGTGATCCGAAGATCGAGGAGGAGTTCGACAAGCACTTCGACATGCCTACTACTGGTAAAGTAAGAAGGAAGACATCCCTACCTACCCACGGTTGTCCGTTCACGCGAAGAAATCTCAAGGTGGCCGGCATAAAGTATTCAGTCGCCAACAAAAAGGGAAAGAGACGCTAATTAAGTTAGATCGGAACAGATCGAGACAAATTAAGAAGATTTTTGTGTGTATATACATGCATGTGTATGTGTGTATGTGAGACAAGCACTTCTTTCTATATATATATATATATGTGCATGTGTATGTGAGACAAGCACTTCTTTATATATGTGCATGTGTATGTGAGAGAAGCACTTCTTTTTTTAATTAATTGTAATTTAGTGTTTTCTTTCTTTAATTATAATTAAATAAAATATTAAAAAAATGGTGGGCAATCCCAGGATTTGAACCCATGACACTAGGTTATTTAGTTCACAGTTATACCAATGGGCTACTAATACAGATTTGTCACTGTACTGCGTTTGGTTCTTTTATTTATTATCCACACAATTCTGTGGCGCATGTCTAAAGAGGTGCGCCATAGAATTCCCCTCGGGCCAATGACATGTGGCCCCACGCACGTGGCCATAGAATACGCCCAATACATTCTGTGGCGCACCCCACAGACGGTGCGCCATAGAATTCTAACAATTCTGTGGCGCACGTTGTCACGGTGCGCCACAGAATATGCCTCTCAGCAGATGACATGTGGCCCCGCGCGCTAATCTTCAACACTTAGCAAAAAATTCGAACAGAGCGCGTTCTCGTTCCCCTCCTTCTCCCTCGCGCGACGAACCCTAGCTCTTCTTCGATTCTCCCTCGATCGCGCTCGACAGACCCGTGTGGAGGAGTAGGTGTGGAGGAGCAGGTGCTGTCCGGCCGCCGTTCACGCGCCGCCACGCGCCCCGTCCTCGACTCCGTCCACGCGCCCCGGCCGTCCTCGCGAGTCCGTGCACGCGCCGCCGTCCACGACTCCGTCCACACGCCACCGTCCAGGTCGCAATTCCCCTTCTTATCCATCATGCTGATCTGTGCACCCACTGGATTTGGTTTCTGTAGTCAAATCCAGTCGATGGTGGCCATGGATTTTGGTCTGCTAGCCTCGTGTTCATTTGCAGGTTCATGGAGTTTGATAGGGTACTAGGTTATATGATCGTAAATAGAGAAGTCATCAGGTTCTGGCGTTGTTAATTGATACTACAAAATATCTTTGACACTTCTTAGATTCCAGGGTTTAGGTAGAAGTCAGATGCTTATCTCAGCCTGCAGTATTCTAGTTTCAGATGCGTCAGTCTTTACATTTGTGCCTTAGCTATCTGAGTTATCCTTGCCCCTTTTGGGGCCAACTTTGCACTGTACTTCGTAACACGGTGTCGTCTGATTAGGAAAAATACTTTGGTGTGATTTCTTATAGAGCATTGGTCATAAAGAACCGTTTTTTGTTCTGGGATTTCTTATAGAGCATTGGTCAGAGCATTGAGAGGAATAATAAAGTGTGTATGATCTTGAGAGGAAGATTTTTGTGCAGGTTTTTCTTTTTGAGATGTCAATGTTTCGCGAGGAAGTTGATTCATTTCCTTCCGAGCGAATTTCTGGCACTCTTAGACATAGAAAAATTAGCAAAGGTCATGCCCAAATTTTCTATGAATTTTATACTTAGTAGCTTATCACCATTAGGATTTGGGCAGAGGTGTTCTAAATTTAGTGTTGAAGAAACAAATAATTTGCTAGCTTATCACCATTGGGTACACATTGACACTAGTAGGAAAAGGGCTACCAGTGACGAACAAATATCAGCTACCGCTGGCGAACATGTGGTCGCCAGCGCTACCACGCCAGTGGTAGCAGGTTACCGCTGGCGAACACCACTTCGCCAGCGGTAGTGCATGTTACCGCTGGCGAACAAGGCCTTGTTCGCCAGCGCTATGTTCGCTAGCGGTAGCTCCTCTGTTCGCCAGCGGTATTTGTTCGCCAGCGGTAGTAATCCTGTTCGCCAGTGCTACTGTTCGCCAGCGGTAGGTACTTTGTTCGCCAGTGGTAAGTTTCACAGGTTTGTATTTTTTCTTTTTTTTTTGTATAACAGTTTGTATATTCTGATTCTGTATATTCCCAGGTCCAAATACATTCAAATTCTATAATTTATAAACTTCACACATATAAATCACTGATAGCACATCGATAAATCATAGATACATATGCATCCATCCATAACGAATTTAACACATCGATAACGAAATTAACACATCTATACATATGCATCCATATCCAATTCTCATAAGTACGAATACAACACATTGATCTCAATAACACGTTTATGTCGGAAGATTTCGAACCCAAAATATAGCCATCTAATTAGTTCAATGATTACAAAGGTATGACTACTACATCTATGCAACGTACGCGCGATATAGAGATCAATCGCAAAGAAGACTAGATATACGGTCCGCCTCCGCTTTAGCTTCCGCCTCCGCTTGCGATCTTTCGCTAGGGCCAGCGCGCCGTCCACTTCTTCATCTCTCTGTAGACCAAGATAAAAGCATTAGACCGACAAAGGAAATCACAAGTTCTTATTAGGAGCAATTCGTAGCGAATCGAATACATACCGTCGATCATTTCTTCCTCGATGTTGTGATCTTCTGTTTCTTCTCCGGCGGGAACGGAAGAGCACCTTCTAACGAGTTGAATGGTCTCTCGTCAGTCTGCTCTAGCACACATTGTCGCAACTCATTGTTAGATGGTGGGGTGTTCCAGTGGAAGGTAGATCCTGAAGTTACTACATCCTTATAGATGATTGTGCAGAGCTTGCGCTGGATGCGACCAAAGTTTTGTCTGTACTCAGCATCAGACCATTCCACGATGCTGCGAGACCATTTGTCCACAGCAGACATGTATTGCAGACTATGTTGGTCCTTCACGATCTCCGTCATGTGTTGGATGAGGTACCATGCCTCCATTTGGCCGCCTGGCGCCTGCTTGGGGCAGGGAAACTCTGTTCTGTGTCTGAACACATATTTGCCTTGAATTTGTTTCTTCCTGTCGCAGAATCCTTCCCCCCTGATGTAGCCATCCATAGCATCATTGAGAACAGACTTGATGAGGGTGTAGTTCTTCTCCTTCATCGTACTCCCGGAGTCGAGATATACTGCGTGCGCGTCTCTCGGGTAGAGCATGATGAGGGTGCCGTATTTGTTTCTGCGCAAAACAGGAGAGTCCATATATATAATCCTCAAAAATTGTATATGCGCAACCTTATGTAAAGATGGGAAATATAACTTACTCAGGAAAGTAGGGCACGAGGGTGATCCTCTTGTTCATATGGTTAGTGAGCAACACTTGTTCGAGGTACTTTGTCGCTTTTGCCGTACCCTTGGGGTTGTTCAAGTACATGTCGTGCATGTAGTAGGGGTCTGCTAGCCCGATGTTTCTGACATTCTCTACGGATAGCTGATGCGCCAAGCTGAGCGTAAACAGACGGACGATTGACGAGTGGAGTGCTTTCATGTGGAACATCCGGAAAATGTCGTCAAATCTAATGATGATCTTGTTTGCGTTGCCTTCAGTGACAAATCCCGCCGTAGATGGCACCTTTGCGACCAAAACCGGCAGCGTTGGATTTTTCTCTTTGAGAAGCATCTCCTCCATATATAGTACACCGTCATGGACGCTACGCATATCACCTGTCAGCAAGGCGACCAACCTCGGCGGAAGCATCGGTTTCCCCAACTCATGGATCTGATGCCAGTCGGTTATGGGTATCCTGTCCAATACACGTCCTGTCTGCGGCTTAGACTTGGTCCCCTCCAATGGTTGGCTCATCGATGCAACGGCAGAACTCTTCTTAGTTCTTTTCCGTGCATACTTGATCTTAGGCTGAGTCTTATGAAATACATCCGCTACCGCCTCTTTGAGGGCATCCTGGCTGATGACTTCTTGCTCGGGGACTGCCGGCTGTTGAGAAGAGAAAAGACGCTTTGTGCATCGATATTTATCCGCTTCCTCCGCTGGCAAGAGAAGTTGATCAAGATCATCCAGGCCGGGCGCCCCCTCGTAAGGATCGTCGACGAGGTAGTCATTCGGGTTCTCATCTTCGTCGCCGTCGTGCTGCACGGACTTTGCAGGTGAGAAATCCTTGTGTTGGCTCGGGTGCCCCGACCCCTGGACCGGTGTTGGAGTGTTGGCAGGAGTACTTTCCAAACGAATTAGTGATTTCGGCCAGGTCAATGGCCAAACCAAGCATTGCTCCAGGTTCAACTCGCTGTCGGCTGCGGGTGGTTGGTTCGGAGGATCGAGAGCACCGCAACCAGGGAGCACCCGACTTAATGTCACTCTGAACACGTCCTCGGGCATACGAACGCCGTGGGATACGCGGTTCAGAGGTGTGATGATTTTTCCTTGGGCGACGTCCTTTAACTCGCCGTTCACATTAAGGAGCAATGTGCATCCCGTCTCGTCGGCCTGCGAAACGTCGCGCGATCGTTGTTAGAGACTGATGCCGTCACGAATCAAGTCATAATATATAATTAAGCAGTGCACATTGAATTACCGTGAGGGCATTGAGCTCGGACAAGGGGGATGGACCGCTAAGTGTCGGCGGCGGCGTTGAAGAGATGTGGCGGGGCGGCGACGGATCTTTGCGACCTTCCGGCTGAGGGTTGGGGGCCGGCTCGTTCCGCGCAGCAGACGCCACGACGGGGGCCGCGTTCTGCGGCGCCACGCCGGGGGCCACGTTCTGCGGCGCTGGCTGCACCATTTGGGCTATGTTTATCTGCGGGAGCGGCCCTTGTCCTCCACCTAGCATCCACGGCGCTAAGGACTGAGCGACGGTCGAACAGATGGTAGGGAGGAGCTCATTGAGCCTCTCGTTCACAAGGTCGTCGACCGTCTTCTCCGGGCCCTTGTTCCGCTCCTTACGCTTTTCCTTGGTGTCGGGGTAGTAGTGCGCATGCCGATGACCCTTTCCGAGGCCATGCACATGGCCACGATTCGGCTTCTTGTCAAGGGGCACTCCCTTCATCGCGTTAAGCGCCCTAATGAAAGGGGTGTCATACGGGTCCTTGTTCGTCGTCGCCGAGGACCCCCCGTCAGATTGAGATAGGCGTTCTTTTTCTTCTTCCTCGAGATACTTATTCTCGAGCAGCTTGACCTTCTCGTTCAACACAAGATCGCCGGGCTTTTTGGGATCTTCCCTCTAATGGGCCCTGACAAAATTTCTCACCTGCGGGTCGGTGATCTTGTCAAACGGGTTCGGCCCTTCTCTCTTCGAATCCTCCTTTTCCCATACTTTCTGCTTCCCAAGGTAACCCTGGCTTCCGAGATTGTGAGGGCCAATGTTCTTTTTTCGCTGTTCTTTCCCCCATTTAGTCAGCGCAATCCTTTCCGGTTTGAGTTCGTCGATCTTGAATTGGGCCAAGTCTTCCTCGGAAATGGAGGGCCACATCTTATGGATCTCATCAAAATCCTTACCCTTCGCAAGCATCTCCCGCAAACTGGATCTCCAAGTCGTAAACGCCTTGGCGAACTTGTTCAGTGCTAAGGAGTTGACCAGATTCTTCTTCAGGTCCTGGTTGTCGTAAGGATCCGGGAATTTGTACCTTGTGCAGCTTCTCAATCAGCAGGGCGGCATTAGCCTTGTTTTCTTTAGCTCTGAGGTGCTCCATATTAACGTTGCTGAAGTCTCGAGCTATGCAGCCTATCTGGTTTCCATAGCCCTTGGCATAACTCTCCGGCTCGAGGGGAGCACCGCTCTTGGGGCACACTTCCGTGAACTCTTCCCGCATGGTGGCGAGCATGTTGTGCCGCCTCTCTTTGCGCTTAGCCGCCACCTCGCTACCGGAGGCGGTATCCCCGGTGCCACTACCGGTTTGATCACCTTCTGCGCCCGATGTATCGTTGTGTGGCTCTAGCTCCTGGCGAACGGTTTCGTCCATCTCGTCGTCTGCATCGTCGCCCTCCATCTCTAGATCCGGGTGCGGATCTACGGGTCCGCCTCCCGCGCTTAGCATGGAAAGCCACGCATCGTCGTTGTCTCCGCCGTGTCCGAGACCAGAACCACCCGCCTCGTCGTTGTGAGCCATATCTAATGAAGGAGAGAAAACCCGAAATAAGTTCAACAAATCCTACAATTTAGACGATGTATACCCCATATGAGTCCAAATTTCTCGGACACTCTAAATTGTGATATTTTTAGCAAAGATCATGCCAAAATTCACGGAAAATTTTGGCATGACCTTTGCTAAAAACATCACAAATGGAGTACCCAAATTTGCCGGAACGGAAATTAATCAACATTCCGGCAAATAGGGACTCACGTGGGGTACCTGCACATAAAATCCCACCCCTCATATTATCATCGTCATCCACACGAAGGTGGGCACATATCAATACGACCACACACCATCTCCACCATCCATACACCACCATCCATCACCACCACCATCCATCACCACCATCCATACACACCATCCATCACCACCAACCATCACCAAAGTAATTAAATTTAAATTCTGCAAACCCCAAAGGAGAATAAGTTGTACACCAACCATCCTCTGTTTGTTCCATTTTGATATAATATGTTGTACACCAGTAATTGGATTATGCAGAAGGAAAATCATAGCAACTCGGATGCAAGCGATAAACATGATCAGATTAAGATGTCACCAAACATACTAGTCTGAACTTCACCAAACATTACGAGCTTCAGGTTTATTTTGTGGCATGGAGATCGACCACTTCACCAAACATATAAGGGCTCACTGCTGCAGCACTATCAGGTAGCAGCAGCAGTTAAGCAGACACTATCAGGTAGCAGCAGCAGCAGTTAAGCAGCAGCAGCAGTTAAGCAGCAGCAGCAGCAGTTAAACATTACTAAAAAGGGGGCAGTTTAACATACAAAACTGTAGCTAGGCATCAAATGTGCCATTATGTGGCAGTTTAATCTGATTGAAATAAGCATTGCATACCATTTGCATCATCCACAGAATAAATATTCCTAACTAGTACGTACACAATGAGAAACACTAGACGTGCAAATTCAGCAAAATAACCAAGGCATTCCCAAGAGGGTATTACACTACCAATTTCTCATTGACACGCTTCATCTCAACTCAACAAGTGTTCGGTGATTGAACTTACATGATCCACCAGAAACTGAACCGTTCAAAAAAATTGGTATAATGGATGCAAAAGGCAGCTAGCGAGGGAAGTGGAACATAGTAGCTCTGTTTGCACCGCGCGCGCTAGCTGGTCTGTGTAACACTGTAACGTGCAGCTAGCATAGCCTACGACCGCGTCGCTGAAATACCGGACTCACTGATGCTCGAGAGGTTTATATAAGCGACTAGTATTCCTGTCAGTTGCTATTTCTGAAAAGTTCCTATTTAAAGAGTGCTAGCAACAGAGCATTAGATTATTATCAACAAATATAGTACTCCAGTACAAAATGAACAACTTCCACTACAATATTAGCTTTGGCACATGGACAATGTATATAGCATCAGACTATCAGATATTGCATCATCAAATGGTGAGGGGGCAGAAGTAGCACTATATAGCAGGACAATATCAACCACTGCTATAACACTATATAGCAAGTCAATATCAGACTTGCAACAATTAAGTAGCACTATATAGAAAAGACAATATCAATACACTAGCATCCAGTTCTATACTAGTTCACAACAACTATACTAGCTCACAACAACTATATTGGCTCACAGAGAAGGATTACAATACATGTGCACAGAATCATACAGCAGCAGGATGGATAACCTAAGACAACTATATAAATAACAATAAACCACCC
Organism: Alopecurus myosuroides; assembly: GCA_028641055.1. Lineage (NCBI taxonomy): Eukaryota > Viridiplantae > Streptophyta > Magnoliopsida > Poales > Poaceae > Alopecurus > Alopecurus myosuroides. The sequence continues at coordinate 503,016,700 of CM054059.1, forward strand.
AACTAGGAAGAGAGAGCCAACCATATTATACTATGTTCCCATCCTTGATCACAGAGAGGTCAAACACAAATACTAGATAACCTAGAAAAGCATTCTTGACTAAGCATGGAACAATCATTTAATACCACATTAAAGCATCACAAGCCACCACAGAGGAACAACTGAGCCATATTCTTTCCTGTCATGCTTACAATTTTAACCCATACCAACCTATCTGACAATCAATGCAAGCGTTACACAACAATCCTAATTTTATCACAGTTGACACTAGTTTGTTGATATTTGTTGATATTTGTTGATCAATGCAAGCGTTAAAAACATCTGGGTTCGAAAGTTGGAAAAAACTACCTGTAGAACTTCTGTCGAACACTAGGTGTGCGTGGTAGAAGAGGGTGCAGCAGCGGGCAGGACGCCGGCGGTGCCGCTGTAGAGGCACGGCGGCAGCCGCAGCGGAGGAGGAGGGAGACGCGGGGGAGGAGGAGGGAGCAGCGCGGGCCGCAGGCGTGCCGTTGATCACCGGAGAGTGGCCGGCCGTCGTCGATGGAGCCGCAGGGGAGGTGGGGGGGGGGGCAGAGGGCCGGTGTGGAGGAGAGGGCCGGTGTGGAGGCAGTGGAGGGGAGGTACGAGTGGAGCAGTGGAGGGCGCGGTGGTCGCCGGACAGAGGAATCGCCGGAGACGACGACGTCGACAGGGAATACGCGCGCGCTGTACGACGATTGATCGATGAAAACGGCTAAGTCCCCGCGCGGCCCCTGTGTAGCTCTCTGGGGGGCTTACCGCTGGCGAACGAGGCTGTTGGTTCGCCAGCGCTACGCTACCAATGGCGAACAAACTTTGTTCGCCAGCGGTAGCGTAGCGCTGGCGAACCAGCAGCCACGTTCGCCAGCGCTGCTTTTTTTTATTTTTCTTTATTTTTCTTTGAAATGATTTACTTTATTAATTTTTCTTGAGAAACATTATTGTTTTATTTTTATTTATTTCTTTGACTTGATTTATTTTTATTTATTTCTTTGAATTGTTTTCTTTATTTGTTTAAATTATTCAAAGACATTTAATTTATAATCATTCAAACACATTGCAAATTAATTTCAAACACATTACAAATAATAATGTTTTATTTTGTTTTCTTTAATTATTTGTTTAAATTATTCGAAGACATTTAATTATAATCATTCAAACACATTGCAAATTAATTTCAAACACATTACAAATAATAATGTTTTATTTTGTTTTATTTAATTATTTGTTTAAATTATTCAAAGACATTTAATTTATAATCATTCAAACACATTGCAAATTAATTTCAAACACATTACAAATAATAATGTTTTATTTTGTTTTCTTTATTTCTTTTAATTAGTCAAAGACATTTAATTTATAATCAATCAAACACATTGCAAATTAATTTCAAACACATTACAAATAATAATGTTTTATTTTGTTTTCTTTAATTATTTGTTTAAATTATTCAAAGACATTTAATTATAATCATTCAAACACATTGCAAATTAATATCAAACACATTACAAATAATAATGTTTTATTTTGTTTTCTTTAATTATTTGTTTAAATTATTCAAAGACATTTAATTATAATCATTCAAACACATTGCAAATTAATTTCAAACACATTACAAATAATAATGTTTTATTTTGTTTTCTTTATTTGTTTTAATTAGTCAAAGACATTTAATTTATAATCAATCAAACACATTGCAAATTAATTTCAAACACATTACAAATAATAATGTTTTATTTTGTTTTCTTTAATTATTTGTTTAAATTATTCAAAGACATTTAATTATAATCATTCAAACACATTGCAAATTAATTTCAAACACATTACAAATAATAATGTTTTATTTTGTTTTCTTTAATTATTTGTTTAAATTATTCAAAGACATTTAATTATAATCATTCAAACACATTGCAAATTAATTTCAAACACATTACAAATAATAATGTTTTATTTTGTTTTCTTTATTTGCATATACATATAGTTTCGTCGCATACAATTGGCAGACAAAGGCATACATAGTTTCTCAGTGTTTGATCTTTTTGCCTTTTTTGGTCGAAGTTGCATAATTTAACCCCACATTATGACTTCTTCTTCTGAATGGAAGACCATGCCTAGGTAGCGTAGTTCTGCTTCTTCTTGTTGTGTATGTTGCATGACTATCATCATCATCTTCTTGATCATCGTCAATATTTGGGTCGCCGAACGTGTCGAACTCGTCCTCGTCAACGACTCCATCCATTCCGATGATATTTCTTTTCCCTCTCCTCACGACAACACGGCTAGGCCTTGCGGGGTCTGTTATGAAGAATCATTGGGACACATGCTTAGCCAATACCCATGGCTCATTTTGCGCTGTGACATTCACGCTTGATGAGGTTCCGGCTTCGGGCATTCCTTCCAATCATTCAGCAAATTGTAGATTTTTTCGCCGCACCTCTTACGTGGAGGTCCACGGAGCTCATCCTCACCGTTAAAAAGGTCTCCTCGCCTTCTCCACGGGTCTTTGTTGGGTAGCCACCTTCGATGGCCAACGAAAACTGTTTTCGAAGACCCAGGATCTTTCGGAAGTTGCATAAACGTGGGGTCATCCATGCACCTCACGCAACCGTTATGTCCGTGGCACACTTGGCCCGCCACATATCCGTAGCCTAGTAGGTCGTGAACCGTACAGAGTAAGACAGCTCTCACTGGGAAATATTGTTCACCGAAGGCGTCCCATGTGTTCACCCCTTCCTCGGCCCATAGCGTTTCCAGCTCATCTTTAAGCAGCTTCAGGTATAGATTTATGTCGTTGCCTGGTTGTTTCGGCCCTTGAATTAGCATACTCATGTGAATATACTTCCTCTTCATGCACAACCAGGGAGGGATGTTGTACATCCATACAAACACGGGCCAGGTGCTATGGGTGCTGCTCTGGTTGCCAAACGGATTGAGTCCGTCGGTGCTCACACCCAACCTGATGTTCCTTGCCTCCGCCCCGAACGTTGGATATTCACAGTCAATTGCTTTCCATTGACTTGCATCTGAAGGATGTGTCAGAATTACTTTTTCACTTCGATTTGGATCTTTCAAAACTTTATTCCTCCTTTTCGCGTGCCAGCGCATGAGCTCTGCTTCCTTGCGGTCCGCGAAATACCGTTGCAGACGGGGAATGAGCGGAAAGTACCACACAACTTTCCGAGGAGCTTTCTTCTTCCCTTTCTTGTATCGAGCGGCGCTGCAAACTGGACAAATGGTTTTGTTCGCGTCCTCTTTCCGATAAATGTAGCAATCGTTGATGCACACATGGTATTTTTCGTGAGGTAAATCAAAGGGGCACACGACTTTCTTGGCCTCGTCGCAACTTTTAGGACAGGTGTTGCCCTCTGGAAGGACATCGTGCCAGTATTGCAGGCTTGCATCGACGCTTATGTCGCTCCATTTGTATCTCGCCTTCATCTGCAGAACATCGAGGGCCACTCTCAGGCGGGACTCTCCCGGACCGCAGCCTGCATACAACGGTCTCTTCGAGTCTATCTCTAGTTGCGCCAGCTTCGATTGCTCTCTAGCAGCAGATATCGAGTTAGTCGTCTTTCTCAAAAGCAGTTCTTTCAGATGAGGGTCACGCACAACTTCCGTTAGGGGTGTCCCTGTGTCCTCGTGATCTTCTTCCACGTCTTTTTCAACATCTTCTCCATGATCATGTGCTGGGTCATGAGGCTGATCTTGGTCCTGCTGTAGTTGGTCCTGCTGTAGTTCTATTCGATCGTTGCTATTGTCCTGTTGCACATCATTTCCTACCGCCGCCGCCCCATGGACTTCATCATCTTCATCATCACTTACCCACTGACTGTTATACCCATCCATGAAACCATACCTTAGGAGGTGACTGAGCAAGTCTCCGGTAAAGGGATTGAGCAAGCCCCCTAGTTTGCACTTTCGACATGGACATCGTATCTCCTTGCGGCCATTTTGTAACATGTCTTCTGTCGCGTGTCTCAAGTAACTATTCACGACACGTTCACTCTTAACGACCACCATTATATGTCGCCTGCACGAGAGCGCGCGCCGATATAATTAATATTAGAACCAAACATAATATATATATATATTTCGATATTCACGGAAAAAAATCGGCATGACCTTCCTACAAATTGGAGGTTAGAGGAGTGCCAAACTTTGCCGAGACGGAAATGAATCAACATTTCGGCAAAGTGGCAACTCATTTTCATATCAAAAATTTCACTTCATGTCGTATTCACGAAAAAATTCGGCATGACCTTCCTACAAATAGGAGGTTATTAGGGAGTGCCAAACTATGCCGAGACGGAAATGAATCAACATTCCGGCGATAGTTGGCTACTCAATTTCATTCCACAACAAATTGCGCACACATGCATTTATCGTCTCCATCACACGACCATTGTTGAATCCGGTGAAATTTCACACATATTGCATATCGCGTGTATCCGGACAAAATTTATATACAAACTCATTTAATTATATATTATCATTCATCCCACCTCAAATGAATAGATGGCTACACGATGATATCCGGAGAATTTTGGAGCTTTGGAGAGAAAGGGGTTAATTCTAGATCTAGATGGCTAGGGAGGGAAAATTTGGGGTAGAAATGATGTTAGGAGGGAGATAAACATATATATACCAACTAAAATAAATTTAGTTGGTTCAAAATAGAGTAGGAGGGTGGAGAAATTGGCATAATTTCGAGCTAGAGAGAGAAGAGGGGACAAGGTGAAGAAGTGAGAGTGGAGGGGAAAGTGGGTAGGTGGGGGTGCCACTTTATTGCTAGGATCTGCGGAATACCGCTGGCGAACAGGTGCTGCTGTTCGCTAGCGCTAAGATGCGTGCTGGGCCCACATATTAGCGCTGGCGAACAGCAGCACCTGTTCGCCAGCGGTTGTGGGCGTAGCGCTGGCGAACACTTTGCCCTGTTCGCCAGCGCTAATATTGGGCAGCGGCTGTAGCGCGCGCATGTGGGGCCCGGCCATAGCGCTGGCGAACAAGGGTGGTGGTTCGCCAGCGGTAGTGTTTCAAAGCGCTGGCGAACAGGTATTTCTGTTCGCCAGTGATGTTAGCGCTGGGCGACGACAATTATTGTTGGCCAGCGGTATGGTGGTGGCTATAAGCCATTGATCCCTACTAGTGTGATATCCAGAGCAACAATTAATTTGCTGGGCATTTGTTAGCTTATCACCATTGGGTACTAGCTTGTTTCTGCCACTCAATCTGCTTTTGATTTTGGGATTTTTCTAACTATTTGGGTTGAGTAGTTCCCCAATGCCCAATCTTTACTTCTTTTTTGGCCTTGATGGGGGTAGAGGAATCAGCAGACTGATTACAAATCTTTTGGCCTTGATGGGGGTAGTTCCCCAATGCCCAATCTTTTGGCCTTGATGGGGGTAGTTCCCCAATGTCTATCAGTGTTCATTGTTCGATTGGTTTGTTTGAACTCTGTTGAAATGAGGTTAGAAGATTGACTTGCAAAGATTCCGCGATGTTATGTTTGCGTGAATTTTGTATGTTGAAAAGGGAAAGGGTGCATATTTGGTTTGGCTTCATGTGGATAGTCAGACCAGTATGAATATATGTATTGTTCTGCTTAAATGCTTGCTGTTTTCTTTTTCATTGGTATATGCAGTAGCTTCTGAAGGTAGCGCGAGTCTTCAGATAGTTATGCTGATAGATGGTAAAGCTTGTGGCTGGAAATTGCTGGAGTTCTATTTTGTTAAGATCATTGATTGTGTCTCGACCAAGCGTGGCATGCCTGTGAGTGGTGTCTGTTTCAGACTTGTCTGGTTGTTACAGTCTCTATTTGGTTTCTCCGAATGGTAGAGAGCTGGAAGGCCAAGCTAACGGAGCATCAGAGAAATGAAAGGTACCTCGGCAAGCCTTCCAAATTTTGATTGAACTGGAAGGCCGTGGCCATGTTTGCCCCCGACATACAGAAGACTGCCTTATCTTGTACCCTCCCAATGGGACGCTCACATGTTATCCAGTAGTGACAGACACAATTGCCTCTGCCTGTAGATAGCGTACACCGCCACGTTATTCAGTAGTACCGCTCGCACTTCACCGGCCGACCACCAAGGTTTCGGGGGCGTTTCTTCCTGCAGTAGTGCACCCCGATCGCTTCACGGAAACCAGCTTGAGGATGGCAAACTTTGAGACCCCACCACTATAGTTCGTGGCAGGTGGCAGCCCCTCTGTCACACACACACGCTTTCGTACCGCCGGAGGTTTTAGACGAGCCAGGACGCATAGGCGGATCTCTGGGGTTTCTCATGTGCCAATCTCAAACACGCATACATAAGTCTAGCAACCTATCTGTGAATTTTCTTTGATATGTTTTCCAAAATTGATAAAACTAGAAAAGTCGTGTTTTTAGATTCTAAGTTTTTAGGCAAGTTTTAAAATTCGGTCCCGGTATAACGCCAGTTCTAACGCAAGTTTTGAGTACATTGCAAGACTCCTCCTCAAATCACAGAATGGTCGACAACTGAGATTTTGAGAACTTTCATGACTGGGCTATGAAAATACCATTGTATTTAGATTTTAAGAAGTCTAGTTTTTTAATTCATGCAAACCAAAGTGCCCCTTAAATACTTTCTACAATAGCTCCAAAAAATTCTCAAGTAGGGTGACTGTTTGCCAGCAGAATATGTCCCCTGATTGGACAGTTACCACTGGAGCATAGTATCAATAATTCAATATACGTTGAGCATTTTAATTTCTGATTACATGCACAAAAACATACTTGAAGTCAAGATTTTGTCATACACATAGTGATGGGTTTTAATGAGAGTGGTGTGTAAGTAGCATGACAAGTAGGGCTGTTGGCGCAGTAAGTGTATTTATAAAATTTCAAATTTCGTAGTCTGCATATAAAATAATTATGTTCATAAAGTATACATATGCTCTAAACTCGTATGGTTGTCTCATTTGGTTCCCTGAACTTTGAGAACTACATCACCAGGTTTCCATACTTGTATAAATGAGTAAAAGTCAGTGACCTACGTAAGAGCTAATTATAGGTGATTTTATAAGTTTTGGTTCACCATAATTTACTGTTTGGCTTTGTTAGCATCATGTAAAATTAACGATTAATTGATTTATTTTGGTTTAAATGATGTTGCACAGATCCATCTTTCCATGACCTTCCTTCGCAAGTTTATGATTCAGTTATATTACTTCTGTTCGATATTAGAAGACATTTAGGCTAAAATAGCCTAACAAAACATCTTATATTTTGGAACGGATGTAGCACATGTTTTAGGAGCTAAATGTGCAGTTCTCTTGTTTCGGACCCAAGCGGCCCTACTGCAGAACCATGCAAGTTTAGGGAAATGCCATTAATATATAGAATGATATAAGTAACAATCTCTGCACACCTGCACACTGAATTCTTGTTTTGGCAAATAAAGGTTGATGTATGGGACTATATTTTTTTAAGCAACTGGAGTGTAGAATGAAAAAAAATCAGCTTTTCCTTGCACGACATAAATTCTTTAGTTACTGTCACGGTGAAGGTGATAAAATATAACCAAATAACATTATTTTCTATTTCTGGCCTAGTCAAAATTCATTTGTTGGCACCAATCTATTATCAGACAACCTCTCAAAAATAACATAAGAAGAACAAACCCAACCATGTACCCAGCAAAGACCGAATTCACGATTTGCTTTGGTGATCTTGATTAATAGTGGGAGAAATAATTTCATGATACGATATTAAGAATTTACCTTTTTTTTGGTAGCATTACACTAGCCAGCTTTACACTAGGCAGTAAAAACAAGCAGGAAATACCTATCACTCATCTGGCTCTTCCAAGCACGTCTATATTGAATAATTTGAAATCCAACTCAAAAACTCAAATTTGAATGTTATTACAGAAACATGTCTGGCTCTTCCAAGCACGTGTCCGTGCCCGAAGCCGGTGCCGAGGAAGAGGGCTGGGATGCCCACGCTGCAACCAGAATTGAGGAAGAGGACCGGGAGGACGTTGATTGGGGGTACATGGAGGAAGAGGACCAGGATAAGAGCACCGATGGTGGTGGCACTGACCGCACGGCGGCTGGTGGTAGCGGCGACGCCGCCCCGACGACCGATAAGAAGAATAAGAAGCCCCGGGCCCCAAGGAAGGATCGTAAGCCGCAAGTGGTCGCCAACGTCACCGATACAATCACCGAGGTCTCGCCGAGTGGCCTACCATTGGCGCCTCGATCTGTTACCTCAGGGTACGGCATGCAGCTAGGGTGCATCGTGCGGGAAAGCATGTCGATCAACACGATTGACCTTAGAAGCGACGACAACAAGGCTTTGGTCGAAATCCTTCTGAAGAAGCTTCACCAGCGATACACGTTCCCGGAGCCGTTCAACAAAATGGTGGACTCTTTAGCCATCACGAAGATGAGCACCGCGTTGAGCAGCTGGAAATCCCGGGTGAAGAAGAAGATTGAAAAAGGTAAAAGCTGGGAGGAGATCAGTCGAAAAGACCCGACGCTTCAGAAAGAAGATTTCGAGATATTTAAGGCGTACTTGAACACCGAGGAGTGTAAAAAATGGACAAAATGGGGGCAGGATATGCGGGACCAAAACATAGGGCACCAACATCTCGGAAGCGGTGGTTACCGAGGAAAACAGCCTATTTGGGAGAAGGAGGACCGCGAGATGGAACGTCTCGGAAAAGATAACCCCTGGCACAAAATCACGGATATACAAGTTAGGAACTTTGTCCGATCCCGGTACTTCTTAGACTGGAAGACGGGGGAATTCGTGACGAAAGACGAGGACGTGAAGGAATTTGAGAAACATTTGGTAAGGATACATATATCTCAAGTACATGTATATTGCATTGATCTAATAATTAGATAATGGGCTCACCTTAATTTCCTTTTGTCCGAAGGAGAGGGAGTTGCGGAAATCTGACTCGTCCGAAGGGTCGACGAGTCGGTGGGACACGCCTTTCAACAGAGCGACGAACGCATACAAGAAAAGCCCGTTTGATGCCCCGCCGACGTCAGCTGGCCGTATCTCCGGCTTTGGGCTAAACATGAAGGTAGCCGAGTACTACTCATCAGATGCCAAGTCAAAAAAGAAGAGGAAGACGACATCGACTAAGGATGATGAGGAGGTCGCGGAGCTGAAGAAGAAGATGGCGGCTCTAGAGAAGAAACTTGAGAACAGAGAGGTGGACCCCGACACGCTCAACCGATTAGTGGATCAGAGGCTTAAGGAAGTCATCCCCGCTGGGTTGATGGAGGGGATAGCTTCTTGGAATGCGGGGGGTCAAATTGGACCGATCCATCTGCCCACCTTCGTCGGCAGCAACTCAAGCATGAACCTGCAAGTGCCGCCGCAACAGCTGACCCCCCAGACGCCGACGCCACTACTTCTGGTCACATCGCCGCCCCCTTCGGCAGCAATGCCGAAGAATGATGGGCCGGCCGCCGGCACCGTCGCCCTTGTCTCGACACCCGCCGAGCTTGACGCCATCACCAAGGTAACTAATTAGTTAATCGTGATCTAACTACGCCTTCTCAAGATGACTGTCATCTCATGATGCCTGGTATGTTGCCCAACAGGACGAACCTTGCGTACTCCTGCATCGTGTGGTGCCCGGCGGAGAGTTGGTGGATGTTGCTACCAACACTATTATACAACCCATGCAACGCACTATGCACCACTCTCGAATGGACGAGAACGTGATGAAGGTGAAGTTGGCCAATGTAGTGCCGGAGTATCGCGACGTCCTCCCCCCTTTCAACCTCCAGGCTGCGACGAGGACAACTTGGTACTTGGAGAGTGCACGACTTAGGTGATGCAATGGCCGAAGAGCCAGATTCGTCTTGGGGGGGGGGTCTTGTGATCAAGCGCAACACCGGCGCCACATCCCCTATGGCCCCGCAGAATAAGATCGTCCGGCCCACGAAGCAAAGAGCCCTCCAGACAGCACCCAAGGCCGCCGCCCCTCAGAAGGAAACAGTACTCGTCGCCACCACCACCCAGAAGGAACCGGCGGTTGTTGCCACCACCACCCAGAAGGAACCGGCGGTTGTTGCCACCACAACAAGGCACAAAGTGTTGTTGGGAAATATGCCGCAACGACCGGCCAAAAGATCATCAAATGCAGTTGTGCCTCAACCGCCGGCATCACAGCCGCCGTCACCACCAAAGGACGTGGACAACCAGTTTGCTGGAGCCGCCGGTGTCGAAGACTATCATTACGATGACAATGTCGACATCAATGCCTACCTCAACACGGGCTACAGCCAAGATAGGTACATGCCTGATATGAATAGTGACGACGAAGCCTTCCGCAGTCACGACGATCAACCTAGACGTACTGAAGTCACGCAGCGTCTGACCTACCCGGAGGGTACAGTATTCAGCCCTGGCACACTGCATAAGACAATCGAAGGGTCGTCCCGAGCACCCGCACCCCCAGCTCCCTCACCCCCAGCTCCCGCAGCAGATCAAGCCACCGCCAGCAAGAAGATTAGGAAGATACCTGCTAAAAAGGTCCAGCATACTAAGATCTTGGCCGACACCGTGGTACGACCCCGTAAGGATGGCTTGACCCGCTTGCATGAAGCTGGGAAACCGATACTGGGTCCGGACGAGATACATGGGGCAACTGGACCAATGCTCATATTGCAGAACATTATCGTGATGCTCGAGGGTCTCCTTCTTCAAGACAAGTGTCCAAATTACCCTGTGTTCACGGTCAAGGTGCCAGAGGGCCCGGACTTCGTCAACGAAGACCCCGCGGGACTGTTCTTCATAGCGTATGAGGATATCTTCAGTCTGTTTCACTCGAGACGGCTGGACTATAACTTGGTCCGCCTATACGCGCTCAATGCTCAGCTACAGATCCAACGAGAGTTACCCCCTCACGTTATGGTAGCGGATCCCTACTACATGCGTGATAGCCAGCTGGAGGAAGGATCAAGTACACGGACCAAGACAGTGAAGTACCTCGAGAGCTTCATGTTGAGAAACAGTGAGAACAAGAGGGACATTCTTTTGCCTGTCTTCCCCGAGTAAGTCTCGCGACCGTCGTAGCTAATGTTTTTTTTCTATATTTCATCCATTGCTTATCCTGGATTCAATTGCATGTGTTGAGCATGGACACATACTGCACACTCGTCGTGCTTTGCCCACAGTGGTCACTTGCCCAATACTTCGACTCGTCGAATGTGACGAAGAGGAAAGACTACACCAGAATAAGGGGTGTTCTCGATGAGGCTATCAATGGCTACACCCAAAATGGAGGCACATTCCAAAAGAAATAAGAATGTATCAGGCCGGGTACTGGCAAATACGGGTTCAGGCACGTGACCGAGTTCCCCTGCATCAAGCAGCCGGCTTGGAGCACGAAAGAGGCCTTCTATGCCCTCCATCACCTCAAAGGGATTGTCCGCGATGCAAACAATTTGAATCATCCTTCTAGACTCCGAGACTGGTCCAACAAAATGGCGGGGGAAATCTCACAGGAAGATCTTATACAAGATTTTCATCGCATCAAAGTCAAGTTGTCGGAGATAATCATTGAAGATGTCAACAAAAAGGGAGGGTCCTTGCACCAACCCATAGGGTTATGCCAGAGGGATATCCAGGAACGCCTAGAGCGGCAGGCTGATCGTAGGACGTGGATGACCAAGGACCTATATAAGCCGTTTCCGGCGCCGCTCCAGTTGAGGTATCGTTGATCGAGGTGTGCATAGCTAGCTACTATTAGTTTGTTTAACAAAATTTGCTTAACTTATATAAGCCTAGCTACTATATTAGTTTAGCTCTAAACTTAGGCCTAGCTAGCTACTATTAGTTTGCTCTAAACTTAGGCCTAGCTATAGCTACTATTAGTTAGCTCTAAACTCCTAGCTAGCTACTATTAGTTTGCTCTAAATTAACTTAGGCCTAGCTAGCTTTATGTTTGTATATCTTTGATGATGTTTATTTTTTGTTTCCTTAGTTGTTTTTTGTGAACATATATGACTTAGTTGTTTTTTGCATTATACTTACTAATATGCTTTGTGTCTATCTATATAGATGACGTACTACGTGGTGTTCGTGGGTCGGGTTCCAGGAGTATATGACGAGTGGAAGGACTGCAAAGCACAGGTCGACAAGTTCAGCGGCAACTGCTATAAAGGATACAAGACTAGACACGAGGCGGTTGCGAAGTGGAGGGACCACCAGTCGAAACAGATGAACAAGATGAAGACCTCCATCAAGCTACCGTTCTTGCTCACCATCGTCGCCGTGCTTGTAGTCTATTTCATCTTAGCTTAGGCATTTGTAACTTGACAACTCGAGTAACTATATGTGGTGACAATTATTGTTCGATGATGATGTGTTTGACAACTCGATCGAGTTAACTATGTGATCACTTTGAGACAAATTCGATACTTTGCACTATGTATCACTATTGTGATTAAGTAACTTTGTAAAATATCAGTAATATGTTATATGTTGTCAAATATCACTGCTGTGAATAATTCCTGTATAATTCCTGTATATTCAAACTGTATACAGCAGAAACAATTTAGATTTCGAATTATTGCAGATGTTTCTGTGGCGCACCATGCGACAATTCTGTGGCGCACCTAATTCTGTGGCGCACCAGTAGGGGATGCGCCACAGAATCGACTATTTCTGTGGCGCACGGGCTTGGTGCGCCACAGAATCCACTATTTCTATGGCGCACGGGATGGGTGCGCCACATAAATTATTTTTGTGTCGTGTGTTCTGTGGCGCACCCCTGTGGCCCCAGGGTGCACCACAGAATAGCTATTTGGTGCGCCACAGAAGAGGGTTTCTCTACTAGTGAGGGTTTCGTTTGGACCAATCAGATAGAATCACACGGATCGTGTGTTTCTTTCAAGCGCTTGTGAGTCGTTAGATCCGGGGTGTGTTTCTTTCGAGCTGTTGTGAGCCGTTCGATCAGGGCTACGGTGTGTTTTTTCGAGCTGTTGTGAGCCGTTGGATGAGGGTATTTCTTAACCGTTGGATCAAAACCCTAGCTCAACACTTTGTGAGCCAGAGGACCCTATATATAGCCCACCTTCATACACCGGTCAGTTCATCGAGCAAATACAAAACATACGGAGTCGCCATCATACGTCCTGCCGTGCATTTGGTATGCATATATGCACCCAATAGCCACGGTAGGGCTGTATGATGGCGATACCGATTGTTTTGTTCTACACCCCCCTTTAAGGTTTGATACATCATATATTCAGTTCATCGAGCAAATACAAAACATCCGGATTCGCCATCGTACGTCCTGCCGTGCATTTGGTATGCATATATGCACCTAGTAGACACGGTTGGGCTGTATGATGGCGATACCGTTTGTTTTGTTCTACACCCCCTTTAAGGTTTGATACATCATATATTCAGTTCATCGAGCAAATACAAAACATCCGGATTCGCCATCATACGTCCTGCCGTGCATTTGGTATGCATATATGCACCTAGTAGCCACGGTTGGCTGTATGATGGCGATACTGTTTGTTTTGTTCTACACCCCCCTTTAAGGTTTGATACATCATATATTCAGTTCATCGAGCAAATACAAAATATCCGGATTCGCCATCATACGTCCTGCCATGCATTTGGTATGCATATATGCGCCCAGTAGACACGGTTGGGCTGTATGATGGCGATATCGTTTGTTTTGTTCTACACCCCTTTAAGGTTTGATACATCATATATTCAGTTAATCGAGCAAATACAAAACATCCGGATTCGCCATCATACGTCCTGCCGTGCATTTGGTATGCATATATGCACCCTGTAGACACGGTTGAGAAAATATAAATATGTTGTTATAATATTTGATTTTTCCATTTTTTAGTCTACTTTGATTTTATAAATAAATGTAAAAGAAAATAGAAAAGGAAAACAAAAAAGAAAAATAAAAGAAGAAACAAGAAAAAGAAAAAGGAAACAATTTTTTTTATATATTTTCAAATTAGTTTGATAAATACCTTATTTTTTATTTTTTAATTGTTTTAAAAGACATTTAGACAATTTTTACACAAAATATGAGAAAATATAAATATGTTTTTATAAATATTTGATTTTACAATTTTTTGATTGGCCCGATAGGTCCAACTTCTGGTTTCTCGCGCATGGGGCAACGTTGGACGCTGAGACTGGGAGGATTGTTGCGGAGGGACCATGGTCGGAAAAAATAACAAATGTCGTAGCAGAACTAGAGAAGGCAATAGAAGCTGTTCGAAAAGGAACTTTTGCACCAACCCATAGGGTTATGCCAGAGGGATATCCAGGAACGCCTAGAGCGGCAGGCTGATCGTAGGACGTGGATGACCAAGGACCTATATAAGCCGTTTCCGGCGCCGCTCCAGTTGAGGTATCGTTGATCGAGGTGTGCGTACCTAGCTACTATTAGTTTGTTTAACAAAATTTGCTTAACTTATATAAGCCTAGCTACTATATTAGTTTAGCTCTAAACTTAGGCCTAGCTAGCTACTATTAGTTTGCTCTAAACTTAGGCCTAGCTATAGCTACTATTAGTTAGCTCTAAACTCCTAGCTAGCTACTATTAATTTGCTCTAAATTAACTTAGGCCTAGCTAGCTTTATGTTTGTATATCTTTGATGACGTTTATTTTTTGTTTCCTTAGTTGTTTTTTGTGAACATATATGACTTAGTTGTTTTTTGCATTATACTTACTAATATGCTTTGTGTCTATCTATATAGATGACGTACTACGTGTTGTTCGTGGGTCGGGTTCCAGGAGTATATGACGAGTGGAAGGACTGCAAAGCACAGGTCGACAAGTTCAGCGGCAACTGCTATAAAGGATACAAGACTAGACACGAGGCGGTTGCGAAGTGGAGGGACCACCAGTCGAAACAGATGAACAAGATGAAGACCTCCATCAAGCTACCGTTCTTACTCACCATCGTCGCCGTGCTTGTAGTCTATTTCATCTTAGCTTAGGCATTTGTAACTTGACAACTCGAGTAACTATATGTGGTGACAATTATTGTTCGATGATGATGTGTTTGACAACTCGATCGAGTTAACTATGTGATCACTTTGAGACAAATTCGATACTTTGCACTATGTATCACTATTGTGATTAAGTAACTTTGTAAAATATCAGTAATATGTTATATGTTGTCAAATATCACTGCTGTGAATAATTCCTGTATAATTCTTGTATATTCAAACTGTATACAGCAGAAACAATTTAGATTTCGAAATATTGCAGATGTTTCTATGGCGCACCATGGGACAATTCTGTGGCGCACCTAATTCTGTGGCGCACCAGTAGGGGATGCGCCACAGAATCGACTATTTCTGTGGCGCACGGGCTTGGTGCGCCACAGAATCCACTATTTCTATGGCGCACGGGATGGGTGCGCCACATAAATTATTTTTGTGTCGTGTGTTCTGTGGCGCACCCCTGTGGCCCCAGGGTGCGCCACAGAATAGCTATTTGGTGCGCCACAGAAGAGGGTTTCTCTACTAGTGAGGGTTTCGTTTGGACCAATCAGATAGAATCACACGGATCGTGTGTTTCTTTCAAGCGCTTGTGAGTCGTTGGATCCGGGGTGTGTTTCTTTCGAGCTGTTGTGAGCCGTTCGATCAGGGCTACGGTGTGTTTTTTCGAGCTGTTGTGAGCCGTTGGATGAGGGTATTTCTTAACCATTGGATCAAAACCCTAGCTCAACACTTTGTGAGCCAGAGGACCCTATATATAGCCCACCTTCATACACCGGTCAGTTCATCGAGCAAATACAAAACATACGGAGTCGCCATCAAACGTCCTGCCGTGCATTTGGTATGCATATATGCACCCAATAGCCACGGTAGGGCTGTATGATGGCGATACCGATTGTTTTGTTCTACACCCCCCTTTAAGGTTTGATACATCATATATTCAGTTCATCGAGTAAATACAAAACATCCGGATTCGCCATCGTACGTCCTGCCGTGCATTTGGTATGCATATATGCAACCAGTAGACACGGTTGGGCTGTATGATGGCGATACCGTTTGTTTTGTTCTACACCCCCCTTTAAGGTTTGATACATCATATATTCAGTTCATCGAGCAAATACAAAACATCCGAATTCGCCATCATACGTCTTGCCGTGCATTTGGTATGCATATATGCACCCAGTAGCCACGGTTGGCTGTATGATGGCGATACCGTTTGTTTTGTTCTACACCCCCCTTTAAGGTTTGATACATCATATATTCAGTTCATCGAGCAAATACAAAATATCCGGATTCGCCATCATACGTCCTGCCATGCATTTGGTATGCATATATGCACCCAGTAGACACGGTTGGGCTGTATGATGGCGATATCGTTTGTTTTGTTCTACACCACCTTTAAGGTTTGATACATCATATATTCAGTTAATCGAGCAAATACAAAACATCCGGATTCGCCATCATACATCCTGCCGTGCATTTGGTATGCATATATGCACCAGGTAGACACGGTTGAGAAAATATAAATATGTTGTTATAATATTTGATTTTTCCATTTTTTAGTCTACTTTGATTTTATAAATAAATGTAAAAGAAAATAGAAAAGGAAAACAAAAAGGAAAAATAAAAGAAGAAAAATAAAAGAAGAAACAAGAAAAAGAAAAAACAAACAATTTTTTTTATATATTTTCAAATTAGTTTGATAAATACCTTATTTTTTATTTTTTAATTGTTTTAAAAGACATTTAGACAATTTTTACACAAAATATGAGAAAATATAAATATGTTTTTATAAATATTTGATTTTACAATTTTTTGAGTCTACTTTGATTTTATAAATAAATGTAAAAGAAAACAGAAAAGGGAAAAAAAAGAAAACTAAAAGAAGAAACAGGAAAAAGAAAAAGGAAACAGAAAAAAAAAAGTGTGGCCCCTGTACAGGAACTTTAGCACCGGTTTGTGTTAACACTGGTAGAAAAAAGGCCTACAGTCCCGGTTCGCCAGGCCCATTAATCCCGTCCGGGCAACCGGGACTAGCTACGCGCGACTAAAGGCCCCCCCTATAGTCCCATCTCTTACGGCCCGGGACTAAAGGCCTGTCCACGTGGGCGGGTGGCGGAGCCTGGGGTCGGAGGACATTTAGTCCCGGTTGGCCACATGAACCGGGACTAGATTTATTTCGTAATTTTTTTAATTCATTTGGTTTCTAATTATTTTTCTCCCTTTTTTTCACTCCCTTTTTTTTCACAATTTGGATTATTTGCTTAGTGTCTAACTAAGATTATCTCTAGTCAAAATAGTTACTCATGGTCAAACTTCCCGCTCGGTCACCCATCCTCCCACTACTCTAGCACTAGCACGCTTAACTTCCGAGTTCCATCCCGTCCCGAATCCAAGTGTTTCTCACGCATGTATATGATAGTAGTATCATATCAATCTTATTAACATGTTGGCCGAAGCCACATTTCTTTATTGTTTGAATTTCAAATAAATCTTTTAATAAACAAAAGTAATGATGTAATTAATAATTTTGAATAAATAAATAAACATTAACTTTTAATTTGTATTATTTCTAAAAATACAAATAATATATCCAAAAATTGAGAAAAATAGAACTAATTCATTTTAAAATCTTAAAAATACAAATAATATATCAAAAATGAAGAACAATAATACTAATTCATTTTAAAATCTTAAAATACAAAATATATATCAAAAATTAAGAACAATAATACTAATTCATTTTAAAATCTTAAAAATACAAATAATATATCAAAAAATGAAGAAAAATAATACTAATTCATTTTAAAATCTTAAAATGAAAAAATATATCAAAAATAAAGAACAATAATACAAACAATATTCATTACATGCATATAGTCGATCACACATAACACAAACATAGAGTCGATCACACATAACACAAACATAGAGTCGATCACATTTCATAATTAACATATATATATAGAGTCGATCACAAAAGATATCCATTACATATATATACTACTAATTAGATACCCATTACATGCACATAGATATCGAACGCATGCATACATCATCTATGGCCCCGCCGAGTAGATGCGGAGCAACTCGTACGCGACATATCCATCTATGGCCGCATACTTGAGGTTCGTCATGCGCAATGGGGTCTCCTCCCAATAGAAGTGATTCTGCCGGGGGAAATCAGTCTTCATCCTTTCATAGCCCTGGTGGATGAAGGTGCTTGCCATGACAGCCATCCCGGTCTTTGGCCCGGTCAACTGGATAAGATTCTGAAGATCAACGTAGTGATCTTCAGATATCATAATACCGATGCGCATCAACTTCACACGGTCTTGCGTGATGTCAACGCTGCAAAAGTCAAACCCCGAGTTGACAAGAAAATCAACAAGGTCCGGGCAATGCTTCGAACTACTGTAACAACAAAAATAGGATATGTGTTAGATATGTTGCAACACACGTATTGTTCACATGCAACAAAAAAACTCGAAGATGCATGCAAGATTGTACACGTGTGCTATATATAGCTTCTATACCTTGACCATTGGAAGACCAACACCGACTGCTTGAACGATATCTGGATGAGGGCAACATCCTTCTGATTCGCCGTGTACTCCAGATCGAGCCCAAAGAACCGGTGTTCTTCGGGAGCTTCAAAATAGAGATCGGCCAAATGACCTAGAGCTTCATGCAGCCTCGCGGTACTGTTGGTGAAGAGCACATCCAAAGCCTTGCCGCACGGTGTGGAACCATTGTATTGCCTCCAAACTTCAGCCATTTGCGTGCGTGTGCTTGGATCGAAAAGAACAGAGAGCGAGAGAGGAAGAACAGAGAGCGAGAGGAAGAACAGAGAGCGAGCAGTGGAATGGCGCCCTTCTGCCTCGCTCGCGAAATAAAAACCGCCGCGGGGGAGGCGAGACGCTTGATGTTTAGTCCCGGTTGGCCACGGGCACGGGGAATAAAGGGCCATTGGTCCCGGTTGGCCACGGGAACGGGGAATAAAGGACCAATAGTCCCGGGCGGCCAGGTCAACCGGAATTAATTCCCTCCACGCGTCGCAACGCGCTTCCCAACCCGCGACGTCTGACCTTCTGTCGCGGGTCTCCTCCCGACCCGGGACTAAAGACTCATTGGTCACGGTGCGCAACGCTTGGGGACTGATGCTGGCATACCGAAGGCCTTTTTTCTACCAGTGTAACAACCGGTGCTAAAGACCCTTTCGCACCGGTTGTTAACACAAACCGGTGCTAAAGGTCTGTACAGGGGGCGCGCAGTCTGAAAGTGGCCCCTGTACAGACCCTTTAGCACCGGGTTGTGTTAACAACCGGTGCGAAAGGGTCTTTAGCACCGGTTGTTAACACAAACCGGTGCCAAAGGGGCTGTACAGGAAAGTTATCAAACACTTAGCGAAATTTTCCCTTCATTTCGTTCGCGTGCGTCCTCTCTTCTTCTACGGCGAAGCCATGCTCCGGCCGCGCGTTGCCGTCCGCCCCGCCGTCATCTACTCGTCGCCGTCCTCCTCGCCGCCCCGGGCGCGCCCCGACGTCGCGCCGCCTCCCTCTGCCTCCCACCACCGACCCGACGCCGCGCGCGTGCCTCCCCACCGCGGCCCCGCCTCCGTCGCCGTCGCCGTCCTCCTCCGCCGCCCCGCCTCCGCCCCGTCGCCGCCCACACGCGGCCCCGACGCCGCCGTGGCCTCTGCCTCCCCACCGCGCGCCTTCCTCTGCCTCCCACCGCGCGCCGCCCCGCCTCCGGCCGCCCCAAGCAGTGACGTACACGTGCTTTACACGTGACGTCACCCCCCAACAGTAAGTTTTTTTTCTGTTTAGTTCTAATTAGAATTAGAATTATTATTTGTAGTTAGAATTATTATTAGAATTACATTTAGAATTAGAATTAGAATTAGAATTAGAATTAGAATTAGCTAGAAATAGAATTTTTAAAATTAGAAAAAAATTTGGACATATAAATTTAAAATATATTAGCTAGAATTAGAATTTTTAGTAATTATAAGTAGGTAGACTTGGAGAATTTTTTCTGTTTAAATTTAAAATATACCACATTCTCTATATAAATAACCGATAAAATAATTTCGCTAAGTGTCCGATGAAATAATTTCGCTAAGTGTCCGATGAAATAATTTGGCTAAGTGTCCGATGAAATAATTTGGCTAAGTGTCCGATGAAATAATTTCGCTAAGTGTCCGATGAAATAATTTCGCTAAGTGTCCGATGAAATAATTTCGCTAAGTGTCCGCTGAAATAATTTCGCTAAGTGTCCGATGAAATAATTTGGCTAAGTGTCCGATGAAATAATTTTGCTAAATGTTCTTCATTTTATAAATTTTACTTGCAGGTGTTGAGCTATGGATCCCCAAGAACCTGCACATGATCAGCTCGCAGGAATGGGTGAGGCGGAGAAGGAAAGATACATGTGCCAGATGATTTTTGAAGATGCAACGGCCATATATCATGATCACGACGGTGGACAGACGTTTAGCAATCAATTTTTGAACGACTCCGGTGATGGAGCTGAGAATATAGAAGATGTAGTAGATGATGATGACGACGACAACGTTGAGGATGCAGAAGTGCCCTCCAGAACAAACTCTGCCAATGTATATCTCAAGTCACTGTTGACGCAACAATTAATTTGTATTGCACTTACTAACGAATCATTATTTTCCCGTTTAGGCGCCCTCCGGAACAGCTAGCGCAAGTACTGAGACAAAGTCGAAACGAGGCCCGGCCGCAAGGTTGAAAGATACCGCAAGGTTCCCGATCGATACAGTTGATGCTGATGGCAAACCACTCGAGCCCCTACAAACTTATCGCAAATTCGTAAATCAGTGCGGAGTTGTTGTAAGAGACCTGGTCCCGATCAACTTAATAGAATGGAATAAGCCGAAGACCGGCGCCAACGTTGGAGCTACTTATGTCGATGAAAGATTGAAAAAAATTCTTTGCGACACAGTATGGCTAAATTTCAGTGTAGCGGAAGATAAGAAGAAGAAAGTCGAGGAGTGGGCTTTGAAAAAGATGGCCACACAATTCCAGAGGTGGAAGAAAGACCTGTGGAAGAAATATAAGGATGAAGATCCAGTTTTCACTGGGCACCTAGTGAAGATAAGAGACGCTTGGGATGATTTTAAGGCGTACAAGAAATCGGGTGTCTTTGCATCCCGATCAGCCACAAATAAGGAGAATGCGAAGAAGAAAAATATCACCATATTTTGGGGTCAGGTGGCTACATGACTGCCCTGCCTAGGTGGCGAAGCTATGAAGATAGGTCCAATTTCTGGTTGTTCGCGCATGGGGCAACGTTGGACGCTGAGACTGGGAGGATGGTTGCGGAGGGACCATGGTCAAAAATAACAAATGTCGTAGCAGAACTAGAGAAGGCAATAGAAGCTGTTCGAAAAGGAACTTTTGTTCCCGATAGAGAGAACGACGAGCTGACGAAGGCACTCGGGAACCCCGAAAAGTGGGGACGAACACGAGGCTTTGGAGCCACTACCCCGTGGAGCCAAGGGTTTCCAGCGGACCTTGGCACTTACAGAAGCCGTGGTAGAAGCAAGAAGAAGGCGCTAGAACGGATATCAACATTAGAAGAGAAGGTGGCATTTCTCTTGGAGATAGGGGGACACCCTGTACCTGACACTGAAGAGAAGGTAGAACATCGTCCTGCACCTGATCAGCTGCAAATAGAAGACGATCCTGTAGCAGATGCTGTCCCATCTCAGCATAGAAGCAGCGTGGGTTCCACGCAGCTGCAGCTAGAAAACGGTCGTGCAGTCGAACCGTCGGCGCCTCACTACCCCGTGGATGATATCACGGAGAAGACAAACTGTGAGATACATATGCCAATGGGGAACATATCCTTCAGGGTGGCGTCAGGCTATGCTTTACCGAATCAACCTGGAGCAACCTACCATGGTGGTCATATTCCAGCATCCCATGCTCGTGTCGGGTTGTCAACAATTTCGCCGGGATGCCATTCAATTGAGCTCCATATTCCTGGAGGTGAAGGCGAGAAGACACTGGGAGAAATGGAGCTTGGTATCATCTTGTGGAATAAGAAACACATCGTGTTTCCTAACGCGGCGCCAAGGCCACCGACTCCTCCAGGTACAAATGCACCACCTCCATCAATTACTGAATGTTGCACCACATGTAAGCCTATTTTTAATAGTTTTTTCACTTTCGTACAGAGAATGCACGACCTCCAAGTTCACCCCCCAACGCACCTCCAAGTCCACACCACAACGAAGATTGGGAGCCCGAGGCCGAGGGTCCATCGCCCGTGCACTCCCGTGAGCTGACGGATGCGCCCACTACGGGTACGGCAAAGCGGAAGCTGCAGTTCAGAAGAAACGGGACTCCTCCCAAGAAGAGACCAAGGAAACCCAAGAAAGTCGAGACTCCCCCGACGTAACTAGGCCTGATGACTCCGGAGGAACTAGCCGAGGCCGTGAAAGCCAAAAACAAAGCATGGTTCGCACGGTTTCCCCTGAAGCCCACTCCAGATGTCTGAAGGAAACTCTGAAGAACATCCCAAAGTGGAAAATTGAGCGCACCATCGATAACTTATATTATCCTGCACCGCCGCCACCGCCGCCCCTTTCAGACTATGAACGGTACATTGAAAAGATGCACACCGCACAGATGAAGCAGGCGGAGCAGACGAAATGCGGGAAACAAGTTCCCCAGCTCGGAGAACAAGAAGCACGGTCAATTGCCCCGCTCAAGGTGTTATCTGACCAGGCTTCAGTCTCCGGTCCACGCATGGGCGACGTGGGTTACGCTATTGCTGATGTGGTATGTAAATACAAGCCCGAGCACCCTCTGGTCGAAAATCCTACTGCTCTAACAACCCAACTACGGAATTTACATGATTGGTACTTGGAGGCCGCAAGGCAAAAGAGAGATTGTATCATGGCGGCAGTTCAGGATCAACACTACTTCCGAGAGTACGGTGTGGAGGTTGGGTTTGATGAATTCTTCCAGATGTACAATCAACGTGCCCTCGACAAGTCTAACCTCAGCTGCTACTGTTTGTAAGTGATTTATTTGTGTAATTTAATTATTTAGTTAATCTCGCGTTCATTGCCCGTATAATTATCACTCACGACATTCTTTTTGTACGCTACTATGCAGAATGAAGATTCGTGAATGCAGGCTGGCAGGAATCTGGGACTTTAGGTTCATTGACCCGTATTCGTACCATCAAGACACAATACAAAAGTTCAACAAGGATACACCAGATGATTTGCTAAGCTTTTTGAAGCGACAAAGTACCAAAAAAGAAATACTTTGGCCCTACGGATTCAAGTGAGTGTTACTGTCTTGTAGACATTCCATTTTGCTTACCTGATGTTAAGTGTAATTGATGAGTATGCATGACTGCGTGTGTACACGTGCGCATGTCCCACTTCATATTGTTCATCATTAGAATCGATCAAGGACAAGTTGAAGTCTGGGACTCGTTAACCTGGGACGCTGACACATGGAATAGCGTGCGTCAGATGCTTCAAAGGTATATATATATATATCGGCCTCTTTCGTTCATCGGCCTCTTTTTCGTTCATTTCCTGATATCAAGTAAGTAATAATTAACTCTTGTATTCATTTTTCTTTTGTCGGCCAGGGTTTCGCAAATGTTCATCAAGAAGAACCCGGTACATGGACGGACAAGCTCCACTTTCAGATTAACAAAGTAAGTAATACTACGTACACTGGTTTTAATACCATTACCATTCTCTTGATTATTATTAATTTGACTGAATTATGTTCTCGTATATAGAACGTCCCGCAACAACCACAGGGAACTGATTATTGTGGATACTACGTTTGCGAGTTCATTCACAGGATTATCAATGAGAAATTCCGTACTTTTAGAAATCTAGAGGTACGTAACCGTATCTTCACAACTTTATTTATGTTGCCATCAATTATGTTTAGTTTTGTTCATAACTTAATTGTTTTCATCTACTTCTTTTAAACATGCAACGAAAGCGGGCGATGCTCAAAAAAATCCAACGTTGCAAGGCAGTTGCAGACGAATTGGCAGGATTTCTCCTCACGCAAGTCATAGATCCAAAAAGGCCTCACAATATCCTAATGCACATGAATTGCGAAATTGCTTTTCGACGAGCGCGTGTCGGCACCGCGGTCCTGCTTGTGTCCGTTCTATTCCCTCGACTACATCGAGGTCAACCCTCTGGCCAAAAGCGAGGTCAGTCACAACTCAATGTTGTTTCTTTTTTTTTGGAAAGCGAGCCAATCCCGCTAGTTTCCAAAAGTAGTAACCTCGATGGATCGGCCGGTTCTAGGTTATGTACGTGAGCGCACGGGAGTTGTCTTCGATTCGTTTTTTTTCTTTTTTCCCTTCTACATGCTAGGTGCTTGTATTAGCTAGCTCACCTAGCATCTTTTTGTTACTCGGTGCTTCCTAGTTGAGCTAGTTGCAACGTACCAGCTAGTTTGGGTGTGTATATTTTTTTTCCACAATATAACGGAAGAAGAGATTTTCAAATGGATGTTTTGGAGCTATGGGCTACTGTACCGATTTCCAAAAGAATAAAATTCTCTAAATATTAAAAAATATATAAAGAAAACTCACATGTATAACATTGTAATTTTTTGCGCGACATAAATTTTAAATGAATTTTTTCACTGTGTAA
This sequence comes from Alopecurus myosuroides, assembly GCA_028641055.1. NCBI lineage: Eukaryota > Viridiplantae > Streptophyta > Magnoliopsida > Poales > Poaceae > Alopecurus > Alopecurus myosuroides. The sequence continues at coordinate 503,041,380 of CM054059.1, forward strand.
ATAACATGTTTCGGTGATGAAAAAACTTTTCATGAGATATTGCTTCGTCTTTTAGAGGTTTTAAATTCGCAGCGCGACTGCGAAAAAGTTTGATGTATTATCTGGACATATAAAATCATAATACGGATTTTTTTTGTTTTGAGCTACACAAAAATAACATAATCTAGAAAAAATCTAAAAGTTTTTAGAATGTGTTCAAGTGTCTAAAATATCTAAAAGAACGCACATCTTCATATTTTTATGTGCCCGGCATAAAGTTTTGCAGAAAAAGATTATTTTTTTCGGATGTAAAACGATGAATTTTGCAGCTAAAATTGTTTTCACGAGAATATTTTGCAGCTACAATTCGTACATTGTCGCTTCTATACTTTTGCTTCATATTGTTCCTCTCTTCTCCTTTTCTTTTTCATGGTTTAGTAATAAAGGATGAAAGGAATACTTTTCATTCCGCAAACATTTGCTAGAACTTGCGAAACTTTCTAAACTTATGAAAGTTGAACCCGTGGACATTACTTTGGATGTCAACTTTTCTCTCGAAATCGTAGACCTCTCTTCCCTATTTATTTGTGTTATGGAACATATATTTTATAGGAAAATGCATGTTCTCAATATAATCAAATTTATTTTGAATTCCCTTTTAGGGCCGGTAGTTTTTCAGCGGAAACCATAAAGGGTGGGAAAAAACACTTTCTACGAGTATTAAAAATATGAGAAATATATAACCTACTTTCTACTAGTATGGACATGGGACCTCTTGTTTGATTGGTAACTTCCTCACGAGGTGTTTCATTACATATTCTACTAGTGTTTAGTATGCTAACTTGTTTGCTACATACTTGGTAACATGTTTATTAGTTTTATGATTAATAACTTTCTTACTAGGTTCTTGGTGACGTATTCAACTAGTTTTAGCCTCGTAACTTGTGTGGTAGATACTTGTTAACATATTTACTAGCTTCAAGATTGGTAAATTTCTCGTTAGGTGGTTGGTAAAATAATCTATTACCAACCTAAGAACCTTTTTTGAAGAATGTTATGAAGTCTCATGAATAGAAATCACCAACCTAAAAACCTTTCGAGAATGTTATGAAGGGGGTTTAATAAAAATTATCAACCTAAATACATTCTTCAAAAGGTTATCAAGTGTGATGAATTAAAATTATCAAACTAAAAACTTTTTAAAATGTTATTAATTGGGATGTATGAAAATTACCAACCTTAAAACATTATAAGAATGTTATCAAGTGCGATGAATGAAAATTACCAACCTAAAAACATTCTAAGAATGTTATCAAGTGCGATGAATAAAAGTTACCAACAGAAAAACCTCTTTTAAGAATATTATCAAGTGTGATGAATGGAAATCACCAACCTAAAAACCATTTTTTAATAATATTATGAAGAGGGATCAATAAAAATTACCAAAATAAAAACCTTCTTCAAAAGGTTCCAGTGGTGAATCGCCATGTTGGCGAACTTGCGTCGCCATGCTTGCCAGGACCTCACGCTCTCCTCCCTCTGCGCATTGAACTTGGACTCTGGCACTAGGAAAGCGTCGAGGGGAGGTTCCCCCCGTGGTGGAACGAGCAGGGCAGACAGCCGCTCAATGTCCTGGTTGGAGAGAAGGGCGCTGTTGTTGGCGAGCAGTTATGCGACAGCCGGGCTCGCTGCAAGTCCAGACTGCGCGAACGCCGCGAAGGCCTCGGAGTTGGGGTGCCTGGCGGGGACAGCGGCAGCGTAGTAGTAGTCGTAGCCACGGTCGAGGTCGTTTTCCAGTCCGGGCACGCGAGTCAGGCCGAGGAAGGAGCGCAGCTTGATATGGTGGAGGTCAACGACGCCGAGAACGGTATCGTCCGTGGAGGCGAAGCGAGCGGGGGAAGAGGCCGCGTGGATCCATACCGTGTTGACGATGATGTTGGATGCGGCCTCGGCGAGCGGTCCAAAGCAGTGGCCGCCGGCGAGGAGGGCGGGCAGGAGGGACGGCATGGTGGGCGGGCCGTTGAAAGGGAGGCGCGCCAGGGCGCGCAGGTAGGCGTCGTGGATGGAATTCCTCAGAGCGGTCTTCCTCGGCCACGCTTCGTTGGCGGCGATGCAAGGTCCGCCGCGGCTGTGGCGCTCGAGGTGCTGGAGCACGAACCGCGCCGTCTCCGGGAGGATAGACGACTGCGGTGCCGGTGGGGGCGGTTTGGAGAAGGACGTCCCCGATATGGCCTTCGCCACGCTCGCCTCCATTCGAGCCACCGACTTCTGCGCGCGATCTTGCCGTTGAGGGGACATCTCGATTCTGGAATCGCCACTGCGCCCAGGACAGCTCGCCGATTTTTGTGGACACGCGAGGCAGTGAAACAGGAAGCCAAATCGGAGTAGGTTTGGGCCTTGGAAACAGACCAAACTTTTGGCAGAAAATATTGGACTCCACCATGCACGCGAAGGATCTTCGCCACAAGAACCGGGGTTCCCCTAGGCCAACACAATATAACGCTCTTTGCGAGTCCTACTAGCACTCGCCCAAGTATTGACCCGCAATTGGGCCGTCCCATTATTCCATTAATAACACAAGAAAAGAAGAGAAATGGGGGAAAGGAAGGATCGAACCTGGAACCTTTCCTCACACAGTACTGAGACAAAGTCGAAACGAGGCCCGACCGCAAGGTTGAAAGATACCGCAAGGTTCTCGATCGATACAGTTGCTGCTGATGGCAAACCACTGGAGCCCCCAGAAACTTATCGCAAATTCGTAAATCAGTGCAGAGTTGTTGTAAGAGACCTGGTCCCGATCAACTTAATAGAATGGAATAAGCCGAAGACCGGCGCCAACATTGGAGCTACTTATGTCGATGACAGATTGAAAAAAATTCTTTGCGACACGGTATGGCTAAATTTCAGCGTAGCGGAAGATAAGAAGAAGAAAGTCGAGGAGTGGGCTTTGAAGAAGATGGCCACACAATTCCAGAGGTGGAAGAAAGACCTGTGGAAGAAATATAAGGACGAATATCCAGTTTTCACTGGGCACCTAGTGAAGATAAGAGACGCTTGGGATGATTTTAAGGCGTACAAGAAATCGGGTGTCTTTGCATCCCGATCAGCCACAAATAAGGAGAATGCGAAGAAGAAGAAATATCACCATATTTTGGGGTCAGGTGGCTACATGACTGCCCTGCCTAGGTGGCGAAGCTATGAATATGCGCTTCTGAAAAGAGGTATCATTCCACAGACACATGACTGGCCTGATAGGTCCAAGTTCTGGTTTCTCGCGCATGGGGCAACGTTGGACGCTGAGACTGGGAGGATTGTTGCGGAGGGACCATGGTCGGAAAAAAAAACAAATGTCGTAGCAGAACTAGAGAAGGCAATAGAAGCTGTTCGAAAAGGAACTTTTGTTCCCGATAGAGAGAACGACGAGCTGACGAAGGCACTCGGGAACCCCGAAAAGTGGGGACGAACACGAGGCTTTGGAGCCACTACCCCGTGGAGCCAAGGGTTTCCAGCGGACCTTGGCACTTACAGAAGCCGTGGTAGAAGCAAGAAGAAGGCGCTGGAACGGATATCTACATTAGAAGAGAAGGTGGCATTTCTCTTGGAGAAAGGGGGACACCCTGTACCTGACACTGAAGAGGAGGTAGAACATCGTCCTGCGCCCGATCAGCTGCAAATAGAAGACGATCCTGTAGCAGATGCCGTCCCATCTCAGCATAGAAGCAGCGTGGGTTCCACACAGCTGCAGCTAGAAGACGGTCGTGCAGTCGAACCGTCGGCGCCTCACTACCCCGTGGATGATATCACGGAGAAGACAAACTGTCAGATACATATGCCAATGGGGAACATATCCTTCAGGGTGGCGTCAGGCTATGCTTTACCGAATCAACCTGGAGCAACCTACCATGGTGGTGAGATTCCAGCATCCCATGCTTGTGTTGGGTTGTTAACAATTTCGCCGGGATGCCATTCAATTGAGCTCCATATTCCTGGAGGTGAAGGCGAGAAGACACTGGGAGAAATGGAGCTTGGTATCATCCTGTGGAATAAGAAACACATCGTGTTTCCTAACGCGGCGCCAAGGCAGCGACTCCTCCGGGTACAAATACACCACCTCCATCAATTACTGAATGTTGCACCACATGTAAGCCTATTTTTAATAGTTTTTTCACTTTCGTACAGAGAATGCACGACCTCCAAGTCCACCCCCCAACTCACCTCCAAGTCCACCCCACAACAAAGATTGAGAGCCCGAGGCCGAGGGTCCATCGCCCGTGCACTCCCGTGAGCCGATGGATGCGCCCACTACGGGTACGGCAAAGCGGAAGCTGCAGTTCAGAAGAAACGGGACTCCTCCCAAGAAGAGACCAAGGAAACCCAAGAAAGTCGAGACTCCCCCGACGTTACCAGGCCTGATGACTCCGGAGGAACTAGCCGAGGCCGTGAAAGCCAAAAACAAAGCATGGTTCGCACAGTTTCCCCTGAAGCCCCCTCCAGACGTCTGGAAGGAAACTCTGAAGAACATCCCAAAGTGGATAATTGAGCGCACCATCGACAACTTATATTATCCTGCACCGCCGCCACCGCCGCCCCTTTCAGACTATGAACGATACATTGAAAAGATGCACACCGCACAGATGAAGCAGGCAGAGCAGGCGAAATGCGGGAAACAAGTTCCCCAGCTCGGACAACAAGAAGCACAGTCAATTGCCCCGCTCAAGGTGTTATCTGACCAGGCTTCAGTGTCCGGTCCACGCATGGGCGACGTGGGTTACGCTATTGCTGATGTGGTATATAAATACAAGCCCGAGCACCCTCTGGTCGAAAATCCTACTGCTCTAACAACCCAACTACGGAATTTACATGATTGGTACTTGGAGGCCGCAAGGCAAAAGAGAGACTGTATCATGGCGGCAGTTCAGGCTCAACACTACTTCCGAGAGTACGGTGTGGAGCTTGGGTTCGATGAATTCTTCCAGATGTACAATCAACGTGCCCTCGACAAGTCTATCCTCAGCTGCTACTGTTTGTAAGTTATTTATTTGTGTAATTTAATTATTTAGTTAAGCTCAAGTTCATTGCCCGTATAATTATCACTCACGACATTTTTTTTGTACGCTACTATGCAGAATGAAGATTCGTGAATGCAGGCTGGCAGGGATCTGGGACTTTGGGTTTATTGACCCGTATTTGTACCATCAAGACACAATAAAAAAATTCAACAAGGATACACCGGATGATTTGCTAAGGTTTTTGAAGCGACAAAATACTAGAAAAAGAAATACTTTGGCCCTGCGGATTCAAGTGAGTGTTACTGTCTTGTAGACATTCCATTTTGCTTACCTGATGTTAAGTGTAATTGATGAGTATGCATGACTGCGTGTGTACACATGCGTATGTACCACTTCATATTGTTCATCATTAGAATCGATCAAGGACAAGTTGAAGTCTAAGACTCGTTAACCTGGGACGCTGACACATGGAAGAGCGCGGGTCAGATACTTCAAAGGTATATATATCGGCCTCTTTCGTTCATCGGCCTCTTTGTCGTTCATTTCCTGATATCAAGTAAGTAATAATTAACTCTTGTATTCATTTTTCTTTTGTCGGCCAGCGTTTGGCAAATGTTCATCAAGGAAGAATCCGGTACACGGGCAGACAAGCTCCACTTTCAGATTAACAAAGTAAGTAGTACTACGTACCCTGGTTTCAATACCATTATCATTCTCTTGATTATTATTAATTTGACTGAATTATGTTCTCGTATATAGAACGTCCCGCAACAACCATAGGGAACTGATTATTGTGGATACTACGTTTGCGAGTTCATTCACAGGATTATCAATGAGAAATCCCGTACTTCCAGAAATCTAGAGGTACGTAACCGGATCTTCACAACTTTATTTATGTTGCCATTAATTATGTTTAGTTTTGTTCATAACTTAATTGTTTTCATCTACTTCTTTTAAAGATGCAACGAAAGCGGGCGATACTCAAACCAATCCAACGTTGCAAGTCAGTTGCAAAGGAATTGGCAGGGTTTATCCTCACGCAAATCATAGATGAAGGCGGAAATTTTTTCCATCCTATGAACCAATAGACAGCTCCCTTCTCTATGCAAGTATACAGTTATTGGAAACGAACTTCAGATTATGTAATGCTCGGTCGAGTACTTCGTGTTACATGTATATATATATGTACTTTTATTTGGTGCATCAACATTTAACCGCAAACACGGAATCGGAAACACTTAACCGCAAACACGGAATCGGTGTTTCCGGATACGTATTTCCGATTACGTGTTTCCGATTCCGTGTTCGTAAAAAACGAAACACGGACACACGGAATCGGAAAGACTAAACGGAAACACGTAAACGGAAACCCTGAAAATACGGAACACGCCCTAAACCCCTAAACCCTAAATACGGAATCGGAAACCCTGAAAAGAAAAGGGAAAAAAAGAAAAAAAAAAAGATTTATGACCGGTTGGTGTTACCAACCGGTTCTAAAGGTCCTCCGCCTGCGCGCGCTCTTCGGCGCCCATGTGGAGGCCTTTAGCACCGGTTTGTGACAGACCGGTTCTAAAGAGGGGGTGCCTTTAGTCCCGGATACGTAGCACCGGATTTGTATCCGGGTCCAAAGGCCCTTACAAACCGGTGCTAATGCCCTGTTCTCCTCCGGTGACTTGACAAGAAATATGGCATACTATACAACAAATCACCTGCACATTTAACAAAATATTGCCAATTTTTAATTCGCAAGATTTAGAAGTGTGTTGCAAAAATAAGGCCCCATTATATATCTTAACGCACATGAATTGCTATATCTAGTTACACCATTGTACGGGCGCCACCCTTGCTCAATGGTACAAAGCAAGCTAGGCGATTGACAGATTACAAAGAGCTGGTTAAGAGCATATCCGGCCGTCTCCCTAGGAGCCACCCAGGAGACGTTTTTTTTCCGTCGGCGTGCCGTTTTTCGTCCAGTCGCCTCATAGCGCCGTTCTGAGCCGGGGGACTTTTTTGCGCCGGCCCGCCGTTTTTTTCCAGTCACGCCCCCATGGTCCTAAAAAGCGCCGGTTTGGGCCAAATTATTACCCGACAGACGCAGCGCACCGGTGGCTCCTACGGCTACATCGGAAGCGGAAAAGCGTTTGTGGGCAAGCATAGTTAGGCGATGGACGACGTTTTCACGCCCAATTTCCCCTCCCACGCCGCATACCGCCCATTCCTGTTATGTTCCATGCCGATGTCAGCGACAACCCTCCACCCGCCGCCGCAGTGCCGCCGCTTGAAATCCATTCCACTTTCGCAACTATCAGTCGTGGCCACACCAAACTCCCTCCCCCCTCTAGACGAGCTCGCTGCATCCAGGCGAGACCACAGGTAGCCCACGCACCGCTGTGCCCGTGAGGTATCCGGCGTTTTGCCTGTTCAACAATGGACTCCGACGATGAGGAGACGTTCTCCACTCTAATGGACGAGGAAGCCAGGGCAGCCATCGATGACGATGAGAACCTCATGGTACTCGCCTCTCTAGCCGCCCTGTTCACGCAGAACACACAGCCCCGACAAGGTGGCTCGGCATATGATCGCCGGAAGAGCAAGCCGAGGCAGCGTATAGAGGGATACTACATTCTCTATGCCGACTACTTCGCCCGATGCTCTATTGCAGGATGAGGCAATGTTTCGGCGCCGTTTTCGGATGAGTCGGAAGCTCTTCCTCACCACAGTGCATGCCATAGTTTGACAGCTAATTCATTTGCAAGAACGATTGCACCACCCATTTGGATTCAGCTCAATTCAGAAGTGAACAATGGCTATGTGGATTCTTGCATACGGCGCTCCCGGCAATACACAAGATAACTACATGTGCATAACAAGACGACCGCCTTTGATTGTTTGAAGAGATTCTGTAGAGCAGTAGTGGAAATGTTTGGACGAAAGTATTTTTGATCACCCAATGCCGAAGACACTGCTCGAATCCTAGCACTGAATGAATCAAGAGGAATTCTGGGGATGCTTGGAAGCATCGACTGTATGCATTGGTATGAAATAAATGCAGGTTTGCTTGGCAGGGGATGTACATGCACGAAAGGAGCTTGCACTAGAGTACATGATGAGTGGCTACAAAGGATCTTTGGATATGGCACCCCTTCTTTGGCATGCCAAGAACTCACAATTATATCAACGTTCTGGATTGTTTCAATGTCTTTGGCAAGCTTGATGAAGGCTATGCCCCTTCCGCGAATTTAAATTTTAATGGCCACCAGTATAACAAGGGGTACGATCTAGCAGATGGTATCTATCCAAAATGGTCAACATTTGTGAAGACTATCTCCAACTCTGTGTGAGGAGGCAAGCAGTCTTGGTTTGCTCAACGTCAAGAGGCTTGCAGGAAGGATGTCCAGCGGGCATTTGTGTGCTCCAAGCTCGGTTTACTATTGTGCGGTACCTTGCTCTGACCTGGTTCAAATATTAGATGTGGTAGGTGATAAACCGTTGTGTGATCTTACACAACATGATCATCGAGAACGAGCATGACCAAAAGGCATGTCGACAACCGGTATTTGGTGTGCTCCAATCCTTTGTTTCCCATGGGAAGGCTGAAGTGGGTGATACTGGTCGTATTTCCCTTTGCCACAAAGTGGCATTGCAGCAGCCACATGCCGGGTGGATCCTCGATTTGTTGCTTCCCTTGTCGCAAACTGCACATCAGCACCTTAACCTCCTGCTCAACTACTTGCGCGATGAGACATAACAGAGAGAGTATATAATCTTCCCGTGGCTAGCCTATTGTGGCCGCTTTAAAACAAACCACAACATGTTTAAGAAGAAATGGTCCTCCTACCACTACAAACATTCAAACTGGGATCAACCTGAGCTCCAAGGTTTGGTAACCAGATCAGAAACAATCAAAGATTTTCCCCTTTTAATTTGTCCTCCTGAAATTTTGAGAGCACAATGTGTAAGGGTCTACATATTCATCATGAAGTCATCATTTCAAAGGTTATGTTTAAGTAAAGTATTTTGCTTATAAAAAGAAAAAATCTGGTAGCCACATGGCGATTTACTGTACCGTGCTGGTGTAGACTTTGGAGTCATTGGAAGCAAACTGTTTCAAAAACGTAAAGAACCGTTTGATTGGGTAATGCTCCTAGTATGAATAGGACATATGTTATTGGGCACCCTTTTGGTTCGGGATGCATTTGACAATATTACAGCCAGACGTATAAACGAACATCATCAAGATTGAGCAGATGGACTACGTGGTCGGGGAATCCTGAAGCATGAAGTTCCCCGACTGATTCACCAACTACTTGCAACTATTTTTTGCGACTTTATTTTGCACTGCAAAAGCCTTGCTATATGATTTGTTAGTCAACTACTGATTTTGTTGTAAGTTAGTAACTTGAAGTTACACTTGGTAGAACAGAAACTCCACCCAGTTGGAGTCTCTGGCATATCTGAATTGTCCAATTCACCAAGATTCCCGCTAGTACCTAAAAAACTTCCTTGGTGGGTGGAAGCTCACTATAAGGAAGGATACATAAGCTCTTTTTTCGTTAATTTCCACCCACTAGTTATGTCTACCGTGTGACCATGAGATGTAAAACTTGAATTATGATACTTTGCTATAGGGAGGTTGCGTGCATCGATTATTGATACAACAGAGGCCAGGGCTATGATACCCTACGGAAAAAGTACTTGAAAACATCCTTCAGTTAGCCATATTCTCATTTTGAGCTCCGTCCAATTTTACACTACATACCTCATACCCTTTACAAAATATTATTGACATGTTACTCTCTCCCATCTCCGTCTCTCTGAACATTAATGTTTTATCATCTCTCTGACTGACAGTTTTTTATCCTTTTGGTTTAGCAATCAAAGAATATGAAACTAATTTTTTTTTATCATCTATTTTTTAACCCGGTGTTTCTAGTGTCCCATGGGCATCCCAACACAACATGCACCCTCTAGGGCTCCAAGGGATTCGTGATATATCTGGAAATTGTTGGAAAGTTGGAATTACGTATAATATACCATGTCATGTATTCTATATGTTCAAACTCGATATTTTGTCTATTCCTATGCAACAACCTACCAATATCTCTCTCTCTTTCTATCTTTCTCTATCTCTGTCTGTCTATCTATCTATCTAGCTGTCTCTCTCTGTGAAAATCAATGTATAAACCGCTCTCTCCAAACAAGAATGTTTTATCATTTTATTCTAGCAATCCAAGGACGGGAAACTAAGAAGTTATTATCATCTTTTTTTAAACCGACATTTCTAGTGTTCACGGACAGCCAACACAGCATGCACCCTCCAAGGTTGCAAGGGATTCTTGATATATCTGAAGATTGTTAGAATTATGCATCATATACCATGTTATTTATTATATATATTGAAAGATTGCAATTTTTTTATACCAATTTCTCCATCCATCAACCCACTCATACCTTTATTTATTTTTTAAATTTAAATAATCTTGTTATTCTAAACAGAAAGTCAATTTTTTTACTTTAACACTATTTTCTCACATGTTCTTTAAAATATGCTATTCTTGAATACATTTGGGAAAGTTTGAAATTTATGGTTTAAAACTGTAACGAATTATTTTTGAGGTAACTAACCATATTTAAGATGTAAATGTGTCAAAAAGTTCCAATAATTCTTCAACATAAGTTCGTCGAGATTCGCCATCTCTAACACATGTATTTATATATTACATGTAAGAATTTTGAAGGCTATTTGAAATAGAAATAAAATATCGGTGAAATTCCGATAAAAAAACTTAAATCACTTTGAAACTGCCAAATGGCACTTGAATTAGACCCTTGAAATTTAACTTGTAGAACTTATGTTGCTCTCGATGAAACCCATTACCAAAACCTAGGAGAAACATGAAAATATGTAAGAAGTGAAAAATCATTTGAAATTTTAATTCTTAACAAAAATAATAAAACTCTAGTGAAACTTGTTCTAGGAAACAATTGGAGATGTTTTGCAAAATTCTCATGAAGTTAGAGCATATTTTCTTCAAAGAGATTGCATAAGAATTTCATTGGATTGGAAACCATAGGAATTTTTCTTATGGACTAATTTTGCATGGAACTACATAGCAAAATTTCTGTTATGAACCGTAATGGAATGTTTTCTTTCTTTCGGTGACAACTAATGTCAAGAACCTATTCATTTACAGAGTTTTCAACATTTCCTCCATGGTGCAACCAAACAAGTTCTACTTCATTTTTTTCTTTTTCGATTCTCCCGCCGCCACTACTAAGCAAGCCGTCAACTAGAAATCTCCCACGTACGGATTCCCGCGGTAAACACCGCTTCTCTCTGCATCCGGATGAGTTGTCGGTTGACTTACACCCGACCACTCCTCTTGAAGCCATTGTCCATTCCTATCCGAGGTGTGATACCACCATTTATGATCCGCCTCTTCGACCTCCTCCACATGTGAGCTCCACTACAAGAACCAAAGTCGTGTCTTCTCCATTGTCGTGTACCCAAACACTCATCTCCCATCTTGCTCTTACCTTCTCTAGAGTTCCCATCATGGTGTATTTCCTTCTTGAAGAAATGAATATGTGCAACTCGTCATCTCATTTGGTTCTTGTCGATATTTGAGAAGGTAATGGTATAAATAATGAACCATGATACGTGTGATTCATGGATATATTCTTCAGGTTGATGATATTTAACATGTGTAGGTCAAAGGACCGGATGCAGTTTATAAGTGAACTAGTATTGAAGATTTAACATTTTCTGGTAGTACTTAAGAGTACATATTCACGAGAATATAGTTAAATTTGTTTTTAGTAATAAGAGATTTGTTATTTGATGTTGCCAAAAGAGTGGACACTCTTTGCAAAGCCTTCACCGTCTTTTTTTAGCTGAGTTAAACCTGCTTATCGGATTGCTTGGGTAGTTGTGAGTGCTATCGTTTCATGCTTGTTCAATGACCTCCATGAATCCCTCTCTAGCAATCCCATGATATTGAATTGTTTGTATTTAATATTATCGGTGCATGTAGATAGAAAGAGTGGTCAGTAATCCGAAATTGCCGAGGAAATGTCCTTGGGAGAAATTTGTACCATTCTATCAAGCCCATACATGATCAATTTTGCTGAATTGGCTGTTCGTCTTGTCATTTTTCCACATAAATGCACTACTATTCAAGAGGATGTCATTAAGCATTAGATTATCTACCACTCTTCGAAACTTTCCCATCACACGTCTGTTTAAATTGTTTTTTCTTATCATTGGTATCCAACACTAAGTTTAAGTACCCTATGATAGCCCATTGTCCAATGCAGGTTGTACGAAGATATCTGTGATTTCTTGAAGAAATCTTGGCGTATCAGGTTCTTGTTGAGGGACATAAGCCGACGTAATCCAGAACGGAATAGAAAAATGATATTTGAATTTGACCATGACAGAAAAGGAATTGCCACCGATTTTTGATTTGTCCCAAGCGACAATTATTCCCCTTGTATAAGGCCTTCCGTAATGGTCGTGTCTTAAAAGACGTTTCTTATTACTCCATGTCATTCGAAATGATGGTTAAATACTAGACCCGCAAGGCATCGTATCCAGGTGATGCGTGCAGCAAGAAATTCAGTCGTTTCTCCATGGATCATTGATACATTTCCTCTTTATATCATTGGCGGCTCTATTTCTTTCCTTAGTTAGAGGGCTAAGAGGGAGAAGTATTTTATCACACGGCAACATTCTCTCTCCACTTTAATTAGCCCTCCACATCAGCTTCTATCCTAGGTAGCTTACCTTAAGAAACGGCTAACATGGAGCATTACGGAAGGCCTGGGAAGCCAAAGAATAGCAAAACACCTCGTAAGTGTCCCAAGCAATTAATGCATTTAAATGAGGGGAGAATCTTCAATTTTTGTCTTCTGGAGACATACAATAGTGGCTTAAATACAATTGTAGATATGACCAACTATCTAATTAATGACTTCGCGCCGAGCTGTATTAAGCATGACCAGCTCAGTATTATTACAATGTCATAATTCTACTTATTCTTGATATGCATCTCCACAGCAAGGTAGGGTGTGGTGAATGCCTAGTACAGGTTAGGACTGTCCTCTTGTCATGTTCGAGGAAGTAATGCTTCACATTAGCATAAATCTCAGCTCTATATATTCAACATGTCTACATCACATGAAATTTATTTGGTTATGGACGAACAATCTTTCTGGCATTTGAAAGTAGCATATAGTATATGGTGTTCGTGTAGAATTGGGAGTCATCAGGAAAAATAGTATTTCAAATTGCCGAAGCGCTGTTTGCTGCATGGGTGTACAATGTATCACTCTGCCATTTGTTCGTGAGTGACATCGTGATTTGGGCTGCATGATATACCACTTCTGGGCATGATATACCCCTGGTGCTGGGATCGACAGACCGACCCGACTCTGCAGCTCCAGCACCGTGTCTCCTACCACAGCCTCCGCATCACCCTCTTCCTCATCCGCTAAGTCCTCTCCAGCACCAGGGGTGGCGGTGTTATTGAGGGAGACAGACCGGAGAGCGACGCGTGACGGTGGGAGGTAAGCGTTGACCTGCCGCCATTCATCGTTCCAGAGTGTTACAGTGTGTTCGGAAAGCAAAGCCAAATATAAACATAACTTGTCTGCTTTTTTGATCAGCTGAAAGCGTGTCCCAGGACCTGAATAGGGGATTCTCTGTGTGCTTTCAAATCCAAACATTGGTCCCCCTCAATGGATGAGCTAACAAGAAATATGCCATGCTTTAGACAAATAGTCTGCACGTATAAAAAATTTACGACTTTTTTGAATACAAATGAATTGCTATATGAAGTTACATCTAAGAGTAGAGTTAACATAATGTTCTTTCATAAGACATTTATGTTGTAGAGGCACGAGAGATATTGGTGAATTATGTTGTTCTATGGAGAAAACTCACGTTGGATTATTTTCCTCAAAACATGCCTTGTTTTGCCTAAAGTAACTCTTCCAATGTTTCCGCTTCTATCTATTCATCGCGATTTCAATCAATATAACTTCGTTTCATGTGAAGAATCATCAAGGGATGTCCAGAGCTTTATTCTTAACCAAAAATTTAAATTTAGATGGCTGATACTATGTGATTCATGCAAGAAAAAATCACAACATTGGCACATTTTTTACTCTGTATTATCAATTCTAGAATAATGCTTAAAATTTAACTATCAAGTATGTTTAATGTTTTTCACTGTCAAGCATGTTCAAGTTCGAGCGCATGGCGCGGGTATCATTTAGTTATGTTTATAAAGGTCTCCACTTTTGAGTGATGGATTCCAATTTCTGTATACTATGATGACAGTTCAATTCTTTGTTAGTGGAAACATGATTCTCGTTGAGTTCTTTCTCACTAAATATTATTTCACCAATTCTATGAAAAAAATATAATTTATGTGGTTCCCTCATTGTGAATGGTATGTCAATGCACCTGTTTTTAGTTATGTATATTTTCTTTAAACACGAGGTATGTTTTCGGCAATGTGATAGGTTTTTGTATTGTTCTCATGGTGCAAAAAAATATGTTAATTTTTTTAACGATGGTGCCCATAACTCCGGTTCATCTATGACACATATGTTATCGATATATGTTTATGTTATAAGTGCACTTCCTCAGTGAGTTTTTGTTGGAATTTGGCTATGTGTTGGCAAGAGGAATTCATATTGAACCGAGCATGAATTCAGATGCAACTATCAATAAATTTGTGACTTCATAGACAATCATATCAAGGTGCAACTAAAGAAATTGTTCCAATGGATAGGATATAGAACAATAATATGATGTCCTTCCTCTCAAAAAAGGTAGCATCGTGTTATTTTTGCAACATCTTGGAAGTGCATATTCTCATATGTGCTTTCTTTGGATTCCATAGTGTCATGGTACATTGCTGATGGTAAATTTATGTTTGGAGGGGCCATGCCCAAAGATGGAGATGGTAGCTCACTGGAGATATATATTTATACATTTTTGGGCCCGTCAAACACTTTTCCGATGAAGACCCTACTTCTTGCTTGTGGTACCGACCTGGGGCATTCACTGATGCTTTCAACTCCAAACATTACGCCCCCTCAATAGATAATGAGCGAGAAATTTTCCATGCTATGCAAAAAAATTCCTGGATGTATAACAAGAAAAACTTAATTTTGAATCATAGGATTTTGAAGTGTATACCAAAACAGGTCCCAATATTCGAATGCAAATAATTTGATTGATTCAACATACCATATACGCATGTATTTAGGTAGTAATTTTTTGACTGAGTAGTGATGTCTGCTACGCACTTCTATTCTTTTATACTATGTTGGTCCTCCAATCGCAGATATTTGTAGGACAATAGCAAATTTACTTCAAGTGAGAAACCCAATGTTTATTGAACTCAGTGAGGTGTAGGTTGAGTGTATACCTATTAAGAAACTCTGCAATTAAGATATAACAAGTCTCTTTTGTCTCTAACACACATAATAATTTGTTAGCTGTATAGGTACACTCTTTCAGCGAAGACATGATAAAATACGGGTAATATGGATGGTAAAACAAGGTATTAAAACTCTGTAATTAAAATGGCTGCGAGGTAACAAGTAGCAAAATTGAAAGTAAACGGTGTAGAAATAGTTCGAAATAAGGCCTAACAATCATACTTTCATGGTGGTAACTCTCGAGAACATTAACATAATTAAACACACGATAATTTATTTAAGAACATGCGTGATAGAAGTCATTCAAAAATCATTCCTAGTGGATCAAAAAGGAGAATCAACAATACGAGTGTTGTCTATTATCCAAGTATGGATGACCTTTATCATGCGATAATATGCACATGGAGCAGAATCACACATATCATTGTCTTAGTGATAATGATTTTGATATATTTTATACCCTTGTTAATAAAAAAAGTTACATTAGGTTCGGCGAATTTATAAATATATACATCTCCTTGATTTCTTTCAGGAGAAACAATTATCACTTCAGTGAGAAGCATCACATCCTGGACTTCTTCAGTTTTTTTTGTTTTGCTATATACGTGAATAGATCAGAATGAAAATGAACGTAACTACAATTTAAAAGTGTGTATATTTTTTTTCCAATGTAGAATGGCATGTTGAAGCTAGCAGACCTACTTACTCGAATAACAACTTATCCGCTACCGAGCACAGGGTTATGACGTTCCACGTGCTCCATCACATGACAGATGGTTTCTCCGGAAAGTGATTACTTGGCATAGGTGGTTGTGGAAGGGTTTACAAGGTACATACTCCCGCTATGATCAACTAGCATTTACTTTTTTATACTGCACATCTAACTTTACCGCATCCTGTCAACAAATAAAGAATCCATTATTTTATGGAACAAATTTAATTTAAAACAGATACCACAACTACACTAGCTGAAATAATCCATGCATTATCACATAATAACATGGGACTGTGAACAGGGAGTACTTGATAACATGGAAGTGATTGCGTCAAAAAACTTAATAGCTACCCCGAACTATTCGAAGAAAGTTTTAAGAATGAGTTTTTGAATCCTATGAGGGTCCAACACAAAAATATTATAAGGTTAGTTGGTTACTGCTCTGAATCACAAGAAAAATTTGTTGTGCATGAAGGGAAACAGTTTCTTGCTGGCGTGCAAGGAAGGGATTTGTGTTTCGAATACATGCATGGTGGAACTCTTGCAAAGCTTCTATGTAGTATATACATTACAACCCTCTATACTGAATTAGCTATGTTATTGTGCATGCATAAAATTATGTTTACTTATACAGATGAATCATATGGGCTGGATTGGGACGACCGTTATAAAATAATTAAAGGAACATTTCATGGTTTAAAATAGCTTCACCTAGGATTCAAATATGCTATTTACCATCTGGACCTAAAACCTGCAAACATTTTGCTGGAATAGGACCGAATACCAAAAATTGGGGATTTTGGTTTGTCGAGACTCCAGGATTCAGCAAAAACATTTGTCACAAACACATTTTGAGCAACAAGGTAAGTTGAAATATATAATATATCCCTTAGAAACTACAACAACCTACAACTCCAATAAAAATCCTGGATTGTCATGTGAGAACAATGATATCATTGCAATTTTTTCCCATATTTTCAATTTCATTTATTTTATTAACCGTTGAAGTTAAAGTTACCCCTTAGTATATAGTGAAAAATCGTAGGGATTTTACAATTATGGGCCGAGTGGGTCATATCTTTCGTACAATTGTATTTCAGACCATATTCTTGCGTGTAGTAGATACATGAGACCAGAGTACATCGACAAGAGAGAGAAGTGTCACCGAAATTTGATGTGTTCAGGCTGCGAGTCATAATCCTAGATGTACTGAGATGGACAAGCAAACAGATAACCAAAAATTAACATGTCCACATATTGAACGTTGTGCCATTCATATTTTTCCCGTGAAGAAGGCAAACAGAATAAGAAAAGATTAACATGTCCGACAGTGCTGAGATGGAATACACGTCAGCTTCAAGTGCCTAGTGTCATATTTTCTTTACACACTTTTATTCCCCCTTGGGTTCGGCTTTTGTAGGGTTCTTTAACATTTTTTTGCTATTTATCTCAGTTTGGCAATAAAAAGTAAACAACAAACTTCTCTTTTTTTTTTTCATTGGCGACTTCAAAGTTATTATACTACAACATTTAACTTGTCATCGGTGTTGTAGCAACTTTCTAGTTATACTTGTAATTAGATGTCCATATAAGGCAGATGTCGATGGTTTCAAAACTCAAGGTTTTGATTCTAAATAAACGAATTTAGAAACAACGAACCGAAGACTGGGGTTAGGAATTTCGGCTCATGAAAAGAAAGGAGATAAAGCAGGCCGTCTCGGTGGCCCAGCTGGGTCAAAATCAGTCCGGCTTGGCTGAGTCCGCCTGGATAGGTTTGTTTCCCTTTTTTTATTCTTCGTTTTCTTTTCCTCATTTTTATTGTAGGCTTTATATTAGCTCATAACGCTTCAAATAAATCCAAAAAAAATTTAAAATTTGAAATAATCATATTATACAGGGAATCCATTTTCAGTGTATGACCAAGAATACAAAAATAATTTAATGCTCTTTGTTATTATATAGCTATTTTTTGCAATTTTCCAAACAAAATCTATTAGGGATTTTATGGAAACACAACTTAAATTATTTTGTATTTTAAAATACTTATGAATTATGAGATGCATATGACTGAAACGTGTTATTCGAAATTTATGAAAACCGGGGTGTTACAGTACCTCTGGTCGATACACTCCACCATGGCTAGCCATGTTGGTCTGAAGGGAGATCGGTAATATGTAGAGAAAGCAGATGGAGGAGGGTTGACGTAGGAGAAGGAGATTTTGCATCCGTGTCAATGATGGCCAACGACGTCGGTAACGTGAGCCAGCAGATCACCATCTGGACAGCACAACACGTACATCTTCTCCAACACGTCCGTGATGGCATCTCCAACGCCCCTCCCCCCCCCCCCCCCCCCCAAAACGGAACAACCTTTTTGTCCCAAAAGTCATAGTTTCGACTACACATAGTTCAAATGAAACATTGTTCAAACAAAATACTAGGTAAAAACGATCACACATCGCGTTCCCTGATTTCCTTTTGCCTCTTAACGATCCAAAGCCCTTTGTTTCGGGTCCATGATATATAGTCAAGCCAGCCATCATGATCCTGTTCTCCCACACCTTCATAGCGAGCTTGATACTATTCTCCTGGGCAAGGATAGCTAGCTTCATCCTATTCTCATCGGCAAACATAGCGAGCTCGACCTCTTTAGATCGTGCCTTTAAGACTCAACAAATGTCTTCATGGTCTCCTATTTATCCCGGCGCCTACTCTCCTACCTTTGGGCACTTGCCAAATCCTTCTCGACGAGCAGGCTCTTGAATTTCTCCTCCAATTCAAGTGTCGATGTCTCCCTTTTCGAATCTTGCTTGGATTCTTGTGCCCCTTGGCCTAACCATCCTGACGATGACGGAGCTTGGGCCGCTCTCCTCAAGGACGATTGTGTCACTTGCGCGCTTCTTTCCATCGCCCCCTTTCTTCAAACCATTGCAGATCTCCTCCCACTTTGGGCACCCCTTGACCATATGCCAAGAATGGAGCAACCTGAACTTGGAGCCATATTATTCCGAGACGTACTTGGCGGATTGGACAACCCCGTATTCCATGCTGACCCCACTCACCGGCCGGTCCTTGACGTGATCGTAGGCGTTTTTTAACTTGTTGCACTCCATCTGGATGTGCCCCCACCACTTTGTAAGGGATTTTTATTGCGGTCACTATTGATATTTCATTTCTTATACTTGTGGTGCTCATGGAAATATGCCCCCCAACCTTTGACCAATATTGCCTTTCCTTTAGCTCGGCCCAAACAATGGGATTTTTCCCAACACACATCACCGCCTCGCGAAAGAAATTGCTCCTCCTTCTCCGAGAAGTTGGCTATGCGCTTGTGCTTCTGTTTCTCTATGATGTTCTCCGTTTGGTCACTAAACAATGTCTCCTTGTCGATAGAGATGCCATTATTTTGGGTCTTGGGTTGGCTATAGAATTGTCGAGTCACAAAAACCATTGAAGAGATCCCATTGGGGGAGCTCAACCTCAAAATATTTCTGCGCGCAAATGATGATGGATCACAATATTGTCGGATGGAACAAATCTAACAAAATGCAATGGAAATAGGCTTTACTAGGTCGGTCGGGGTCATTGCCGGCATTTTGTGGAACAGATTCCATGCCTCGGGGAGGTTCGCCACAGGAATGCCCCTCGGGGTCTTGATGTGCAACACTTGGGCGGTGCTGGCCCCGAGTGTAGTCTCGGCCCCCGGTGTCATGTTGACATCGAGCAGAGGCAGCGCGGTTGGATACGACACGGAGGATATTGCGGCGACGTGTCCCACGAGCAGCCAAGGCGGGAGGGTGCATTCCCACAGGGTGGAGTGACCCTGCCGCCGAAGAACGACGACGCAGAGGACAACACAGGAGACCCTGACCGTGGCGGTTTAGCTGCCGAGGTCACCACCGAGGCGGGAAGGAGTGCCGGAGAGGGGATGACTATGACACGTAAATCCAACTATGGCACACGAAGATCGTTAATGCGTGAGATGAGTTGGGTGTGGTAGATTGGATTTACTGACTGTTTCGACAAATTTGATGAAATGGACAGTCTCGCTACACTACTAGGGAAAAGACTACCGTAGGCGCACCAAATTAGCCTACCGCAGGCGAATTGCGGTTCGCCTGGGACCACCCCGCCAGCGGTAATGACTTACCGCAGGCGAACCTCAAAGTGCGCCTGGGGTAACTTCACATACCCCAGGCGAACTGGCCCTATGCGCCTAGGTAAGCCTTTTACCTGAGGCGAACAGGCACTGTGCGCCTGGGCTACAGATTCGCCTGGGGTATGATTTATTATTCGCCCGGGGTATGGTTTTGCTGTGTAAAAAATAAAAGAAACAAAAATAACAGAATTACAGCAAATTGACAGAAATAAATATGAAAATGACAGCAAAATAACAGAAATACTCTCGATCATCAACACATAGTTTCGAACAATAGTCTCGATCATCACCAAATAGTCTCGAAGATATAGTTTAGTTACAAACATAGTTCAAACACTAGGAGTACACATAGTTCAAACAAATCGATAGTTTAGTTATCTAGACAAGCAAAACAACAAGTAGCATCAACCACTAGGAGTACAAGGAGTATAAGCACGGCGATGGCGAAGGTGGTCATCTGGGCCCTCGTCTTCTCCGTCTTCTCTCTCGCTAGGTAAGTGGCGTATCGAGCTTCCGCCTCCACCATACACAACATACCATGTCATCTGTGCATAGGACAAAAATACGAGTTTAGCATCGAAAGTCATAATAGACCGCAAATAACTATCAAAAAATAGAAGCATCAAGGTTTACGAATAAAACACGACAAATAATGGACTAAAAGTTATATGATGCAAGTGTATACTAACATTTTGTCAATCCTATGGTCTCGGCGGCAACGGACGAACGCCTTCTAGCATGCTGAATGTCCGGGTGTCACGTTGCTCTCGTAGGTGTGCTTCTATGTCACGGTTGCTCGGTGGTGCGTGGCCGTGTAAGAACAAGCCACCCCGAGTGATGACATCCAACGAGAGTATCGTGCAGATCCTCCGCTGGATGCGATGGAACTCAGCCCGCACATATTCATCGGGGGTGTTGTCCATCTTTGTGGTCAGCTCTCAGAGATGACTTGGTAGCTGGGCCTGTTGGGCATCCTTTAAGTACTCCCTCATCTGAAAGATGACATACCAAGCTTCCAACTCAGATTTTTGCTCCGATTGCTTGAGGCAGGGGAAGTTTGTTACGTGGGTGCACATGTAGGCGCCTCGGACTATTTTCTCCTTTTTTAGGGGCTTGCCTAAATCGGCGGCAAAGCCGTTGAGGGCACTATTAAGAACAGCTCTTATGTCGGTGTAGTCCTTCTGCACCGCCCTACCCGCATCGAGATAAGTGCATTGCGACCAATGCGGTTCCATGACGATGAGTACGCATCCTCCGTTTCTGAGCAGAACATTTCGAGCAAGCCATCAATATCATCAATCGGAATACTAAGGAGATTCTAGAAAGAATTTAACGACGTGAAGCGGAGAGGACTACTTACTTGGGAAAGTATGGCATGAGAATGGCGTTTATATCCTTGTTATCTATCAAAAACCCCGTTATGTAAGTCATGATAAGAACCCGGTCCGCATGTGACCGCAAGTAGTCCTCATTCGTGTAGTAGGGGTCCATAATTGCGATGTGTGGGGTATTCTCCATGACCATATCGTGCGCCATGCTGAGCGATACCAGGCGGACAATGCTTCGGTCAAGCTTTCCCAAGTGGAAGACCCTGAATATGTCTTCGTATCTGATGAAGAACACCTCTGCGGGATTTGAATCCACAAATCCCACGGATCGGGGCACCTTGACCACGTATAGCGGGTAGGAGGGATGTTTCTCACGTAGAAGTTCATTCTCTTTGAACAAAATCCCGTCGTGGATGGTCCTCATGTCACCACCCATGACAGCGACAACCTCTGGCGGCAGCATCGGCTGACCTATCTCATGCACCTTCCTCCATGGGACGGCGGGCGGCAAATGGTCCAGTACTCGGGAGACCGTTGGCTGGCTACTAGAGGAGGCACCACCTTTCTTCTTCTTGGCTACCGGCCTCTTCCGATTCTTCTTCGGCCTCAAGCAGATGGGAGAGTGCCGCTTTGTTTTACCGCCTCCTCGGCCGTAGCACGGAGTGTATTCGGGGTAACCAGCGTAGGCCGTGGAGCCGTAAAGGCCGTCTGCTCCTCGGGAGTTTCTTGGGAATAGGTTAGCTTCTTCTGGATATCCGATTTTCTGGTGGGTAACTCAGAAGAACCGCCCTCTCCGCCATCTACCTTCTTCTGGATATCAAGAGTTCTGGCGGGTAACTCTGGAGGAAACAGCTTCTCGCCATCCAACTGATTTATGAAATCGTCAATGGGAGCAAGTTCAATATCCATGTAGTCATCATGGGTCTCATGCTCGTGATGTTGCTCGTCATTGGACGTCTCGTGCTCGGGAGGAGGAGGATCCACCGGAGGTGGAGAGAGGACATTGCCATGTTGGACCTTGTCTTGTTGGCTTGCCGCGGGCGCAACCGGTGTAGTGGTGGCAGTCATGGCTTGGCTTAGTGCCGACCCTGACGTCGTGTTCAGCCGAATAAGGGCTTTCGGCCATAGCAAGATTTGATTGTCCAGTTGGCCGAGATTCAGCTCGATGTCGGCATCGGCGGGTTGATTAGGAGGATACAAGTTCTCGAATCCCGGTAGCACCAGATCAACGCGAACCCGAAGCTCGTTGGCCGGTATATCTCTGCAGTGGTACTTGCGGGATAGTGGCTGCAAGATGCTCCCCTTTGCAACATCCTTCAACTCGCTGCCCACTTTTAGCAGGAAGGTGCAACCCGTCAAGTCAGCCTGCGATAACAAGCATGGATAGGTCAGAGAGTAGGGTTATATTGAACTGGCTACAGCTTGAGACGGTCAATAATTTACCGTGAGGGAATTGAGCTCGGCTAACATCGACGGACCACAAGTGA
The DNA here is from genome assembly GCA_028641055.1 of Alopecurus myosuroides. Classification (NCBI taxonomy): domain Eukaryota; kingdom Viridiplantae; phylum Streptophyta; class Magnoliopsida; order Poales; family Poaceae; genus Alopecurus; species Alopecurus myosuroides. The sequence continues at coordinate 503,064,512 of CM054059.1, forward strand.
TGGTGGGCTCGTCGAGCAACGGGGTGGTGGCCGCGCCGGACACGGCCGACGGTCCATCGGGGGCAGGCGCGTCGGGCACGGCGGGGGCGACAGGCACAGTCGACGTCGACGGACCACCGGCGGCGGCCACGGCGGGCACGACCAACATCGACTGTATATTGAACGTCGGTAACGGCCCCTGTGAGCCCCCGGCGATGTAGCCACATATTTTTTCAAATACGGCGGGGATGAGCGCATTCATCTTTTCCCCCACCGTTTTCTCAATCTTCTTCTCCATGTTTGTTTCCAAGTCATGGACCTTCTTCTTCAGCGCCTCCGTCTCCTCGCTCTTCTTTGCCGCCCGCGACTCCTTAGTGCTGGGCTCAGCCAAGCCATAGTTGGCGTGCTTGTTATTAAGTCCGCCGCCGGTGATACGTCCTAAGTGCGGCCTTTTCAGAGGGTCCTGGCTCTTTGCCTTGTTGTACCCCCTGATGAAAGGCTTATCCCACCCGACTTTGGCCGTCGACGTCTGCGACGAGGAAGATTCAAGTTGTTGTTCTTCTAGCTGCAGAAGCAACATATGAACGGTTTAGAAATGGTTTCGTACTAGAATGAAATCATGGACTTGATGATGATGAGTTGCATGAAATGGTAAATTTCTTACCACTAGCTTCTCAACATTCTTCACGCTATCGTCCGTGACCAAAATAACACCCTCCACCATCTTCGGGTCCGAGACAAGTTCCCCGGTCGGAGTTACTTTTCTGTACCTCGACCTCATGAATTTCTGGAAATGCGGGTCATGGGCATACTTGGCGTAAGGGTTCTCAATCCCTTTTTCAATGTAGGCCTGGTCCTCTTTCGCCCAAACTGGCTCCTTCCCGTCGTAGCCACGACAGCCGAGATTGTGGTGACCGATGTTCTTCGACGTTAGGTCCTTCTCCCAGTCCGTTTGATTCTTAGTGAAATCAAGCGACTGGTTATCTAGGATAGTCTTGAAGTCATCGGGCGTAATCCGCGGGAAGTGGCGATGGATCTCTTCGAATGGTGTCGATTCCCTAATCATCGCCCTCACCATAGTCTTGTAATTGCTCAGGGCTTTGGTGAATCTAGTGAGGGCGAGTTTGTTCACCAGGTTGCCCTTCAGATTCTCGTTGTTGTAGGGCCGGGGGAGGGAACTCGTACCGCGCGTGCAGCCTCGAGATGAGTTGGGCGCGCAGAGTTGGCTTCTTCTTGAGAGTCGGCTCGTTCGCATTGACGACGTCACGAAGGATCGCGCCAAGTTGGAGAAAGTACCCCTTCACAAGGTCCAATGGCATCACAGGCGTGCCACTGGAAGGATCCACCTCCGTGAATTTCTCTCGAACGGTGCCGACCTTGTTCGGAGCTCGCTGCCGACGCTTCTTTCCCGTCGTGCTGCTCCCTGAGGGACCCCCGGCGCCACTATCAGTGGTTTCCTCCTCGCCACCGGTGAGCCCATCATCATTGTGGGGCTCGACATCGGGGGGCTGGTCAGTTTGCATCCGATCGTCACCGCCATCATTGGCTCTCTCTTCCTCTTGCAACTCTCGGGCCATAAGGATGTAGTGGTCCAATAAAGCCGGATCCGTAGTAGAAGAAGACATGCCTAGCTAGCAGTCGACAAAACGTATACTAGGTTAGTCACCCGAAAAAATCGGCATGACCTCGGCTATAAATGGTCATGCCGGAGTGCCAGAAATTTACCGGAACGGAAATGAATCAAAGTTCCGGCAAAACATTGGCACTCAATGTACCTGCAACATAAATTGAATGCACACATGGCCACAAAAACAGTTTGTTGCATTGCTGTCATCACATGGCACCAAAACTCCCAGGAAATTATATATCATGCCAAAAAAAACTTCCATATTGGCTGCAACAATTAGCTCCCAGGTATTATCTTCCATATTGAAGATGGAACAGATTATAATCTATTTTTTGCTTGGTCTGGGCAGAATAGCTTACAGGTATTATCTTTGCTAGCGTTTTAAGACCAAAGGTGATCTTTTATGTATTCCCTCGCTAATAACCAACATGGTCTACTATTGATTGGTTCTTTTTATGCATGTGTATGGCACATGATACTAAAATTGGTTAGTGCATTTGGATGCAGGAAGAGAGAGTTGCTGCAGTTTCATTGATGTCAAGCATGGCTGATACAGTAAAAGGTCCTGCAGTTCATTTACCTAAATATTAATTGATCCTGAGTTGTTTTTCCTAGTATTCAAGGTACAATTATCGTGTTGTGCAGTTCATGGGGAAGAACATTTGGGATGGGGAAGAACACAAGGGATGGAGCCACCGAACGCACAAGGGATGGGATAGGGAAGAAAACCCGGGCGTTGGGCTTGGAAGAGGGGGGCTGACTTGAGTTTGGCGTGGGCGTGGGCGACGGCGGCGTGGGCGTGGGCGACGGCGGCGTGGGTGATGACGGCCGGCGTGGACGATGATGATGAGAGGGACGGCGCGCGGCATGCTCCCGCTCCTCCTCCCCTGCTGCTCCTGCTCCTCCTCCTGCTGCTGCTCCCGCTCCTCCTCCTGCTGCTCGACAACGACGACGGCGGCGTGCGATGAGAGAGACGACGGCGGCGTGAAGTTTGGGGATCGAGAGGAAACTGCCGATCTGTTCTGCGCGAGAGAGAAAGGAAGTGTGCGGGCTGGGGGTTAGCGCAGAGCGAGGACTTACCCCAGGCGCAAAACGAGTGATATGCGCCTGCGCTATCATTTACCCTAGGCGAACAGAACCAAAATGTGCCTGCGCTAAAGTTCGTAGCGCTTCGTTATGCGCGGGCCCACAGAGCCGTACCCCAGGCGCATAACCAAAAAATGCGCCTGCGCTAACATTTGGAACCGGTTTGTGATACAAACCGGTTCTAAAGGGTCTGTCCCCTGGGCCCCCCCTGCAGCAAATGGCCGCAAGTCCTTTAGGACCGGTTTGTCACATGTGGAAGACCAAGTCTTAGCACCACCTTCTGCTGAAGTTACCGTGGATGCAGTGCCAGACCGACCCGACTCTGCAGCTCCAGCACCGTCTCTCCTACCACAGTCTCCGCATCACCCTCTTCCTCGTCTGCTAAGTCGTCTCCAGCACCAGGGTTGGCAGTGTCATTGAGGGAGACACACCAGAGAGCGACGCGTGCCGTTGGGAGGTAAGTGCGGATCTGCCGCCATTCAACGTCGTTCCAGAGTGGTACATATATGACTTAGTTGTTTTTTGCATTATACTTACTAATATGCTTTGTGTCTATCTATATAGATGACGTACTACGTGGTGTTCGTGGGTCGGGTTCCAGGAGTATATGACGAGTGGAAGGACTGCAAAGCACAGGTCGACAAGTTCAGCGGCAACTGCTATAAAGGATACAAGACTAGACACGAGGCGGTTGCAAAGTGGAGGGACCACCAGTCGAAACAGATGAACAAGATGAAGACCTCCATCAAGCTACCGTTCTTGCTCACCATCGTCGCCGTGCTTGTAGTCTATTTCATCTTAGCTTAGGCATTTGTAACTTGACAACTCGAGTAACTATATGTGGTGACAATTATTGTTCGATGATGATGTGTTTGACAACTCGATCGAGTTAACTATGTGATCACTTTGAGACAAATTCGATACTTTGCACTATGTATCACTATTGTGATTAAGTAACTTTGTAAAATATCAGTAATATGTTATATGTTGTCAAATATCACTGCTGTGAATAATTCCTGTATAATTCCTGTATATTCAAACTGTATACAGCAGAAACAATTTAGATTTCGAATTATTGCAGATGTTTCTGTGGCGCACCATGGGACAATTCTGTGGCGCACCTAATTCTGTGGCGCACCAGTAGGGGATGCGCCACAGAATCGACTATTTCTGTGGCGCACGTGCTTGGTGCGCCACAGAATCCACTATTTCTATGGCGCACGGGATGGGTGCGCCACATAAATTATTTTTGTGTCGTGTGTTCTGTGGCGCACCCCTGTGGCCCCAGGGTGCGCCACAGAATAGCTATTTGGTGCGCCACAGAAGAGGGTTTCTCTACTAGTGAGGGTTTCGTTTGGACCAATCAGATAGAATCACACGGATCGTGTGTTTCTTTCAAGCGCTTGTGAGTCGTTAGATCCGGGGTGTGTTTCTTTCGAGCTGTTGTGAGCCGTTCGATCAGGGCTACGGTGTGTTTTTTCGAGCTGTTGTGAGCCGTTGGATGAGGGTATTTCTTAACCGTTGGATCAAAACCCTAGCTCAACACTTTGTGAGCCAGAGGACCCTATATATAGCCCACCTTCATACACCGGTCAGTTCATCGAGCAAATACAAAACATACGGAGTCGCCATCATACGTCCTGCCGTGCATTTGGTATGCATATATGCATCCAATAGCCACGGTAGGGCTGTATGATGGCGATACCGATTGTTTTGTTCTACACCCCCCTTTAAGGTTTGATACATCATATATTCAGTTCATCGAGCAAATACAAAACATCCGGATTCGCCATCGTACGTCCTGCCGTGCATTTGGTATGCATATATGCACCTAGTAGACACGGTTGGGCTGTATGATGGCGATACCGTTTGTTTTGTTCTACACCCCCCTTTAAGGTTTGATACATCATATATTCAGTTCATCGAGCAAATACAAAACATCCGGATTCGCCATCATACGTCCTGCCGTGCATTTGGTATGCATATATGCACCCAGTAGCCACGATTGGCTGTATGATGGCGATACCGTTTGTTTTGTTCTACACCCCCCTTTAAGGTTTGATACATCATATATTCAGTTCGTCGAGCAAATACAAAATATCCGGATTCGCCATCATACGTCCTGCCATGTATTTGGTATGCATATATGCGCCCAGTAGACACAGTTGGGCTGTATGATGGCGATATCGTTTGTTTTGTTCTACACCCCCTTTAAGGTTTGATACATCATATATTCAGTTAATCGAGCAAATACAAAACATCCGGATTCGCCATCATACGTCCTGCCGTGCATTTGGTATGCATATATGCACCCTGTAGACACGGTTGAGAAAATATAAATATGTTGTTATAATATTTGATTTTTCCATTTTTTAGTCTACTTTGATTTTATAAATAAATGTAAAAGAAAATAGAAAAGGAAAACAAAAAAGAAAAATAAAAGAAGAAAAATAAAAGAAGAAACAAGAAAAAGAAAAAGGAAACAATTTTTTTTATATATTTTCAAATTAGTTTGATAAATACCTTATTTTTTATTTTTTAATTGTTTTAAAAGACATTTAGACAATTTTTACACAAAATATGAGAAAATATAAATATGTTTTTATAAATATTTGATTTTACAATTTTTTGATTGGCCCGATAGGTCCAACTTCTGGTTTCTCGCGCATGGGGCAACGTTGGACGCTGAGACTGGGAGGATTGTTGCGGAGGGACCATGGTCGGAAAAAATAACAAATGTCGTAGCAGAACTAGAGAAGGCAATAGAAGCTGTTCGAAAAGGAACTTTTGCACCAACCCATAGGGTTATGCCAGAGGGATATCCAGGAACGCCTAGAGCGGCAGGCTGATCGTAGGACGTGGATGACCAAGGACCTATATAAGCCGTTTCCGGCGCCGCTCCAGTTGAGGTATCGTTGATCGAGGTGTGCGTAGCTAGCTACTATTAGTTTGTTTAACAAAATTTGCTTAACTTATATAAGCCTAGCTACTATATTAGTTTAGCTCTAAACTTAGGCCTAGCTAGCTACTATTAGTTTGCTCTAAACTTAGGCCTAGCTATAGCTACTATTAGTTAGCTCTAAACTCCTAGCTAGCTACTATTAATTTGCTCTAAATTAACTTAGGCCTAGCTAGCTTTATGTTTGTATATCTTTGATGATGTTTATTTTTTGTTTCCTTAGTTGTTTTTTGTGAACATATATGACTTAGTTGTTTTTTGCATTATACTTACTAATATGCTTTGTGTCTATCTATATAGATGACGTACTACGTGGTGTTCGTGGGTCGGGTTCCAGGAGTATATGACGAGTGGAAGGACTGCAAAGCACAGGTCGACAAGTTCAGCGGCAACTGCTATAAAGGATACAAGACTAGACACGAGGCGGTTGCGAAGTGGAGGGACCACCAGTCGAAACAGATGAACAAGATGAAGACCTCCATCAAGCTACCGTTCTTGCTCACCATCGTCGCCGTGCTTGTAGTCTATTTCATCTTAGCTTAGGCATTTGTAACTTGACAACTCGAGTAACTATATGTGGTGACAATTATTGTTCGATGATGATGTGTTTGACAACTCGATCGAGTTAACTATGTGATCACTTTGAGACAAATTCGATACTTTGCACTATGTATCACTATTGTGATTAAGTAACTTTGTAAAATATCAGTAATATGTTATATGTTGTCAAATATCACTGTTGTGAATAATTCCTGTATAATTCCTGTATATTCAAACTGTATACAGCAGAAACAATTTAGATTTCGAAATATTGCAGATGTTTCTATGGCGCACCATGGGACAATTCTGTGGCGCACCTAATTCTGTGGCGCACCAGTAGGGGATGCGCCACAGAATCGACTATTTCTGTGGCGCACGGGCTTGGTGCGCCACAGAATCCACTATTTCTATGGCGCACGGGATGGGTGCGCCACATAAATTATTTTTGTGTCGTGTGTTCTGTGGCGCACCCCTGTGGCCCCAGGGTGCGCCACAGAATAGCTATTTGGTGCGCCACAGAAGAGGGTTTCTCTACTAGTGAGGGTTTCGTTTGGACCAATCAGATAGAATCACACGGATCGTGTGTTTCTTTCAAGCGCTTGTGAGTCGTTGGATCCGGGGTGTGTTTCTTTCGAGCTGTTGTGAGCCGTTCGATCAGGGCTACGGTGTGTTTTTTCGAGCTGTTGTGAGCCGTTGGATGAGGGTATTTCTTAACCGTTGGATCAAAACCCTAGCTCAACACTTTGTGAGCCAGAGGACCCTATATATAGCCCACCTTCATACACCGGTCTGTTCATCGAGCAAATACAAAACATACGGAGTCGCCATCATACGTCCTGCCGTGCATTTGGTATGCATATATGCACCCAATAGCCACGGTAGGGCTGTATGATGGTGATACCGATTGTTTTGTTCTACACCCCCCTTTAAGGTTTGATACATCATATATTCAGTTCATCGAGCAAATACAAAACATCCGGATTCGCCATCGTACGTCCTGCCGTGCATTTGGTATGCATATATGCACCCAGTAGATACGGTTGGGCTGTATGATGGCGATACCGTTTGTTTTGTTCTACACCCCCCTTTAAGGTTTGATACATCATATATTCAGTTCATCGAGCAAATACAAAACATCCGAATTTGCCATCATACGTCCTGCCGTGCATTTAGTATGCATATATGCACCCAGTAGCCACGGTTGGCTGTATGATGGCGATACCGTTTGTTTTGTTCTACACCCCCCTTTAAGATTTGATACATCATATATTCAGTTCATCGAGCAAATACAAAATATCCGGATTCGCCATCATACGTCCTGCCATGCATTTGGTATGCATATATGCACCCAGTAGACACGGTTGGGCTGTATGATGGCGATATCGTTTGTTTTGTTCTACACCCCCTTTAAGGTTTGATACATCATATATTCAGTTAATCGAGCAAATACAAAACATCCGGATTCGCCATCATACATCCTGCCGTGCATTTGGTATGCATATATGCACCAGGTAGACACGGTTGAGAAAATATAAATATGTTGTTATAATATTTGATTTTTCCATTTTTTAGTCTACTTTGATTTTATAAATAAATGTAAAAGAAAATAGAAAAGGAAAACAAAAAAGAAAAATAAAAGAAGAAAAATAAAAGAAGAAACAAGAAAAAGAAAAAGGAAACAATTTTTTTTATATATTTTCAAATTAGTTTGATAAATACCTTATTTTTTATTTTTTTATTGTTTTAAAAGACATTTAGACAATTTTTACACAAAATATGAGAAAATATAAATATGTTTTTATAAATATTTTATTTTACAATTTTTTGAGTCTACTTTGATTTTATAAATAAATGTAAAAGAAAACAGAAAAGGGAAAAAGGGGAAAACTAAAAGAAGAAACAGGAAAAAGAAAAAGGAAACAGAAAAAAAAAAGTGTGGCCCCTGTACAGGAACTTTAGCACCGGTTTGTGTTAACACTGGTAGAAAAAAGGCCTACAGTCCCGGTTCGCCAGGCCCATTAATCCCGTCCGGGCAACAGGTACTAGCTACGCGCGACTAAAGGCCCCCCCTATAGTCTCATCTCTTACGGCCCGGGACTAAAGGCCTTTCCACGTGGGCGGGTGGCGGAGCCTGGGGTCGGAGGACATTTAGTCCCGGTTGGCCACATGAACCGGGACTAGATTTATTTCGTAATTTTTTTTAATTCATTTGGTTTCTAATTATTTTTCTCCCTTTTTTTCACTCCCTTTTTTTCACTCCCTTTTTTTCACAATTTGGATTATTTGCTTAGTGTCTAACTAAGATTATCTCTAGTCAAATTAGTTACTCATGGTCAAACTTCCCGCTCGGTCACCCATCCTCCCACTACTCTAGCACTAGCACGCTTAACTTCCGAGTTCCATCCCGTCCCGAATCCAAGTGTTTCTCACGCATGTATATGATAGTAGTATCATATCAATCTTATTAACATGTTGGCCGAAGCCACATTTCTTTATTGTTTGAATTTCAAATAAATCTTTTAATAAACAAAAGTAATGATGTAATTAATAATTTTGAATAAATAAATAAACATTAACTTTTAATTTGTATTATTTCTAAAAATACAAATAATATATCCAAAAATTGAGAAAAATAGAACTAATTCATTTTAAAATCTTAAAAATACAAATAATATATCAAAAATGAAGAACAATAATACTAATTCATTTTAAAATCTTAAAATACAAAATATATATCAAAAATTAAGAACAATAATACTAATTCATTTTAAAATCTTAAAAATACAAATAATATATCAAAAAATGAAGAAAAATAATACTAATTCATTTTAAAATCTTAAAATGAAAAAATATATCAAAAATAAAGAACAATAATACAAACAATATTCATTACATGCATATAGTCGATCACACATAACACAAACATAGAGTCGATCACACATAACACAAACATAGAGTCGATCACATTTCATAATTAACATATATATATAGAGTCGATCACAAAAGATATCCATTACATATATATACTACTAATTAGATACCCATTACATGCACATAGATATCGAACGCATGCATACATCATCTATGGCCCCGCCGAGTAGATGCGGAACAACTGGTACGCGACATATCCATCTATGGCCGCATACTTGAGGTTCGTCATGCGCAATGGGGTCTCCTCCCAATAGAAGTGATTCTGCCGGGGGAAATCAGTCTTCATCCTTTCATAGCCCTGGTGGATGAAGGTGCTTGCCATGACAGCCATCCCGGTCTTTGGCCCGGTCAACTGGATAAGATTCTGAAGATCAACGTAGTGATCTTCAGGTATCATAATACCGATGCGCATCAACTTCACACGGTCTTGCGTGATGTCAACGCTGCAAAAGTCAAACCCCGAGTTGACAAGAAAATCAACAAGGTCCGGGCAATGCTTCGAACTACTGTAACAACAAAAATAGGATATGTGTTAGATATGTTGCAACACACGTATTGTTCACATGCAACAAAAAAACTCGAAGATGCATGCAAGATTGTACACGTGTGCTATATATAGCTTCTATACCTTGACCATTGGAAGACCAACACCGACTGCTTGAACGATATCTGGATGAGGGCAACATCCTTCTGATTCGCCGTGTACTCCAGATCGAGCCCAAAGAACCGGTGTTCTTCGGGAGCTTCAAAATAGAGATCGGCCAAATGACCTAGAGCTTCATGCAGCCTCGCGGTACTGTTGGTGAAGAGCACGTCCAAAGCCTTGCCGCACGGTGTGGAACCATTGTATTGCCTCCAAACTTCAGCCATTTGCGTGCGTGTGCTTGGATCGAAAAGAACAGAGAGCGAGAGAGGAAGAACAGAGAGCGAGAGGAAGAACAGAGAACGAGCAGTGGAATGGCGCCCTTCTGCCTCGCTCGCGAAATAAAAACCGCCGTGGGGGAGGCGAGACGCTTGATGTTTAGTCCCGGTTGGCCACGGGCACGGGGAATAAAGGGCCATTGGTCCCGGTTGGCCACGGGAACGGGGAATAAAGGACCAATAGTCCCGGGCGGCCAGGTCAACCGGAATTAATTCCCTCCACGCGTCGCAACGCGCTCCCCAACCCGCGACGTCTGACCTTCTGTCGCGGGTCTCCTCCCGACCCGGGACTAAAGACTCATTGGTCACGATGCGCAACGCTTGGGGACTGATGCTGGCATACCGAAGGTCTTTTTTCTACCAGTGTAACAACCGGTGCTAAAGACCCTTTCGCACCGGTTGTTAACACAAACCGGTGCTAAAGGTCTGTACAGGGGGCGCGCAGTCTGAAAGTGGCCCCTGTACAGACCCTTTAGCACCGGGTTGTGTTAACAACCGGTGCGAAAGGGTCTTTAGCACCGGTTGTTAACACAAACCGGTGCCAAAGGGGCTGTACAGGGAAGTTATCAAACACTTAGCGAAATTTTCCCTTCATTTCGTTCGCGTGCGTCCTCTCTTCTTCTACGGCGAAGCCCTGCTCCGGCCGCGCGTTGCCGTCCGCCCCGCCGTCATCTACTCGTCGCCGTCCGCCTCGCCGCCCCGGGCGCACCCCGACGTCGCGCCGCCTCCCTCTGCCTCCCACCACCGACCCGACGCCGCGCGCGTGCCTCCCCACCGCGGCCCCGCCTCCGTCGCCGTCGCCGTCCTCCTCCGCCGCCCCGCCTCCGCCCCGTCGCCGCCCACACGCGGCCCCGACGCCGCCGCGGCCTCTGCCTCCCCACCGCGCGCCTTCCTCTGCCTCCCACCGCGCGCCGCCCCGCCTCCGGCCGCCCCAAGCAGTGACGTACACGTGCTTTACACGTGACGTCACCCCCCAACAGTAAGTTTTTTTTCTGTTTAGTTCTAATTAGAATTAGAATTATTATTTGTAGTTAGAATTATTATTAGAATTACATTTAGAATTAGAATTAGAATTAGAATTAGCTAGAAATAGAATTTTTAAAATTAGAAAAAAAATTTGGGCATATAAATTTAAAATATATTAGCTAGAATTAGAATTTTTAGTAATTATAAGTAGGTAGACTTGGAGAATTTTTTCTGTTTAAATTTAAAATATACCACATTCTCTATATAAATAACCGATAAAATAATTTCGCTAAGTGTCCGATGAAATAATTTCGCTAAGTGTCCGATGAAATAATTTGGCTAAGTGTCCGATGAAATAATTTGGCTAAGTGTCCGATGAAATAATTTCGCTAAGTGTCCGATGAAATAATTTCGCTAAGTGTCCGATGAAATAATTTCGCTAAGTGTCCGATGAAATAATTTTGCTAAATGTTCTTCATTTTATAAATTTTACTTGCAGGTGTTGAGCTATGGATCCCCAAGAACCTGCACATGATCAGCTCGCGGGAATGGGTGAGGCGGAGAAGGAAAGATACATGTGCCAGATGATTTTTGAAGATGCAACGGCCATATATCATGATCACGACGGTGGACAGACGTTTAGCAATCAATTTTTGAACGACTCCGGTGATGGAGCTGAGAATATAGAAGATGTAGTAGATGATGATGACGACGACAACGTTGAGGATGCAGAAGTGCCCTCCAGAACAAACTCTGCCAATGTATATCTCAAGTCACTGTTGACGCAACAATTAATTTGTATTGCACTTACTAACGAATCATTATTTTCCCGTTTAGGCGCCCTCCGGAACAGCTAGCGCAAGTACTGAGACAAAGTCGAAACGAGGCCCGGCCGCAAGGTTGAAAGATACCGCAAGGTTCCCGATCGATACAGTTGATGCTGATGGCAAACCACTCGAGCCCCTACAAACTTATCGCAAATTCGTAAATCAGTGCGGAGTTGTTGTAAGAGACCTGGTCCCGATCAACTTAATAGAATGGAATAAGCCGAAGACCGGCGCCAACGTTGGAGCTACTTATGTCGATGAAAGATTGAAAAAAATTCTTTGCGACACAGTATGGCTAAATTTCAGTGTAGCGGAAGATAAGAAGAAGAAAGTCGAGGAGTGGGCTTTGAAAAAGATGGCCACACAATTCCAGAGGTGGAAGAAAGACCTGTGGAAGAAATATAAGGACGAAGATCCAGTTTTCACTGGGCACCTAGTGAAGATAAGAGACGCTTGGGATGATTTTAAGGCGTACAAGAAATCGGGTGTCTTTGCATCCCGATCAGCCACAAATAAGGAGAATGCGAAGAAGAAAAATATCACCATATTTTGGGGTCAGGTGGCTACATGACTGCCCTGCCTAGGTGGCGAAGCTATGAAGATAGGTCCAATTTCTGGTTGTTCGCGCATGGGGCAACGTTGGACGCTGAGACTGGGAGGATGGTTGCGGAGGGACCATGGTCAAAAATAACAAATGTCGTAGCAGAACTAGAGAAGGCAATAGAAGCTGTTCGAAAAGGAACTTTTGTTCCCGATAGAGAGAACGACGAGCTGACGAAGGCACTCGGGAACCCCGAAAAGTGGGGACGAACACGAGGCTTTGGAGCCACTACCCCGTGGAGCCAAGGGTTTCCAGCGGACCTTGGCACTTACAGAAGCCGTGGTAGAAGCAAGAAGAAGGCGCTAGAACGGATATCGACATTAGAAGAGAAGGTGGCATTTCTCTTGGAGATAGGGGGACACCCTGTACCTGACACTGAAGAGAAGGTAGAACATCGTCCTGCACCTGATCAGCTGCAAATAGAAGACGATCCTGTAGCAGATGCCGTCCCATCTCAGCATAGAAGCAGCGTGGGTTCCACGCAGCTGCAGCTAGAAAACGGTCGTGCAGTCGAACCGTCGGCGCCTCACTACCCCGTGGATGATATCACGGAGAAGACAAACTGTGAGATACATATGCCAATGGGGAACATATCCTTCAGGGTGGCGTCAGGCTATGCTTTACCGAATCAACCTCGAGCAACCTACCATGGTGGTCATATTCCAGCATCCCATGCTCGTGTCGGGTTGTCAACAATTTCGCCGGGATGCCATTCAATTGAGCTCCATATTCCTGGAGGTGAAGGCGAGAAGACACTGGGAGAAATGGAGCTTGGTATCATCTTGTGGAATAAGAAACACATCGTGTTTCCTAACGCGGCGCCAAGGCCACCGACTCCTCCAGGTACAAATGCACCACCTCCATCAATTACTGAATGTTGCACCACATGTAAGCCTATTTTTAATAGTTTTTTCACTTTCGTACAGAGAATGCACGACCTCCAAGTTCACCCCCCAACGCACCTCCAAGTCCACACCACAACGAAGATTGGGAGCCCGAGGCCGAGGGTCCATCGCCCGTGCACTCCCGTGAGCTGACGGATGCGCCCACTACGGGTACGGCAAAGCGGAAGCTGCAGTTCAGAAGAAACGGGACTCCTCCCAAGAAGAGACCAAGGAAACCCAAGAAAGTCGAGACTCCCCCGACGTAACCAGGCCTGATGACTCCGGAGGAACGAGCCGAGGCCGTGAAAGCCAAAAACAAAGCATGGTTCGCACGGTTTCCCCTGAAGCCCACTCCAGATGTCTGGAAGGAAACTCTGAAGAACATCCCAAAGTGGAAAATTGAGCGCACCATCGATAACTTATATTATCCTGCACCGCCGCCACCGCCGCCCCTTTCAGACTATGAACGGTACATTGAAAAGATGCACACCGCACAGATGAAGCAGGCGGAGCAGACGAAATGCGGGAAACAAGTTCCCCAGCTCGGAGAACAAGAAGCACGGTCAATTGCCCCGCTCAAGGTGTTATCTGACCAGGCTTCAGTGTCCGGTCCACGCATGGGCGACGTGGGTTACGCTATTTCTGATGTGGTATGTAAATACAAGCCCGAGCACCCTCTGGTCGAAAATCCTACTGCTCTAACAAACCAACTACGGAATTTACATGATTGGTACTTGGAGGCCGCAAGGCAAAAGAGAGATGGTATCATGGCGGCAGTTCAGGATCAACACTACTTCCGAGAGTACGGTGTGGAGGTTGGGTTTGATGAATTCTTCCAGATGTACAATCAACGTGCCCTCGACAAGTCTAACCTCAGCTGGTACTGTTTGTAAGTGATTTATTTGTGTAATTTAATTATTTAGTTAAGCTCGCGTTCATTGCCCGTATAATTATCACTCACGACATTCTTTTTGTACGCTACTATGCAGAATGAAGATTCGTGAATGCAGGCTGGCAGGAATCTGGGACTTTAGGTTCATTGACCCGTATTCGTACCATCAAGACACAATACAAAAGTTCAACAAGGATACACCAGATGATTTGCTAAGGTTTTTGAAGCGACAAAGTACCAAAAAAGAAATACTTTGGCCCTACGGATTCAAGTGAGTGTTACTGTCTTGTAGACATTCCATTTTGCTTACCTGATGTTAAGTGTAATTGATGAGTATGCATGACTGCGTGTGTACACGTGCGCATGTCCCACTTCATATTGTTCATCATTAGAATCGATTAAGGACAAGTTGAAGTCTGGGACTCGTTAACCTGGGACGCTGACACATGGAATAGCGTGCGTCAGATGCTTCAAAGGTATATATATATATCGGCCTCTTTCGTTCATCGGCCTCTTTTTCGTTCATTTCCTGATATCAAGTAAGTAATAATTAACTCTTGTATTCATTTTTCTTTTGTCGGCCAGGGTTTCGCAAATGTTCATCAAGAAGAACCCGGTACATGGACGGACAAGCTCCACTTTCAGATTAACAAAGTAAGTAATACTACGTACACTGGTTTTAATACCATTACCATTCTCTTGATTATTATTAATTTGACTGAATTATGTTCTCGTATATAGAACGTCCCGCAACAACCACAGGGAACTGATTATTGTGGATACTACGTTTGCGAGTTCATTCACAGGATTATCAATGAGAAATTCCGTACTTTTAGAAATCTAGAGGTACGTAACCGTATATTCACAACTTTATTTATGTTGCCATCAATTATGTTTAGTTTTGTTCATAACTTAATTGTTTTCATCTACTTCTTTTAAACATGCAACGAAAGCGGGCGATGCTCAAAAAAATCCAACGTTGCAAGGCAGTTGCAGACGAATTGGCAGGATTTCTCCTCACGCAAGTCATAGATCCAAAAAGGCCTCACAATATCCTAATGCACATGAATTGCGAAATTGCTTTTCGACGAGCGCGTGTCGGCACCGCGGTCCTGCTTGTGTCCGTTCTATTCCCTCGACTACATCGAGGTCAACCCTCTGGCCAAAAGCGAGGTCAGTCACAACTCAATGTTGTTTCTTTTTTTTTGGAAAGCGAGCCAATCCCGCTAGTTTCCAAAAGTAGTAACCTCGATGGATCGGCCGGTTCTGGGTTATGTACGTGAGCGCACGGGAGTTGTCTTCGATTCGTTTTTTTTTCTTTTTTCCCTTCTACATGCTAGGTGCTTGTATTAGCTAGCTCACCTAGCATCTTTTTGTTACTCGGTGCTTCCTAGTTGAGCTAGTTGCAACGTACCAGCTAGTTTGGGTGTGTATATTTTTTTTCCACAATATAACGGAAGAAGAGATTTTCAAATGGATGTTTTGGATCTATGGGCTACTGTACCGATTTCCAAAAGAATAAAATTCTCTAAATATTAAAAAATATATAAAGAAAACTCACATGTATAACATTGTAATTTTTTGCGCGACATAAATTTTAAATGAATTTTTTCACTGTGTAAATAACATGTTTCGGTGATGAAAAAACTTTTCATGAGATATTGCTTCGTCTTTTAGAGGTTTTAAATTCGCAGCGCGACTGCGAAAAAGTTTGATGTATTATCTGGACATATAAAATCATAATACGGATTTTTTTTGTTTTGAGCTACACAAAAATAACATAATCTAGAAAAAATCTGAAAGTTTTTAGAATGTGTTAAAGTGTCTAAAATATCTAAAAGAACGCACATCTTCATATTTTTATGTGCCCGGCATAAATTTTTGCAGAAAAAGATTATTTTTTTCGGATGTAAAACGATGAATTTTGCAGCTAAAATTGTTTTCACGAGAATATTTTGCAGCTACAATTCGTACATTGTCGCTTCTATACTTTTGCTTCATATTGTTCCTCTCTTCTCCTTTTCTTTTTCATGGTTTAGTAATAAAGGATGAAAGGAATACTTTTCATTCCGCAAACATTTGCTAGAACTTGCGAAACTTTCTAAACTTATGAAAGTTGAACCCGTGGACATTACTTTGGATGTCAACTTTTCTCTCGAAATCGTAGACCTCTCTTCCCTATTTATTTGTGTTATGGAACATATATTTTATAGGAAAATGCATGTTCTCAATATAATGAAATTTATTTTGAATTCCCTTTTAGGGCCGGTAGTTTTTCAGCGGAAACCATAAAGGGTGGGAAAAAACACTTTCTACGAGTATTAAAAATATGAGAAATATATAACCTACTTTCTACTAGTATGGACATGGGACCTCTTGTTTGATTGGTAACTTCCTCACGAGGTGTTTCATTACATATTCTACTAGTGTTTAGTATGCTAACTTGTTTGCTACATACTTGGTAACATGTTTATTAGTTTTATGATTAATAACTTTCTTACTAGGTTCTTGGTGACGTATTCAACTAGTTTTAGCCTCGTAACTTGTGTGGTAGATACTTGTTAACATATTTACTAGCTTCAAGATTGGTAAATTTCTCGTTAGGTGGTTGGTAAAATAATCTATTACCAACCTAAGAACCTTTTTTGAAGAATGTTATGAAGTCTCATGAATAGAAATCACCAACCTAAAAACCTTTCGAGAATGTTATGAAGGGGGTTTAATAAAAATTATCAACTTAAATACATTCTTCAAAAGGTTATCAAGTGTGATGAATTAAAATTACCAAACTAAAAACTTTTTAAAATGTTATTAATTGGGATGTATGAAAATTACCAACCTTAAAACATTATAAGAATGTTATCAAGTGCGATGAATGAAAATTACCAACCTAAAAACATTCTAAGAATGTTATCAAGTGCGATGAATAAAAGTTACCAACAGAAAAACCTCTTTTAAGAATATTATCAAGTGTGATGAATGGAAATCACCAACCTAAAAACCATTTTTTAATAATATTATGAAGAGGGATCAATAAAAATTACCAAAATAAAAACCTTCTTCAAAAGGTTCCAGTGGTGAATCGCCATGTTGGCGAACTTGCGTCGCCATGCTTGCCAGGACCTCACGCTCTCCTCCCTCTGCGCATTGAACTTGGACTCTGGCACTAGGAAAGCGTCGAGGGGAGGTTCCCCCCGTGGTGGAACGAGCAGGGCAGACAGCCGCTCAATGTCCTGGTTGGAGAGAAGGGCGCTGTTGTTGGCGAGCAGTTCTGCGACAGCCGGGCTCGCTGCAAGTCCAGACTGCGCGAACGCCGCGAAGGCCTCGGAGTTGGGGTGCCTGGCGGGGACAGCGGCAGCGTAGTAGTAGTCGTAGCCACGGTCGAGGTCGTTTTCCAGTCCGGGCACGCGAGTCAGGCCGAGGAAGGAGCGCAGCTTGATATGGTGGAGGTCAACGACGCCGAGAACGGTATCGTCCGTGGAGGCGAAGCGAGCGGGGGAAGAGGCCGCGTGGATCCATACCGTGTTGACGATGATGTTGGATGCGGCCTCGGCGAGCGGTCCAAAGCAGTGGCCGCCGGCGAGGAGGGCGGGCAGGAGGGACGGCATGGTGGGCGGGCCGTTGAAAGGGAGGCGCGCCAGGGCGCGCAGGTAGGCGTCGTGGATGGAATTCCTCAGAGCGGTCTTCCTCGGCCACGCTTCGTTGGCGGCGATGCAAGGTCCGCCGCGGCTGTGGCGCTCGAGGTGCTGGAGCACGAACCGCGCCGTCTCCGGGAGGATAGACGACTGCGGTGCCGGTGGGGGCGGCTTGGAGAAGGACGTCCCCGATATGGCCTTCGCCACGCTCGCCTCCATTCGAGCCACCGACTTCTGCGCGCGATCTTGCCGTTGAGGGGACATCTCGATTCTGGAATCGCCACTGCGCCCAGGTCAGCTCGCCGATTTTTGTGGGCACGCGAGGCAGTGAAACAGGAAGCCAAATCGGAGTAGGTTTGGGCCTTGGAAACAGACCAAACTTTTGGCAGAAAATATTGGACTCCACCATGCACGCGAAGGATCTTCGCCACAAGAACCGGGGTTCCCCTAGGCCAACACTATATAACGCTCTTTGCGAGTCCTACTAGCACTCGCCCAAGTATTGACCCGCAATTGGGCCGTCCCATTATTCCATTAATAACACAAGAAAAGAAGAGAAATGGGGGAAAGGAAGGATCGAACCTGGAACCTTTCCTCACACAGTACTGAGACAAAGTCGAAACGAGGCCCGACCGCAAGGTTGAAAGATACCGCAAGGTTCCCGATCGATACAGTTGCTGCTGATGGCAAACCACTGGAGCCCCCAGAAACTTATCGCAAATTCGTAAATCAGTGCAGAGTTGTTGTAAGAGACCTGGTCCCGATCAACTTAATAGAATGGAATAAGCCGAAGACCGGCGCCAACATTGGAGCTACTTATGTCGATGACAGATTGAAAAAAATTCTTTGCGACACGGTATGGCTAAATTTCAGCGTAGCGGAAGATAAGAAGAAGAAAGTCGAGGAGTGGGCTTTGAAGAAGATGGCCACACAATTCCAGAGGTGGAAGAAAGACCTGTGGAAGAAATATAAGGTCGAATATCCAGTTTTCACTGGGCACCTAGTGAAGATAAGAGACGCTTGGGATGATTTTAAGGCGTACAAGAAATCGGGTGTCTTTGCATCCCGATCAGCCACAAATAAGGAGAATGCGAAGAAGAAGAAATATCACCATATTTTGGGGTCAGGTGGCTACATGACTGCCCTGCCTAGGTGGCGAAGCTATGAATATGCGCTTCTGAAAAGAGGTATCATTCCACAGACACATGACTGGCCCGATAGGTCCAAGTTCTGGTTTCTCGCGCATGGGGCAACGTTGGACGCTGAGACTGGGAGGATTGTTGCGGAGGGACCATGGTCGGAAAAAAAAACAAATGTCGTAGCAGAACTAGAGAAGGCAATAGAAGCTGTTCGAAAAGGAACTTTTGTTCCCGATAGAGAGAACGACGAGCTGACGAAGGCACTCGGGAACCCCGAAAAGTGGGGACGAACACGAGGCTTTGGAGCCACTACCCCGTGGAGCCAAGGGTTTCCAGCGGACCTTGGCACTTACAGAAGCCGTGGTAGAAGCAAGAAGAAGGCGCTGGAACGGATATCTACATTAGAAGAGAAGGTGGCATTTCTCTTGGAGAAAGGGGGACACCCTGTACCTGACACTGAAGAGGAGGTAGAACATCGTCCTGCGCCCGATCAGCTGCAAATAGAAGACGATCCTGTAGCAGATGCCGTCCCATCTCAGCATAGAAGCAGCGTGGGTTCCACACAGCTGCAGCTAGAAGACGGTCGTGCAGTCGAACCGTCGGCGCCTCACTACCCCGTGGATGATATCACGGAGAAGACAAACTGTCAGATACATATGCCAATGGGGAACATATCCTTCAGGGTGGCGTCAGGCTATGCTTTACCGAATCAACCTGGAGCAACCTACCATGGTGGTGAGATTCCAGCATCCCATGCTTGTGTTGGGTTGTTAACAATTTCGCCGGGATGCCATTCAATTGAGCTCCATATTCCTGGAGGTGAAGGCGAGAAGACACTGGGAGAAATGGAGCTTGGTATCATCTTGTGGAATAAGAAACACATCGTGTTTCCTAACGCGGCGCCAAGGCAGCGACTCCTCCGGGTACAAATACACCACCTCCATCAATTACTGAATGTTGCACCACATGTAAGCCTATTTTTAATAGTTTTTTCACTTTCGTACAGAGAATGCACGACCTCCAAGTCCACCCCCCAACTCACCTCCAAGTCCACCCCACAACAAAGATTGAGAGCCCGAGGCCGAGGGTCCATCGCCCGTGCACTCCCGTGAGCCGACGGATGCGCCCACTACGGGTACGGCAAAGCGGAAGCTGCAGTTCAGAAGAAACGGGACTCCTCCCAAGAAGAGACCAAGGAAACCCAAGAATGTCGGGACTCCCCCGACGTTACCAGGCCTGATGACTCCGGAGGAACTAGCCGAGGCCGTGAAAGCCAAAAACAAAGCATGGTTCGCACAGTTTCCCCTGAAGCCCCCTCCAGACGTCTGGAAGGAAACTCTGAAGAACATCCCAAAGTGGATAATTGAGCCCACCATCGACAACTTATATTATCCTGCACCGCCGCCACCGCCGCCCCTTTCAGACTATGAACGATACATTGAAAAGATGCACACCGCACAGATGAAGCAGGCAGAGCAGGCGAAATGCGGGAAACAAGTTCCCCAGCTCGGACAACAAGAAGCACAGTCAATTGCCCCGCTCAAGGTGTTATCTGACCAGGCTTCAGTGTCCGGTCCACGCATGGGCGACGTGGGTTACGCTATTGCTGATGTGGTATATAAATACAAGCCCGAGCACCCTCTGGTCGAAAATCCTACTGCTCTAACAACCCAACTACGGAATTTACATGATTGGTACTTGGAGGCCGCAAGGCAAAAGAGAGACTGTATCATGGCGGCAGTTCAGGATCAACACTACTTCCGAGAGTACGGTGTGGAGCTTGGGTTCGATGAATTCTTCCAGATGTACAATCAACGTGCCCTCGACAAGTCTATCCTCAGCTGCTACTGTTTGTAAGTTATTTATTTGTGTAATTTAATTATTTAGTTAAGCTCAAGTTCATTGCCCGTATAATTATCACTCACGACATTTTTTTTATACGCTACTATGCAGAATGAAGATTCGTGAATGCAGGCTGGCAGGAATCTGGGACTTTGGGTTTATTGACCCGTATTTGTACCATCAAGACACAATAAAAAAGTTCAACAAGGATACACCGGATGATTTGCTAAGGTTTTTGAAGCGACAAAGTACTAGAAAAAGAAATACTTTGGCCCTGCAGATTCAAGTGAGTGTTACTGTCTTGTAGACATTCCATTTTGCTTACCTGATGTTAAGTGTAATTGATGAGTATGCATGACTGCGTGTGTACACATGCGTATGTACCACTTCATATTGTTCATCATTAGAATCGATCAAGGACAAGTTGAAGTCTAAGACCCGTTAACCTGGGACGCTGACACATGGAAGAGCGCGGGTCAGATGCTTCAAAGGTATATATATATCGGCCTCTTTCGTTCATCGGCCTCTTTCGTTCATCGGCCTCTTTGTCGTTCATTTCCTGATATCAAGTAAGTAATAATTAACTCTTGTATTCATTTTTCTTTTGTCGGCCAGCGTTTGGCAAATGTTCATCAAGGAAGAACCCGGTACACGGGCAGACAAGCTTCACTTTCAGATTAACAAAGTAAGTAGTACTACGTACCCTGGTTTCAATACCATTATCATTCTCTTGATTATTATTAATTTGACTGAATTATGTTCTCGTATATAGAACGTCCCGCAACAACCATAGGGAACTGATTATTGTGGATACTACGTTTGCGAGTTCATTCACAGGATTATCAATGAGAAATCCCGTACTTCCAGAAATCTAGAGGTACGTAACCGGATCTTCACAACTTTATTTATGTTGCCATTAATTATGTTTAGTTTTGTTCATAACTTAATTGTTTTCATCTACTTCTTTTAAAGATGCAACGAAAGCGGGCGATACTCAAACCAATCCAACGTTGCAAGTCAGTTGCAAAGGAATTGGCAGGGTTTATCCTCACGCAAATCATAGATGAAGGCGGAAATTTTTTCCATCCTATGAACCAATAGACAGCTCCCTTCTCTATGCATGTATACAGTTATTGGAAACGAACTTCAGATTATGTAATGCTCGGTCGAGTACTTCGTGTTACATGTATATATATATATGTACTTTTATTTGGTGCATCAACATTTAACCGCAAACACGGAATCGGAAACACTTAACCGCAAACACGGAATCGGTGTTTCCGGATACGTATTTCCGATTACGTGTTTCCGATTCCGTGTTCGTAAAAAACGAAACACGGACACACGGAATCGGAAAGACTAAACGGAAACACGTAAACGGAAACCCTGAAAATACGGAACATGCCCTAAACCCCTAAACCCTAAATACAGAATCGGAAACCCTGAAAAGAAAAGGGAAAAAAAAGAAAAAAAAAAGATTTATGACCGGTTGGTGTTACCAACCGGTTCTAAAGGTCCTCCGCCTGCGCGCGCTCTTCGGCGCCCACGTGGAGGCCTTTAGCACCGGTTTGTGACAGACCGGTTCTAAAGAGGGGGGCCTTTAGTCCCGGATACGTAGCACCGGATTTGTATCCGGGTCCAAAGGCCCTTACAAACCGGTGCTAATGCCCTGTTCTCCTCCGGTGACTTGACAAGAAATATGGCATACTATACAACAAATCACCTGCACATTTAACAAAATATTGCCAATTTTTAATTCGCAAGATTTAGAAGTGTGTTGCAAAAATAAGGCCCCATTATATATCTTAACGCACATGAATTGCTATATCTAGTTACACCATTGTACGGGCGCCACCCTTGCTCAATGGTACAAAGCAAGCTAGGCGATTGACAGATTACAAAGAGCTGGTTAAGAGCATATCCGGCCGTCTCCCTAGGAGCCACCCAGGAGACGTTTTTTTTCCGTCGGCGTGCCGTTTTTCGTCCAGTCGCCTCATAGCGCCGTTCTGAGCCGGGGGACTTTTTTGCGCCGGCCCGCCGTTTTTTTCCAGTCACGCCCCCATGGTCCTAAAAAGCGCCGGTTTGGGCCAAATTATTACCCGACAGACGCAGCGCACCGGTGGCTCCTACGGCTACGTCGGAAGCGGAAAAGCGTTTGTGGGCAAGCATAGTTAGGCGATGGACGACGTTTTCACGCCCAATTTCCCCTCCCACGCCGCATACCGCCCATTCCTGTTATGTTCCATGCCGATGTCAGCGACAACCCTCCACCCGCCGCCGCAGTGCCGCCGCTTGAAATCCATTCCACTTTCGCAACTATCAGTCGTGGCCACACCAAACTCCCTCCCCCCTCTAGACGAGCTCGCTGCATCCAGGCGAGACCACAGGTAGCCCACGCACCGCTGTGCCCGTGAGGTATCCGGCGTTTTGCCTGTTCAACAATGGACTCCGACGATGAGGAGACGTTCTCCACTCTAATGGACGAGGAAGCCAGGGCAGCCATCGATGACGATGAGAACCTCATGGTACTCGCCTCTCTAGCCGCCCTGTTCACGCAGAACACACAGCCCCGACAAGGTGGCTCGGCATATGATCGCCGGAAGAGCAAGCCGAGGCAGCGTATAGAGGGATACTACATTCTCTATGCCGACTACTTCGCCCGATGCTCTATTGCAGGATGAGGCAATGTTTCGGCGCCGTTTTCGGATGAGTCGGAAGCTCTTCCTCACCACAGTGCATGCCATAGTTTGACAGCTAATTCATTTGCAAGAACGATTGCACCACCCATTTGGATTCAGCTCAATTCAGAAGTGAACAATGGCTATGCGGATTCTTGCATACGGCGCTCCCGGCAATACACAAGATAACTACATGTGCATAACAAGACGACCGCCTTTGATTGTTTGAAGAGATTCTGTAGAGCAGTAGTGGAAATGTTTGGACGAAAGTATTTTTGATCACCCAATGCCGAAGACACTGCTCGAATCCTAGCACTGAATGAATCAAGAGGAATTCTGGGGATGCTTGGAAGCATCGACTGTATGCATTGGTATGAAATAAATGCAGGTTTGCTTGGCAGGGGATGTACATGCACGAAAGGAGCTTGCACTAGAGTACATGATGAGTGGCTACAAAGGATCTTTGGATATGGCACCCCTTCTTTGGCATGCCAAGAACTCACAATTATATCAACGTTCTGGATTGTTTCAATGTCTTTGGCAAGCTTGATGAAGGCTATGCCCCTTCCGCGAATTTAAATTTTAATGGCCACCAGTATAACAAGGGGTACGATCTAGCAGATGGTATCTATCCAAAATGGTTAACATTTGTGAAGACTATCTCCAACTCTGTGTGAGGAGGCAAGCAGTCTTGGTTTGCTCAACGTCAAGAGGCTTGCAGGAAGGATGTCCAGCGGGCATTTGTGTGCTCCAAGCTCGGTTTACTATTGTGCGGTACCTTGCTCTGACCTGGTTCAAATATTAGATGTGGTAGGTGATAAACCGTTGTGTGATCTTACACAACATGATCATCGAGAACGAGCATGACCAAAAGGCATGTCGACAACCGGTATTTGGTGTGCTCCAATCCTTTGTTTCCCATGGGAAGGCTGAAGTGGGTGATACTGGTCGTATTTCCCTTTGCCACAAAGTGGCATTGCAGCAGCCACATGCCGGGTGGATCCTCGATTTGTTGCTTCCCTTGTCGCAAACTGCACATCAGCACCTTAACCTCCTGCTCAACTACTTGCGCGATGAGACATAACAGAGAGAGTATATAATCTTCCCGTGGCTAGCCTATTGTGGCCGCTTTAAAACAAACCACAACATGTTTAAGAAGAAATGGTCCTCCTACCACTACAAACATTCAAATTGGGATCAACCTGAGCTCCAAGGTTTGGTAACCAGATCAGAAACAATCAAAGATTTTCCCCTTTTAATTTGTCCTCCTGAAATTTTGAGAGCACAATGTGTAAGGGTCTACATATTCATCATGAAGTCATCATTTCAAAGGTTATGTTTAAGTAAAGTATTTTGCTTATAAAAAGAAAAAATCTGGTAGCCACATGGCGATTTACTGTACCGTGCTGGTGTAGACTTTGGAGTCATTGGAAGCAAACTGTTTCAAAAACGTAAAGAACCGTTTGATTGGGTAATGCTCCTAGTATGAATAGGACATATGTTATTGGGCACCCTTTTGGTTCGGGATGCATTTGACAATATTACAGCCAGACGTATAAACGAACATCATCAAGATTGAGCAGATGGACTACGTGGTCGGGGAATCCTGAAGCATGAAGTTCCCCGACTGATTCACCAACTACTTGCAACTATTTTTTGCGACTTTATTTTGCACTGCAAAAGCCTTGCTATATGATTTGTTAGTCAACTACTGATTTTGTTGTAAGTTAGTAACTTGAAGTTACACTTGGTAGAACAGAAACTCCACCCAGTTGGAGTCTCTGGCATATCTGAATTGTCCAATTCACCAAGATTCCCGCTAGTACCTAAAAAACTTCCTTGGTGGGTGGAAGCTCACTATAAGGAAGGATACATAAGCTCTTTTTTCGTTAATTTCCACCCACTAGTTATGTCTACCGTGTGACCATGAGATGTAAAACTTGAATTATGATACTTTGCTATAGGGAGGTTGCGTGCATCGATTATTGATACAACAGAGGCCAGGGCTATGATACCCTACAGAAAAAGTACTTGAAAACATCCTTCAGTTAGCCATATTCTCATTTTGAGCTCCGTCCAATTTTACACTACATACCTCATACCCTTTACAAAATATTATTGACATGTTACTCTCTCCCATCTCCGTCTCTCTGAACATTAATGTTTTATCATCTCTCTGACTGACAGTTTTTTATCCTTTTGGTTTAGCAATCAAAGAATATGAAACTAATTTTTTTTTATCATCTATTTTTTAACCCGGTGTTTCTAGTGTCCCATGGGCATCCCAACACAACATGCACCCTCTAGGGCTCCAAGGGATTCGTGATATATCTGGAAATTGTTGGAAAGTTGGAATTACGTATAATATACCATGTCATGTATTCTATATGTTCAAACTCGATATTTTGTCTATTCCTATGCAACAACCTACCAATATCTCTCTCTCTTTCTATCTTTCTCTATCTCTGTCTGTCTATCTATCTATCTAGCTGTCTCTCTCTGTGAAAATCAATGTATAAACCGCTCTCTCCAAACAAGAATGTTTTATCATTTTATTCTAGCAATCCAAGGACGGGAAACTAAGAAGTTATTATCATCTTTTTTTAAACCGACATTTCTAGTGTTCACGGACAGCCAACACAGCATGCACCCTCCAAGGTTGCAAGGGATTCTTGATATATCTGAAGATTGTTAGAATTATGCATCATATACCATGTTATTTATTATATATATTGAAAGATTGCAATTTTTTTATACCAATTTCTCCATCCATCAACCCACTCATACCTTTATTTATTTTTTAAATTTAAATAATCTTGTTATTCTAAACGGAAAGTCAATTTTTTTACTTTAACACTATTTTCTCACATGTTCTTTAAAATATGCTATTCTTGAATACATTTGGGAAAGTTTGAAATTTATGGTTTAAAACTGTAACGAATTATTTTTGAGGTAACTAACCATATTTAAGATGTAA
Organism: Alopecurus myosuroides; assembly: GCA_028641055.1. Lineage (NCBI taxonomy): Eukaryota > Viridiplantae > Streptophyta > Magnoliopsida > Poales > Poaceae > Alopecurus > Alopecurus myosuroides. The sequence continues at coordinate 503,090,996 of CM054059.1, forward strand.
ATGTGTCAAAAAGTTCCAATAATTCTTCAACATAAATTCGTCGAGATTCGCCATCTCTAACACATGTATTTATATATTACATGTAAGAATTTTGAAGGCTATTTGAAATAGAAATAAAATATCGGTGAAATTCCGATAAAAAAACTTAAATCACTTTGAAACTGCCAAATGGCACTTGAATTAGACCCTTGAAATTTAACTTGTAGAACTTATGTTGCTCTCGATGAAACCCATTACCAAAACCTAGGAGAAACATGAAAATATGTAAGAAGTGAAAAATCATTTGAAATTTTAATTCTTAACAAAAATAATAAAACTCTAGTGAAACTTGTTCTAGGAAACCATTGGAGATGTTTTGCAAAATTCTCATGAAGTTAGAGCATATTTTCTTCAAAGAGATTGCATAAGAATTTCATTGGATTGGAAACCATAGGAATTTTTCTTATGGACTAATTTTGCATGGAACTACATAGCAAAATTTCTGTTATGAACCGTAATGGAATGTTTTCTTTCTTTCGGTGACAACTAATGTCAAGAACCTATTCATTTACAGAGTTTTCAACATTTCCTCCATGGTGCAACCAAACAAGTTCTACTTCATTTTTTTCTTTTTCGATTCTCCCGCCGCCACTACTAAGCAAGCCGTCAACTAGAAATCTCCCACGTACGGATTCCCGCGGTAAACACCGCTTCTCTCTGCATCCGGATGAGTTGTCGGTTGACTTACACCCGACCACTCCTCTTGAAGCCATTGTCCATTCCTATCCGAGGTGTGATACCACCATTTATGATCCGCCTCTTCGACCTCCTCCACATGTGAGCTCCACTACAAGAACCAAAGTCGTGTCTTCTCCATTGTCGTGTACCCAAACACTCATCTCCCATCTTGCTCTTACCTTCTCTAGAGTTCCCATCATGGTGTATTTCCTTCTTGAAGAAATGAATATGTGCAACTCGTCATCTCATTTGGTTCTTGTCGATATTTGAGAAGGTAATGGTATAAACAATGAACCATGATACGTGTGATTCATGGATATATTCTTCAGGTTGATGATATTTAACATGTGTAGGTCAAAGGACCGGATGCAGTTTATAAGTAAACTAGTATTGAAGATTTAACATTTTCTGGTAGTACTTAAGAGTACATATTCACGAGAATATAGTTAAATTTGTTTTTAGTAATAAGAGATTTGTTATTTGATGTTGCCAAAAGAGTGGACACTCTTTGCAAAGCCTTCGCCGTCTTTTTTTAGCTGAGTTAAACCTGCTTATCGGATTGCTTGGGTAGTTGTGAGTGCTATCGTTTCATGCTTGTTCAATGACCTCCATGAATCCCTCTCTAGCAATCCCATGATATTGAATTGTTTGTATTTAATATTATCGGTGCATGTAGATAGAAAGAGTGGTCAGTAATCCGAAATTGCCGAGGAAATGTCCTTGGGAGAAATTTGTACCATTCTATCAAGCCCATACATGATCAATTTTGCTGAATTGGCTGTTCGTCTTGTCATTTTTCCACATAAATGCACTACTATTCAAGAGGATGTCATTAAGCATTAGATTATCTACCACTCTTCGAAACTTTCCCATCACACGTCTGTTTAAATTGTTTTTTTCTTATCATTGGTATCCAACACTAAGTTTAAGTACCCTATGATAGCCCATTGTCCAATGCAGGTCGTACGAAGATATCTGTGATTTCTTGAAGAAATCTTGGCGTATCAGGTTCTTGTTGAGGGACATAAGCCGACGTAATCCAGAACGGAATAGAAAAATGATATTTGAATTTGACCATGACAGAAAAGGAATTGCCACCGATTTTTGATTTGTCCCAAGCGACAATTATTCCCCTTGTATAAGGCCTTCCGTAATGGTCGTGTCTTAAAAGACGTTTCTTATTACTCCATGTCATTCGAAATGATGGTTAAATACTAGACCCGCAAGGCATCGTATCCAGGTGATGCGTGCAGCAAGAAATTCAGTCGTTTCTCCATGGATCATTGATACATTTCCTCTTTATATCATTGGCGGCTCTATTTCTTTCCTTAGTTAGAGGGCTAAGAGGGAGAAGTATTTTATCACACGGCAACATTCTCTCTCCACTTTAATTAGCCCTCCACATCAGCTTCTATCCTAGGTAGCTTACCTTAAGAAACGGCTAACATGGAGCATTACGGAAGGCCTGGGAAGCCAAAGAATAGCAAAACACCTCGTAAGTGTCCCAAGCAATTAATGCATTTAAATGAGGGGAGAATCTTCAATTTTTGTCTTCTGGAGACATACAATAGTGGCTTAAATACAATTGTAGATATGACCAACTATCTAATTAATGACTTCGCGCCGAGCTGTATTAAGCATGACCAGCTCAGTATTATTACAATGTCATAATTCTACTTATTCGTGATATGCATCTCCACAGCAAGGTAGGGTGTGGTGAATGCCTAGTACAGGTTAGGACTGTCCTCTTGTCATGTTCGAGGAAGTAATGCTTCACATTAGCATAAATCTCAGCTCTATATATTCAACATGTCTACATCACATGAAATTTATTTGGTTATGGACGAACAATCTTTCTGGCATTTGAAAGTAGCATATAGTATATGGTGTTCGTGTAGAATTGGGAGTCATCAGGAAAAATAGTATTTCAAATTGCCGAAGCGCTGTTTGCTGCATGGGTGTACAATGTATCACTCTGCCATTTGTTCGTGAGTGACGTCGTGATTTGGGCTGCATGATATACCACTTCTTGGCATGATATACCCCTGGTGCTGGGATCGACAGACCGACCCGACTCTGCAGCTCCAGCACCGTGTCTCCTACCACAGCCTCCGCATCACCCTCTTCCTCATCCGCTAAGTCCTCTCCAGCACCAGGGGTGGCGGTGTTATTGAGGGAGACAGACCGGAGAGCGACGCGTGACGGTGGGAGGTAAGCGTTGACCTGCCGCCATTCATCGTTCCAGAGTGTTACAGTGTGTTCGGAAAGCAAAGCCAAATATAAACATAACTTGTCTGCTTTTTTTATCAGCTGAAAGCGTGTCCCAGGACCTGAATAGGGGATTCTCTGTGTGCTTTCAAATCCAAACATTGGTCCCCCTCAATGGATGAGCTAACAAGAAATATGCCATGCTTTAGACAAATAGTCTGCACGTATAAAAAATTTACGACTTTTTTGAATACAAATGAATTGCTATATGAAGTTACATCTAAGAGTAGAGTTAACATAATGTTCTTTCATAAGACATTTATGTTGTAGAGGCACGAGAGATATTGGTGAATTATGTTGTTCTATGGAGAAAACTCACGTTGGATTATTTTCCTCAAAACATGCCTTGTTTTGCCTAAAGTAACTCTTCCAATGTTTCCGCTTCTATCTATTCATCGCGATTTCAATCAATATAACTTCGTTTCATGTGAAGAATCATCAAGGGATGTCCAGAGCTTTATTCTTAACCAAAAATTTAAATTTAGATGGCTGATACTATGTGATTCATGCAAGAAAAAATCACAACATTGGCACATTTTTTACTCTGTATTATCAATTCTAGAATAATGCTTAAAATTTAACTATCAAGTATGTTTAATGTTTTTCACTGTCAAGCATGTTCAAGTTCGAGCGCATGGCGCGGGTATCATTTAGTTATGTTTATAAAGGTCTCCACTTTTGAGTGATGGATTCCAATTTCTGTATATTATGATGACAGTTCAATTCTTTGTTAGTGGAAACATGATTCTCGTTGAGTTCTTTCTCACTAAATATTATTTCACCAATTCTATGAAAAAAATATAATTTCTGTGGTTCCCTCATTGTGAATGGTATGTCAATGCACCTGTTTTTAGTTATGTATATTTTCTTTAAACACGAGGTATGTTTTCGGCAATGTGATAGGTTTTTGTATTGTTCTCATGGTGCAAAAAAATATGTTAATTTTTTTAACGATGGTGCCCATAACTCCGGTTCATCTATGACACATATGTTATCGATATATGTTTATGTTATAAGTGCACTTCCTCAGTGAGTTTTTGTTGGAATTTGGCTATGTGTTGGCAAGAGGAATTCATATTGAACCGAGCATGAATTCAGATGCAACTATCAATAAATTTGTGACTTCATAGACAATCATATCAAGGTGCAACTAAAGAAATTGTTCCAATGGATAGGATATAGAACAATAATATGATGTCCTTCCTCTCAAAAAAGGTAGCATCGTGTTATTTTTGCAACATCTTGGAAGTGCATATTCTCATATGTGCTTTCTTTGGATTCCATAGTGTCATGGTACATTGCTGATGGTAAATTTATGTTTGGAGGGGCCATGCCCAAAGATGGAGATGGTAGCTCACTGGAGATATATATTTATACATTTTTGGGCCCGTCAAACACTTTTCCGATGAAGACCCTACTTCTTGCTTGTGGTACCGACCTGGGGCATTCACTGATGCTTTCAACTCCAAACATTACGCCCCCTCAATAGATAATGAGCGAGAAATTTTCCATGCTATGCAAAAAAATTCCTGGATGTATAACAAGAAAAACTTAATTTTGAATCATAGGATTTTGAAGTGTATACCAAAACAGGTCCCAATATTCGAATGCAAATAATTTGATTGATTCAACATACCATATACGCATGTATTTAGGTAGTAATTTTTTGACTGAGTAGTGATGTCTGCTACGCACTTCTATTCTTTTATACTATGTTGGTCCTCCAATCGCAGATATTTGTAGGACAATAGCAAATTTACTTCAAGTGAGAAACCCAATGTTTATTGAACTCAGTGAGGTGTAGGTTGAGTGTATACCTATTAAGAAACTCTGCAATTAAGATATAACAAGTCTCTTTTGTCTCTAACACACATAATAATTTGTTAGCTGTATAGGTACACTCTTTCAGCGAAGACATGATAAAATACGGGTAATATGGATGGTAAAACAAGGTATTAAAACTCTGTAATTAAAATGGCTGCGAGGTAACAAGTAGCAAAATTGAAAGTAAACGGTGTAGAAATAGTTCGAAATAAGGCCTAACAATCATACTTTCATGGTGGTAACTCTCGAGAACATTAACATAATTAAACACACGATAATTTATTTAAGAACATGCGTGATAGAAGTCATTCAAAAATCATTCCTAGTGGATCAAAAAGGAGAATCAACAATACGAGTGTTGTCTATTATCCAAGTATGGATGACCTTTATCATGCGATAATATGCACATGGAGCAGAATCACACATATCATTGTCTTAGTGATAATGATTTTGATATATTTTATACCCTTGTTAATAAAAAAAGTTACATTAGGTTCGGCGAATTTATAAATATATACATCTCCTTGATTTCTTTCAGGAGAAACAATTATCACTTCAGTGAGAAGCATCACATCCTGGACTTCTTCAGTTTTTTTTGTTTTGCTATATACGTGAATAGATCAGAATGAAAATGAACGTAACTACAATTTAAAAGTGTGTATATTTTTTTTCCAATGTAGAATGGCATGTTGAAGCTAGCAGACCTACTTACTCGAATAACAACTTATCCGCTACCGAGCACAGGGTTATGACGTTCCACGTGCTCCATCACATGACAGATGGTTTCTCCGGAAAGTGATTACTTGGCATAGGTGGTTGTGGAAGGGTTTACAAGGTACATACTCCCGCTATGATCAACTAGCATTTACTTTTTTATACTGCACATCTAACTTTACCGCATCCTGTCAACAAATAAAGAATCCATTATTTTATGGAACAAATTTAATTTAAAACAGATACCACAACTACACTAGCTGAAATAATCCATGCATTATCACATAATAACATGGGACTGTGAACAGGGAGTACTTGATAACATGGAAGTGATTGCGTCAAAAAACTTAATAGCTACCCCGAACTATTCGAAGAAAGTTTTAAGAATGAGTTTTTGAATCCTATGAGGGTCCAACACAAAAATATTATAAGGTTAGTTGGTTACTGCTCTGAATCACAAGAAAAATTTGTTGTGCATGAAGGGAAACAGTTTCTTGCTGGCGTGCAAGGAAGGGATTTGTGTTTCGAATACATGCATGGTGGAACTCTTGCAAAGCTTCTATGTAGTATATACATTACAACCCTCTATACTGAATTAGCTATGTTATTGTGCATGCATAAAATTATGTTTACTTATACAGATGAATCATATGGGCTGGATTGGGACGACCGTTATAAAATAATTAAAGGAACATTTCATGGTTTAAAGTAGCTTCACCTAGGATTCAAATATGCTATTTACCATCTGGACCTAAAACCTGCAAACATTTTGCTGGAATAGGACCGAATACCAAAAATTGGGGATTTTGGTTTGTCGAGACTCCAGGATTCAGCAAAAACATTTGTTACAAACACATTTTGAGCAACAAGGTAAGTTGAAATATATAATATATCCCTTAGAAACTACAACAACCTACAACTCCAATAAAAATCCTGGATTGTCATGTGAGAACAATGATATCATTGCAATTTTTTCCCATATTTTCAATTTCATTTATTTTATTAACCGTTGAAGTTAAAGTTACCCCTTAGTATATAGTGAAAAATCGTAGGGATTTTACAATTATGGGCCGAGTGGGTCATATCTTTCGTACAATTGTATTTCAGACCATATTCTTGCGTGTAGTAGATACATGAGACCAGAGTACATCGACAAGAGAGAGAAGTGTCACCGACATTTGATGTGTTCAGGCTGCGAGTCATAATCCTAGATGTACTGAGATGGACAAGCAAACAGATAACCAAAAATTAACATGTCCACATATTGAACGTTGTGCCATTCATATTTTTCCCGTGAAGAAGGCAAACAGAATAAGAAAAGATTAACATGTCCGACAGTGCTGAGATGGAATACACGTCAGCTTCAAGTGCCTAGTGTCATATTTTCTTTACACACTTTTATTCCCCCTTGGGTTCGGCTTTTGTAGGGTTCTTTAACATTTTTTTGCTATTTATCTCAGTTTGGCAATAAAAAGTAAACAACAAACTTCTCTTTTTTTTTTTCATTGGCGACTTCAAAGTTATTATACTACAACATTTAACTTGTCATCGGTGTTGTAGCAACTTTCTAGTTATACTTGTAATTAGATGTCCATATAAGGCAGATGTCGATGGTTTCAAAACTCAAGGTTTTGATTCTAAATAAACGAATTTAGAAACAACGAACCGAAGACTGGGGTTAGGAATTTCGGCTCATGAAAAGAAAGGAGATAAAGCAGGCCGTCTCGGTGGCCCAGCTGGGTCAAAATCAGTCCGGCTTGGCTGAGTCCGCCTGGATAGGTTTGTTTCCCTTTTTTTATTCTTCGTTTTCTTTTCCTCATTTTTATTGTAGGCTTTATATTAGCTCATAACGCTTCAAATAAATCCAAAAATAATTTAAAATTTGAAATAATCATATTATACAGGGAATCCATTTTCAGTGTATGACCAAGAATACAAAAATAATTTAATGCTCTTTGTTATTATATAGCTATTTTTTGCAATTTTCCAAACAAAATCTATTAGGGATTTTATGGAAACACAACTTAAATTATTTTGTATTTTAAAATACTTATGAATTATGAGATGCATATGACTGAAACGTGTTATTCGAAATTTATGAAAACCGGGGTGTTACAGTACCTCTGGTCGATACACTCCACCATGGCTAGCCATGTTGGTCTGAAGGGAGATCGGTAATATGTAGAGAAAGCAGATGGAGGAGGGTTGACGTAGGAGAAGGAGATTTTGCATCCGTGTCAATGATGGCCAACGACGTCGGTAACGTGAGCCAGCAGATCACCATCTGGACAGCACAACACGTACATCTTCTCCAACACGTCCGTGATGGCATCTCCAACGCCCCTCCCCCCCCCCCCCCCCCCCCCAAAACGGAACAACCTTTTTGTCCCAAAAGTCATAGTTTCGACTACACATAGTTCAAATGAAACATTGTTCAAACAAAATACTAGGTAAAAACGATCACACATCGCGTTCCCTGATTTCCTTTTGCCTCTTAACGATCCAAAGCCCTTTGTTTCGGGTCCATGATATATAGTCAAGCCAGCCATCATGATCCTGTTCTCCCACACCTTCATAGCGAGCTTGATACTATTCTCCTGGGCAAGGATAGCTAGCTTCATCCTATTCTCATCGGCAAACATAGCGAGCTCGACCTCTTTAGATCGTGCCTTTAAGACTCAACAAATGTCTTCATGGTCTCCTATTTATCCCGGCGCCTACTCTCCTACCTTTGGGCACTTGCCAAATCCTTCTCGACGAGCAGGCTCTTCAATTTCTCCTCCAATTCAAGTGTCGATGTCTCCCTTTTCGAATCTTGCTTGGATTCTTGTTCCCCTTGGCCTAACCATCCTGACGATGACGGAGCTTGGGCCGCTCTCCTCAAGGACGATTGTGTCACTTGCGCGCTTCTTTCCATCGCCCCCTTTCTTCAAACCATTGCAGATCTCCTCCCACTTTGGGCACCCCTTGACCATATGCCAAGAATGGAGCAACCTGAACTTGGAGCCATATTATTCCGAGACGTACTTGGCGGATTGGACAACCCCGTATTCCATGCTGACCCCACTCACCGGCCGGTCCTTGACGTGATCGTAGGCGTTTTTTAACTTGTTGCACTCCATCTGGATGTGCGCCCACCACTTTGTAAGGGATTTTTATTGCGGTCACTATTGATATTTCATTTCTTATACTTGTGGTGCTCATGGAAATATGCCCCCCAACCTTTGACCAATATTGCCTTTCCTTTAGCTCGGCCCAAACAATGGGATTTTTCCCAACACACATCACCGCCTCGCGAAAGAAATTGCTCCTCCTTCTCCGAGAAGTTGGCTATGCGCTTGTGCTTCTGTTTCTCTATGATGTTCTCCGTTTGGTCACTAAATAATGTCTCCTTGTCGATAGAGATGCCATTATTTTGGGTCTTGGGTTGGCTATAGAATTGTCGAGTCACAAAAACCATTGAAGAGATCCCATTGGGGGAGCTCAACCTCAAAATATTTCTGCGCGCAAATGATGATGGATCACAATATTGTCGGATGGAACAAATCTAACAAAATGCAATGGAAATAGGCTTTACTAGGTCGGTCGGGGTCATTGCCGGCATTTTGTGGAACAGATTCCTTGCCTCGGGGAGGTTCGCCACAGGAATGCCCCTCGGGGTCTTGATGTGCAACACTTGGGCGGTGCTGGCCCCGAGTGTAGTCTCGGCCCCTGGTGTCATGTTGACATCGAGCAGAGGCAGCGCGGTTGGATACGACACGGAGGATATTGCGGCGACGTGTCCCACGAGCAGCCAAGGCGGGAGGGTGCATTCCCACAGGGTGGAGTGACCCTGCCGCCGAAGAACGACGACGCAGAGGACAACACAGGAGACCCTGACCGTGGCGGTTTAGCTGCCGAGGTCACCACCGAGGCGGGAAGGAGTGCCGGAGAGGGGATGACTATGACACGTAAATCCAACTATGGCACACGAAGATCGTTAATGCGTGAGATGAGTTGGGTGCGGTAGAATGGATTTACTGACTGTTTCGACAAATTTGATGAAATGGACAGTCTCGCTACACTACTAGGGAAAAGACTACCGCAGGCGCACCAAATTAGCCTACCGCAGGCGAATTGCGGTTCGCCTGGGACCACCCCGCCAGCGGTAATGACTTACCGCAGGCGAACCTCAAAGTGCGCCTGGGGTAACTTCACATACCCCAGGCGAACTGGCCCTATGCGCCTAGGTAAGCCTTTTACCTGAGGCGAACAGGCACTGTGCGCCTGGGGTACATATTCGCCTGGGGTATGATTTATTATTCGCCCGGGGTATGGTTTTGCTGTGTAAAAAATAAAAGAAACAAAAATAACAGAATTACAGCAAATTGACAGAAATAAATATGAAAATGACAGCAAAATAACAGAAATACTCTCGATCATCAACACATAGTTTCGAACAATAGTCTCGATCATCACCAAATAGTCTCGAAGAGATAGTTTAGTTACAAACATAGTTCAAACACTAGGAGTACACATAGTTCAAACAAATCGATAGTTTAGTTATCTAGACAAGCAAAACAACAAGTAGCATCAACCACTAGGAGTACAAGGAGTATAAGCACGGCGATGGCGAAGGTGGTCATCTGGGCCCTCGTCTTCTCCGTCTTCTCTCTCGCTAGGTAAGTGGCGTATCGAGCTTCCGCCTCCACCATACACAACATACCATGTCATCTGTGCATAGGACAAAAATACGAGTTTAGCATCGAAAGTGATAATAGACCGCAAATAACTATCAAAAAATAGAAGCATCAAGGTTTACGAATAAAACACGACAAATAATGGACTAAAAGTTATATGATGCAAGTGTATACTAACATTTTGTCAATCCTATGGTCTCGGCGGCAACGGACGAACGCCTTCTAGCATGCTGAATGTCCGGGTGTCACGTTGCTCTCGTAGGTGTGCTTCTATGTCACGGTTGCTCGGTGGTGCGTGGCCGTGGAAGAACAAGCCACCCCGAGTGATGACATCCAACGAGAGTATCGTGCAGATCCTCCGCTGGATGCGACGGAACTCAGCCCGCACATATTCATCAGGGGTGTTGTCCATCTTTGTGGTCAGCTCTCAGAGATGACTTGGTAGCTGGGCCTGTTGGGCATCCTTTAAGTACTCCCTCATCTGAAAGATGACATACCAAGCTTCCAACTCAGATTCTTGCTCCGATTGCTTGAGGCAGGGGAAGTTTGTTACGTGGGTGCACATGTAGGCGCCTCGGACTATTTTCTCCTTTTTTAGGGGCTTGCCTAAATCGACGGCAAAGCCGTTGAGGGCACTATTAAGAACAGCTCTTATGTCGGTGTAGTCCTTCTGCACCGCCCTACCCGCATCGAGATAAGTGCATTGCGACCAATGCGGTTCCATGACGATGAGTACGCATCCTCCGTTTCTGCGCAGAACATTTCGAACAGGCCATCAATATCATCAATCGGAATACTAAGGAGATTCTAGAAAGAATGTAACGACGTGAAGCGGAGAGGACTACTTACTTGGGAAAGTATGGCATGAGAATGGCGTTTATATCCTTGTTATCTATCAAAAACCCCGTTATGTAAGTCATGATAAGAACCCGGTCCGCATGTGACCGCAAGTAGTCCTCATTCGTGTAGTAGGGGTCCATAATTGCGATGTGCGGGGTATTCTCCATGACCATATCGTGCGCCATGCTGAGCGATACCAGGCGGACAATGCTTCGGTCAAGCTTTCCCAAGTGGAAGACCCTGAATATGTCTTCGTATCTGATGAAGAACACCTCTGCGGGATTTGAATCCACAAATCCCACGGATCGGGGCACCTTGACCACGTATAGCGGGTAGGAGGGATGTTTCTCACGTAGAAGTTCATTCTCTTTGAACAAAATCCCGTCGTGGATGGTCCTCATGTCACCACCCATGACAGCGACAACCTCTGGCGGCAGCATCGGCTGACCTATCTCATGCACCTTCCTCCATGGGACGGCGGGCGGCAAATGGTCCAGTACTTGGGAGACCGTTGGCTGGCTACTAGAGGAGGCACCACCTTTCTTCTTCTTGGCTACCGGCCTCTTCCGATTCTTCTTCGGCCTCAAGCAGATGGGAGAGTGCCGCTTTGTTTTACCGCCTCCTCGACCGTAGCACGGAGTGTATTCGGGGTAACCAGCGTAGGCTGTGGAGCCGTAAAGGCCGTCTGCTCCTCGGGAGTTTCTTGGGAATAGGTTAGCTTCTTCTGGATATCCGATTTTCTGGTGGGTAACTCAGAAGAACCGCCCTCTCCGCCATCTACCTTCTTCTGGATATCAAGAGTTCTGGCGGGTAACTCTGGAGGAAACAGCTTCTCGCCATCCAACTGATTTATGAAATCGTCAATGGGAGCAAGTTCAATATCCATGTAGTCATCATGGGTCTCATGCTCGTGATGTTGCTCGTCATTGGACGTCTCGTGCTCGGGAGGAGGAGGATCCACCGGAGGTGGAGAGAGGACATTGCCATGTTGGACCTTGTCTTGTTGGCTTGCCGCGGGCGCAACCGGTGTAGTGGTGGCAGTCATGGCTTGGCTTAGTGCCGACCCTGACGTCGTGTTCAGCCGAATAAGGGCTTTCGGCCATAGCAAGATTTGATTGTCCAGTTGGCCGAGATTCAGCTCGCTGTCGGCATCGGCCGGTTGATTAGGAGGATACAAGTTCTCGAATCCCGGTAGCACCAGATCAACGCGAACCCGAAGCTCGTTGGCCGGTATATCTCTGCAGTGGTACTTGCGGGATAGTGGCTGCAAGATGCTCCCCTTTGCAACATCCTTCAACTCGCTGCCCACTTTTAGCAGGAAGGTGCAACCCGTCAAGTCAGCCTGCGATAACAAGCATGGATAGGTCAGAGAGTAGGGTTATATTGAACTGGCTACAGCTTGAGACGGTCAATAATTTACCGTGAGGGAATTGAGCTCGGCTAACATCGACGGACCACAAGTGATGGTGGGCTCGTCGAGCAACGGGGTGGTGGCCGCGCCGGACACGGCCGACGGTCCATCGGGGGCAGGCGCGTCGGGCACGGCGGGGGCGACAGGCACAGTCGACGTCGACGGACCACCGGCGGCGGCCACGGCGGGCACGACCAACATCGACTGTATATTGAACGTCGGTAACGGCCCCTGTGAGCCCCCGGCGATGTAGCCACATATTTTTTCAAATACGGCGGGGATGAGCGCATTCATCTTTTCCCCCACCGTTTTCTCAATCTTCTTCTCCATGTTTGTTTCCAAGTCATGGACCTTCTTCTTCAGCGCCTCCGTCTCCTCGATCTTCTTTGCCGCCCGCGACTCCTTAGTGCTGGGCTCAGCCAAGCCATAGTTGGCGTGCTTGTTATTAAGTCCGCCGCCGGTGATACGTCCTAAGTGCGGCCTTTTCAGAGGGTCCTGGCTCTTTGCCTTGTTATACCCCCTGATGAAAGGCTTATCCCACCCGACTTTGGCCGTCGACGTCTGCGACGAGGAAGATTCAAGTTGTTGTTCTTCTAGCTGCAGAAGCAACATATGAACGGTTTAGAAATGGTTTCGTACTAGAATGAAATCATGGACTTGATGATGATGAGTTGCATGAAATGGTAAATTTCTTACCACTAGCTTCTCAACATTCTTCACGCTATCGTCCGTGACCAAAATAACACCCTCCACCATCTTCGGGTCCGAGACAAGTTCCCCGGTCAGAGTTACTTTTCTGTACCTCGACCTCATGAATTTCTGGAAATGCGGGTCATGGGCATACTTGGCGTAAGGGTTCTCAATCCCTTTTTCAATGTAGGCCTGGTCCTCTTTCGCCCAAACTGGCTCCTTCCCGTCGTAGCCACGACAGCCGAGATTGTGGTGACCGATGTTCTTCGACGTTAGGTCCTTCTCCCAGTCTGTTTGATTCTTAGTGAAATCAAGCGACTGGTTATCTAGGATAGTCTTGAAGTCATCGGGCGTAATCCGCGGGAAGTGGCGATGGATCTCTTCGAATGGTGTCGATTCCCTAATCATCGCCCTCACCATAGTCTTGTAATTGCTCAGGGCTTTGGTGAATCTAGTGAGGGCGAGTTTGTTCACCAGGTTGCCCTTCAGATTCTCGTTGTTGTAGGGCCGGGGGAGGGAACTCGTACCGCGCGTGCAGCCTCGAGATGAGTTGGGCGCGCAGAGTTGGTTTCTTCTTGAGAGTCGGCTCGTTCGCATTGACGACGTCTCGAAGGATCGCGCCAAGTTGGAGAAAGTACCCCTTCACAAGGTCCAATGGCATCACAGGCGTGCCACTGGAAGGATCCACCTCCGTGAATTTCTCTCGAACGGTGCCGACCTTGTTCGGAGCTCGCTGCCGACGCTTCTTTCCCGTCATGCTGCTCCCTGAGGGACCCCCGGCGCCACTATCAGTGGTTTCCTCCTCGCCACCGGTGAGCCCATCATCATTGTGGGGCTCGACATCGGGGGGCTGGTCAGTTTGCATCCGATCGTCACCGCCATCATTGGCTCTCTCTTCCTCTTGCAACTCTCGGGCCATAAGGATGTAGTGGTCCAATAAAGCCGGATCCGTAGTAGAAGAAGACATGCCTAGCTAGCAGTAGACAAAACGTATACTAGGTTAGTCACCCGAAAAAATCGGCATGACCTCGGCTATAAATGGTCATGCCGGAGTGCCAGAAATTTGCCGGAACGGAAATGAATCAAAGTTCCGGCAAAACATTGGCACTCAATGTACCTGCAACATAAATTGAATGCACACATGGCCACAAAAACAGTTTGTTGCATTGCTGTCATCACATGGCACCAAAACTCCCAGGAAATTATATATCATGCCAAAAAAACTTCCATATTGGCTGCAACAATTAGCTCCCAGGTATTATCTTCCATATTGAAGATGGAACAGATTATAATCTATTTTTTGCTTGGTCTGGGCAGAATAGCTTACAGGTATTATCTTTGCTAGCGTTTTAAGACCAAAGGTGATCTTTTATGTATTCCCTCGCTAATAACCAACATGGTCTACTATTGATTGGTTCTTTTTATGCATGTGTATGGCACATGATACTAAAATTGGTTAGTGCATTTGGATGCAGGAAGAGAGAGTTGCTGCAGTTTCATTGATGTCAAGCATGGCTGATACAGTAAAAGGTCCTGCAGTTCATTTACCTAAATATTAATTGATCCTGAGTTGTTTTTCCTAGTATTCAAGGTACAATTATCGTGTTGTGCAGTTCATGGGGAAGAACATTTGGGATGGGGAAGAACACAAGGGATGGAGCCACCGAACGCACAAGGGATGGGATAGGGAAGAAAACCCGGGCGTTGGGCTTGGAAGAGGGGGGCTGACTTGGGTTTGGCGTGGGCGTGGGCGACGGCGGCGTGGGCGTGGGCGACGGCGGCGTGGGTGATGACGGCCGGCGTGGACGATGATGATGAGAGGGACGGCGCGCGGCATGCTCCCGCTCCTCCTCCCCTGCTGCTCCTGCTCCTCCTCCTGCTGCTGCTCCCGCTCCTCCTCCTGCTGCTCGACAACGACGACGGCGGCGTGCGATGAGAGAGACGACGGCGGCGTGCAGTTTGGGGATCGAGAGGAAACTGCCGATCTGTTCTGCGCGAGAGAGAAAGGAAGTGTGCGGGCTGGGGGTTAGCGCAGAGCGAGGACTTACCCCAGGCGCGCCTGCGCTATCATTTACCCTAGGCGAACAGAACCAAAATGCGCCTGCGCTAAAGTTCGTAGCGCTTCCTTATGCGCGGGCCCACAGAGCCGTACCCCAGGCGCATAACCAAAAAATGCGCCTGCGCTAACATTTGGAACCGGTTTGTGATACAAACCGGTTCTAAAGGGTCTGTCCCCTGGGCCCCCCCTGCAGCAAATGGCCGCAAGTCCTTTAGGACCGGTTTGTCACATGTGGAAGACCAAGTCTTAGCACCACCTTCTGCTGAAGTTACCGTGGATGCAGTGCCAGACTGACCCGACTCTGCAGCTCCAGCACCGTCTCTCCTACCACAGTCTCCGCATCACCCTCTTCCTCGTCTGCTAAGTCGTCTCCAGCACCAGGGTTGGCAGTGTCATTGAGGGAGACACACCAGAGAGCGACGCGTGCCGTTGGGAGGTAAGTGCGGATCTGCCGCCATTCAACGTCGTTCCAGAGTGGTACAGTGTGTTCGGACAGCAAAGCCAAATGTGAACACAACTTGTCTGCTATTTTGATCAGCTGAAAGCATGTCTCAGGAACTGAATAGGGGATTCTCTGTATGCTTCCAAATCGTAACATTAGTCCTTCTCAATAGATGAGCTAACAAGAAATATGCCATGCTTTAAACAAATCGTCTGCACGTATAAAAAAATTACAACTTTTTTCGAATACAAATGAATTGATATATTAAGTTACATCTAGGTACAGGTGTGAATTCAGGCAGTTGTTCAATGGTACAAAGCGAGCCTTGAGGCGACATTGGCAGATTAGGAGGAGCTTTTTTGTGAAAAGCAAGAGATAATTTCTTGAGGGCCATTACCTCGTTGTGTGGGAGATACTCACCATGCTGAAAACAAGCAGGGTATCCGTAACCTGCACTTGCACAACAAGGCGCTAATGGCCAACCTAGCGTCCAATATGTTTTCCGGCCGATCAAGTCCATGCTTTACTTACTTCCGCCCTCTTTTGGAAACGACTACTTGCTCTGATCACTCATTACTACAGTTCAGCAATGAACGACCTGTAAGTTGAATTCAGGTTATAGTGTGTGGCATGATAACCGGAAACCCATGATGAGGCGGCGGCAATACTCGTCGATGGTGAGGTCCTTGCGGCGCATCTGCCGGAATTCCAGAGAGAGCATCATGGCGCGGGCCTCCCGGTTGCCGTAGAACAACTCGTTGAGGCGCGTCCAGGCGCGTCCAAGCCGAGTACGCCGTCATGTTGTCGGACATGACAACCTCCTGGAGGGGGCCCGAGATGGTGGTGACGATCCGCAGGGCGATGTCGACATCATCCTGGAGCCACTGCTCGTCGGCGTGGCGACGATCGTTGCCTGGCTCAATTTGATACCGTGCGTGGTGGCGATTGAGGAGAAAAAGGAAAAAGTTGCGCCAGGTGTTGAGATTCGAAGCAGATGCATCAAGAGTGAATTCCACATAATTGTGGATCTTATCCTCGCGGATGGAGGGAGGGATGGTAGGAGACGCCGGCGCTGCTAGCAGGGGATGCACGAGGTATAGGGGGAATCTAGCGGTAGAGGGAATGGGGGTGTGAGGATCAGTGTCAAGGGGAGAGGCGGCGCCATGGCCGTCCATGGAGGTGGAGGAGCGTACTGCTCTCACACCAAGAAGGCAAACAACATGAGTCGCACTGCTTGTATTGATCGATGTGAGGGATACATATACAGAGTTACACACGATTACTCCCGATCCTATACACACGAGACTGCCCCTAAGACTCGGTACTAGAAGTGTAAGTAATTGTGCAGGTGCAATGCACGTGTTAACAAAAAAAAATACCAAATTAAACATCCCAAAAGTTTTTTTTTTAGAATATGTGCTAACACACCATTTATGTACATATACTTACGAAAAATGAATTACTCCATTGTTAGATATGGATAAGATGGAGCTTTGCGAATTCAGATCAAAACATAGTACGTGTGTCATTTTATCTCCTCGTGTGGACACTTTCTTATCGTTGTGCTACCAAACAACCTTTTTTCTGCAAATCCACATATAGAGCACAATGAATGGAATATAAGGATATCATATCTTTCCTTCCAAAAGCTTGACTGGAATGCAACTACAACTTTCAATATAAATCAAGAAAATGGCTAAAAGTTACGAGAAAAAAATGCACATACAACGACAATATCAAAAAAAATGTAGGATCTACAAAATGGTAAAAACCTCGAAAGAATTTATTTGACAAAATCAGCCATGCTACATATTGACGTTCACTCAATTTGACAACAAAAGCTCTCTAGTATTTCTGAGCCATTCTTACCACCATCATGACCGACGCGAACAACCCTTCTTCGGTGGCAAAATTTGCAATCAATGTCGATTATCCTGAGAGTTAATTGTAAGAAAAGTGTTTTCTTGTAGAAATAGGAAGCAAGAAACACGAACCAAGAAAAAAAAGAGCATGCACCTTAGATACCATAATATCGCTCTGCAAATGAAAACTTGTTATTGCACAGATTGCACAGCTTCAAACAACCAAGTGAATCCATCTTACTATCCTTCATGGAACGAAGCAGGTGGGAGATGAGAAAGAAACTTTGGTCTTGATGGCTGGGTCAGGGGCACGGGTGGGCTCAGAGAGTTTTCCCGGTGCTGTTGACTGGATGTAAATTTGATTCTTTGTTGAGATTTTCCTTCACATGAATCTGAATAGTCTGGTCACAAAACTGAACACGTCTTCTAATGTTTCATATCCGTCGTTCCCGAATGCAAGAAACATTTATTCTATCAATAAAACTTATGTGCTCAGAAGTCACCATGTAAGAGCATGTACAACGCAGGCGCTAAGAGAGACGTTAGGGAATAAATTCCCGGTAGTTAGGCCCGATTCCCGGTCAATCTTGGGATTCAGGTTAGCGTCGACTCAAACTTTTGCGCCCGGCGCTTCCTTTGTTTTTGCCTTGCGGCATGCAGAGCGGAGGTTTCAGTTAGCGTCCGAGATAAACGCACGCGTTGGGAAGGCAGACGCTTAGCTGTGTTTTTCTATTTTGTAATATTTATTTATTTCCCTAAGCGTTCATGGAAGCGCCTGTGCGCTGTACATGCTCTAAGGGCCCTACTTAAGATAGTTCCTCACCGTTCTTGCCTTGGTTCCCATTCAGCAACCTATCTCGTTTGCTAAATATTGGATGATAACTGCAATAAATAGAGACACTGTACGAGCCATGCACAACCATGCTTTTAGCCAATCAACATTATTAAAAAAAATGAAGAAGCTCACATCTTGTGCTCAACAAAATAAAATATATGATTTATAGTTTTCATAAATATAGCTTGCAGATGAGTTTGTACAAATATGTGTGGAGACAAACTTCACATGATTCAACAAACTGTAAAATATTTGAGGAAATGCATACCAACGAATATATTTTGGATAGGAAATAATCCCTATGGCTCAACATAAAGACCTTGTATATTCCAAATTTTGGTACTCCCTTTCCTCCAAAGGGAACCCAATGAAGATCAGCATGTTAAAGAAAATCACTTGCATCAACCAAGAATAAGCAATAGAAATATGGGTGCGTGGAAGGTAGCCCGGTGGATGCCGCGGTTCCGGCCGGATATACATGGAGAGACGCTCGTGAAGCTCCATAGGAGCCGACGATTCCACGGATCCCTCGGCAACACATGACCTGGTGGTGTAGTTAATGGAGCGCGTAGAGTCGTGAAGGAGCACCAGACGGTTGCGTTACTTCCTTCTTTTGGGCTAGCAACTTCATCTCATGTGTGAGCGCAGTAGCCATATCCAGAGCATGCGCCGCCAGCGATCCATTCTGTCTGGAAGCTAGTACTCCCTCCGTTCAACAATACTTGACTTCCACTTGTTCAAATATGAATGTATCTATACAATAAAACATGTCTAGATACATTCATATTTGGACAAATGGAAGTCATGTATTATTGAACGGAGGGAGTACAACGTAGCATCAGGTGAGCATGGTGGCAACTTATCCGGGGCTTTCCGTGAACGTTTTGATCTCCAATGGTTCTGCGATGAGTACCATTGGTGGTGTCATGGAGGAATTCTTGTCGGGAGGCTTGGCGACCGGAGGTTTGAGATGGGGCAGTTTCTTTTTTCTCAGGAATCTGGGGCGGATTTGGTGCATCGATGCAGGGACCTTTAATTGCGATTTTCATTACTTGCCATGGGTTGTGTTTATCAGAACAGACAACACACATCATTGGAGAAATACGGAACGTTAGATCTGCGCGCATGGATGGCTAAGATCTTCCGGATCTGACCCTCTCGCTCTTTTTATATTAGTGTAGATGTAGATGTAACGTTACAGGACTCTAAACCAATCACGTGTTCTGGCACTCACAAGGTCCGCCGCAAGAGGGTAGCAGCACGCCCACCTCCGTTTCTCACTAGGCGTGAGGCGAGAGGGCTGCAGCAGCTCACGACTTATTGGGGATTGAGGCGGTTTGACCCTTGGTGAGCGACGGGCGGCCTTGGTGGCTCGGCTAGCGGAACACTGCATCGGCACTGCTACGGACTAATCAGTACGATGGATTTGATGTGAAGGTTTGGTGGTGGTCGACGGTGGGAGCAATCCCACGCCATTCACGCCCCGATCTCACTAGGATCATCATCCTCTGGGTCGGGCCGTCGGGGTCGATCTATGATTGTAGTACTGAATTTAGATGCGTAGTGTCCCGAATGATGAATATTTATATTTCTCTGTATTCAGATTACGAGTTTCACCTGCGGTAGCTTAGCTATGGGCATTTGCTTCTGGTGTTTGACGGGCAGGGTGCAGCCCAGTTTCTTAAAGCAGTTGGCCAGATGGCATGAGGGCTCCCTGAGCAATCAGTTAAGCCTATCTGGCCCCGTGATGGCATTCCCAACCCACCTAAGCCACCTCTTGGTCCTCTGAGCCGTCATTTACAAGGTCAAGAAATTTCTCAGACAATTACTCTGTTTCAAGGAATGGTGTCTGATACATGCTCAGCAAAAGGTGGACACGGCTTGTACAATTATATGTTTGCAATGAGTGATGGGTTAGTTAGTCTTTGCACTTCAAGAAATCTTGGGTCAATACGAAGCTGAAACTCATTGCCTCACCCCAGATATCGTCGGCATTTTCATATGTCGTTCTACCTGATGCACTGCTCTTCAAGGAATGGTGTCAATATGTGCCGCCTTCGTTGGAATTTACGTGTACTCTGCTTGCGGCTTCAGAGAAACTAGAAGGATCGCGCGGGGATCCCTTGTAGTAAATGGCATGTGTGTGTTTTTTATGCTGAGCCCAAGGGTCTTAACCTCCTTTTCGAGAAAAAAAAAACAGCATGATACATTATATATATAGTTTAAAGAAATATGAAAAAAAAAATGGTTGATCATACTCGATATACTAAATTTTAGAACAACATGATACATTATGTAGTTTAAAGAAATATGAAAAAAAATTGTTGATCATACTCGAGATACTAAATTTATAGACATGTAATGCGTATTATAAACCATTAGTTTAAAAAATGGATGGTTTAAGGAATGTAAGATATGTATCATTAAATTGAAAAATGGATGGTTAAAAAATGTATGATATGTAGCTTGCATGTAATAATTAATAAATATTAGAGGAGATGACATGGACAATTGATTGGATACGAGGATGGATGATGTGGATAGCTTACATATTGAGATATCAAAATAATTAATACATGTTACTGGGGTTTTGCTTTATAAAAAGTATAGATGGGATGCGATATGTGGCATCAGTGTTGGTGTACCATGTATTTCAGACGGTATCACATGTATTGCTTCTGCATCCGTGTCACAAATCTTAATTGATATCTCTTTGTTCGTGACTTTGTAACCGAAAATGTTTATTTTTTCGAAAGATAGAGGTTGTCCACCGATTCCATTAAAATGAAATCAAAACAGAGAAAGAGAATCCATGCTGAAGCACGTTCAAAACCGGTGTTTGCCACAGGCTGAAGCACGTTTACTGTTTTACTGCTTGTGCATTCAAAGACAAAGCTTGATAATGATAAGATGTGTTTGCCACAGCCACATGCCATGGAAGTTTCTACAAATTTCTTCTGGGTCTGAAATAATCTAGGACGTGTTTGCTACAGTATTTTTTGAGGATACATCTTTCCTAAGACGCAGCGGTTTCAAAGAAGGAGGGCCAAGGGCCGTTTGCTACAGTTTTATAGAACATGTTTGCCACAGCCACGGGCAATGGCAGGTTCCTCACACCCAATCTGAGAAGAGCCGATGCCTGCGATACTCCTCGTTCCTCCCCTTGCGTCAGCAGATGGCTCCGTCGCCTGTAGCGCACATGGTCGCTTGAGTAGATTTGGTGCAGCATGAGAGGGGGATGAGATGGGAAAAGAATGGAGATAGTTAGAGCCGGCTGAGAGAGAAAAGGATAGAGTGGCGTAAGTAAAATTACTATTATGCCCTTAAATTAAAAGAAATATAGGACCGGTCCTTCATAATTTTGGTACCGGTCAAAAAAGAACGGTACCGTCCCCAAAATTTTGTTGCCGTCAGTCCGGTACCGTCTATTTTAGCACCATTGGATCAAGATGAATGGACTTTCTTTAAAAATGCCAACCAATCATAAAACTTGTGTAATTTTTATAATTTTCCATGGTGTGTCACTGAACTGAAATAGGGGGTCGACATGTACATAAAAAATACAACTCAGTGGGACTAAAATACAATGTAGGTATTGGACGGTTGCACGAGACTGGTGCGTAAGTAGGTTTCTTTTTTCTCTGCTCTGCTCTATTTGGGCATTGAAATAACTTCGACGGGAGCTCAGGGAAACTATGAACTAGGTTTAATTCACTAGTTGTATTTTATGCATCCTTCCCTTGTTATTTTTCCCTTTTACCTAATATTTGTAAAACTCTGCCACTTAAATTTTGCACCGTTGAAATTCATAAATTTGAAATATATGTTTATGCAAGCTTTGTTATGTCAACATTTGTATTGATGTCGTCAAGTTTTTATTAAAAATGTATTTACATTACAAATGACCCAGATGCATGACGACTAGGCCAGCCTTAAAGGTTTAGAAGTCAGCCGTACATCAAACATCAGCTACATTGAAGAGGTTATATTCACGGTATTAGTTGTCTGTATTAGTAATATGCATATTCACTGCAGGGTAGACTTGGTTGGAGAATGGCCAGTACAGGTTATGAATGTCCCCTTTTAATTTCGGGAGAGGAATGCTCCACGATGCTATATATGTGAGTTCTATATATTCAACAGTACACGTCTACAAAGTGCTAAGAATGATGACGCTAAATCCTTTAACCATTTTTCTGCATTCCTCCTAAAAAGGCTAACTCATGGGCTCGCTTCTGTCTTTTTCTGTGTACCACCCAGCCACATGGCAAATAGTGTACGGTGTTGTTATAGTATTGGGACACATCGAGGAATAAGTTGCTAGGGTAAAATAAATCATCGTTTGATGTAGTGGAAACTCATGCATGACTCAGCCATTTCTTCTAGGAAATCTCTGAGGCTCCTAATGCCTCTGAGAGCTATCTTGTGGATTGTGTATAAGGAATAGCTTAAGATTGAGCACATACACTACAACACAGTAGATATTTAGGGGCACTTTTAAGTGCCCCTAAATGTGTACTTAGTGCCACTAAAACCTTTTAGTGGCACTTTGCCCCGGTTGATCGTGACTCTAAAGGGTTTTAGTGGCATTTTGACAAAGTGCCACTAAAAGTATATCTATAGTGGTACTTTTTAAAATGCCACTAAAACCTTTTAGTGGCACTTTGGCAAAGTGCCACTGAAACCTTTTAGAGGCACATTTTCAAAGTGCCACTAAAACTATTTAGTGGCACTTTGCCAAAGTGCCACTAAAACCCTTTAGAGACACGATCAACCGGGGCACTTTCTCAAAGTGCCACTAAAACCCATTGGAGACACTTTGACAAAGTCCACTAAAACCTTTTAGTGTCACTTTGCCAAAGTGCCCCCGATTGCATTAGTGCCACTCTGTTGATTTTTTTTTTCCTTTCACAATGGCATTTAAAACATAAATTGCTCAATACATCATTGCAGTAGCAATACAGGTACTTTGAGAGGCAATTTAACAATAGATTGTACAATAAACATATACTCAAACATTATAGGAAATTGTTCATTCAAAAAATAACAATACATTGTACATTACTATCACACCAGATTGTACATAAAACACCAAAGCTCACACATTTCTAGAAATAAGTCTCTACCACAATATCTATCACCTGAATGTGTCACAAGCGTACCATGCAGGCAGCAACATAGCCTTCGACTCGCTCTTCTTCATCTGCTGGAGTTTGAGCGAAACCATCAAACACACAACTGCAAGTAATCCCAATATTTTTGAGAGCATACTTTGATGTGCAATTTAGTAATAACCAATGTTTAGGATATCGCTTATCGTTAACTTATCGGTCGGCCCATGATAAGAGATATATCGGCTTATCGGCCGATAAATCGATTTTATCGGTCGACTATTTATCAGCCATTTTTCTTGTAAATCCCAAATTTTCGCACTAAAACATCTAAAATATGCTATAAAAAAATTATCATATCGGCACTAAAATGTCTATACTATGATATATAGATATATTGTATTCAGTAATACTATTTTTTTTTACGATGGATGTCATTAATCACATGTTCCAGTGATGGAAAATCGATATATCGGCCAATTTATCGGCATATCGACCGACAAATCTCTTGTAAGACCGATAAAATGGCCTGAATGATAAACTCCACCGATATTCATTTATCTTATCGGTCACCACCCGATAAGTGATAAATCGGCCGATAAATCGGCATATCGGATGATATTTTGAACAGTGGTAATAACTATAATCTGAAGATGCCAACTGGACTAAATCTCTTAAGCCTCTTACTTACTCTTATTACCAGTAATAACACTACAGGTTGTTTGTACAATATTTCAGAACAGAAAATATTCCAATGCAATAAATAAGTTGAGTACCTGCTCAGCGATATCTGGTTGAGACGTTGCTGCAGTCCATCACCGCCAAGAATCCGGTGCGCGACTGTGACAACAATGTGGTTCATGGACTCCATCCTGATGGTCCTCCAGACGACGCTGTCTGTTGCATTGTCGATGGACACAATGGCCTTGTCGAGGACCAGGATGCAATTCCACCGCAGGAAGGTGCAACACAGACAAAGCAGTTGTCCTCTGGCCAGTGCTCGAGTTTGAGCCGCCTCCTTTAAACTGTCAGGTTTTGTCAGGCTTAATTCTCAGGTAAACAGTGTGTAGTGGGTATAAGCAGACTCAGTTTCCTAAAGAACCAGTTAATACATGTATGAAAAAAGAAAGACATACTTGGTGAATCCAACCGTTGTTTTTTATATTGAACGATTTCAAATAACTGGCACTTGCCGAGAGCCGTAAAACAAAGATCATAACAACATTATTGAAACGAGGAACTAACAAGGTCTATGAAGGAATAAGAAGTGCATCTAACAACGCTGTTAAAACTACTAACAAGGTCTATGAAGGAATAAGAAGTGCATCTAACAACGCTGTTAAAACTACTACTATGATGAGCCATGGGAGCTGTAGATAGTTCAGAAATGCATCTTACGTGAGCTAAAAGTTCCCTGACGCAGAAGAGCAATGGCAAAGGTACTCATTATCTCCGAGCATAGAGACATTCAGTTGCCGCACTAAGACTAATTATGAAAACATTGCGAGATGTCATAGTTAACTACGATTTCTTTTCATGCACAGACCAATCAAGTGGTATCATTATCTGGGAAAAGTGTGTAAGTGTGGACTGGTACCATGAATATGGCATGGATAAAAGTAAATCAGAGGAGCCAAGGTACCATGAACATGTGCAAGATTATAGGAACAGTTCAGCATGAAACACTTCAGGCACTTACTGTGTAAGGCAACCGAGAATATTTCAATCAAAGGAAATGTCAACCAACTATAAGATCAGTATCAATCCTCAAGGGGATGTCAACCAATAATAAGATCAATATCAATCCTAACATCTAAGGAACACTCCAGCTTAGGAATGGAAGGCACAAAAAGGTAATGCTTTTAACCTCCATGCAACCCGAAACGGAAAACGGCGGCATATTTAGCAGCAAGTAGACTGAAGATACGAAACTAAATTCCTAAATGTAGGGAACTTGATACACCCTCGCTCTCTTTATCTCAAGCTTCAGGCCAAGGTATCTTGTTCTCTTTCCATTTTTCTCCGACGCAGTGGGACTAACGAGTTATTCTTACACAAGACATGAGTACCTGTCTTTTTACCTAGCAGCATACTAAATAACTGACAAGTGAAAACATCTACTGAAGTGGTGGTATATTCTTATTGTAGGAGGAAATAAATATGTTAGTTTTGCGGTTTTGATTCAGCAAATGGCCGTACTGCTAGTGTCAGTCCACGAGCATGATTAAATGGGAATGATATGATGATAGCAAAAGGAAACACGTTTCCTTCTGCAGCTTCTTTTCCATCATTGTATAATGCTGAGCTTCAATAGCTACTTCAAAAAAAAATATTAGGACACTATCTTTTGCTTCTTCTGGTCATTGCTTTGGTTGTATTGATCTACAAATGAGGGATTATAGTCTTATCATTTTAGCCAATCATTTATGTGTTCATTTATTTGGTTGCAGGTGTTACCTAGTCCAGCAAGTGGAGTAACACGTGACACACTTCCTCTTTTACCTAGCAAATCAACAACACAAGAGCCAACTCGTAAGAAAATCCAGAGAGAGGAGGGAAAGGGAGGGGTTTCATATGGCCTTGAAATCCACAGATATTAATCTAAGATGCATTTTGCAATATCAGATCAAAAGTGCTAAGCATTACAGGTCAGTGTATTATTTTTGTCGTTTCCATCTCTATGCATGTTCCTGATTTTATAGAATTTGAAGTTGCAAACTTGGACTTCTAGAGAGCCCATTATTATAGCTAGAACCTGACCTGATTGAGTAGCTCCATCAGAATATGCTGAACTTCTCGGCCAGCACTGGTCTGAGCATTGAACTGGGAAGTGGCTATAGTATCAACCCATTAATGATATTATAGCTGGTCCATTATCTTTAGCTAAGTGGAATATATTTCGAACCATCCTTGGGCCCTAAGATAAGGTAAGTGACACAATTCATCAATAGAAGAACTGATAAGTCTAAGAAAAGACTAACAAAGGAAATTCCTGGGCAAAAGAATGTATGGACAACTTGAATAAACATCAGACTCATGTGTCATATTAGTGCTAGCCCAAACTGTAGGTAATAAACAGTTTTAACAAGGGAAGTTTAACGGTACATTTACTAAATATGATTTAATGCTAGATGTATAGTTGTATACATAATACAAAAAAAACAGAAGGTGTTACATATGATTGCAATCTCAAGCATAAGAGGTTTCATAGCTATCTTCAAACAGTAAAGTCATCAACCACGTTCAGCACAGTGACAATGTATGCCTGATGGTTATGTACATTAATAAGCATCCTAAGAGCATAGATAAAACTCATCAAACAAGCGACATAATGTGTCAGGAAATTAGATCAGCCATACTCAATGTGGGCATGCTTCAGTGCATACTTTACAGATAAATTGTGCATGATACTCTAAGAGTGTCTCTTATTAATTAAACATTTGTGGCCACCTGGCATTTTCCAGGTTTCATGACTCAGCAAGTTGAGTGCAAGAATGATTCATGCTTCATTGTGAAAGTATGGCCCTTATGCATGATGGGGAAATAGCATGAATACTAAATGTGCCCAGAGGGCCCTCTAGAGAGCAGCAACTTTTACTGCCTCTACAGATCCAATATTAAGTTTTTTGCATTTTGAGAGTAGCACTGACATCTATGTATGATCTTACCGTTTAAGGGCGTAGGGACACTTAGCATAGCAAATATCATAGAGTGTTCCTTCCATTGCAAGCGATCATTAATAATACCGAGCTCACCAAAGAAATTATGTACGTTGGGACAAGCTCCAACTTAAAACCAAAAACAAATGGTTACATACATGCATAGAATGAAAAGTACCATACACATGCTACCTGAATGGAAGGAAGGCTGGTAGCAGAGGATGTATGTAAAATTAAAATATAAGCTATTTTATGTGTTATTAGTCTACATATTTCCAGTATTAAAGAGTTTAGGACCGATCTTTACTTCAACGAGAATTCCTTACATGATTCCATATGGTCATGCCAAAAATCCACTGAAAATAATATTAATTGAATAAGGCTCATCAACACAAATTCGATCAATCTAAAATTTTGACAGTATGAAACACTATTCTTTTGCAATGTCGGAAACTCATGTGGCTCCTCAAAGATCACTTTGTACTTCACTGAAGGTGTTATATTTTATTATTCTGTGTCTGAACTATTCAAGGCATACAACTTACAAAAAATATGAAGACTGGTTTCATACCAATCACCATTGTCACCCTTCCAAGTAGCTAACTGTTCAAGTCATACAACGATAGAAGCAATAAAGCAACAGTAATGGTGACAGCAAATGTAAACTATTCAAAATGGTGACAAAAAAAATGAAAGCTCAGATAAAATAACCAAAACAATTATAGAGATGAGGTAAGCAAGGATGTAAGAAACTA
This sequence comes from Alopecurus myosuroides, assembly GCA_028641055.1. Classification (NCBI taxonomy): domain Eukaryota; kingdom Viridiplantae; phylum Streptophyta; class Magnoliopsida; order Poales; family Poaceae; genus Alopecurus; species Alopecurus myosuroides. Next base: position 503,118,862 of record CM054059.1, read on the forward strand.
TCAGACCTTTCCGCCCAAAACATCTCTTGCCTCGAGCAATATGGGTTTATGGCCAGCATCTGCTACATATTTTGCTACATATTTTGCAGTTGATAGTCCAGCCAATCCTGCATAATTCACACCAGAGATTAGTAACGCTAAGAGGCAATTGTGATTCACTTAAGGGGTATCTGGTTTGTAAAATTATATATGTTCTAGCACCAACAATCACGACCTGCAGTGGTTTACTAGGGCGTTCACTGCTTCTAAAATATGAAGAAAGCTGTCCAGCTTCCAAATAGTTAATTGTGTTTTCTAGTCGAGGTCTTGGTAAATCCTGGGAAACAACCTGCGAAAAATGCAAATAATTGCTACGGGCAGATAAAATACGGAGAACACCTTATTTCCCGAAATAAGAAACACAGAAAAATTCTTAACCCGCAGAGCACCAAGCCCACGGCGTAATTTTTCCTTTATTCCTTGAGCCGAAAGATGCCAAACCACCGCTTGTACGAGAACTACTTTTCAGTGCTTGGACACTGCTACCTGTGAAGCACAGAGCAAGAAACTGAAATATTATGGTGTGCTTTCATTTCCAGTTTCGATGCACAGGAATAGCAATATTTTTTGCCACAACAAGATAATGATTACTATAATCATTTGCAAATAAAGCATTTGGACTATTAGTGACAATGCTTACCAAGTTTCAGAGAGATCTTTCTGTGTCCATGAAATTTTACTAACTAGTGAGTTATTAATAACCAAGCACAGTATATTCGTATTGTCTGCCAACCCACCCGCTTTCATCCCTAGTTATAGAACATCTGAGTGACAAGTGCCAACTACCACTGACAACCATTAAATCTCAAGAGACAAAATTAGCATTAAACTATTACATCTCAGTGCCAAATGGTAAAACTTAATGTTTGCACATCAGTTAGATTTCTGCACCAACCCTGCTCTGTTACTGATGAAGTTTTCTAGTATATCACAGTATGACAGGAATCACACAGCATCGGTTATTCTGAATTTTGTGACTGGAGTTACATAGCTAGTGATTTTACCTTCCCTTTGGTCCCTGCGACATGGATCACTTTCATCCGCGCGATCGCCTCCTCCAGCTCCAGAATCTGCACGCCTGGGGCTGTTACAACCAAAATCCGAAGTGATGTATCTGGTCAAACAGACCAAAACTCGCAAGCGTTAGTCACTACTCGCTACGCAAGCCATCTTTTCTGAAACTAAGCCAGTAGTCTTTTGTGAAGTGTAGTAACTCCAGCCCTGCTTATTTACTGAATAATCTTCTTACCCGTTAAACCCCCAGTCCCCTCTAGCGGTTTTGGTGAGGAGGTTCTGTAGGAGCACATGATGCCGCCCGCGCCGCCGTCCTCGATGCAGCTCTTGAAGGGCGGGTTGTACGTGTCGGCATAGTCCTGCGCTGTCACCTGAACAAAATTACACATACGAGTATGATCAGTTGAGCCTTCCAAGAAAGAACCTGTCGACGACAGAGTGCGTATGATTGAAGCTACCAACTGCCATCAATGGCGTCGGAACAACGACTGTAGTGCGTATGATTGAAGCTACCAACTGACTAGTTTTTAAGCCCATATGGTTACAAGGGATAAAATTCAGTATTCAGACGCCCAAAATGCTACATCATGGCAAAAAAAAAAGCAGCATGTACTCTTTCTTGGCAAGAATCTTATAGTGGTCTATATATTACTCCAGAGACTGTTCTAATTAGCCAATCTGGAGGGAAAATACAATGACAAAAGTATGGGACTGAGTGTACCAAGGATTAAGAGTAGGCTCCGGGGTACCAACTCCTGGACTAGTCATGACTAGTCGAGGTTTTCGGTTGGAAGGCAAGTACCGACTTCGAGTGACTCTTGGTCACTGGTGTGTACTGCGAACCTGTCATTATGTAAACCAACTGGTATTTTGAGAAATGGTATTGGTGTTGTCACTGATATGTTTCATAAAGAGTGATGGTGAAAGGGAATATAAAAATATTTGGTTCATGGTATTATTATAAGAAAAAAGAAAATTCACCCGGTAATCAAGATGAACAAGCTCCGTGAAATATAATGAAGTAGATGGTCCCTACTGACTGATTACTGACAGAAATGGCGAAGTAGCAGAACCTCTGATTGATTTGCAAGAAATATTAGTTCCCTCACTTCTCAGCCATTTCTCAAAGGGCTTAAACAGGTTTACTAACCTTGCTAATCCAAATATGACTGTTGAAAGGGAGACATCGGATCACTTCTGCCATCTACTGGGAAGCTTACTATTTAGTATTCTGTTCAGGCTCGGAAAATTATCTTCTTGTATAAAGTTTATTGAACATTTATAAATTCCTTGTCTCATCTTATCAGTTACTGTGATCAATCGAATGCTAGACGTCGGATGGATGTAACCTTTGGAAGATGTCAGTCTTTCCCATGTCTACAGTCTCCAGACATTATAACATTCAAACTCTAAAGGGAGATAGAATGCCTGGCGAATCCAGAGGTAAGAAAAAATACAGTATGATAGCTCTGTATATCTACCTAACTGTTATCTTTCCCCAGTATTATTTTCTAAATTTTGTAGCTCTCCAATATGTTAGACATCAGAGACCTATAATTGATACTAAACATAACAATATGAATATTAAGGTAGCTCCCTAGCAAATTTGTTCGGCCTCATAACTGCACAGATGTTAAATCACCAGATTAGGTGAGGCAGTTTCGATCCAACAGATCTGAGTAACAAACTAACAATCAATCTGCGGAATATTAGGAGAAGCAATACAAAAATATGATTTTTGTGTTGCAAGAACTTCCAAACAGTGAGGCGTTTAAACCTGGCAAAGAAATATAACAAAAAATTAGCAGAATGACCCACCTAAACACCATACAGTTCAAACAGCACAACGTGTCATATAAATCATTAAAAAGTGGGATTGCATTTGAAATATTATTAACTTGCCCATGGAAAGTGGTGATACAATACTCCAACCAATTAAGGCTATAAATTGACAATCCTAAAGAAATATAAGCATGCATGTAGTACCTAGTAAGTAGATAAATTTGAGGAAGCTGATGTGATTGAATCAATTTGAGAAAATACAGGTTATAGCTGATGTGATTGTGACTTGTAAGATCAAGAACTATAATAATACTCCCTCCGATTCATATTAATAGGTGCTGAAGTGGATGTATTTAGACATGTTTTATTGCTAGATACATCCACTTCAGCACCTATTAATATGGATCGGAGGGAGTACCATGTTTACTTTCAGTTTTAGAAGGGTGGAAAATTTGAAAAGATAAGAGAAACACTCATGAAGATCCTAGTGTTTTCTTATCTTGCTTATTAGGAGTCCAAGTGCATGCGAAGTAAAAAAGATCCGGTAGGAGGATGAACAAATCAATGAATCCCATAACCAAAATTACTATTGGAATTGAAGGCCATGATCTTAACATGAGAGTGCAGTCAACACAAGGATTAACATATCACTACTTTCAGAAACAAAGTATTCCTACTAAAATGATGTATTTACCTTTGGAAGAGGAATAAAGAATTTATTCCCAACGAGCTTCGCTATCCCATTGGACTTTGAAGGCTTCCGACCTTTTAGTCCCCCTACCAGCCGCCTCAAGGATGATGTCTGAAAATAAAAACAAGTTTCAAGTTAGTAGGAATTCCAGGCACTGCTGTGGCAAACCCACCATAAATGAAACCAACCCTCTAAGCCATTGTTACAAAGAAAAATAGCTTGCCACAACAACTTCTATTCAGAAGGAGCATACCAAAGAATGTCATGCCACAAGGCAGCGAAGGACCCAGTTTTACTTTCTAGCTACTTTGTTGTTGCAACAGTGCTAAGGTAGAAAATTTGGTAGGGTAGGCCATTGTAAAGCATTGCTGTTTCTGGAGGCTGCATTTACACTCCAGGCTTCATAGAAGAACTTCCACTATGCTACTACTTGACGCATTAACTTACTGTTGAACTCTTCCAACAGTACTGTAGTAGTAACAGCAATATTCTACTGGACTTGATAATTATTTTCTGCAACTAACTAAAGCGTAGCACAGCCGCAGAAACCTGCCACTAGGCATCTCTGGCAGACCTGTCTATAGTTGGACACCTGGTAAGGCCAACCGATCAGGATCAGTCACAATTATTGGTACTAAAGTGCATTGGCTGTGCCTTGGACTCGAGACCTGTTGGCTCTAATATCATGCTGAATTGCATGCAGATTGAACAGAGGTCATGGGAATATTTAGCAGGCGAGGTTAGGTTGAGAAATGTATACATGTCGGTTAAATTTTTCTTTCACTGGCAGAATAATCATCAATGCTAACACATATCAAATGAGGGAATGTGATGTAAAAGAGCAAGCGAAAAGTAGTAGTAGGACACTTGCAGGTCCTATAGATGCAACAGCTAAAGAAACACATGCTGTGCCATAGCTAAAACCTAGATGAGCACAAGAGGCAATTACAGAGCTAAATGGGAGAATGAGGACCTTCTGATTGCTAAAGCTACCACATCAGAGAAACGTTTAAGAAGCTGACCAAAGCAAAGAAAAACACAGATGCATATACTTCCCATTCACCTGTAGGCAACGGGATATTTGTGAGAAGATCAACAAAAGGCACCTACCAACAACTTCATGGTATAAGCATAAGCACAAATACATTGTCTACATGAATTATACACATGGTTGACTTACACGGAAACCGAACAGACCCGGGGCGCACGGGAGGAATGCTGGTCTTCTCACCTGCAGAGCACACGGAACGGGGGCAGGGGCCCGAGGAGGACCGCGAGCCGTAGAGGCCACGAAGAGGCGGCGAGCATAGGGTTTGGGGCGGACCTCATCAGGCCTCAGGCGCCCTGGTTTGAGGTCGTCCCGCGGGAGCTGGGCGAGGCGGAGCTACAGAAGGTGCGACGCGGAGAACGAAGCGAGGCGGCGAGCTCCAGGCGGCGCGACAAGGACGCTCGGCCAGTCGGTGGCAACGAGGCGTGGGGAGAGGAGGGCTGCGCGGCAGGCGACTTGTATCCGAAGCGAGCGCACTGCGAGGCGGGGGGATTAGGCGCGCGGAGGCGGAGGTAGCTGTTAGGAGCGCTGGCCGGGGCGGCGACAAGCCGGCGAGGTGGACGACGTCACCATGGCAGACGCCGCCATCGCTGGGAGACATGTGAACTTGTGATTTGGGAATCACCGGAGGTGGGAGGACTAAACGGCGAAATATAAATATTTGTAAGGAGGTTTTGGAGAAACGTCCAACCATTTGCCCCCAAATCATAAGGCTGGTCACAATGGGGAGTAACATAATCTAGTAACATACACCATTTTCTAGACTATATTCCTACCTCCACAATGGGGAGTAAGGCCTTCCCTAATGCTTGTATCTTGACACGGTATCATAGGCATATTGCTGATGTGGCACCATATTAATTGAAGAAAGAGAGTGGTGTCGTATCTTATTTAGTATACGGCTCTTGCACGAGATCATAGGCAAAAAATATGATTAGACCAATCAAATACATGCATGAGGCCAAATTCATTAAATACCAACCCACTAAGATACAACACTTAAGAAACCATGCATTAGGATGGTTGTATCTTATAATACAACGGTACCTATGATACCGCGCTAAGAGACGATGCATTACGGAAGGCCTAACATGTATGTAGTGTCATGCAACGATGCATTTATTAGACTATAGACTTATTGTTTCTTGAAGTGTGTGATGTTCCGGTAACTTAGCTAGTTACCACAAACACCTCTCTCTTCATTAAATACGTGCCACATAAGCAAAATGTGTTGGACTGTGTGATGTTACTGCTAAGTTCCTCCCCATTGTGACCAGCCTAAAGGTTTAAGAAAAACGTCAAGCCTATTCCATATCAACTATCTACGGTCAACCAAAAAGTATTTAGTTCAAAAAAAAATATTTCCCCCTTCCTTTCGGGAGGACGCCCCAAACTAAAAAAAAAGGTGTCGCCGCCCCGATCTCTCTCCTCAGCCGCTGCCTCCACCACCGGCGGCGGTGGCGGCCGCGCCCGGCCGTCAAAGGCGGCGGGTGGAGACGGCGCACCCCGACAGGCCCCTTTCGCGCAGAGGTGGGACATCATCAGGGCTGCGAGGATGGTGGTAAGGACGGAGACGCGAGGCCTCCGTAGCGTCGCTGGCGCACGGCTATGAGATTGGACAATGGCGGTGTCCTCGACTTTATGAGGGGTATAAATACCCCCTCCCCTCCATCTATCTTGAGCTAGCTCGTCCAGAATTGAAGTCATCATTGTTGGAGCTCCCCCACCTTGTTAGATCTCCCAATCTCTCCACTCAAAAGCCTTGATCTTTGGAGGATTGAAGGAGAAGGCCCCGATCTACGTCTTCACCAACCGGATTTTATTTCCCCTCTCATTTGTTTGAGGGATCTTTGCCCAGGGTTTCCTCTTGTGGAGAACCTAGGCTTCTTGCTACTCTTGGTGATTTGTGAGTGTTGGGAGCCCCCAATTTGGTTGTGGGTGTGTGCCCCAAATTTGTTTGTAAATGACTCGATCCCTGTCTCAAAGGGGTTCAATAGTGGAAGGTGAACTAGGCCTTTGTGGCTGAGTTCAACGGAGAATAGGGTGAGGCTTTTGTGGCGTTGAGTAGGCCTTTGTGGCAAGCTCACACACCTCCAACGAGACGTACTCCCTTAACAAGGAGGAACTCGGGAATACATCGTGTCTCCGCGTGCTTCCATCGGTTATCTCGTTCCCTTATCTTTTACTCACTTGTACTTGTTGCATTTATTGTTGTACTTGTTGCATTAAGTGTTGTACTAGTTGCATTTATTGCTATCCTTGCCATATAGGTAAATTCACCTTAGTTGCACTATTTAGAGAATTTACCTTTGTGTCAAGCCTAAACTACGAGAAAAATTAAAATTGGTCGTAGCACCTATTCACCCCCCTCCAGGTGCCCATACTTTACTTTCACCCACCCATTCACCACGGTATGCCGCTCGCTCGGTGCCGTCCCTCCACGCCTCCTACATATACGCGAGTCTCCCGTAGAGTCGACAGCCCACCTCCCCGCCACGCCCAGCTGCTCATACTTGTTGAGACGACACCAGCAGCGGGATCGCAGCGCTGCGAGGAGCCCTAGCCACCGGTGCCACCAGATCTTGGACCACTTTCCCCAGAAGCGGAGACCCAACAGAGGGGAGAGCCTTCACGGCAGTGACCCTACCAGATTCACCCGAGAAGTCCGGCAGGGCCAGGAGGGACAGGGTTGCGGCCAGCGCCCTCGCTGGCTTGTCCGTGTTGGCCTTGCTGCGCCGCTCCTGCTCCAGGGAAGCTTGGGAGGGGACGACACCACCGTAGCATCGGTGACCGAGGACAGCTCGGGATCTGCCAGCTGCGGGGGGGGAGGAGGGGAGGAGCCTTATGCAGAACCGGCAGCAAACCAAGCGGGGGCACAGTACCCGCCCCAACAGAAGCGCCCCCGCGGTGGAGGAACGACCCGTACTGGTTGAGCGGTGGAGCACGAGCGGACACAGAAGCCGGCGCCTGCGCCAAAGGGGCCTGCATAAGGCTCCTCCCTTCGGAGGAGGGGAACACTTCTTCTTCTTCTCACGGCTTCTCCGGCGCCAATACTCTGTATCGGTCTCCTCGTCCGATGAGCCCTCAGAAGGCCATCACCATCTGAGGGCTTGTCCTTGTCCTTGGGGGGTTGGGGCGGAGGTGGAGGAGAGGTAGACTTGGCATCACCCTCAACCTCGAACCGCACCCAAAAACCCTGGCCGTTAACACAGAGCATCACATGAGTTGGCACCCCCTACGCAGCCCGGAAGCCGAATTTCATCCACACAAAGGCATCAGGATCCTCAAGAGTAGACGAATCAACCTCCATTGGTCAGCCCACTGCCCTAGTGCCCACCATTAGGCGTTGGACAGTGCAGTAAGGTCAAGGTACCCCGTGCAACCGGACCCAAGCTTCCGACAGAACCTCCGTGGCGTGATCGATCATCCACTGACGAAGGGATGGACCTTGGACCTGTGGAGTAAGGATACCCGGTCCTAGGCCCAGGACGGAAGCCCAAGAGGAGACGCCTTGGACTATTCTAGAAGGCCCAGTGGAAGCCCACCCGCAAAGCCTTGCAGGTTAAGATAGGAAACTTGTAACCGACTTAGGGTTAGAGTTCGAGTCCTCCCCGGATAAGATTTGAGACCTGGCCACCTATATAAGGCAAGGAGAATCGCCAGGAGAGAACAAGCAATACCGCACCACCAAGACTTGAGCTCGAGATCATACTCTCGACTTGAGCAACCCCCATTGTAACCGATCTATTCGTGAATACAAATCGACTGAGGCAGGAGTAAGGGTTTTACCTCTACGAGGGCCCCGAACCTAGGTAAATCGTGCCTCCTGTCTAGCCGACGATCGTCACCAGCGCCTACAGGTTCTCCTATTCGAAACCCTATGGGTTCACCCGAGGGACTTGTTGAGATGCAGATTCGACATCCACAGCGCCAACCATCACAAGCGCCCTCGTCTTGGAGACCGGAAGACGAAGGCCCCCACCTCGGATCACCATGCGCATACTTCCTTTGGAGGGGAAAACAATGGCAACGTCAGATTCGCTGAGCTTTCGCACTTGACAATCCGAATTCTCCTCCACCAGCTCCTTGAATTCCGCCTCCACTTGAGATGCGGACGGGTGGTCTTCGTTGATGAACAGAGTGGCCGCGTTTGGAGGTGCCACCGGGAGCTCCCCTTCCGGTACATCAAGACACATGAACCCAATGCCATTCCGCCCAAACCACGCCCAGTAGGGGATGAGCCTGTCCACGCCCACCGTGCACATCACCGTCTGGTGTCCTTTCACATTGCACTTGACACAGAACGGCTTCCCGGTGATGTCCACTTGCCGGTGCCCTAATTGCCCGCAGTTGAAACAAGTGAGGTTCGCCGACACGGCCGGCTGTTGAGGAGTCCCACCCCTATATTCGAGCACGGCACCCCTGGCCGAGCTGTCCGCGGCGTGCCTGGGAGGAGGACCCCGGATGTTGCCCCGAGCACCCCCACGGTCGTACTCACGCCCTCGCGGGTACGGAGCCTGGGGAGGGGAAGGTGAAAGATCATCGTCCGTTTTGGTAATTATATGACAACATAACTGTTTGATCTAATGTTTGTTCAAATGATGAAAATGCCCAGGTTATTAGGTTCACTATATTTATGGGGCTAATGCTTGAGATATTCGAAAAGTGCTAAGAGAAAGAAAGCCAGGGAACCAAAATGTGCAGGGGCGGAAGCTCCGGTGAACCCACCGGAGGCTCCGGTAAATCCACCGGAGGCTCCGGTGAATCCACCGGAGGCTCAGCCCTCTGCTGCCACTCAGCCTGTGCGCAAATAGGCTCCGGTGCGCATCCGGTGGTTCCTCCGCCAAAATACCCTTCTGTTGGAAAGTGGCGGAGGTTCCACCGGAGGCTCCGGTGGACATCCGGTGGCCCCCTGGTCCAAGTGCAAATGGACTCCGGTGGAGGGTCCGGTGGTGGCTCCGCAAGATACCCCTTCTGTTGGAAAGTGGCGGAGGTTCCACCGGAGCCTCCGGTGCGGGTCCGGTGGGCGGAACCTCCGCCCAATCCACCGGAGCCTCCGGCCTCCTCAGCAGCGCGCAAAGGATAAGGCACTGCGCAACTGCGCAGTGCACAGAAGACCCACCGGAGCCTCCGGTGAAACCATCGGAGCCTCCGGTGCCCTGGACTGCAAACGGCCACTTGAGCGCCAAGAGTATAAATACCCCTTCACCTACCTCATAAATGCCAAGCTTTTCCCATTCTCTCTCCTAGCCATTAATGAAAGCTTCAACCACCTAGATCTCCCACTCCGTCCACCCAATCACTCCCAAACTTGGTGGAGAGCTAGAGGAGACCTAGATCCACACTTCCACCAAAGGAATCTCAAATCCATCCACCACAACCTAGTAGATCTAGAATCCTACTTGAGGCCTAGAAACCTTAGTAGATCTCGTGCTTGTAGTTTCCACCTTGTTGCAAGAAGCTACGGATTGCTTGAGAGCCTCCATCCATCTTGTGGAGTGACCTCAAGCCCTTGTAAAGGTTTGGTCAACGCCTTCAAGTCGACCTCATAGTGGAAACGAGCATCTCCCTCACCGGAGAAGCTCAAGGAGAACAAGGTGTGCACAACCGTGCTATTGAGGAGCGCCTAGGTGGCTCCCCACCTCTCCAACGTAGACGTACTTATCTTTGAGAAGGAACTACGGTGAATCATATCCTTTTCTCCTTGTTTACACTTGTTGTTTGCTTTACTACCTTACGCTTTACTTCCGTTGCGCATACTACTCTCTTCACATAGGTTGTTCACCTAGTTGCACATCTAGAGAATCGTATCTTATCTTACTAGGCCCCTTAAAAAGAAAAGAAAAGAAAAATTGGTAGTCAACCTATTCACCCCCCCTCTAGTTGACCATAGTGCACTTTCAATTGGTATCAGAGCCTCGGCTCTTACTAAGGGCTTAACCGCCTAAGAGTACAATGGTCGATGAAAATACCCCCGGTAGTTCTAGTGCGGAGATCTCCAAGATGTCCGACAGTATAGCTAACTTACAAGACTCGGTTGGAATCCTCCAAACCGAAATTCTAAGGTTAGCTCTACTGTCAGTATGGAGGTTTCTAGCATCAAGAAAATGATGGAGGTATTGATGGGGAGAACCAAGGAGTCCGAGGAAACACCTCCCACCCCAAACGATGTTAGCTCGGATGAAGAATCCATTCCGGACATTGATGAAATGGAAGCTAACATCGCTTTAGCTAAGGCGAAAGCCAAAGCAAAAGCCGATAAAAAGGCTAAGGGTAGTGGGAACTCCGAGGGCTCCAAGTCTCAATCGGCTAACGGTTTGGGGTCTAACTCTAAAGTTCCACCGCCTCCCAATTACGATTCTATCCACCCTATTGCTACAATACCACACATGGTTAATGTTGGAAATCCTCCCATGCTTAACACTAACGAATTCTCATCATGGAAGTTCGATATGGAGTCTCATATTTCAGGTTGTTGCACCGCTCTATGGAGAAGCGTTGTTCATGGATTCCATCCTCATGATCCAAACAACTTGACCCCAAGAGAGGACGTGGAGTTCCAACTCAACAAGACCGCTATTGTGACTATCCAAAAGGCTCTCCCAAGAGAACATCTTGAGCACATTCGCGGCTTGAAGACCGCCAAGGAAGCATGGGATAAACTTGACTCCTTGTTCCAAGGAAATGCTAGCATTCAATCATCAAAATATGATGTTGCTCTCGACAAGTCCGAGAACTTCGTCATGCTTGAAGACGAGAGTCCCGAGGAGCTATATAGAAGGGTTGTCACTCTTGGCAATCAACTAAGAGATTTTGGGAAAGAGGAAATCTCGGATGAATGGATCAAGAGGAAGTTTGTCAAGGCCATAACTCCATTTGAGAAGAACCTCTCCACTAGCATTCGAACAAGATCCGACTACAACTCCCTCAACTCCATTGGAGTGCTAAGTGAGTTCATTGCCATATCCTTATCTCACAAAAGTGCGGATGATGCTCTTGCTCGCTCTAGAGGACATGGAAAGTCTCCCAACCTTGCCTTGAAGTCTAGAGCAATGGCCAAGATTGAAGAAGTTGATGATGATGATGATGATGATGATGATGAGGACTATGAGGATACATACAAGGGTTCCCATAAATGTATTGCTCTTGCCATGCAAGGGTATTGGAAGAGATGGGAGGCTCACAAAGCCGGTGCCCCAAGACCCTCAAGGAACAAGATCTTTAGGAAGAAAGGGGAACGGCCAAGGACATGTTATAATTGTGGAAGTGCAAACCACTTCGTCAAAGAGTGTCCCTTTGAGCCAAGAGAAGAGAATGAAGGGAAGCTTGTTCGCAAGGACAAGAACAAAGCTCCACAAAACAAGAACCTCGCTAGAAGGGTTCCAAGGGCTCTATATGTTCAAGAAGGCCCCACATTGGAGACATACTACTCCGGAGATGAAGGAGAAGATGAAGTCGTAGGTGTTGCCCACGTCGCCATAGCTACCACTTCCTCTTCATCGGTCTCTCTATTTGAATCTCCCAATGAGAAGACATCGATCCGACCTACATGTCTCATGGCAAAAGCCACCGCGGTAATAACTTCCACCTCCAAGTCTATTACCACTACCTCTCCCTCATTATTGGATTGTGTTGAAAACATTGGTGACGATGAGGAGGCCAAGAACCTAGGGTCTTGGTTGAGTAGTCTTGAAGGTGAAACTAAAGAAAAAGTAAAAACTCTCCTAAGGCAACTTGATGATGCCAACTCTCTCATTGATGAGAAAGAGGAAATCATCATGACCTTGGAGAATCATGGTGGTACCAATGAGAATCATGATGGTGAACTAATTAAGGCTCTCGAAAAGGAGAGATCCATGAGAGCCTCTCTTGAAGAAAGACTATCTAGTTTACAAGACTCTTATGCTATTAGTGTTTCTAAGCTTAGGAAAGATAATGAAAAATCTCTTGCCAAACTTAAGAAAGAACATGCTAAATCTCTTGTTTTGCTTAAAGAATTTGAAGAGGAAGAGTTGAAGCTAGGAATAGCTCATCAAAAACTTGACGAGGAGCATGACAAACTAAAAGAAGAATTTAAATCTCTTAAGGAAATTCATGACAAACTTGCCAAGTCTCGAATCAAGCTTCTAGCTCAACAATCAAATAAGCATGTTGCATCTTCATCAAATAGCATTGTTATTGCACCTACCTCTTCTACTACGACTAACAATGTAGGGAAGGAAAGAATTCTCAACGATGCAATAAGCTCTCAAGGTGCCAAGAAAGGAAAAGAGGGACTTGGGTTTATTTCCAAGTCAAAGAAGATATCCAAGAATGTCACTACTCCCCCTCAAAAGGTTGTTTTTGTGAAAGAGGGTGAGGTGACCAAAGAAAAGGAGACCAACGCCATTACGGGTGGTGATACCTCTAGGGGGAGCATCACTCATAATGATTTCGCCGGAAAATATAATCCATCTTATGTTCTTATGAAATCTAGGGATGGACATGTTTATGCTAAATACGTTGGTACTTCGTATGGTGATGATTATCATTGGACTATTTGGGTTCCTAAGACCCTTGTTACTAACAAAAGAGGACCCATTGAAGGATGGGTACCTAAATCAAGAAATTGATCTCTTGTAGGGAAAAGCTTCCGGGTCTAACAAATGGACAGTGGATAGTGGTGCATCCCAACATATGACCGGAAGCCATGACGCAATAAGCAATCTTGAACCTCCTCTACCTCATCTCAATTGCATCACTATTGGTGATAAGTCCGAGCTTAAGGTATTGGGACGAGGCAAGGTAGCAATCTCAAACGATTTATCAATTGAGAATGTTCTCCTTGTTGAGTCCCTTGGCTATAATTTGATGTCCGTTCTTCAACTTGCGAATTGTGGTTTCACCTCGTTCTTTAATAGAGAGAGTGTGATTGTCACTTGGGAGACATCTCTTAAAGTAGCCTTTGTTGGGTTTGTCGAGAACGGCATGTATGTAGTGGACTTCTCTAAAGAAGACACGTGTGCCGCGACATGCCTAATGGCTAAAGTTGATGTGGGGTGGCTTTGGCATCTCCGACTAGCCCACACCAATATGAGAATGTTACATGATCTCTAAAGTGGCAATCACGTTCTAGGACTAACCAAAGCTAAATTTGCTAAAGATCGTGTGTGTAGCTCTTGCACCTTTGGGAAGCAACATGGAGAACAACACCCAACCAAGACAAAAATCTCCACTACAAGAATTCTCGAGCTCATTCACTTAGATCTCTTTGGTCCACTATCCTATGATAGTCTCGGAGGAAAGAAGTATTGTTTGGTGATTGTGGATGACTATTCAAGATATTGTTGGGTGTATTTCTTCAAGAGGAAAAGTGAAACTCAAAGTAGAGTCATCGAGTTCATCACTCTTGTTGAGCGCCAACACAATGCTACCATATTGGCAATCCGGAGTGATAATGGCTCGGAGTTCAAGAACTACACCGTTGAGGGTTTTCTTAGTGAAGAGGGCATTGCTCATCAATACTCCACTCCATATACCCCTCAACAAAATGGTGTTGCGGAGAGAAAGAACCGGACTTTGATGGATGCGGCTAGAACTATGATTGCGGAGTTCTCTTCTCCCTATAACTTTTGGGCCGAAGCCGTCTCCACCGCATGTCACGCCACCAACCGGTTATATCTTCGCAAGATCTTGAACAAGACCCCCTATGAGATTCTCACGGGTAAGAAACCGGATGTATCTTACTTCAAGGTCTTCGGTTGCAAGTGCTTCATTCGCAAGAAAGGTAAACAGTTGTCAAAATTTGAGACTAGATCTTATGAGGGCATTTTTGTTGGTTATGCCACAAACGCTCACGCCTATAGAGTCTACAACAAGTCCACCGGACAAGTTGAAGAAGCTATAGACGTGGTGTTTGATGAGGATAATGGCTCCCAAGGGGGGCGTATAGATCATGGTGTTGTAGGAGATGCAATTCCTCCCATCGTCATAAGAAGAATGGGGATTGGTGAAATAATCCCCATTGAGGGACACCGGATGACGGAGGGAGAAGGACTATGCCCCACTCAAGTGGAGCCATTGACTACACCCATTGATGATCAAGCATTCCAACAAGATGCACCAAGCCCTCAAGCTAACGATCAAGGCCAAGCTAATGATCAAGGCCAAGCTAATGAACAAGGCCAAGCAACACACATAAATCTTGATCAAGATTCTATTATTGTTGAGAATGCTCAACCTAGTGGTGATTCGTCACCCATCTTTGATCAAGGACGAAATGAAGATGGACATGTCTCCGATGAAGAAGGTGATTCTCAATCAATATCCAAGGAATCTTTGGAGGAGATACTGGCTCGAAGAGCAAAGAGAAGGCTAGAGAATCTTGAACGAGCGGGTCATACGGAGGACATGATTCTTGGTCAAGTTCGTGGAAGAGTGGTCACTAGAAGGCAATTGGCGGATTTTAGCAAGGCTCATGCATTTGTCTCCTTCATTGAACCCAAGAAGGTATATGAAGCTCTCGAAGATCAAGATTGGCTTGAAGCCATGCATGATGAACTCAATAACTTCGAGCGCAACAAGGTGTGGAAATTAGTGCCAAGACCCAAGGATTGCAAAAATGTCATTGGCACCAAATGGGTGTTCAAGAACAAGCAAGACAAAGATGGTATTGTCATTCGCAACAAGGCAAGATTGGTGGCCCAAGGTTTTTCTCAAGTCGAAGGTATCGATTTCGGTGAAACCTTTGCCCCCGTAGCTCGCCTTGAATCCATTCGCATCTTACTTGCCTATGCATCTCATCATAACTTCAAATTACAACAAATGGATGTCAAAAGTGCTTTTCTTAATGGTCCCATTAATGAGTTAGTATATGTCAAGCAACCTCCGGATTTCGAGGATCCCAACCACCCCGATCATGTCTATAAACTTGATAAGGCGCTCTATGGACTTAAACAAGCTCCACGTGCGTGGTATGAGCACCTTAAAGAGTTTCTAGTAGATCGCGGGTTTAATGTTGGTTTAATCGATCCCACCCTCTTTACCAAGACGGTTGGAGGTGACTTGTTCATATGCCAACTCTATGTGGATGACATCATTTTTGGGTCTACTAACACCTTGTTCAATGAGGAGTTTTGCAAGCTTATGACCGATAGGTTTGAGATGTCTATGATGGGAGAGTTGGAGTTCTTTCTTGGCTTTGAAGTGAATCAATATTATGAAGGAACCTTCATCAAACAAGCCAAATATACTCAAGACATGCTCAAGAGATTTAATATGAATGATGCCAAACCTATGAAGACCCCTATGTCCACAACCACCGACTTGAAACCCGACCCTAATGGGAAAGAGGTAGATCAAAAGGTATACCGCTCCATGATTGGCTCTTTGCTTTACCTTTGTGCATCTAGACCCGATATCATGTATAGCGTAGGTAAATGTGCAAGGTTTCAAGCCTCTCCGAGGCAAAGTCATTTGGAAGCCGTGAAACGAATCTTTCGATATCTAGTTCATACCCCAAACTTCGGTCTTTGGTACCCCAAGGGTTCAAGCTTTCAGCTCATTGGTTACTCGGATGCGGATTATGCGGGAGAGAAGACGGATAGGAAGTCCACATCCGGGGGTTGCCAATTTCTTGGCCGCTCCTTGGTTTGTTGGTCTTCCAAGAAGCAAAATTGTATTGCTCTCTCCACCACCGAGGCCGAGTATATCTCCGCGGCAAGTTGTTGTGCCCAATTGCTATGGATGAGGCAAACCTTGAAGGATTATGGTATTCATTTTGACAAGGTGCCTCTTCTTTGTGACAATGAGAGTGCTATCAAGATCGCCTACAACCCGGTTCTTCACTCCAAGACGAAGCATATTGAGATTCGTCATCACTTTATTCGGGATCATGTTGAGAAAGGTGATATTGATCTCTCTTATGTCTCCACCACGGATCAACTTGCCGATATCTTCATGAAGGCTCTTGATGAACCAAGATTTCGAGCTTTGAGGAATGAACTAAATGTCATCGATTCCTCCAACTTCACTTGAAACCTTGCATATCTACCCTCATTATACTTGCTATCTAGTCTAGGTGTAGGCATGGATATAGGGGGAGCGCTACTCAACTCATGAGTATGCACTCCTTTTATTATGCGAAAATCAATCAATCATTGCATATCTAGTCAATTTGTGACTCATTGTGCTTAATTATGAGTAGTAATTTTGGACCCAAGATATATCTTCGCGGTGCCAAGTTACACACTCAAACATGGTGGCCTCGGCCACCAACCCTTGAGGTGTTTTTGATCATTTTCTCACTTTATATCCTCATCTTGACAACTCGTACGGGTTCGGTTTTTCACTCGTTTTATGGTTCTTGCGAACCCCGTCGAGCAATGTCTCTCGTATGACAGTAACGTTTTTCCAACCCAAGCCCCACTTGCCCAAACCCTCGCTCTTATAGTATTGCTCGAGTTTTTCTAATCTTGGCGCGCTGAAATATCATCTGGGCGGAACCTCCGGTGAAACCACCGGAGGCTCCGCTGGGCCTGTCCACCGGAACCTCACCGGAGGCTCCGCTGGGTCCCTGCGGCTCAGCGGGCCAAAACTTAACGTTTTGGGACAGGGGCGGAGGCTCCGGTGGAATCCACCGGAGGCTCCGCTGGCGGGAGCGGAGGCTCCGGTGAAACCACCGGAGGCTCCGCCGGCGGAAAAATTACAGCGGATAAGTTGTGGGGGCGCGGGGGTAAGTGAGATCCAATCTCATTTTCCCCCACCCGTCCCCATCTTCCTCCTCTCAAACCGCCGCCGCCCCCAAGCTCACCGCCGCCGGATTCGGGCGCTCCACCGCGGGGAGACCTCCTCCCTGCCTCAGGACACCCCGGGACTCTTCCCTCCTCCCTTTTTCACCATGGATGCCGCCGGTACGTGCTCTCTCTCTCTCTCTCATCTAGTTGATAGATGAGATGCATAAGAGCTCATGTTCTAGCCTTCTAGATTTGTGGATTTGGTGTTAGGAGTGGAATTTCCCTAGTACAAACCCTAGTAACCTAGAAAGTGTATGTTAGGTTTGAATCATTGTGGGTATATGGGCTCCATTACCCTAACCCTAGATTATTCCTTCCTAACACCATGAGTATGTTGGGTTCTTGGTTTTGTGCGTGCTTTATCCTCTCGAGCTTTACTCGTTCTTCATATTCTCCTTGCTTTCTCTCTTTAGATGCTTCCGGTTCCAAGGGAAAAGGGCTACGGTACAAGTCCACCGGCCGCCGCAAACCTCCACCCGTGGATGAGGTTCAAGCCGAACTTGACAGCACTCATGGCAAGCGCAAGCGTTTTCCGGCTCCCGAGAAGACTTTGCCAAGGAAGAACACCACACCAACCGCATCCAAGATGTCCGATGCGGCATTTGTGAAGGAAAGAAGGGAAAATCCGTATGTGATTGCTCGTGACCGCCTAATGCCCCAATTCCGGGGCAAAGATCCGCGCTTTCACACCGTCTTCCAAGGGCAAATTTATCATGAGGTCTTAATGAGGAAGTCGAAGGAGAATGTTGTTCCCCAACATGCTATAAGTATTGGACACATGGAACGCAATCACAAGTACTTTGGGGAGGCCCTCGAGCTCATTGAGAAGTTTGGTCTCGGTCCCATTATCACTCTTCAACAAGACTTTGATGAAGAGCTCGTCTGTCAGTTCCTTGCCACAGTTCATCTTGGCAATGAGACCAACCGCCACCTCATTTGGATGACCAAGGGAAAACAACTTGACATCACTTGGAAGGATGTTGGAACTATTCTTGGTGGCTACCCAGATTTTGGCCCTTTTGCCAACGGAGAAGAATTTGCTAATGGATGGTTTCGAGTTCACTCCGCTCAATCTCGTTCGAAGGATGACCTCACTCCCCTCTATCATTGGAAGAAATATGCCGTGGGGTTCGTCAAGGGTCTCTTTCCCACTTATGACATCATGTTACGGATCTATAGAGAGACTATCAATCCAAAGGCGGGCAATGTGGATGAGATTCAAGGTTACATGAAGAACTTGATGCTTCTTACTCATCAACACCGTATGGATGCCACTCCTCGCAAGCTTGATGTGCTTGACTACATTTGGAACGAGTTGTGGCATGCCATTGCCAACCGCAAGAATGCTTGTTTTGGGCCTTTCATCATGAAGATCATATTGCACGTGTGGAATGATAAGTTTCCGGATGATCCTTTGGATGATGCGCTTTGGATCTCTCACACGGAAAAGCGGCTTCTCATAAAGAATCACACTGAGCCCGTTGTGCATCCCACTCCAGCTGTCCGCAAGCACAAGGCTAGGCCTCGCATCATTGTGGATGAGGAAGAAGCCGAGGGTCCATCTCAACCCCCTCCCTCTAGCAATGCTTTCAAATGGATGGCACGGGCCCTCAAGAAAGTGGTTTGCTTGAACAATAAGATTGAGCAAGGCTCAAGCATCTCGTGAACGTCTCCGTGAAGAGGGTCTCTCCATTGAATCCCCGGTTCTTGATAGCATCACAGATTGGGATGCTTGGCAAGCTAAGGACTCCAAGGGCAAGCTCATTGAATGGTCCGAGGAAGAAGGAGACGAAGCCACTAGCTCTCGCCACCGTGATCCCTCCCCGGCTCCGGAAGCCTCTTCCTCATCCTCCGAGTGATTTGGGACGTTTGTATCTTGGTCTCTCTCTTTTTGGTATGTTGATGCCAAAGGGGGAGAGAACGATATATTAGGAAACAGGCATTTGCATGGTCCCTCAAGCTTTCTTTGATTTGCATCTCTCTTTTGCTTGAGGGAGTTTGATTTGAACTATTTGGAACTTCGTTTGTTTACGTTATTCGTATCTTTCGTGAACCTCGTTATATTATGATCATGTGTGAACCTCGTTTCATATTATCTATGTATTGTGTGTGTTATGTGCTATCATTGTCATATTGCTATTATATATCATGCCTTAGTAATTTCAATATGAAAAGAGCATATCTTTAGGGGGAGCTCCGTTCATATTGAGTCCGTAATCATGCAAATAATTATGTTGTCATCAATTACCAAAAAGGGGGAGATTGAAAGATCATCGTCCGTTTTGGTAATTATATGACAACATAACTGTTTGATCTAATGTTTGTTCAAATGATGAAAATGCCCAGGTTATTAGGTTCACTATATTTATGGGGCTAATGCTTGAGATATTCGAAAAGTGCTAAGAGAAAGAAAGCCAGGGAACCAAAATGTGCAGGGGCGGAAGCTCCGGTGAACCCACCGGAGGCTCCGGTAAATCCACCGGAGGCTCAGCCCTCTGCTGCCACTCAGCCTGTGCGCAAATAGGCTCCGGTGCGCATCCGGTGGTTCCTCCGCCAAAATACCCTTCTGTTGGAAAGTGGCGGAGGTTCCACCGGAGGCTCCGGTGGACATCCGGTGGCCCCCTGGTCCAAGTGCAAATGGACTCCGGTGGAGGGTCCGGTGGTGGCTCCGCAAGATACCCCTTCTGTTGGAAAGTGGCGGAGGTTCCACCGGAGCCTCCGGTGCGGGTCCGGTGGGCGGAACCTCCGCCCAATCCACCGGAGCCTCCGGCCTCCTCAGCAGCGCGCAAAGGATAAGGCACTGCGCAACTGCGCAGTGCACAGAAGACCCACCGGAGCCTCCGGTGAAACCACCGGAGCCTCCGGTGCCCTGGACTGCAAACGGCCACTTGAGCGCCAAGAGTATAAATACCCCTTCACCTACCTCATAAATGCCAAGCTTTTCCCATTCTCTCTCCTAGCCATTAATGAAAGCTTCAACCACCTAGATCTCCCACTCCGTCCACCCAATCACTCCCAAACTTGGTGGAGAGCTAGAGGAGACCTAGATCCACACTTCCACCAAAGGAATCTCAAATCCATCCACCACAACCTAGTAGATCTAGAATCCTACTTGAGGCCTAGAAACCTTAGTAGATCTCGTGCTTGTAGTTTTCACCTTGTTGCAAGAAGCTACGGATTGCTTGAGAGCCTCCATCCATCTTGTGGAGTGACCTCAAGCCCTTGTAAAGGTTTGGTCAACGCCTTCAAGTCGACCTCATAGTGGAAACGAGCATCTCCCTCACCGGAGAAGCTCAAGGAGAACAAGGTGTGCACAACCGTGCTATTGAGGAGCGCCTAGGTGGCTCCCCACCTCTCCAACGTAGACGTACTTCTCTTTGAGAAGGAACTACGGTGAATCATATCCTTGTCTCCTTGTTTACACTTGTTGTTTGCTTTACTACCTTACGCTTTATTTCCGTTGCGCATACTACTCTCTTCACATAGGTTGTTCACCTAGTTGCACATCTAGAGAATCGTATCTTATCTTACTAGGCCCCTTAAAAAGAAAAGAAAAGAAAAATTGGTAGTCAACCTATTCACCCCCCTCTAGTTGACCATAGTGCACTTTCAGAAGGTTGTTCCTTCCATCTTGCTGGCGCACCTCCTCTCTGCGGCTCGACGGGGAACCGTCCCGCTGCTGACGCCGCTGCTCCGCCCTCTCTCTACTCAGCCTGGAGTTGAGTTCCCTCCAATCCCCTCCACCGTTCATCTCCTTGAACCGGCACTTGCCACGCCGGTCATCTCGCCCACGCTCCATGGCGACAAGGAACGCCGGAAGCTTGGGATCAGACACGACGAGAAGAATGGCATGCGCTCGCCCGGTCCATCACACGTGTTTTCCCAGGCCACGCACTCTCGCGGCGCGGTTGCAGTCAGTCACTTCACATGCATGTGGCCAAATGGCCAATCCTACTCCTACTGCCGATGGACAGTACGTGGCCAGGCTTTATTGTTCACTATGCATAGCTGCTAGTATTGGCGTCGTGATCTTAGATGTGGCTAGCTTTTTCTGCACTCTGATGAGACTCTGCCTCGGATGGAGCAGGTGTTTCCGGCCAAGGCGTGCTCCTGCTCTTGGTCCTTTGGATTCGATGGGGTTGGGTGGAAGGACTCTTGGTCCATCTGTCATCATGACGAGACTATACAACACTTGTTCTTCGAATGCAATATTGCTAGTTCTATATGGTCAATCATTCAAATAGGTTCTACCTTATATCCACCAACAAGCATTGCTAATCTTTTTGGGAATTGGCTTAATGGTGTGGATAAAAGGTTCAAAAGGCTTATTAGGGTGGCAGCGCTTGCCGTTATTTGGTCGCTGTGGCTATGTAGAAATGACAAGGTTTTTGATGATCATTAGGCGTTTACTTTGTAATGCGTCTTACTTTGGTTCGTTTTTCTATCAGCTGTGTGCATTTTTTAAATGCAGAGGCTGGGTGTAATACTTACTTTAAGTAATAAAAGCTCCCTTTATCAAAAATGTGTCCTCCGACGCAACGCTGCTGGAAGCTGGCCATGACCTCGGGCGCCTCCACGCGAAACAAACTCCCGAAGCGTCCATGTACGATTCTACTGGTCGACGTACGACGGTACGAGTCTCCTGTTCTACTAGTCGACTCGAATAGTAGCAGTGGTAAAATGTGGAAAGTTGAAGGTTGATTCTACGGCCGCGTAACATGTCTGGCCGGCTTGGACGTGCTAGCTACACGATATTGATGCAAGTATGTACGTACGTACAAGTTGTTCAACCAGAGATGTGCCAGGACTTATGCCCTCAGACTAGTGCATATGCATGATTGTGTCTCCAGCGCCCCTCACATGGATTAGCTAGCTAGGAGTATATATGTCGACTTCCATGTTTTTGATAAATTAACCTAAAATGATTGATCGTGATTGTGTTGTGCACGTTGTTACTACATGAGTTAATGGACTAGCTTTCTTTCTTTTTTATTAAAACAGACAAGTGTGGATCCGTAT
Source organism: Alopecurus myosuroides (assembly GCA_028641055.1). Lineage (NCBI taxonomy): Eukaryota > Viridiplantae > Streptophyta > Magnoliopsida > Poales > Poaceae > Alopecurus > Alopecurus myosuroides. The sequence goes on from CM054059.1 coordinate 503,141,228, forward strand.
GTATTTCTATTCAATCGCATATATTGTCTAGGTATATCAATTAGTGGCACTTTGGTAAAGTGCCACTAAATATCCTATCGTAGTGGCACTTTGCCAAAATACCACTATAGGTCATAGCATTTAGTGGCACTTTGTCAAAGTGTCACTATAGGTCATGACATTTAGTGGCAATTTCTCAAAGTGCCACTATAGGCCATTACCTATAGTGGCACTTTGTCAAAATACCAATATATGTCATGCCATTTAGTGGCACTTTATCAAAGTGCCACTATAGACATGCCATTTAGTGTCACTTTGGCAAAGTGCCACAGTAGGTCATGACATCAAAGTGTCACTATAGACAAGTCATTTAGTAGCACTTTGACAAAGTGCCATAATAGACCATACCTACTGTGGCACTTTGGCAAAGTGCCACTATAGGTCATATCTATAGTGGCACTTTGAAAGTGCCCCTATATATATATACCGTGGTGTAGTGATAGGTCATTCTGCCTGACTACCGCGGGAGTAATGCAGAACAACGCTGTGGCCCGGTGACCAAGCTCACCAGCTAGAACCGCCACTGTTGTTGTGACTCTCCGTGCCATGAGGCAGCCTTAAAGGATGAATAAAAGTGCAACTTCATACCTACTTGACTTCTCCATTTCATCAAGCTTTTTACTGGTATTATAAACTTTTTTTTTCAGACAGACTCACCTTCTCAAATTTATTCTGTCGGTGGAAATAATAGAATTTAGGTTCCTAGTAGCACATGGCTGTCTCCTCCATCCTCACTAGTAGATCCCGGAAGAACTGCACTAAGAAATAGTTTTACTTGATGCACTTCAAATTACGAAGAAGAATTTTAATTTTATGTAGGTTTTGCAAAAAATTATATACAAATAAACTTTTCATCTTAGAATGCAGGGGCGGAGCTACTTAGGCGCCGACGTGGATCATGGCATTGCTGTGGTTGGCGAGTTACACTTTCAAACTCGGTGTCTTGACGCTCGTGATAAAGGTGCTTGGACTCACCTTAGTCCCAGCATAGAATGCACCCAGTTGAAGACAGATAACGCATTTAGTCAGGTTGTCCAACCAATGTGATAGTACATTCTTGTCCAAGTACGGAGAACTCAAAGATGCAACTATCATTGATCCATATTCAAGGTGCTGACTGGAACACCGCTTCATGTCTGGCGTGAAAACCGTTGTCTCACCTTATATGGCGGACTCAGCGACGTTAAACTTGCTTCATTACTTTGTTGAAGGCATTGTCTACACGATGAAATTCATTGTTCCGTTCATCTACGGCCAGATCATGGTGACCATGGAGCAAGGACGTCTATCTTCATGAAGACGTTGTTGTCGGAGAAGTCGACTTATTCGTAGGTGTCCTACATAGCATGTTGTAATGTTTCGGTCATGTGGTTACATTTGTTTTGTGCTCTCCATAATAATTAATAATACTAGTTGTGTGTATCATCGCGATGTAGACGCTGGGGTTTCGACCTCTTTTTCAAGAGAAAAAAAGCTGGATATTTTTAATTTTTCTATTTTAACAAATAGATATCGAGTTTAGTCAAGGGGATGCACCATGAGAATGGTGTTTCTGATCTCTAAGATGTGACTCTCTAGCTTCAAGAATCAGAATACCCAAGAGCATATGGGGCATGATCAATCCTCATCCTGGCACACAACCCATGTCCAGATGAAGTGATTACACTCCATGGATCTGATTTTCTTTGCTATTAGATAAGTGACTCTAATATTACACTTTATTACACTATATAAGCATTGTGAGGGTTAGAAATGTTCTTTTTTCTGTCTTGCCTTGTTTTGGATGAGATGACCCAACCATGAAGGATAAGAGAGGATAAAGGCCATCTACACATCGTCCTCTACGAAGAATTTGTTTCGTGACCTGATCCTTGATCAAAAATAAACTTGGATGAAATTCGAGAAAGACATTGTTATCAGTGGTAAAACGATGAACAGATTAAAGATTTCTCGAAGAACTAGGGACATACAGAATATTGCGAAGGGAAAACTTTTGAGCATGATTGCGAATAATTGAATTTCCAACATGTCTAATAATCATACCTTGTCCACTAGTTGTATTCACCTTATCACGACCATTGTATGTGTCACGAACAGAAAGCTTGTTTAATTCTCCTGTGATGTGGTGAGTAGCACCCGAGTCACAACACCAATTGGTGTCAATACCATAAGCATGAGATTCTTTGGAAACATCATCATCATTGTTTTCCTGAAACCGATACCAGCACTCTTTGGCAAGATGTCCTTCCCTACCACAGATTTGGCATGTGTCATCAACCCATGGTGAAGTGCGACGTCGTCCTCGGCCTCTACCACGCCCACCACCAGTAGGCGCTCTACCTCCTCGATTATATCCACTTTGGTTGCGAGTATAGTCATTGCGACAATAATCATCACGACGTCTATCTTCCTGACGCCTATCATCCCTTCTGTCTTCACGTCCATCTCGACGCTGATCCGTGCGCTGTCCAAAGCCACGTCTGTATCCACTTTGGTGGCGAGAGCGAGCTGCTGCATTGGCTGATATTTCAAACCCGGAATTTGATGATCCAAGCATCTCTTGGCGCTGGTCATAGGACTGGATCTGAGAGAAGAGTTCGGCAACAGTAAGGGAAGATTTAACCACTCCGAGTGCAGCAACAATTGCATCGTAATCATGCCCGAGTCCAGCCAAAATAAAAGACACGAGCTCTTCTTCTTCCATGGGTTTATCAGCTGCAGCGAGATCATATGCAAGAGTTTGCATCTTTGCGAAAAACGCCTCTGTAGTCAAACTATTTTTCTTGGTGTTTGCCAATGCGATCCGAAGATTCGTGATCCGAGATCGATTTTGAGATGCAAACATCTCCTCCACCTTCTTCCATACTTCAGTAGCATGCTCCAATCGAATAACATGCATGAGTATTTCCCTCGATAGCGAGTTAACGAGGAAATTGAGTACTTGATGATCACGAGAGAGCCATGATGCGTACTCAGGATTTATCACTGTAATTGAATCTTTGCCTGCTACCGGATTGGCCACTGTAATCTTCTCCGGAGGAGCAATTTCCGAGCCATCAAGAAAGCCTGTAAGCATTGCTCCACGAATAGCCGGTAATACTTGTGATTTCCATATTGGGTAATTGGACCTCGTCAATTTTTCTGACGGAGGGGAACCAAGGTTCGGGGCAGCAGAGGTTGAAGATGACGCCATGACTGCTAACTTGCGGAACTTTGATGAACTAGAGCGAGATCAATCGATCGATCTAATTGCTGAGATGTTTCTTTGGAAGAGGTGGCTCTAATACCATGCAAAACTTCTGTATTTGATTCTACTCGGCGTGATAATACCGAGTCTTGGTCGCGTTTATTTATACACGGATACATGGCGGTATGTCCAATCCTACTAGGCCTAGAGCTCTACCACGATCGGTATTGAATCCGATACGTTTTACAATATGGAAACTAATTCCTATTCTAACACGGAGCATCCTGAAATCTATGGGCTGAGATATCGCCTTATGTTGAAACTTCTTAGACCTTTTGGTATCTTCATGACTAGCAACATAATTTGCCTTCCGTTGTGTGATGTAATGTTGGGTCATGGGATGTTTTTGTGAAAACTATAAAACAGTAATAAATGTCTAGTTCAGTTAGATGTCTAGAGTACGCTCGAGTTGCAAATATCTCCAAGGCGGCGACTCGTCGGATTTACCTGCTCAGTGCGAAACCGCAGCATGTTGTGCTGCCCTATGGTGCCTGACCAGCTCCTCGAGCTTCCAGTCATGAGGATCGTTCCAGGCCATGACCGGCGGAGAGAAACAAGTGCTCGGCGAAGACGATGCCACCTTCCAGTGCACAGAGCTGCATGCCGAAGCCAAGCCCATCGTGTGCCACACAAGAAAGCATGCTCCCAGCTCGACCCTAGTGCGCTCAGGAGCGATCTCGTCTCCAGGACTAAGGCACCGACCAATAAGGTATAGGTGATGGCAACATCGACTCGGCTGTAACCATATCTGCCGCTCAACTGGAACAGCACGAGAGAGGCGACAATGGCTAGAGGCGAGACAATACGAATGCAGTAGCCAAACCAAGAGTGCATAAGGGAGAGCTCCATCTCCATCACTGTCCACATGTGTGCACGGTCATCCATCAGCCTCCAGATTATTTTGTTTGTCACATAATCAACCTCACCCGGGCTGTCTTCATCCCCCTCGATCACGGAATCAACTACCCCATGCTTGCAGATGTGAAACAGGGAGTGAGCATAGTGAAGAAGGAGTTCGTCATCAACATCATCAAAGTCGTTGTACTCGTCTTGATGCTCGGCATAAAAATGTTGGCGATTCTTGTCACACGCCATCACCTTGAGAGAGCGCCGGAGACTGCTGAAGTTGGCACACCACAGAGCCCATGTTCTCTCCCCATACTTTGCAACACCCATGACCGACATCAATATGGCAGCTAGCATGAGCAATATCCCACTTCCAACGATATGCTTGTATAGGACATATCCAGCTCCCAGGACCCACTACAGGAATGGCAATATGTGCCGACGGCCAAAACAGGTGCCGACGGCCAAATGTCGGACACCGTCGGCACAGGGGGTGAGACCCCCAGCCTGCGCCAGAGGCCGTCGGCACGAATCTGGCCGTCGGCACAAGACCACAGAGGCCGACGGTGGCCCTCGGCAATACTTTAGCCGTCGGCACACGGTCAAAGAGGCCGACGGTGGCCCTCGGCGGCCGAAAGGCCGTCGGCACTGCTTACTGCGACGTACTGCGCCCGCTGGCTGGGCCCTACCCAGCACTATGCCGACGGCTTTGCCGTCGGCACAGGTGATTTTTTTTTTCTTATTTTGTGCATGCATGTGTATTTATTAGTTACTATCAATTGATAAAATTAATATGTTAATATTTCATGTTTAAAATATAGAAATTCACAACCGTTACCATGTATCGAGAGATCTAAGTCGATTTCATTTATTCATACTACACCGACACAACTATCGAGTGGGTTTTCACACACTAAGTCTGTTTTATTTGTGTTTTATGTTCCTATGGCCTACCCTAACACAACCAATCACCTAGTTCCACAATGCTACCCCCTTTCGACGCCGTTACCGCGTGTTTCCGTATAAGTCCGGTATCTCTCCTGCGGGTCTAGGGTTTCACCGGAGGGGTGGATCCGGAGCGTCTGGACCCCAACACAAGCAAGTTTATGCCATAGCATGTTATTATAGGTGTGTTGTGTGCTTTTGATGGCAAAGATTTCACTCCGGGGTGTGGGCCGCTTCACCGGCATCCACTTCTCTCTCGTGAGTTTACACGCGCTTACAGGGTGAAACCCCCGTATCGGACGAAACGTCGTGAATCTTCCGAAGAGGTGGGTTCTACCTTGTTGTTTTATGTTCCTATGGCCTACCCTAACACAACCAATCACCTAGTTCCACAATGCTACCCCCTTTCGACGCCGTTACCGCGTGTTTCCGTATAAGTCCGGTATCTCTCCTACGGGTCTAGGGTTTCACCGGAGGGGTGGATCCGGAGCGTCTGGACCCCAACACAAGCAAGTTTATGCCATAGCATGTCATTATAGGTGTGTTGTGTGCTTTTGATGGCAAAGATTTGACTCCGGGGTGTGGGCCGCTTCACCGGCATCCACTTCTCTCTCGTGAGTTTACACGCGCTTATAGGGTGAAACCCCCGTATCGGACGAAACGTCGTGAATCTTCCTAAGAGGTGGGTTCTACCTTGTTGTTTTATGTTCCTATGGCCTACCCTAACACAACCAATCACCTAGTTCCACAATGCTACCCCCTTTCGACGCCGTTACCGCGTGTTTCCGTATAAGTCCGGTATCTCTCCTACGGGTCTAGGGTTTCACCGGAGGGGTGGATCCGGAGCGTCTGGACCCCAACACAAGCAAGTTTATGCCATAGCATGTTATTATAGGTGTGTTGTGTGCTTTTGATGGCAAAGATTTCACTCCGGGGTGTGGGCCGCTTCACCGGCATCCACTTCTCTCTCGTGAGTTTACACACGCTTATAGGGTGAAACCCCCGTATCGGACGAAACGTCGTGAATCTTCCGAAGAGGTGGGTTCTACCTTGTTGTTTTATGTTCCTATGGCCTACCCTAACACAACCAATCACCTAGTTCCACAATGCTACCCCCTTTCGACGCCGTTACCGCGTGTTTCCGTATAAGTCCGGTATCTCTCCTGCGGGTCTAGGGTTTCACCGGAGGGGTGGATCCGGAGCGTCTGGACCCCAACACAAGAAAGTTTATGCCATAGCATGTCATTATAGGTGTGTTGTGTGCTTTTGATGGCAAAGATTTGACTCCGGGGTGTGGTCCGCTTCACCGGCATCCACTTCTCTCTCGTGAGTTTACACGCGCTTATAGGGTGAAACCCCCGTATCGGACGAAACGTCGTGAATCTTCCTAAGAGGTGGGTTCTACCTTGTTGTTTTATGTTCCTATGGCCTACCCTAACACAACGAATCACCTAGTTCCACAATGCTACCCCCTTTCGACGCCGTTACCGCGTGTTTCCGTATAAGTCCGGTATCTCTCCTGCGGGTCTAGGGTTTCACCGGAGGGGTGGATCCGGAGCGTCTGGACCCCAACACAAGCAAGTTTATGCCATAGCATGTTATTATAGGTGTGTTGTGTGCTTTTGATGGCAAAGATTTCACTCCGGGGTGTGGGCCGCTTCACCGGCATCCACTTCTCTCTCGTGAGTTTACACGCGCTTATAGGGTGAAACCCCCGTATCGGACGAAACGTCGTGAATCTTCCGAAGAGGTGGGTTCTACCTTGTTGTTTTATGTTCCTATGGCCTAACCTAACACAACCAATCACCTAGTTCCACAATGCTACCCCCTTTCGACGCCGTTACCGCGTGTTTCCGTATAAGTCCGGTATCTCTCCTGCGGGTCTAGGGTTTCACCGGAGGGGTGGATCCGGAGCGTCTGGACCCCAACACAAGAAAGTTTATGCCATAGCATGTCATTATAGGTGTGTTGTGTGCTTTTGATGGCAAAGATTTCACTCCGGGGTGTGGGCCGCTTCACCGGCATCCACTTCTCTCTCGTGAGTTTACACGCGCTTATAGGGTGAAACCCCCGTATCGGACGAAACGTCGTGAATCTTCCTAAGAGGTGGGTTCTACCTTGTTGTTTTATGTTCCTATGGCCTACCCTAACACAACCAATCACCTAGTTCCACAATGCTACCCCCTTTCGACGCCGTTACCGCGTGTTTCCGTATAAGTCCGGTATCTCTCCTGCGGGTCTAGGGTTTCACCGGAGGGGTGGATCCGGAGCGTCTGGACCCCAACACAAGCAAGTTTATGCCATAGCATGTTATTATAGGTGTGTTGTGTGCTTTTGATGGCAAAGATTTCACTCCGGGGTGTGGGCCGCTTCACCGGCATCCACTTCTCTCTCGTGAGTTTACACGCGCTTATAGGGTGAAACCCCCGTATCGGACGAAACGTCGTGAATCTTCCGAAGAGGTGGGTTCTACCTTGTTGTTTTATGTTCCTATGGCCTACCCTAACACAACCAATCACCTAGTTCCACAATGCTACCCCCTTTCGACGCCGTTACCGCGTGTTTCCGTATAAGTCCGGTATCTCTCCTGCGGGTCTAGGGTTTCACCGGAGGGGTGGATCCGGAGCGTCTGGACCCCAACACAAGCAAGTTTATGCCATAGCATGTCATTATAGGTGTGTTGTGTGATTTTGATGGCAAAGATTTCACTCCGGGGTGTGGGCCGCTTCACCGGCATCCACTTCTCTCTCGTGAGTTTACACGCGCTTATAGGGTGAAACCCCCGTATCGGACGAAACGTCGTGAATCTTCCTAAGAGGTGGGTTCTACCTTGTTGTTTTATGTTCCTATGGCCTACCCTAACACAACCAATCACCTAGTTCCACAATGCTACCCCCTTTCGACGCCGTTACCGCGTGTTTCCGTATAAGTCCGGTATCTCTCCTGCGGGTCTAGGGTTTCACCGGAGGGGTGGATCCGGAGCGTCTGGACCCCAACACAAGCAAGTTTATGCCATAGAATGTTATTATAGGTGTGTTGTGTGCTTTTGATGGCAAAGATTTCACTCCGGGGTGTGGGCCGCTTCACCGGCATCCACTTCTCTCTCGTGAGTTTACACGCGCTTATAGGGTGAAACCCCCGTATCGGACGAAACGTCGTGAATCTTCCGAAGAGGTGGGTTCTACCTTGTTGTTTTATGTTCCTATGGCCTACCCTAACACAACCAATCACCTAGTTCCACAATGCTACCCCCTTTCGACGCCGTTACCGCGTGTTTCCGTATAAGTCCGGTATCTCTCCTGCGGGTCTAGGGTTTCACCGGAGGGGTGGATCCGGAGCGTCTGGACCCCAACACAAGCAAGTTTATGCCATATCATGTCATTATAGGTGTGTTGTGTGCTTTTGATGGCAAAGATTTCACTCCGGGGTGTGGGCCGCTTCACCGGCATCCACTTCTCTCTCGTGAGTTTACACGCGCTTATAGGGTGAAACCCCCGTATCGGACGAAACGTCGTGAATCTTCCTAAGAGGTGGGTTCTACCTTGTTGTTTTATGTTCCTATGGCCTACCCTAACACAACCAATCACCTAGTTCCACAATGCTACCCCCTTTCGACGCCGTTACCGCGTGTTTCCGTATAAGTCCGGTATCTCTCCTGCGGGTCTAGGGTTTCACCGGAGGGGTGGATCCGGAGCGTCTGGACCCCAACACAAGCAAGTTTATGCCATAGCATGTTATTATAGGTGTGTTGTTTGCTTTTGATGGCAAAGATTTCACTCTGGGGTGTGGGCCGCTTCACCGGCATCCACTTCTCTCTCGTGAGTTTACACGCGCTTATAGGGTGAAATCCCCGTATCGGACGAAACGTCGTGAATCTTCCGAAGAGGTGGGTTCTACCTTGTTGTTTTATGTTCCTATGGCCTACCCTAACACAACCAATCACCTAGTTCCACAATGCTACCCCCTTTCGACGCCGTTACCGCGTGTTTCCGTATAAGTCCGGTATCTCTCCTGCGGGTCTAGGGTTTCACCGGAGGGGTGGATCCGGAGCGTCTGGACCCCAACACAAGCAAGTTTATGCCATAGCATGTCATTATAGGTGTGTTGTGTGCTTTTGATGGCAAAGATTTCACTCCGGGGTGTGGGCCGCTTCACCGGCATCCACTTCTCTCTCGTGAGTTTACACGCGCTTATAGGGTGAAACCCCCGTATCGGACGAAACGTCGTGAATCTTCCTAAGAGGTGGGTTCTACCTTGTTGTTTTATGTTCCTATGGCCTACCCTAACACAACCAATCACCTAGTTCCACAATGCTACCCCCTTTCGACGCCGTTACCGCGTGTTTCCGTATAAGTCCGGTATCTCTCCTGCGGGTCTAGGGTTTCACCGGAGGGGTGGATCCGGAGCGTCTGGACCCCAACACAAGCAAGTTTATGCCATAGCATGTTATTATAGGTGTGTTGTGTGCTTTTGATGGCAAAGATTTCACTCCGGGGTGTGGGCCGCTTCACCGGCATCCACTTCTCTCTCGTGAGTTTACACGCGCTTATAGGGTGAAACCCCCGTATCGGACGAAACGTCGTGAATCTTCCGAAGAGGTGGGTTCTACCTTGTTGTTTTATGTTCCTATGGCCTACCCTAACACAACCAATCACCTAGTTCCACAATGATACCTCCTTTCGACGACGTTACCGCGTGTTTCCGTATAAGTCCGGTATCTCTCCTGCGGGTCTAGGGTTTCACCGGAGGGGTGGATCCGGAGCGTCTGGACCCCAACACAAGCAAGTTTATGCCATAGCATGTCATTATAGGTGTGTTGTGTGCTTTTGATGGCAAAGATTTCACTCCGGGGTGTGGGCCGCTTCACCGGCATCCACTTCTCTCTCGTGAGTTTACACGCGCTTATAGGGTGAAACCCCCGTATCGGACGAAACGTCGTGAATCTTCCTAAGAGGTGGGTTCTACCTTGTTGTTTTATGTTCCTATGGCCTACCCTAACACAACCAATCACCTAGTTCCACAATGCTACCCCCTTTCGACGCCGTTACCGCGTGTTTCCGTATAAGTCCGGTATCTCTCCTGCGGGTCTAGGGTTTCACCGGAGGGGTGGATCCGGAGCGTCTGGACCCCAACACAAGCAAGTTTATGCCATAGCATGTTATTATAGGTGTGTTGTGTGCTTTTGATGGCAAAGATTTCACTCCGGGGTGTGGGCCGCTTCACCGGCATCCACTTCTCTCTCGTGAGTTTACACGCGCTTATAGGGTGAAACCCCCGTATCGGACGAAACGTCGTGAATCTTCCGAAGAGGTGGGTTCTACCTTGTTGTTTTATGTTCCTATGGCCTACCCTAACACAACCAATCACCTAGTTCCACAATGCTACCCCCTTTCGACGCCGTTACCGCGTGTTTCCGTATAAGTCCGGTATCTCTCCTGCGGGTCTAGGGTTTCACCGGAGGGGTGGATCCGGAGCGTCTGGACCCCAACACAAGCAAGTTTATGCCATAGCATGTCATTATAGGTGTGTTGTGTGCTTTTGATGGCAAAGATTTCACTCCGGGGTGTGGGCCGCTTCACCGGCATCCACTTCTCTCTCGTGAGTTTACACGCGCTTATAGGGTGAAACCCCCGTATCGGACGAAACGTCGTGAATCTTCCTAAGAGGTGGGTTCTACCTTGTTGTTTTATGTTCCTATGGCCTACCCTAACACAACCAATCACCTAGTTCCACAATGCTACCCCCTTTCGACGCCGTTACCGCGTGTTTCCGTATAAGTCCGGTATCTCTCCTGCGGGTCTAGGGTTTCACCGGAGGGGTGGATCCGGAGCGTCTGGACCCCAACACAAGCAAGTTTATGCCATAGCATGTTATTATAGGTGTGTTGTGTGCTTTTGATGGCAAAGATTTCACTCCGGGGTGTGGGCCGCTTCACCGGCATCCACTTCTCTCTCGTGAGTTTACACGCGCTTATAGGGTGAAACCCCCGTATCGGACGAAACGTCGTGAATCTTCCGAAGAGGTGGGTTCTACCTTGTTGTTTTATGTTCCTATGGCCTACCCTAACACAACCAATCACCTAGTTCCACAATGCTACCCCCTTTCGACGCCGTTACCGCGTGTTTCCGTATAAGTCCGGTATCTCTCCTGCGGGTCTAGGGTTTCACCGGAGGGGTGGATCCGGAGCGTCTGGACCCCAACACAAGCAAGTTTATGCCATAGCATGTCATTATAGGTGTGTTGTGTGCTTTTGATGGCAAAGATTTCACTCCGGGGTGTGGGCCGCTTCACCGGCATCCACTTCTCTCTCGTGAGTTTACACGCGCTTATAGGGTGAAACCCCCGTATCGGACGAAACGTCGTGAATCTTCCTAAGAGGTGGGTTCTACCTTGTTGTTTTATGTTCCTATGGCCTACCCTAACACAACCAATCACCTAGTTCCACAATGCTACCCCCTTTCGACGCCGTTACCGCGTGTTTCCGTATAAGTCCGGTATCTCTCCTGCGGGTCTAGGGTTTCACCGGAGGGGTGGATCCGGAGCGTCTGGACCCCAACACAAGCAAGTTTATGCCATAGCATGTTATTATAGGTGTGTTGTGTGCTTTTGATGGCAAAGATTTCACTCCGGGGTGTGGGCCGCTTCACCGGCATCCACTTCTCTCTCGTGAGTTTACACGCGCTTATAGGGTGAAACCCCCGTATCGGACGAAACGTCGTGAATCTTCCGAAGAGGTGGGTTCTACCTTGTTGTTTTATGTTCCTATGGCCTACCCTAACACAACCAATCACCTAGTTCCACAATGCTACCCCCTTTCGACGCCGTTACCGCGTGTTTCCGTATAAGTCCGGTATCTCTCCTACGGGTCTAGGGTTTCACCGGAGGGGTGGATCCGGAGCGTCTGGACCCCAACACAAGCAAGTTTATGCCATAGCATGTCATTATAGGTGTGTTGTGTGATTTTGATGGCAAAGATTTCACTCCGGGGTGTGGGCCGCTTCACCGGCATCCACTTCTCTCTCGTGAGTTTACACGCGCTTATAGGGTGAAACCCCCGTATCGGACGAAACGTCGTGAATCTTCCTAAGAGGTGGGTTCTACCTTGTTGTTTTATGTTCCTATGGCCTACCCTAACACAACCAATCACCTAGTTCCACAATGCTACCCCCTTTCGACGCCGTTACCGCGTGTTTCCGTATAAGTCCGGTATCTCTCCTGCGGGTCTAGGGTTTCACCGGAGGGGTGGATCCGGAGCGTCTGGACCCCAACACAAGCAAGTTTATGCCATAGCATGTTATTATAGGTGTGTTGTGTGCTTTTGATGGCAAAGATTTCACTCCGGGGTGTGGGCCGCTTCACCGGCATCCACTTCTCTCTCGTGAGTTTACACGCGCTTATAGGGTGAAACCCCCGTATCGGACGAAACGTCGTGAATCTTCCTAAGAGGTGGGTTCTACCTTGTTGTTTTATGTTCCTATGGCCTACCCTAACACAACCAATCACCTAGTTCCACAATGCTACCCCCTTTCGACGCCGTTACCGCGTGTTTCCGTATAAGTCCGGTATCTCTCCTGCGGGTCTAGGGTTTCACCGGAGGGGTGGATCCGGAGCGTCTGGACCCCAACACAAGCAAGTTTATGCCATAGCATGTCATTATAGGGGGGGCTCCGGAGCGTCTGGAAACCATCATGAAACATTATACAAATTATGTTTCACTTTATAATAAATAAAATAAAATGTAGTAGTATTTTTCAACTCATTTAAACAGTTGTATATATTCTATGGGTCATTCAACTATTTAATACTGTCATATACTATGATTTATCTCCAGTGCGCATCTTTGAACAACACGTCCATTTCATTGTAATTATATGCGGTTTTACCCTATTTCATGTGGCCACCTGATGTTCTTTTTCAAGGAGAGAATCAACTGAATACTGCTTATGTTTTCAGTATGTCAGAGATCCAGAATGCCCGTGGTATCATGGATGTACTAGCAGAGATGCTGAATGCTCTAGACCCTGGAAACAGAGAGGTACTAAAATTCCATTAGCATGCTTTTAATTCAACCTGCATGCATGATGTAAAAAATTAAATATGTGTTGGGGCACACCCTAGTTTTCAAAATCTAAAGACAAAGGAATGCATGATGTAAAAAATTAAATCCACAAATGGGAATAAGATACAGAAATACAAACTGGAATAAGATACAGACAAGGTGACAAAAATTATTTTAAAAAAAAATACATGTGCCGACGGTGGCCGTCGGCGTAGGGTCGCAGCAGAAAAAAATAAAAATACCTGTGCCGACGGTGGCCGTCGGCATAGGGTTTTAGATTTTTTTTTTGATAACACACGGGCAGGGGCCACGCGTTGACCCCCACCCGCGCGCGCACATCTGCATCTCGCCCCGCAGCCGCCGTCTTCCCCGCCGATCTCCCCCTTCGCCGCCGTTCCCGCTCGCCGCAGCCGCCCTCTCCCTTCCCCGCCGCCGCCCTCTCCCTTCCCCGCCGCCGCCCTCTCCCTTCCCCCTCTCTAGGCCGCTGCAGCAGCCCGTCCTCCCACGTCGCCGCCGCCCACCCGCGCCACCCATCCGCGCCGCCACCCGGCCACCTGCCCCGCCACCCACCCGCGCCGCCACCCACCTGCCGCGCCACCCCACCCGCGCCGCCACCCACCTGCCGCGCCACCCCACCCGCGCCGCCACCCACCTGCCCCGCCGCCGCCCTCTCCCTTCACCCTCTGTAGGCCGCCGCCCTTCTCCAACATCGCCGCCGCTGCGGCTCCCCCTCCCACCTGCCCCGCCACCCACCACAACGAGCTGCTCCACCGAGGTGAGCTTGCACCAATTTTTTTTATATATAATTATTGTAGATGTTAGATGTTATTTAGATACTTTAGGTTAGCTGTTAGATAATTTAAGTTAGTGTTAATTAGAATTTAGGTTAGTTATAAAATTAGTATTCGGGGTTAGAAAATAGTTTTAGGGTTAGCGTGGGTGGTGGTGACGGTGGCCATGTCACGCACCGGTGGTGATGTCGCGTCCCGGTGGTGATGCCACCGGTGGAGATGCCGCGCACCGGTGGAGGTGTCGCGCATCGGTGGTCGGTCGCGAGGGCGGGCACCGGTGGTCGACGACGTTGTGCGCCCCGGTGGTAAAAAATGCTACAATTTGAAAATTTTAATGCAATTTCGTAAAAATTGTTGCACTTTATTAATGGATGTTCATTGTGTGTTTTCAGATGGCCTAGGTCCAGCCGTGGTCTTATCGAGCCTCTTCAGCGGGTCCAAGGCGGCGCGTCATCGACATTCTCCTTCCTTGCAGCTTCGACGACCTGCAGCTTCGCACCTACGCTCGAGGTGAGCTAAATTTTCTTCTCCTCTGCCCTTCTGCCCCTTGCTCTGCCCCGGCCTTCGAGCCGATGACACATTTACATTCATGTCTAGTCGCGTAACCGTAGGCGTCTCCCGTCCGGGAGAGTTGCAAATTTATAAATATGCAGGACTGTCCGTCTCTGCATATTTATAACCGTAGCTCTTCCGGATTGTCCACGTTTTGGACAGCTCGGGTATGTGTAGTTCGGTTCGTGTCCCATGTTCTGCTCCTTCCTGAGACGGATTTCGGCAGCACCCCCCGTTGTTCTTCGGATGCACACCCTCTCGGCTTGAAAAGTTCGAGACGTGTATTCTGAAGAACATCGGGGAGGTGCTGCCGAAATTCCGTCTCGGGTCGGGGTAGAACATGGGACACGAACCGATCTACACATATCCGGGTGGGATTAGGCCCCTACCTATTAGACATGTAGGTGAACCTTTGCATGTTGTAATATATAAAATTTTGTCATAATTAATCCTCATAAATATTATGCAAATACAGTCCTATCATTTTAAGAAATGCGTTGTTTTTTGTCTCCCAATAAAGCAGAGGATGTCTAGTAATGAGTGGATGTACAACGGCCGTATTTCTGTGACTGAAAGAACAGATGAGTGGGAATGGAAGACCAACATGTTAGTGAAAGAGTTAGCGCGTGGTTCAAAGTCAGCGGTTCGCCCATTATGCCCTTGCTCTAATTGTCGGAGGCGGCATCGTCATGGAAAGGTTGAAATGACTAAACACCTGTGGTTGCATGGATATATGCAGAACTACGTGACGACTGTCGACTTTGCTCAGTACGAGCGTGATAGAGGAGAGGTGATGCGCCAGCGGATCAATGGCATTGAGTACGATGGGATTAGGAACTTGTTAGATGATTTCCGTGATGCCGACATGCCTGATTCGCCACCTCAAGTGGAGGAACAGGCCGAACCGGAGGACCCGGATGAACCCGAGCCCACAGCGAAGGCCTTCTTTGAAATGATGGGCTCGGCTAAGAGGCCGCTATACGAGGGTGCAAAGATTTCTCAACTCGATGCCATCTCTCAAGCACTAGCCGACAAGGCCCGGTACTCCACCACCCGTGCTGGATTTGAAGCTAATCTGAAAACCTATGGTAACATGTTGCCCGAGGGGCATTGTCTGCCTAAAAGCATGCACGAAGCGAAGAAAGTCTTGAAAGGGCTCAGCATGGATTATACAAAGATAGATTCTTGTCCAAAAGGCTGCATTCTGTTTTGGAAACAGTTTGCGGATGACAAGTACTGTACCATTTGTAAGGCGTCTAGGTATCATGAGGTAAAGGGAGCCGATGGTCAGTTGAAGCAGACGAAAGTCGCTATGAAGATTCTTCGGTATCTCCCATTCATTAAAAGAATCCAGCGGCTGTATTGGTCCGAGGAGACTGCCAAACAGATGACTTGGCACAAGATGGGGAAGAGATACACAGACGAGCACGGACGGGAAAAGATGGGACATCCATCTGATGGTCAGGCATGGAAGAATTTCGATGCAAAATACCCCGATGAGGCAAAAGAGGCTCGAAATGTCAGGATTGCGATAGCAACAGATGGATTCAATCCATATGGTATGTCGACTGCCTCATACAGCTGCTGGCCCGTGTTTGTTATTCCGCTCAATCTCCCTCCTGGAGTCTTAATGCAAAGGAATACCATATTTCTGTCGCTGATCATTCCAGGGCCAGAATACCCGGGAAAGAATCTGAGTGTCTATATGCAGCCGCTTGTGGATGATTTGGACCACTCTTGGCACCACGGGACGTTCACATACGACCGGGCATCAAAGAAAAACTTCTTAATGAAAATTTGGTTCCAATACTCCATGCACGACCTTCCAGGGTACGCTCTATTCTGTGGATGGTGTACCGCTGGTAAATGGCCATGCCCAGTGTGCAGGAACCGATTGGAGTTCCTCTGGTTAAGCGCGGGTAAGAAGTATTCCTCGTTTGACATGCATCGACAGTTCCTCAAAAGAAGGCATCGATTTAGAGAAGACAAAAAGAACTTCAAGAAGGGCAGAGTTGAGCGTGTAGAAAAAAAGATACCAACATTCGATGGTGCAGCTGTTGATGCCGAGCTACGTGCTCTTGTTCCCGCTGGGGGAAATGGCCCACGATACGTCGGATATGGTAAAACACACAACTGGACTCACGTGGCAGGCTTGACGCAGCTTGATTATTACAAGGATCTCGAACTTCCCCATAACATCGATGTGATGCACACCGAAAAGAATGTCGGAGAGTCACTCTTTCACACAATCCTGAACATTCCTGAGAAGTCGAAGGATAATGTGAAGGCTAGAGTCGATGTCCAGAAACTCTGTGATAGAAAGAGATTACATATGCAGCCTCCTGACCGCCGGCGAAAAAATTGGTTTAAACCGCTCGCCGACTACTGCCTTGACAGTATTCAAAAGAAGGAGGTATTCAAGTGGCTCAAATTCATTGTCATGTTTCCTGATGGTTATTGTTCGAATATAAGCAAGGGGGTCAATCTTTTAACGGGAAAAGTCAACGGGCTCAAGAGTCACGACTATCATATATGGCTTGAGCGTCTGATGCCGGTGATGGTTCGAGGGTATCTACCCGAGCGTGTCTGGCGAGTGCTCGCGGAGTTGAGCCATTTCTTCCGCACGCTTTGTGCTAAGCAGACATGTCCTGTGATTATTCAGAAGCTGCATGATCTAGTGCCGGAGTTGCTATGCAACTTAGAGATGATATTTCCGCCAGGCTTCTTTACTCCGATGGCACATCTCGTTGTGCATCTCGCGAACGAGGCACTTTTGGGTGGACCGGTGCAGTTTCGTTGGCAGTTTTGTATTGAGAGAGAGTTCAAGTACATTAGAAACAAAACTGGAAATAAAGCTAAGATTGAAGCATGCATAGCTGAGGGAGTATGTCTTGAGGAGATGGCAGACGCCGCGACAACGTACTATCCTGCTGAAGTTCCCACTATGCATAACCAGGCATCTCGGTACAATATCGACGAGCCCAAGCATGACCCCCAGCTCCTCCTCTTCCAATGTCCCGGTGGCAAGTCAGGTGGCCGAGAAAAATATACCTTGACCAAGGAAGAGCAAGATTGCATAATGCTCTATGTGCTTACGAACATGAAGGAAGTGGTCGATTATATCAGGTAAAATGGTGGTACAAATTACTTTCCAACTAGTAACCCTGTTTCGATCTAATACGTATTCTCTTCTTTTAGAGAATTCACGGATGAAATGTGGTCTGGAGCGGAGGAACCATCTATCGGAGAGCTGGACACTCTTCTGAAAGAGGGTGCTCCCGGACAGAAAAAATTTGTGTCTTGGTTCATGGAAAAAGTAATTTCTAACCTCTCCCTATTACCTTGTAATCTGTGGCTTGTCCCTTTCGTTACACCTATCTAATGCACAAAACAATTTGTATCGTATTTGTAGGGAGCTAATCCCAACGTTCAGATGACGGATGAGTTGAGATGTGTTTCCCAAGGTTTTACCCGTAGCGTCATGAAATATGAGAAGTATGATGTGAATGGGTATCGCTTCCACACGGAGGATCACCAGAAGAGTCGGCCGAATGCAAAAACGGTAAATACCGGGGTCTTCACCCGAGGCGCCGATTCCATAGACTACTACGGAACGTTAGAGAAGGTATACGAGCTGACGTTCAATCGCACCAACGTAGAACTCAAGCTCGTTGTGTTCAAATGCCACTGGTTCGACCCCGTCCATGGATACAAAAGTACCCCTTCCATTGGGTTAGTTGAAGTTAGGCCTTCAACCACCTATAGCGGAGCCGATGTCTTTATTGTGGCTCACCAAGCTAAGCAAGTTTATTATTTGCCTTACCCATGCCAGAAAGAGGCACTCAAGGGTTGGGAGGTTGCGTTCAGGGTATCGCCACATGGTAAACTACCCATGCCGTCCGACGACGATTATAACAACATTGACCCGAAAACGTACCAAGGAATTTTCTATCAAGAGCAAGAGGACTTCGGAGACTTTGACTTACAAATGGGTGGTTTTGAGGACCTCGAGAACAATGCGGAAACTCGTGGTGAGTCAGTGGTGGATCTAAAGGACATAGACATGCTCACCAAGCTACATACAGACAATGAAGACGATGATGAGCCACCACCGTTCGAAGATCCTCTAATTTACTACTCACGTGATAGTGATACGGATAGTGAGAACGAGAACCCACCTAATTATGAGAGTGATGATTCTAGGTGATGTCTTTATACTTAGTATTTTATCTTAGCATTTTTTATGCAAGTTTCACCATTTTATACTTAGTATTTTTTCTTTTGAACATGCCTAGTGATGCTCTACATTTTATGCCAAGTTTCACAATTTTATGCTAAGTGCCTACATTTCACCATTTTATGCTAAGTGCCTATATTTTTACTATGTATATGTGATTTAATTGTTTTCTATTTCTCGATGCAGGTGATTGGACAATATGAGCCAAGGCAAGGAATCGTCGTCGTCCTTGCTCAAGAAGATTACACGGAGTGGTAGATCCTTGATTCGCAATCGGCGCTACCCCGTGGACGACGATGCGGTTGGAGGACGAGGACGAGGACGAGGTGGAGGACGAGGTGGAGGACGAGGACGAGGTGGAGGTGGCGGGGGAGGTGTAGACTTGGAGCCTCCACCCTCCGCGTCTGGTGACGTGGCTTCCCAGCTGCAGATAGAGTATAGGGAGGAGGGGGAGACGGAGTCCAGACGGGAGGAGGAGGAGGAGTACAGACCGGAGGAGGAGGAGGAGGACGAGGACGAGGAGGTGGAGATGGAGGGGGAGGTGGAGGGAGGAGGAGGGGCACCGAAGAAGCTGCGAGTTCGCGGGGAAGCGGGAGTCCCCTGTTTGGATAAGCAGCCTGCCACGGAGGAGGAGAAGACTCTTATTTATCCAAATAAGAAGGAGTAAGTTTACTAATTTTGTAATTTTAAATATGTAGTTTCATTTTTGGCATATGTACTAATGTTTGATTATTATGCAGCAATTGGACATATGCTGAAGGGAGCCGCCAGCCTTCGAGCTTGCTTGGAGCTCTGATCCGGCTTTATTGGCCGGGCTTTTACACCACGGTTGTGGATGGCCCGCCGAAGTTGGCGTCTTCTTGGCTGGACTACGAGGCTGCCGATTGCGCGCCATTCGGGAAGGCTTCTGACGCCGTGACCACCAGGTTTTGGGTAAGTTATATTTTCATGAGTTTCGTTCGTAGTTGATGACACCACCGTTCTAACTCGCTATTTTCTTCATGCATGATTGAAGTGCTTTTTCCGGGTGCTTGAGGAGGATAGAGGCGCGGCGCGTCGGGTTCTCCGCAAGGCGTGCATGAGGTTGACCCGCCAGGTGTGGTACAACCAGAAGCACACCGCCATCAGCGCGTTCATGGCCGAGAAGGGCAAAAGGGCCAAGAAGAAGGACAATGTCGCGGACCCGCCCAAGATGACAGTCGAGGATTTCATGAGGGTAAGTAAACTATCTATGTCATTCTACATTTCAGTTAATTTGCCATTGCATTGCCTCCTTTTTACTTCACTATTGCATTCTCAGGTCATTCCACACTGGGCCGAAAGACACGAGGACGCATGGGCGGTGCTGGCTAGGAGGTGGGCCGGGGAAGACCCCGAACACAATGCCGTGAGCGAGCGGAACAAGAAGAACCGAGGCCACGGGGGCACCCACAGTGGAGGAAGCCTCAACACCGACCGCTTCAAGAAGAGGATGGTATGTACATACATGGAAAAGATGGTTTATTTTCTATCATGCATGTTTCTACTTGATACACATAACGTTTACTTTTGCGATGCAGGAGAAGCAGAGTGGGGTGCTAGCTACTTACTTGGCGGCGTGGAAGACGATGAGGCGGAAGAAGTCTGTTTCAGACGCCGCCACGTCCTCGGCTCCTAAGTACTACGGCAGAGCCGAGTCGGACATGCAGGATTACACCTCGGCGTTCCAGATTCTACACCCGCAGGTCGAGGACCCCTTCGAGCACGAGTACGACGAGACGGCGTTGATGCTAGCGGGGAACGGGAGGGAGCACGGCCGTCTGAGAATCCTTGATAAGGTGGCCACGCCTACCGCGAGCCTCACTCGTATCAAGGCTACCCTCCCCGTCGACGCCGTCCCTGTCCAGCCTCGTCGACGGCGTGCTAGAGCTGCCTCTGCCGATGCCGATGTAAGCTGTCCTCTCATTCTCATCATGTTTTCTTACATTCCCCTCTGCATTGCTAAGTTGTCGATATTAACTTGTTTCCTAAATTGTAGCCGGAGTTCGATGCGGCCTATGCCGCCGCTTATGAGAAGTACAAGGAGAACCTACAGGCGTGGCAGCAGAGGACCGACGCCCTCACTTCGTACCATAGCGCGGTATCGAGTGTAAGTTTTCAATCCATATTTCTGCAAAATATGACAAGTCTAAATCATCTTGGCAACACATGACATCTAAACCATCTTGTAGGCGATGATGAGGTGGATGACCACCGGAGAGAGAGGATCGCATCCAGGAGAGCCTCCTGAAGCGGCAGGGCCGGTCCCGATATTCATATCGAGGGATGAGTTTGCCCTCACATACTACGCAGAGACCCCGGTATGTGTTCTTTTCCACACGTCGATTACTGATTTACTTTGCCTCTAAAGTGTCTAACTCGTGCTCGAACATGTAGGATACTGGAGCTTCGGAGAACACGGCTTTTGGCCGGGCTTCTCCTAGTGGCTCCCCGGGTTCGCGCCAGACGACGCCGATTCACGGCCGTGCTTCGGCCACTCCTGGTACCTCGCCTGGTGGCTCCGGAGCTGGTTCGACGGACGCGACACATGATCGTCCTCATTTCACGAGTGGAGACCTGGGCTTCACCCCTTCTCCTAGCTAGGGATGTATCTAGATTGATGTATGGATGTATCTGGATCGATGGACGTATCAGGATCTATGTATGACCTTAAACGATGTTTGTCTGGATGTTTTGATGGTTAATAATGATGGTACTGAGCTTCTAGATGTTTCTGTTGCATTGGATCATTATTTGTAATTTTGCTGTGAATTTTGGAACGAAAACAGCACCAAAATGGGCAAAAAAAAAACCTGGGCATAGGCTGTGCCGACGGCAATGCCGTCGGCACAGGGATTACGCTGACCAAATGGTCAGACCTTGGCCGACGGCATTGCCGTCGGCACAGCCCGTGCCCCAGGAGCCACCAGGTGCTGCCGCGTGTCCCCCATTGTGCCGACGGCATTGCCGTCGGCACAGCTCGTGCCCCAGGAGCGCACCAGGTGCTGCCGCGTGTCCCATCTTGTGCCGACGGTGGCCGTCGGCACAGAGGCCACCACCAGACCAACGCTCTGACAGCGTGGGGCCCGCTGTCAGACCAAGGTGGGGCCCACCTCTCAGCTGTGCCGACGGCATTCATGTGTGCCGACGGCCCCCGTACCTGCGCCGACGAGCCGTGTGCCGACGGCAATGTGCCGACGGCCACCGTCGGCACAGAGGAGGCCGACGGGGTTCTGACCTGTGCCGACGGCCTTTTGCCGTCGGCCTATAAGCAGATTCCTGTAGTGACCTGCACCACGAGGCTCAGAAAGTGGCGCTTCCAGAGCTTACTATCCTCGAGGGCATAGGCGGTGATGCTGTCCGGGCCACCCAGGTGCAGCAGGAGGAAGGGCGCCCAGAAGGCGACGAGGTGGTGGTCATGGGGTGTGCTGCTGAAGAAGAGCTGGCCGACAGCGTATGTCGCGGTGGAGTCTGCTAGCTGGTACGCCAGCCAGAGGAGGACCCTCTGCGGAACAGAACTTGCTTCACGCTGACGAACCTTGGCGAAGACATGGAGGACCATCTGGAGGGCGAGGCTTAAGAGTACCAGGATCTGTGTCGCCCACTCATTCCAGACGTCCATCGGCCCTCCTGCCATTGTTGCGACAACTGCACATGAATGGAAAATAATGAAAATCAGTAGTGACATGTAAACAAAGTCCTGATTGCATATGCTGATAAGCTAGGGGATTCGAAAGTACATGGATTGTGATGCCTCCCAGCTTCGATCGAGCGAACTGACCACTTCCACTGCGGGTTACAATCCGCACTGCTAGCAAGAGTAAGTTGGGGGCACCTGACCGAGTACTAGTACACTGTTGACTGAACATCATGCGGTGTTTTGATTACCGTCCTGCAAGAACCGGCAAACAAGGAGTGACAACTAGCTGCCCACTATCAACAAGTAGCCAAAGAAGCAAGAAATTAAGAATGCGTATAACGATGAGGAACACATGTGAGGATACGTTTGCTGGATGCATCCATCAGACCAGCTCATCATTTGGTAGCCAGCCCAATGTTAATCGTTGTTTAGTACAGTCTAATTGTCTAAAACAAGTGCCTATTTGCGAGTTCCACCATGGTGATGATTGGTCTGTTTTTTTTTTGGGTAGGGAATCATGCTCTATTATACAGAAGAGGAAATATATCAAATTAGAAACACATGATAATAATTACAATATGAGAGAATTCATCCTATGTCACCATGCCAACAATCATAAACCTGTGAGGCAATACTCTGACAGGAAACTGCCAAGGTAAAAGACATTTGGGAATACTTCACCAGGGCAATATAATTATCATGAGGGCTTGTCAATGCTGAAAACCAGTATAATCGCAGAACATGTGATGGCAAACAGGGTTCAAACTGGAATATCTTAAAATCAGTTCAAATTCAAATACCGAAAGCTCGAAGCAAACATAGAGCAGCGAATCTGCCACCGCGCACTCCCCCCAGCTCCGGCTGCCGGCGGTTGGCGGCGGCGCTTGATTATGCGCTCACAGTGGCGCCTCCCAGCCCAGCCACGCGCGCGCTGCACGTGGATGAAGACCGCCGCCGTCAGCCACCAGAAGCTCCGCCACGGTCACAGCAGCGACGGGGAGGGCCCATGGTGCAGGTTTCGCGGCGGCGGCCTGCGACCCGGAGCGGGAGCAACGCGAGGCTGCCATCCACGGAGGGATTGGGGATCGTTTTCACAGACGACAGGGTGACTTCTTTTGGGCTTCTAGAGTTGCTTATAGGTGGCAAACCGAGAATGGTTTTCCCACTATTACAAGGATCTCCACCAGCAATCTAGACCGTCGATCCATTTGGGGATAAGAGCCGGTGGGACCAGGCCACCCCATCCGCAGCGCACTTTGACTTTCATCAGCCAACCTAACCCTCCACAATTTATGAACTGTATAAAACAAAACTGTACGCACATGATTACTAATTGCCCAAAATACCCTTTTGGCAAGATGCGGTCCGGACTTGTTTTCTCCTTCCACTGTTCATACTTCTTCAACCTCGAGCACAAAAAATAATTCTATGCAATTAAGTGAGATCCATGTATTAACTAAATAATTTGGTCCATGGATTTACAAAAAAAATCCTTAACAAACAATTAGGAAATCCATTAATTTTTCAAATCCCTGTATGAACTACCAAAAAATTCCTTACTTGCATTAAAAAATTCGAATACAAGGATTTTCATATCGTTGAATGAACAAAAAATCACTCCAACAAATGCGTGCATTAACAAGAATTTTCAGGTTTATATGTACTAACAAGATAATTTCAGATTCTGTATTAACTATGAATTTTCTGATAATGTACTAAAAATATGATTATCAGACTATGAACTAACAGGGACTTCCAGGTTTTATACTACCAAGATGATGAATATAAATGGTTATTAATGCATTGTTATTTTCAATTCATTAACATATTGATTCCCCCATTAACAACCACACTAAGCGTGAAAAAATATGTACAGAAACGGATCCAATGAAAAATAAATAAGCCCAAGGACATGAGCCTATGCACACACGTTACAGGAAGGAAATTTTCCTTTCAAATTCCTTATCTTGATTAGGGTGGATTTTCCTGATTTTTTGCAACCTTCTAGGAAGAAGGAAAAATGATACGGTTAAACAAACATATAAGAAAAGGAGATTCAGATCTATCATCAGATGCGACTCCAGGAAAAAAAATAGAAGTATCAAGAAAACATCACGAATCAACACGGTTCTTTCAATTCATGGAATAAATCCTCATCCATTATCAAAATCGAATCTGGTACAATAACAGATCTGATACAAGAAACAGAAAATAAGAAAAGATAATCTACGGCAATAAAGTGTTCGTCGATGTAGTCGACTCCATGGCCGGACGCGGCCTCCCTCACCGTGCACGGAACGTCGGACGGGGCCTCCCTCAAGCACGCAGGCCGGTCGCCGGACGCGTGGCGGCGCGGCGTGTCTTCAATCAACGCTCGGGTCGCCGTACCCGGCCTCCCTTGCTGCACGCATGTCGCTGGCTGCGGCCGACCACCGGCCGGACACCGAGTTCGTTCTCGTAACCTCTTTCCGGCCGCCGGACTTTATCCTCTTACAGGCCGATTCATGACAGAAAAAAGGCAAGCAGATATTTTCTTTTTATCCACCAAGCAAATGCAAGAACGAATCCATTGTTTGGATACACGGATCTAATCTGAATAGAAGAAAAGGTAGATAAAAAAACCATGAAAAACACATAAAAAAGAGATCCGGAACAGATCTGGATCTCCCTTGGCTGGAGTTGGAGCTTCCGGTGGTGGCTACTCGAGGTGGATGCCGGCGGTGACTGCTCTAGATCCGTGTCATCATGGATGGAACTCCAGTGCTACTCGAGGTGGAGCTCGAGGTGGCTTCCGGTGGTCTACCATTTGTGTACTACTAGCTCGGAAGAAACAGAGGGGATGAGAAGCGACAAAGACAGAAAATAATTCCTAACATGCCCTTCTGTTAGTGCGGGGTGTTAAAGAAATTACGTGCGAGAGGCGTGGGGTTTGGGTGGACCAGGGCATACAGTTGTGAGTACAAGCACTAATAGAGTCAACCTACGAGCACGCATCTCCAACACAAATGAACGCTCGTGATAGCTCTTGGAGATCCAAGTAATAGTGGTGATGCATTTTCGTGGCAAACCTCACAAGCCCAAAAGAAGTGTACAGCTGGTGCACAGCTTCCCCCCACCGTGAAGCCCAGATCACGTGTAAAACCAGAAACTGGTCCAGAGGTATTTCTGGGTGGCTTCCCGCAACTCTGGCCAGAACGGAACTTGCCGCACCAAGCTCCTTCCTAGGGTTTCGGCCGCCGGCGGCCTCCAGCCCCGTCGACCTCCGCCCTGCCCTCGCCTCCACCCGCCACCGCCCTCCTCTCCACCCCACACCCTCCTCTCCGACCGGTGAACACCGCGACGACCTCGAGCGCCGGAACCAAGCGACGACCTCCTGCTCAGCCGGAATCCCGTGGTCGACCTGAAGCTCCGACTCCATCCTGGTAGAGATGCTGTACTCCAACTCCTAAAGTACTAGCTTGGTGATCCTGTAGATGCACTGTTCTGCCCATTGTAACATGCGGTCCTATTTTTCATAACCTGTAGCTTGTTAGTTCTGGCCGTTGTAACATGCTTGGTTCTTTGTTCTTATGTGATATATATAAATGATTTTTTTATCTATAGAGAAAATATTTTGAAACCATGTTTTCTGGCTTTTTATATTATTTCTATTTTATTGTTGCTCATTTCTATTAAAAACCTAGCATACATAAGGTATTATCGTTTTATTTAGGGCACATATAAAATTTAGGGGTGTTATGGTCATCTCACAACTCATCACATCAAATAAGCCAAAACTATGTAAGCCTAAAAGAAGTCTCCGCTCAGTTTTTAGGAGCTTCTAGCCACCGTAGTTTTTCCTGCGACCCGGAGCGGGAGCAACGCGAGGCTGCCATCCACGGGGGGATTGGGGATCGTCTCCGTCTGGATTTACCGCAATTTTCTCGCTAAAAAATCCATGCTGGTTAAGATATCGTTGAACGCCCTCGCACTTAAAAAAACTGAATATTCCCTGCGTCTCAAATTAATTGTCAGAGAGATGAACAAAAATATATATGTATCTAGACATAGTTTAGTGTCAGATAGATCCACTTTTGTCTAACTTTGTGACAATTAATTTTAAACGGAGGTAGTATTCAAAGCTCCGGCGCCTTAAAAAAAAGATAGATGTGCAACTGCAGTTTGCTCCGGCTAAGGAGGCAGTGTTGCCTCGCTGAGAGCTACTACTCCCTTGAGCAATAATTTATCTTTCATTTATCTAAATATGTATATATCTGTACACTAAAACATATATTTATATTTAAATAAATGAAAATAAAGTACTGTTGAACGGAGGAAGTACAAGATTTTTTTGGCAAACAAAAGAGAAACGAGTCGGGCTAACCAAAGTGGAAAACGCCCAACTCTCAGCCTAGATGTACACAAAGTGGAAAACGAGTCGTTGTGCATCCCACTCCAGCTGTCCGCAAGCACAAGGCTAGGCCTCGCATCATTGTGGATGAGGAAGAAGCCGAGGGTCCATCTCAACCCCCCCCCCCCTCTAGCAATGCTTTCAAATGGATGGCACGGGCCCTCAAGAAAGTGGTTTGCTTGAACAATAAGATTGAGCAAGGCTCAAGCATCTCGTGAACGTCTCCGTGAAGAGGGTCTCTCCATTGAATCCCCGGTTCTTGATAGCATCACAGATTGGGATGCTTGGCAAGCTAAGGACTCCAAGGGCAAGCTCATTGAATGGTCCGAGGAAGAAGGAGACGAAGCCACTAGCTCTCGCCACCGTGATCCCTCCCCGGCTCCGGAAGCCTCTTCCTCATCCTCCGAGTGATTTGGGACGTTTGTATCTTGGTCTCTCTCTTTTTGGTATGTTGATGCCAAAGGGGGAGAGAACGATATATTAGGAAACGGGCATTTGCATGGTCCCTCAAGCTTTCTTTGATTTGCATCTCTCTTTTGCTTGAGGGAGTTTGATTTGAACTATTTGGAACTTCGTTTGTTTACGTTATTCGTATCTTTCGTGAACCTCGTTATATTATGATCATGTGTGAACCTCGTTTCATATTATCTATGTATTGTGTGTGTTATGTGCTATCATTGTCATATTGCTATTATATATCATGCCTTAGTAATTTCAATATGAAAAGAGCATATCTTTAGGGGGAGCTCCGTTCATATTGAGTCCGTAATCATGCAAATAATTATGTTGTCATCAATTACCAAAAAGGGGGAGATTGAAAGATCATCGTCCGTTTTGGTAATTATATGACAACATAACTGTTTGATCTAATGTTTGTTCAAATGATGAAAATGCCCAGGTTATTAGGTTCACTATATTTATGGGGCTAATGCTTGAGATATTCGAAAAGTGCTAAGAGAAAGAAAGCCAGGGAACCAAAATGTGCAGGGGCGGAAGCTCCGGTGAACCCACCGGAGGCTCCGGTAAATCCACCGGAGGCTCAGCCCTCTGCTGCCACTCAGCCTGTGCGCAAATAGGCTCCGGTGCGCATCCGGTGGTTCCTCCGCCAAAATACCCTTCTGTTGGAAAGTGGCGGAGGTTCCACCGGAGGCTCCGGTGGACATCCGGTGGCCCCCTGGTCCAAGTGCAAATGGACTCCGGTGGAGGGTCCGGTGGTGGCTCCGCAAGATACCCCTTCTGTTGGAAAGTGGCGGAGGTTCCACCGGAGCCTCCGGTGCGGGTCCGGTGGGCGGAACCTCCGCCCAATCCACCGGAGCCTCCGGCCTCCTCAGCAGCGCGCAAAGGATAAGGCACTGCGCAACTGCGCAGTGCACAGAAGACCCACCGGAGCCTCCGGTGAAACCACCGGAGCCTCCGGTGCCCTGGACTGCAAACGGCCACTTGAGCGCCAAGAGTATAAATACCCCTTCACCTACCTCATAAATGCCAAGCTTTTCCCATTCTCTCTCCTAGCCATTAATGAAAGCTTCAACCACCTAGATCTCCCACTCCGTCCACCCAATCACTCCCAAACTTGGTGGAGAGCTAGAGGAGACCTAGATCCACACTTCCACCAAAGGAATCTCAAATCCATCCACCACAACCTAGTAGATCTAGAATCCTACTTGAGGCCTAGAAACCTTAGTAGATCTCGTGCTTGTAGTTTTCACCTTGTTGCAAGAAGCTACGGATTGCTTGAGAGCCTCCATCCATCTTGTGGAGTGACCTCAAGCCCTTGTAAAGGTTTGGTCAACGCCTTCAAGTCGACCTCATAGTGGAAACGAGCATCTCCCTCACCGGAGAAGCTCAAGGAGAACAAGGTGTGCACAACCGTGCTATTGAGGAGCGCCTAGGTGGCTCCCCACCTCTCCAACGTAGACGTACTTCTCTTTGAGAAGGAACTACGGTGAATCATATCCTTGTCTCCTTGTTTACACTTGTTGTTTGCTTTACTACCTTACGCTTTATTTCCGTTGCGCATACTACTCTCTTCACATAGGTTGTTCACCTAGTTGCACATCTAGAGAATCGTATCTTATCTTACTAGGCCCCTTAAAAAGAAAAGAAAAGAAAAATTGGTAGTCAACCTATTCACCCCCCTCTAGTTGACCATAGTGCACTTTCAGAAGGTTGTTCCTTCCATCTTGCTGGCGCACCTCCTCTCTGCGGCTCGACGGGGAACCGTCCCGCTGCTGACGCCGCTGCTCCGCCCTCTCTCTACTCAGCCTGGAGTTGAGTTCCCTCCAATCCCCTCCACCGTTCATCTCCTTGAACCGGCGCTTGCCACGCCGGTCATCTCGCCCACGCTCCATGGCGACAAGGAACGCCGGAAGCTTGGGATCAGACACGACGAGAAGAATGGCATGCGCTCGCCCGGTCCATCACACGTGTTTTCCCAGGCCACGCACTCTCGCGGCGCGGTTGCAGTCAGTCACTTCACATGCATGTGGCCAAATGGCCAATCCTACTCCTAGCTGCCGATGGACAGTACGTGGCCAGGCTTTATTGTTCACTATGCATAGCTGCTAGTATTGGCGTCGTGATCTTAGATGTGGCTAGCTTTTTCTGCACTCTGATGAGACTCTGCCTCGGATGGAGCAGGTGTTTCCGGCCAAGGCGTGCTCCTGCTCTTGGTCCTTTGGATTCGATGGGGTTGGGTGGAAGGACTCTTGGTCCATCTGTCATCATGACGAGACTATACAACACTTGTTCTTCGAATGCAATATTGCTAGTTCTATATGGTCAATCATTCAAATAGGTTCTACCTTATATCCACCAACAAGCATTGCTAATCTTTTTGGGAATTGGCTTAATGGTGTGGATAAAAGGTTCAAAAGGCTTATTAGGGTGGCAGCGCTTGCCGTTATTTGGTCGCTGTGGCTATGTAGAAATGACAAGGTTTTTGATGATCATTAGGCGTTTACTTTGTAATGCGTCTTACTTTGGTTCGTTTTTCTATCAGCTGTGTGCATTTTTTAAATGCAGAGGCTGGGTGTAATACTTACTTTAAGTAATAAAAGCTCCCTTTATCAAAAATGTGTCCTCCGACGCAACGCTGCTGGAAGCTGGCCATGACCTCGGGCGCCTCCACGCGAAACAAACTCCCGAAGCGTCCATGTACGATTCTACTGGTCGACGTACGACGGTACGAGTCTCCTGTTCTACTAGTCGACTCGAATAGTAGCAGTGGTAAAATGTGGAAAGTTGAAGGTTGATTCTACGGCCGCGTAACATGTCTGGCCGGCTTGGACGTGCTAGCTACACGATATTGATGCAAGTATGTACGTACGTACAAGTTGTTCAACCAGAGATGTGCCAGGACTTATGCCCTCAGACTAGTGCATATGCATGATTGTGTCTCCAGCGCCCCTCACATGGATTAGCTAGCTAGGAGTATATATGTCGACTTCCATGTTTTTGATAAATTAACCTAAAATGATTGATCGTGATTGTGTTGTGCACGTTGTTACTACATGAGTTAATGGACTAGCTTTCTTTCTTTTTTATTAAAACAGACAAGTGTGGATCCGTATGTATTTCTATTCAATCGCATATATTGTCTAGGTATATCAATTAGTGGCATTTTGGTAAAGTGCCACTAAATATCCTATCGTAGTGGCACTTTGCCAAAATACCACTATAGGTCATAGCATTTAGTGGCACTTTGTCAAAGTGTCACTATAGGTCATGACATTTAGTGGCAATTTC
Source organism: Alopecurus myosuroides (assembly GCA_028641055.1). NCBI lineage: Eukaryota > Viridiplantae > Streptophyta > Magnoliopsida > Poales > Poaceae > Alopecurus > Alopecurus myosuroides. The sequence goes on from CM054059.1 coordinate 503,171,739, forward strand.
TCAAAGTGCCACTATAGGCCATTACCCATAGTGGCACTTTGTCAAAATACCAATATATGTCATGCCATTTAGTGGCACTTTATCAAAGTGCCACTATAGACATGCCATTTAGTGTCACTTTGGCAAAGTGCCACAGTAGGTCATGACATCAAAGTGTCACTATAGACAAGTCATTTAGTAGCACTTTGACAAAGTGCCATAATAGACCATACCTACTGTGGCACTTTGACAAAGTGCCACTATAGGTCATATCTATAGTGGCACTTTGAAAGTGCCCCTATATATATATACCGTGGTGTAGTGATAGGTCATTCTGCCTGACTACCGCGGGAGTAATGCAGAACAACGCTGTGGCCCGGTGACCAAGCTCACCAGCTAGAACCGCCACTGTTGTTGTGACTCTCCGTGCCATGAGGCAGCCTTAAAGGATGAATAAAAGTGCAACTTCATACCTACTTGACTTCTCCATTTCATCAAGCTTTTTACTGGTATTATAAACTTTTTTTTTCAGACAGACTCACCTTCTCAAATTTATTCTGTCGGTGGAAATAATAGAATTTAGGTTCCTAGTAGCACATGGCTGTCTCCTCCATCCTCACTAGTAGATCCCGGAAGAACTGCACTAAGAAATAGTTTTACTTGATGCACTTCAAATTACGAAGAAGAATTTTAATTTTATGTAGGTTTTGCAAAAAATTATATACAAATAAACTTTTCATCTTAGAATGCAGGGGCGGAGCTACTTAGGCGCCGACGTGGATCATGGCATTGCTGTGGTTGGCGAGTTACACTTTCAAACTCGGTGTCTTGACGCTCGTGATAAAGGTGCTTGGACTCACCTTAGTCCCAGCATAGAATGCACCCAGTTGAAGACAGATAACGCATTTAGTCAGGTTGTCCAACCAATGTGATAGTACATTCTTGTCCAAGTACGGAGAACTCAAAGATGCAACTATCATTGATCCATATTCAAGGTGCTGACTGGAACACCGCTTCATGTCTGGCGTGAAAACCGTTGTCTCACCTTATATGGCGGACTCAGCGACGTTAAACTTGCTTCATTACTTTGTTGAAGGCATTGTCTACACGATGAAATTCATTGTTCCGTTCATCTACGGCCAGATCATGGTGACCATGGAGCAAGGACGTCTATCTTCATGAAGACGTTGTTGTCGGAGAAGTCGACTTATTCGTAGGTGTCCTACATAGCATGTTGTAATGTTTCGGTCATGTGGTTACATTTGTTTTGTGCTCTCCATAATAATTAATAATACTAGTTGTGTGTATCATCGCGATGTAGACGCTGGGGTTTCGACCTCTTTTTCAAGAGAAAAAAAGCTGGATATTTTTAATTTTTCTATTTTAACAAATAGATATCGAGTTTAGTCAAGGGGATGCACCATGAGAATGGTGTTTCTGATCTCTAAGATGTGACTCTCTAGCTTCAAGAATCAGAATACCCAAGAGCATATGGGGCATGATCAATCCTCATCCTGGCACACAACCCATGTCCAGATGAAGTGATTACACTCCATGGATCTGATTTTCTTTGCTATTAGATAAGTGACTCTAATATTACACTTTATTACACTATATAAGCATTGTGAGGGTTAGAAATGTTCTTTTTTCTGTCTTGCCTTGTTTTGGATGAGATGACCCAACCATGAAGGATAAGAGAGGATAAAGGCCATCTACACATCGTCCTCTACGAAGAATTTGTTTCGTGACCTGATCCTTGATCAAAAATAAACTTGGATGAAATTCGAGAAAGACATTGTTATCAGTGGTAAAACGATGAACAGATTAAAGATTTCTCGAAGAACTAGGGACATACAGAATATTGCGAAGGGAAAACTTTTGAGCATGATTGCGAATAATTGAATTTCCAACATGTCTAATAATCATACCTTGTCCACTAGTTGTATTCACCTTATCACGACCATTGTATGTGTCACGAACAGAAAGCTTGTTTAATTCTCCTGTGATGTGGTGAGTAGCACCCGAGTCACAACACCAATTGGTGTCAATACCATAAGCATGAGATTCTTTGGAAACATCATCATCATTGTTTTCCTGAAACCGATACCAGCACTCTTTGGCAAGATGTCCTTCCCTACCACAGATTTGGCATGTGTCATCAACCCATGGTGAAGTGCGACGTCGTCCTCGGCCTCTACCACGCCCACCACCAGTAGGCGCTCTACCTCCTCGATTATATCCACTTTGGTTGCGAGTATAGTCATTGCGACAATAATCATCACGACGTCTATCTTCCTGACGCCTATCATCCCTTCTGTCTTCACGTCCATCTCGACGCTGATCCGTGCGCTGTCCAAAGCCACGTCTGTATCCACTTTGGTGGCGAGAGCGAGCTGCTGCATTGGCTGATATTTCAAACCCGGAATTTGATGATCCAAGCATCTCTTGGCGCTGGTCATAGGACTGGATCTGAGAGAAGAGTTCGGCAACAGTAAGGGAAGATTTAACCACTCCGAGTGCAGCAACAATTGCATCGTAATCATGCCCGAGTCCAGCCAAAATAAAAGACACGAGCTCTTCTTCTTCCATGGGTTTATCAGCTGCAGCGAGATCATATGCAAGAGTTTGCATCTTTGCGAAAAACGCCTCTGTAGTCAAACTATTTTTCTTGGTGTTTGCCAATGCGATCCGAAGATTCGTGATCCGAGATCGATTTTGAGATGCAAACATCTCCTCCACCTTCTTCCATACTTCAGTAGCATGCTCCAATCGAATAACATGCATGAGTATTTCCCTCGATAGCGAGTTAACGAGGAAATTGAGTACTTGATGATCACGAGAGAGCCATGATGCGTACTCAGGATTTATCACTGTAATTGAATCTTTGCCTGCTACCGGATTGGCCACTGTAATCTTCTCCGGAGGAGCAATTTCCGAGCCATCAAGAAAGCCTGTAAGCATTGCTCCACGAATAGCCGGTAATACTTGTGATTTCCATATTGGGTAATTGGACCTCGTCAATTTTTCTGACGGAGGGGAACCAAGGTTCGGGGCAGCAGAGGTTGAAGATGACGCCATGACTGCTAACTTGCGGAACTTTGATGAACTAGAGCGAGATCAATCGATCGATCTAATTGCTGAGATGTTTCTTTGGAAGAGGTGGCTCTAATACCATGCAAAACTTCTGTATTTGATTCTACTCGGCGTGATAATACCGAGTCTTGGTCGCGTTTATTTATACACGGATACATGGCGGTATGTCCAATCCTACTAGGCCTAGAGCTCTACCACGATCGGTATTGAATCCGATACGTTTTACAATATGGAAACTAATTCCTATTCTAACACGGAGCATCCTGAAATCTATGGGCTGAGATATCGCCTTATGTTGAAACTTCTTAGACCTTTTGGTATCTTCATGACTAGCAACATAATTTGCCTTCCGTTGTGTGATGTAATGTTGGGTCATGGGATGTTTTTGTGAAAACTATAAAACAGTAATAAATGTCTAGTTCAGTTAGATGTCTAGAGTACGCTCGAGTTGCAAATATCTCCAAGGCGGCGACTCGTCGGATTTACCTGCTCAGTGCGAAACCGCAGCATGTTGTGCTGCCCTATGGTGCCTGACCAGCTCCTCGAGCTTCCAGTCATGAGGATCGTTCCAGGCCATGACCGGCGGAGAGAAACAAGTGCTCGGCGAAGACGATGCCACCTTCCAGTGCACAGAGCTGCATGCCGAAGCCAAGCCCATCGTGTGCCACACAAGAAAGCATGCTCCCAGCTCGACCCTAGTGCGCTCAGGAGCGATCTCGTCTCCAGGACTAAGGCACCGACCAATAAGGTATAGGTGATGGCAACATCGACTCGGCTGTAACCATATCTGCCGCTCAACTGGAACAGCACGAGAGAGGCGACAATGGCTAGAGGCGAGACAATACGAATGCAGTAGCCAAACCAAGAGTGCATAAGGGAGAGCTCCATCTCCATCACTGTCCACATGTGTGCACGGTCATCCATCAGCCTCCAGATTATTTTGTTTGTCACATAATCAACCTCACCCGGGCTGTCTTCATCCCCCTCGATCACGGAATCAACTACCCCATGCTTGCAGATGTGAAACAGGGAGTGAGCATAGTGAAGAAGGAGTTCGTCATCAACATCATCAAAGTCGTTGTACTCGTCTTGATGCTCGGCATAAAAATGTTGGCGATTCTTGTCACACGCCATCACCTTGAGAGAGCGCCGGAGACTGCTGAAGTTGGCACACCACAGAGCCCATGTTCTCTCCCCATACTTTGCAACACCCATGACCGACATCAATATGGCAGCTAGCATGAGCAATATCCCACTTCCAACGATATGCTTGTATAGGACATATCCAGCTCCCAGGACCCACTACAGGAATGGCAATATGTGCCGACGGCCAAAACAGGTGCCGACGGCCAAATGTCGGACACCGTCGGCACAGGGGGTGAGACCCCCAGCCTGCGCCAGAGGCCGTCGGCACGAATCTGGCCGTCGGCACAAGACCACAGAGGCCGACGGTGGCCCTCGGCAATACTTTAGCCGTCGGCACACGGTCAAAGAGGCCGACGGTGGCCCTCGGCGGCCGAAAGGCCGTCGGCACTGCTTACTGCGACGTACTGCGCCCGCTGGCTGGGCCCTACCCAGCACTATGCCGACGGCTTTGCCGTCGGCACAGGTGATTTTTTTTTTCTTATTTTGTGCATGCATGTGTATTTATTAGTTACTATCAATTGATAAAATTAATATGTTAATATTTCATGTTTAAAATATAGAAATTCACAACCGTTACCATGTATCGAGAGATCTAAGTCGATTTCATTTATTCATACTACACCGACACAACTATCGAGTGGGTTTTCACACACTAAGTCTGTTTTATTTGTGTTTTATGTTCCTATGGCCTACCCTAACACAACCAATCACCTAGTTCCACAATGCTACCCCCTTTCGACGCCGTTACCGCGTGTTTCCGTATAAGTCCGGTATCTCTCCTGCGGGTCTAGGGTTTCACCGGAGGGGTGGATCCGGAGCGTCTGGACCCCAACACAAGCAAGTTTATGCCATAGCATGTTATTATAGGTGTGTTGTGTGCTTTTGATGGCAAAGATTTCACTCCGGGGTGTGGGCCGCTTCACCGGCATCCACTTCTCTCTCGTGAGTTTACACGCGCTTACAGGGTGAAACCCCCGTATCGGACGAAACGTCGTGAATCTTCCGAAGAGGTGGGTTCTACCTTGTTGTTTTATGTTCCTATGGCCTACCCTAACACAACCAATCACCTAGTTCCACAATGCTACCCCCTTTCGACGCCGTTACCGCGTGTTTCCGTATAAGTCCGGTATCTCTCCTACGGGTCTAGGGTTTCACCGGAGGGGTGGATCCGGAGCGTCTGGACCCCAACACAAGCAAGTTTATGCCATAGCATGTCATTATAGGTGTGTTGTGTGCTTTTGATGGCAAAGATTTGACTCCGGGGTGTGGGCCGCTTCACCGGCATCCACTTCTCTCTCGTGAGTTTACACGCGCTTATAGGGTGAAACCCCCGTATCGGACGAAACGTCGTGAATCTTCCTAAGAGGTGGGTTCTACCTTGTTGTTTTATGTTCCTATGGCCTACCCTAACACAACCAATCACCTAGTTCCACAATGCTACCCCCTTTCGACGCCGTTACCGCGTGTTTCCGTATAAGTCCGGTATCTCTCCTGCGGGTCTAGGGTTTCACCGGAGGGGTGGATCCGGAGCGTCTGGACCCCAACACAAGCAAGTTTATGCCATAGCATGTTATTATAGGTGTGTTGTGTGCTTTTGATGGCAAAGATTTCACTCCGGGGTGTGGGCCGCTTCACCGGCATCCACTTCTCTCTCGTGAGTTTACACGCGCTTATAGGGTGAAACCCCCGTATCGGACGAAACGTCGTGAATCTTCCGAAGAGGTGGGTTCTACCTTGTTGTTTTATGTTCCTATGGCCTACCCTAACACAACCAATCACCTAGTTCCACAATGCTACCCCCTTTCGACGCCGTTACCGCGTGTTTCCGTATAAGTCCGGTATCTCTCCTGCGGGTCTAGGGTTTCACCGGAGGGGTGGATCCGGAGCGTCTGGACCCCAACACAAGAAAGTTTATGCCATAGCATGTCATTATAGGTGTGTTGTGTGCTTTTGATGGCAAAGATTTCACTCCGGGGTGTGGGCCGCTTCACCGGCATCCACTTCTCTCTCGTGAGTTTACACGCGCTTATAGGGTGAAACCCCCGTATCGGACGAAACGTCGTGAATCTTCCTAAGAGGTGGGTTCTACCTTGTTGTTTTATGTTCCTATGGCCTACCCTAACACAACCAATCACCTAGTTCCACAATGCTACCCCCTTTCGACGCCGTTACCGCGTGTTTCCGTATAAGTCCGGTATCTCTCCTGCGGGTCTAGGGTTTCACCGGAGGGGTGGATCCGGAGCGTCTGGACCCCAACACAAGCAAGTTTATGCCATAGCATGTTATTATAGGTGTGTTGTGTGCTTTTTATGGCAAAGATTTCACTCCGGGGTGTGGGCCGCTTCACCGGCATCCACTTCTCTCTCGTGAGTTTACACGCGCTTATAGGGTGAAACCCCCGTATCGGACGAAACGTCGTGAATCTTCCGAAGAGGTGGGTTCTACCTTGTTGTTTTATGTTCCTATGGCCTACCCTAACACAACCAATCACCTAGTTCCACAATGCTACCCCCTTTCGACGCCGTTACCGCGTGTTTCCGTATAAGTCCGGTATCTCTCCTGCGGGTCTAGGGTTTCACCGGAGGGGTGGATCCGGAGCGTCTGGACCCCAACACAAGCAAGTTTATGCCATAGCATGTCATTATAGGTGTGTTGTGTGCTTTTGATGGCAAAGATTTCACTCCGGGGTGTGGGCCGCTTCACCGGCATCCACTTCTCTCTCGTGAGTTTACACGCGCTTATAGGGTGAAACCCCCGTATCGGACGAAACGTCGTGAATCTTCCTAAGAGGTGGGTTCTACCTTGTTGTTTTATGTTCCTATGGCCTACCCTAACACAACCAATCACCTAGTTCCACAATGCTACCCCCTTTCGACGCCGTTACCGCGTGTTTCCGTATAAGTCCGGTATCTCTCCTGCGGGTCTAGGGTTTCACCGGAGGGGTGGATCCGGAGCGTCTGGACCCCAACACAAGCAAGTTTATGCCATAGCATGTTATTATAGGTGTGTTGTGTGCTTTTGATGGCAAAGATTTCACTCCGGGGTGTGGGCCGCTTCACCGGCATCCACTTCTCTCTCGTGAGTTTACACGCGCTTATAGGGTGAAACCCCCGTATCGGACGAAACGTCGTGAATCTTCCGAAGAGGTGGGTTCTACCTTGTTGTTTTATGTTCCTATGGCCTACCCTAACACAACCAATCACCTAGTTCCACAATGCTACCCCCTTTCGACGCCGTTACCGCGTGTTTCCGTATAAGTCCGGTATCTCTCCTGCGGGTCTAGGGTTTCACCGGAGGGGTGGATCCGGAGCGTCTGGACCCCAACACAAGCAAGTTTATGCCATATCATGTCATTATAGGTGTGTTGTGTGCTTTTGATGGCAAAGATTTCACTCCGGGGTGTGGGCCGCTTCACCGGCATCCACTTCTCTCTCGTGAGTTTACACGCGCTTATAGGGTGAAACCCCCGTATCGGACGAAACGTCGTGAATCTTCCTAAGAGGTGGGTTCTACCTTGTTGTTTTATGTTCCTATGGCCTACCCTAACACAACCAATCACCTAGTTCCACAATGCTACCCCCTTTCGACCCCGTTACCGCGTGTTTCCGTATAAGTCCGGTATCTCTCCTGCGGGTCTAGGGTTTCACCGGAGGGGTGGATCCGGAGCGTCTGGACCCCAACACAAGCAAGTTTATGCCATAGCATGTTATTATAGGTGTGTTGTTTGCTTTTGATGGCAAAGATTTCACTCCGGGGTGTGGGCCGCTTCACCGGCATCCACTTCTCTCTCGTGAGTTTACACGCGCTTATAGGGTGAAACCCCCGTATCGGACGAAACGTCGTGAATCTTCCGAAGAGGTGGGTTCTACCTTGTTGTTTTATGTTCCTATGGCCTACCCTAACACAACCAATCACCTAGTTCCACAATGCTACCCCCTTTCGACGCCGTTACCGCGTGTTTCCGTATAAGTCCGGTATCTCTCCTGCGGGTCTAGGGTTTCACCGGAGGGGTGGATCCGGAGCGTCTGGACCCCAACACAAGCAAGTTTATGCCATAGCATGTCATTATAGGTGTGTTGTGTGCTTTTGATGGCAAAGATTTCACTCCGGGGTGTGGGCCGCTTCACCGGCATCCACTTCTCTCTCGTGAGTTTACACGCGCTTATAGGGTGAAACCCCCGTATCGGACGAAACGTCGTGAATCTTCCTAAGAGGTGGGTTCTACCTTGTTGTTTTATGTTCCTATGGCCTACCCTAACACAACCAATCACCTAGTTCCACAATGCTACCCCCTTTCGACGCCGTTACCGCGTGTTTCCGTATAAGTCCGGTATCTCTCCTGCGGGTCTAGGGTTTCACCGGAGGGGTGGATCCGGAGCGTCTGGACCCCAACACAAGCAAGTTTATGCCATAGCATGTTATTATAGGTGTGTTGTGTGCTTTTGATGGCAAAGATTTGACTCCGGGGTGTGGGCCGCTTCACCGGCATCCACTTCTCTCTCGTGAGTTTACACGCGCTTATAGGGTGAAACCCCCGTATCAGACGAAACGTCGTGAATCTTCCGAAGAGGTGGGTTCTACCTTGTTGTTTTATGTTCCTATGGCCTACCCTAACACAACCAATCACCTAGTTCCACAATGATACCCCCTTTCGACGCCGTTACCGCGTGTTTCCGTATAAGTCCGGTATCTCTCCTGCGGGTCTAGGGTTTCACCGGAGGGGTGGATCCGGAGCGTCTGGACCCCAACACAAGCAAGTTTATGCCATAGCATGTCATTATAGGTGTGTTGTGTGCTTTTGATGGCAAAGATTTCACTCCGGGGTGTGGGCCGCTTCACCGGCATCCACTTCTCTCTCGTGAGTTTACACGCGCTTATAGGGTGAAACCCCCGTATCGGACGAAACGTCATGAATCTTCCTAAGAGGTGGGTTCTACCTTGTTGTTTTATGTTCCTATGGCCTACCCTAACACAACCAATCACCTAGTTCCACAATGCTACCCCCTTTCGACGCCGTTACCGCGTGTTTCCGTATAAGTCCGGTATCTCTCCTGCGGGTCTAGGGTTTCACCGGAGGGGTGGATCCGGAGCGTCTGGACCCCAACACAAGCAAGTTTATGCCATAGCATGTTATTATAGGTGTGTTGTGTGCTTTTGATGGCAAAGATTTCACTCCGGGGTGTGGGCCGCTTCACCGGCTTCCACTTCTCTCTCGTGAGTTTACACGCGCTTATAGGGTGAAACCCCCGTATCGGACGAAACGTCGTGAATCTTCCGAAGAGGTGGGTTCTACCTTGTTGTTTTATGTTCCTATGGCCTACCCTAACACAACCAATCACCTAGTTCCACAATGCTACCCCCTTTCGACGCCGTTACCGCGTGTTTCCGTATAAGTCCGGTATCTCTCCTGCGGGTCTAGGGTTTCACCGGAGGGGTGGATCCGGAGCGTCTGGACCCCAACACAAGCAAGTTTATGCCATAGCATGTCATTATAGGTGTGTTGTGTGCTTTTGATGGCAAAGATTTCACTCCGGGGTGTGGGCCGCTTCACCGGCATCCACTTCTCTCTCGTGAGTTTACACGCGCTTATAGGGTGAAACCCCCGTATCGGACGAAACGTCGTGAATCTTCCTAAGAGGTGGGTTCTACCTTGTTGTTTTATGTTCCTATGGCCTACCCTAACACAACCAATCACCTAGTTCCACAATGCTACCCCCTTTCGACGCCGTTACCGCGTGTTTCCGTATAAGTCCGGTATCTCTCCTGCGGGTCTAGGGTTTCACCGGAGGGGTGGATCCGGAGCGTCTGGACCCCAACACAAGCAAGTTTATGCCATAGCATGTTATTATAGGTGTGTTGTGTGCTTTTGATGGCAAAGATTTGACTCCGGGGTGTGGGCCGCTTCACCGGCATCCACTTCTCTCTCGTGAGTTTACACGCGCTTATAGGGTGAAACCCCCGTATCGGACGAAACGTCGTGAATCTTCCGAAGAGGTGGGTTCTACCTTGTTGTTTTATGTTCCTATGGCCTACCCTAACACAACCAATCACCTAGTTACACAATGCTACCCCCTTTCGACGCCGTTACCGCGTGTTTCCGTATAAGTCCGGTATCTCTCCTGCGGGTCTAGGGTTTCACCGGAGGGGTGGATCCGGAGCGTCTGGACCCCAACACAAGCAAGTTTATGCCATAGCATGTCATTATAGGTGTGTTGTGTGCTTTTGATGGCAAAGATTTCACTCCGGGGTGTGGGCCGCTTCACCGGCATCCACTTCTCTCTCGTGAGTTTACACGCGCTTATAGGGTGAAACCCCCGTATCGGACGAAACGTCGTGAATCTTCCGAAGAGGTGGGTTCTACCTTGTTGTTTTATGTTCCTATGGCCTACCCTAACACAACCAATCACCTAGTTCCACAATGCTACCCCCTTTCGACGCCGTTACCGCGTGTTTCCGTATAAGTCCGGTATCTCTCCTGCGGGTCTAGGGTTTCACCGGAGGGGTGGATCCGGAGCGTCTGGACCCCAACACAAGCAAGTTTATGCCATAGCATGTCATTATAGGTGTGTTGTGTGCTTTTGATGGCAAAGATTTCACTCCGGGGTGTGGGCCGCTTCACCGGCATCCACTTCTCTCTCGTGAGTTTACACGCGCTTATAGGGTGAAACCCCCGTATCGGACGAAACGTCGTGAATCTTCCGAAGAGGTGGGTTCTACCTTGTTGTTTTATGTTCCTATGGCCTACCCTAACACAACCAATCACCTAGTTCCACAATGCTACCCCCTTTCGACGCCGTTACCGCGTGTTTCCATATAAGTCCGGTATCTCTCCTGCGGGTCTAGGGTTTCACCGGAGGGGTGGATCCGGAGCGTCTGGACCCCAACACAAGCAAGTTTATGCCATAGCATGTTATTATAGGTGTGTTGTGTGCTTTTGATGGCAAAGATTTCACTCCGGGGTGTGGGCCGCTTCACCGGCATCCACTTCTCTCTCGTGAGTTTACACGCGCTTATAGGGTGAAACCCCCGTATCGGACGAAACGTCGTGAATCTTCCTAAGAGGTGGGTTCTACCTTGTTGTTTTATGTTCCTATGGCCTACCCTAACACAACCAATCACCTAGTTCCACAATGCTACCCCCTTTCGACGCCGTTACCGCGTGTTTCCGTATAAGTCCGGTATCTCTCCTGCGGGTCTAGGGTTTCACCGGAGGGGTGGATCCGGAGCGTCTGGACCCCAACACAAGCAAGTTTATGCCATAGCATGTTATTATAGGTGTGTTGTGTGCTTTTGATGGCAAAGATTTCACTCCGGGGTGTGGGCCGCTTCACCGGCATCCACTTCTCTCTCGTGAGTTTACACGCGCTTATAGGGTGAAACCCCCGTATCGGACGAAACGTCGTGAATCTTCCGAAGAGGTGGGTTCTACCTTGTTGTTTTATGTTCCTATGGCCTACCCTAACACAACCAATCACCTAGTTCCACAATGCTACCCCCTTTCGACGCCGTTACCGCGTGTTTCCGTATAAGTCCGGTATCTCTCCTGCGGGTCTAGGGTTTCACCGGAGGGGTGGATCCGGAGCGTCTGGACCCCAACACAAGAAAGTTTATGCCATAGCATGTCATTATAGGTGTGTTGTGTGCTTTTGATGGCAAAGATTTCACTCCGGGGTGTGGGCCGCTTCACCGGCATCCACTTCTCTCTCGTGAGTTTACACGCGCTTATAGGGTGAAACCCCCGTATCGGACGAAACGTCGTGAATCTTCCTAAGAGGTGGGTTCTACCTTGTTGTTTTATGTTCCTATGGCCTACCCTAACACAACCAATCACCTAGTTCCACAATGCTACCCCCTTTCGACGCCGTTACCGCGTGTTTCCGTATAAGTCCGGTATCTCTCCTGCGGGTCTAGGGTTTCACCGGAGGGGTGGATCCGGAGCGTCTGGACCCCAACACAAGCAAGTTTATGCCATAGCATGTTATTATAGGTGTGTTGTGTGCTTTTTATGGCAAAGATTTCACTCCGGGGTGTGGGCCGCTTCACCGGCATCCACTTCTCTCTCGTGAGTTTACACGCGCTTATAGGGTGAAACCCCCGTATCGGACGAAACGTCGTGAATCTTCCGAAGAGGTGGGTTCTACCTTGTTGTTTTATGTTCCTATGGCCTACCCTAACACAACCAATCACCTAGTTCCACAATGCTACCCCCTTTCGACGCCGTTACCGCGTGTTTCCGTATAAGTCCGGTATCTCTCCTGCGGGTCTAGGGTTTCACCGGAGGGGTGGATCCGGAGCGTCTGGACCCCAACACAAGCAAGTTTATGCCATAGCATGTCATTATAGGTGTGTTGTGTGCTTTTGATGGCAAAGATTTCACTCCGGGGTGTGGGCCGCTTCACCGGCATCCACTTCTCTCTCGTGAGTTTACACGCGCTTATAGGGTGAAACCCCCGTATCGGACGAAACGTCGTGAATCTTCCTAAGAGGTGGGTTCTACCTTGTTGTTTTATGTTCCTATGGCCTACCCTAACACAACCAATCACCTAGTTCCACAATGCTACCCCCTTTCGACGCCGTTACCGCGTGTTTCCGTATAAGTCCGGTATCTCTCCTGCGGGTCTAGGGTTTCACCGGAGGGGTGGATCCGGAGCGTCTGGACCCCAACACAAGCAAGTTTATGCCATAGCATGTTATTATAGGTGTGTTGTGTGCTTTTGATGGCAAAGATTTCACTCCGGGGTGTGGGCCGCTTCACCGGCATCCACTTCTCTCTCGTGAGTTTACACGCGCTTATAGGGTGAAACCCCCGTATCGGACGAAACGTCGTGAATCTTCCGAAGAGGTGGGTTCTACCTTGTTGTTTTATGTTCCTATGGCCTACCCTAACACAACCAATCACCTAGTTCCACAATGCTACCCCCTTTCGACGCCGTTACCGCGTGTTTCCGTATAAGTCCGGTATCTCTCCTGCGGGTCTAGGGTTTCACCGGAGGGGTGGATCCGGAGCGTCTGGACCCCAACACAAGCAAGTTTATGCCATATCATGTCATTATAGGTGTGTTGTGTGCTTTTGATGGCAAAGATTTCACTCCGGGGTGTGGGCCGCTTCACCGGCATCCACTTCTCTCTCGTGAGTTTACACGCGCTTATAGGGTGAAACCCCCGTATCGGACGAAACGTCGTGAATCTTCCTAAGAGGTGGGTTCTACCTTGTTGTTTTATGTTCCTATGGCCTACCCTAACACAACCAATCACCTAGTTCCACAATGCTACCCCCTTTCGACCCCGTTACCGCGTGTTTCCGTATAAGTCCGGTATCTCTCCTGCGGGTCTAGGGTTTCACCGGAGGGGTGGATCCGGAGCGTCTGGACCCCAACACAAGCAAGTTTATGCCATAGCATGTTATTATAGGTGTGTTGTTTGCTTTTGATGGCAAAGATTTCACTCCGGGGTGTGGGCCGCTTCACCGGCATCCACTTCTCTCTCGTGAGTTTACACGCGCTTATAGGGTGAAACCCCCGTATCGGACGAAACGTCGTGAATCTTCCGAAGAGGTGGGTTCTACCTTGTTGTTTTATGTTCCTATGGCCTACCCTAACACAACCAATCACCTAGTTCCACAATGCTACCCCCTTTCGACGCCGTTACCGCGTGTTTCCGTATAAGTCCGGTATCTCTCCTGCGGGTCTAGGGTTTCACCGGAGGGGTGGATCCGGAGCGTCTGGACCCCAACACAAGCAAGTTTATGCCATAGCATGTCATTATAGGTGTGTTGTGTGCTTTTGATGGCAAAGATTTCACTCCGGGGTGTGGGCCGCTTCACCGGCATCCACTTCTCTCTCGTGAGTTTACACGCGCTTATAGGGTGAAACCCCCGTATCGGACGAAACGTCGTGAATCTTCCTAAGAGGTGGGTTCTACCTTGTTGTTTTATGTTCCTATGGCCTACCCTAACACAACCAATCACCTAGTTCCACAATGCTACCCCCTTTCGACGCCGTTACCGCGTGTTTCCGTATAAGTCCGGTATCTCTCCTGCGGGTCTAGGGTTTCACCGGAGGGGTGGATCCGGAGCGTCTGGACCCCAACACAAGCAAGTTTATGCCATAGCATGTTATTATAGGTGTGTTGTGTGCTTTTGATGGCAAAGATTTGACTCCGGGGTGTGGGCCGCTTCACCGGCATCCACTTCTCTCTCGTGAGTTTACACGCGCTTATAGGGTGAAACCCCCGTATCAGACGAAACGTCGTGAATCTTCCGAAGAGGTGGGTTCTACCTTGTTGTTTTATGTTCCTATGGCCTACCCTAACACAACCAATCACCTAGTTCCACAATGATACCCCCTTTCGACGCCGTTACCGCGTGTTTCCGTATAAGTCCGGTATCTCTCCTGCGGGTCTAGGGTTTCACCGGAGGGGTGGATCCGGAGCGTCTGGACCCCAACACAAGCAAGTTTATGCCATAGCATGTCATTATAGGTGTGTTGTGTGCTTTTGATGGCAAAGATTTCACTCCGGGGTGTGGGCCGCTTCACCGGCATCCACTTCTCTCTCGTGAGTTTACACGCGCTTATAGGGTGAAACCCCCGTATCGGACGAAACGTCATGAATCTTCCTAAGAGGTGGGTTCTACCTTGTTGTTTTATGTTCCTATGGCCTACCCTAACACAACCAATCACCTAGTTCCACAATGCTACCCCCTTTCGACGCCGTTACCGCGTGTTTCCGTATAAGTCCGGTATCTCTCCTGCGGGTCTAGGGTTTCACCGGAGGGGTGGATCCGGAGCGTCTGGACCCCAACACAAGCAAGTTTATGCCATAGCATGTTATTATAGGTGTGTTGTGTGCTTTTGATGGCAAAGATTTCACTCCGGGGTGTGGGCCGCTTCACCGGCTTCCACTTCTCTCTCGTGAGTTTACACGCGCTTATAGGGTGAAACCCCCGTATCGGACGAAACGTCGTGAATCTTCCGAAGAGGTGGGTTCTACCTTGTTGTTTTATGTTCCTATGGCCTACCCTAACACAACCAATCACCTAGTTCCACAATGCTACCCCCTTTCGACGCCGTTACCGCGTGTTTCCGTATAAGTCCGGTATCTCTCCTGCGGGTCTAGGGTTTCACCGGAGGGGTGGATCCGGAGCGTCTGGACCCCAACACAAGCAAGTTTATGCCATAGCATGTCATTATAGGTGTGTTGTGTGCTTTTGATGGCAAAGATTTCACTCCGGGGTGTGGGCCGCTTCACCGGCATCCACTTCTCTCTCGTGAGTTTACACGCGCTTATAGGGTGAAACCCCCGTATCGGACGAAACGTCGTGAATCTTCCTAAGAGGTGGGTTCTACCTTGTTGTTTTATGTTCCTATGGCCTACCCTAACACAACCAATCACCTAGTTCCACAATGCTACCCCCTTTCGACGCCGTTACCGCGTGTTTCCGTATAAGTCCGGTATCTCTCCTGCGGGTCTAGGGTTTCACCGGAGGGGTGGATCCGGAGCGTCTGGACCCCAACACAAGCAAGTTTATGCCATAGCATGTTATTATAGGTGTGTTGTGTGCTTTTGATGGCAAAGATTTGACTCCGGGGTGTGGGCCGCTTCACCGGCATCCACTTCTCTCTCGTGAGTTTACACGCGCTTATAGGGTGAAACCCCCGTATCGGACGAAACGTCGTGAATCTTCCGAAGAGGTGGGTTCTACCTTGTTGTTTTATGTTCCTATGGCCTACCCTAACACAACCAATCACCTAGTTCCACAATGCTACCCCCTTTCGACGCCGTTACCGCGTGTTTCCGTATAAGTCCGGTATCTCTCCTGCGGGTCTAGGGTTTCACCGGAGGGGTGGATCCGGAGCGTCTGGACCCCAACACAAGCAAGTTTATGCCATAGCATGTCATTATAGGTGTGTTGTGTGCTTTTGATGGCAAAGATTTCACTCCGGGGTGTGGGCCGCTTCACCGGCATCCACTTCTCTCTCGTGAGTTTACACGCGCTTATAGGGTGAAACCCCCGTATCGGACGAAACGTCGTGAATCTTCCGAAGAGGTGGGTTCTACCTTGTTGTTTTATGTTCCTATGGCCTACCCTAACACAACCAATCACCTAGTTCCACAATGCTACCCCCTTTCGACGCCGTTACCGCGTGTTTCCGTATAAGTCCGGTATCTCTCCTGCGGGTCTAGGGTTTCACCGGAGGGGTGGATCCGGAGCGTCTGGACCCCAACACAAGCAAGTTTATGCCATAGCATGTCATTATAGGTGTGTTGTGTGCTTTTGATGGCAAAGATTTCACTCCGGGGTGTGGGCCGCTTCACCGGCATCCACTTCTCTCTCGTGAGTTTACACGCGCTTATAGGGTGAAACCCCCGTATCGGACGAAACGTCGTGAATCTTCCGAAGAGGTGGGTTCTACCTTGTTGTTTTATGTTCCTATGGCCTACCCTAACACAACCAATCACCTAGTTCCACAATGCTACCCCCTTTCGACGCCGTTACCGCGTGTTTCCATATAAGTCCGGTATCTCTCCTGCGGGTCTAGGGTTTCACCGGAGGGGTGGATCCGGAGCGTCTGGACCCCAACACAAGCAAGTTTATGCCATAGCATGTCATTATAGGTGTGTTGTGTGCTTTTGATGGCAAAGATTTCACTCCGGGGTGTGGGCCGCTTCACCGGCATCCACTTCTCTCTCGTGAGTTTACACGCGCTTATAGGGTGAAACCCCCGTATCGGACGAAACGTCGTGAATCTTCCTAAGAGGTGGGTTCTACCTTGTTGTTTTATGTTCCTATGGCCTACCCTAACACAACCAATCACCTAGTTCCACAATGCTACCCCCTTTCGACGCCGTTACCGCGTGTTTCCGTATAAGTCCGGTATCTCTCCTACGGGTCTAGGGTTTCACCGGAGGGGTGGATCCGGAGCGTCTGGACCCCAACACAAGCAAGTTTATGCCATAGAATGTCATTATAGGTGTGTTGTGTGCTTTTGATGGCAAAGATTTCACTCCGGGGTGTGGGCCGCTTCACCGGCATCCACTTCTCTCTCGTGAGTTTACACGCGCTTATAGGGTGAAACCCCCGTATCGGACGAAACGTCGTGAATCTTCCTAAGAGGTGGGTTCTACCTTGTTGTTTTATGTTCCTATGGCCTACCCTAACACAACCAATCACCTAGTTCCACAATGCTACCCCCTTTCGACGCCGTTACCGCGTGTTTCCGTATAAGTCCGGTATCTCTCCTGCGGGTCTAGGGTTTCACCGGAGGGGTGGATCCGGAGCGTCTGGACCCCAACACAAGCAAGTTTATGCCATAGCATGTTATTATAGGTGTGTTGTGTGCTTTTGATGGCAAAGATTTCACTCCGGGGTGTGGGCCGCTTCACCGGCATCCACTTCTCTCTCGTGAGTTTACACGCGCTTATAGGGTGAAACCCCCGTATCGGACGAAACGTCGTGAATCTTCCTAAGAGGTGGGTTCTACCTTGTTGTTTTATGTTCCTATGGCCTACCCTAACACAACCAATCACCTAGTTCCACAATGCTACCCCCTTTCGACGCCGTTACCGCGTGTTTCCGTATAAGTCCGGTATCTCTCCTGCGGGTCTAGGGTTTCACCGGAGGGGTGGATCCGGAGCGTCTGGACCCCAACACAAGCAAGTTTATGCCATAGCATGTCATTATAGGGGGGGCTCCGGAGCGTCTGGAAACCATCATGAAACATTATACAAATTATGTTTCACTTTATAATAAATAAAATAAAATGTAGTAGTATTTTTCAACTCATTTAAACAGTTGTATATATTCTATGGGTCATTCAACTATTTAATACTGTCATATACTATGATTTATCTCCAGTGCGCATCTTTGAACAACACGTCCATTTCATTGTAATTATATGCGGTTTTACCCTATTTCATGTGGCCACCTGATGTTCTTTTTCAAGGAGAGAATCAACTGAATACTGCTTATGTTTTCAGTATGTCAGAGATCCAGAATGCCCGTGGTATCATGGATGTACTAGCAGAGATGCTAAATGCTCTAGACCCTGGAAACAGAGAGGTACTAAAATTCCATTAGCATGCTTTTAATTCAACCTGCATGCATGATGTAAAAAATTAAATATGTGTTGGGGCACACCCTAGTTTTCAAAATCTAAAGACAAAGGAATGCATGATGTAAAAAATTAAATCCACAAATGGGAATAAGATACAGAAATACAAACTGGAATAAGATACAGACAAGGTGACAAAAATTATTTTAAAAAAAAATACATGTGCCGACGGTGGCCGTCGGCGTAGGGTCGCAGCAGAAAAAAATAAAAATACCTGTGCCGACGGTGGCCGTCGGCATAGGGTTTTAGATTTTTTTTTTGATAACACACGGGCAGGGGCCACGCGTTGACCCCCACCCGCGCGCGCACATCTGCATCTCGCCCCGCAGCCGCCGTCTTCCCCGCCGATCTCCCCCTTCGCCGCCGTTCCCGCTCGCCGCCGCCGCCCTCTCCCTTCCCCGCCGCCGCCCTCTCCCTTCCCCGCCGCCGCCCTCTCCCTTCCCCCTCTCTAGGCCGCTGCCGCAGCCCGTCCTCCCACGTCGCCGCCGCCCACCCGCGCCACCCATCCGCGCCGCCACCCGGCCACCTGCCCCGCCACCCACCCGCGCCGCCACCCACCTGCCGCGCCACCCCACCCGCGCCGCCACCCACCTGCCCCGCCGCCGCCCTCTCCCTTCACCCTCTGTAGGCCGCCGCCCTTCTCCAACATCGCCGCCGCTGCGGCTCCCCCTCCCACCTGCCCCGCCACCCACCACAACGAGCTGCTCCACCGAGGTGAGCTTGCACCAATTTTTTTTTATATAATTATTGTAGATGTTAGATGTTATTTAGATACTTTAGGTTAGCTGTTAGATAATTTAAGTTAGTGTTAATTAGAATTTAGGTTAGTTATAAAATTAGTATTCGGGGTTAGAAAATAGTTTTAGGGTTAGCGTGGGTGGTGGTGACGGTGGCCATGTCACGCACCGGTGGTGATGTCGCGTCCCGGTGGTGATGCCACCGGTGGAGATGCCGCGCACCGGTGGAGGTGTCGCGCATCGGTGGTCGGTCGCGAGGGCGGGCACCGGTGGTCGACGACGTTGTGCGCCCCGGTGGTAAAAAATGCTACAATTTGAAAATTTTAATGCAATTTCGTAAAAATTGTTGCACTTTATTAATGGATGTTCATTGTGTGTTTTCAGATGGCCTAGGTCCAGCCGTGGTCTTATCGAGCCTCTTCAGTGGGTCCAAGGCGACGCGTCATCGACATTCTCCTTCCTTGCAGCTTCGACGACCTGCAGCTTCGCACCTACGCTCGAGGTGAGCTAAATTTTCTTCTCCTCTGCCCTTCTGCCCCTTGCTCTGCCCCGGCCTTCGAGCCGATGACACATTTACATTCATGTCTAGTCGCGTAACCGTAGGCGTCTCCCGTCCGGGAGAGTTGCAAATTTATAAATATGCAGGACTGTCCGTCTCTGCATATTTATAACCGTAGCTCTTCCGGATTGTCCACGTTTTGGACAGCTCGGGTATGTGTAGTTCGGTTCGTGTCCCATGTTCTGCTCCTTCCTGAGACGGATTTCGGCAGCACCCCCCGTTGTTCTTCGGATGCACACCCTCTCGGCTTGAAAAGTTCGAGACGTGTATTCTGAAGAACAGCGGGGAGGTGCTGCCGAAATTCCGTCTCGGGTCGGGGTAGAACATGGGACACGAACCGATCTACACATATCCGGGTGGGATTAGGCCCCTACCTATTAGACATGTAGGTGAACCTTTGCATGTTGTAATATATAAAATTTTGTCATAATTAATCCTCATAAATATTATGCAAATACAGTCCTATCATTTTAAGAAATGTGTTGTTGTTTGTCTCCCAATAAAGCAGAGGATGTCTAGTAATGAGTGGATGTACAGCGGCCGTATTTCTGTGACTGAAAGAACAGATGAGTGGGAATGGAAGACCAACATGTTAGTGAAAGAGTTAGCGCGTGGTTCAAAGTCAGCGGTTCGCCCATTATGCCCTTGCTCTAATTGTCGGAGGCGGCATCGTCATGGAAAGGTTGAAATGACTAAACACCTGTGGTTGCATGGATATATGCAGAACTACGTGACGACTGTCGACTTTGCTCAGTACGAGCGTGATAGAGGAGAGGTGATGCGCCAGCGGATCAATGGCATTGAGTACGATGGGATTAGGAACTTGTTAGATGATTTCCGTGATGCCGACATGCCTGATTCGCCACCTCAAGTGGAGGAACAGGCCGAACCGGAGGACCCGGATGAACCCGAGCCCACAGCGAAGGCCTTCTTTGAAATGATGGGCTCGGCTAAGAGGCCGCTATACGAGGGTGCAAAGATTTCTCAACTCGATGCCATCTCTCAAGCACTAGCCGACAAGGCCCGGTACTCCACCACCCGTGCTGGATTTGAAGCTAATCTGAAAACCTATGGTAACATGTTGCCCGAGGGGCATTGTCTGCCTAAAAGCATGCACGAAGCGAAGAAAGTCTTGAAAGGGCTCAGCATGGATTATACAAAGATAGATTCTTGTCCAAAAGGCTGCATTCTGTTTTGGAAACAGTTTGCGGATGACAAGTACTGTACCATTTGTAAGGCGTCTAGGTATCATGAGGTAAAGGGAGCCGATGGTCAGTTGAAGCAGACGAAAGTCGCTATGAAGATTCTTCGGTATCTCCCATTCATTAAAAGAATCCAGCGGCTGTATTGGTCCGAGGAGACTGCCAAACAGATGACTTGGCACAAGATGGGGAAGAGATACACAGACGAGCACGGACGGGAAAAGATGGGACATCCATCTGATGGTCAGGCATGGAAGAATTTCGATGCAAAATACCCCGATGAGGCAAAAGAGGCTCGAAATGTCAGGATTGCGATAGCAACAGATGGATTCAATCCATATGGTATGTCGACTGCCTCATACAGCTGCTGGCCCGTGTTTGTTATTCCGCTCAATCTCCCTCCTGGAGTCTTAATGCAAAGGAATACCATATTTCTGTCGCTGATCATTCCAGGGCCAGAATACCCGGGAAAGAATCTGAGTGTCTATATGCAGCCGCTTGTGGATGATTTGGACCACTCTTGGCACCACGGGACGTTCACATACGACCGGGCATCAAAGAAAAACTTCTTAATGAAAATTTGGTTCCAATACTCCATGCACGACCTTCCAGGGTACGCTCTATTCTGTGGATGGTGTACCGCTGGTAAATGGCCATGCCCAGTGTGCAGGAACCGATTGGAGTTCCTCTGGTTAAGCGCGGGTAAGAAGTATTCCTCGTTTGACATGCATCGACAGTTCCTCAAAAGAAGGCATCGATTTAGAGAAGACAAAAAGAACTTCAAGAAGGGCAGAGTTGAGCGTGTAGAAAAAAAGATACCAACATTCGATGGTGCAGCTGTTGATGCCGAGCTACGTGCTCTTGTTCCCGCTGGGGGAAATGGCCCACGATACGTCGGATATGGTAAAACACACAACTGGACTCACGTGGCAGGCTTGACGCAGCTTGATTATTACAAGGATCTCGAACTTCCCCATAACATCGATGTGATGCACACCGAAAAGAATGTCGGAGAGTCACTCTTTCACACAATCCTGAACATTCCTGAGAAGTCGAAGGATAATGTGAAGGCTAGAGTCGATGTCCAGAAACTCTGTGATAGAAAGAGATTACATATGCAGCCTCCTGACCGCCGGCGAAAAAATTGGTTTAAACCGCTCGCCGACTACTGCCTTGACAGTATTCAAAAGAAGGAGGTATTCAAGTGG
The DNA here is from genome assembly GCA_028641055.1 of Alopecurus myosuroides. NCBI lineage: Eukaryota > Viridiplantae > Streptophyta > Magnoliopsida > Poales > Poaceae > Alopecurus > Alopecurus myosuroides. Next base: position 503,193,774 of record CM054059.1, read on the forward strand.
CTCAAATTCATTGTCATGTTTCCTGATGGTTATTGTTCGAATATAAGCAAGGGGGTCAATCTTTTAACGGGAAAAGTCAACGGGCTCAAGAGTCACGACTATCATATATGGCTTGAGCGTCTGATGCCGGTGATGGTTCGAGGGTATCTACCCGAGCGTGTCTGGCGAGTGCTCGCGGAGTTGAGCCATTTCTTCCGCACGCTTTGTGCTAAGCAGACATGTCCTGTGATTATTCAGAAGCTGCATGATCTAGTGCCGGAGTTGCTATGCAACTTAGAGATGATATTTCCGCCAGGCTTCTTTACTCCGATGGCACATCTCGTTGTGCATCTCGCGAACGAGGCACTTTTGGGTGGACCGGTGCAGTTTCGTTGGCAGTTTTGTATTGAGAGAGAGTTCAAGTACATTAGAAACAAAACTGGAAATAAAGCTAAGATTGAAGCATGCATAGCTGAGGGAGTATGTCTTGAGGAGATGGCAGACGCCGCGACAACGTACTATCCTGCTGAAGTTCCCACTATGCATAACCAGGCATCTCGGTACAATATCGACGAGCCCAAGCATGACCCCCAGCTCCTCCTCTTCCAATGTCCCGGTGGCAAGTCAGGTGGCCGAGAAAAATATACCTTGACCAAGGAAGAGCAAGATTGCATAATGCTCTATGTGCTTACGAACATGAAGGAAGTGGTCGATTATATCAGGTAAAATGGTGGTACAAATTACTTTCCAACTAGTAACCCTGTTTCGATCTAATACGTATTCTCTTCTTTTAGAGAATTCACGGATGAAATGTGGTCTGGAGCGGAGGAACCATCTATCGGAGAGCTGGACACTCTTCTGAAAGAGGGTGCTCCCGGACAGAAAAAATTTGTGTCTTGGTTCATGGAAAAAGTAATTTCTAACCTCTCCCTATTACCTTGTAATCTGTGGCTTGTCCCTTTCGTTACACCTATCTAATGCACAAAACAATTTGTATCGTATTTGTAGGGAGCTAATCCCAACGTTCAGATGACGGATGAGTTGAGATGTGTTTCCCAAGGTTTTACCCGTAGCGTCATGAAATATGAGAAGTATGATGTGAATGGGTATCGCTTCCACACGGAGGATCACCAGAAGAGTCGGCCGAATGCAAAAACGGTAAATACCGGGGTCTTCACCCGAGGCGCCGATTCCATAGACTACTACGGAACGTTAGAGAAGGTATACGAGCTGACGTTCAATCGCACCAACGTAGAACTCAAGCTCGTTGTGTTCAAATGCCACTGGTTCGACCCCGTCCATGGATACAAAAGTACCCCTTCCATTGGGTTAGTTGAAGTTAGGCCTTCAACCACCTATAGCGGAGCCGATGTCTTTATTGTGGCTCACCAAGCTAAGCAAGTTTATTATTTGCCTTACCCATGCCAGAAAGAGGCACTCAAGGGTTGGGAGGTTGCGTTCAGGGTATCGCCACATGGTAAACTACCCATGCCGTCCGACGACGATTATAACAACATTGACCCGAAAACGTACCAAGGAATTTTCTATCAAGAGCAAGAGGACTTCGGAGACTTTGACTTACAAATGGGTGGTTTTGAGGACCTCGAGAACAATGCGGAAACTCGTGGTGAGTCAGTGGTGGATCTAAAGGACATAGACATGCTCACCAAGCTACATACAGACAATGAAGACGATGATGAGCCACCACCGTTCGAAGATCCTCTAATTTACTACTCACGTGATAGTGATACGGATAGTGAGAACGAGAACCCACCTAATTATGAGAGTGATGATTCTAGGTGATGTCTTTATACTTAGTATTTTATCTTAGCATTTTTTATGCAAGTTTCACCATTTTATACTTAGTATTTTTTCTTTTGAACATGCCTAGTGATGCTCTACATTTTATGCCAAGTTTCACAATTTTATGCTAAGTGCCTACATTTCACCATTTTATGCTAAGTGCCTATATTTTTACTATGTATATGTGATTTAATTGTTTTCTATTTCTCGATGCAGGTGATTGGACAATATGAGCCAAGGCAAGGAATCGTCGTCGTCCTTGCTCAAGAAGATTACACGGAGTGGTAGATCCTTGATTCGCAATCGGCGCTACCCCGTGGACGACGATGCGGTTGGAGGACGAGGACGAGGACGAGGTGGAGGACGAGGTGGAGGACGAGGACGAGGACGAGGTGGAGGTGGCGGGGGAGGTGTAGACTTGGAGCCTCCACCCTCCGCGTCTGGTGACGTGGCTTCCCAGCTGCAGATAGAGTATAGGGAGGAGGGGGAGACGGAGTCCAGACGGGAGGAGGAGGAGGAGTACAGACCGGAGGAGGAGGAGGAGGACGAGGACGAGGAGGTGGAGATGGAGGGGGAGGTGGAGGGAGGAGGAGGGGCACCGAAGAAGCTGCGAGTTCGCGGGGAAGCGGGAGTCCCCTGTTTGGATAAGCAGCCTGCCACGGAGGAGGAGAAGACTCTTATTTATCCAAATAAGAAGGAGTAAGTTTACTAATTTTGTAATTTTAAATATGTAGTTTCATTTTTGGCATATGTACTAATGTTTGATTATTATGCAGCAATTGGACATATGCTGAAGGGAGCCGCCAGCCTTCGAGCTTGCTTGGAGCTCTGATCCGGCTTTATTGGCCGGGCTTTTACACCACGGTTGTGGATGGCCCGCCGAAGTTGGCGTCTTCTTGGCTGGACTACGAGGCTGCCGATTGCGCGCCATTCGGGAAGGCTTCTGACGCCGTGACCACCAGGTTTTGGGTAAGTTATATTTTCATGAGTTTCGTTCGTAGTTGATGACACCACCGTTCTAACTCGCTATTTTCTTCATGCATGATTGAAGTGCTTTTTCCGGGTGCTTGAGGAGGATAGAGGCGTGGCGCGTCGGGTTCTCCGCAAGGCGTGCATGAGGTTGACCCGCCAGGTGTGGTACAACCAGAAGCACACCGCCATCAGCGCGTTCATGGCCGAGAAGGGCAAAAGGGCCAAGAAGAAGGACAATGTCGCGGACCCGCCCAAGATGACAGTCGAGGATTTCATGAGGGTAAGTAAACTATCTATGTCATTCTACATTTCAGTTAATTTGCCATTGCATTGCCTCCTTTTTACTTCACTATTGCATTCTCAGGTCATTCCACACTGGGCCGAAAGACACGAGGACGCATGGGCGGTGCTGGCTAGGAGGTGGGCCGGGGAAGACCCCGAACACAATGCCGTGAGCGAGCGGAACAAGAAGAACCGAGGCCACGGGGGCACCCACAGTGGAGGAAGCCTCAACACCGACCGCTTCAAGAAGAGGATGGTATGTACATACATGGAAAAGATGGTTTATTTTCTATCATGCATGTTTCTACTTGATACACATAACGTTTACTTTTGCGATGCAGGAGAAGCAGAGTGGGGTGCCAGCTACTTACTTGGCGGCGTGGAAGACGATGAGGCGGAAGAAGTCTGTTTCAGACGCCGCCACGTCCTCGGCTCCTAAGTACTACGGCAGAGCCGAGTCGGACATGCAGGATTACACCTCGGCGTTCCAGATTCTACACCCGCAGGTCGAGGACCCCTTCGAGCACGAGTACGACGAGACGGCGTTGATGCTAGCGGGGAACGGGAGGGAGCATGGCCGTCTGAGAATCCTTGATAAGGTGGCCACGCCTACCGCGAGCCTCACTCGTATCAAGGCTACCCTCCCCGTCGACGCCGTCCCTGTCCAGCCTCGTCGACGGCGTGCTAGAGCTGCCTCTGCCGATGCCGATGTAAGCTGTCCTCTCATTCTCATCATGTTTTCTTACATTCCCCTCTGCATTGCTAAGTTGTCGATATTAACTTGTTTCCTAAATTGTAGCCGGAGTTCGATGCGGCCTATGCCGCCGCTTATGAGAAGTACAAGGAGAACCTACAGGCGTGGCAGCAGAGGACCGACGCCCTCACTTCGTACCATAGCGCGGTATCGAGTGTAAGTTTTCAATCCATATTTCTGCAAAATATGACAAGTCTAAATCATCTTGGCAACACATGACATCTAAACCATCTTGTAGGCGATGATGAGGTGGATGACCACCGGAGAGAGAGGATCGCATCCAGGAGAGCCTCCTGAAGCGGCAGGGCCGGTCCCGATATTCATATCGAGGGATGAGTTTGCCCTCACATACTACGCAGAGACCCCGGTATGTGTTCTTTTCCACACGTCGATTACTGATTTACTTTGCCTCTAAAGTGTCTAACTCGTGCTCGAACATGTAGGATACTGGAGCTTCGGAGAACACGGCTTTTGGCCGGGCTTCTCCTAGTGGCTCCCCGGGTTCGCGCCAGACGACGCCGATTCACGGCCGTGCTTCGGCCACTCCTGGTACCTCGCCTGGTGGCTCCGGAGCTGGTTCGACGGACGCGACACATGATCGTCCTCATTTCACGAGTGGAGACCTGGGCTTCACCCCTTCTCCTAGCTAGGGATGTATCTAGATTGATGTATGGATGTATCTGGATCGATGGACGTATCAGGATCTATGTATGACCTTAAACGATGTTTGTCTGGATGTTTTGATGGTTAATAATGATGGTACTGAGCTTCTAGATGTTTCTGTTGCATTGGATCATTATTTGTAATTTTGCTGTGAATTTTGGAACGAAAACAGCACCAAAATGGGCAAAAAAAAAACCTGGGCATAGGCTGTGCCGACGGCAATGCCGTCGGCACAGGGATTACGCTGACCAAATGGTCAGACCTTGGCCGACGGCATTGCCGTCGGCACAGCCCGTGCCCCAGGAGCCACCAGGTGCTGCCGCGTGTCCCCCATTGTGCCGACGGCATTGCCGTCGGCACAGCTCGTGCCCCAGGAGCGCACCAGGTGCTGCCGCGTGTCCCATCTTGTGCCGACGGTGGCCGTCGGCACAGAGGCCACCACCAGACCAACGCTCTGACAGCGTGGGGCCCGCTGTCAGACCAAGGTGGGGCCCACCTCTCAGCTGTGCCGACGGCATTCATGTGTGCCGACGGCCCCCGTACCTGCGCCGACGAGCCGTGTGCCGACGGCAATGTGCCGACGGCCACCGTCGGCACAGAGGAGGCCGACGGGTTCTGACCTGTGCCGACGGTCTTTTGCCGTCGGCCTATAAGCAGATTCCTGTAGTGACCTGCACCACGAGGCTCAGAAAGTGGCGCTTCCAGAGCTTACTATCCTCGAGGGCATAGGCGGTGATGCTGTCCGGGCCACCCAGGTGCAGCAGGAGGAAGGGCGCCCAGAAGGCGACGAGGTGGTGGTCATGGGGTGTGCTGCTGAAGAAGAGCTGGCCGACAGCGTATGTCGCGGTGGAGTCTGCTAGCTGGTACGCCAGCCAGAGGAGGACCCTCTGCGGAACAGAACTTGCTTCACGCTGACGAACCTTGGCGAAGACATGGAGGACCATCTGGAGGGCGAGGCTTAAGAGTACCAGGATCTGTGTCGCCCACTCATTCCAGACGTCCATCGGCCCTCCTGCCATTGTTGCGACAACTGCACATGAATGGAAAATAATGAAAATCAGTAGTGACATGTAAACAAAGTCCTGATTGCATATGCTGATAAGCTAGGGGATTCGAAAGTACATGGATTGTGATGCCTCCCAGCTTCGATCGAGCGAACTGACCACTTCCACTGCGGGTTACAATCCGCACTGCTAGCAAGAGTAAGTTGGGGGCACCTGACCGAGTACTAGTACACTGTTGACTGAACATCATGCGGTGTTTTGATTACCGTCCTGCAAGAACCGGCAAACAAGGAGTGACAACTAGCTGCCCACTATCAACAAGTAGCCAAAGAAGCAAGAAATTAAGAATGCGTATAACGATGAGGAACACATGTGAGGATACGTTTGCTGGATGCATCCATCAGACCAGCTCATCATTTGGTAGCCAGCCCAATGTTAATCGTTGTTTAGTACAGTCTAATTGTCTAAAACAAGTGCCTATTTGCGAGTTCCACCATGGTGATGATTGGTCTGTTTTTTTTTTGGGTAGGGAATCATGCTCTATTATACAGAAGAGGAAATATATCAAATTAGAAACACATGATAATAATTACAATATGAGAGAATTCATCCTATGTCACCATGCCAACAATCATAAACCTGTGAGGCAATACTCTGACAGGAAACTGCCAAGGTAAAAGACATTTGGGAATACTTCACCAGGGCAATATAATTATCATGAGGGCTTGTCAATGCTGAAAACCAGTATAATCGCAGAACATGTGATGGCAAACAGGGTTCAAACTGGAATATCTTAAAATCAGTTCAAATTCAAATACCGAAAGCTCGAAGCAAACATAGAGCAGCGAATCTGCCACCGCGCACTCCCCCCAGCTCCGGCTGCCGGCGGTTGGCGGCGGCGCTTGATTATGCGCTCACAGTGGCGCCTCCCAGCCCAGCCACGCGCGCGCTGCACGTGGATGAAGACCGCCGCCGTCAGCCACCAGAAGCTCCGCCACGGTCACAGCAGCGACGGGGAGGGCCCATGGTGCAGGTTTCGCGGCGGCGGCCTGCGACCCGGAGCGGGAGCAACGCGAGGCTGCCATCCACGGAGGGATTGGGGATCGTTTTCACAGACGACAGGGTGACTTCTTTTGGGCTTCTAGAGTTGCTTATAGGTGGCAAACCGAGAATGGTTTTCCCACTATTACAAGGATCTCCACCAGCAATCTAGACCGTCGATCCATTTGGGGATAAGAGCCGGTGGGACCAGGCCACCCCATCCGCAGCGCACTTTGACTTTCATCAGCCAACCTAACCCTCCACAATTTATGAACTGTATAAAACAAAACTGTACGCACATGATTACTAATTGCCCAAAATACCCTTTTGGCAAGATGCGGTCCGGACTTGTTTTCTCCTTCCACTGTTCATACTTCTTCAACCTCGAGCACAAAAAATAATTCTATGCAATTAAGTGAGATCCATGTATTAACTAAATAATTTGGTCCATGGATTTACAAAAAAAATCCTTAACAAACAATTAGGAAATCCATTAATTTTTCAAATCCCTGTATGAACTACCAAAAAATTCCTTACTTGCATTAAAAAATTCGAATACAAGGATTTTCATATCGTTGAATGAACAAAAAATCACTCCAACAAATGCGTGCATTAACAAGAATTTTCAGGTTTATATGTACTAACAAGATAATTTTCAGATTCTGTATTAACTATGAATTTTCTGATAATGTACTAAAAATATGATTATCAGACTATGAACTAACAGGGACTTCCAGGTTTTATACTACCAAGATGATGAATATAAATGGTTATTAATGCATTGTTATTTTCAATTCATTAACATATTGATTCCCCCATTAACAACCACACTAAGCGTGAAAAAATATGTACAGAAACGGATCCAATGAAAAATAAATAAGCCCAAGGACATGAGCCTATGCACACACGTTACAGGAAGGAAATTTTCCTTTCAAATTCCTTATCTTGATTAGGGTGGATTTTCCTGATTTTTTGCAACCTTCTAGGAAGAAGGAAAAATGATACGGTTAAACAAACATATAAGAAAAGGAGATTCAGATCTATCATCAGATGCGACTCCAGGAAAAAAAATAGAAGTATCAAGAAAACATCACGAATCAACACGGTTCTTTCAATTCATGGAATAAATCCTCATCCATTATCAAAATCGAATCTGGTACAATAACAGATCTGATACAAGAAACAGAAAATAAGAAAAGATAATCTACGGCAATAAAGTGTTCGTCGATGTAGTCGACTCCATGGCCGGACGCGGCCTCCCTCACCGTGCACGGAACGTCGGACGGGGCCTCCCTCAAGCACGCAGGCCGGTCGCCGGACGCGTCGCGGCGCGGCGTGTCTTCAATCAACGCTCGGGTCGCCGTACCCGGCCTCCCTTGCTGCACGCATGTCGCTGGCTGCGGCCGACCACCGGCCGGACACCGAGTTCGTTCTCGTAACCTCTTTCCGGCCGCCGGACTTTATCCTCTTACAGGCCGATTCATGACAGAAAAAAGGCAAGCAGATATTTTCTTTTTATCCACCAAGCAAATGCAAGAACGAATCCATTGTTTGGATACACGGATCTAATCTGAATAGAAGAAAAGGTAGATAAAAAAACCATGAAAAACACATAAAAAAGAGATCCGGAACAGATCTGGATCTCCCTTGGCTGGAGTTGGAGCTTCCGGTGGTGGCTACTCGAGGTGGATGCCGGCGGTGACTGCTCTAGATCCGTGTCATCATGGATGGAACTCCAGTGCTACTCGAGGTGGAGCTCGAGGTGGCTTCCGGTGGTCTACCATTTGTGTACTACTAGCTCGGAAGAAACAGAGGGGATGAGAAGCGACAAAGACAGAAAATAATTCCTAACATGCCCTTCTGTTAGTGCGGGGTGTTAAAGAAATTACGTGCGAGAGGCGTGGGGTTTGGGTGGACCAGGGCATACAGTTGTGAGTACAAGCACTAATAGAGTCAACCTACGAGCACGCATCTCCAACACAAATGAACGCTCGTGATAGCTCTTGGAGATCCAAGTAATAGTGGTGATGCATTTTCGTGGCAAACCTCACAAGCCCAAAAGAAGTGTACAGCTGGTGCACAGCTTCCCCCCACCGTGAAGCCCAGATCACGTGTAAAACCAGAAACTGGTCCAGAGGTATTTCTGGGTGGCTTCCCGCAACTCTGGCCAGAACGGAACTTGCCGCACCAAGCTCCTTCCTAGGGTTTCGGCCGCCGGCGGCCTCCAGCCCCGTCGACCTCCGCCCTGCCCTCGCCTCCACCCGCCACCGCCCTCCTCTCCACCCCACACCCTCCTCTCCGACCGGTGAACACCGCGACGACCTCGAGCGCCGGAACCAAGCGACGACCTCCTGCTCAGCCGGAATCCCGTGGTCGACCTGAAGCTCCGACTCCATCCTGGTAGAGATGCTGTACTCCAGTGGCTTATTTGATGTGATGAGTTGTGAGATGACCATAACACCCCTAAATTTTATATGTGCCCTAAATAAAACGATAATACCTTATGTATGCTAGGTTTTTAATAGAAATGAGCAACAATAAAATAGAAATAATATAAAAAGCCAGAAAACATGGTTTCAAAATATTTTCTCTATAGATAAAAAAATCATTTATATATATCACATAAGAACAAAGAACCAAGCATGTTACAACGGCCAGAACTAACAAGCTACAGGTTATGAAAAATAGGACCGCATGTTACAATGGGCAGAACAGTGCATCTACAGGATCACCAAGCTAGTACTTTAGGAGTGTAAATGATACAGAAATTAGTGTGGGTTTCAGCAATCGCTGTCCCAAGATGCAATATCCGAGATGCTTCGTTACAGACCATGGTGATTAATTTTGGCAGCGACCGTCTAGAAATCGAGACCCCACACTAATTTCTGTATCATTTACACTCCTAAAGTACTAGCTTGGTGATCCTGTAGATGCACTGTTCTGCCCATTGTAACATGCGGTCCTATTTTTCATAACCTGTAGCTTGTTAGTTCTGGCCGTTGTAACATGCTTGGTTCTTTTTTCTTATGTGATATATATAAATGATTTTTTTATCTATAGAGAAAATATTTTGAAACCATGTTTTCTGGCTTTTTATATTATTTCTATTTTATTGTTGCTCATTTCTATTAAAAACCTAGCATACATAAGGTATTATCGTTTTATTTAGGGCACATATAAAATTTAGGGGTGTTATGGTCATCTCACAACTCATCACATCAAATAAGCCAAAACTATGTAAGCCTAAAAGAAGTCTCCGCTCAGTTTTTAGGAGCTTCTAGCCACCGTAGTTTTTCCTGCGACCCGGAGCGGGAGCAACGCGAGGCTGCCATCCACGGGGGGATTGGGGATCGTCTCCGTCTGGATTTACCGCAATTTTCTCGCTAAAAAATCCATGCTGGTTAAGATATCGTTGAACGCCCTCGCACTTAAAAAAACTGAATATTCCCTGCGTCTCAAATTAATTGTCAGAGAGATGAACAAAAATATATATGTATCTAGACATAGTTTAGTGTCAGATAGATCCACTTTTGTCTAACTTTGTGACAATTAATTTTAAACGGAGGTAGTATTCAAAGCTCCGGCGCCTTAAAAAAAAGATAGATGTGCAACTGCAGTTTGCTCCGGCTAAGGAGGCAGTGTTGCCTCGCTGAGAGCTACTACTCCCTTGAGCAATAATTTATCTTTCATTTATCTAAATATGTATATATCTGTACACTAAAACATATATTTATATTTAAATAAATGAAAATAAAGTACTGTTGAACGGAGGAAGTACAAGATTTTTTTGGCAAACAAAAGAGAAACGAGTCGGGCTAACCAAAGTGGAAAACGCCCAACTCTCAGCCTAGATGTACACAATAGATGTAACTCATTCCTTCCTCTTTCCTCTCTCTATTACCTAGTACAAGATTGTTTACATATAGGCTGAGATGTGGAGGTTTTTTCCTTGTAAATACTTGGGAATGCCCTCGTCCCTTTGTCAGCTACGTAAGGGGGACTATCAAGCACTTCTCGACAAAATTGATGCTTCGCTTGCCGCTTGGAAGGGCTCCCTCATCTCGAGAGAGGGTCGTCTGGTTCTACTTATCCCGAGTCAGGGAGGGGGTCGGCACAGTGTGGTGGGCCGTCGGGGCAAGGAGACTTGGTGGCGCTCGAGATCTAGATCACTGGATGGGACAGCTAGCAGTGGTGGTTATCTTTCCGTGTGGAGGGAGAGGGGGCTGCGATGGAGCAGGAGGCAGTGGCATTGCCAAAATAATTACAATTTGTGGGCGAAGAGACGAACCATTATTTTGACTTAACCGGTGGCATTGCTTGTAATTTCCAGCGAAAATTGGAGTAAAAAGGACAATTTTTTTGGATAGAAACATTTCTCACTTTACTATTAGGTATAGGTATAGGTTGTAGCTGTGTGCTGTATTCGAAAAATGTAGAGTTTGTGTATCAAATTAAACCATTCCTAACGAGACTTCGTCTGTCTGCAATGGCACATGTTGCCATTTTTTTCATGACTCGCTTTCTTTTTCTTAATGTGTCTTATATTTTAATTTTTTCCCCATTTAATTAGCTCTTGGCTCGTTCCATGTGAAAACATGACATACGTGTTGCAGAATTCAGACTTATCTGACCCCACATTTTACGCTTGACATAATATTTTAGTCTGTGTGTTCAATTCAGTCAAGGGCATGCACGTCACACAATGGCACAGGCATGGGAGCATTGATCGCGGCACAAATTTTCGTCCATTCTCCATGCTACCTCTCCTCTTTGAACGCACTGCTTCCTCTCTAGCTCTCGAAGGGGTTATCCTGTTGTAATATTTGGCCCACTTGTGTGTGCTGAAATATTGGGCCCATATGTGGGTAGCCCAATAAACAAATCCTGAAATCTCAAAATGGCCCATGTGTACAAGTGAGTGGTGGGAGTGGGAAGTTTAGTCCCACATTGGAAGTTTGAGTAGTTGCACACCACCTTATAAGGTGGAGTGTTGTAGTGACTGTATGTGAGAGTGAGAACAAGAGAGCCTCTCGCGCACTCCTCCTCCTCCCCCGCCGCTCGCTCGTCTCGACACGACGCGATCGTGTTTCGTGAATCGAGCCTTGAGCCGAGACAATACTTATGTTTATTTTGCTGTTTTGAAAAACCGATTTCATAGTCGTGACGGACGCGTCACAGCTGAGGTGGTTCGGGTCGCTCCCGTATCGCGTGCTGCAACCGACTCGGACGTGCGGCGTGGGCCTCCCACGTCGCACACGTTAGGGTTTTCCGAACCGCACTATTAAAGACGCGCACCGTGGGCGCTGTACACACACCGAAACCAATCTAGGTTTTGCCACACCTCGTTCCTTACGCTGCCACCGTAGTCTACTCCATCCCGAGCGTCGGCGTTCACCGGCGAACGGGAGAGCAGGTCTCTAGAACCAGTCGCCTTTGTGATCCTGTACGGGAGAGGGCGAATTAGGTTTTTGGGAAGCGCTTCGCGTGACTGCTCGCTGCTTTCACGACGGCTCGTCTGCCTAACAAGTCAGGCGATGCTGCGTACCGCCGTCTCAAGCGTCGTCTACTCCGACCCGTCATCGCCAACGTTGTCATCAACAACGTCACTACAAACGATCGGTACGGAATCTGTGTCCTGATCTGTCTGTTTAACATGTCTACTGTTTACATGTTTAGAGAGATCGTGTTGCTATTATTCATGTTGTATGATGCATCTAGTATGTTCGAGTTTCACATGTTAATAGCTGATGTCATCATGATTTATATTCTGGAATTGATCGTGGAAATTATGCCTAATTATTCAACAATCCAAAAACCTAATTGTAGGCAATTTCCTGAACTGACTATAGCCCACTTAAATGATTCAATGAAACCGGAAAGGTTCAATGGTACAACCTTTAAGAGATGGCAACTGCGAAGCCAACTGTGGCTCTAGTCCATGAAAGTGTGGGACATTGTTATGAATGGCCTTCCTGAAGGAGCTTCTGACGAGGTTCAGAATAAGTTCAAGGAAGCCAATAATAATTTGAGAGGCTGTATTCTGAGCGCTAAGGAGCTCTGGGATGCACTGAACACTAAATTCGGTGCGTCCGATGCTGGAAGTGAGTTGTATATCATGGAGAGCTTTAACGACTACAAGATGGTGAATAACCGTTCTGTAGTCGAACAGTCTCATGAGATACAGTGCATTGCGAAGGAGCTTGATCTGCTCAAGTGTGTGATTCCTGATAAGTTTGTGGCTGGATGCATTATTGCAAAGCTGCCTTCTTCATGGAGGAATTTTGCCACATCTCTCAAACATAAGAGACAGGAGATATCGGTTGAAAACCTGATAGCGTCTCTTGATGTTGAGGAGAAAGCTCGGGCAAAGGACACAACTGAGAGAGGTGGTTATTTGCAGTCTAGTGCCAATATGGTGCAGAAAAATCATCACGTCAAGAATAACGGCAAGAACAAAGGGAACTATAAGCCCCAGTTCAATGGTCCTGTGAACACTACTGCCTTTAAGAATAAGAAGAAGAAGAAGGTGCTGAACAAAGCTGGGCTCGAGTGCTTTACGTGTGGAGCGCTCGGCCACTTTTCTGTTGACTGCCCAGACCGTGCAGACAAGAAAGGGAAGAAAGGATCCAAGAATGTCAACGTGGTGACTGCTAGCAACACTGATGGGTACGGTAATATACCGATGGTACTTTCAGTTCTTCAATCTCCATGTTGGTGGATTGATACGGGTGCTAATGTTCATGTGTGTGCTGACATCTCTATGTTCACTTCTTATCAGGTCGCACGGGATTCTTCCGTCCTAATGGGGAATGAGTCACATGCTTCTGTTCGTGGTGTTGGCACGGTAGATTTGAAGTTTACTTCGGGGAAGATCGTGCAGCTGAGGAACGTGCAACATGTCCCTTCTATGAATAAGAATCTCGTCAGCGGCTCCCTTCTTTGCAGAGATGGGTTTAAAGTAGTGTTTGAGTCCAATAAAGTAGTTGTGTCGAGATTTGGACAATTTATTGGTAAAGGCTATGAGTGCGGAGGCTTGTTCCGCTTTTCTCTTTCCGAATTTTGCAATAAGTCAGTAAACCATATTTGTGGCAATGTTGATTCAGATGCTAGTGTTTGGCACTCTCGTTTATGTCATGTTAATTTTGGTTTACTGTCGCGGCTATCCAGTTTAAGTTTAATTCCGAATTTCACCATTGCCAAAGGTTCTAAGTGCCATAGTTGTGTGCAATCTAAGCAACCTCGAAAGCCTCACACGGCAGCTGAGGAGAGACACTTGGCACCTCTAGAACCGATACATTCTGATCTATGCGAGATGAATGTTGTGTTGACAAAAGGTGGAAAGAGATATATCATGACACTCATTGATGATGCTACTAGATTCTATTATGTTTATTTGTTGCAAACTAAAGATGAGGCTTTAGACCACTTTAAAATCTATAAGGCTGAAGTTGAAAATCAATTAGAGAGAAAGATCAAGCGTTTTAGGTCGGATCGTGGTGGAGAGTATTTCTCTAAAATATTTGATGAATTCTGTGAGGAACACGGTATTATTCACGATAGGACGCCTCCCTATTCGCCACAATCAAACGGAATTGCTGAGAGGAAAAACCGCACGCTGACCGACTTGGTGAACGCCTTGTTGGACACTGCTGGTTTATCTAAGGCATGGTGGGGGGAGGCTCTATTGACTTCGTGTCATGTCCTGAATAAAGTTCCTAACAAGAATAAAGAGAAAACCCCTTTATGAGGAGTGGGTTGGGAGAAAACCATCACTTTCTTATTTGCGTACTTGGGGATGCTTGGCAAAAGTCAACGTTCCAATTCCAAAGAAACGCAAACTAGGACCAGAAACAGTGGATTGTATCTTTCTGGGTTATGCTCAGCGTAGCATTGGTTATAGGTTTCTAGTGGTTAAATCCGAGATACCTGATATGCATGTTGATACTATTATGGAATCTCGTGATGCAACATTTTTTGAGAATATGTTTCCTATGAAAGATATGCATAGCTTTGCTGAATTTTCTTCTGAATTAATTTTGGAATCTAGTACATCTAGTGATCATACTAAACAACCACATGATGAGAAAGTCCTTGAGAAGGATGACAATGAAGCTCCTAAGCGGAGTAAGAGACAGAGGATTGAAAAATCCTTTGGTGATGATTTCATTGTGTACCTTGTGGACAATACTCCTACGTCTATTGCAGGGGCATTTGCATCTCCAGATGCAGATGACTGGAAAGAAGCTGTCCATAATGAGATGGACTCCATTATTTCTAATGGGACGTGGGAGTTATCTGAACGACCTTATGGTTGTAAGCCAGTGGGCTGTAAGTGGGTGTTCAAGAAGAAGCTAAGGCCTGATGGTACTATTGAGAAGTACAAGCCACGGCTTGTAGCCAAGGGCTACACTCAGCGAGAAGGCGAAGATTATTTTGACACCTATTCACCTTTTGCTAGACTGACCACCATTCGTGTACTACTTTCCCTGGCTGCCTCTTATGGTCTTATCGTTCATCAAATGGACATAAAGACAGCTTTCCTTAACGGAGAGTTGGAAGAGGAGATCTATATGGATCAGCCTGATGGGTTTGTGGTAAAAGGTGAAGAGAGAAAGGTGTGCAAATTGTTAAAATCTTTGTATGGACTGAAACAAGCACCTAAGCAATGGCATGAGAAGTTCGACAGAACTTTAACTTCTGCGGGTTTTGTCATTAATGAGGCTGACAGGTGTGTATACTATCGCCATGGTGGGGGCGATAGTATTATATTATGCTTGTATATTGACGACATACTGATTTTCGGTACAAGCATAATTGTGATCAATGAGGTCAAGTCTTTTCTATCAAAGTGTTTTGATATGAAAGATCTAGGAGAAGCTGATGTAATTCTGAACATCAAGCTTATTAAGGATTAGAGTGGGATTACGTTGACGCAATCACACTATGTTGAGAAGATCTTGAGCCATTTAGGCTTTATTGATAGCAAGCCTTCTCCAACACCTTGTGATCCTAGTGTGACGCTTCGAAAGAACAAGAGGATTACGAAAGATCAATTGAGATACTCTCAAATAATCGGTTCACTCATGTACCTTGCGAGCGCGACGAGGCCTGACATCTCTTTTGCTGTGAGCAAATTGAGGAGGTTCATGTCAAACCCGGGTAATTATCATTGGCATGCACTTGAAAGGGTCATGCGCTATCTGAATGGTACTATGAGCTATGGGATTCATTATTCAGGGCACCCTGCTGTGCTTGAGGGATATAGTGACTCCAACTGGATTTCAGATGTAGATGAGCTCTACGCCACAAGTGGATATGCATTTCTTTTTGGAGGTGGCGCAGTATCATGGAGGTCATGTAAACAGACCATATTGATGAGGTCAACCATGGAAGCAGAACTTACTGCTTTAGTTACAGCCACTGTTGAGGCAGAATGGCTGCGTGAGCTCTTGATGGACTTGCCAGTGGTTGAGAAACCATTACCGGCTATTATCATGAACTGTGACAATCAAACGGTGATTGCCAAGGTGACCAGTTCTAAGGATAATGCGAAGTCATCAAGACACGTCAAAAGACGTTTGAAGTCTGTGAGGAAATTGAGAAACTCCGGAGTAATTACTGTTACGTATATTCAAACAGACAAAAACCTGGCAGATCCCTTTACGAAGGGACTATCACGTAATGTGATAGATAGTGCATCGAGGGAGATGGGTATGAGACCCGTAAGCGTTACACCATAGTGGTAACCCAACCTATGTGATCGGAGATCCCGTGAATTAGGACCTGGGAAGAACAAGCTAGTGGTTTAACTGAGGAGAGTATTTGGTAAACCCTCTCTAAGTGATGATGCATAACTCTCAAAGAGCTGTAAGGCAGGTTGGCAACATGCCTTAATGTGTTTATGTTGGCTATTTATAGCAAAGATGCTGTCCTACAGAGCATTCTTGAAAGAACACACCTATGTGAGTCCGACTGTAAACGTCGCAGTCTATGAGATTTGGGTGATCTCTAGTAAACTCATGAAGAGACCACGGAGTATGACGCATATGCTCCACCCGTGGGGTAGGCTACTGGCAGCTAAGTACTAGTTATGACTTTGAGTAAAGTCTATTGGCACAAAACTTGCAATTCAAGGCATAGTCCATTGTTCAAGTTGCTGATAGATGTAGCTTAAGGCTCTATGCGGAAGTTCAACTCAGTAGTCTCTGCTGAAACACTGGTATATAAACAAGTAGCGAGGATTGACAAATTTTCAAATGGGCATTTGAGATCTGGTGGGGGATTGTTGGAATATTTAGCCCACTTGTGTGTGCTGAAATATTGAGTCCATATGTGGGTAGCCCAATAGACAAATCCTGAAATCTCAAAATGGCCAATGTGTACAAGTGAGTGGTGGGAGTGGGAAGTTTAGTCCCACATTGGAAGTTTGAGGAGTTGCACACCACCTTATAAGGTGGAGTGTTGTAGAGATTGTATGTGAGTGAGAACAAGAGAGCCTCTCGCGCACTCCTCCTCCTCCTCCTCCGCCGCTCGCTCGTCTCGACTCGACACGACACGTCGCGATCGCGTTTCGTGAATCGAGCCTCGAGCCGAGACAATACTTATGTTTATTTTGCTGTTTTGGAAAACCGATTTCGTAGTCGTGACGGACGCGTCACAGCTGAGGTGGTTCGGGTCGCTCCCGTATCGCGTGCTGGAACCGACTCGGACGTGCGGCGTGGGACTCCCACGTCGCACATGTTAGGGTTTTTCGAACCGCACTATAAAAGACGCGCACCGTGGGCGCTGTACACACACCGTAGTATACTCCATCCCGAGCGCCGGCGTCCACCGGCGAACGGGAGAGCAGGTCTCCGGAACCAGTCGCCTTTGTGATCCTGTACGGGAGAGGGCGAATTAGGTTTTTGGGAAGCGCTTCGCGCGATTGCTCGCTGCTTCCACGACGGCTCGTCTGCCTAACAAGTCAGGCGGTGCTACGTACCGCCGTCTCAAGCATCGTCTACTCCGACCCTTCATCGCCAACGTTGTCATCAACAACGTCGCTACAAACGATCGGTACGGAATCTGTATCCTGATCTGTCTGTTTAACATGTCTACTGTTTACATGTTTAGAGAGATCGTGTTGCTATTATTCATGTTGTATGCTGCCTCTAGTATGTTCGAGTTTCACATGTTAATAGCTGCTGTCATCATGATTTATATTCTGGAATTAATCGTGGAAATTATGCCTAATTATTCAACATATCCTGTTCGCTTATGGACAGTTTGGTAGCAGCATGCATGGTGCTTCCAAACGAGCTTGCCTTTGCATGGCTCGGACAGTTTAAGTTCAATACAAACCGACTAATTCTTATTTTTAGGAAGGAATTATGGGTGGTAAACGAGAATTTTTTGGCTCGTGGTACTTTTTGTGGGTAATGGCCTACGAACAACATTTTTGGAGGATACGTAGGTGGGCAAACAACAGTCCAATGTCTTCTTAGTATCCCTCATTACAAAATATTTTTAGGCATAAAAATATGGTTGCAGCAGATGTGATGTCAATAGAAATGCCGAATATTCAGTTTTGGTATGCTCTAACAGGAAATAAGAGGGATACATGGTTGAATCGTGTGAAAAGCGTAATACATGTTACACTTTCGGATGAAGTCGATTCTTTTAAGTGGAAGTGGATACATATAGATTTTCTCTTTCAAATCCCTATATGCATCTTTCATGAACGGTACGCATGTATTTTTCGAAATACTTGTGGAAGTTCAAAATATCTTTGAAAATCATGATTTTCTTATGATTTTTTAATAGATTCTATTGCTAATAACTAAGGAGAACCTTGATAAGAGTTAATGGACATGATGCAAAAAAAAAGGTGTGTAATGTGATGCGGATGAGTTTGTACAACATTTGTTTATATCTTGTCAGTTTGCAGAAAATATTTCGAGATTGACTCATTTTACTTTCAACATTTCACCATCCACAAATATTACAAACATGTTTGGAGCCTGGTTAAATAGAGTATAAAGATAAACTAAGAGTCAGATTCCAATATGCATTTCTGCATTCTTACTGGAAATATTTTTTTGCATGTTGACAACCGGGCTACTTCTTGGATTCAAATGTGCTCTAGGCTTCTCTCCGCCGACCAACGAGATCACATGGATTCCAGATGTTCTCAAATGGCGTACAGTCGTTTGGGTTATCTCTTGTGGGATTTCATTGGTAGACTGTGGTTCAGATTTGCGTTCTAAGAAACTGTTCTAATTCCGGTAATTGTATTTTATGGATCGTCCTGCCAGTTTGAAAGTATGTCAAACATCACCCTAGAAACTTTATTGTTGTTTTTCATAAGAGTAAGTTTATTTGTGGAAGGGACAGCTACTTATACAAGAAAACTACAACTCGTTTCATGGCTTCTTGATCATGCCACGATATTATAGTATGAAGTAAAGTGAAAATAAATATCATTGCTCCATCAATACCCACATGTATAAACACATCTGAGCACTATCATATATTATTGCCAATTTCGCTACGGGTATGTATGTATGGCAGAATTTTTGTACACATTAGTGTCGCAATCCTGTGCACATTCATCATGTAACATACCAATGAGAAAGCACAGCACGTGAGATCTGATATTTTCTGTAGTCTAAGGACATGGTCAAGGTGAGAGCTGGCGTAGAGTCGGTTGGACAATGTGATAATTACAAGTTATTACCGATTGGCCTACATATAAAAGTGGGATGGGATGAGATGAGAAATGAAGTGAAAGACAATGCTTCAAAATATTGCATGCCTCAACTCAGTTGGGTGTAGAAATGAAATGAAAAAGGCATATTGGAATTGATTAGGCCTAGTATATATGCCTAGCAGAGGGATTAAGGCTTAGTATTTGGTTTTATTTTGCGAGAATTCTAGAAGATGTTACGGGTAAGAGGAGGATTGGGAGGCAGTAGGAAATGTTGCGATACAGCCTGTAGTTATATGGGTGCGCAGTCAGCTGGAAAAACTCTTCATTAATTCTGCATTCTTGCTTAGTGTCAGGTCTCGTGTGAGCAGCTGAAAGTCGATAGCTCCGTTAGGCCTCGTTTGGTAGACATGTTTTAACGGGGCTTGCGGTGTATTATTCCGGTCCAACCCATTGCACAGAAAACCACCCCTGGGCCCTTTGGCAGGTCTGTCTTCACCGGGCTCATCGACTGAAAACTCCACAATACACGGCGGGCCAACGTGTATTCGAGACGCCCCGCTCCCCTCGCGTTTCTGGCAATCACCCACGCCATCGCAGCGATCGAGTCAATATCCCCTCGCGTTGAGGCCTCCGCCGCTCACGTTTCCAAACAGTGAAACCAACAGAGGGTATTCACGATGAAGTAGATTATGGTGTAATCTAGAGTTTTCGGTGACAAGAGTGTTTACACCAAATCCACTAGGAAAAATACACTCAAATACTCCCTGATACAGGGCTACAAAACGAGGCCTTACACGTCGCCGGTAATAGTAGCAATCTAAGCTGATTGCTTCAACGCAGTTTCCTCTCTATTTTCCCCGTATTACCATCCACATGTAAAAATAACACTGCTACTAGATAGCCTTTTGGAAGTTGTTTAATAAGTCCATCATATTCGATGCGACTGTAATAATTATTAGCTGTACACGGCTTTTTTTTTAGTGGAGTACATGGCGCTTTCTAACTGTACTAATCCTATCTACAATATCTTAATGGAAGCAACCCACTAACTCTATTTCTCTCAACATGCAGGGTGTCCACATAAGCATCCATCGGATATTGGTCCATGTCATCAGCTCTGCTCGGTTGTTTCTCTGTTCATGTCTTTTTGGTCCTGTGTCGTGTGGCTGAGTTCAGCCAGTCTTTTGTCCGTTAAGTTACACAGCCTAATTGAAGCCCGCTAAAAAAATAGTCACAGCTCACATGTAGCCCACTTCTCGATTTTCCTTGATTCTCACAGGAAAGATAGAAAAGGGTGCGGTTCTCTCTTCATCTTCTACATCGACACCATAACCGATTTCCGTTTCTACTTCCCAAATTATTCCCGCGAAGCTGCTATCTCTTCCCCTCCCTACGATCTTTGCGAGAATCGAAAACCTCTTTCCATCTAATGGTTTGGTCCATCTTCCGCAGTCCATAAATCGCCACAATGGACGCCCAGCAGACCTGTCTCAAACGATTCCCCTTTATGACATCGTTCGTCCTGTTTGGATCCCTCAAATTACCAATGGTGGGCTACCCGACGACGGCAGCTTCTGGTTCCTGCTTGAAGCATTTGACCCTGGGACAGCGCCCTTAAGCTCCTCTCGAGTAGTGCCTGCATCAATTCACTAGTGGAAACAGGGGCTTTAGTCCCGGTTCGTAGGCCCCCTTTTGTCCCGGTTGTGCAACCGAGACGGGGCATCCGGGACAAATACCCTCCCCATTGGTCCCGGTTGTGGCAGGACCCGGGACAAATGGGGCTGACCACGTGGCCCGAGCGCTGGAACCTGGCCAGGGCTATTAGTCCCGGTTCTGAATACGACCCGGGATGCATGCCCCTTCTGCCGCGGCAGGGCTTTTGCCCTTTTCTCTGCCGCGGCAGGGCTTTACAATTTCCGTTTTTTTGGTCCCCGAGACCTCCTGGCGGCCCCTCCCCGGACCTCGAGAAGAGAGGAGCCTCGGTGTACCCTCCACCGAGCCCCCGGATCGCACGAGTGAATAAGTATATAAAGCAGAATAAGAAACACTTATATTACAGATGCAAAGTATATCGATCATATTACATGACCGATGGAGTGTATTACAAAATCAAACTTAGTTCCAACCGGAGGCATGGTACTCTCCATGTACGTTTATGACCTCTGCATCTAAGAAGCCCGCAATTTCCTCCTGAATTGCTCGTATGCAGTCCCTAGGTAGAAGACCGTCCCGAAGCCGTTCGATCTAATATAAAGAAGAGTGGTCACTAAAATATATGAAGCTAAGTAACTAAAATAGATAGTAATAAGAAGAATTGACGATTAACGTACATGAAGTTGTTTTAAATTTCTGCCCTTGGGAGATGTGGTCTGACGAATGAACTCGCAAACGTAGTATCCACACAAGTTATTCCCGTCTCCTTGTTGCAAGCACTATACGGGAAGATTGTTTCAATCAAAATAATAATCAACCAGGCATGATAATGGAGATGGGCACGGATCTAGATAGTACTTACTTGCACAACATCAAATGTAAGTTGTTTTTCCCATTCACCGGGAGACTTCCTTATGAACCTCTTCCAAACCCTACCCGAGAAAGAAAAAGAATAAAAAGAGTTAGTAATTACTTGATATCCGAAAATGAAACAAAGTAGTCGATATATTGCAATATATAAATACTGAAATTAATAAAGATTGAAATTACTGCTGGATCATTTCCTGCATGTCAGCCCACATTGAGAGGGGTTTACGTTTTGAGTCCATTACAATTACTTTTCCTTTGTCAATTTGGAAGATTAGCAGAATATAGTGGAAGCTGCGCACGCAGAACTCATCAATTATACAATGAACATCGAGTAAGGAAAACAGAATGTTTACAACAGAGTAACACACTTACTTGAAGTTGTAAGGAAATAGTATTTCCCGTCGGTGTTGGTTAAATATTATTGCCCTCAGAATATTATTTTCTGTATCCTTGGGAGATTGCCGAAGAGTCTTTTCAAAAATAATATTTGGATCAATGAACCCAATATCATAGATTCCATCTCTTTTGCATTCGAGAATCTTCATTCTGCAATTATAATATATGAGTGTACTATATATATATATATATGCAATTGAATGAGGTGAGCTAGAGAAATAAGTGCTTACAGACAATAGGCACTAAGGATAGATTTGTCGAGGGCCTGCTGCTGGTATAACTGAAACAATTCCTCAAATTGAATCATAACAATTCCATTTCCAGTTCCATAGTGCTCGTCCTTAACGCTGAGACATAGCCAGTCCTCAGATTCATTAGCGGCTTGCATATACCAATTATGCACTCTTCGCATTTTCGTTGGTAGATTCTTTATCTCCTCGGGTTTGACAAGAGGCTGCCCGGACTCGTATTTGTACGCACATTCAGCTGCGGGGAAGTAGTTCACTGTTTGCATATACTCAGCAATGGACAAACCCGCATCAGCTGCCTTGTCTGCGTACAGTGTTATAAACTCCGGATCAATATCCTCATCAGCAATATTAGTGCTCGGCCCCACCTGGGTATTGGAAATCACTTTGAGCGGGGACGTGGATTGTTTTTTCTGCTCTCCGAGTTGAGCAACTGATTTCCCCTTTTTCCCGCTTGCGCTACTACTCTTCGTTGACCGCACCATTTCCTGGTGTGACTTCAGAATAGAGCGGTCATAGTCAGATGACAGACTCGGCTCGGGTTGATGAAGAGTCTTCACCATTTTCCAAGCTCGTTCTATCTCTTCTTCAGTCTCAGGGAAATCTGGCTTTTGCTTCTCCTTCCGCTTTGATTTCCACGCATCGTATTCGTCCTTTGCGATTTTCTGGGTTTCCTCGGGAGTATAGTCGTAAGGTAACTTGGGTACCTCTTTTGGTACCTTCGGGAGGGGTGACCGTTGACGTTTCGGTGATTTTTTACGTTTCGGCAGAAACTTAGTGGGCGGAGAGGGCTGACGCGGCGGCGTAGGCGACCGCGCTGGAGACGTGCACGGCGTAGGCGACCGCACCGGAGACGGCATGCGTTGCGAAGACGACCGCGCTGGAGACTTTTGCGCTGGAGAAATGCGAGAATTCGATGGCTTTGTCGTCTGATTTGTGAGCACAATGCATTCCTTTAGCCATAGAACGGTCGAGTTCTTGGCTTCTCCGAGTTCAGTCAACTCTTCGTCTTCACCTTCAGGAAAATCAAGCTTTACCCGCTCGAATCCGTTGGCAACTTCATCAACCCCAACAAAAGCGTAGCCCCGTGGAACCGGGAGACAATGGTGAGTTGGTTCGTTGCCAATCGGTAAGACATATCCGGCCGCCGCCTTGATGGTTATATTGACGACCTTCACGTGGAGCTCACAGGATGTCATTTCCGTGATCTCGTCCACCGGGTAAATCATCGGTGGTGCATCATCATCCGGTAGCTGCGTGGACGCAACGCTGCTTTTGCGATGAGAATGTGCGGCGTCGGGAGCCTCAGCTTCAACTTCTAGCATGTGTACTGATGCGCCGGTAGACACTATCTGCTGGCTAAGTGTGTTAATTTGGTCCTGCTGCTTCTTTGCTACATCCTGTGTCAGCTTTACCATTTCTTCAAGTTGACGCCTCCAGTTTGCCTGATTCTCTGCTTCAGCTGCCTCCTTGTCCTTTTTACGTTGACGGCTTCTATCTGGGTATAACTTTTTGGTGGAGTCGAACGCAACACTCCACGGAGGAGTGCCTTTTGTGCCTCGTGTACGCCCTCCGTGTTCCTTATTCCCTAGGGCTCGTGTGAGCTCGTCGTTCTCTCTATCTGGCACGAACTTCCCATCTTTAACGTCCTTTATTGCGTCTCTCAGCTTCTCTATGGGTAGAGGATGACTCTTTTTATGCCTTAGGTTATATATTGCTTTTCCTTCGGCGTCCAACCTGCCCCCATGCCCGTAGAACCATGACCTTGTCCGCTCGACCCACAAGAACGGCTTGGGAGTGATCCCCTGCTGAATCAGGTTGTTCTCCCATGCTTCTTCAACACATTCATACAGCAGCAATATCTGTTTTCTTCATTTTAGTGTTGATTTGCTCTCTTCTAACAGGGGCATCAGGGATGCCTCTTCATATCTGAATTTTAATTGCTGTTGTTATTTCTAGACAAAGTAAACTTTGTCCATACTCTCAAAAGATCTTCAGCGCGACCTAGCTCGCACGAGGTAGAGGGTTGGCCCTCTATATCCCCTCCCGACCCGCACATGTAGGGGTCGACGGGCCGCCCCCTACCCAAACTTGTAAAAAATCGTTCGGGGTGGTCCATTTACGGGGTCTGCTAGATGGCCGGGTATAGCCCAAACCCGTATATCAGCGGTTATTATACGGGTTTGGGCCATATAGGGGGTCTGTTAGACATGCTCTAACATTCTTAAATTTTTTTATATCAATTCTAAACAAATTTAAAGTAAATAAGTCTAATCTAAAATTTCTAACATTCATAAACTAAAATTTCTAACATTTGTAAACTAATAATTCTAACAATAATAAAAAACAGTAATTAAGTAAAAAAAGGAAGAAAAACAAAAAAGGCCCCAGATTAGGGCGAGATGGAGGCAGGCCTTTTACCTCCTCTTGGGGCAGCGGCGGGCCGGCGGCGCGGGGCGGTGGAGGATGGCGCGGGGCAGCGGCGGCGCGGGGCGGTGGAGGATGGCGCGGGGCAGCGACGGGATCGAGGGGCGGCGCGGGGCAGCGACGGGATCGAGGGGCGGCGCGGGGCAGCGACGGGACCTAGAGGGCGGCGCGCGGCCGAGGCGAACGGGAGAGGGTGCGTAGGGGGGCCGAGGGGGGGTGGGTGCGCTCGACGGAGTCGAGAGCGGCGCCACAGAGGAGGATGCCGACGGGGCGAGGGGGGCGGCGCGGATGCCGACGGGGTGAGGGGCGGCGCGGGGGGACGGAAAAAATGGGCAGCCTGGCGGCGTCGATTTCGTCCCTGCGCGCGGTCTGGAACTGAGGGGAGCGGTGACATGTTTATATCCTATGACCCTTCCGTCCCGGTTGGTGGCAACAACCGGGACGAAAGGCCCGGCTGGTCGCCCGCGCCAGAACCAGTGGGCCGGCGCGCCAATTGTTTTAGCGCCAAATTTTGAATATCTTAAATATGTAAGTCAATAACTTCTACATACTTTCAAATTACGAAAAAATTACAACATTAAAATTGTTTGAAATTGCGTAAATAATTCAAATCCGTTTTCTGTTTACCTAAATAATTATTCTAACTATTCAAACTATTAACTATTTCACTATTTGCACTTAATTTAAATATAAATATCTTATATTGTTTTAAAATTAGTAATAATTACATTAAACAGAAAACAGACGCGCTAGCGCGCCGCAATGTCGCCGGAATACAAATTCTTTTATTTATTTATTTTGTACAGGAAAAATTCTTTTATTAAAAAGAGAAAACAAACGAACACCGAGGGGGATGCGGTAAACATTCTGTTCTGTCGTGCTCGGCCGTCGCGGATGATGTTCCCGTGCACATTACTACCCGAGCTCAAAGTGAACACTGACCCAAGCATGCATGGATGAATGTGTTAAACACTGACCCAAATGCACGGCAGGACGTATGATGTCGAACCCGGATATTTTGTATTTGCTCGATGAATTGAGTATATATGATGTATCAAACCTTAAGGGGGTGTGGAACAAAACAGACGGTATCGCCATCATACAACCCGACCGTGGCTACTGGGTGCATATATGCATACCAAATGCACGACTGGACGTATGAGGGCGAATCCGGATGTTTTGTATTTGGGAGATGAACTGACCGGTGTATGAAGCTGGGCTATATATATATAGGGTCCTCTGGCTCACAAAGTGTTGAGCTAGTGTTTTGATCCAACGGTTAAGAAACAACTCATCCAACGGCTCACAGCAGCTCGAAGGAAACACACTATAGCCCTGATCGGACGGCTCACAACAGCTCGAAAAAAACACACCCGGATCCAACGACTCAAGAGCGCTTGAAAGAAACACACGATCCGTGTGATTCTATCTGATTGGTCCAAACGAAACCCTAATTCCCATTTAGTCCCGGTTGGTGTCCCCAACCGGGACTAAAGGGATGATCCGTTTCCCAATGAAACCATAACCCATTTAGTCCCGGTTGGTCCCTCCAACCGGGACTAAAGATATGTTTTCTTCTCGCTATATATATGTATACATTGCCACTGCATTGCCATAAACACATACAAACTCACCACTCTCTCATGGCTTCTACCGTACCCACTCTAACATTCATCCAGGCGGAGGCACTTTCCGCCTCAAACTACCCCTGCCCGTGCGGCTACAACGTTCCCGCCGGTTGGATGCTGAGCGCTGGAGGAGTGCCGGTCCCTCCTCTTCCTCAAGGTGTGGCGCGTCGGGCGGCCATCACAAACCACTACTACCACGAGCTCACGCCGGAGCAGCGGAGAAATCCCAGTTGGCATCCCGATAACCAGCATACTTGGGATGCCTTCTTCATCAATCGGCGTGAGAGGGCGCTCGCCAGGTATGAGGAGGACGGTCTGCCTCCTGGGAACTATCACGAGGCCGGTCGTCGGCTATGGTGGTCCGGCCGGACTCTACAGAGCGTCATGGACTACATCAGGGCCGGCGATATCCCTCGCCTGCGCTACCCTCAGGCCCAGCCCTGGAGTCGTGATCCTCCGAGGGAATGCAGAGCACCGTCAGACGATAGTGACGACGACGGCGGCGACGACTACGACGACTACGAGTACATGTACTATAGGCCTAGGCAGGAGTATGACTAGTAGATCGATGCACTTTTTCCATTATGTACTGCCTTGTTTATTTAGATCTATGCTCTCCGTTTAGATTTAGATCCAATCTCTGCCATTATGTGTACCGTGCCTTGTTTATCTATCGAAATACATGTCCCCCTCTTTTTAACGTCTATCGAAATGCCATTAGATCTGAATCCAACAAATCAGGAAAAATCACACGGAAAACAGAAAACAGACGAGCTAGAGGGCCACTGTTTGCCGGAATACAACAAATTATTTTATTAAACAGCCAACAGAAAACAGACGCGCTAGCGCGCTACTCTTCGTCCTCGTCGTCGTCGGTGACCTCCTCGTCGTCGGAGGAGGTGCATGATGGTATTTCCGAGATAGGCCCCCACCTCGGATCGTCGGAGGCCCAGACTTCGCCGGCGTGGTCGGCCCGACGGAGCGCTTGCAGCGCCTTCGTCCTCGCCTCCCGAGCGGCATCTAACTCGAGGTGGCGTTCGAGGCGCCGCTCCGCCCGCTCAGCCGCGCGGGTCTGCCATAGCTCCTCGTCGGCGCTCTCCTCACCCGGATTGTTCCGGTAATACTCGCGGACCACGCGGTCGTCCCTGGCGTCGACTAGGCCCTGAAACGCGCGGTGCCTGAGGTGGCGATGGTCGGCGGCAGTGACGATCTGCGGCGTCGGCGCCCTGGCCTCCGCTTCCCAGAGGGTGTGGCAGTCGCTAAAATTCATCAACGACCGCGGGCGGCCGAGGCGCCAGGCCGCCGCGTCCCAAGCGCGGGCGGCCTCCGAGGCCGTCGCAAAGGAGCCGAGGGGGATGCGGTCGTCCCCGAAGCGGATAGTCGCGGTGAACATTCCGTTCTGCCGCGATCGAACTCCGCGGAAACCGGTAGTGTTGTTCCTCCTCGGAGGCATGGTGGTGGCACGACGGTGCGTGAAGTGGAGGTGCGGCAGTTTATAACGCGCATTCATGGCCACGCGTTACAACTCCCGCGCCACGCGGACAGACAATACCACCCATGCGCCACGCGGACAGACAATACCACCCATGCTTAAAAAAAAAGGGACGGGGCTGTGGCCGCATTTGTAGGGGAAGGGACATTGGTCCCGGTTAGGGGTATGATCCGGGACCAATGCCCATGCGCGCGCCACGTGGCCTGTGGCTAGGGATTCGTCCCGGGTCGTGCCACGAACCGGGACCATTGGCTCCCCACGAACCGGGACAGATGCCCCCAGGTGGTTTCTGCTGCCTCGGGCACACGAACCGGGACCAATGCATGGCACTTGTCCCGGTTTTTGGTGCAACCGGGACAGATGCCCCCTGCCCCCCTGGACGAAAGGGGTTGTTTCCACTAGTGATTGGCTGTGCTAAGCGACGAGCATAACACCACCCGGTCGCCCAAATCTGCAGACTGATGTCTCTCGCCACCGTAGCTTCAGTGTGCCCCGTTCTATCCAACTTCAATCCTGCTTCATTGACTTTTTGTAGAATCAGTACAGATGGCGTATTCCAGACTTCTAGTTCATGTTGCAGTGTGATATGGTGTTAGGTGGAAGTGATTTCCATTCTCCCTTATTTTTCTAACGTCGGGCTAGAACGTTGTGCAAATTTTGTATTATTTAATTCACATGTATCTACATTTTGTTTTTGCTATTGATTCCCATCAATGATACTGTCATGCTAAAAGGATATCCTCATGGATTGCTTACATGTGAATTTTATTTGGTTGTCCTTTTTTTCCTTCTCAAATTTCAATTTCTGGCTGTACATAATGCGTCTTACCGCTGTCTGAGAGCCAATCGTTTTGTCTTCTCAACGGGCTATATTGACCTTCACTAGTGGAAACAGGGCCATTTGTCCTGGTTCGTTAGGGCCATTTGTCCCGGTTGTGCAACCGGGATGGGCCAACCGGCACAAATGGCCCTCACCATTGGTCCCGGTTGTGCCAGGACCCGGGAGAAATGGGGCATACCCCATGGCGAACCTGGCCAGGGGAATTAGTCCCGGTTCTTAACACGAACCGGGATGAATGCCTCCTGTGCCGCGGCAGCAGTTTTGCCATTTTCTCTGCCGCGACAGAGTTTTTTTCACTTTATTGTTTTTCTTTTTATTTTCTGTTTTGCGATCAATTCTATTTTACGATACCCCTATCACCATACACTGATAAGGAGCCTTGGTGGCCCCTCCTCGGACCTCACAGATCCTAGGAGAAGAGAGGAGCCCGGTGGCCCTTCCCCGGACCTCCCGGATCCCACGACAAGAGAGGGGCCTCGGTGGCCCCTCCTCGGACCTCCCGGATCCCACGAGTGAATAAGTAATACATATATATAGAAAAAGAAGCAACACTTATATTACAAAAGCTAATTATATCGAGCATATTATATGACCGATGGAATGAATTACAAAATCAAATTTAGCCCGCAATTTCCTCTTGAATTTCTCGTATGCGGTCCATTTGTAGAAGACCGTCCCGGAGCTGTTCGATCTAATATAAAGAAGAGTGGTAAATATATATTAATGAAACTAAGTAACTAAAATAGATGGTAATAAGA
Organism: Alopecurus myosuroides; assembly: GCA_028641055.1. NCBI lineage: Eukaryota > Viridiplantae > Streptophyta > Magnoliopsida > Poales > Poaceae > Alopecurus > Alopecurus myosuroides. Next base: position 503,223,273 of record CM054059.1, read on the forward strand.
AAAATTAACGACTGACGTACATGAAGGTGGTTTAAATCTCTGCCCTTGGGACAGGTCGTCTGACGAATGAACTCTCAGATGTAGTATCCACACAAGTGATTCCCGTCTCCCTGTTGCAAGCACTTTACGAGAACATGGTTTCAATCAAAATAATAATCAACCAGCCATGATAATGGTCGACACTATAATCAAGGAGATGCGCGGATCTCGTAGCGAACTCCTGTCTTTGTTCAAGTTGCTGTGTTTGTTCTTGCGTCATTCCTGTAGCGAACTCGTTGAAAAACTGTGAGGCATGTGTTGCTCCATTGTCTTCGATTCCATCTACTACAGGCAGTGACACAGCGGCCTCCTGCCTCGTAATCCCCAACCGTCCTCCCCTTCCCCAACCGCGGCCACGCGTGGTCAAAGGGTGCCACTAGCCAGCGACCTAGTGGCCGCCTAGTCTTCCCCCACGTCCCCACGTCTTTTATTAATCCCCCTAACCGCGGCCACGTGTGGTCAAAGGGCCCACTGGCCAGCGACCCAGTGACCGCCTCGCCTTCCCCCCGTCCCCCACTTCCCAACCCGTGGCCACGAACGGTAAAAAAGGGCCCACCGGCCAGCGACCCAGTGGTCGCCTCGGCTTCAACCCACGGTCCCCGTGCATTCAACGCCACCTGCCCCAGTGGCATGCAACCCCCGCCACGCTCTCACCGCCGGTTGTCACGCCATCCCCGCCCCCGGTCCTTTTTAAAGGGACCCCGCCGCCCGTACACCGGCAAACTCACTCCCTCAATCCCAGCCCAAACCCTAAACCCTAGCCATGTCGCCCCGCCGCTGGTTCAAGAAGGCCAAGAACGAGCACGAGGCCGGGTCCTCCAGGGCCGGACAGAGAGGCCGAAGCTCCGGCAGCGACGGCGTTCCGCCCACCCGCGGGAGGCATTTGGTTTCGGTCCGGACGGCGTGCGGATCGGGGCCAACCCGCGCCTCCCAGTACCACCTACGACCGCGCGCCACCCGCCGCCTCGCGCTGCGCCGAGCAAGCGGTTCCACCGGTACGTACGGAAGGAGGAGTACTATTGGCACTGGCAGAACAACACGCCCGTCTTCTGGCCGGACGTCCACCTCCCGAACGGCTGGCACCTCAACCAGCAGCGGGTCCCAGTGCCGCCAGTCCTGACCAACGAACGCGACTGGGCCGAGGAGACAGCTCGCCGGCGCGCGCTCCTGCCGGCCGACCTCCTCAGGGACCCCGCCTACGCGCTGAACTCGCCGAAATGGGACGAGTGGTTCCAGTAGGAGCACGACCAGCGCCGTCGCTCCTACTTCGCTACGTCCCCGAATCCTCCAGCCAATCCTGCCCCTTACCCAGCGCCGCCGCCCGGTAACGAGCCGGAGCTGTGGATCGAGGAGCACATCGTCGACGACGACGAGGACCCCGACATGTAGGCCGCCTTCGAGGCCTCCCGCCGCTCCCTCGTCGAGGACGAGATCAAGCGCTGGCAGCAGGTCCTCTCCTGCGCGGACGCCGCCGCGGCTGCCGACGCGGCCGCGATGCCGCCTCCTCCACCGCCGGTGTCTTGGTGGCAGGTGATGAACGCCGCGTTGGAGGCGTCGACGGACGAGCCGGAGCCACAGCCGCTGCGCCCCGGCGTCGAATACGGCATGCACTGGATCTGGACCGGCGGCGAGTGGTCGCCGGAGGAGGAGCTGCTGCCGCCGCCGCCACAGGACTGGCCAGCGCCACCACTAGAGGACGCGCCCCCGATGCCACCGCAGCCGCCCCAGCTGGCTGCCCACCTGTTTGTCCAGCCGGACTACCATTGCCTCTCCTCCGACAAAGAGCACTAGGCCGACGCCGGCGCGCCCCCGGCCCAACTAGTTTGTTAGGTTTTCTTCTATCCCCGCAAGAAACGGCCGGCCGCTTGTGGCCGTTGTCGTGGGATAATCACGGCAGATGTTACCTGGGGTAACTGATCTTGGGGCAAGTCGACACAGGTATTTGGGAGAGGGTTTAGCTCGAAGGAGAACATGGCGAAAGCAATCTAAGAACCGGAAAGCAACTCGCCGGCTCTCGATATGGTTATACTGGATACTCGATAACAGGTGTTACGACTATGACTTGAATCTCTGGCAAACTAAACCTAGGGGCCGGTTTATAAAGCACCCGTACACCCCTAACTTGCCCTTTAAGGCACATCTTGAGTCCTACTCGAACTCCACATACAAAGCCTAACTTTCCTTATCGCAACCCACAAGCCGGGTTACGAATCTCACAAGCCTTTGGGCCTTCTAGTAACCTCTTTACCCCTATCCGGGTATTGCTCAGCTCACCTCGGGCCGGATTACACCTTGAAGTGGGCCTACCGGGTTACTATCCCCCCATCAGTAGTCCCCAGAATAGCCTGGGCTTCCAAGATTTACTCTTCGAAGTGCTGGCTATTCCCTACAGAAATATCGGATACAAGAACACATAAAGATCAAGATACAATATGCTGACAAGCGGCTGAGATTAACACCCAGGGGATCAGGTAGCAACCCGGCTTCCCCCCAAAGGCTCTCCCTCAATCTTCCAGACCTGAGTCTTAATAGGAAACTCGATGATTTCACATCTTCCTCAATAACTGTCGCTGATACTAGGAAGGAAATTCCCCCTTCCCTTTTCTCGGGATCACATTAGTCTGTGCATGGAATGCGCCTTTCAAATTTCGAAATGGCCAATTATTACTCCGCACCCCCCGGGTCTCGACCGTTAAGCTAGGCTTTTCCACCCGGGCGGTTTATAAATAGGGCTCAGGGAACAAACCCAACTCTCAACGGCTCACTTTCCCCATTTCACTTCTTCTCAAATCTGAGCTCGCGGAGTGCCACCACGGAAGCCCCACGCACCTCGCCGGAGCCCATCCGCCGTCGCCTGCGCTCCGCCACCGCGCGACTCACTCCAACTCCCAAATCCGCCGCCAAGCGCCCGATTCGCCGACCAACAACCTCGAAAGGACATCAATCTTGCGCCATCTGTCTCCGCAAAGCTCTGCTTCAACCCCCTTTGGTAAGTTCCTCGTATCCCTCAGCTCATCCTCACAATTTCTCATCTTTTCCTCAGATCAGATCTGAATCAAGTAGTCCGCGATTTCTCGGGCCGCGCCGGATTAGCTCAGTGATACTTACCATAGACATCCCCATAGATAGGATTCATAGCTTATATTACTCTCCTAACTCCAGTGGTCATTAACATGGCCATAAATTTAGAAACAAGATCCCCAATCTAGGCTTGGGCCATATAAAATTTCCGCCCTTGTTCTCCCTCCTCAGAAAATCTCACTTCTCCGGATCATCCGCAGATGGTAGGCATATAAACACCCTCATAACTTCTCCAAACATTTGCCTTTACGGAAAGCTCCATAGATTTTGTAATAGCACACAATACCCGGACACATCATACTTGACTCGGCAAGGCAATACCCGGTTTGTGCTTAAATTGCCGGTAACTGCTTATCTACTAACTTCCGAGTTTTTGTTTCTTACGCCCTTTCCTTCAATGTTTTACCAGGTCAATCCTATGGCACCCAAGAGGCAGGGGAAACAGCCGGCAAAGGCCAAATCCACGAACTCCATATCAGCCAATTGGGGGAAGTCCTCTGTTACCACGGCCAAACTGGAGGAGTTGGTCGAGCTTGGAACCCTACCTCCACAGGAAGCTATCCACTGGAGAGTACCAGGCAACGAAACCCAACCTTCCCCAGCAACAAACGAGGTAATATGTTTCGTTGAGCACGTGACCCGGGGCTTTAGACCTCCGGGTCACCCTTTCTTCCGTGACGTCCTAGACCACTACAAACTCCGTATTTTCGATATAGGCCCAAACTCTATTTTAAACATCTCTCATTTTATCGTTCTTTCCGAGTCTTACTTGTGCACTCCGCCAAGTCTGGCTCTCTTCGTCGAACTTTTTCAGTGCAAGCCGTGTCGCGAAAGCGGCGACGGCGCACTTCTTACTTGCGGCGGGGTTTCCATCCAGCGCCGCAAGAACTCCCTAATGCCTCCTATTACACTCAATTCTCATGTGAAGCACTGGCAGCTCTCATACTTCTACTGCCAGGATACCTCCCCTCCCGGCGAAAAGAAGTTGCCGGGTTACTCGGAGGGTCAGCTTGACATCTCCGAGAAATTCAACGCCTTCGCCCCTGACTCAGACAGGGAGGCGATCTTGCCTTTGCTAGCTAGGATCTCCATCTTGTCAGCCCGAGGCCTCATCGGGCTAAACCTGGTAAAGACCTGGGTTAGCTTCCGCATTCAGCCAAACTCCATTCGTGATAAGCTGATGTGCGAATACTCGGGTCAAACCACGGACCCAATCCGATTCTCTACCAGCACCCTTGCTCCGGGTGACATTAACAAAACAATTAAGGGTTTCCTGACAGAGAAACTCGAGGTAATCCGGGGCATAGCCGGATTAGAACCTTTTACCCTCGAGAATCCAGCCCCCGCAGTAAGTTTTTTACCTTTTGATTTTGACTTCTAACAGCTTACTTTTATCCGCTTCTCTTGTTTCGATATCAACCATTACCCTGGTATTTTCTCCTCAGGCCGATGATGACTTTTGGACGGTTAACACCCCTCCTAACTCCGAAGACGCGGAGGAGGAAGATGATGTCGTTAACTCGGATGAAGGTATATACTTAATCCCTTGCACGCATTATATCCTGCCTTTTCTTCTTCCTTATGCTATAAGTCGGATATTTTTCAGAACGAGGAGGCCAAAACGAAGAAGAGGAAGAAGAAGAAGAAGACAGCAGGGGCGGGTCCACCAGCGAGGAGGAAGAGCCGGAATCGACCCCCAAAGCCGGAACAAAGAGGAAATCTCGGAGGATAGCCCTCCAGGTTCTTACTTCATCTCTTTACACTTTGATTTTTGTTCCCATAACGTCACTCCGGGGCTAACCCCATTTTCTCCCCTTTTGATCATGACTGAAGGAACCACCCGCGACTAGGCGCCGTGTAACCCGGAACCATCCGGGCAACGAGACCCTTAACCCGGTCGCTTCGTCGCCCCTGGTTCGACACTCTGGTATTTATCGCAAACAAAAATTCTTTCCGGACATTCCTTTGCAACGTAACCCGAGACCTTTCCTGCCATTCTTTAGTATCTTCCGGGTCTAGCAGCGGCTTTCCTTCGGACTTCCCGGTGAACACCGGGTAAGCGCCTTTTCCTGATATTATACCGAACTTTCATCCCCTTTTTTTTTTATAACCAAAGATTAATTGCGCCTTTGCACCTTCTTCAGAGCCACGGTTATTAGTAGCGACCAGGAGGACACCGAGGCTAAGGTCCGGGTCGAGAACGAGCCGGCTGATGATGCCTTCACCACGGCTGGCGACGAGCAAGTGTCGCCACCGGAGCCAGCTAGGCATGACGCCGAGTATCCAATCGCTTCGCACGCAGGCGAGAAGGAGAAGGGAGCAGCTTCGAGCGCGGGAGGGGGACCAGACTCCGACATTCGGATGACCCGGGTGCCACCTCCTGTTACAAGAAATGCTCCTTTTCCCACTTTCCAGGTACCCGAGCCATCTAACTCGGATAACGCTGACTTTAACCAGCTGATGAGCGCTCTTCTCGCCATGCAAGCTTCAGAAGGGACTGTCTTAGAACGTATGGCTGCAGCACATCAGGTAACTTTTACTTGATACTCCTTATTATACATCCAGTCCCCAAGTCCCGAGTATAATTAATTTTTTTTTTTTTTTTTTTTTTTTTTTAATTATTCTCGGTACTTCGCATAATACTTTTCGGTAATCATTTCCTCAGAGGAAATACTCTCGTGATATCCGGCTTACAGCTTCACCCGGCCTTTGCAGGCAGAGATTACTCAGTCAGATGAAGCGTTACTTAAGGCTGAGCAGCTCTTGCTGGCTGAAGTTAAGCGTAGGGAGGCCCTTGAAGCGGAGATAAAGACTTTGAGAAAAGATGTCTCCACATACAAGAAGAAGTACAATGCCACCCAATCCTCGCTGAAGAACTTATCGACTCAGATTACGGACACTTACCGTATTTTGCTAAGTAAGTTTGTTTATCTGCGACTAGCTTGCTTACCTCCATTTTGCCATTTGTAATAACCAAAATTACTGATATGCTTTTGTGTTTTTCGATTGCAGGTGCTAACCTTGCTGCTCCGGAGGAGAATGCCATTACTCAAGTTAAAACTCTGAAGACTGTGCTCCGGACGTTTTTTGCCGGCACGAAACTTTTGCTGGATGCTATCAAGTGGCCTTCTGAGGTATACCCGGGCGAGGAGAACCTTATGCAGGCCTTTTCCACAGCGCCTGGATGGATTGAAATACTGAAGAGTTCGTCCTGCCGAATTGGGATGACCCGGGCTTTAACGCTGGCGAAGGCTTATTTTCCAAAGCTTGACCCGGCGAAGGTAGTATCCGGGTTCCCAGAGTTTAAAGCTGACGGATCCAAATTCAAGCCCCAGGATTTCAAAGCTATACAATCTGCGGTACGTCCTTCAGCCACAGCTTTGGCCGACAAGATGGATCTAAACACGATTATGAGCTCGTATGATTCTGAGGGCAAGGTTATCCTGGTGGAGGCACCCCCCCTATTGATATGTTGGACAAATGGTCGACTGACCTGGCTAGGAGGAAGGAAGAGGCTGCAAAGAGGGAAGCAGAGCTGGGCGTAAAGCCGTCTACCTCTACCCCAGCCGTGCCTCCGCCTGTTCGTCCAGATGTGACGAGCCCGGGTAAAACTGCTGGCAAGGCCAAGGAGCAAGTCCAAGACGTAGACCCGGAGGACCGCTCTCAGGATGCCGAGTAGGATGCTGCCTAGTGCTTTGCGTTTCTCGAGACTGATATGATGATTTTTTTTTGCGGTGCGCCTGTGCACCATTGATGCTGACACTATGACTTTGCGCTTTGTGAACTTATGATAACTCTTTGCCTCCCCTGGCTTTCGATAATATCCATCCTTGTGTTACTTATAAGCTTATTCTCGATACTTCGAACTCTTGTTTTCAATTTCCTTTTGAGACTCGGCTAACCGAGTATCGTAGGTTTTGATAGATGAACTTTTCTTTAAGTCCCCAATACTCGGAAATTAAGGTTTACAGGCTTTGGTATTTAAACAGTTTGTTTCTGTTTCGAAGTCCCCAGTCCCCATGACCCAAAGTACGAGCTATGGGGGCGTGGCCTTTCTCAGATGACATACTGCTGTTTACCAAGCTGAATACCAATAGCTGTTTACATAAATACTGAAGTCATGCTTAATACTTGTTGAGTTTCCGGCTTTTTTAGCCTTATACTCTGCATGGACTTGTGGTTTAGATGACCCTTTTGATTATCTTGTACTGTAAGCCGGCTTTCGCGTGGATACCATGTCGTTGCATCTATACGAAAAACAAGATCAAGCAAGCCCCATTGGGCTGCATAGTTTGATTGTAATCGTACGTGAACAGATCATGCCACTTTAGTGCGAGTCACATCGAGCTTAAGTAAGAATAACCAAGAAATTTGGCTCCTTTGTCCAGTTATAAGATTGCAGCTGTACCCGTTTTTTCGAGTAATCAGCCCCCATAACTCATAGGCATCATGGCCGGGTCTCCGGGTTTTGTGATTACTTATTGAAGCAGATCACCCCCCGGAGACCTATATTCACGCAATGTATTTCGATGATACTGATGTATTGATAGTAACAATGTTACTTACTTGTAACTGAAGCAAAGACCATGATAAGACTCGAAACCATCTTCTTTTATTGATAAAAATTTCTTTTTTGAATCAGCAGGCCGCCTCATTAAAAACCTTCCAGTCCCCGTAGGTACCCTGGTAAGGAAAAGAGTGCGTATGAAACCCGCCGTCGATTACACTGCTTTAGTTACTCCCGAGAGTCGGCCTCGCGTTGGTACGGCCGATGCACATTCTCCACTTGCTATGCCCTTTCGTAATGAGTACCGGATTTGCTAGCCAATCCGGGTATATCGCCCTTGAAACGTGATCAGCCGCGGATGGTGGTACGTCTTCTTCTTCCCTACTGAAAGTTTTGAAAATATCGTTCCTGATGAAGCCTACCATCTTAGGGTTTTGTTCTGCCCTAACTTTTGCTTTGTCCCCCTCAGGAGTTGGCTTTTTTGACGTTGCCCTCTCTTCTAGGTCTACCTGAGAACGGTAATGTTTGAGCTCTTCCTTCCTACAGGCTTGCTCGGCCATTGCCGCGTCTCCCTCATCACACTCAGCTGCTATATCTCGGTTTCCGTGTATTGTAATGGTCTTCTTGGGACCCGGGATTTTCAGTTGTAGGTACACATAACACGGTCTCGCCATGAACTTGGCATAAGCCGGCCTCCCAAACAATGCATGATAAGGGCTGCGCAATTTTACTACCTCGAAGGTAAGCCACTCGACTCGGTAGTTGTCTTTTGACTCTCCAAAAGCTACTTCCAGTGCCACCTTTCCTTCAGGGCATGCTGAGTGACCCGGCACTATCCCGTGAAAAACTGTCGTACTCTTTTGCAGCTGCAATTCCTTTAAGCCCATACGCAGAAAAGTTTCCCAGTACAGGATATTGATACTACTTCCTCCATCCATCAAGACCTTTTTCAGCTCGTAGCCGTTGACCTGTGGTGCCACTACCAAAGCTAAGACTCCCGGGTGATCAACTCTATCCGGGTGATCCTTCCTGCTCCATGTTACCTCTTGTTCTGACCACCTCAAATACCTTGGAACAGCGGAAGAGACCGAATTAACTGCTTGTTTCAGTATCTTCTTATCCTTGTTAGAGCCTCCTGTAGTGTGCACATGATATTGACCCAGCTGTTTGGGGTTAGCTTAAAAACCTCCTGCTCCACCTTGATTGTTACCTTGATTTCCAGCTGGCGGATTGCCGGCTGGGGGCGGTCCGTTACCCAAGTTTCCACCTAGACCCGGACCTCCTCCTCGGCCCGCACCTCGCATAGCTCTGTTCACTTCCTCGTTCTTCCACCTTTGTAAGTCGGCACATTGCTCCAATGAATGATTGGCCGGCTTGCCATTCCTGCTATGCTTCGGGCACGCCATCCTAAATATGTCCCAACTGTTGCTTGGTCTTGGAGGTCCTTGGTAGTGTCCCCCATTGTGATTTCCAGTATTAAAATTCCCTTCGGATCTAGGTCTTGAAGACCCGGCCTCCGTGTTGGCTACAAACTCGGAATTCCCTTCAAACGGGCGCTTGTTTTGGCTACTTCCATTATTGTTTGGCGCCGACCCATTGCCGGTTTTCCCGCTGCTACTTGCGTTTGCTTTTGCTTTCTTGTCATCAACTTCCTCCTCTGTGGTATCCGTTGCAGCGTGTTTGTTGCACGCATCCATTAACTCTCCCATTGTAACCTCCGCTGCATTCCTACTAGATTTCATGCGAGTTAGCTTTTGCACTAAAGGAACATACTTACATGTTTTTGCCATAGCTTGTAGCGCGTCCTTAGGCTGGATATCCGTAGACGAGTGGAGTATCTCCATAACCCGGCGTACCCAACTGCGTGCTGACTCTCCTTTCTTCTGAACGCATCTTTCTAAATCATCAATAGTAAATAACTTTCTGCATGTCCCATGAAAGTGCTTGATGAATGCGGTCTTTAGATCCTCCCACGATTTGATCGATTTTTCCGGTAGGTTGGTGAACCATAACTTTGCTGCTCCCTCTGACATCATTAAGTACATGAATTTGGCTTGGAGATTCTCGGACGCGTTGCGAATTGACATTGCCATCTCATAGCTGCTCAGCCACGTTTCTGGATCCATTGTTGGCTCATAATTTACTACTTTCCCCGGTTCTTTGAACTTCTCCGGGTAAGGTTCTGCTCTGATATCGTCCGAGAGGCACTTTGGTCCCGCAAGGGTGGTTGGGGCTGGTCTTACCCGGGAAACACGTGACCCGGCTGGGGGCGCCCCGGGGTGCGGCACCACCGGTAACTCGTGCGCTGCAGACCCGGCCCCGGCTCTTCTGGCTCTGGAACTGTCCACCACCGCCTGCGCTGCTGATACTACTGGTACTGTCTGGATACGCGGTGGAGGCGGCATTTGCTGCTGCTCTTCCCTTCGTTGTGCCGCACTTGTTTGAACATTGCCCTGTTGCTGACTGGCGTACGGCGTCCCATGCATCCCGCTCCTATGATCCGGATAATTGGCTTGCTGTGCTACCGCGGTGTGTAGCAGATCGATTGCTCGTCGGGTTCCTTCCGCATGAGGCGAGTCTCCCACAGGGATCTGGTTTAATGCGAGCGTTGCTGCGTACACGTTGTCCATGGGATTGTTGTAATGACCTGCTGGTGTGCGGAATCGTGATGGTGGTGGCGGCATGGTATTGCCGGCTGTCACCCCTGTCTGTGGCAAAGGTAACCCGGCTGGCGCGTTTACCGGATGTGCTCCCGTTGAAGGTCGCGGTACGGTCCCTTGGTTCGTCGGTGGAATCGGCTGATCTTGAGGCGTGAACACCAGGGCAGTCGGGTTAATAACCCCTCCTGTTGCCGGCAGCATAGTTCGGTGCCTTTGGTGCATCCTTGTCGTTTCCTCCCGGAGCCGGGTCTCTCGGTCATCCAATTCGCGCTGCCGCGCGACCATCCCCTGCCTTTCTGCTTCCACTTGCCTTCTTTGCTGCTCCAATGCACGACGGGCCACGTCCAGGTCTCTTACACGCTCTGCCGCGTTTTCTGGGGTAATAACTGTGGCCAAGACTGTGGGGTCCAAAATCAAATTATTATCAAACAGAGCCGGGTGACGCGGGTTTGAGGGGCCCGCCCCCGGTGTCCGGTTTGCTTGGAACCCGAACATATTTGCGTGTCGCTCCTCGTCCGCTGGGCGACTGGTGACAGACGCCGACTCTCCATCGACCTGGACCAAGGCCGGGTCAACTGCTCCTTGCTGCTGGGCCGCTGCCTGAACCGCCCCGGCTGGCGCCGCGGCCGCGTTTTCTTGATTGAGATTGGTCGCGGGAGCCGCATAGACCGCAACCCGGCGCATGATGCCCGGTGTAGGTTCGTACTGTTCTTCCTCGCTGTTTTCCCTTTCATATCGATCCTCCGACAAATCCCGTATAGACTCGGTATCATCCTCCCTCTCCATCTGACCCGTTGTTCCAATCGACTCTTCTTTTTCCGATCGGACATACATGTCTTCTCCTGACACAGAATCAGATCCAATATTATCACAATTCGAACTGGAAGTACATACCATACCGACGAAGACGTTGACGCTGCCGACTGTCACGATGGATCCGGTTTCGAGGTGATCTGACTCTGGCCCCCAGCCAGAATCGTCTACCATCTTCTCTCCTTTGCTGTTGACGTAGATTTCTCCGACGATGAGGTTCTTCATGCTCTTCCGAGCTTCTCCCGTGATGTAAACACCTTTGGACGCAGGCCCCACGGTGGGCGCCAACTGTCGTGGGATAATCACGGCAGATGTTACCTGGGGTAACTGATCTTGGGGCAAGTCGACACAGGTATTTGGGAGAGGGTTTAGCTCGAAGGAGAACATGGCGAAAGCAATCTAAGAACCGGAAAGCAACTCGCCGGCTCTCGATATGGTTATACTGGATACTCGATAACAGGTGTTACGACTATGACTTGAATCTCTGGCAAACTAAACCTAGGGGCCGGTTTATAAAGCACCCGTACACCCCTAACTTGCCCTTTAAGGCACATCTTGAGTCCTACTCGAACTCCACATACAAAGCCTAACTTTCCTTATCGCAACCCACAAGCCGGGTTACGAATCTCACAAGCCTTTGGGCCTTCTAGTAACCTCTTTACCCCTATCCGGGTATTGCTCAGCTCACCTCGGGCCGGATTACACCTTGAAGTGGGCCTACCGGGTTACTATCCCCCCATCAGCCGTGCCACCGCCCCCATGTAAGGACCGGCCACTAGGGCCGTCATCAAGAAACGGCCGGCCGCCTATGGCCGCGCTGCCGACCCAATGTAAGCACCGGCCGCTCGGGCCTTTTACCAATGAAATCGCTTCCGTCCCAACTCGTCCCCGACCAATCTATGGCCAATCTAATGCGATAAACGGCCCGAGCCTGCGCCGGCGGGATAGTTTTATCCATCCCCGCCGCCAGCGCGGATCGGCAGGGCTTCGCCTAGGCTAGTTCGGTCGGTCCCGGGTGGTTGCTCGGCCTGGAGAGAGGGCCTGGGTATTTATACTAATGGGCCTCTAGTCCTGGCCCGTGCAACCACCCGGGACTAGAGGTACCCTGCGCGCCTAGACGTATTTCGAAATTTGGTGCTACCCTGCGCGCCCAAATGTTTTAGCGTCAAAATTTGAAAATTGTTTGAATATGCACCTGAATAACTTCTATATACTTTCGAATTTGACAAAAATTTCAACATGAAAAGTGCTTGAATTTGCATAATTAATTCAAATCCATTTTCGGTTTAACTAAATAATTATTCTAACTATTCAAACTATTAACTATTTTACTATTTGCATATAATTTGAATATAAATATCTTATATTGTTTTAAAATTAGTAAAAATTACATTAATAGCAACATAATTAACAGACTCCTTGTCTCACTGGCCGTAGAGTGTTTACGTACAAAACAATCGGTATCGCCATCATACAGCCCGATCGTGGCTATTGAGTGCATATATGCATATCAAAAGAAAGCCTACTGCTCCCGCTCCGGCTTGCCGCCTACACGGACTTCTACTGTGTTTTCAAGCGGGGAGGGGGGGGGGTCGGGGATAAAGGGGAAATATGTGCCGGCCGTGGCGCTCCTTCCGGATGCGCGGCTGCACACATGGCTGGTTACAGCGGCCCTGTGTGCAGCGCACATCTCAATGGACGAGACGGAGGAGAGAGAAACGGAAAAGTGGGTGGGTGTGCCGCTGGTTGGGATAATAATGAAGTTAGGCTGGTCATAGTTGTCAAGCACTCAATGCTTGCCTGCTTTTGACAGGTCAATACGAATTATTGGTCAAACTTGCACCTACTCCATTCATAATCACAGAATAGGTATAAATATCATTTTGGCTAACCAAATCTCGTTCATACTACCTTATAAGAAATACATTTTTAGACTTATACTCGAATAAACTACCCCTGTCCGCCTGGCTACATCGTTCCCGCCGGTTGGATGCTGAGAGCCGGAGGAGTGCCGGTCCCTCCTTTTCCTTAAGGTGTGGAGTGTTGGACGGCCATCACGAACCACTACTACCACGAGCTCACGCCAGAGCAGCGAAGGAATCTCGTTTGGAATACTGACTACCGCCCTACTTGGGACGCCTTCTTCATTAATCGGCGTGAGAGTGCGCTCGCCAGGTACGAGGAGAACGGCCCGCCTCCTTCGAACTTCAACGAAGCCAGTCGTCGGCTGTGGTGGGGCGGCGGATGGACTCTTCAGAGCGTCATGAACTACATCAGGGCTGGCGATAACCGCCGCCTGTGCTACCCTCACGCCCAGTCCTGGAGTCGTGATCCTCCGAGAGAGTCCAGAGTACCGTCCGACGATAGTGACGACGACGGCGGCGACTACGACGACTACGTGTCGGAGTACTATAGGCCTAGGCAGGAGTATGACTAGCAGATATCAGATCCAGTCTTGCCATTATGTAGATCTATGCTCTCCGTTTAGGTTTAGATCCACCCTTGCCATTATGTACTGCCTTTTTTATCTATCCAAGATGCATGTTTGTCTGCTATATGGGCGCGAGCGCCGGTGCAACAATTTTTGTGGACACTTTTCAACATAAACTATGATCATGTATTCCACGTTTATTATTACACATCACCAACAACATCCCTATCTAGTCTTCTGAATTTTCTTCATGTAGAGATGGTCCATGAACCCTTGTCCCCTTGCTTATGATCGCTTCGGCCGTAACCATGGAGCATCTTCATTATTTAACGGGATGGTTGGGTCAGCTTTCACTGTGAAGGGTGGAATTTCAACAAACTTATTATAATCTTCTGACATGTCTGTCGTGTCCTCGATTCCCATGATGTTTCTTTTCCCTGAAAGAACTATGTGACGCTTCAGCTCATCGTATAATGTATTTGTTTGCTTATTTTTTCTTTTTTCGGTCTGGAGGACATGTCCTTCACATAGAAGACCTGAGCCACATCATTGGCTAGGACGAATGGTTCACCATTGTAACCAATACTGTTGAGATCCACTGTCGTCATTTCGTAAAGCGGGTCTACCTTTACCCCTTTCTCCATTCAGGTTGACACATTTGCACCTGAACATAGGGACCTTAAAAGAAGGTCCATAGTCAAGTTCCCATATCTCCTCTATGTGACCATAGAATGTGTCATTTTTTCCATTCTCGTTTGTTGTATCAAAGCGGACACCACTGTTTTTGTTGGTTCTCTTCTTATCTTGGGCGATCGTGTAAAATGTATTCCCATTTATCTCGTACCCTTGAAAACTCCCAATAGTCGAAGATGGTGACCCGGCCAACATGTAGAGCTGATCTTCAACAATGGTGTCATTTATAAGATGTGTTTGCAACCAACTTCCAAAAGTCTCCATGTGTTTGCGTTTAATCCAAGAGTCATCCTTCCCCGGGTTTGTGGAGCCTACAATATTCTTCTGTTCCTCGAGATACGGAGCCACGAAGATAGAATTTTGTAGAACTGTGTAGTGTGCTTGAGTGAAAGAATGCCCGTCCCTGGGTATCATTGTTTTCTTTCCTGGCGTTCCTTTTCCCCTCAGTCTCCCCTCTTGACACGATTCAGGAACACCAACCGTCTTAAGGTCAGGGATAAAGTCAACACAGAACCCAATGACCTCCTTTGTTTCATAGCCCTTCGAGATGCTTCCTTCTGGCCTAGCACGGTTATGAACATATTTCTTCAAGACTCGCATGAACCTCTCAAAGGGTAACATATTGTGTAGAAATACCGGACCGAGAATATGAATCTCTTCACATAGCTGAACCAGGAGATGAGTCATAATGTTGAAGAAGGATGGTGGGAACACCAACTCAAAACTAACAAGACACTGGACCATATCCCTCTGTAATCTTACCAGAATTTCTGGATCGATTTCCTTCTGAGATATTGCGTTGAGGAATGCACATAGCTTCACAATGGGTACTCGAACATTTTCTGGTAGAAGCCCCCTCAATGCCATCGGAAGCAACTGAGTCATAATCACGTGGCAGTCATGAGACTTCAGGTTTTGGAATTTTTTCTCTGCCATGTTTATTATCCCCTTCATATTTGAAGAGAAGCCAGACGGAACCTTGATACTGTAAAGGACTTCAAAAAATATTTCCTTCTCTGCTTTAGTAAGAGCGTATATGCTTAAGTAATGGCGCCATGTATCCGTGTGCTTGTTGCTTGGATCTTTCATACGTTGCTAGTCCTCCCGTGCGTCTGGCGTATCTTTTGACTTCCCATACACGCCTAGGAAGCATAGCAGGTTGACACAGAGATTCTTTGTCACGTGCATCACGTCAATTGAAGACCGGACCTCTAAAACTTTCCAATAGGGTAGCTCCCAAAATATAGATTTCTTCTTCCACATGGGTGTGCGCTTATTAGGGTCGTTCGAAACAGGTTGGCTTCCATCACCCTTCCAAAAGATTACTTTTAGGTCCTTGACCATATCGAATAAATCATTACCACTACGGAGGTCAGGCTTCTGCCGGTTATCTGCCTCACCTCTTAAATGCTTCCCTCCTTTCTTTCTTACGGGATGGTTGCTCGGAAGAAATCTACGATGCCCCAGGTATACAACCTTTTTAAATTTATCCAAATAAACACTGTCAGTCTTATGTGAACAGTGTGTGCATTCATTGTATCCCTTGTTTGCATGTCCAGAAATGTTACTAAGAGCGGGCCAATCATTGATGGTTAAGAAAAGCAACGCCCGTAGGTCAAATGGCTTTTGTTCGTTCTCATCCCACACACGTACACCTGGTTTGCCCCACAATTGTAAGAGTTCTTTCACTAATGGCCTTAGATACACATCAATGTCGTTGCTAGGTTGCCTCGGGCCTTGGATGAGAACTGTCATCATAATGAACTTGCGCTTCATGCACAACCAAGGAGGAAGGTTGTACATACATAGAGTTACGGGCCAGGTGCTATGACTGGAGCTCTGCTCCCCAAAAGGATTAAAGTCATTGTACTTAGACCAAACCATAAGTTTCTCGCCTCTCATGTAAAGTCCGGGAAGTCTCTCTCGATCTTTCTCCACTGCGATCCATTGGCGGGGTATCTCAACTTTCCGTCTTTCTTAAGGTCTTCTTTGTGCCATCGCAACAACCTAGCATGCTCTTTGTTTCTAAACAGACGTTTCAACCATGGTATTATAGGAGCATACCACATCACCTTAGCAGGAACCCTCTTACGGGGGGGGGGGGGGGGGGGGGCGGGGGCTCATCGTCAACATCACCAGGGTCATCTGCTCTGATCTTATACCGCAGTGCAGTGCATACCGAACATTCATCCAAATTCTCGTACTTCTCACCGCGATAGAGGATGCAGTCATTAATGCATGCATGTATCTTCTTCACATATAATCCTAGAGGGCAGAGAGCTTTATTTGATTCGTACGTACTCTCAGGCAATTCGTTATCCTTTGGAACCTTCGGCTTCATTAGTTGAAGTAAACTCTCAAATGCCTTGTCAGTCACACGGTTCTGTGCCTTCCATTTCAGCAACTCCAGTGTGGTACCGAGCTTTGTGCTATCATCTTTGCAATTTGGGTACAACAACTTTTTGTGATCCTGTAACATGTTGTTCAGCTTCAACCTCTCCAATTCACTTTCATAGTCTTCCCTTGCATCAACAATAACTCGGCCAAGATCATCATCGGGCTCTTCTGATGCCTGTTCTTGATCACCTCCTTCTTCTGTATTGTCTTCCATTGCAGTATCACCGTATTCAGGGAACAAAGGATCTTCTTCTTTTTCTTCTTCTTCATTGTCTTCCATCACAACCCCTCTTTCTCCATGCTTGGTCCAGCAATTATAGCTGGGCATGAAACCTCTCCGAAGTAGGTGGCCGTGAAGGATTCGCGAGGAAGAGTGCTCCCTTACGTTCCGACAATCAACACATGGGCAACACATAAAGCCATTATCTTTGTTCGCCTGAGCTACAATGAGAAATGCATTCAGGCCATCCATATACTCGGAAGTGTGTCGGTCACCGTACATCCATCGCTGCCGTGCATCCATCTGCATCGTATAATTAAGTTTATCAAAAAACATTACAATAACATATTCAATAGAGAAATGTTTGTTATCTCTTAGAGAAATGACCACAGTACATCGACAAATATTACTTTTTTATGTATCAATTACAGATGAAAAAGATAAGTTTGTTAACCTCGGTCGAAGATACCATTTTCAGTGAGCTTATGTGTGGCTCGGGTATTTCGTCGAACACCTCGTGTGCATAGTAAACTAACACACACTAACACTCACATCTCTCACTCCTCCAAGCCAAAAAAAAGAGGGAAGGGGGGCTGTGAGGCAGTATATGTAGGGGAAGGGAGGGCATTGGTCCCGGTTTGTGGAATGAACCGGGACCAATGCCCATGCGCGTGCCACGTGGCATGTGGCTAGCCATTGGTCCCGGTTCATGACACAAACCGGGACCAATGCCTCCCCACGAACCGGGACAGTTTCCCTCAGGTGATTTCTGCTGCCTCGGGCGCCCAAACCGGGACCAATGCATAGCATTTGTCCCGGATTTTTGTGCAACCGGGATGAATAGAATTTTGCCCCCTGGACGATAGGGGTTGTTTCCACTAGTGCTTCCAAATTATATTGCGACTTCATATGTCTGATAAATTGCTCCGTCCTGCAAGTGAAGTTTCATAGTCTGGGTGGTAAGCAAGCGATTATAAATCTTTCGGTCCTGCACTTTCGCTAAGTCTTAGGGCTACCAGAGCACACTAAATTATTATTTTAATTCCTATCTATGGGTTCTTTTTGTCGTGCTATACTTCCATGAGAACTACGGTAAGGCAATTTCAAATATATGCTAAACGTTGTACAAATTTTGTATCATTTAATTCACATGTATCTACATTTTGTTTTTGCTATTGATTCTCATCAACGATACAGTCATGCTAAAAGGATATCATCATGGATTTCTTACATGTGAATTTTATTTGGTTGTTCTTTTTTCCTTCTCAAATTTCAATTTCTGGCTGTACGTGATGCGTCTTACCGCTGTCTGGGAGCCAATTGTTTTGTCTTCTCAACGGGCTATATTGACCTTCCAAATTATATTGCGATTTCCTATGGCTGATAAATTGCTCCGTCCTGCAAATGAAGTTTCATAGTTTGAGTGGTAAGAAAGCGATTATAAATCTTCCGGTCCTGCACTTTCGCTAAGTCTTAGGGATACCGGAGCACACTAAATTATTATTTTCATTCCTATCTACGGTTTCTTTTTGTCGAGCTATATTTCCATGAGAACTACGGTAAGGCAATTTCAAATAATATGCTAAGTTGTTACCACATATTTTTGTTTGGATTTAGCGGAAGAAGGAATCGATAATTGAAATTTTGTTATGCTAATTGCTAAAAATTACTTTATTCGTTACACCTTCATTTTTGTGTATGGCGGAACATCGATGTGGTTACATTAAACACAATCTTTCGGCATAATTTCAGATCCCTTCAAACTTATATCGAAATTAGGATGTTATGAAACATAGCATTTTAAAACTATAACTATAGGCTTTTTATCGACATGTTCTTACACATTATAAGAATTTTGACAGTAGTACATATGGTACTTCCTTTTTCATAAGTTTTTTTACCACTTGGTCAAACACCTTTTTAAACATGTGTTCCCGCAGCAATGCGCGGGGTATCATCTAGTATAACTAAGTAGATCATCCCCACTAACTTATTTCTCTCAACATGCATCCTATCCACCTCAGCAGCCCCCCATCCGTTCTCTGTCATCCACGTCAGCAATAATTTTCGCTAATAATGGATAATCATGAAAATTAAGTGTGACACTTCATAGCTAGTAGAAGTTATTCCGGAATAGTAAAGGAGGCCCACAAAGTTAAGGCCCATACCAGTGCATCACAGTTCATCTTCTTCCACCTAGCAGACCAGACGCCCCTCTTCCTCTCCCCCACCATCTGTGCATCGCCGTATTGGTGGAAACAAATGATTTGAGCATGTAACCGGCGAGGGAAGCGAGCGTCCGCCAATTTGATGCCTTTTAATTCTTACGTCTGGTTGTGTCCACCAAACCCTCTTCATTTGTGTCATTGATCCTCTGTCCACCTTCCCTCCGTTACCCCTTCTCTAGGACATAAGATGTCCGCTGAGATCCCGGAAGAGCCTAGCCGCTGCTCCATAGCCAAAGGTTCCTTCGCTGGCATTGGCATATGCACCTTTTTTTTCCTTCTAGTTATTGTGCTCAAAACAGTGTGGTTTGATTTTCGTTCTGAATGGATTTGATCTATTATGTTCATCATCCTCTATTTCTCCTTTCATCATAGATCTATTTAGAGTGCAGTTTTGTCTATGCACCATCTGATCCACCATAGCAATAAAATAGGACCAGGTCTTGCCCCCGAAACCCGCATGAGTCTATTTTCATTCCCATCTGCAATACAATACCCACTCATCACTGATGCTCTCTTTCTATATGTTATTTTCGGTTTTCCTCTACAACACCTTTTATGTAGTCTCATTGATTGAGGCTTATGTGCAACTTGCAGGATTCAAGCTGAATACATCTGCATGTGCATCTTATTTCACGGAAGCTCTCAATATAATCAGCATGCTTATGTTTTCTTGATGACTTAAATTCATACCACCAGCACGCTCGACCCTCTTCTCCAGTGTCCCCACCCCATCTCGCGATTCCCTTTGGCGCGTTCTTAGGAATCGACAGTCAGAAAACACTACTGTTTTCGTGCTTAATCTCCTTCTCTACAGCTGTCTTGAAGCCTCCCACTTTTTTTCAGTTAAGCAGTTCATCATGCAAGGTACAATTATTTTCTTATATTCTTTATTTTATTACCGGGCGCTTTCCCTTGCACCCTTCAACATGTTTAATCAGGTTTCAAAGCACCAAGGCCGGTGCATTATTTCTGTTCAGCAGTTCATCACCTGAGGCACAACTATTTCATATCCATTTGGTTTTACGACTACACTGTGAACTGTAAAATTATGACGGTTTAATTAGGACCATGCTTACTAATGTCGAAGCCAATTAACTATTGTCATAAGATTATGAGAATTTTTTCCACATTACATTTTTAAGATTCTATTTGAACAAATGTCGGTCATACAAATGACACATTCTT
Organism: Alopecurus myosuroides; assembly: GCA_028641055.1. Lineage (NCBI taxonomy): Eukaryota > Viridiplantae > Streptophyta > Magnoliopsida > Poales > Poaceae > Alopecurus > Alopecurus myosuroides. The sequence goes on from CM054059.1 coordinate 503,243,527, forward strand.
TACCATTAGTATGGTTGCCAACAATTCTTATTTCTCAAATTTTGGTTATAATTTTTCAAAGCAGTATTTATGTTTTTATTAACTCTAACTCATTGTAGTGAACAGTGGAATCAATAATTAAGTTTATTCTTTACTCCGTCTGCTCTTTGTACCACCTCTACAGTTATCTTAACATCCTAAGATATTTCCTCAGTTAGTAACTTTTTTTTTCCTCCATATTAGATGGCTAGCAAGCTCTCATGATTCTATAATGTAGTTTCATTATCGATAACTAAATGGGTTTTACCTAGAAAAAGCACTTATACACTCTGACCTCTACTCATTTTATTTGGGGCGATTATAATCCTTTTCCTATGGAGCTACAGAATTATACTATTGGATTATTGCTTATGCCTTTGGTTCCTTATTGGCCGAGCTTTCAAGTTTTGATCGATCTTACAACCATGTAACAAAATATTTTCATCGTCAGTTGAAATCAAGCTGTCAGGAAAGATGAATGCAAATTACATTGGATTATAGAACTACTTGGTTGGGTCGCCGGAAAACTGGGAAAATTACCACGCCACTTTCTTTTCCTTCTTTTCCATGACGTTTCCTCCTAAAGAATAAGTGATGAGATATTGATGAATAAATGCCATATCATCTATTATAGATGGTAAAATTGATGATGAATGAATTAATATGCTTCCCACGAAAAGTTCAAAGGTTAACACAGTTTGGTTGATTATTTCCTATTTTTTTCATTTTTGCTCCATCATTATAACTATTTGATAAATGTAATCTGTTTAATCCGTCGATAGTGGTTGAGTTCATATTATAATGGGACACTTGGAGTTCAACTCATGAAACCATCCTTTAAATAAGAAATTGATAACACCAATGATTCATTTTGTGTGGTAAGAGACATATCTATAGTAATTTTATGCAGATGTTCCCGCAACAATGTGCGAGGAATCATCTAGTCAGTAGAGAATAACACCCCACACCCCATCACCGTTACTCAGTAGAGAAGACACATCTGCTGTAGTGGAAAATCATAGGCAGGTTCGTCTTAAAAACCATCTGAAAATTATCACCGGTGGTTGTTACTTAGTAGTCTGCTTACGTATCAACATCGAAAGAGGTTCTTTGAAATAACAACAGTATAGTACCATCAAAGAAGAACCGCGGTCGAGATGTCCTTTGCCACCCTCGCCTCCATTCGATTCACCGATGTCCGCGCGCGATCTTGGCGACGAGGGCTCATCTTGATTCTCGAATCGCCGTCGCGACCGGCCGGGTCACCTCGCCGATTTTGCGGACACACGAGGCGAAGGACCAACTTTTCGGCCCAAAATATTGGCCCATAAGGCTCACGCGAGTTGTGGGCTGTTGGATGCTGTTATGACCTGCACAAAACTAGTGAACAATATTTAGACCGTGTAACTTGCCGAAAAAAATCCCTTCATGTTGTTTTATTTTAAATACGCAATGCACCGGTGTGTTTCCAAGCCTAATCTAAATTCACCTATGCTACACTAGCATGAGTTCTACAATGGCTAACTAATACAATAACCCTCTGATATCGGGAATGGAGAGGGCTAGAATGTCGTAGAAACAAGCATGGTAAAGTGAGCGGAGCTAGTTGTAGGTTTGAGACTACTCAAATGGCTGAGCTCACTAGTAGAAATCCCATCTTTCATCCAGAAAAAAAATGAGAAGTAGTCCTGGTTGCGCCACGAACATGGTCCAAATGCTATGCATTCCTCCCGGTTCGTGCGGCCGGGGCAGCGTATAGCCCCTCCAGGGGCATTGGACCTGGCTGTTTAGAGGGCATTCGTCCCGGTTCCTGACAAGAACTGGGACTAATGGCTCGCCACACGCCACGTGGCACGACAAATGCATTGGTCTCGATAGATGCCACAAACCGGGACGAATCCCCCTTGCCTATATATACTGCCTCTAGCGCCCTTCCCTCCTCTGTTGTTTTTCTGAAAGGAGGTGTGAGAGAGGTGGGTGCTAGTGTGTGTTCTTTTACTATGCACACGAGGTGTTCGACGAAATACCCAAGCCACAGGTGAGGATTAGAAAATTTATACTTTTCATCTGTAATTGATACACAAAAATTTATATTTGTCGATGTACTATGGTCATTTCGCTATTGAAGATGTTATTGTAATGTTTTTTTTTGGTAAACTTAGTTATACGATGCAGATGGATGCTCCGCAGTGATGGATGTACGGTGACCGACGCACTTCCGAGTATAGGGCAGGCCTGGATGAATTTCTCGGTGTAGCTCAGTCTCACAAAGAGAATGTCTTTACGTGTTGCCCATGTGTTGACTGTCGGAACGTCAGGGGGCACTCTTCCTTGAGAGTCCTTCAGGGTCACCTGCTTCGGAGAGGTTTCATGCCCAGCTATAATTGTTGGACCAAGCATGGAAAAAGAGGGGTTGTGATGAAAGACAATGAAGAAGAAGAGGATACATTGTTCCCTTGATATGGTGCTACTGCAATAGAAGACAATGCAGAAGAAGGAGGTGATCAAGAACGGGCATCAGATGAGCCCGATGATGATCTTGGTAGAGTTATTGCTGATGCAAGGGAAGACTGCGAATGTGACTTGGAGAGGTTGAAGCGTCAGCCATCTCCGCCCACGACGTCTCAGGGCAGCAAAAAGCGGAGGAGAACCACCGCATCACCGAAGCGTCGATTGTCGCCCCTCCCAAAAGCACCAAATCCAAATCTACCCAAGTTACCTTACCACTATACGGACGAGCAAACCAAGGAGATCGCACAGGCCAAATACGAGGCGTGGAAATCTAAGGAGAAGGCGCTGAAAGAGCCAAATTTTGCCAGCACGGAAGAAGAAAAAGCCGGAGCGTTGAAAATAGTGAAGACCCTTTATCAACCCGAGGTGAGTCTGTCATAAGACTATAATCGCTATATTCGGAAGTCACACAACAAAACAGTGCGGTCGAAGAAGAGTAGTAGTTCAAGCGGGAAGTGCGGAAAATCAGTTAACCAACTCGGACAACAACAAAAAAATCCACCCCCCTACTCATAGTGTATTCCAATACCGAGGTGGGGCCGAGCACAGGTGCGGGCGAGCAAATTTACCCAGAGTTTACTGTAATATACAGACTAGCGGCTGCTACTACGGGTTTGTCCATTCCTTGGTATCTCCAGACCATAGCAACCTTCTCCCCTTCTGATTTAGCATACAAATACAGGCACGGGCATCCTCTAGTCAGACCTAGGAGGAAAATAATCTACCAACAAAAATGTGAAGAGTGCATAATTGGTACATGGAAGTCTCGAAGGAATCTAGTGACTAGATAGTGATGGGAGTTACAAACGAGCACCACGGGTACGGAGATAGGATTATTCTAATTCAGTTTGTAGAATTATTTCAGCTATTCCAGCAGAAGGCCCTCGACAAATCTATTCTCAGTGTCCAATGTCTGTAAGTATTTATTTCTGTAATTAGGTCTCTAGCTAGCTCACCTCGTTAATTGCATTTGTAATAGTACTCGCTATATTAGAATTGCAGAATGAAGATTCTCGAATGCAAAAGAGGACAAATCTGTGACATTGGGTTCATTGACCCATATTGGGTCAATCAAAAAACTATTATCACAAAACCCAAGTAGACAGAAGATTCAATTGTGATGGCGTTAAGGTATCACGAAACCAAGAGGGAAATAATTTTTTCTTACAACTTCGAGGGAGTGTTACTGTGGTCTAAACTTTCTGTTTTCTGTACTCGATGATAAGTGTATAACTGATGAGTTATGTTTGCACAGATTCCACTATATTCTGCTAATATTTGAAACTGACAAAAGAAAAGTACTGGTAATGGACTCAAAACATAAATCCCTTGAGCGGTGGGTAAACATGCAGCAACTGATCCACCGTAATTTCAATCTTTATGACACTATATTGACAACTTTCGTTCATTTTCTGATAACTCTCTTTGTTCATTTTCTTTTCCGGGCAGCGCTTGAAAATGGTTCACAAGAAAGTCTAAGGGTGAATGGAAGGAGAAGTTTACATTTGAACATCTGCAAGTAAGTACTAGTAGCTATATCCGCGCATCTCCTTGATTTTAGTTTCGATACCATTATAATGCTTGATTATTATTTTGAATGAACCATATTATTTTAAAGTGCTTGGACCAGGGAGACGGGAACCACTTATGTGGATACTATGTCTGCGAGTTCATTCGACAGACGACCTGCGACAAGGGCAGAGATTTATAAAAACTTCATGTACCTCAACCATCACTTTTATCTTATTACCATCTATTGACAGTCCCTTATATATTGAGCACTCTTCTTTATATTAGATGGAAAAGATGCGGGACGGTCTACTACCAAGGGATCGCATACGAGCAATTCAACAGAAAATTTGCGGATTCTTAGATGCAGAGGTCCTAAACCCAGGAGGAGAATACTAGCGCCCTTTCATCTGTCTTGGAAGAACCGGAGACTCGAATTCTTAGATGCATAATACTTATCTGTATATTCGAGTCATGGTGCATGTGGTGGTGTATTCGAGAACTTATGGGAAAGAGTACCTACTTGTGTATTCTTCACTCCTTACTTGTATATTCGAGTCATGGTGCATACTTACTTGTATATTCTTCAACTATATTCTAATCCGATCACCATATATACTTGTATATTCGAATAAAATGGAATACAATAAAAAAGCATGGTGGCTTAGGACCCCCCGCACCAGTGAGAAAGAGAGCGTCGCGCCCGCTTCCTGATCGGTGGGGGCAGCCTCTTCTACCCTGGTGCCCACTACGGCGGAGGTTGCCCCGACCACATCGCTCGGGGGCCCTCGTACATGTTCTTGATTTGGGACAGGAACGATAGGTGGTATAAAGTACTTACTTGTATATTCTAATAAAATATAATATAACAAACCAAACCCGACAGAGAAATGGCCAAAATGATGCCACGGCAGCGGGGGTATTCATCCTGGTTCTTGTTACGAACCGGGACGAATGGTCCTGGCCAGGGAAGAGCCCGCAGTGTGCAACCGGGACAACTCACTAGTAGGAAACTGGCTATAGGCACCACATCACTACTGGCGAACACATTTCTAGGTTTGCCAACGCTATTACCGCTGGCGAACAAGCCAGCGTGCTCACTAGCGCTATTACTGCTACCGCTGGCGAACAAGCCCGTGTGTTCGCCAGCGCTAAGGTTGGGCCGCACCTGCGCGCGCACCCTCCCCTCCCTAGAACTACAGCTGGCGGACAGGGTCCTTTGTTCTCCAAGGCTATGTGGACTACCGCTGGCGAACAACTCTGCCTGTTCGCCAGCGCTAACATCTGGGCCCAGGGTGCATGATAGCGCAGGCGAAGATCTGCCATAAGTGGTACCACCCACCAGCATCCACTTTCCCCTCCACTCCCTTCTCCACCTTGTCCCCTCTTCTCTCTCTCTAGCTTGAATTTATGCCAACTTCCCCACCCTCCTACTCTCTTTTGAACCAGCTAAAATTATTTTAGTTGGTATATATATGTTTATCTTCCTCCTAACACCATTTCTACCCAAAGTTTTCCCTTCCTAGGCATCTAGATCTAGAATTACCTCCCCTCTCACTGGTAGAAAATAGGCCTTCGATACGCCCCCATTAGTCCCCAAAATAATCGGCCCGCGACCATAGGGGTCTTTAGTCGCGGTTCGGGACGAGACCCGCGACCAATAGTCTGGGCCCAGCGCGCTCGGTCCACAGCTGTCGGAGGGGAGGGGCTTTAGTCCCGGTTGGCCAGACCAACCGGGGCTAATAGGTCCTCGGGCTGGCCCCACGACCTTTAGCCGCGGTTGTCCAGGTGAACCGGGACTAAAGGCCCATCCCTATATATCGAACTCAGCTCGCTGCACTTAGCCACATTTGGTGTCACTTCTGCTCACAACATTCACAAGGGGTGGTGGGTATGCTTTTGGTTCCTACTATGCACACAAGGTGTTCGATGAAATGCCCGATAGCATGAAACACACATGATATTAAGTGTCCGAGCCGCACTTGAGCGTTTTCATTTATTTTACCTCCGCGATCGCGGTTAGCAACTTGAACCCTTTCATGATTTGTATTATTTCCAGCTAGTTAGTTTAACAAATGCATGATGGTTAATTATATACTTTATATAATAATAATGCAGATGAATCGGCAATGGATGTACGGTAACCGACTGTCCGGCGAGGTCACTACGGGTTTGAAAGATTTCCTCGTAGTGGCAAATGCGAACAAGCAGCGAGGTTTTATTATCTGTCCATGTGCTGAATGTAAGAATGAGAAGGGTCACTCCTCCTCAAGAGTCGTTCACATGCACCTGCTTCGGCACGGTTTCATGCCAAGCTATAATTGTTGGACCAAGCATGGAGAAAGAGGGGTTAGAATGGAAGAAGATGAAGAAGAGGATGATATCGATTTCAACTATCATGACGTTTTCGGTGATACTTTCATGGAGGATGATGCTGAAGGTGGGCAAGAGTTTGGTGAAGGTGAAGAAGAGGCACATGATGAGCCCGCTGATGATCTTGGTCGGACCATTGCTGATGCACGGAGACGCTGCGAAACTGACAAGGAGAGGGAGAATTTGGATCGCATGTTAGAGGATCACACGAAGTCGCTGTACCCAGGATGCGACAATAGTCTGAAAAAGCTGGGCTGCACACTGGATTTGCTGAAATGGAAGGCACGGGAAGGTGTAGCTGACTCATCATTTGAAAATTTGCTGAAAATGTTGAAGAACATGTTTCCGAAGAATAACGAGTTGCCCGCCAGTACGTACGAAGCAAAGAAGGTTGTGTGCCCTCTAGGTTTAGAGATTCTGAAGATACATGCATGCATTAACGACTTCGTCCTCTACCGCGGTGCATACGAGGATTTGAATGAATGCCCTGTATGCACTGCATTGCGTTATAAGATCAGAGGCGATGACCCTGGTGACGATGTTGAGGGCGAAAAACCCAGGAAGAGGGTTCCCGCCAAGGTGATGTGGTATGCTCCTATAATACCTCGGTTGAAACGCATGTTCAGGAACAAAGAGCATGCCAATTTGTTGCGATGGCACAAAGAGGACCGTAAGTCCGACGGGGAGTTGAGACACCCCGCTGATGGAACGCAATGGAGAAAGATCGACAGAGAGTTCAAAGATTTTGCAGCTGACGCAAGGAACATAAGATTTGGTCTAGGTACTGATGGCATGAATCCTTTTGGCGAGCAGAGCTCCAGCCATAGCACCTGGCCCGTGACTCTATGCATCTACAACCTTCCTCCTTGGTTGTGCATGAAGCGGAAGTTCATTATGATGCCAGTGCTCATCCAAGGTCCGAAGCAACCCGGCAACGAAATCGATGTGTACCTAAGGCCATTAGTTGATGAACTTTTACAATTGTGGGGCAGACCTGGTGTACCTGTGTGGGACGAGCACAAAGAAGAGGAATTTAACCTACGAGCGTTGCTTTTTGTAACCATCAACGATTGGCCTGCTCTCAGTAACCTTTCGGGACAGTCAAATAAGGGATACAAAGCATGCACGCACTGCTTACATGAGACTGAAAGTGTATTTTTGGATAACTGTAGGAAGAATGTGTACCTGGGTCATCGTCGATTTCTTCCCCAAAATCATAACGTAAGAAAGAAAGGCAAGCATTTCAACGGCAAGGCAGATCACCGGCCGAAGCCTGCGGAACGTACTGGAGCTGAGATATTTGATATGGTCAAGGATTTGAAAGTCATCTTTGGAAAGGGTCCTGGCGGACAATCAGTTCCGCTGGGAGTTGACGGGCACGTACCCATGTGGAAAAAGAAATCGATATTTTGGGAGCTACAGTATTGGAAAGTCCTAGATGTCCGCTCTGCAATCGACGTGATGCATGTTACGAAGAATGTTTGCGTGAACCTGCTAAGCTTCTTGGGCGTGTATGGGAAGACAAATGATATAAAGGAAGCACGGCGGGACCAGCAACTTTTGAAAGACCCAGATGACCGACATCCGGAATGGTTTCAAGGTCGTGCCAGCTACGCTCTTACGAAAGAAGAGAAGGTCATTTTTTTTGAATGCCTGAGCAGTATGAAGGTCCCGTCTGGCTTCTCGTCGAATATAAAGAGAATAATAAACATGGCGGACAAAAAGTTCCAAAACCTGAAGTCTCACGACTGCCACGTGATTATGACGCAATTGCTTCCGATTGCTTTGAGGGGCCTCCTACAGGGAAATGTTCGAGTAGCCATTGTGAAGCTATGTGCATTCCTCAATGCAATCTCTCAGAAGGTAATCAGTCCAGAAGATCTACCACGGTTACAAAACGATGTGGTCCAATGTCTTGTCAGTTTCGAGTTGCTGTTTCCACCATCCTTCTTCAATATTATGACGCACCTCCTGGTCCACCTAGTCGAAGAGATTTCCATTCTCGGTCCTGTATTTCTACACAATATGTTCCCCTTCGAGAGGTTTATGGGAGTATTAAAGAAATATGTTCGTAACCGTGCTAGTCCAGAAGGAAGCATCGTAAAGGGCTATGGAAATGAGGAGGTAATTGAGTTCTGTATTGACTATGTTCCTGACCTTAACCCGATTGGTATTCCTCAATCGCGGCACGAGGGGAGACTAAGTGGAAAAGGCACGATCGGAAGGAAATCAACGATATGTATGGACGGTCATTCTATGACTGAAGCACACTACACAGTTCTGCAAAATTCGAGCTTGGTGGCTCCGTACTTCGAGCAACACAAGAATATTTTACGCTCGAACAACCCGGGGAAGCCTGAATCATGGATTAGAAAGGCCCACATGGAGACTTTTGGCAGTTGGTTGCGAAAACATTTAATGAATGACAATGATCTTGGAGATCAGCTGTACATGTTGGCCAAGACACCATCTTCGACTATAACGACTTTCCAAGGGTACGAGATTAATGGGAATACATTTTACACAATCTCCCAAGATAAAAAGAGCACCAACCAATACAGTGGTGTCCGCTTTGATGCAGCAACCGAGATTGGGAAAAAGGTCACATATTATGGTTACATAGAGGAGATATGGGAACTTGACTATGGACCCTCTTTTAAGGTCCATTTGTTCCGATGCAAATGGTTCAAGCTAACAGGAGGTGGGGTAAAGGTGGACGAGCAATACGGAATGACAATGGTGGATTTCAACAATATTGGTTACCTTGACGAACCATTCGTCCTAGCCAAAGATGTCGCTCAGGTTTTCTATTTGAAGGACATGAGTAGCAAACCGAGGAAACGGAAAGATAAGAAATCGATCAGTACATCATGCGATGATCCAAAGCGCCACATTGTTCTTTCAGGGAAAAGAAACATCGTGGGAGTGGAGGACAAGACAGACATGTCAGAACATTATAATATGTTTTGTGAAATTCCGCCTTTCAAAGTGAACACTGACCCAAGCATTAAGTTAAATGATGAGGATGCTCCATGGATACGTCCAAATCCTAAGAAAGCGGGGACACAAGGGAAGAATTGATGTGTAATTAATAATTTATTGTACCAAACTTTGTTGAATGGACGGTATTTGCTCGATGAACTGAATATATGATGTATCAAACCTTAAAGGGGGTGTAGAACAAAACAGACGGTATCGCCGTCATACAGCCCAACCGTGGCTACTGGGTGCATATATGCATACCAAATGCACGGCTGGACGTATGACGGCGAATCAGGATGTTTTGTATTTGCTCGATGAACTGAATATATGATGTATCAAAGCTTAAAGGGGGGTGTAGAACAAAACAATCGGTATCGCCAGCATACAACCCTGCAGTGGCTACTGGGTGCATATATGCATACCAAATACACAGCAGGGCGTATGCTGGCGAATCCGGATGTTTTGTATTTGGGAGATGAACTGAACGGTGTATGGAGCTGGGCTACATATAGGGTCCTCTGGCTCACAAAGTGTTGAGCTAGGGTTTTTGATCCAACGGTTAAGAAACACCTCATTCAACGGCTCACAGCAGCTCGAAAGAAACACACCATAGCCCTGATCGAACGGCTCACAACAGCTCGAAAAAACACACCCGGATCCAACGACTCACAAGCGCTTGAAAGAAACACACGATCCGTGTGATTCTATCTGATTGGTCCAAACGAAACCCTAATTCCCATGTAGTCCCGGTTGGTGTCACCAACCGGGACTAAAGGGATGATCCGTTTCCCAATGAAACCCTAACCCATTTTGTCCCGGTTGGGGACACCAACCGGGACTAAAGGGATGTTTTCTTCTCGCTATATATATGTATGCATTGCCACACCATTGGCATAAACACATACAAACTCACCACTCTCTCATGGCTTCTACCGTACCCACTCTAACATTCATCCAGGCGGAGGCACTTTCCGCCTCGAACTACCACTGCCCGCCCGGCTACAGCGTTCCCGCCGGTTGGATGCTTAGCGCCGGAGGAGTGCCGGTCCCTCCTCTTCCTTAAGGTGTGGCGCGTCGGGCGGCCATCACGAACCACTACTACCACGAGCTCACGCCGGAGCAGCGGAGGAATCCCAGTTGGCATCCCGATAACCAGCATACTTGGGATGCCTTCTTCATCAATCGGCGTGAGAGGGCGCTCGCCAGGTATGAGGAGGACGGCCTGCCTCCTGGGAACTTTCACGAGGCCGGTCGTCGGCTATGATGGTCCGGCCGGACTTTACAGAGCGTCATGGACTACATCAGGGCCGGCGATATCCCCCGCCTGCGCTACCCTCAGGCCCAGTCCTGGAGTCGTGATCCTCCGAGGGAGTGCAGAGCACCGTCAAACGATAGTGACGACGACGGCGGCGACTACGACGACTACGAGTGGATGTACTATAGGCCTAGGCAGGAGTATGACTAGCAGCAGATATCAGATCATGCATCTATGCTCTCCATTTAGGTTTAGATCCACTATTGCCATTATGTACTGCCTTTTTTATCTATATATATATATATATTCAAGATTTTAAAAAGAATTAGTTTTATTTTTCTGAATTTTCTGATATATTGTTTGTATTTTTAAGATTGGAAAAAGAATTAGTTTTTTTTCTGAATTTTCTGATATATTATTTGTATTTTTAAGATTGGAAAAAGAATTAGTTTTATTTTTCTGAATTTTCTGATATATTATTTGTATTTTTAAGATTGGAAAAAGAATTAGTTTTATTTTTCTGAAATTTCTGATATATTATTTGTACTTTTAAGTTTGGGAAAAGGAAAAGAATTCGAATAACCACCTTTAGTCGCGGTTCGTGACACCAACCGGGACTAAAGGCTCGTTTTGCGCGGGAACGGAAACGCCGTGAAAATTTTCACCTTTAGTCCCGGTTCGTGACAACAACCGGGACTAAAAGCCCGCAGAGGGTACCCCAGGGGACCTTTAGTCCCGGTTGGTGTCACGAACCGGGACTAAAGGCTGTCCCTATATATTCCCGCCCCGAAATTTTTCTAAGGACCAAACCCTCGTCTTCCTCGCGTTGGCGCCCTGCTCGTCGATTCCGTCGTCGTCGCCTACGAGAGTACCGCGCCGTCGCCGTCGCCCGCGCCCTTCTCTCCACCGCCTCCGCCCTGCTCCGGCCCCGCCCCGTCGCCATCTCCGGTAGGTTCCCCGCGGGCCTCGCGCCGCCCTCGAACCAGCGCCGCCCTCCCGCTCTCGATCGCCGCCCACGAACCAACGCCGCCCTCGCCGCGGGCCTCGCGCCGCCCTTGAACCGCGCCGGAATCGCCGGAGACCGTTCCCCGTTGCCGGAATCGCCGGAGACCCGGAGAGCAAACCGCCGGCCACCGTGTCATGCCAGGGTGACGTCATCATGACGTCACCTGGCCACCGTGACACGTGGGGCGCACTGTACATGAAATTACAGAAATTAATTAAATCTTCTAAATTGGACAACTTTTAATTTATAATTCCAAAAATTATGAAAAAATATGCAAAATGTTCGCAAAAATGTAAGCTATCTGTTTATATCATTATCAATCATGTTTGACAAAGTTTAAAATGAGACCATATTTGAATTTGAGTTAAATTCATTAAAATAATGAAAGTAAGTTTTAATTCAATAAATTCAGAATATTAAGTGTAATATACCAAAATGACCAGAAAAACAAATGCAACCTAGCTATGGGGTTCTCCAAGTCATTTGAGCAACTAATCTTCGACACACCTCTAAAGTATGGTTTTCCCCCTCCGGTGGTCATCGTTCTTCCACCCAAAACCCTACCAATCTGTTTTCCCTCCTTCTACGATAATATTTGCTAAGTATCCTATATACTTAATTAATTTTTACTACTTGCATGTCTGGAGGAGTGACATATGGCGGACAAATATACGGATTCAGGAGGCTGAAGGTATTATATACGGCATGATAGCCAACCCGATCCCTTATGTGCCGGGCCCAGAAGATGAGCAACAAGAGGATGTAGTCTCTGCTTATCTAAACTTTGATGATCAAGAACGTGAAGGAACCGACATTTTCGACGATCAAACAGGTAAAGAAACGGACATTGTCGATGATCAAAGAGGTGAAGGAATGGAAATTGATGACGGAGGTCAACCGTCGACAAACGACGATCTCCAGTTGCAAAGAACAACCACCTCCCGCGAGGTATATATATATATATATATACATTGGGACTCTCGTGATACAAACTTACTGAAATGTGAATACATATGCACTAACGCGCGCGACTCTCTTTCTTATTTTAGCCCTCGGTCGGATCTAGTATGACAATACGTGGCAAATCCAAGGCGATGAAAGATGGAGAAACATATACCATCGAATCACTCAGTGAAACCGGCAAGCCCCTACAGCACACCACAAAGTTTATCAACCAATGCGGAGTCATTGTTAGAGACATCGTTCCGATCACCGTCCAGGAATGGAAGGAGCCAAATAAAGCACGTATTGGTTTCAGTTATGTCGACAAGAGAACGAAAAAGATTATGTTTAGAAAGCTTATTGGACATTTCGTTCTACCTTCGGAATACAACAAAAAAGATGAATTCGGTGAGGAGGTTCCGGGTGGACGTCAGAGGAGGAGGATAGTCAAAGAGTTCGCTCTTCAGAAGATGGCCGAAACATTCCGGAACTTCAAGAAAAAATTGTTCCGTGAATATGTCAGCAAGGGCAAGACTCCGATTTTCACTGAACAATATGAGAAACTGAGAGATGATTGGACAGAATTTGTGACGCAACACAAATCGGAGCATTTCAAGGAAATGTCGAAAAAAAATAAGACTAATGCGGAAAAGAAACAGTACCATCATGTTATGGGGCCAGGAGGATACCGCGTTTCGGCGCCTAAGTGGCAGGCGATGGAGGACGGCCTGACGGCAAGAGGAATCCGTCTAGGTACAGAGGGATGGGACGAAAGACCCAAAATGTGGTGGTACGGGCATGGGGGGTCGCTAGACCCGGAGACAGGGGCGTGTGTTCACCGGCAGAAAACGTTTGCTCCCACAAAAGAACTTGTTGACGCAATGACCAAAGCTCAACAGGGCAAGCTCACGTTCAACAGAGAGAGAGACCAACTGACCCATGCCCTCGGGAATCCTGAACACAGAGGACATATACGAGGCAAAGGCAGATTGCCGTGGAAGTAGGGTTTTCCCAGAAGGGTGACCCGTACTGTTACAGAAGCCGTAAGAGAGGTACGGACCGGGCTGCAGATCAAATGTCGCATCTTGCAATGGAAGTTTGTGAGTTGAAGAAGGTCGTGGCGGGAATACTTGAGAAAGAAAAAGCGTCGGCTGCAGGGCCGCATCAAGAACATGCAGCGGATCTCGGAAGCCAGCATCAGCGGAGAAGCAGCGTGGCTTCCACGGAGGCCCCGACTGCAGGTGCTAATGCACCGATGATCGAGAGTCGTGCACCGGAGCCTCACTACCCCGTGGATGATGTAAAGGAGATGAAAGAATGTGATCTGCATTATCCCGTGGGGAACATTTCCATGAAGGTAGCTACCGGTAGTGCTTTACCCTGTACACCTGGAGCACTCCATCACAACAACCCCATTCCATATGGCTATGCTCGTGTCACGGTGAAAGACATAGTCCAAGCGTTTGAGGACCTGGAGATTGACATAGCTACACCCGAAGGGGAGAGAAGACCTGGAGATGTCAAGCGCCAGTTCATTCTATGGAAAAAGAAGTACATAGTGTTTCCAGGCGAGACGCCAAGGCTAACAAGTCCACCCCCCTCCGATGGTGCAGGTGCTGGTGGTGGTGGTGGTGGTGGTGCTGGTTTACCTACGCCTCCTTCACGCCATTCGACGCCGTCCCCCGATCCACAATCTCCGGCGGGTAAGCAGCAGTCGCCCCCGAGTCCTCCTCCGGCGGTTAAGCAGCCGTCGCCCCCCATTCCTCCTCCGGCGGTTAAGCAGCCGTCTCCCCCCATTCCTCCCTTGGAAACTTAGTGATGCTGAAACCAAATTGGCCGTGAAGGCTGACGTTGACAAATAGAAGGCCCGTCAGAAGGCGCTAAAGGAGCCTGAGCCCAAGGAAGTATTCCCTCCGATTGTAGACAAGTGGCTACGAGTTTTTTGTCGACAGTGTCCCAAGCCGTGAAGAATTTGCCTAAAGACTATGATATTGAACTTCGTAAGCAAGCAGGAATATTGGAGGAGGAGAAAGCAAAAATATTGGAGGAGGAGAAAGGAAAAGGAAAAATGAAAAAAAGCGGGAAACAAGTTGCCCAGCTCGGGATGCAGAGTAAACAATCGACCCCCCCCGCTCATAGTGAAATCCGCTCCGGAACAGGACACCGAGGTCATAAATGCTGTGGCAGCAATGGGATTGACTGTAGCTACTGCCATGGAAAATGCGTCCGAGGCCGGTATGTCTCTTCGTCTCTTTTTAGGCCTAGACGATGCGCCAATGGCTGAGGTAGCATTACAATATGAGAAGAAAGGGCCTCTCGTCGAGCCTACGAAGGAAAAGGATCTACCACCACTAATGCAAGGTCTGCTACGTTGGTACAAACATTTCATAACATGGACCGACAAAGAATTTGTGTACGTGGATTATACAGAGGAGCATCACACCAAAAAGTACTCTGTAACAGTTGAGATTAGTGAATTGTTCCAGCTGTTCAATCTGCGTGAGCTCGACAAATCTATCCTGAGTTGCTACGTTCTGTAAGTGATTTATTTCTACCTCATCTCGTTCTTCATTGCCTACACTATATATATATTGTCCTAACTATATTGTTGCGTACGCTATTATGCAGATTGAAGATTTGGAAATGCAAAATAAGACTCATCCATGATGTTGGGTTCATTGACCCACAAATCATTAATGGAACTATGTTAGAACGTCACCCCAAAGACGTGGAGAAAGACTTGTACAATTTTCTTAAAAAGCATGAATCCAAAAGATATATTCTATTTCCTTACCATTTTGGGTGAGTGTTTCTCTCATGTTCTCATTCTCTTTTGTTTACTCCATGCATGGTATGTCTAATCGATAAGTTATGCATGACTGTGCATCTAACGTGTCCGCAGGTTCCACTGGATTCTGCTAAAAATTGATCTTCACAACTCCATAGTTTTGATCATTGACTCTATGAATTCAAATACAGATCTTTGGATCGACATGAGAAAAATGATGCAAAGGTAATTATTTTTCAATCATTTGCGCTCTATATCGATCGGTCTCTTTTGTTCATTTCCTAAGCTAATAACTCCCTTGTTCATTTAATTTTATTTGCAATGTAGAGTTTGGAGACGGTTCTCACTTGGACATGTCGGTGGATTCAAACATCAGCTACAATTTAAAAATGTGGTCAAAGGTGTGGATAAGCAGCCACCGGGGACCGGTCTATGTGGATACTATGTCTGTGAGAACATACGGAAAGAAATCTCTGAGAGGAAGAAGGACGAGATCACGCGGAGGGGTCTCAATAACTTGCGGAAGGCGCTTACTCCAGAAGCTCACTTCCGACCAATTCAAGAGGAAATAGCAGGATTTTTCCTTAGGCATGTCATCGCTAAGGAAGGAGAGTACCATGCGTCCACCGACGATGACTATTATACACATCAGTCCTGAGTACTTTGAAACTTGTTCGAATTTGTGTATGATCATCCATCTTAATTGTATAATATGGAAACTTGTTCGAGGTTGTATATATGGTCACCCGATATTGAATATATATTATTCGAGGTTAGCCACAAGAACCGGGACTAAAGGTCCTCCGCCGCGACGGACCCCTAGCGCCCACGTGGATGGGCCTTTAGTCCCGGTCCGTAAGTGGCGGGACTATAGGGGGGGGGGTCTTTAGTCGCGCATAGCTAGTCCCGGTTGCGCGGCCGGGACTAGTGGCCCTGGCGAACCGGGACTATAGGCCTATTTTCTACCAGTGTCTCTCTCCAAAGCTCCAAAATTCTCCGGATATCATATCGTGTAGCCATCTATTCATTTGAGGTGGGATGAATGCTAATATATAATTAAATGAGTTTGTATATGAATTTTGTCTGGATACACGCGACATGCAATATATGTGAAATTTCACCGGATTCAAATATGGTCGTGTGATGAAGACGTTAAATGTGTGCAATTTGTTGTGTAATGAAATTGAGTAGCCAACTATCACCGGAATGTTGATTCATTTGCGTCTCGGCATAGTTTGCCACTCCCTAATAACCTCCTATTTGTAGGAAGGTCATGCCGATTTTTTTCGTGAATACGACATGAAGTGAAATTTTGGATATGAAAATGAGTTGCCACTTTGCAGGAATGTTGATTCATTTCCGTATCGGCAAAGTTTGGCACTCCTCTAACCTCCAATTTGTAGGAAGGTCATGACGATTTTTTTCGTGAATATCGATATATATATATATATATATAGATATATATAGATATTATGTTTTGGTTCTAATATTATATTAGCGCGCTCTCATGCAGGCGACCAATAATAGTGGTCGTTAAGAGTGAACGTGTCGTGAATAGTTACTTGAGACACGCGACAGAAGACATGTTACAAAATGGCCGCAAGGAGATACGATGTCCATGTCAAAAGTGCAAACTAGGGGGCTTGCTCAATCCCTTTACCGGAGACTTGCTCAGTCACCTCCTCAGGTATGGTTTCATGGATGGGTATAACAGTCAGTGGGTAAGTGATGATGAAGATGATGAAGTCCATGGGGCAGCGGTGGTAGGAAATAATGTGCAATGGGAGAATAACATTGATCGACAAGAACTACAACAGGATCAAGATCAGCCTCATGATCCCGCACATGATCATGGAGAAGATGCTGAACAAGACGTGGAAGAAGACGAGGACACAGGGACACCCCTAACGGAAGTTGTGCATGACCCTCATCTGAAAGAACTGCTTTTGAGAAAGACGACTAACTCGAGATCTGCTGCTAGAGAGCAATCTAAGATGGCGCAACTAGAGATAGACTCGAAGACACCGTTGTATGCAGGCTGCGGTCCGGGAGAGTCCCGCCTGAGAGTGGCGCTCGATGTTCTGCAGATGAAGGCGAGATACAAATGGGGCGACATAAGAGTTGATGCAAGCCTGCAATACTGGCACGATATCCTTCCAGAGGGAAACACCTATCCTAAAAGTTGCGACGAGGCCAAGAAAGTCGTGTGCCCCTTTGATTTACCTCACGAAAAATACCATGTGTGCATCAACGATTGCTACATTTATCGGAAAGAGGACGCGAACAAAACCATTTGTCCAGTTTGCAACGCCGCTCCATACAAGAAAGGGAAGAAGAAAGCTCCTCGAAAAGTTGTGTGGTACTTTCCGCTCATTCCTCGTCTGCAACGGTATTTCGCGGACCGCAAGGAAGAAGATCTCATGCGCTGGCACGCGAAAAGAAGGAATAAAGTTTTGAAAGATCCAAAGCGGAGTGAAAAAGTAAATCTGACACATCCTTCAGATGCAAGTCAATGGAAAGCAATTGACTGTGAATATGCAACGTTCGGGGCGGAGGCAAGGAACATCAGGTTGGGTGTGAGCACCGACGGACTCAATCCGTTTGGCAACCAGAGCAGCACCCATAGCACCTGGCCCGTGTTTGTATGGATGTAGAACATCCCCCTGTTTGTGCATGAAGAGGAAGTATATTCACATGAATATGCTAATTCAAGGGCCGAAACAACCAGGCAACGACATCAATCTATACCTGAAGCTACTTAAAGATGAGCTGGACACGCTATGGGCCGAGGAAGGGGTGAACACATGGGACGGCTTCGGTGAACAATATTTCACAATGAGAGCTGTCTTACTCTGTATGGTTCACGACCTACTCGGCTACGGATATGTGGCGGGTCAGGTGTGCCACAGACAAAACGGTTGCGTGAGGTGCATGGATGTCCCCACGTTTATGCAACTTCCGAAAGATCCTGTGTCTTCGAAAACAGTTTTCGTTGGCCATCGAAGGTGGCTACCCAACAAAGCCCCGTGGACAAGGCGAGGAGACCTTTTTAATGGTGAAGATGAGCTCCGTGGACCTCCACGTAAGAGGTGCGGCGAAGAAATCTACAAGTTGCTGAATGATTGGAAGGAATGCCCAGAGCTAGGAAAGAAGCAAAAAGCGCCAAAACCGCTTCTGGATGTATGGAACACGAGGTCGGTGTTTTGGGACTTGCCATACTGGCCCATTATCAATACGCCTCACTGCCTTGATCTGATGCATATTACGAAAAATGTGTTTGAAAGTTTGTTTGGCACGCTGCTCAACATGCCGGAGAGGACCAAAGACGGGGTGAAAGAAGGAAACGACCTGAAATATTTTGGTATTAGGGTAGATCTTCAGGGGGGACGCTCGGATGATGACGACGGCGATCAATCGTGTGATGAGGAGACGGAGGGTCGCAAGGCCAAAAGGGTTAAGAGGAATGACTATTACTGCCCCCCTCCTGCTTCACTCTTAATCCGGACGAAATCACAAAATTGATGATGTGCCTTCTCGGACTCAAAGTCCCTAGCGGTTACTTAGGGCTAATAAGCAGATTCCTGGACGCGCAGAAACAAAAGTTTAGCAAGATGAATTCACATGACTGTTACGTGATGATGACGCAGATACTTCCGGTTGCGATCCGCGGAATAATGGACAAGCACGTCCGGGAAACCCTGTTTGGCCTGTTCTTCGACGTGATATCTCGAAAGTCGATCACGGGGAAGAAGATTAATTTGTAATGTGTTTGAAATTAATTTGTAATGTGTTTGAATTATTATAAATGAAATGTCTTTGAATAATTTAAACAATAAAGAAAACAAAAAAAAGTACCGCTGGCGAACAACCATCCTAGTTCGCCAGCAGTATGTTACCGCTTGGCAACAGAAAGATGTTCGCTAGCGGTAAGGTACCGCTGGCGAACCGCGGGACTTGTTCGCCAGCGCTATTATGGCGTTGTGACACTTACGCGCGGCCCCCCCGCCCCTCCCCTCTCTCTAGCAGTACTGCGCACTGTGTCGAGCACTTAGTCGTTTTCGCGAAACGCCCCGCGCGCCGGCCCTCCCTCTCTGTTAACTCCGGCGAGCAGGTCTCCGGTGAGCCCAACACCACCACCGCGCCCCTCCCTCCCTCTCCTCGCCCTCCCTTCCCCTCTCCTCGCGCGCCCTTCCTCTCCTCACCCCTCCCTGTCCCCACTGCCCGTGCACGCGAGCACCACCCACTGCCCCGAGCCGCCGGCCACTGCCCGTCCCTCACCGTCGATCACCATCCCCTGGCCATTCCCTCCTCCTCCCCTGCGGCTGCTGCACTGCCTCGTACAGCGGAACCGCCCCTACTGCCCTGCTGCTGCCCCCTCTTCTGCCACGCACATAAGGTGCTCGCCGAAAGTTCTACTAGAATATCAGGTAATTTTTTTGTTCTGTTTTTGGTGGATCTTAATTGTGATATGCTAAGAACATCAGCGAGTGAGTTATGTATTTTTTTGTTCTGTTTTGCCTACTTCATTGTTCTGTTTTGTGATATGCTAAGAACATGAATTAATTCAACTTGACTGTTCACACTAAATAGCTAGCTAGCTGCATCAGGAATTTTCTCACAGAAATAAGTTCTGTTTTGCCTACTCAATTGGTTCTGATTGCCCAGAAATTTTCTCACAGAAAACCTGCAAGGAATGGTTGTTATGTGTTCGCTCTCGAGGCATATGTTGTTTAATTTTCTCATAGAAAACCTGCAAGGAAGGATTATATCATTGTAAATCTGAAGGTACAAGGCACATCATAATTCAAAGTTGATATGTGGAGAGAAAATTGTAGGAGGGAAAAGCATTGTACCTAGCTAATTCCAGAAAAGCCGCAGCTCTATTACTGTGGTATGTGGCTACTTTGATATTTAATTTGATCGCTTCAGTATATAAATTTACTGCCTTTTTCCATTGTTTCTCCTTAAATGCACTGTCACCCTGTCAAGTAGCAAGCAATAGGATAATTGCGAGTAATTAATTTGGTGTGGACGGATGGTGGTGATGGATGGAGGTGATGGATGGCGTGGTGATATGGATGGTGGTGATGGATGGTGGAGATGGTGTGGTCGTGTGGATATGTGCCTACCTTCGTGTGGATGACGATGATAATATGAGGGGTGGGATTTTATGTGAAGGTACCCCACGTGAGGCCCTATTTGCCGGAATGTTGATTAATTTCCGTTCCAACAAATTTGGGTACTCCATTTGTGATATTTTTAGCAAAGGTCATGCCGAAATTTTCCGTGAATTTTGGCATGATCTTTGCTAAAAATATCACATATTATAGTGCCTGAGAAATTTGGACTCATGGGGTATATATCGTTTAAATTGCAGGATTTGTTGAACTAATTTCGGGTTTTCTCTCCTTAATTAGATATGGCTCACAACGACGAGGCGGGTGGTTCTGGGATCGGACGCGGGGAGGCCGATGCGTGGCTTTCTATGCTTAACGCCGGAGGAGGACCCGTAAATTAGCAACCGGAGCTAGAGACGCAGGGCGATGCAGACGACGAGATGGACGAAACCATTCGTCAGGAGCTAGAGCCGCGCACCGATACATCGGGCGGAGACGGTCAAACGGTAGTGGCACCGGGGATGCCGCCTCCAGTAGCGAGGCGTCGCGTAAGCGCAAAGAAAGACGGCACAACATGCTCCCCACCATCCGGCAAGAGTTCACGGAAGTGGACCCCAAAAGCGGTGCTCCTATCGAGCCGGAGATTTACTCTAAGGGGTATGGAAACCTGATAGGCTGCATAGCTAGATACTTTTGCAACGTTAATACGGGCCATCTCACAAATAAAGAAAACAAGGCTATGGCCGCCCTGGTGATTGAGAAGCTGCACACGAGGTACAAGTTCCCGGATCCTTACGACAACCAGGACCTGAAGAGTAATCTGGTCAACTCGTTAGCACTGGGAAAGTTCACCAAGGCGTTTACAACTTGGAGATCCAGTTTGCGGGAGATGATTGCGAAGGGTAAGGGTTTCGATGAGATCCATAAGATGTGGCCCTCCATTTCCGAGGAAGACTTGGCCCAATTCAAGCTCGACGAACTCAAACCGGAAAGGGTGGCGTGAAGTAAATGGGGATCTGAGTCCCGAAAAAAGAACATTTTCCCTCACAATCTCGGAAGCCGGGGTTACCTTGGGAAGCAGAAAGTTTGGGCTAAGGAGGATGCGCAGAGAGAAGGGCTGAACCCGTATGACAAGATCACCGACCCGCAGGTGAGAAATTTTGTCAGGGCCTATTATAGGGAAGATCCCAAAAAGCCCGACGATCTTGTGTTGAATGAGAAGGTCAAAAAGCTCGAGAAGAAATATCTCGAGGAATAAGAAAAAGAACGTCTATCTCACTCTGGCGGAGGGTCCTCGGCGACGATGAACAAGGACCCGTATGACACCCCTTTTATTAGGGCGCTTAACGCGATGATGGGAGTGCCCCTTGACAAGAAGCCGCATCGTGGCCATGTGCATGGCCTCAGAAAGGGTCATCGGCATGTGCACTACTACCCGGAGACTAAGGAGAAGAGAAAGGAGCAGAACAAGGTACCGGAGAAGACGGTCGACGAGCTTGTGAACGAGAGGCTCAACGCGCTCCTCCCTACCATTTGTGCGTTCGTCGCTCAGTCCTTAGCGCCGTGGATGGCAGGTGGAGGACAAGGGCCACTCCCCGAGATAAACATAGCCCAAATGGTGGCACCGGCCGCGCAGAACGTGGCCCCCGTCGTGGCTCCTGCTACGCATAACGTGTCCCCCGTCGTGGCGCCTGCTGTGTATAATGAGGCAGCCCCCAACCCTCGGCCGCAAGGTCGCGAAGATCCGTCGCCGCCCCTCCACGTCTCTGCAACGCCGCCGCCGACACTTAGAGGTCCATCGCCCTTGTCCGAGCTCAATGCCCTCACGGTAATTCAGCATCCACTGCATTATTATATATTATGACTTGATTCGTGATGGTCTCAATCTCTAACGACGATCGCGCGACGTTTCGCAGGCCGACGAGACAGGATGCACATTGCTCCTTCGTGTGAACGGCGAGTTAAAGGACGTGGCCAAAGGAAAAAATCATAACACCTCTCAACCGTGTGTCCCACGGCGTCCGTATGCCCGACGACGTGCTAAGGGTTACATTAAGTCGGGTGCTCCCTGGTTGCGGTGCTCTCGATCCTCCGAACCAACCCCCCGCAACCGACAGCGAGTTAAACCTGGAGCAGTGCTTGGTTTGGCCATTGACATGGCCAAAATCACTAATTCGTTTTGGAAGTACTCCTGTCAACACTCCAACACCGGTCCAGGGGTCGGGGCACCCGAGACAACACAAGGATTTCTCACCTGCAAAGTCCGTGCAACACGACGGCGACGATGCTGAAGATGAGAACCCCAATGACTACCTCGTCGACGATCCTTACGAGGGGGCCGGCCTGGATGATCTTGATGAACTTCTCTTGCCAGCGAAGGAAGCGGATAAATATCGATGCACAAAGCGTCTTTTTTCTTCTCAAGAACCGGCATCCCCCGAGCAAGAAGTCATCAGCCAGGACGCCCTCAAAGAGGCGGCACCAGATGCATTTCAGAATCAACCTAAGAAGAAGGCACGGAAAAGAACTAAGAAGAGTTCTGCCGTTACATCGATGAGCCAACCGGTGGTGGGGACCAAGTCTAAGCCGTAGGCAGAACGGGTATTACACAAAACAGAGTTTCCCTGCCCCAAGCAGTCGCCAGGCGGCCATATGGAGGCATGATACCTCATCCAACACATGATGGATATCTTGAAGGACCAACAGAGTCTACAATTCATGTCTGATGTGGACAAATGGTCTCGCAGCATCGTCAAATGGTATGATGCTGAATTCAGACAAAATTTTGGTCGCATTCAACGCAAACTCAGCTCCATCATTTATAGGGATGTAGTAACTAAAGACTCGGTCTTCCACTTGAACTCCCCACCATCTAACGATGAGTTGCGAGAATGTGTACTAGAGCAGGCTGACAAGAGACCATTCAACTCGTTAGAAGGTGTTCTTCCGTTCCCGCCGGTGAAGAAACAGAAGATCACAACAACGAAAAAGAAATGATCGACGGTATGTATTCGGTTCGGTATGAATTGCTCCTAATAAGAACTTGTGATTTCCTTTGCCGGTCTAATGCTTTTATCTTGGTCTATAGAGAGATGAAGGAGTGGACGGCTGGCCCTAGCGAAAGATCGCATATATCTATGTGTTGTTTGCGATTGATCTATATCTCACGTTGTATGGATGTCATAATTTTGTAATCGTTAAACTAATTAGATGGCTATATTTTTGGTTCGAAAGCTTCCGACATAAACATGTTATTAAGACCGATGTGTATTAATATTTATGAGAAGGATGTTATTGAGATCTATGTGTTATTTTCGTTATCGATGGATCTCGGTTTGTGTATTGCATATACATATATGCATATGTATCTAAGAGTGATTTGTATGTGTGAATTATAAAAATTACATAAATTACATGTATTTGCACCTGTATAGTATAATACCAGGACAATACAAACTGTTATACGAATATAACAAAAAAAAATATAAACCTGAGCCATAGCGCTGGTGAACACTGTACCCTACCGCTGGCGAACACGACCTTGTTCGCCAGCATTAACATATACTACCGCTGGCGAAGCTCTGTTCGCCTGCGGTAACCCGCTACCATTGGCGAGGTAGCGCTGGCGAACAGAGTTTCGCCAGCAGTAGCCCATATTTGTTCGTCACTGGTAGGGGTTTTCCTACTAGTAAGTGGTTTTAAAAATCGAGACGAATTGGGGGGAGGGGTCTACTAGTGGTCCCCGGAAATGATGCCGTTGCCGGAGAAGACGCCACCCTCAGAGAAGATGTGATTGTCGATGAAGAAGCCCTCACAGATTTGCCGTTGCGCACCATAGCCATGTCATCCAAGCTGCGGCGAGAGACCTCGCAGGCCATCCACGACAGCACCATTGGAAACCTTGCAGCATCCGTGTCTCCCTCTGGCAAAGTGCAGATGACCCCTCATAGTATCATCACCGGTGTTCCTTTGTAAAATCCCGAAAACCCTTTCTAGCACCCCCCCCCCCCCGCTAGCGCACGGTAGCATCGCCGCCAAGCCATTGTACCACCGCCGATGGCGCACGGTAGCATCGCCACCAAGGCCATAGCTCCAAGGTCATGTATCACATTGTGGCAAGATGCTACTCTGTTTATCAATTAATACACTGAAAATTATTGAAGAGTGGATTAGTGTTCTCTTGGAAGTGCATTCATGTGTCTTACTAAATCATTTATGATTGTGCAATATGAGTATGCGTGAGACTTTTGACCCACTGACAAAAAATAACAGAGATAGACACCTATCATAGCCAGGGAACTTTAGTGTTGAACTGAGCATTCCTCGAGACGAGGTTGAAACCTTAGGGCTTGTTCAATGGCAGACATATGCCTTTGTTCCTGGATATTCTTTCTGCCGAGCAAAAAAGCAAACATGTTATGCTCACGTTGGGCTTTGTGAACACCATGTACCATTCCGGAACGTACTTATAGGGCAACAGGTCCAGGCTTCCCACCCAATGGCAACACGTCGCTCTCGGGACCAGCTCTGTCAACTACCGTTCCACCTATGGTGTTGGAGCGGACGTAGCTGGTGAGGAGAAGGGGGAGCCGCATGCTATGGCACGAGAGTCGACAGCGGACCTGCAGCAGACGGGATGGCGTGGTCTTGCATCATTGGGAACGGCATCAGCAAAAAAGACCCACCGACACATGGATGACGGTGGTGCCAGTGTTGTCCGCCGCCGTGTACACTTCGACTTCGACGAGCTGCAGAAGTTGTATACAGTGCAGTCCGAACCGCGACAGTGATCGGTAACAAATGGAGGAGGACTACTAGATACCTAGCAATAGAAAATGGTGGTGCTGCAATTTCAAGCAGTGTGATTCCCTGTGACTCCCAATTCTACTACACCAACACGAGGCCGTTGCCCCGTAAGATTTTTCTTGCATAACTAAATAAATTTTGTAAGGCTTAACATTTCAATGATGTACATGTTGAATATATAGAGCACATATGTAATAGTCTCGTGAAGAATTTCTCTCTATCAAACATAATAGGGGGACAATAATGACATACACTAGCCATTCACCAACCATAGATTCACAGTCCCACACTAACCATGCACCAAGCCACCAACCATCTCAACATTGCTACGAATATGGAGATCACGGATAAGGGCAATTTTTATGACCTTGTAACCATGTTAACGCTGGCAGAGATACAATGAAATAGCTCGGTAGGCAAAACTAAAAAGGAGCATAATTTTTTGCTCAGTGATATTTTGGGGGTAAGTTTGAGTGAAAACACATTCTATCAAACCACTCACAGAAAACTGGGGGAAAGAAAGAAAATTGCAAGATAGCAAGCTACTCAAGTGGTTTAGGAAAATCAACACCAGACAAACAACACGCTCTGTCTCTTACATTAATTAGGGTCTCTTCTCAGTAGTAGTAGACTGAACAACCAATTCATAGGTATAGAGATTTTGTTTTTCAAATCTTGCCAGTATACTGGTGGAGATCGAGCGAGATCACCTCATCTGGCACTCCCTGTTCGGCTTCCGGTGCAGGGCCACCTAAACCCGATGCTGACTTGCTGAGTGCGGCGCAGGGCAATGTAGAAAAGGGGGAGTTTAGAATTGATGTATTTTCTACCAAATATTCATCAAGTGAATTTCCCAAAATCAACCACAAATTGATTTACTATCACCAAGGACGACATTTTTGGACAAGAAACAAATAAAAGGTAGACTACCACATAGAGGAAGTGTACTCTGTATGCTACAAACATGTACTCCATACTTGATTTAGTATGACGTATTTTCCTAAGATTACAAGAAAAAACATATGAATTTACCTCTATATATATTGGGTGACTATGCACTGTTAAATCTTCAATGATGGTCTACTTATCATTTGAATCATGCCCTCTGGCCTAGACATGTTCTAGCTGTACCAACCTGAATATTAGACCCCTAACTAACATAACGCATGGTTTATTGTAGTTGATTACTTAATTTTGTTTCTAGTAAACATCTCCTAGAAAATAGCTACGTTGTGGCATTCATTGATTCAATATGTTATGCCAATTATAACATCAAAAGGTATGATTCTCATTAAAATTGAGAAGTGTGGACAAAGTCAGGTAATGGACACTAGAATTGTTTTAGCTTGTGGATGTTGTCGATGCTAGAAACATCACTTATGTATGTCTTCGATTGCGTAGCCTTGTGAAGTTCCCTGGATCTTTGGTGTAGATGGCGCCTTCCATCTATGCGCTTTAGTCCTCACATGCAAAAAATGTAAGACCTACACGTATACGAGAAGGTTTGGGCAGATCTAGTTCTTTCTGTTGAAGACATTCCTTACACTAGAAAACAAAGGTGAAGCCGCATTACCGCGTTAGACGACCCATACACACACATGTATGACTACATCGAGCCAAGCGGGTAGTAAAGTCTGACGTTTAGTTACTGTAACCATCGACACAATCTATGTTACAAGCCTACAATCACAAATCCATCGCCCATTCAAACCATAACCAATGCAGAAGCCGCATCGTCGATCCTTTGATCCGCCTTGTCTGTCAACCACAAAAATCAAATACGTGCCTAAGAAGTGTGCTGCCGGAGCCAGCATCGACAATAATCACCCCTTCCTTCATCACATTTGTCAAGCACCGGCTGCGACCCTTTTTTAATCTATTTTCTACTGTGGGCTGGCAACACCCCTACTCTACTCCACTCGACATTAGCCTCCCACCGTAATAAAGAAGAAATCAGATCTCACACGCTTGATGTTGTCCCGCACACATATGGAAGGCCGAAGACAAGTGTGAATCCTTTCCAAGCTAGCCCAGCAGCGGCTAGCAATACCCAGAATCTCCATACATGAATACTCCGATAGTACAAACTAATGCAATATCGTTGAAAAAAAAGTAAATGCAACAGACATACGGAGTGTAATCAAAGGTACGTAAAAGCATGCATTGTCCTATCATCCGAGAATTGATTGATGACTTCTTTACACTTGTTGGAAGAGACGTGAGGTGACTCACATAGGCTCTAGCACAATTACCTCCAACTTGACCCAACAATTCATTAACCATCTTTTCATTAGACTCTTAAAGATCTCGCGCTTCGTCCCGCCAACGAATGGAATAAATAGAATCCTCTATAGCACGGCTGATGTGCTTGCTCTACTCTTCATCACTTCTCGGTAGATATCGCCTTAACTCTTCCTCTTCTTTTCTCATCGTTGTAGTCGTTGCTGTCTGGACAACTCCTCGTCAGATATACAGTGCTCATCCCTGGAGTCCTCCCCGGTGTCCTCCGTCGTGTCCATGTCCGGTTCCTCCTATGCGTCCTCCTCCATGTCCTCCTCTGGTTCTCCCATGTTATCCTTCGGTTTATCCTTCGTGTCCTCCTCCATGTTCAACATTGATTCCTCCACAAGATTCTCCATGGCTGCCTTCTGTAGGGCCTCCCCATCTTCCTCCTCCGGCTCCTCCCCCATCGCATGAGAATCGTAGACAAAAGCATCAGACTCATGTCTTACATCGCCCTCGGCCATTATCATCGGGCTCTCTACTAAACCATCCCCTTGGGAAGCTTCTGAAGGAATTATTCCGTAGAGGAAAATATATATATATATGTGTGTGTGTGTGTGTTTGTTGGTGTGTGTGTCTTTGTTCATAAACGTTTTATACCATGTTGTAACTCTATTAAGAGAAAACATAATTACACGTGTGGTATATAATAAACAGGTCCCTAGTACGTCCCTAGTTAACTAGTCTATTGGGAAACACATGATCAAGATTTCCTGATCATGGACTATTAGATGAAGCATGTGATGGACACGCACCCAACTTATAAATATCTAGAAAACGTAGTAGCCAAACCTCTGACCGTGAGATGATATTTAATCGCTGTCTCCGAGATTGTTTTGACTACATCCACCGTCACCAAATTAAATAAGTGATCATAAAGGTGTATGGATAAACGGAGGGATAAGTTGAGGTGTATGCATTAAGAGCGGGATTTGTCAGTCCAGATAAATAATAGATACTCTCGGCCCACTCATCACTGTTGCATCAAGTAAAGCTTGCAAGCATGTGCGAAGATGCAAGATCGTGGTAATGAGTAGATGTGTTTGTCATTAACGAGATCGTACTACGTATGGATATACCGAGGAATGAATCTCGGACAAACTATCGTATGACAAAAGGAGTGGAAACTTGCGTTTAAGGTTCAAGCGACGAAGATAATCGTGGAACGCCCATTGGGCCATCGTGGGTATCCATACCCCGCTGTTGGTTATTAATCAGAGAGGGTTCTCGATCATGTCTGGAGTGTTCTCGAATCGTTACAGTGTCACACTTAAGGTTGACCGATGATAGGATAATTTGTTACTGAAGAGAAATAAGAGAGAACATAGCCGGAATAATTCCGGGATTTATCCGATGGAGATAAGAAGGCAATGAATGGTGTTTCTATGTTTAAACAAGTTAAATAATATGTATTTATTATTAATTAGTACAATTAATAACTAAACAATGTTTTCTTAATTAATAAAACCATTTTTCCATGAATGGTCCTTAGTGGCAAAAGAGCCCCATTATGGGAAAGGAGAAATGGAGGGAGAGGGGAGCACCAAATCGCACGGGCCTTTAGGGGCCCATGGGGGTGCGGATTCCCCCTCTTGGCCGGCCAGCCATGTGGGGATTAGTCCTACATTGCTAAGGCAACGGGAAGGACCATCTCCTCCTCCTATATATAAAGAGAGGCACCGATGTCTCTTTTGGCACCAATTTATCTCTCTCTTCTCTCATCTCATGGTTCCCTATTTTTGGAGCTCCACGAGAGACGAGGTTCTCAGACACCATATGCACACCGACGAGCTATGCTCTCTTCGGTCCATCTCTCATATTTCCGCTGCTTTGCTGGATCGGTTACACTATACGTGTGTAAATCCCGTGAGTCACCATAGTATTGCTGCTATAATCGCATCGTCTTTGACTACACGATCTTGAGTTCTGCTACGCTCAACTCCACTGTCAGCGCTTCCGCGGGAGTATAATCCCCACTATCGATCTTTAAGGGTATAATCTCCGATGTTCTCCGTTACTTCCCCGGGAGCATAATCTCCGCTATCTGCATAGTAATAGATTTTGGCTTCGTTTCGGTTGTCGCTAGTAGGAATTTTTTTGTTATTATGCTACGAAACTCTACAATGGTATCAAAGTACGGTCAGAACTCATGTAGATTAAGGGTGTCGACCTTATAGTTGTAACCTCCTCGCGTCGACCTTAAAGTACGGCCCGCACCGTTCTTATGAGTACGCTTACGTGAGACTGGTTCCACTACTAACAGACGGCTTGTAATGTATACGTGGCTAGCAGGTCTCTCTTACAATATGGCAGGGCATTTTCAATGGGAGACCCGAAAGAGATTGTAATAGACAGTTATATGCTCAGTGTTATGGTTATAGGTTCGTAGGTAGAAGAGGTTCTTTTGAGAAATCTCTTAAGCCACGTAAAACATGCAAAAGATAAAGTAGAGGTGTCTAACTTTATTTTGGAGGGGCTAGTGATGTGGTCATGGAGATATTGAAACTGTCGAAGTGGAGTCGCGAAGACCATGTCACATAGCATTACATTATGAATGTTTTTTTGTGCATGTTATATATTGTGTATATTATATATTGTATATACTATATACGGCGGTAGCTATATAAGACAATCACTTAATTAACTCCAGCGGTAGTGTTCTCCCTTAGGCATGCACCGCCAAGAAAATGTCAATTCTGTGGCGACCTCAGCCGTGCGCCACAGAATTCTGTGGCGCACCCAGTAGGGGTGCGCCACAGATTTTTTTTTTTTGAATTTTAAAAAAATGAAGGCCAGATCTAGATCTGGCCGCCGGAATTTCGGCGAAATTTCGCCGGAGCTCGTAGGGTGCCGTTGTGACCGTGGCCTTAGGTGGCTTGGTCGGTGGTGGGTGGAGGATAGGGGTCACAGGAGTTGGTGGAGGAGGAGAAGCTCGCCGGAGGTGTTGGCGGAGGAGGAGGAGGAGCTCGCCGGAGGTGGTGGTGGGGGAGGGCACCGGAGTTGGTGGAGGAGGAGAAGCTCGCCGGAGGTGGTGGTGGAGGAGGAGGAGGAGCTCGCCGGAGGTGGTGGTGGGGGAGGTCACCGGAGTTGGTGGAGAAGGAGAAGCTCGATGGAGGTGGTGGTGGAGGAGGAAGAGGAGCTCGCCGGAGGTGGTGGTGGAGGAGGAGGAGGAGGCGAGGTGGTGGTGGAGGAGCAGGAGAAGGAGAGGTGGTGGTGGAGTAGGAGGTGGAGGAGAGAAGTGGAGAGGTAGAGGGGAGATGAGAAGTGGAGAAGTGAAATTGGAGAAATGAGAGAAGGAGAAACAAGAGGGAGAAAAGAAGGGTTGGTCTACAGGATTCAAATTTCGAATCCTGCCCAACAATTCTATGGCGCACCAAGTAGGGGTGCGCCACAGAATTATTTTTTTCTATTTTTTTGATTTTGTAGGTAAAAATCTTCAAACGGCCATAACTTTTTTTCCTTTTGGAATTTGGCGATTCTAAAAAAATTTCACAGGCCGAAAGCAAGTGAAGTTGGGTTCCTTTTTCTCTCTAGTTTTTTTTTATATCTTGATCATTTTTTTTGACATCGTATGCAAAAGTTATGCCCATTTTACTTTTTTTTAACGAATTTTTGCTCAGAAAGTCGAAATTCATATTTCAAAATTTGATAAAAAGTAGATCTTAAACTCTCCCTAGATCTCAAAGTATTTTATTTTTTGAAGTTTCTATCGTGCTCATTTTTTTTTACAAATCTAAAAAAGGCGATCCAGGGGGGTGGAGTTCGTGCGTGGACAGAAATTTTTTGGATGGGAATTCTGTGGCACACATAACAGTGGTGCGCCACAGAAATGTCATATTTCTGTGGCGCACTAACCACCATGCGCCACAGAATATGAGTGGGGCAATGATTGGAGTGGGCCCCAACATATTTTTGTGGCGCGCCACTGTCCCGTGCACCACAGAAGTCCTCTTTTCTGTGGCGCACCCTTGTCCCGTGCGCATTCGCCCCGTGCGCCACTAAAATAAATTTCCGTGGCGCATAACTACATGGTGCGCCACAAAAATCCATCTACAGAAAGGCACTTCTCTACTAGTGAAGAAATACAAAAAAAAAATCTAATTTTCTGCCGCGGGAGAGAAATGGCCAAAATGCTGTCGCGGCAGCGGGGGTATTCATCTCGGTTCTTGTTACGAACCGAGACGAATGGTATTGGACAGGGACCAGCCCGCAGTGGCCATGTGGACGACCCATTAATCCCGGTTGTTAACACAACCTGGACGAATGGGGGGGGGGGAGGGGGGGGGGGGCACTGGCATTAGTCCTGGCTATCCCATCCCGGCTGTGCAACCGGGACAACTGGGTCTAAAAAACTGGGACGAAGGGGAGTGGGAAGGTTTCCTACTAGTGGCTATAGGTCAAAATAGTGTACACAAGTTTTTCCCCACGGTAAACCAGTGTCCCGTACGTGTAGCTCCCCATCCTCGTCACCTGCCGCTATGTGCTCTACAGCGGTCGAAACCCCAACGGCCCCATATCTGAAGCCTTTGGCACCTAGCTACGCCATGTTGCAGGTTATTAGGCGGCATTTTGAATTCATTAAAAGATGGACAAAAGGCCTTTCAAAATATTTCATTGCTTTTGGAAAAATGACAAGGAAGTTGGAGACAAAATGCTTTAATTTTTTTAAAAAAATTGTGGAGGAAAGCATGCTTGCGTGGGTGAGATGGGGCAGCGACGTGAGGCCATGAGAGGGAGCACGGAAGCAACGTGAAGGACTGGACATAGCATGATGGGAGGCCTCCCTCGGGATTTTCTCTTGCTTCTCTGGGATTTTACACCGGTACATGATTGAAGGGCGTGTTTCTTAAGACATTCCAAATCCAAGGTGTTTTGTGCGTAAAGTATAGGAATCTTGAAGGCATTTTTCTTAGAATTACTTTCATAAGTTCACACGCATATTCACGAATTGCCCCTGTAAATATGTAGCTTTTCTTAAAATGCCTCTCATGTTGAACCCTTTTGAGGCATTGTTTTTGTTTCAGAATGTGTTTGGTGCTTAAATATTTTTGAGTCATTTTCTTCAGATTTCCATTAATGATCATATTTTTTGATGCATTGTCTTTGAAATACCTTTTAACCTTTAATTTTTCAAAGACTTCTAGTAGTAAAAATGAGTTACATTACGTGTAATTGAGAATTTGGGAAAATGCCTCTACCAAAATGCAACAAAATGAAAAGCGTGGTATAGTGTCCGGACTCGGTCATGTACTGCCACGAGGAGCTTGAAGGGTCGGGAAGAGGGGGAGTCATATACACTTTTAATTAGCCTCAGGCTCATATGACTGATTAGGACATGCTTGATGGTTTAAGAGTCTGACTAAGGTAAAATGTATCATCTACATTGAAGACTATGTCCAGTAATAAAGATGAAGTCTACGAAGAATGATTTTCCTTGATGCGGCGGAAATTAATAAGCAGCGTTACCTTATGGAAATATAATATTTGTGAAATATATAAGTAAAACATGGCCATTTTAGCTTGCTTTAAAAGGACATATGACTGACTAAACATGTGAACACTTGTTGTCCTTAATTGCGACATGCATATTCAAAATAGAGTAGAATTGGTTGGTGAGTGCACGTTAAGGTTATGATTCTCATATTTGAAAGTTTGACAGGAATACCTCACGGTGTCTTATATTTGAGCTCTATATATTCAATACAACCTCACCATCTGAAATGGTAAGCATAATTAATTTATTTGGTTACCGGCCCAAGAGAAAACCATGACGACACATGCCAATAGTGCACAATGTTGTTATAGTATTGGGAGTCATTGGGAAATACGGTGGTACATGAAAATGAATTGATGTTTGATGGGGAGAAAGACCACGTATGACTTGCACATTTCTTACCGTACACATTCGTTGTTTTGAGTCCGCACTGTTTTGGTTACTTCCCTTGCATTTCTTACAACTAAAGAATATGCTGTGAGCATGACAGTATATCTTCTATGCTTCACCCTAAAAAAATTATGAATAGAGATGAAATATGACTATGTATTATATGCATATTAACTGGAAGAAATAATTTATCATTGATGCATTGAATAGTCCATACAAGATCTGGAGCATGAATAATGCACAAGTTACAACACTTTCACGAACAACGTCCGGATGCACCATTTAACCAAAGAGCGGTGGAGGGTTGGCAAGTAGTCGGCTTTGTATCTAAGTGGGTGGTGTGCGTTCTCGACGTCTGTGTCGACCGCGTTCTAATACTTGGCCTCTCGGTCTTTCTCCTATGAAACCGATACGTCTATCCATGACGTATCCTTGTTTTCGTTTTTGTACTTTGGATAAGAGTGCAATTTTAGAAAACTTTGCAGTCAAACAACCACTTGTACATAGTTGAGCAGAAGAATTCGAAAGCCAGTATACCGCATCGCTTAGTTCTCTGTCCAATCAAAGAGCAGCAGATATCAAGGGTTCACAGAGATGGAAAACAGATACACCGCTCTGGTCCAAGGAGGCCGGAGCGGTAGCAGAGGCTCCATCCTTTTCCTGCCATTCCTGGCTGTAAGAGTATTACCGGTAGCCTACCAACCCGTTAATTTCCTTCCTAAATTCTATCCTTCTTCATTGTATTTGCTTCCTCGTGATTCAATCTTTATAACACCTGAAGGCACCAACTCTTATATGGTATTCTCCATCTCTTTCGGCTCTTCCATCTTTGGCAATTCTGTCTCTGACAGAAGCCTCTTTGTCCGGCCGCCTGTCACTATCTCCACCACCCACCTTAGCTGCCACCATCTCCCTACCATCCTCGATCTAGAGTATTCCACCTACACCACATGACACACGTACTTCATGGTCATCTTCAGCATGCTCACACTGCTTGATTATGTCGACGGCTCCCTTGATGCAACTAACAAGGAGATCAACTATTCATTGACGTAGATCGATCAGTGCATCGCCTCCTGGCTGTACACCACCATATCCCAGAATATTCTTAACATCTTCATGCAGCCGTTTGACAGTATGCATCCCTATGGAGCTCCATCAACTCCCACTATGCATCCCTATGGGAGCACATTATGTCTACCTTCCTCACGGTAGAAGAGCCAAGCCGCTCCACCCATGACGCCGAGCAGAACAGCACCCTCGATGTCGACATCTTCCACGCATGGGCAGGGACGCTGGTGAGCTCCAGCAGTACAGGAAACCGGATCATGTCCCTCTCCCGCTGCAGTTTGGGATTCCATGCCGCGAACCTCAGTGAAAAAACCCTCCCATTGACGACGCCGGTGGCAAAAATCTTATCCCTCACCCTCCGGCTTGAACACACAAGGAACAGTTCCGCTGGCCTGTAGGAGTGGACGCTGAAGTTGTCCTCCGCCCAAGGCACCTTCGCCACGACGGGCACCGTCGCCTCGCTCAACGACTCGGGCGGCCTGTTCCATGTGGTGAACGCAACCAAGCCCAATTGCAGCACATCTTCAGCCTCAGCGATCTCCGGTGACCCGCGCAGGATGACGACCTCTCACCTAAGGCCGCCACCCATCACAATGGCTAACCGCATAGCCAGTAAGCCACCTCGATCTCATAAACGGCCATAGCCCCCGCCGGCGTTGGCTGCGATGCAGCGCTCTCCACAATATCCAGCTTCTACACATGGGGGGGTGGGGACCAACTATATGTTGTTTCCTTGTATACTATCTCGCCAAATAGATGTACCACAGCTCAGTTCACCACTATGTTTCCCCCTTGACAATCATGCCTGGTAGAATCCTGTGGTGAATCCCTACACGCATACTTTCTTGCTTACAAATATTATATAAATACAACTTTTCACTACACTTTAACTACTGAATTATTATGAAATCATCCCTGCCCCATTCGGGGCGGGAATAAATATCGATAGGATAACCAGATTTGACCATGTGTCTCGAACCCCAAATGTGCCGCACATATTTGATGTTCACCGGGATTGCAATATCAAAGTCAATGATATTCAAGGTAGCATCGAGTGGACTGCGGAAATTGTATGATCCAAAAGGTCGGTGGATAATCCTTTCATGACGACCTTCACAATGGCTAGAGTGACCCGGCAAAATTATAAACATGTCTTATTTGAAACTAACCTCATTAATACTCTACAAATGGCTAACTATAGATACAATTTTTCATTTAGTACACAAGATGTTTTACCTAACATGTTGTTCACAAATTAAGATAGAAATTGCGAACCAACCTGTGGTTGTCTGTATTAGAATCGGTCATTACGGTGCATGTACCGTACGTATATATGTAAACATGTATCCTGTCGTATCCATATAAGAGATCACGGGTGGGCACGTTGCACCACACCGAAAACCCTAAATTTAACTGTCTGGTTAGAAGGGTGGTTGAACTCTTAGCCCACCAGAGTTCAAACCCCCGGTTTGACACTTGTGTGTCGCATTTAGGCGGAATATTCTTTCAGTTGGAGGTGGCGTTTCGGTCGACAACGAGGGGCATGTGGTGACTTCGTCAATGTCAAGACCGTCTCAGTCTCTCGGAGGTGCTCATAGAGATATGGTGTGTGTGTGTGCGTTCATAGGGGTGACTGTATCCATGTTTATATGAGCGTTTGCGTCCTTACTGTGTTCCTCAAAAAAAATTAACATAGAAATTGTTTACATAAGACAAGAGAAGAGGTTACCGCTTCAAGAGAGAGTGTGGCACATGGCAGCATAGAAGAGACCCGTTTGGCCTGCATATTCTGCGTCTTCCGGTTGATCTCTTGGAGCGGCCATGAAGTTGATATGTTGGCGTGCATATTCCACAAAGATCTCGTTTTATGATGGCTTATGTTTCCTCAAAATAACAGGGACTGCAGTTGGGAGTCAGACAACTAACAAAGGTGAAGTGGCAGCTACTCCAGGACCAGGTTCTAAATTTCATCCCTACCGAGGCAGAAAACGAGATCAAAGTAAACTTCCTTATATGCGCATAGGTCTTACATTGTTTCATGTGAGGACTCAACCATAGATGGAAGGTGCACACTACTGTAAAAGATATTGTGCTCTTCAGGAGACTATGCAATCCAAAACGTTACAGAAACCCTACCACACACCATTGTACCCTCTGATCCATCCACGTGTGCCTAGATACATGGTGCTAGTTGAAGATCCTCTAGACGCCTCCTACTGGAACCTGTCATCTTGAAGGAACCGGAAAGAATGTCTTGAAGAATAAGAATGAGATCAGAACAAACCTTCTCATACGTGCATATGTCTTACATTCATTCCATGCAAGGACTCAAGCATAGTTGGAATGCGCCACCTACCAGCAAGCCGAAACCGATCTAGGTTTCATTGCGTTTGTTCTTCCACCTCTCAATCTTGACGAGTCTCGCAACTTTTGATGTTAAAATTTTACCATAGTGATCAATGAATTCTACAATGTAGCACTTCTCTGGGAGATGTTAACTAGAAAACAGATTAAGCAATCAAGTCCATGAACCATGCTGTATGGTATGCATGCATGTAATATTCCGGTTGATCCTGCTTTAACATGTTTAGTTCAAAGGACCTGATGCAAATGATAAGTAGAGTATTATTGAAGATTTAACAGTACGGTAGTAATTAAGTATACATATTCACCAGATATATAATAGTTAAAATATGGTTTTTCCGCAGGGTTAAGAAAATACTTCCTCTTAAACGAAACTATATTTTTGTAGGATACCGCTTACACTTCCTCTGTGTGCTAGTCCACATGTTGCTTGCTTCTTGTCCCCCTACGTTTTCGCCCCCTTAGAGCATGTCTAACAGACCCCTTACGTTTTCGCCCCCTAAAACGCGTTTAGAGGGCCCTGCACACAAAATCGAGCAAATTTTTTGCTCGAATGAACTCGTCCATCTAGTAGACCCCCTATGCCGGCCTGTATATTTGAATTGAAATTTCCCGGGAGAAAACATTTTCATTGCATCATCACCATTGTTGCTACATTGCTCGAGCTCGTCCATCTAGCTACTGCCTAATCTACTAGCTACTGCCTAATCGAGGAAGACGACGCCGGCGGCCTCCATCGCCTTGAACGCCTCGACGTCGGCGATGGCCTGCGCCTCCTCCTCCGCTTCCGCGCGCGCCGCTTCCTCGGCGGCCTTCCTGGACAGCTCCACGGCTGCGGCGAACGCGGCGTCCTCGTCCGCTGTCGCCGCCACCGCCACTGCGCCGCTTCCACTGCCGCGGCTGCGCTTGCACTGCTGCTCTAGCTCCCAATCGGCGCGCCACTTCTCGAACTGGGGGCCGCGCATCGGCCTCGGCGGCGGGTCGACCGCGTAGTACCGGCCGCCCTCCGCGAAATCGACCAGCGACGGCGGCATCGACTCGGGGAAGGCCACGTACCTCCACACGGCGCGGCGACTCCCAGCGAAGGAGTGCTTGCAGTGCACGCGCCACGCCTCCTCGAGCGTCTCCGGCTCGTGGCGGCGCTTCGATCCGGCGGTGGAGGAGCTCGATCCGCGGGGAGAACTCATCGCGGAGGAGGAGGCTGTGTGTGGGCGGAGGCGTGGAAATGCAGAGGAGGAGAAATGCGGCGGCGTGGGGGGCGGGATTGCTCGCCGGAGCTAGGGTTGCGAGTGGGGGGTTGGACCCCCACCCCCACCCTCACCCGCTACTTGTAGGGGGCGGCGGGGTCGTTTCGCAGGCCCCCTAAAAATCCCGTACGGGCCGGGCCGCATACGGGGGCTGCTAGATGGCCATTTTGGCCCGCACCCCGTATGCCGCCGGAATTATAAGGGGTGCCCGCGCTTTAGGGGGTCTGTTAGACATGCTCTTAGTGATAGAAAATCAAGGTTACCCCTAGGAAATTGGTTTTTGTAAAGGCTACTAATAAAACAAACCAACGCTTCCCTCTGGCCTTCATGATCATGCTTTGAGACGGCCTCCTCTCGACCCCCTCACGCCGCCACCCTAAGGAAACGCCAAGGGGACCCAATCCCGGCACCTCCACTTCCGATCTCGGCCGGTGAAGACTACCGTCGTTGCTGTCGGCCTTGGCCGCGGTGGCTGCGTCGCCCGGCGCCAAAAGGCGTTTAGGAAGGAGGTTGTGGCGGCCACCTCCTTGCGCGACTGGATCGCCTCGAACGGGGGTCGTGCAAAGCGGCCAGGGAGGCTGCCTGGCCATGCTACGACAATCAACAACCACGATGCGGCGGTTGTGGCCGTGGATCCGACATCTTGGCCAAATCTGTCTGGGCTAGGCTTTGGCTGGTCGGGGCGCGATATGAGGCCAGTGTGGGGCACAAAGGTCCTCTACCGGCTTGTCGTCGGCGATGTTCGTATTCAGGGCGAGAGTGCTCGCGGATCCATGCAATGTAGAGATATGTGCGACACGGCTTCTGGTGAGAACCATGCCGGCTGAGACCTTGGCGTACGATGGTGGCGTCTCCGGCGTCGTGCCCTTCTCGAGGCATCATCGTTGCAGATCATGTCACTAGGATCGAGATCTTCTGGGGGAAACCCTAGACCTGGGTGTCCCGGATCGGATGATGATGACTCTTTCAGGGTCTCTATCCCGCCTGGGTTCATCGTTTTGGAGCATGTGCTCATTTTGACAGGCAGGAGGAGGTGGAGTAGCAAGGCGTCTAACACGTCGACGATGAAGAGTCTCGGCGGCGCGGCACAACGGAGTCTTGGTGCTGGATGTGTGATGATGGTAGCACACAGATCAAATATGTTGTCTGGCGTTGTGGCGACATCAACGACATTCCTGACAAGATTGGTATAATTTGGTCCATGTCATGAAGATGAATTTGTTTGAGGAACGCGGTGGCGGCAACTTCTGTAGCTGGTTCACCGGTGCCGCTTAGGTTCTCCTAGATTGGTTCTGCCGCTTGTTCGCTATCGGGCAACTTGTTGTGGCCTTTGTTATTTTGTGATGATGTGTGTTGGTGTGTTGTCAGGGTATTCGACCCTGTTCTTGGCCACCCCCTTCATCCGTGTTGTTGGTGTAGAAGATCTCGCTAGTTTCATGGTTCACTTCGGGTTGATCTTTGTATTCCTCTTCTAAGGTGTTGTTGAATAATTGAGGAAAACTATGTGCATTACTTGATGTAGAGGCAGGGGATCCGCACCCCCTTTTCTAAAAAAAATGTATAATGAAAGGGGAAAATAGTGCTTGTTGGTTAACGTGTGCACACCAAATAATGAAATGCGGTGGTGGCGGCGCCCCCGTCCCCGACGGTGGGCAGGAGAGATGCTCCGCGGCGGCGCTCCATTGAGGCGGTGGAGAGCCGACGGTGGGCATGGGGCGGCGTGGCCTAGGGCCGGCGCTTGAGCCTCCCGGCGGGGGTGCTGCATCGCCGGCGGTCGCTTGGATCAGATCCGGGAATCGGTTGGGGACGCGGGGATTTGATGCCCGATGATCTTGGGTATGGGATTCGGCCTTGGCCGGCCGTGGTAGTCTAGTTACGACCTTGGTATCGCCGGCGACCTAGTGTTGGGCAATGGTCTACCCCTTCTATGATGCTTTCCTGCTGGGAGTGGCTTCGCGGTGTCGGCCGCGAGGCTAAAGAATAATGGCGGTGGTCCTAGGGTTTCCTGTCGTGCGAGGATGAAGATCATGATGTAGGTCCTCTTTGATCAAGCCGGGGTGTCGACCGAAAGGCTTCGCCGGCGACTCCCATAGGCAACGCCTGGAGATTGCTGGATCGGTGGAATTTGGTCGCAATGCTTAGTCATCAAAGGCGAGATTGGAGGACTAGCAACGGTGTTCGGAGTCTTTGCATCGATGGGGAACTGGCTTGGAGTTACAAGATTCGTGGCATCTGTATGTCAGAGGGGGAGACAATATGCGTGGAGTCCAAAGTCCTACCTTTCAGGGTGAAAACCCAAGGTCTGTCCTTAATTGGTTGTGCCTGGCACTGGTCTTCTTGGAGCCGTTGTTTTGAGAGCGAGGATTATCTTCAGGGTGAAAACCCAAGGTCTGGCCTTAATTGGTTGTGCCTGGCACCGTTCTTCTTGGAAACGTTGCTTTCAAAGAGTTGGACGTCAGCTGTTGTTTGGGTGGTGGTTGTGCAGATACCGCGAGGATTGTAACCCTGTAGCGGGACTTTTCTTCTTTTTATTGTCTTTCGGCTGTGTGCATCCATTGCGTTGTTGCAGAGGCCGGGTGTAATTTGTATCTCCGCGATATTAATATACTTCCCTTTATAAAAAAAAAAACAAATAAGTGAAGAATAATTGTATGATCATCTCCGTTACGTTGGGAAAATTTTGTTTTTCCCTGGTCATCTCGTGACCAAGGTGGGTTGTAACATGTTAGGGGGTTTCATCTTCCTAGCAATATCATTAAACTTCCAAAAGCTATCCTGTGCACACCAAATAAGTGAAGAATCATTGTATGATCATGGATGGGAGTAGACCTTTTATTTGTCCTTGGTCATCTCGTGACCAAGGTGGGTTGTAACACCGTGAAACTTCTCCCTTAATTAATGAAAATGAAAAATATTTTGCCAGGATTCAAAAAAATTAGGGTTAAATAGTGTTGATCGTTTCATTTCTGCATATATTTTTTCCCTAAGAAAAATTGCATTTTCTTTTACTGGCAAAACGAATTCCAAATAAATTCCTTAACCGATGCTATTTCAAAAGGGGAATTCAAAAGGTTTTCAAAAATAGAAAACAAAATTTGGATAAGTTGCAAATTTTAGTGATCGAACTTTCCACATATCAACTTTGCTAAATTTATCCTTTCAAAAAGGTCCTCAAATTTTTAAATTTAGTTTTGTTTAAAAAACAGAAGGCTTTTCTGTAAATTCTGGAAACTATATGGGGTTTTCCTGAAAATATGCTTTGTGAACCCCGCTAGACCAACTAACTTGTTTGGCCAGAGCGATGAGTCACAAAGTTTGAGATTTTCATTCGGCAACGCAAAAAAAAAATTAAAACGTTTTGAAAAATGCTCAGCCTAGGTCATGACTGCGGTCAAGAGATTTACGAACAGATATCTTGGCCCCGCTTTCACAGAGACAGGTGCCGTCACGAGGATGGTGACGTCTACGCACACTTTTATTCTTGTAAACACTATTGAGCCTCCAAGTGCAGAGATTTGTAGAACCGCATCAAGTTTCCCTTAAGGGGATCACCCAAGGTTTATCGAACTCAGTGAGGTAGAGGTCAAAGATATCCCTCTCAAGCAATCCTGCAATTAAGACATAAGAAGTCTCTTGTGTCCCCAACACACCCAATATACTTTTCAGGTATATAGGTGCACTAGTTCGGTGAAGAGATAGTGAAATGCGAGTAACATGGATGGTTATAAGTAATAATAGCAATCTGAAATAAATATGGCAGCAAACAAACATATAGCAGAACAGGCGGAAAACGGTGATTCAATGCTTGGAAACAAGTCCTAGGGATCCTACTTTCACTAGTGGACACTCGCAACAATGATCACATAATTGAATAACTAAATATCTTCTCTTCACTATGCTACTCTTAACCCTCTCCGGTTAGATAACGAACACTAATCATTGTGTATGGATGCAAAAAGCATTCCTTAAAATAAGCATTCTCATGTCTAGTTAACCCCACGCAGTCACTATGAGCCCCCTCGAAGGTACTACACTACTAGAGAAAAGATTATTGGAGGCTCGTTTTTTTGTTATTCGAGGCGCATATGGAATGAGCCTCGAACGCCAAGCCTCGCATATTTTGGGTTATACGAGGCGCATTTTGAAATGCGCCTCCTATACTTGCAAGTATAGGAGGCGCATTTCAAAATGCGCCTCCTATAAGTTATAGGAGGCGCATTCTGAAATGCGCCTCGAATATGCACCAAAATGCGCCTCCTATATATCCTCATATGCGCCTCCTATAGTTCTCAATATGCGCCTCCTATAACATTTTCGAATTTAAAATTTGCGAAATTTTTTTTTCATGATTTTGTTTCTTGCACTGGCAAAATGTCCTTGCATTGCAACGGGGGTGTAAATATTTTATTGATTCAACATAAATCACGTCAAACAATCGAATTTCTTCATCGCGGTCATATATACATCTCCAAGATACTTGTCTGATATGTCTCCGAGGAGAAATTCTTGTTAATATCAGTCAATAGTACAACATGCAACCCGGAAATTTTGACAAATCTTAACCTAGTACAAACTATAAAACAATCGATGAAAGCATCCCAATGTGGAGTAAACTATCAAATACATCATTCTCGTACTAATTCTACCGGGGAGTTCAAATCATTTCTTCGGTAGTTTTCCCAACACCTCTTCAGCATGATGTTCCATTTGTGGTAGATGCCAGCATGTCATGGTGCCAGGATATATCAAGGATGTCTTCCTCTACTCCCAAACCTTGTGAAGAAAAAAGACTGTTATTATGAACATGCCACGACGCAATCGGGTCATGAGTATAATGTTTCTTAACATCTTAGAAAGCTAACTTTCAGAGTATGGGTACAATGTTTATAAACATCTTGGAAAGCTAACTTGCACAGTGGGGGACTGCCACTTACGTGAACATTATCATGCGCAGTTCAAACAAAATGTACAAAATTGCCGGTGTTTGTCTCAAAGGTGCTCTTAAACTAAACAAATGAAACATGGAATTAAAACTGCCAGTATTTGGATCAGGTGCTTTTGAACTAGAACAGATAAAACATGTAAAACAAACAGTGTCTGGCTTAGGTGATCACAAACTAAACAAATGAAATGTATAAGAACTACCAGTGTTTGGCTCAGCTGCTCTTAAACTGAACAGATGAAACGTAGTATTAAGCTACCAGCGTTTGGATCAGGTGCTCTTGAACTACACAGATGAAACATGTAAAACAAACATTGTTTGGATGAGGTGATCACAAACTTAAAAAAAACGAAATGTATAGAACTACCAGTGTTTGGTTCATTGTAAGGCTCAGGAGCTCCCAAACTAAACAAAGGGAACATATAAAACTGACAGTGTTAGGCTAAAGTGCTCCCAAACTAAACAAACGGAACATATAAAAAGTACCAGTGTTAGGCTGAAGTGCTTACAAAATCAACAAATGGAACATATAAACCTCCCCCGTGTGAGGCTAAAGTGCTCCCAAACTCAACAAATGCAGTGAAATATATGAAGCTATGAAGACACCCACTAGTAAATTAACTCTAGTAAGCTACTGTGAGTCTGACATTACGAACATAGCAAGCAGGTGAGGTCTGAAAGTTTAAAACTACGACTTAGCAAATAGGTGAAGTCCGAAACTATGGTCCTCTGAAACTAACATACCAATGAAAGTATGAAACTATGTTCAGTGTTATGAACAACACACTGAAAGTCTGAAACAGAAACATACCAAATAGGTTACCGCGTAAATTCATTTATAACACAGCAATCTCACCTCATCTCTGGTGCTTACCGCGTAAAGAATGCTCCAGATCCCAGACCGGGTGGAGCGCTAGAGGCCGATGGAGGAGTCGACCACCTCGATGGACATGAGCGTTCCGGTGATGGCGCCGATACTAGTGCCGCGGAAGAGGCCGTTCTCCATGGCCAGGCCGATCAAGCTGCCCATGACGGCTCCCAGGCAAAGACCAGCTGCACAACAGATGTCTAATGCTTTGATTACCTCCAGCTAACTGAAGAGTTCATCAGTGAGCCAATCATATTGCAAGCTATCAATTGTGTAGTCTGCATTTTGTAGGATACGTAATAGATTAATTTTTACTGCATTCTCATATTTAACAGTTTCAGAAAAATTTATATGAAATATGTTGACAAAAACTATGAAACAAGTCATTCATATGAACATAAAAAGGCAATAATCTATTGCATAAAACACTAATTCTTGATGCTCCAGTGAAGGCAATAATCTGTTTCATATAAAGTAAATAATCTTGGACAGAGAAGGAACCAAATATGATGTGCAAATATTTCAAGTGCACATCATATAAAACACTGGTTTCATATAAAACACTGGTTTGTGACTTTGTATGACGGTCCTATTTCAAGTGCAACTTTGTACTACTCTCTTCAAGGTTCAGGTTCAGGGGTCCATGCATGGTTATGCTATCCCAGCGGCATTCACTCTTGGCACTACATTCCCATGTCTCTGATCACCATTCGTACCAACGAACACTAAACATGTACTGTATGGGCTATGGCAATAGTGCTAGGCATGAGCAATTGAAATGAGAAGCGGAGTTTAATTCAGGAGCTGCTTACTTGAATGAGCCGGCGGTGAGCTTGTCCCAGACCATGGAGTGGTCGGTGGCCGCCACATTGACCTTGTCCC
Organism: Alopecurus myosuroides; assembly: GCA_028641055.1. Taxonomy (NCBI): domain Eukaryota; kingdom Viridiplantae; phylum Streptophyta; class Magnoliopsida; order Poales; family Poaceae; genus Alopecurus; species Alopecurus myosuroides. The sequence goes on from CM054059.1 coordinate 503,288,375, forward strand.
AGTGCAGCGGCTTCAGCTTCGCAAACTGGTCCTCTGAGCCAGATGCCGTGCCCGGGGACGCAGGTGGCCTCGAGGACGCCCAGGCGGGCGGCGGTGGCGGCCCTCCCTTCTTTCCACCAGGCGGTGGTGGCGGTGGCGGCCCCCCCTTCTTTCCTCCTGGTGGCGGCGGAGGAGGTCGGCCTCTAGGCGCTGGTGGCGGAGGTGGACCTCTAGGTGCTGGTGGTGGGCTTCCTCTTCCCGGTGTCGGCAGGGGCTGGTGGTGGGGATGGGCGGGGGACAGAGCTGACGGCGATCAACACCGGCGGCGGCGGCAGCCACGGAAAAGGACGAGCTGGAGCTGGATCTGGCGCCTGGCGCGTGCGGCGACTCGTCGAACACGGCGGCCGCGGAGTCCAGGGACCCCCTCGGTATGAGCGGCTCCTGATCTACCCTGCCCTTCCTCGGCCGCGGCTGGGAAGGGGACGGGGCCTGCGACCCCTGTGCCTCGGTCCTCCTCTCGCCGCGATTCTGCTGGCGGGACGACGGTGGCTGAGGGTGGTGGTGGGCTTCCTCTTCCCGGTGCGGCGGCGGGCGTCAGGGGATGAGCGATTGTGGAGAAGAAAAGAGAAGCACGGAGAGGGGGATCGACGGGAACTACCTAACTCAGAATACGCGAGGCGCATTTCTAGGAGCTGCGCCTCCTAAATTATGCGAGGCGCATATTGCCAAAATGCGCCTTCTATATATTATGCGAGGCGCATTCTAAAAATATGCGCCTCCTATACCTTCGCTGTCTCAGAAGCCACCTGGGCCCACACAAAATATAGGAGGCGCATATTATAGAAGTGCGCCTCCTATACTTACATTATAGGAGACGCATATTGACAAATGCGCCTCGCATAACCTGGGGCCAGGAGGCTGTGGTCCCTACATGAAGTATGCGAGGCGCATATGTTTGGAATGCGCCTCCTATATATGCATTATAGGAGGCACATCTTGGAAATGCGCCTCGCATAATATATAGGAGGCGCATTTTGCCAATATGTGCCTCGAGCGCTCATTTTCTCCTATAGGCTTTTCTCTAGTAGTGCTAGACAAACACCACAAGTCATAGAGGAGACACACACGATGTGCATATTGTCACCTTCACACCACAGGACAAGGTGAGTCCAAAGTTCATATTAATAAAACACTTGAGTAGCACAAGATGAAGAGTAACATCTACTTATTAAACTAGATTACAAAGCTCACGATAACATATAGATCACACCATGGGAGAGAGAGAGATGAACCACATAGCTACCGGTAGAGCCATCAGCTTCGGGGGAGAACTACTCCTTCCTCATCATAGGAGACAACAACGGGGATAGAGATGGCGGTGGAGTCGATGGAGATGGTTCCGGGGGCACTTCCCCGTCCCAGCAGGGTGCCAGAACTGAGATCTATCCCACGAAACTTGTCGGCGGCGGCGGCGGAGCTACGGATGTATTTTGTGGAAAAAGTCGATGCCTTTAGAGTCTTCCTTCGGGGGAGTATAAATATGCGAAAGGGCAAAGGCGGTGGAGCCCTGGGGCCCCACACCACCCCCAACGCGGCCAAGGGGGGCGCCGCCCTATGGTGCGGGCCGCCTGAGGTCCCCCCTCCGGATCTCTCCAGGACTCCGTGGAACCTACGGGAATTCTGAGAGTTCTGGGTGTAGAATTTTCCAATTTCGAGAATATTCAAAAACAATTTTCTGAAACTAAAAACAGCAGAAAATAGGGAACTGGCTCTGTGGCATCTTGTCAATAGGTTAGTCCGGAAAATCGATAAAAATGACATAAAGAAGGGAGAAAACATGTAGAAATTGGCAAAATATCATCATGGAACATCAGAAATTATAGATACGTTGGAGACGTATCAAGCATCCCCAAGTTTAGTTCCTACTCGTCCTCGAGTAGTTAAACGATAAAACACAATAATTTCTGAGGTGACATGCTACTAACATAAAGTTGATCATCAAAAAATCTAAAACCATGTGTAAGCTGAGATCATAGAACTTGAATACAAACATGATAAATAGAACTTTAATAATAAAGCATAGCAATCACTTTGCATCATGAGAAGTAACTCAAATAAAAGATCATGAATAACAATGCAAAGAAAGATATATGTTTGTTTCAAGTATAAAGAAAGCATGGCAAAGTGGTATTTCGCAAGTCCTTAAGAGTTGGGCAAAACATAAATGCTAGGACACCTTCAAAGTTCATGAGGAATACTAAAAAAATAATTTGAGAAGAAGTAATAACACATCATGAATCAATTAATAAAGTTTCTGGGATAAATGCACCTAAAACTTAGAACGGCAAAAATGCTCTCTCAAATGTGCATAAAGTTAGAAGATGGAGACTCAACATAAAAGTATAAGAAAGGCCCTTCGCAGAGGGAAGAATGGATCACTCATGTGGTAGAGCTTTTATTTTATCAAACAGAGGTATTAAAATTTTGACACTCCTCCCATCCATCTTACACAAATAATGGCTTACCGAATCCTCTGGTGTCTGCCAACAATCACATTCCATGGAGGAGTGTCTATATTTTGGGAGATGTATGCTAATGTCAACGAATGGTAAACAGAAAATACAGTACGTCACAAGCCAACTAGATTTCACAAGAGCGGCTCCCATATGAAGGACTCAATTGGTATAGAAGGTCATCCCTCTTTCTCTTTTGTTTACACAATTATGCTTTCACTGATAAATCAGGGGCAAAAATAGTGAAGAGGATGTGTTTGCATTAATTTGGGGCTGGGCACCCCGCTGCCAGCTCTTCTATCAATTGGATAAGAGGATGAAGCCACTAGTCCAGGGTGTGAAATCCAATAAACAAGTGATATAAAGATTCTCTATTTACATCCTCATGAGCAAAACCAGGAACACACAGTAGGAGTAAAGGTTTTAAAGGTAACACCTGAGCAATTTACTTGGAGTGTCAGTTAAATACCACATATAGGTATGTATGGTGGACACAATGGGAAAACTTGGTTTTAGGGAGTTGGATGCACGAGTAGAATTCCATACTCAGTACAGGTGGAGGCTAGCAAAAGACTGGGAGTGACAAATCAAGAGAGCATAAGAGCCATAATCATGCATAGCGACATAAACACCATTAATCAAAACATAAGTGGTAGGACAAGTTCAAAAACTAAATGATCATAGAGGATATTGGTGACTTGGTCATACTCATAAACATGGTGTGAGCATGCGTCAAGTCAACCAAATAAAACATTCAAAAGAGAATACCATAAATTTATGCTTCAATATGACAAGAACAACTCATGATTCTTTCAAAGGCACATTAAACACTCTCAGCTATTTGAGGCTAATCATGCTACTAAATAACACAAGGATTTAAAATTAAAATAACATCTAGCATGATATGAAAAAGTTCTAGCCATAATCTATATAAGCTTCTACTTCGAGCTACAATTTCTTTTCGCAACAAGCACCATACAAGATATGTTTTAAGAAACATACTCTACATGATACAGAAAGAAACATTAGAGTAATCACATAATACTACTAAAACTAACAGCTCTGAATAAGAGATGCATGAAAACAAAGGCTAATCGCAGTACTAGCAAAAAGTGAACACTCACAAAATAATAAGAATGAAAACTAGAGTGTTTTAAGCAATGAAAACGGAGTGTGTCTCTCTCCCACACAAGTATGATAAGATCCAAACATAAACTACAGCAAAGAAAACTAAACTAACTGAAAGCAAAAAATAAAAGACGATCCAAGTAAAGCACATAAGATGTGACCGAATAAAAATATAGTTTCACTAGAAGTGACAAGATAATTTGTCGATGAAGAAGGTGATGCCTTGGGCATCCCCAAGCTTAGACGGTTGAGTATTCTTCAAATTTTCTGGGATATACCACCGGGGAATTACCAAGCTTAGGATTTTCACTCTTCTTGATCACATAATATCATCCTCTTCTCTTGACACTTGAAAAGTTCCTTCACACAAAACTTCTCACAATCTTCATTAGCAACGTTAGTGCAATCGAAATAATAAATTCACATGGTTCAGTTTCAACACAAGCCTAACACTCATAAACACATTAGCTACTGTCACAACTTCTTTTAAAACTCTTTTTCTCAAAATAACACCAAAAGAAAGAGATTAAGAGGCAAATGCAATTATTAGCAGTAATCTGTCAAAACAGGATAGCAGGTAAAGATGATTTTTTTCGAAACTCCTATGTTTCTCAAATCCAAAAGTGTTCGACTAAAAAATGTTGCATATATAGCTCAGGACTCTGCACAAAAAAACTCAGATCATTTTGAATTTTCTGTGATTTTATACGAATTTAACAGTGGACAACATAAATCTGTTTCCTCCGTAGATATACGAAATATAGTCTCAACTTTCCACTAGAGGCTTTACTTGGCTCAACAAAGACCCAAAATAAAAGATACAGTGGGGTTGCTAATAAAATATACAACACCCAGGTGCAAAGAAAACAAAAATAAATGACGGAAAACAGGTTGAAAACGGAGAAATAAAACAGATTGTCTCTCGAAAGCGCTTTTCTTTTAATGCCTTTCAGCTAGGCATAATAATTTATTCAAAGATGATCACATAAGAATAAGAGTTGCAGCACAGTAAGAGAGCATCAAGAAGAAAATATAAAACATATTTAAGTCTAACCCACTTCCTATGAAAAATAATCTTGTAGAAAACAAGTAATAAAAGCACAAAGCAACAAGCATAGTAAAGCAAAACAAGTGCAACTTCAAAAATTTCAACATAAAGAGGGGAAACTTGATATTGTTGAGATTCATAAAATTATGTTTTCCTCTCTCATAATAACTTTCAGTAGTATCATGAATAAAATAAACATTATAGATATCACATAAAACATTCTTATCATGAGCCACATGCATAAAAGAATTAATACTCTCCACATAAGCATAGTCATTATTATTAATAACAACGGGAGTAGGATTATCATAAAGAACTCGAACATGATAGACAAGTTGCATATTAAAGAGATGGTTTTGGGTAATACCACCATAATTATGGCAAGTTTCGTGAGGGTGATTGTAATTATAGCCTATTTTATAACTTTCTTTATAATAATTATCAAAGACTGGAGGCATATTGAAATCACAATTAATTTTCTCCTCGATAGTAGGTGGACTAAAAATGTCATATTCATCATTGCAATCATCATATATTGGAGGCATAATATCACCATAAGCAATAAATATTTTTCTTCCAAAAGGAGTTCATTTGTAAACATATCATCATTTTTACTAGGAGGAGATGTATCAAGCATATAATCATTAAAAGCAAAGGGATTTTAAAACACATAATCCACAAGTTTAGAGCTTTCTATATTATCATTGTAAGGAGCATGGATAGTACTAATAGTAAAACAATTATTAATATCATCGTTTTCAGAATTGGTACCAAACAGATTTTCAATATCAAAAGTAGTGTGTTTCTCCCAATCATGATCACTTTCATAAATAACAGTCATAGGAAAATCATCGAGTTCAGACTCATCAGCAAAAGCTGTAATATGAGCAGCATGCTTAGGGAGAGATACGGTTACCTCTCTCACTACTAGGAAAAAACTTACCCGTGACGCACCAATAGTCTTATCCGTGACGCACCAGGGCGCGTCACGGCTATCACGCCGCGCCTATTGGTTTAGTCGTGACGCACCGAGCTGGTGCGTCGCGCCTATTAATACCCGTGACGCACTGTGGCGGTGCGCCGCGGCTATCTCTAGGCACGTCACGCCTAACTGAGGAGGTGCGCCACGGCTAGGAATATTGGTGCGTCACGGCTAAGTAATGCCTCCACGGCTAAGTTACTGGGTGCGCCAGGGGTATGAACTTCGCGCGTCACGCCTATCCTCCATGGTGCGTCACAGGTATCCTTTTTGGTGCGTCACGGCTATACTGTGCTGTATTTTTTTGAAATACGCAGTACCGTATTTATACAGGTATATACACAGCTCAAATACAGAAGAATATCAGTAAACAGAATGTATCAAAACAGTTCTGTGACGAACAAATGATATATCATATACTGCTTAGAATTCCGAATAGCTACATCAAACAGGTTATTATGAATACCATAAAGTGTTTATCAGAGTCAAATTGATACAAGTGACCTACATCATACGGTTAATCATCGGGACCGATTACATCGATCGATGATGCTTCATCATCCGGACAAGTGACCTATCTAGTCGCCGATAACCTAATCATCTAACTAGGAACCATAGCATGACGAGCGAGGCGACGGCGACAAGAGCGGCTGCGATGGTCTTCATCCACTTGTTGTTCTTCTTCTTCTTCTTTTGTTCCTCCTCGAGATGGATGAACCACGTAGCTTCCGCCGCCACTCTTGTGTTGTAGGATTTGTAGGCATTCCCTTTGAACTTGTTCACCTGTTCGAAGCAGTCTTCCCAGTGATCGTAGACTCCTGGAACCCTGCCTCTAAACACCACGTAGCACCTCGGCATCTGTAATGACAAGAAAGAAAAACAAAAACAATAGTTTTAAACATGTCTGCAATAGTAGTAAATGGAGAAATATGACATAAATAAGATGAAAGTTAAACACAAAGGAACAAGATGATCATCTTTTAATCATCGGCATATTTATTCAAAAGATCAAACGAATATCACAAAGTAAAACTGCAATAATAAAAAGCAAGATAATCAAGCCATGTATGATTCATAACCGTAACGATGTGTGCCTCATATTTAGGGTGGACACATACAAGCGGCCATAGGTGGTGCCGCTGCGCCAAGTGGGATGCACAAGATCCTAACTTTGTGAAAATCACAAGGCGCAACGGACCACCTAGGCCATCTGAGTGTGAGCCAACTCTTTTAATCATCGACATTTATTGAAGAGATCGAACGAACATCACAAGTAGGACCGCAATAATAAAATGCAAGATAATCAAGCATTGACATAATTGAGCATCAGTTACAGAATGGACGATTCATTACCGTAACGATGTGTGCCTCATATTTATGGTGGACACATACAAGCGGCCGAAGTGGTGCAGCTGCGCCAAGTGGGATGCACAAGATCCTAACTTTGTGAAAATCACAAGGCGCAGCTGACCACCTGGGCCATCTGAGTGTGAACCAACTCTTTTCATCATCGGCATTTACTTATTCAAAAGATCGAACGACCATCACAAGTAGGACCGCAATAATAAAATGCAAGATAATCAAGCATTGACATAATTCAGCATCAGTTACAGAATGGACGATTCATAACCGTAACGATGTGTGCCTCATATTTAGGGTGGACACATACAAGCGGCCGTAGGCGGTGCCGCTGCGCCAAGTGGGATGCACAAGATCCTAACTTTGTGAAAATCACAAGGCGCAACGGACCGCCTAGACCATCTGAGTGTGAACCAACTCTTTTAATCATCGGCATTTACTTATTCAAAAGATCGAACGACCATCACAAGTAAGACCGCAATAATGAAAAGAAAGATAATTAAGCATTGACATAATAAAGCATCTATTACACGATGGACGATTCATAACCCTAACGATTGAGTTCGACTAATTTCGGAAAATGTAGCAAGCCTTACAATAGTTCTCACTCCTTCTGACTCATCCTCCCAGGGATTACAACGGGACAGCCCTCCCGAGTGATGAACGGCCTGTCGTCACAGGCAGTTGCTAGGTAGGTATCTATGTCGTGGTTCGGCATGTTGAACCGGCAGTAAAATGTCCCACTCTTGTTCACCACTTCATGAACGATTTTCGTGGCAAAGCACTTCTGGATATCATATATCTCTTCTCTAACCTTGTCATCGCCGACCATCGACAAGCGGGAGGCCCATTGTTGGACTTGACTAGGCAGGGTAAGGAACTGTTGATCCCGTACATACGCCCGCATATGATGGAGGACATAGTAGGTGTCTCGGTTACTGCCCGCCGGCTGCTTGACGCACGCGAAAGTCGTCGTGTGGGTGAACACCCGAGCGCCCTGAACGGCCTTCTCCCTAGTGATTTTGCCCCCCCTTGCGTGGTAGCCGGTGAGAGCATTATCCAAAACTTTCTTCACGTTGGAGTAGTCTTTCTTCACCGCACTCCCTGAGTCGAGATACGTGGCATGCGAATGACTGATACAAATGCAGATGAGTGTGCATTGTGTATATCTGCGCGGAACAATCCAAACAAAGTGTTGGAAAGGAGCGATGAAAATCTAAAGAAAATCACTTTCGATTCGGCTAATAATATTGACTTATCCGGCAAAGTAAGGCACGAGGATGTAATCCTTGGTCTGGTTCGCCAGCATGAAGTCCCGGAGATATGTCGACGCGACTACCTGGTTCCCAACGCCGCACAACACGTCGTGGCGCATGTAGAAGGGGTCCGCTATCGCGATGCCCGGTGTATTATCCCTGATGACTTGCACCGCCAGACTGAGCGAGTATAGGCGGATCATGGAGTAATGCAGCGGATTGCTATGGAACATATCGAAGATGTCCGAAAACCGCAGTACTATCCTATCCGCGCCGGTTGACTCGACGAAGCCCAAGTCATTTGGCACCATGGAAATGAAAACCGGGTATGATGGATCCTTGGATTCAAGAAGGCGCGATTCAAGAAAAAGAATGCTGTCATGCAAACACCGCATATCCCCACTTGCGGCCTTGAGCTTGCTCTGGCTAAGCAGAGGCTGACCAATCACATGCATCTTCGTATGCTTAGATGTAGGTGGGCCGTCCTGAACACGGAGCGGCATCTTAGCAGGCTGGCTCGCGGACTTTGCGGCCTTGGATCTAGGTCCTCTTTTCCGCGGCTTCGGCGCTTTCGGAATGATCTCCTTCTCAATCTCCTCATTAGCCGCCTTACGGATTGTGCTAGGGCTGAAAATAACTCCACCCTTCGCACTTTTCTGAGTCTCGGTGCAGGGGCCGACATCTAGAGGCGTGTCTTCCTGAGAACCGAAGAGACGCTTGCAATTGGATTTATCCCCAGGAGGAGCCTCACCACGAGCCTCCGTGCTATGGTAGGGTTCTTCTGGAGGAGGAGCAACGTAATCTCCGCCATCAAAGTCATCAGCGATGAAATCCATGGCATCAAGATCAACGTCATTCTCCTGGTCTTGTGCCATCTCCATGTCACAGGTAGGCGACGGCGCGGCGACGGTCTTGCCATGGCTCCGCTCCGGAGCTTCTAGAGGGGTTGTCTTCGAGGTGGTGCCTCGCGCCGGTAGTTCTAGAGGCGATGTCTGCGGGGTGGCGCCCCTCTTCCCCAGGCGAATCTGGCTCTTCGGCCATTCCATGTTCCAAGGTATGCACTGGAGCAGCGTCAGGGTATCGGGGTCATCTTCTTCTTGGTAGGGTTGAATGGGAGGCAACAAGTCGTCGTAGCCCGCCAGCACCCGAAGCAATCGAACTCTATATACGTCTTCGCGCATCGGCCTGTTGTGGAACCTGCGGGTTGACGGTTGAACGATCATACCCACAGCAACATCCTTCAACACGCCGTCCACTGTGTGTAAGAGAGTGCATGGAACGTCGTCGTTCTGCGGAAAACATGCAGGGCGTCAGAGATGCCAGTCTAAGGCAAAGGAAGATCGACGCTCCAACGCTTAACTATTTATCTGGCTGGCGAGGGCGTCGAGCTCCTCTAGTGGCGAGGGGCCAACAACGACGGCGGGCGTGCTACTGTTGACTGGCGAGGGAGAACCGGCGGCGGGCGTGCAACCGATGGCCAGGCGGCGGTTGTTCGTTGGTGCACGCTCTTCATTCGGCGGAGGACCGCCCACTGTGGGCATGCAACGGATGGTCAGGCGGGTAGAGGCGGGCGGAGTCACTATCGGCGCCGTGGTGTAGGCGGGCGGAGTCACAAGTGGGTCCGCCATCGTGGCGTTGGCCGGCGAGACTCTGGACAAGTCTCTTGAGTTGCTGCCCTGCACGCTAGGCACCGGGCACGGCCCCACTCGACCTCCTTCATTCCATCGAGTAACCACATCGTAGATGGTAGGCAAAACGCTGCCCATTTGTTCTGCCAAAGCTGTTTTGACAATATTAGGAATATCGGCAACTTTGGCCTTGAGGTCTGCAATCTTGCGATCGCGGGCTTCGTCACGTTGGATATCTTCGATGGTCCTCTTTCTATTCCTTCTCGCCTACCTGGGCTCCTTGAAGTACTCTCTGAGCTTCGTCGTCGTGCCCAGGCCACAAACTCGGCCACCTGACGGCCTTTTGTGCTTTTCCTTCCCCTGCGTCATGTTCACCGCCCTATTTAATGTGTCGTCCCACGGGCCGTGCAGCCTCGGCATGGATGACGAGGTTCGACCACTATCGATTTCTAAGTTCTGCACAATTAGCGTGAACCGTTTAGAATTCCACCAGTACACTATAATGCAATCGACTAGATCGTCGAGAGCAAACTAACTAGGGTGGTGTATTTACTTACCAAGTTGTCATACAACGTCTTCACCTTCTCATCATCGGTAGTATACTCATTAGCTACTGGGTCATATGTAAACCGGGACCTGATGAAGTTTTTCGTCCGCGGCGAGTACTTTGCGAGAGGGTCAGGGATGCCCTGATCTGCATGTTTGGCGTCCTCCTTCTCCCAATTGGGAATCGCCGCTCTGTAACCGCCGCATCCCAGTTTGTGGGAACCAATGTTCAACTTCCGCATCCTCTGCCCCCAATCAGCGTTAGCCTTGGCGACTTCGCTCTGGCAAAGTACCTTGAAGTCCCGGAGTTCAGCTTTGGTGATTCTCGGCTCACTCGCTAAAACATCCTGCAAGCTATTTTCGGGGTCCAAGACCTTAACCTTCACCCGGTGTTTCCAGTTGGCCAAGGCGGTGTTCATCTTACCAATGGCGCAGTGGTTGACTATATTCCCCGCCAGATTGTCGTTATTGTACTTAAACGGCTCGTCTGGCGGATGCGGGTACAAGTATCGTCCGTGCAGCTTTCTAAAGAGAAGAACCTGATAATGTTCATTCTCTTTTTTCCTTAGATCATCGGTTAAGATCCTGATAGTGTCCCGGACAATGCAACCAATCTGGTTGCCGAATCCTTTGACCACCGCCTCGGGCGCGATTGGATACCCAAAGCTATCAATTTCCGTGATCTCTTCACGGTAGGTGCGGAGAGTGTTACTTTTCCGTTTTCTCGTTGCCGTCCTCTTCTTCTTGGCTTTGCTACCACCATCTGTCTGACCGCCGGCATCAGTGGTGTCATTTCCGCCGGCGGCGCCACTAGTGGTATCACCGGCGCCACTAGTCGTGGCGTCATCCTCCTCGCCACCGCTAGTGTCCGCGTCAGCCCAGGCATCCGCCGTCGGGTCGTATTGCTCATCTTCTTCGTCGGTGATTTGCCAGAACGGCTTAGAACCGCCGGCCTCGTCGTCGTGTGCCATGTTCTGAAGGGGGAAATTATTGGTTAATCTAAAGGAAACAAAAAATCGACATACTACTCGATCACGGGAAAACGGCTAAGTCCTAAATTCACGGGAAAATTTCGGCTTGACCTTTGCTAATTTTCTAACACTAGAGTGCCCGATTCTCGCCGAAACGGAAATTAATCAACATTTCGGCGAAAATGGGCAACTCATTTGAATTCCCTGCAAAGTTTTAAACGGCTCGATGGCCGGACAGATTACCAAATGTGGTACCAACACCAAAAGTGGTACCAGCACCAGCACCAGCACCAGCACCAACACAACACAACACAAGCACCAACACAAGAAAACATCAGCAGAACACCTTCAAACACTTCCAGGGTTTGTTATCCAGAAGCCAAGAGAAGCTTGCAAGGATCTGCACAATGAACATAAAGCATGTGTTGATGCTGATAGGCATCTAGTGCATCCACAGCGCAGAACTGAACACGAGCCGTTCAGATACAGGTTCAGTACTATCAGTTTGGTACCTGCAGATAGCTCCATCTCCATGATATGTTTTAATTCAGATTACAGGACCGTTACTAGTTCGAATGATCGATTTCATGGGATTTCGGTTAGGAGGAATTGTACCGGTCGATTTCAATTTCACCTAAATCTAGATCCAAATTGCTGCTAGTACTAACAACTCTGATGTGGCCTTACGCGGATTTTGGTTAGGAGGAATTGTACCACCAGTATGAGTTTGTTTAGCTGCAACCACCTGGTTGGCTGTATGCCGATAGTTTCAGCACATTTTCATGGACATATTTAATTCAACTAGAAACCTATCTATCTAGCATACTGTATAAGTGCTATGATAGCGTGGTGACCCATCGATCAGTTTTGAGTGAAACTACCTAGTGGTATGCGCTTCAAATTTTCGACATACTAGTACAGTTTTAGCTACAGGTTCAGATACATCCAAGTGACGTCTGACGCCGGTAGCCGTCAGTTTTAGCTGAAATCGGAAGAAATTTGAAGCGCAAGCTAGAACTGAAAGTTTTGGAAGTTGGTTTGTTTGAGCTAAGTTGAATATATACTACTAGTACAAGTTACCATGGCATATTCCTCTTCCTCCTCTCTTTTTTCCCCCATTTAATTCAGAATTATTTCTATTCTCGAGCTTGGTACAAATAAACATAGTGCACTCTACTGAATAGAAGATACTTCAAATCTCACTAACTTTTAGCACTGGAACTGAAACATCAATCACACATGATTCTGTTGGAATCAAATCTACCGAAAACAAAATAAAAGTTCTTCCATTTCGTTGTTCACGCAGGTACAATGCACACTGTTGAACAGCTAGCCCACACCTAGGGCCAATGCACACGAAAAGCTTCAGGTTTCTTCCATTTCGTTGTTCACGCAGGTACAAGAACAGGAACAAGAACAAGAACATGGCAAGAACAAGAACAGGGCAAGCAGCTGAATAAGAACATGGCGGGAGGGGAGGAGGAGGGGTCTTACCTAGGGCTCGATGTAGTCGTTCACGCAGCTGCACACGGCGTCGTGGAAGGGGAAGAAGCCGTCGGCCTTGGCGGTCCTGCAGCTGCACACGGCGTCGTGGAAGACGGAGGCCTTGGCGCTCCTGTAGGTGGATGGCGGCGCGGCTACTCGTCCTCCTCCTTGTCGTGGACGGCGGCACGACTCCCCTCCTCCCGGGCGGCGGGCGGCTACGGTGCTGGGCAGTGGTGGCTAGGGCAGCGGTGGGCGTGCGGTGGCTAGGGCGGGAGGGCATCGGTGGCGGACGGGAGGGGACGGTGGCTAGGGCAGCGGTGGTGGACGGGAGGGGACGGTGGCGGCGATCGATGGAGACAGAGGGGGAGCTAGACGGGAGGGGACGGTGGCTAGGGCCAGGGCGCTGGGCGGCGGTGGCTAGGCCGTGCGGAGGCGACGGTGGTTCATTCCAGATCGCGAGATTGGAAGAGGAAGAAGCAGAGGGGAACGGTCCCGTAAGTGTATAGAAGAGGATAGCGGTGACGCACCGAGGGGAGGTGCGTCGCGTCTAAAGTAACCGTGGCGCACCAACTAACCGCGCGTCGCGCCTAAGCTAGACCTGACGAACCGACGAAAAGTGCGTCGCGCGTAAGCTAACTGTGGCGCACAAGACGTAGGTGCGCCACGCCTACCTGTAGTATCTAGATAAAAGACCTGCGCGTGGGTAGGTATCAACAACTGATACTTACCCCAGTGGCTAGTGCCCTTCCTGCCTAGCCTCCCACCAGGGTTCGACTCCTGTCCACCCCCAAATTTTTTTATTTTTATTTCTTACAAAATGATTCAAAATAAATCAATATATAAATAAATATATACATAGCAAATTATAGTAGATCAACACAGATGTAAATATAATGAAATTTGCAAAATCGTTATAAATGCAAAAAATCTCAAATAAAGTGTTGATTAATTTAGAAGTCATAAAATCTCAAATATTCTTATTACATCATCTTAATTTTGTCGAATTCATGCACACACACGGCAACATAATGATTCTTGTAGCTCTAGCTAGCGTTTTACAATTTTCTTTCCCTTCTTTGTCGCGGTTGAGTAATTCAGTCCCGGAACACCATGACTTCTTCGGTGGAATGGGCGACCCGTAGGTAGCGTTGTCCTGCTTCTTCTTGTTGTGTATTTCGTTCCATCGTCATTGTCATCTTCCATTTTCGGGTCGCCGTACTGGTCAAAGTCTTGCTCGTTGGCTACTCCATCCATTCGATGATGTTTCTTTTGCCTCTCCGCACGACAACACGGCTAGGCCTTGTCGGGTCAGTAATGAAGAAGCATTGGTCCACTTTGTTAGCCAAGACCCATGGCTCATTTTTTGCGGTGACATTCGTGCCGGATTTGGCTTCAGGTATCACCATGGTGGTGAAATATTGTCCTTCTTTCCTGACGCTCTTTGCCCATGTGACACGGAACATTGGCACCTTCTCTCCGCAGTACTCGAGTTCCCATATCTCGTCGATCCTACCATAGTATCTTTCCTTGACGTCACCTGTTAATGATTCCATCGTTACCCCCGAGTTCTGGTATTCGCAGTTCCGGTCCTTATTTGCCGTGTAGAATGTGTAACCATTGATATCGTATGCCTGATATGTCATGAGGTTATGTGCGGGGCCTTGTGACAATGTGAGTATGAGTTTTTCTTCTTCAGAATAAGGTGTCTCCGGTTGATCGGTCATAATCTTCTCCCTGAACCACTGTGTGAAATGGATGTTGTGCTCTCTGATTATTTCTGCTTCGGTCCTATGTTGTCCCCGGTCACTGTAATACTTCGCGATTAGCAATTTGTGCTTTTCCAACCAAGGATCGACCACTGTTAGATGTTGTAGCGCGACTAGGTTTGCTCTGTCAAAGTCGTTGCGTCGGCCCTGAAAGTCGACATTCATTTCGCGCTGGCCCTCGCGGTGTCCCCATCCACCGAGCCTGCCAAAGTGCCTGTTTACGGGCAGACCAGGGTTCTCATCTTTGTCTAGAAAATTCGTGCAGAAAGAGATGCACTCCTCTGTCAGAAAGCCCTTGGCAATGCTTGCGTCTGGACGGGCCCTGTTGCGGACATATCCTTTGACGGAACCATTCATCCTTTCGAACGCCATCATGGAGTGTAAAAACGGCGGCCCGAGCTGGATGATATCATCCACGACATGGACAAGGAGATGCACCGTAATATCGAAGAATGCTGGCGGGAAGTATATCTCAAGCTCGCATAGTATCACCACGATCTCTTCCTGTAGCCTTGCGAGTTTTTTCACGTCAATCGACTTTCGAGAGATGACGTCAAAAAAGTTGCAGAGTCCAAACAGCATTTCGCGGACGTGCTCGTCCATTATCCCTCGAATTGCAACTGGAAGTATCTGCGTCATCATCACGTGACAGTCGTGAGACTTCATTCCGCTGAACTTCTGCTTTGGTACGTCTAGGTATCTTCTTATCTTCCCCGCATAACCGTAAGGAAATTTGACTCCAAGGAGGCACTTGAAGAATTGGTCGATCTCCTTCTCGCATAGCGTGAAGCACGAAGGGGGACAGTAATATTCCGTCTTCTTGGCCTTTTTGCGCTTGCGGCGACCTTCCGTCCCATCTAACACATCGTCATCGTCATCGTCATCATCATCCGGTTTTCCTCCGTGGAGCTCGCCCCTGATATTCAAAAATCTCAAGTCGTTCCTTGCTTTCGGCCCATCTTTGGTCCTCTCCGGCATGTTGAGCAGGGTGCAAAGCAGACTCTCGCACACGTTTTTCGTGATATGCATGAGGTCAAGGCAGTGGGGTGTGCGGAGAATCTTCCAGTACCTCAGGTCCCAGAGAACAGACCTTGTTTTCCATACAGCCTCCAACGGCGCCGGCGCCTTTCGCTTCTTTCCCGGCGCAGGGCACTCTTTCCAGTTCTTCAACAGCTCGTCGATTTCCTCGCCGCTCCTTTGACGTGGGGCTCTTCGCATCTCAACTTCATTGTTGAACAGATCTTTGCGTTTTCTCCACGGGTCATCCTTGCGAAGCCACCTTCGATGCCCCAAGAACACGGTTTTCGAAGACCCGGGGTTTCTCTCTAGCTGGAGATACGTAGTGTCATCCATGCACCTAACGCATGCACAGAATCCGTGCGTCACCTGCCCCGCGACATATCCGTAACTGAGGTAGTCATGCACCGTCGTGATGAGCGCAGCTGTCATTGGGAAAAACGTTTCTCCATAGGCGTCCCATGTATTGGCTGGCTCGTCCCATAACGTGGCTAGCTCCTCTTCCAACAACTGGCCATACAGATTGATGTCGTTACCTGGTTGTTTCGGCCCTTGAATAAGCATACTCATCTGTATGTACTTCCTCTTCAAGCACAACCGGGGGGTAGGTTGTATATACATACAAACACGGGCCAGGTGCTATGGGTGCTGCTCTGGTTGCCAAAAGGATTTAATCCATCCGTACTCATGCACAACCTGATGTTCCTTGGATCGTCGCCGAATTCGGGGTATTCGATGTCTAGCGCCTTCCACTGGCTAGCATCTGATGGGTGTGTCAACATCGTGTCATCATTCTCCGGATCGGTTCCATCATGCTGTTCTGGCTTCTTCCTTTCCGCGTGCCATCGCATGAGCTTCGCCTGTGTGGGGTCTACGAAATACCGCTGCAGACGGGAAGTTATCGGAAAGTACCACACCACTTTTCGAGGAGAGGCCTTCTTCCCTGTCTTGTATCGAGTTGCGTCGCACACCGGGCATATGGTTCTCTCCGCGTCCGCGCCCCGATAGATGATGCAGTCATTAATGCAAGCATGGTATTTCACGTGAGGTAAATCCAGAGGGCACACGACTTTTTTCGCTTCCTCGATGCTCGTTGGACACTTGTTCCCCGTGGGAAGACGGTCGTGCCAGAATGCCATGTTCTTATCGTAGCTCGCATCGGTCCATCAGTGTTTTGTCTTCATCTCGAGGGTCCTTAACGTTACGTTCAGACGGGTATCCTCGCTCACGCATCCTTCATACAATGGAGTAACGGCTTCTATCTCCAGTTGCGACAACTTCGATTTCTCTCTAGCATCAGCTCTGGTGTTGCTAGTCTCCTTGAGAAGCAGAGCTTGGACATGAGGGTCCCGCACCCAGTCCGACGACGATGTCACGACATCTTCATCATGATGTCCTTCGTCTTGATTATGATCATGTCCGACATCTTCATCACGATGTCCTTCGTCTTGATTATGATCATGTCCTTCATCTTGATCATTAGGTCCTTCATCATGTCCGGGCGACTCTTCATCTTCATCACTTGTCGGGTAAAGAGTGTAGCCATCCATAAAACCACGATGGATAAGGTGCGACTCCAAGTCACCAGAATCGTATCTGATCAAGTGTTTCAGGTTGCATCTTCGACAAGGACATCTTATCTCCGTCATGCTATTCCGAAACATTTCGTCCGTCGCATGTTTCATAAATCTAGCCACGGTGCCTGTGCTTATATGCATGGTTGCCTACATAGTAAAAAAAGATCAAATGAAAAATTAATTAGAATCAAATTACGTAATATATGGATGATGCATGCATGGTCGTCGACGGAAAAATTCGGCATGACCTATGCTAAAAATAGGACATTCTCGGAGTGCGTGGTCGCCGAAATGGAAATGAATCAACATTTTGGCAACACATGTCAACTCATTTTTAAGACATCCACAAATTTCATCAAAAATACGCAACACAATTTCGCATATGTATATATGCAACCATATGAATCTTTTGTGACGACGCACGGCGCCGATACCGAGCGAGATCGATCTATGAGAGATCTAGCGAGATCAACACACATACATACAACACATATACATATCCCTCCAACAACTCACCAACTATAGATCTTGCCGACACGAGACCGAGAGAGTACGTTTGTATGTGGCTATAGGAAGTGAAAAGATGGAAGGGAAAGTGGTAATAAAGTGAGAGATGGGGGATGGAGACAAATGTTTACTACATTTCCCACACATATATATCAAATAAAATAGGTTAAATAAGTTTTAAATTGTGGGAAAATGGGGGAAATGGGGTGGTGAGGAGGTGGGGGGCGACCAGATCTAAAATGGGGTGGAGATATGGGGCGATGGGAGGTGGGGGGGGTGGTCCCAACCACTTAAATTCGTCCCAGGTATACCCGTGACGCACCTTTTTCGCCGTGCGTCACGGCTATGTTGGTTACCCGCGGCGCACCTTCCAGTGGTGCGTCACGGCTATAGATGCCACCCGTGGAAAAGATAGCCGTGACGCACCACTGGAAGGTGCACCGCGGGTACCCAACATAGCCGTGACGCACCACGTGCTGGGTGCGTCGCGGGTATGCCTCGGAGGCTCGCCACCCCGGCCCCACACATACGCGCGACGCGCCTTTCATTTGGTGCGCCGCGGGTATGCGTTTAGGCGCGACGCGCGAAAGCATGGTGCGCCGCGGGTAATAGGCGTGACGTGCCAAATTAGAAGTGCGTCACGGGTATCATCACTCCTATAGCCATTTTCCTAGTAGTGTCTCCTTTTACTCCTCTTTTTCTTCTTCCCCTCTTTAGGAGGGAGAGGCTTAAAAGGAAGCTCCTCCACAAACCCTGGTTACTGTTAGAAACAATAGAAAGAACGTTGGAGGATTCCTCCTGCTCATTAATAAGAACAAAACTCATATTAGTCGTGTCATATTTTGGTAAAGTGTCCTCTTTTACAATATTTTGTATGTAAGTATTTGCATGGAAATTTTCAACACAATAAAGATGGCATTCATGCAAGACATTATTCATATCAAAAGCACTAATATTAATCAAAGAAGTATTTCTTAATAACTCTTCACACCCTAAAAATAATGTAAGTTCATCATGCTCATTAGGGGTGATCATGTAATCACAATACAAACTTGCAGTAGTCATATGATTCGAAAGGCTACTATCATGGCTTGAGCATTGAAAATTAAAATGAGCCACTTTACAGCAAAGTTCACAAATAAAAGGATAGAGGGCACAAACTTTTTCACCAATATCATTTAGAGCCCTATCCCACATTCTATTTTTTTCATTCCTATGATGGATACAATATTCTTCTTCGGTTTGATTATTTTCACAAGGTCTAAGTGCTCCATAGAAATTAACATGCTTATAAGAAATAGTACTTTCAGAAGTTTGAGCATGTTTATTGCAATCATCAATAACAATTTTATTTTTCATGCAAGTGTCTTTAAAAGGTTCATGATAGATGTCTCCATTTTTAGGAAGATTAATATAAGAAGCAAATGATCTATACCAACCGACAACTATTTGAGGTTCAAGACCATATGTAACACCTGGGGTGTTTCCCCCTAAGTAGAAAGTTGGTTGCTTTCCTTTTGCTTGCATCACATGCATCATAAGCATTGCACTCTGGTTTCTAAACAACTCAAATTGTTTACAATAGTGTTGAAGTTGTCTTATTTAAATTGCTTGCTAATAAAATTCCCTTTTATCAACACCCAAATGGCAAATTCAAATCCAAATCAATTCATCCATGCTTAGCATATTTCAAATGTGGGTTTAAAAATTAAAATATTGCAAAAATTAAATTCAATAAGTTTGCATAATGGGTTGAGCTTATTGAATAAAAGAATTGTTTATTTCAAAACTTAACTCCTTATGAAACACTATTGGAAATTCAAATAGCAAATTAAAAAAATCAAATTAACATTTTCAAACTTGTGAAATTGGTGTTAACATGCTTGACTTACTATTTTGCAAATTAATAACATTTATTCATCAAATAAAAACCCCAAACCCTAATTTCTATCTCTCCCTCTCTCTCTCTCTTTTCTACAAAACAAATGTGTGCAAACAAAAAAATTAAAAGCAACAAAGAGAGGCAGACCAGCCCATTTTCTTCCCCAGCCCACCTAGTGGCCCAACCCACCCCCTCTCTGGCCCGGTACCCCTTCGCTGCGAGGAGATCGTCCTCCTCAGCTGTCGTCATCGTGTACGAACACCTCCTCCACCGTGAGATCTCCTTCATCCCCTCCGATGCTCTGCCGTACGAGCTCGAGGCTCCATAAAGCCCCCTCCCTCCTACGTGCCCTAGGCTATCCCTAGCCCCTACCCTCTCCCATCTGCCGCGCCGCCATCTCTCCCTCCTACCCCTCGCCTCTGAATTTTTTCCCTTCTCTGAAACTCCCTGCACTGCCGGAGCCTTCCCGTCAGCACCTCGCCGCGGAGCCGCGTCGATCGTCGACGTCGAGCCCTCCCCGGGGCGGGAATGGAGTGGAAATCACCCAGGCGTCCTCTGCGTCGAGTCTAGGGGCGTGAGGCGGCCCGAGGAGGCCGCACGCTTCCGTTTCCCACCGCCGGTCGCCGCTGCCCGTCGACAGCGCCCCACGCTTCATCGCCACGAAACCGCTTTGAGCCCCTCTGCCCTCTGTTCCCTTGGCACACGCACGCCCACCTGCACGCCCCACAGGCAAGCCGACGAGCGCTGCCGTTGATCACCGCCGTGTCGCTGCAACTCCGCCCGTGCCTGCTAACTGAAACAGTTTCAGTTTCGTCAGTTTTGGCACAAGTACATGGCTTTTACCTGAAAAACACCGCAGCTGTACTCTGATCACAAACCACAGAACAGCGCAGTGGTACTGCCCCTTGCGCTGCGCCGCGAGCGCCTGGGGTCGAATCCCCGCGGGCGCACTGCCCCCTTTTTTGTGATTTACTCGCGCGCAGCCCAGGCCCACTGGTCATTGACCCCCACGGCCACCTCACCGCGCACCCACGCCACGGTGGCGCTGGCCCGCACTGCAGAGGCACAGGCCAGGGTGCACTGGGTGAAAACGCCCCAGGGGCCCATCTGCGTTCCTTTTTCTTTCTTTCAGGTCCCTGCAATTTACAGTTTGATCCCTGAAATTCAAACCATCATAAATACCTCAAATCAAATCCAAATGGAATAAATAAAACATGTTTTCCAAACCAAATTTAATTATCTACCTGTTTAATTCATTTGCTTGCTGTTTTAAACATTTCAAATTGTTTCAAAATTCAAATTCAAACACCTCTTTTGAATTTGATTAAATTCATAACTAATTCATTTTAACTCCAATTTACACAAATAAAATATGTTTTCCACTCAAAATGAAACCACCTTTCTGAATATCAACTTTGTTTTCTGTTTTGAATAATTTAAATTGCTGAAAACAACTGTTTCTTATTTAATGCAATTAAAATTGCCAAATTAATAACTTGCTCATTTTAAATCCAAATTCAACAAATGAAATATGTATTCCATCTAAAATTTTGTGTTCTTTCCCAATATAAATTTTGTTATCTGTTTTGAACAATTAAAATGGGTGAAAACAATAAATGTTTGTGTAACTCATTTAAGAAGCCAAATTTCATAACTTAATAAATAAAATTCCAAACTTGGTAAACGACATATCAAACTGAAGCTATTGTTGTTTTGTTATTGTTTTCATCATCCATGCATCATTCTAATCAACTTTCACATGATGGTCATTTGTAGATCATTTAATTCAACATTATTTCATGGGCTTTTCCAGATTCAATCCAAATTGCATATGGGCCCATTTAATTATGTTTACCATGTCAACTAGTTTATCTTTGATGCATCCTTAAACTTGTCATGCATATAAAATAGGATCATGCTGGATCTTTTGCCGTAGTAGTAATTCTTGCATCCGGTGTTTCTTTTAGTGCTTTGCTTCTTCGCGGATGGGACGTTGAGATGATGTGAGCAACGACAAGTTCTGCGGATGTACCTCTACTTGCTGGATTCCAGGAAAGTATACTCACTTGCTACCTATGTTGCCTTTCCTCACTTGTTACCGATTCTTTCCGTTGTCTTTATGCTAGCCTAGTATTTTCGATGCTTGTGTTCCGATCCCATCACATGTTTACCCTGCTGCCACGATATTGCCTTACCTCCATACCTATAACCCTGTTGTTTGTTGGCCTGTGTCGTACTAGCATGCTTAGGTTTGTTTGCGCTCTAGTCCTGTTGTCCTTTGTTCTATCACCTGTTTAGTTGATAGTTGGGTTTCAATTCAATCAACAACATGTTAATGTTTTGGGTACTAATAATTTGATGATAAGGCACCGGCACGAGGCCCGGCGTGGTTTTGAGGCCTGCTAGTGTCGACCCTAATTAGGAAAAGGGTCTTGTCTACTGATCCTTGATGAGCGTACTAACCGCATGTGGGAAGCGTGTATGGGCACCCCCCTCAATTTGATTCGATTCGCATCTCGTCCAAATCGCCTTACAGTTCGGGTTTTCCATTTGCCGCATGCATATGCAGGTGCGAACCCGTGGCCAGGGTGGAACTTTTGTAGTCGGCATTTAGGGAGACACGTTCTTAGAGTGCTATTAGGGTCCCCTTTTCTTCGTGGGGCTCGATTACTCGTGCGCTCAATTGCACGGGGTTCTTTGGGCTTGATGCGAAGAAGAGTTGGGTTGTGTTGAGTGCCTCGCTTGGTGGAAGTGCATTTCCATCTGGCTGGATATTCTTACGTGTACGGCTACATTGGTGCATCCCTGCAGGGCTAAATCTTCTCGAGAAGCCGTGTTGTCCGCGGTTATGGATGACTTGGTGAAAGTGCTGGCTAACAAGTACTCAGAACAACTCACACCTAACTAATACTAAGTTGAATAGTAATAGGCTTATTGACACAATAACCTGAACCATCATTAATCCAACTGTGTGAGTTATCCTTGGGTTGCTTCCTTAGTAGGGGGTAACATTGGATGGGTTTGTTTGGTGGTTAACAATAGTTGGTTACGATACGCTATCTTATCTTCTTTCTGTTAGCCGGAAGTTGTAGCGTGTTTCTGTAGTTGGTTAGTGCAGCCCGCTGCCGCTTATTTGCAATAATCCCTTCCTTTCCGTTGTACCCAAAGTATTTGTATCTTGTGATATTTGGTTACGCTGGTATCTTGTGAGTATGACTTGCCAGTACTTAACCGTACTGACCCACAAATCCATTTCGTGGCTGCATATTCAACATTGCAGTCAACAGGTTTGAAGTCTGACGACGTTAGCTTGGGAATCCCTCCGGCT
Organism: Alopecurus myosuroides; assembly: GCA_028641055.1. NCBI lineage: Eukaryota > Viridiplantae > Streptophyta > Magnoliopsida > Poales > Poaceae > Alopecurus > Alopecurus myosuroides. The sequence goes on from CM054059.1 coordinate 503,311,344, forward strand.
TGGCCTGGGCAGGGATTGGACGCTCTCGGTTATCTTCAGGACTCTTAGTCCAATTTGTATCTTGTCCGTAGTCGAACACTATGTTGTTTCTTCCGCTGTCATTTAGATCTTTGTATTGTATCAGTTGTATCCTTGACTCGTTTGAGTCGTCTTGTATAAATCTCTTCTGTTGTTGTGGACTATTCGTGAACTGTTGTAATGTTATCACAAGTGGCAACCTGGAATCGGTTATTATGGGGATTTGGCGGAAATGCTGAAATCTGCATAGTGCCCGATCTCGGGGCGTCACAAATGGTATCAGAGCATGGTTTCCGATTCCCTATATTGTCTCGATACGAATGGTTATCGAAGCAACGGGTACGCAAAGTCTGTAGGATAACCTCGCTAACGGTCGTTGTTTCTAGAGTGTCAAAAACTATTTCTGCTACACTATTTTGGAAAAACATCTCAATAGGATTCTTGTTTTCTCCTTATCTCTATTCTATTTCCCCTCCCATCTTATTTGTTTTGGAGTCTCTTCCCTTATCTATCTTTCAAATCTTAGGATCCTACGTTGGTTGGACGTTTTCTGAGCCTTTAACCTAATAGGTTCGATCATCGGAAGATTCCTGGTGGAAGAACAACGTCGTCACTCCGAGCAAGAATCTCTTGTTAGTGGTGTCGAGAAACCCTTGTTAGTGGTGTCGAGGAGATCCACTGGAAGCATGAAGAATCGATAGTCGCACTTCTTTCCCCTCTCGGGTTAGTGTTGGATTGTGAGGGCGCAATCCCTTGTTAGTGGTGTCGTCTGTAACACCTGGGGTGTTTCCCCCTAAGTAGAAAGTTCGTTCCTTTCCTTTTGCTTGCATCACATGCATCATAAGCATTGCACTCTGGTTTCTAAACAACTCAAATTGTTTAAAATAGTTTTGAAGTTGTCTTATTTAAATTGCTTGCTAATAAAATTCCCTTTTATCAACACCCAAATGGCAAATTCAAATCCAAATCAATTCATCCATGCTTGGCATATTTCAAATGTGGGTTTAAAAATTAAAATCTTGCAAACAATTAAATTCAATAAGTTTGCATAATGGGTTGAGCTTATTGAATAAAATAATTGTTTATTTCAAAACTTAACTCCTTATGAAACACTATTGGAAATTCAAATAGCAAATTAAAAAAAAATCAAATTAACATTTTCAAACTTGTGAAATTGGTGTTAACATGCTTGACTTACTGTTTTGCAAATTAATAACATTTATTCATCAAATAAAAACCCCAAACCCTAATTTCTATCTCTCCCTCTCTCTCTCTTTTCTACAAAAAAAAAAGTGTGCAAACAAAAAAATTAAAAGCAACAAAGAGAGGCAGACCAGCCCATTTTCTTCCCCAGCCCACCTAGTGGCCCAACCCGCCCCCTCTCTGGCCCGGTACCCCTTCGCTGCGAGGAGATCGTCCTCCTCAGCTGTCGTCATCGTGTACGAACACCTCCTCCACCGTGAGATCTCCTTCATCCCCTCCGATGCTCTGCCGTACGAGCTCGAGGTTCCATAAAGCCCCCCTCCCTCCTGCGTGCCCTAGGCTATCCCTAGCCCCTACCCTCTCCCATCTGCCGCGCCGCCATCTCTCCCTCCTACCCCTCGCCTCTGAATTTTTTCCCTTCTCTGAAACTCCCTGCACTGCCGGAGCCTTCCCGTCAGCACCTCGCCGCGGAGCCGCGTCGATCGTCGACGTCGAGCCCTCCCCGGGGCGGGAATGGAGTGGCCACCACCCAGGCGTCCTCTGCGTCGAGTCTGGGGGCGTGAAGCGGCCCGAGGAGGCCGCACGCTTCCGTTTCCCGCCGCCGGTCGCCGCTGCCCGTCGACAGCGCCCCGCGCTTCATCGCCACGACCCCGCTGTGAGCCCCTCTGCCCCTCTTCCCTCTGTTCCCTTGGCACACGCACGCCCACCTGCACGCCCCACACGCAAGCTGACAAGCGCTGCCGTTGATCACCGCCGTGTCGCTGCAACTCCGTCCGTGCCTGCTAACTGAAACAGTTTCAGTTTCGTCAGTTTTGGCACAAGTACATGGCTATTACCTGAAAAACACCGCAGCTGTACTCTGATCACAAACCACAGAACATCGCAGTGGTACAGCCCCTTGCGCTGCGCCGCGAGCGCCTGGGGTCGAATCCCCGCGGGCGCACTGCCCCCTTTTTTGTGATTTACTCGCGCGCAGCCCAGGCCCACTGGTCATTGACCCCCACGGCCACCTCACCGCGCACCCACGCCACGGTGGCGCTGGCCCGCACTGCAGAGGCACATGCCAGGGTGCACTGGGTGAAAACGCCCCAGGGGCCCATCTGCGTTCCTTTTTCTTTCTTTCAGGTCCCTGCAATTTACAGTTTGATCCCTGAAATTCAAACCATCATAAATCCCTCAAATCAAATCCAAATGGAATAAATAAAACATGTTTTCCAAACCAAATTTAATTCTCTACCTGTTTAATTCATTTGCTTCCTGTTTTAAACATTTCAAATTGTTTCAAAATTCAAATTCAAACACCTCTTTTGAATTTGATTAAATTCATAACTAATTCATTTTAACTCCAATTTCAACAAATAAAATATGTTTTCCACTCAAAATGAAACCACCTTTCTGAATATCAACTTTGTTTTCTGTTTTGAATATTTTAAATTGCTGAAAACAACTGTTTCTTATTTAATGCAATTAAAATTGCCAAATTAATAACTTGCTCATTTTAAATCCAAATTCAACAAATGAAGTATGTATTCCATCTAAAATTTTGTGTTCTTTCCCAATATAAATTTTGTTATCTGTTTTGAACAATTAAAATGGGTGAAAACAATAAATGTTTGTGTAACTCATTTAAGAAGCCAAATTTCATAACTTAATAAATAAAATTTCCAAACTTGGTAAACGACATATCAAACTGAAGCTATTGTTGTTTTCTTACTGTTTCCATCATCCATGCATCATTCTAATCAACTTTCACATGATGGTTATTTGTAGATCATTTAATTCAACATTAATTCATGGGCTATTCCAGATGCAATCCAAATTGCATATGGGCCCATTTAATTATGTTTACCATGTCAACTAGTTTATCTTTGATGCATCCTTAAACTTGTCATGCATATAAAATAGGATCATGCTGGATCTTTTGCCGTAGTAGTAATTGTTGCATCCGGTGTTTCTTTTAGTGCTTTGCTTCTTCGCGGATGGGACGTTGAGATTATGTGAGCAACGACAAGTTCTGCGGATGTACCTCTACTTGCTGGATTCCAGGAAAGTATACTAACTTGCTACCTATGTTGCCTTTCCTCACTTGTTACCGATTCTTTCCGTTGTCTTTATGCTAGCCTACTATTTTCGATGCTTGTGTTCCGATCCCATCACATGTTTACCCTGCTGCCACGATATTGCCTTACCTCCACACCTATAACCATGTTGTTTGTTGGCCTGTGTCGTACTAGCATGCTTAGGTTTGTTTGCGCTCTAGTCCTGTTGTCCTTGGTTCTATCACCTGTTTAGTTGATAGTTGGGTTTCAATTCAATCAACAACATGTTAATGTTTAGGGTACTAATAATTTGATGATAAGGCACCGGCAGGAGGCCCGGCGTGGTTTTCAGGCCTGCTAGTGTCGACCCTAATTAGGAAAAGGGTCTTGTCAACTGATCCATGATGAGCGCACTAACCGCATGTGGGAAGCGTGTATGGGCGCCCCCTCAATTTGATTCGATTCGCATCTCGTCCAAATCGCCTCACAGTTTGGGTTTTCCAATTGCAGCATGCATATGCAGGTGCGAATCTGTGGCCAGGGTGGAACTTTTGTAGTCGGCATTTAGGGAGACACGTTCTTAGAGTGCTATTAGGGTCCCCTTTTCTTCGTGGGGCTCGATTAGTCGTGCGCTCAATTGCACGGGGTTCTTTGGGCTTGATGCGAAGAAGAGTTGGGTTGTGTTGAGTGCCTCGCTTGGTGGAAGTGCATTTCCATCTGGCGGGATATTCTTACGTGTACGGCTACATTGGTGCATCCCTGCAGGGTTAAATCTTCTCGAGAAGCCGTGTTGTCCGCGGTTATGGATGACTTGGTGAAAGTGCTGGCTAACAAGTACTCAGAACAACTTACACCTAACTAATACTAAGTTGAATAGTAATAGGCTTATTGACACAATAACCTGAACCATCATTAATCCAACTGTGTGAGTTATCCTTGGGTTGCTTCCTTAGTAGGGGGTAACATTGGATGGGTTTGTTTGGTGGTTAACAATAGTTGGTTACGATACGCTATCTTATCTTCTTTCTGTTAGCCGGAAGTTGTAGCGTGTTTCTGTAGTTGGTTAGTGCAGCCCGCTGCCGCTTATTTGCAATAATCCCTTCCTTTCCGTTGTACCCAAAGTATTTGTATCTTGTGATATTTGGTTACGCTGGTATCTTGTGAGTATGACTTGCCAGTACTTAACCGTACTGACCCACGAATCCATTTCATGGCTGCATATTCAACATTGCAGTCAACAGGTTTGAAGTCTGACGACGTTAGCTTGGGAATCCCTCCGGCTTGGCCTGGGCAGGGATTGGACGCTCTCGGTTATCTTTAGGACTCTTAGTACAATTTGTATCTTGTCCGTAGTCGGACACTATGTTGTATCTTCTGCTGTCATTTGGATCTTTGTATTGTATATGTTGTATCCTTGACTCGTTTGAGTCGTCTTGTATAAATCTCTTCTGTTGTTGTGGACTATTCGTGAACTGTTGTAATGTTATCACAAGTGGCAACCTGGAATCGGTTATTATGCGGATTTGGCGGAAATGCTGAAGTCTGCATAGTGCCCGATCTCGGGGCGTCACACCATATTTAGCATTAAGCTCATGAAAATCAGCAGTTTCAACAAAAGTCTTAATGCAATCATACTCATAGTTTCTACCTGATTCTTTACCTTTGTTGTTATTACAATCTTCACTATTGATTCGATTTCTCTGAAGAAGATCCCACTTAGCCTCAACCTTCTTACTACAAAAAGAACCCTCTGAACAGGCATCTAGATAATCCTTCCAATGTCCTCAAAGCCTTGCATAAAAATTAGTAAAAATTATTTCCTCAGGAAGCTCATGGTTAGGACATTTGAGTATTAATGTTTCCAGTCTTCCCCAAGCTTGGGCAATGCTTTCTCCATCATGAGGCCAAAAATTATAAATGTAATTCCTATCTAAATATAGTTCATGAGAAGGATAAAATTTAGAGTAAAAGAGAGATTCAAGTTCCTTCCACTCCAAATGATGAGGATTATCTAGTAGTTCATACCACTCCCTTGCTTTGTCCTTAAGTGACAAAGGGAATAGCCTCCTCTTAACTTGGTCCGTTGTGATAACTGCACACTTGAATAACTCGCATAATTCATCCATAAATTGTAAATGATCACTAGGATGGACAATTCCATCTCCAAAATAACGGCTATCCATGAAAAGTTCAATAATTTTCTTGGATATTTTAAAAGGAATTCTTTCAGTAGGAGAATTTAAAATATCACAAGCATCATTAGGTTTATCACATATGGGAGATCAAGTATCATTAGAACAAATTTTCTCCTCTAAAGCTGGAAAACTAAAAAGATCGTAAAAAGTAGCTTCCCCAAGCTTAGACTTTTCCCTAGCATTAGGAATGATGGGGTGCAAAGAATTAATGCTAATAACATTGCTATCACCATTATGCAAACAAACTTCCATAGGTTTTTTAATTTTCTCTTCAAATACTTCATGTCCTAATTCAAGATAAAGATTATAAAGCTCTCTCATATTTTTGTTGTTTTCCATTAAGTCTAACTAGTAAATATAAAAACAAGGAATAAGTAAAAAATAAGCCTAACTAGTGAAAACAAGCAACAAAAAGATATAATTGCAGAATCTAAAGGAAATAACTTCGAGCACTCACTCCCGAGGATGTGAGAACCTTTTACCTTACGTCCCCGGCAACGGCGCCAGAAAATAGCTTGATGTCTATGCACGCTTCTATTCTTGTAGAGAATGTTGGGCCTTACGTGGATCACCCAAGGTTTATCGAACTCAGGGAGGTAGAGGTCAAAGATTTCCCTCTCAAGCAACCCTGCAGTTAAGATACAAGAAGTGTCTTGTGTCCCCAACACACCCAATATACTTGTCAGGTATATATGTGCACTAGTTCGGCGAAGAGATAGTGCAATGCGAGTAATATGGATGGTTACAAGTAATAATAGCACTCTGAAATAAAAATATGGCAGCAAGCAAACATGTAGCAGAACAGACGGAAAATGGTGTTTCAATGCTTGGAAAACAAGGCCTATGGATCCTACTTTCACTAGTAGACACTCTCAACAATGATCACACAATTGAATAACTAAATATCTTCTCTTCACTATGCTACTCTTAACTCTCTCCGATTGGATAATGAACACTAGTCATTGCGTAGGGCTGCAAAAGGCATTTCTTAAAGTAAGAATTCCCATGTCTAGTTAACCCCACGTTGTCACTATGAGCGCCCTAGAAGGTACTAGACAAACACCACAATTCATAGAGGAGACACACACGATGTGCACACTGTCACCTTCATACCGCGGGACAAGGTGACCACAAAGTTCATATTAATAAAACACTTGAGTAGCACAAGGTGAAGAGTAACATCTACTTATTCAACTAGATTACAAAGCTCACGATCACATATAGATCACACCATGAGAGAGAGAGAGAGATGAACCACATAGCTACCGGTAGATCCCTCATGCTCAGGGGAGAACTACTCCCTCCTCATCATGGAGACAGCAACGGCGATGGAGATGGTGGTGGATTCGATGGAGATGGTTCCGGGGCCACTTCCCCGTCCTGGCAGGGTGCCAGAACAGAGATATGTCCCCCGAAACTTGTCGGTGGCGGCGGCGGAGCTACAGATGTATTTTTGTGGAAAAGGTTGATTCCTTTAGGGTTTTCCCTCGGGGGGTATAAATAGGCGAAAGGGAAAAGGTTGTGGAGCCCTGGGGGTCACACACCACCCCCCGGCGCGGCTAAGGGGGGGGGGGGGCGCCGCCCTATGGTGTGGGCACCCTAAGGCCCCCCTCCGGGTCTCTTCGGGACTCCGTGGTACCTTTGGGAATTCTAATACTTTTGGGCTTTGAATTTTCCAATTTCGAGAATATTTCTAGAACAACTTTTCTGAAACTAAAAACAGCAGAAAACAAAGGAACTGACTCTGTGGCATCTTATCAATAGGTTAGTCCGGAAAATCGATAAAAATGACATAAAGAAGGGAGAAAACATGTAGCAATTGGCAACATATCATCATGGAACATCAGAAATCATACATACGTTGGAGACGTATCAGATGGCCAACTCCCTGTTGTTGGGGTGACACTATCTTGGGTTGACTCATGCATTGGGTCGAGCAAGGTAAAGGTCGTGTCCAACCACCTTTTATTGTGCTCCTAGGAAGAGTGTACATGTGGCATTAAGAGTCATATGGTACGTGTGGATAAAGTATATATCCCTACAGGGTAATTTTTTTTCAAGAAGTCGTGTCCATGGTTAAAGACGAATTGGTGAATGTAGAGGCCATATATAACTTGAACCTTACGTAAAACCTGTTGACAAGGAATGAAGGGTGTCTCCTCAGAGATGCCAAGAGTGGTGATATTTGCAGCGTCGATGCTGGGAAATGAATTGGTAGACTGAAAAGTTGATGATTTCAGCAGTTGAGTCGCTTTCTCATCTGCTTTGAAAATACTCTTTCAGACGTGATATTACTTCTTCGATTTGGGAACTAAATATTGCATTACGCAAATTAGCTTTCATAATACCCTTTCTGAAACAACATATATATCATAGGTTAACTAAGTCTTGTGGAGTATCTTCCATTCTCAGGTTTTCTTAAATTTGGTTCTGGTGAAGTTCACACTCCAGTGGTGGTTTCAACGTGGAAATTGACGAGTAGTTTGTTGTTCCTAGGTAGCAGCTTGTAATTTATGGGCTGGGACATCGTCTTATGTTGAGGCCTCTTAGGCCTTTTGGTATCTTCTTGACTAGCAAAATAATTTTACTTCCGTTGTCTTGATGTAATATGAGTTCATATGACCTTTGTGTCTAAAACTATACTCTAGTAATAAATGTCTAATGTAGTTATATGCTTAGAGTACTGCTTTGATCATTTGTTGGTTTATAGGTCTTCGTTATACAGATTTTGTATGCTTGTGTTGACTGTCGCAGTCGAGGGGTTTTGGCGCCGCTGATCCGTTCCGCGCACTCCTGACGATGTTTACTAGGTATGGGATTGGTAACACGTGTAACTCTCAGGCATGTATAACACACTTGCTCTGACCCATAGCATCTATGTATAACTTTGGTCCCGTTCCAACAGTTTCGTAAGACTACTGAATTCTTTGATATGAATATTTGGTTATAACTAGCATGGACACGAGAAGCAGCCGTACCAATGATTTTCGGCCTGCGTGCCGGTGATTCTGGTCTATTTTCCGTTGTGTGTTACGGCCGGGGCTGGTAACCCTGATGATATTGCGGGTCCATGACTAGTAGCGCATAGCACTTATGTATAACTCTGGTCCAGGGTCGTGACATACACTACCATAACCGGCTTGTTTGCCGAATGTCAGAAAAGCTCGGCATATGTCGTATTCTTCTCGGTAAATAGTCTTTGACACTAGTGGAAACAGGGGCTTTAGTCCCGGTTCGTAGGCCCCCTTTTGTCCCGGTTGTGCAACCGGGACGGGGCATCCGGGACAAATACCCCTCCCCATTGGTCCCGGTTGTGGCAGGACCCGGGACAAATGGGGCTGACCACGTGGCCCGAGCGCTGGAACCTGGCCAGGGCTATTAGTCCCGGTTCTGAATACGACCCGGGATGCATGCCCCTTCTGCCGCGGCAGGGCTTTTGCCCTTTTCTCTGCCGCGGCAGGGCTTTACAATTTCCGTTTTTTTGGTCCCCGAGACCTCCTGGCGGCCCCTCCCCGGACCTCGAGAAGAGTACCCTCCACCGAGCCCCCGGATCGCACGAGTGAATAAGTATATAAAGCAGAATAAGAAACACTTATATTACAGAAGCAAAGTATATCGATCATATTACATGACCGATGGAGTGTATTACAAAATCAAACTTAGTTCCAACCGGAGGCATGGCACTCTCCATGTACGTTTATGACCTCTGCATCTAAGAAGCCCGCAATTTCCTCCTGAATTGCTCGTATGCGGTCCCTAGGTAGAAGACCGTCCCGAAGCCGTTCGATCTAATATAAAGAAGAGTGGTCACTAAAATATATGAAGCTAAGTAACTAAAATAGATAGTAATAAGAAGAATTGACGATTAACGTACATGAAGTTGTTTTAAATTTCTGCCCTTGGGAGATGTGGTCTGACGAATGAACTCGCAAACGTAGTATCCACACAAGTTATTCCCGTCTCCTTGTTGCAAGCACTATACGAGAAGATTGTTTCAATCAAAATAATAATCAACCAGGCATGATAATGGAGATGGGCACGGATCTAGATAGTACTTACTTGCACAACATCAAATGTAAGTTGTTTTTCCCATTCACCGGGAGACTTCCTTATGAACCTCTTCCAAACCCTACCCGAGAAAGAAAAAGAATAAAAAGAGTTAGTAATTACTTGATATCCGAAAATGAAACAAAGTAGTCGATATATTGCAATATATAAATACTGAAATTAATAAAGATTGAAATTACCGCTGGATCATTTCCTGCATGTCAGCCCACATTGAGAGGGGTTTACGTTTTGAGTCCATTACAATTACTTTTCCTTTGTCAATTTGGAAGATTAGCAGAATATAGTGGAAGCTGCGCACGCAGAACTCATCAATTATACAATGAACATCGAGTAAGGAAAACAGAATGTTTACAACAGAGTAACACACTTACTTGAAGTTGTAAGGAAATAGTATTTCCCGTCGGTGTTGGTTAAATATTATTGCCCTCAGAATATTATTTTCTGTATCCTTGGGAGATTGCCGAAGAATCTTTTCATAAATAATATTTGGATCAATGAACCCAATATCATAGATTCCATCTCTTTTGCATTCGAGAATCTTCATTCTGCAATTATAATATATGAGTGTACTATATATATATATATATATATGAATATATATGCAATTGAATGAGGTGAGCTAGAGAAATAAGTGCTTACAGACAATAGGCACTAAGGATAGATTTGTCGAGGGCCTGCTGCTGGTATAACTGAAACAATTCCTCAAATTGAATCATAACAATTCCATTTCCAGTTCCATAGTGCTCGTCCTTAACGCTGAGACATAGCCAGTCCTCAGATTCATTAGCGGCTTGCATATACCAATTATGCACTCTTCGCATTTTCGTTGGTAGATTCTTTATCTCCTCGGGTTTGACAAGAGGCTGCCCGGACTCGTATTTGTACGCACATTCAGCTGCGGGGAAGTAGTTCACTGTTTGCATATACTCAGCAATGGACAAACCCGCATCAGCTGCCTTGTCTGCGTACAGTGTTATAAACTCCGGATCAATATCCTCATCAGCAATATTAGTGCTCGGCCCCACCTGGGTATTGGAAATCACTTTGAGCGGGGACGTGGATTGTTTTTCTGCTCTCCGAGTTGAGCAACTGATTTCCCCTTTTTCCCGCTTGCGCTACTACTCTTCGTTGACCGCACCATTTCCTGGTGTGACTTCAGAATAGAGCGGTCATAGTCAGATGACAGACTCGGCTCGGGTTGATGAAGAGTCTTCACCATTTTCCAAGCCCGTTCTATCTCTTCTTCGGTCTCAGGGAAATCTGGCTTTTGCTTCTCCTTCCGCTTTGATTTCCACGCATCGTATTCGTCCTTTGCGATTTTCTGGGTTTCCTCGGGAGTATAGTCGTAAGGTAACTTGGGTACCTCTTTTGGTACCTTCGGGAGGGGTGACCGTTGACGTTTCGGTGATTTTTTACGTTTCGGCAGAAACTTAGTGGGCGGAGAGGGCTGACGCGGCGGCGTAGGCGACCGCGCTGGAGACGTGCACGGCGTAGGCGACCGCGCTGGAGACGGCATGCGTTGCGAAGACGACTACGCTGGAGACTTTTGCGCTGGAGAAATGCGAGAATTCGATGGCTTTGCCGTCTGATTTGTGAGCACAATGCATTCCTTTAGCCATAGAACGGTCGAGTTCTTGGCTTCTCCGAGTTCAGTCAACTCTTCGTCTTCACCTTCAGGAAAATCAAGCTTTACCCGCTCGAATCCGTTGGCAACTTCATCGACCCCAACAACAGCGTAGCCCCGTGGAACCGGGAGACAATGGTGAGTTGGTTCGTTGCCAATCGGTAAGACATATCCGGCCGCCGCCTTGATGGTTATATTGACGACCTTCACGTGGAGCTCACAGGATGTCATTTCCGTGATCTCGTCCACCGGGTAAATCATCGGTGGTGCATCATCATCCGGTAGCTGCGTGGACGCAACGCTGCTTTTGCGATGAGAATGTGCGGCGCCGGGAGCCTCAGCTTCAACTTCTAGCATGTGTACTGATGCGCCGGTAGACACTATCTGCTGGCTAAGTGTGTTAATTTGGTCTTGCTGCTTCTTTGCTACATCCTGTGTCAGCTTTACCATTTCTTCAAGTTGACGCCTCCAGTTTGCCTGATTCTCTGCTTCAGCTGCCTCCTTGTCCTTTTTACGTTGACGGCTTCTATCTGGGTATAACTTTTTGGTGGAGTCGAACGCAACACTCCACGGAGGAGTGCCTTTTGTGCCTCGTGTACGCCCTCCGTGTTCCTTATTCCCTAGGGCTCGTGTGAGCTCGTCGTTCTCTCTATCTGGCACGAACTTCCCATCTTTAACGTCCTTTATTGCGTCTCTCAGCTTCTCTATGGGTAGAGGATGACTCTTTTTATGCCTTAGGTTATATATTGCTTTTCCTTCGGCGTCCAATCTGCCCCCATGCCCGTAGAACCATGACCTTGTCCGCTCGACCCACAAGAACGGCTCGGGAGTGATCCCCTGTTGAATCAGGTTGTTCTCCCATGTCTCCCACTTGGGACTAGAACCCTTGTAGCCACCTTGCCCCATAACATGGTGATATACCTTTTTGCCGGCGTTTTTCTCATTTGTTTTCGTCCTTTCCAGTTCATTCTCTGCCAGCTTGTACTTCACGAAGTCTGCCCATACGGGTTTTATTTTCTCATACCCTTGAGTGAAATCAGGAGTCTTGTTCTTCTTAACATAATCAAGGTTCAATCTTTTCTTCCAGTTTTTGAATTGCTCGGCCATCTTTTTCAGGGTCCACGCTTTGACCTTTTCCCGTATCTCATGTTTCATTCTAGTAACATCGGCCTCAGTCACATCCGCTTCATTCTCGTCCACCTCCGGCACGGGTAAGTTGAAATTAGCCAAAATCTTTGAGAAAAGATGATCTTTGGCTATTTTGCCGACATATGAAATTCCTTGTTTCCGCGGATCTTTTGGCTCATTCCACTCATTAACAGTGATCGGGATGTGATCTCTAACTAGCACTCCGCATTGCTTCACAAATTTTTGGGCAACATCAGCGGGAAGCTCGGGTGCGCCGTCTGCTGTGATCGTGTCGATCCTGTATCTTTCCGTATCTTTCAACTTCTTTGTTGCGCCTCGTTTAGTCTTTTTTCCGGTTGATATATTTGAACCGGATGGCTAAAAATATAAAGACAGTTAATACATGTATATAGACAACGGATGCTTCATTAATTAACATATATATATATGCACCTCGGAGCCGGTGTTTGTAATTTGTATGGTTCCACCGGAGCCGTCGGCTGCTCCCATATCGGAGTTGTCGGCTTCTCCCTCATCGGAGTCGTCTCCCTGGGTGAGCACCGGATCTCCCTCACCGGAGTCGTTCATCCACTGGCTCACATCGGGCTCTACGTCGGGCCCGCGGATTAAACCCTCGATCATATTTTCGGCATCTTCGTCTCTTGGCTCCATACTATACAAAAAGAGTAAGTATATATATTTCAGATCCAATTCATTAAAATTGCACATGCATAATAATATTTAAACATACGATAACATTTCTAGCATTCTTAAATTTCTAAGAGCATGTCTAACGGACCCCTTATATGTTTTCGCCCCCTAAGAGCATGTCTAACAGACCCCTTATGTTTTCGCCCCCTAAAACGCGTGTACAGGGTTTTGGACATTTTCATGCATAGCCTGGTGAGTTACTATAAAATCTTCTTTTTTGGGGTTTCCTCAAGTTTGTCCGAGTATTTTCACTGCCTCATTCTCTTTTGTTTTTCACCTGTTCCTGCGTGCTACAGGTCATACCAGAGTGGTTTCTGAACTATTTTGGAGGAAAGATACCAGGAACTGTCAAATTACAAGCCCCTAATGGTATTGCATTTGTTGTTGGAGTTATGGAGAACATGAACAGAACAATCCTCAAGTATGGGTGGGCGGAACCCATACTTGAGGATTATTCTGTTCATGTTCTCCATAACTCTCCAACATCAAATGCAATACCATTAGGGGCTTGTAATTTGACAGTTCCTGGTATCTTTCCTCCAAAATAGTTCAGAAACCACTCTGGTATGACCTGTATAGCAGGCAGGAACAGGCGAAAAACAAAAGAGAATGAGGCAGTGAAAATCCTCGGACAAACTTGAGGAAACCCCAAAAAAGAAGATTTTTTAGTAACTCACCAGACTAATGCCCGTGTTAGAGGAGAGCAAATCAACACTAAAACGAAGAAAACAGATATTGCTGCTGTATGAATGTGTTGAAGAAGCAAAGACGGGACCAAAGGTTACCAGGAAATTTGGTAACCTTTGGTCCTGTCTTTGCTTCTTCAACACATTCATACAACAGCAATATCTGTTTTCTTCATTTTAGTGTTGATTTGCTCTCTTCTAACAGGGGCATCAGGGATGCCTCTTCATATCTGAATTTTAATTGCTGTTGTTATTTCTAGACAAAGTAAACTCTGTCCATACTCTCAAAAGATCTTCAGCGCGCCCTAGCTCGCACGAGCTAGAGGGTTGGCCCTCTATATCCCCTCCCGACCCGCACATGTAGGGGTCGACGGGCCGCCCCCTACCCAAACTTGTAAAAAATCGTTCGGGGTGGTCCATTTACGGGGTCTGCTAGATGGCCGGGTATAGCCCAAACCCGTATATCAGCGGTTATTATACGGGTTTTGGGCCATATATATAGGGGTCTGTTAGACATGCTCTAACATTCTTAAATTTTTTATATCAATTCTAAACAAAATTAAAGTAAATAAGTCTAATCTAAAATTTCTAACATTCATAAACTAAAATTTCTAACATTTGTAAACTAATAATTCTAACAATAATAAAAAACAGTAATTAAGTAAAAAAAAGGAAGAAAAACAAAAAAGGCCCCAGATTAGGGCGAGATGGAGGCAGGCCTTTTACCTCCTCTTGGGGCAGCGGCGGGCCGGCGGCGCGGGGCAGCGGCGGCGCGGGGGGCGGTGGAGGACGGCGCGGGGCAGCGACGGGATCGAGGGGCGGCGCGGGGCAGCGACGGGATCGAGGGGCGGCGCGGGGCAGCGGCGCGGGGCAGCGACGGGACCTAGAGGGGCGGCGCGCGGCCGAGGCGAACGGGAGAGGGCGCTAGGGGGGGTGGATGCGCTCGACGGAGTCGGGAGCGGCGCCACAGAGGAGGATGCCGACGGGGCGAGGGGGCGGCGCGGATGCCGACGGGGCGAGGGGGCGGCGCGGGGGGACGGAAAAATTGGGCAGCCTGGCAGCGTCGATTTGGTCCCTGCGCGCGGTCTGGAACTGAAAGGAGCGGGGACGTGTTTATATCCTATGACCCTTTCGTCCCGGTTGGTGGCAACAACCGGGACGAAAGACCCTTCCGTCCCGGTTGGTGCCACCAACCGGGACGAAAGACCCTTCGTCCCGGTTGGTGGCACCAACCGGGACGGAAGGGCCCGGCTGGTCGCCCGCGCCAGAACCAGCTGGCCGGCGTGCCAATTGTTTTAGCGCCAAATTTTGAATATCTTAAATATGTAAGTGAATAACTTCTACATACTTTCAAATTACGAAAAAATTACAACATTAAAATTGTTTGAAATTGCGTAAATAATTCAAATCCGTTTTCTGTTTTCCTAAATAATTATTCTAACTGTTCTAACTATTAACTATTTCACTATTTACACTTAATTTAAATATAAATATTTTATATTGTTTTAAAATTAGTAATAATTACATTAAAAGCAGTGTCGCCGGAATAAAAATTCTTTTATTAAAAAGATAAAACAAACGAATACCGAGGGGGATGCGGTAAGCATTCTGTTCTGCACATATATTTAAGATTTACCATGTACTGTCGTGTGTATTGTCGAATGAATACGGAACACTTATTTTAGCCCTGCACTCAGTTTTGCACATTCATTGAACAGGTGGTAGCTCCTCACTGAGCCAAGCATACAATGAAGCCAGCGGATGAAGCTCAGATTTGGGCAAACATACTGGTCAATATAGGAAAGATGACAAGCACTGGACATAGGACGAAGTGATTAAGCTAGCCAAGGGTGTTGAGAAATATGGCGCTGGGCAATGGAAAAAGATCGAGCTTCATTACTTCTCACTACCTGACGGAGAACCAGTCCGATCAAACGAAAATCTGAATGTATATATAGAAGTCTACTCCAAAAAAAAAAGTGGTTATTGGCAAATATGGAAGTTGTTTTATCTAGCAGATGAATAATAAAGTGGGTGTAGAACAAAACAAACGGTATCGCCATCACACAGCCCAACCGTGGCTACTGGGTGCATATATGCATACCAAATGCACGGTTGGACGTATGATGGCGAATCCGGATGTTTTGTATTTGAGAGATGAACTGACCGGGGTGTATGAAGCTGGGCTATATATAGGGTCCTCTGGCTCAAAAAGTGTTGAGCTAGGGTTTTGATCCAACGGTTAAGAAACACCTCATCCAACGGCTCACAGCAGCTCGAAAGAAACACACCGTAGCCCTGATCGAACGGCTCACAACAGCTCGAAAAAAACACACCCGGATCCAACGACTCACGAGCGCTTGAAAGAAACACACGATCCGTGTGATTCTATCTGATTGGTCCAAACGAAACCCTAATTCCCATTTAGTCCCGGTTGGTTTCCCCAACCGGGACTAAAGGGATGATCCGTTTCCCAATGAAACCCTAACCCATTTAGTCCCGGTTGGTGTCCCCAACCGGGACTAAAGGGATCGATGTTTTCTTCTCGCTATATATATGTATGCATTGCCACACCATTGGCATAAACACATACAAACTCACCACTCTCTCATGGCTTCTACCGTACCCACTCTAACATTCATCCAGGCGGAGGCACTTTCCGCCTCGAACTACCCCTGCCCGTGCGGCTACAACGTTCCCGCCGGTTGGATGCTGAGCGCCGGAGGAGTGTCGGTCCCTCCTCTTCCTCAAGGTGTGGCGCGTCGGGCGGCCATCACGAACCACTACTACCACGAGCTCACGCCGGAGCAGCGGAGGAATCCCAGTTGGCATCCCGATAACCAGCATACTTGGGATGCCTTCTTCATCAATCGGCGTGAGAGGGCGCTCGCCAGGTATGAGGAGGACGGTCTGCCTCCTGGGAACTTTCACGAGGCCGGTCGTCGGCTATGGTGGTCCGGCCGGACTCTACAGAGCGTCATGGACTACATCAGGGCCGGCGATATCCCCCGCCTGCGCTACCCTCAGGCCCAGTCCTGGAGTCGTGATCCTCCGAGGGAGTGCAGAGCACCGTCAGACGATAGTGACGACGACGGCGGCGGCGACTACGACGACTACGAGTACATGTACTGTAGGCCTAGGCAGGAGTATGACTAGTAGATCGATGCACTTTTGCCATTATGTACTGCCTTGTTTATTTAGATCTATGCTCTCCGTTTAGATTTAGATCCAATCTTGCCATTATGTGTACCGTGCCTTGTTTATCTATTGAAATACATGTCCCCCTCTTTTTAACGTCTATCGAAATGCCATTAGATCTGAATCCAACAAATCAGGAAAAACCACACGGAAAACAGAAAACAGACGAGCTAGAGGGCCACTATTTGCCGGAATACAACAAATTATTTTATTAAACAGCCAACAGAAAACAGACGCGCTAGCGCGCTACTCTTCGTCCTCGTCGTCGTCGGTGACCTCCTCGTCGTCGGAGGAGGTGCATGATGGTATTTCCGAGATAGGCCCCCACCTCGGATCGTCGGAGGCCCAGACTTCGCCGGCGTGGTCGGCCCGACGGAGCGCTTGCAGCGCCTTCGTCCTCGCCTCCCGAGCGGCATCTAACTCGAGGTGGCGTTCGAGGCGCCGCTCCGCCCGCTCAGCCGCGCGGGTCTGCCATAGCTCCTCGTCGGCGCTCTCCTCACCCGGATTGTTCCGGTAGTACTCGCGGACCACGCGGTCGTCCCTGGCGTCGACTAGGCCGTGAAACGCGCGGTGCCTGAGGTGGCGGTGGTCGGCGGCAGTGACGATCTGCGGCGTCGGCGCCCTGGCCTCCGCTTCCCAGAGGGTGTGGCAGTCGCTAAAATTCATCAACGACCGCGGGCGGCCGAGGCGCCAGGCCGCCGCGTCCCAAGCGCGGGCGGCCTCCGAGGCCGTCGCAAAGGAGCCGAGGGGGATGCGGTCGTCCCCGAAGCGGATAGTCGCGGTGAACATTCCGTTCTGCCGCGATCGAACTCCGCGGAAACCGGTAGTGTTGTTCCTCCTCGGAGGCATGGTGGTGGCACGACGGTGCGTGGAGTGGAGGTGCGGCAGTTTATAACGTGCATTCATGACCACGCGTTACAACTCCCGCGCCACGCAGACAGACAATACCACCCATGCGCCACGCGGACAGATAATACCACCCATGCTTAAAAAAAAAAAGGGACGGGGCTGTGGCCGCATTTGTAGGGGAAGGGACATTGGTCCCGGTTAGGGGTATGATCCGGGACCAATGCCCATGCGCGCGCCACGTGGCCTGTGGCTAGGGATTCGTCCCGGGTCGTGCCACGAACCGGGACCATTGGCTCCCCACGAACCGGGACAGATGCCCCCAGGTGGTTTCTGCTGCCTCGGGCACACGAACCGGGACCAATGCATGGCACTTGTCCCGGTTTTTGGTGCAACCGGGACAGATGCCCCCTGCCCCCCTGGACGAAAGGGGTTGTTTCCACTAGTGTGAGGGTTCAATTTATACTAACATTCAGCATAATTAGGTAGGGAACAGAAAGTGAAGCACACTGAATTTCTTAATTTTCCTTGTATATCTACCGTAGGATATTAATGGACAACTTGTTGTTCTTATGGGAAGTGTATGAAAATTGTCCAGTTAAAAGAGCTATGTTTTGGGGGGTATTGTGTACACTTCCCTTTGTGGTATTCCACCTCTTGCTTGCTTCTAGTCCAAAGATGAAATCATTAACAATTAAGTTGTACATTGCCTCTTGAAACCTTATTTGTCTAAAGGCATCTGATACACGGAAAAGTTGGCATCATTCTATAGTTCTTGGTTATGCCACGATATTATATAATAGCATGTGCAATAATTTATGTAGCGTGCCAATGAGAAAAGATGCGAGGCGCGCTATTTCCGCATAGCATACATAGGATCGAGTAACTAGGAACATGGCCAAGTTGGGTGGGCATAGAGTTGTTTGGTGAATGTGGTAGTTAGAAATTTTTACTAACATTGTCATTTATAAAGTCGGATGAGAGGGATAATGGAATGAAGGAGAGTGCTTCAAAATATGTATCACACAACTCAAATCTGTTGAGGAGATAAACAAAGGAAAATTTTATCAGTACTGAGTGGACATCATATCCCATGCAGAAGGATTATGCATGGTTAACGTAGTTTATTCGGTCGTAAGAGAAATCAGGAAGCTATTATACGGTACTAGGGGGCTGGGAGGCGTTAGGAAATGGAGCACTACGATTTTTGCAGATTCGCGTTCTAGGATTTTCTTTAGAGCGGTCCCAGATCCTCCGTTCCTCGCCTTGCATATTGACTGGTGAGCAGCTAATCCAACAGGCCGCAGTCGAATACTCCAGGACACTAGCACACGGATGCGGTTCCTCGGGCCCCATCAGCCTCTAGCTCACGGCAGCACTGGGCAGAGTCATGCCGCAAACACTGAAGCCCTCCGAGGCAGACCTCTTTTGGGCGTCTGGAGCAGCTTGGAGTTTGTGGGCAGCTAAAACCGAAATGAACTCTCCAGCTTACTCTACACGCCAGCCAACGTGCACTCTACACTTCAGAACTTTTCCGGCGCTACTGGGCCATTGAAGTGAGTGAGGGTGCCTCAACTATCATGATCAGACATCGAACCGAATGACAGATATGCTGCTGGGTGCCCATGAAAAAGGCCAGGCTAGTTGGCCCAATAATTCAGCCCTAGTTTGGAAACAGTGTTTTTCTAAAATTGAACTATTCTAAGACTGCAGTATTTACATGCCTGGGCAAAAAAATACTTATAGTTTGAAAAAACACAACAGGAATGCTGATATGTGCCGACGGCCGTATCGTATGCCGACGGCAAAAAGTCGGGGCCGTCGGCATACGAGGCTTGGAGGCCAGCCCACCGAAGAGACCGTCGGCACAGCGGTGGCCGTCGGCGTAGGCAATATAGGGCCGACGGCAGCCGTCGGCACATATCTAGCCGTCGGCACAGTGGAAATAAGGCCGACGGCTGCCCTCGGCACCCACTTCGCCGTCGGTACAGGATACAAGGCCGTGGGGCTAGGGTTCGCTAGGATCTATGGCCGTCGGCACAAGTGCAACAGTTTTTTTTGTTTAATTTCAGTTGTATGTGTGTTTATTAATTACTATTATTTGGTAAAATTAATATGGTAATATTTTTTGTTTAAGATATATAATCTCACAACCGTTACCGCGTGTATCGAGATCTAAGTCCGTTTTATTTATTCATACTACACCGAGTCGGTTTCACACACTAAGTCTATTTTATTTGTGTTTTGTGTTCCCTTAGCCTACCCTAACAAACTTAAGCACCTAGTTCTACATTGCTACCCCCTTTCGACGCCGTTACCGCGTGTTTCCGTGTAAGTCCGGTATTTCACCAACGGGTCTAGGGTTTCACCGGAGGGGGGCCTCCGGATCGTCAAGACCACAACACAAGCAAGGTGGTGCCATAGCATGTTATTATAGGTGTGTTGTGTGCTTTGGATGCCAAAGATTTCACTCCGGGGTGTGGGCCGCTTCACCGGCATCCACTTCTCTCTCGTGAGTTTACACGCGCTTATAGGCTGAAACTCCCGTATCGGACGAAACGTCCTGAATCTTCTGAAGAGGTGGGTTCTACCTTGTTGTTTTGTGTTTCTATGGCCTACCCTAACACAACCAAGCAACTAGTTCCACATTGCTACCCTCTTTTGACGCCGTTACCGCGTGCTTCCGTGTAAATCCGCTATTTCTCCAGCGGGTCTAGGGTTTCACCGGAGGGGGGGGCTCCGGATCGTCAGGACCCCAACACAAGAAAGGTTGTGCCATAGCATGTTATTGTAGGTGTGTTGTGTGCTTTGGATGCCAAAGATTTCACTCTGGGGTGTGGGCCGCTTCACCGGCATCCACTGCTCGGCGTTCCAGATTCTGCACCCGTAGGTCGAGGACCCCATCGAGCACGAGTACGACGAGACGGTGTTGATGCTGGGGGGGGGGGGACGCGAGGGAGCACGACCGTCTGAAAGTCCTCGATAAGGTGGCCATGCCTACCGCGAGCCTCACTCGTATCAAGGCTACCCTCCCCGCCGACGCCGTACCTGTCCAGCCTCGTCGACGGCGTCATGGAGCTGCCTCTGCCGATGTAAGTTGTTCTCTCATTCTCATCATGTTTTCTGACATTCCCCTCTGCATTGCTAAGTTGTCGATATTAACTTGTTTCCTACCGCCGCTTATGCGAAGTACAAGCAGGACCTACAGGAGTGGACGCAGAGGAGTGAAGCCTCCACTGTGTACACTAGGGAGTTCGAGAATGTAAGTTTTCAATCCATATTTCTGCAAAATATGACAAGTCAAACTACTCCTAGTTTAAATGTTTATTTTGGCAACACGTGACATCTAAACCATCTTGTAGGCGATGATGAGGTGGATGACCACCGGAGAGCGAGGGCCGCCTCTAGGAGAGCGTCCTGATGGGCCAGGGCCGATCCCGGTATTCACATCGAGGGAAGAGTTTGCCCTCACATACTACGCAGAGACCCCGGTATGTTTCTTTTCCACACCGCATTACTGATTTACTTTGCCTCTAAAGCGTCTAACTCGTGCTCGAACATGTAGGGTACTCGAGCTTCGGAGAACGCGGATTTTGTCCGGGCTTCTCCTAGTGGCTCCCCGGGTTCGCGCCAGACGACGCCGATTCACGGCCGTGCTTCGGCCTCGGTCACTCCTGGTTCCTCGCCTGGTGGCTCCGGAGCTGGTTCGACGGACGCGACACACGATCGGCCCATTTTCACGAGGGGAGACTTGGGCTTCACCCCTTCTCCTCCGGACCGTCTGTAGCTAGCTAGGGATAGCTCGGGATGCCTCTGGATCGATGTATGGATGTATCTGGATCGATGGATGTATGTGGATCGATGTATGACATTAAATGATCTTTGTATGGATGTTTTGATTGTTAATAATGATGGTGCTGTGGTTCTAGATGTTTCTATTGCATTGGATTATTATTTGTGATATTTCTGTGATATTTGGAACGAAAACAACACAAAACTGAGCAAAAAAAAACCTGGGCAGAGGCTACGCCGATGGCAATGCCGTCGGCACAGGCCCTGCGCTGACCAAATGGTCACGCCTGTGCCCACGGCATTGCCGTCGCCATAGCCCCTCCCCCAGGAGCCATCAGCGAGCTCCACGTGTCCCTGTTGTGCCGACGGCATTGCCGTCGGCACAGATCCCTCCACCAGCCGCGCGGTGCTGACAGCGCGGGCCCACTGTCAGACCAGGTGGGGCCCACCAAATTACAGTGCCGATGGCTTTTCGTTGTGCCGACGGCCAAAGCAGCTGCGCCGACAAGGTGATACGCCGACGGCAAGGTGCCGACGGCATACTGCATTGTGCCGACGGCTTCTGGCCGTCGGCGTAGAGCGCGATTCCTGTAGTGAAAGAGTTTCAGACCTCTTTTTCGATAATGCAAAATTAGTGTAATTTCTTAAAGTACAGATCTACATACCCTCCTGTACCGAATTAATCGTCTTGGATTGGTCAAAATACGAATATATTAATATACTGTAACACGTATAGATATATCCATATTTTGACAAATCAACGACAATTAATTCGAGACAGAGGGAATATATATAATATCACAATCTTCATTGGACCCAAATTCAGGGGTGTTATGTATGGAAGCCCGTAAGAAGTTGGCCAAGAAGTTTTAGGAGTTTCTGCCTACCATAGTTCCTCCTCACCTAAACCCATAAGCCGGCTTATGCATAAGAATAACCCTAAAAGAAGTCGGCATGAGATGCCCACCACGTGGAGGGGATCGCCCAGTAGCATATTTGGGGGGGGGGGACCCGCCCCAAATGATCGCCCCCTATACCTCTGTCCAGCTAATTAACACATGTAATGACGTAATTAGTCTTGAGGCTCATGTCTTATATGTCTATATCTAGATGGGTATTTATAGACAAACTAGTACTCCCTCCGTCCCAAAATACAAGACACACTATTTTTGTGGTGGTCTCTGATGGTCAACATTGACCACAAATAAATAACAAATTATACAGATTGAGAATGTATAAATGGTACCGTTGGACTCGTCTTGTAAGATTATTTCATTTTATATATATTTATGCTATTAATGTTCATATATTATAAGGAAAAATCACGGTCAAAGTTGAACGTCGTTGACCAGCGAAATTAAAGGGCGGCTTATATTTTGTAACGCGGGGTAGTATACTACTAGTAGCTTCGTGGATTACAACCAAGCCTTGTCCATTTTGCATATAAGACAATAGATTTTCTTTTTTGACTGTGCGAGGATAGATTTACTAGTTGGATATGTTTCTCCGATCTATTAAGCACCAATTATCTCAGGCAGAAAAACTAAGAAAACAAGAATAAAATGTTTTTACGTGCCATTTGCATCGTAAATTTTATCATATAGAACTTTAGTTTTATTTCATAATACTCCTAAAATAATTATATTAATATTGGTTGGATTTTAGTATACAAAATAAATATATGTGATTCATTTGCCCTGGCAATTTTTATCTTCCACCCCCACCCCCCCCCCACCCATGTCCAAATCCTGGCTCCGCCCCTAAGATCGCCAGGGGCAGGGCATGTGGGGAGCAGATAGAGCGTGTCGACATCGATGGAGCGCGGGGTTTTAGCAGAGTGCCGCACACAGATTTATTTTTGCTCTGCTCTATGTTTTGGATAGCTTCCTCGATATAGGGACGTCGGTAGAACAATGAACTGGCTTTGACTTGAGTAGTAGTATTATTCATTTTGTTAAGACGTGTGATTCTTTCTCCATGGTTGTTTCTCTCCCGAACTTTCCAATTGATCAAACTTCCTGTATTACTCAATCTCTTACAATTTGGCACTGTTAAAATTCAGCAATTTAAAAAAATGTAATTGAAAGGCTTATTATGTGAATATTTGAATTTTTGAAGTGAGGTTAGTGTCATCATATTTCATATGATAAAACTTTGCATCAAAACATAATATATAATAAAGCTAGAAATCTTAGCATGCTTTAGAAGGTCATATCATGTGATAAAGGAAACATGCGAGGCTTGCCATATATCTGCCCTTTATATATTCAACACGTCTACATCATTCTATATGTGAAGCTCAAATTTATTTGGCTACCCAAGAGATACTATGCAGCCACATGGCGATAGTGTACAATGTTGGTGTACAATTGGAAGTACCAGGAAAGACTGTGATTCAAAAGGTTGAAGTGCCTTTTGGCCAGATAATGTATATTGTATGACTCAGATGTCTATCATGCGCCTATCTATGCAACTTCGAAAAAATCTGTCAGAATTGAGGAACCTGCGCCCAACTAAACCGCGTCACTTAATTCCTCGTCCAATCCATGTGGAGCATCAAGGTGGAGACCAAGAGCTGTTAGCACCACCAGTTTCTTGTCTTGATAAGGTGAATTTTTTCCCTGCAGAGGCATATAGGATATCCGCTTAGACTTCGATATCCAAACATTGTGCACCCAAGAAATTTGACATGGTATGCGAAAATTTTCTTTTATGTATAACTTAAAACATTTAGAAGTGTGTGTAGAAAAAAGGTGAATGTTCAAAGGAAAATGAATATATATGTATCTTGAGTTCTTGACACACCATTCTAAGGGCTTGAATTTAGGTAGTTGATTTTGGATTGCGGACGGACCAAATTACATGGAATTGAAATAGCACCCAAAAACATTTGGCCCGACATTTCCATATATTCTGGATGTCTGAGTAACACCAAACTTCCCTTGCAATGATAGTTGTCTTTCCCATTTGTTTTTGTCATATTTGTGATTTTTCACCGATCACAACGTCTTTCATTGTTGAGATGCATAGTTATATTGCCCACTCATATGATTTAGTAAGAGAAATGGATGCACTTCAAGAGACCACTTTCTCACAACAGCTTGGAGCTATGTACATACGACTTATGCAATGGTGCACTTAATTTTTTTTATTAAGGGTATTTTATTACTTAAATAGTAAGAGCATTACACCAGGCCTCTGCATTATCAAGATGCACATAGTCGACGTAGGTCAAAAAATAAAAAATAAAAAGGCGAAAAACCATAATGTGAAAAAACTATAGATCGCCTAAGATGGTGGGTGGCGAATCCGTAGATCACGTTGCCAGCCATGTTGGGTAAGAATACCCCCTTGCCGCGTAAGCCAACCATGTAGTGATCAACTCCATAAATAGATCTTGATTCTCCACCGGCCCGTTCTACATTGATATTTTTATTTCTGTAAAACCGTGGGGACTAAACAAAGGCATGCGTTCTTATCCGAATAAGAATTCTAAGACTTCTTATCAATACCATGTAATAAAACGCCAAATATATTTGCAACACTATGCAAAGGCTACAAAGTAAGAAGCAATCTGGATGACTTACCATGTAGAACTATCAAATTAAATTGGAAGAGTAAGTGTTTTACTTCTATGCCGATTGCGTATGTACATGGAGCCCACTTACAGTTTTTTCATTTTCTGTAGATACCACGAAAATTCATCAAACCCTATGGTTGGACCAAACGCACGAGTAGAGCTTTCCAAACAGGTTATATATTTGTTTACACACAAACACCTCCAAGGTGGATAATTTAACAAGCTACTCCTTTGTCTAGGAAGACTGCTTAGCTAGTGCAGAGAAGACTTACTCGTCAGCTACACCCCTCACTATCCTAATTAGCACATTTTCACCACTACGATGTTCCCCACAAGTTCTTCATCACCTAAAACTTAGTACCTTCTTCATTCAAGCCATATCCAACAACCACAATGGCATCGTCAAGGTTTCTGATGCAATCTGAAGTGAGTATTCCACCCTTGTAGAACCAAACTAGGTTGTTCCCTCCGTTAATTGGTCCTATTCACCATGAATCTCCAGTCCTGCCCCAAAGCCACCGACCCTAGTCCATTTTTTTTTAGAAACGGGGATTATCCTAGCCTCTACAACGATTGTGATTTTCACACAACTTTTATTGCAAGTTTACGAGTCATCAAGTTTACAAATCATGAATTACATAATTTGAGACATGAATCAACCATCTAAAAAATAACAACACAAACAGAACTAGGCATCCCTAAATCTTCTAACGTGCACTGCCACATAGCCCGGCTGTATATATCATGCGCCACAACCAGGATCCATGTATATCAAAAAAACCATGAGATCCTGCTGATCCTGGGAAAGGAGGAACGCCCTAGCTGAATCTCATGAGTAGGTGAATTGATAACCTACAAAACCAAAAAAAATTAATGTCTTGCTGAACACAAGGTTATTCCAAAAAAAATTCCATATTGACCGGCGTAAAGCTAATACACCAATATGAATTCAAGATTTAGTTTTCTTATCAATTCCATTTAGCCAATTACCAAAATTATTAGTTATATTAGCTGGAGGTGGAATAATTTTTAATTTTTTTTTGTAAAGGGGCACATAGTAAACAAATGTTGTGTCGTGTGAGCCACAAAACGAACATTTCATACATCCTTGCCGGGTTTTTTCGCAAGTCTGTGTTTCGTGAGCAAGACTTTTCTATTTATGAACCACATAAAAACCTTTATCTTTGGTGGAATATTTAGTCTCCAAAGATATTTATTGCGATAGCTTGTTTGAATGTTCATATGATCTTTACACATTGATTTAAATAAGAAAACACCATTACCGGTAGCTTCCAAAAAAAATTACCCGACTCATCGTTAAAATAACATCCATCAATCAATGACAGAATTGATACCACAAGTCCCATTTGTCACTGACTAAAAGCTATCTAAAACTCATATTCAGCGGACTGCTAGTCATAATACTATGATAGAAATGTTTTTCAAACCATCAATTTCATATAACTATGGATACTGAAATTGTAGCGGTGTCATCTCCCATTTCAAAGAAACCTCGGTTAATGAAATCATCTTTAAACTTCATGAGACCCTTCCAAAAAAGAGAGTCATAAGGTTTAGCTTCCACCCGAGCCAACATCTTATTGTAAAGGTATTTGTTGGTGCATAATTCCTGCCATACCCTTTCCTCATTGAAGAATTTGAATAGCCATTTCCTAAGTATACATTTATTGTTTAGCCCCTAAGCCATCCTCATCCATCTGGATAAATAATATTCCATTTTGTTAACCGATACTTCCATTTATTCTCATCACTCTGCCAAAAGGAACAAGATCTATAGTTAGGAACGAATTAACTAGGACAAGCCGATCTCCATATGAGACTAAGTTGCTCTTTGAGTATCCAAGTTTTCCTTCAAAAGGACATTCAACAGAATATCATTCAGAGTTTAAAAGTTTTCTATAATTTATAGGCACCATCAGATATTTAAAAGGTAAACAACCGGACTCGCAACCAAAAACTTGATTGCATTGATTCCCTTGCTCATTTGCCTTTCCAGAAGCAAAAATCCCGCTCTTGTGGAAGTTAATCTCATGAATCGAAAAAATCGTAGATCGGAATTTTTGCATCGCGGGCACCCCAAATCTTGTCTCAAAAGAGTTGCCACATTCGATCAAACTCTTCCAGCTGATTTTGCAGAGCCTAGATCAAGAGAGTTACCAAACATACCCATAATTGGTACGTGCTATTTAGTGGCAATAGAGTAGCGTGCAAGCATATATATTTTCTTGTCTACTTCTTTGTTTGGGATAGCTTTCCGTTGTACACGAGCTCGTAAAAATGATGTACAACATCTAAAGCGCCCTCATTCCTCCCGTCGTCTTTATTACTTCCATTTTATGTTACTCACACATACATCCACGTATTTCTCTATTTTGTCATATGGCTTACTCGAATATGCAGGAAAGGACTTGGCTTGTTTCAATTTCGCCTAAAAGTGTCTTTAACTTGCACTCTACCAATTCTACCGTGTCGGATACCACCGACGAAGTGAAAATGCAACACGGAGACGCACACATCATCATATAGTAGTAGTATTCAACTTAGAAATGCAGGCGGTGGATCCTAAAGAAGCTTCTCACATAGGTTGATGCGTTCTCTCCCAAGTTATTATACCTTTTGCTTAGATTCCAGTTATTTAAATTTTTCTCTCACTTACTGTGTACAATTTGGAACTCGTAAGGTTAGAGAAAAAAATTCGTAGGCTTTTATTATGTTAATTTTCATGACTTAACTGAGATTATGGCATGAAGTTTTTTAAGGAAATATTGGACTTTTAACATAATTTGAAGGACAAGATGCAAATTAATAATACATATGGGTGACTAGACCCGGCTCGAAAAGGTATAGGAGGAGGTGTACGTAAAACTACATTCAATAAAATACATCCAACTATAAGTAATGAATCCACTAAATCTCGTTTACTCAATGCGGTGAGAATTTGGAATCATGGGTATCTTTTTTTCACGACACGGATAAAAATAAACTTTACGGTCTTAGCTTTCTAGAAGAATATATAGCCAAGTAGACATTTGATCATTGATTGTCCTTATTTTTTATCTGCATATTCACAACACGGTAGAGATGATTGGTGTATGGCTAGTACAGATAGATGAATGTTTCACTATGTCATATATCGGACCTTTATATATTCAACACGTCTACAGCCTTCAAAACATTCAGCATACGTAATTCATTTGGTTATGCAAGAGAAACCAAGCAGCCACATGGAAAAGTGTATGATGTTTGGTGTAGAAATGGGAGTCCTTGAGAGAAATATTGTTTCGTTAAGATGAATCACCATATGATCATGAAATGGCAACTGTAGGAATCGAATATCTATTATTAGACACCTTTATCATCCGGGTGTTTTAAGGCATTCATGTAGTTTGCACATAAGAATGGCTAGATCGTGAGACATGCACAAGTTACAATAGGTTTTACTTTGTTCCTCAGCAAATCCAAGGCAATCATGAGCAGAAGATACAGAGTTCGCGACGATGAACCATCCAGCCAGCACCATAATCCAAAGAAGCTGGCGTAAAAATTGTGTATTGGCAACATTCCATATTAACATTTATAATTATCATTTTAATGTGTATAGTGCCTCGGGATCTAGTTTCAACGCAGGGCTGAAAATCTCATGACCGACCCAGCCTAGTTTTTCCCTATATGTGTTGCCTATCGGCCTCCCACTTCATCATAATAAATCAATTCTTGCCAAACGACATGTCCCATGAGTTCTTCATCACACAGAACTTAGTCACATCCCGACCACACCGTACCCGACCATCGCCATAGCATGGTCGAGGGTCGTACTGAAGTCAGCCGCGAGCACACAACCTTTGTATAACTGAAAGATGTTGTCCCTTTCGTTGACAATGTAGTTGAGAAACATGTACACCAAAAACAATTGAGGCGACTGCACGAAGCTAGTCGTAATTGTCACACATCTTGATTGCATTAAAGAAACATAGTTAAGAAGGGCATGAAACATTAATTAAAATCCCAATGGCCTAAACCAGAACAATTGCGCAAATCTAAACTTCACGAAAGGAAGTTGGGGCGAAATCTGAGTTGCGCAAAAAGCAGGTGAAAACCTTAACTCCATGAGAAAAATGGAGTTTACACGTGTGTCTCAAGAACAAAGACCACAGTTAGGATGTACTTACATATCTCAACTTCCCAAAAAGAGCCACCTGAACTGTACGAAAACACAAACTAAGTTTCTCTAACTGACATTAGTATCATCAAATATGTTAGAACATAAGTCCGAGGACATGACGCAAAGGGTCGAACGTTTAAACTATCAGTCAAAATATTAGCTACATTGAAGAGGTCAACTAAATAGTGTTTCACTAAGTCCTTTATTTGTAATCTTGATGAAATATATATTTAAATTTGACCATCTTAGTGTTTTACCACGTCACATACATTTAAGCATGTAAGCACTTCTTTTTCTTCATAGTTTGTTTTCTTCAAAATTAACTAGTGCATGTGAGCATTGGTTGCCATATATTATTCAAATTATGTACTTAATGGAAATCTATATGTTCACGGCTGAGTAGAGTTGGTTAGTGAATGTGTAGCGAGGTTATGATTGTCCTCTCGAGAAGCTCATAATATCATATATGTGAGCTCTATGTATTAACCACGACCTACCTTATTTGAAATGTTAAGCATAAGTAATCGATAGAGAAACCATGCAGCTACATTGAAATATTTCATGATATTGTCATAGGATTGGAACTCACTCGGAAATGTAGGTCTATAAACAATGGAATCGTCAGTTGTTTAGATGGTAGACTTTGTATGATTCGGCTGTTTGTTACCGGACACCTTCATAATTTGGACTGCATCCGTCTGCTATTTTGTGTTTTGTTTATATTAACTTCATTAGGATTAATCTGAGATACCAAATTTGTAGTCTATATGCACTAAGCTCAGGAACCGTTATGTTGACTTTATGTTTGCATGGGGAAGCTGCAACGATACTTGTACTTCTCTATATATATCAAGATTTTTGCTAATATGCAACACTTATCCTTTTGTTTAGATATATTATCATCTTAGTTCAAACAGATTCACATTTCGGGTTCCCTCGAAATTTACATCACATGACTCTCTCTACACATGCACGCACGCACATTCACACACACAATCAAAGAATGAGGCGTTGAGCACAAAAGTTTTCTTTTCATTTTTTTAAGCATTGCCATCATAAAATTATTAGTATATATGAAACATGAACATATATTCTATGCATATAATCGAAAAAAATATTTCATTGTTGATCTACCCCATAGTTCACAAAAATTCTCGAGCATGAACCATCCACAAGTTACAACAATTTTATGAAGAAATTTGGGATCTAGCAATCAACCCGTACCATGTTCTTATTTTTGTACTTGGGTAAGTGTGCGACTTTAAAAAACTTTTCTTTCAAACAACCAAAACCACACGCGTGAGCTGAAGAACTTTTCCGACACCACAGTGTATCACTTAAATCAGCATCCAATCCAACAGAACCGCAAGTGGAAGAGTAATAGTTCACGGCTATGAACAATTCATGTCGTGGTGTTGGCGGGGTCTTCTACGCCTACCTTCTCCAGCGATGCATGGTGAATGAGAACCCAAAAGATCAGGCCGGCCCGTATAATGGCCTCCACCCCTACACCTCCTCTTGCTACGTTCTTTAGACTACTAAAGGTGGTGCTGAATCCAATTGGATACAGATCAGGCATGGGCATGATGTTGTCGCTTGGGCATGTTGAGCGTGGAGTTGGGACCAGATGGCATGTCGTTCCAGGCTTCTATTGCGTGGGGAATTGGTGGATGAGGTGCAAGATGTAAGATGTGATCTAGCTCTCTTGTGGACCCGCTTTTTCTTGTTTTTCACTTTCAGTTCATTGAGGCGAGATTATGTCATTTGCCACATTTTAATAGAGGCACTTGGTTGATCCACATCACCCACATTTGTTTTTGTGATTACATTTAAAATCAATGGCTTGTGCTGAAAACACGAATATCAATTATGTAACCAGGTTGTTCCAGTGTGACACCTAATGTGTTGTTCCGGTTTGACACGTTTTATATATGTCCATACTTTTCCGATTAAATGTGTACAAGTAGGTAGATGGACGTGCAAAAATACCACCAAATATGAATGTGCACACGCATAAAAGAAACATGCTCCGCCGGCAGTTGGATGGTTGAGCCAGAAATTGGAATCTCGATGCCCATGAAATTCAGACAACCTTTTTTAATTCTTTCTAAAATCCATCCGAGAGGGTCAAATAGACGATTTTGTTACCAGTCAGCAAGAAAGTTTGATGGAATAGTCATCTCGGAATCAAACCAGATTGGCCTCGCGGGAATAACCCCACTCTATATCAGCCTAGGACGTTAGTTTCGACACATTTAGTGATGTAGTAATGCATTATTCGGCGCTAAGTGCCGACTTTATGGTAGCTCGAACCAACCGAGGAGTGGTACATTGAAAACAATCCATGAGCAAGAGCATGTAAAATGACTGTACGCAAGGCATGTATGACATGGGACTTTGATGGAATCAATACTTGTGCTCCATGTGTATGATTGTTCGAAATAACCATGGTTATTGTGGTAGGAACAGTAAAGGCAGGTAGAAATAAATCATTTTGGGTATATGGGAATTTATTTAGTGATATGGTAAGTTTGTGATTAACCCAAATATTAAATTAATAAACAAATATAAATAAAAAGTGGGATGTTGTTCTTTTTAATTTAGAATTAATATACACCGACTATCACGCTGTTTAAGACGGCCATAGATTAGCGAAACTTAGATAAAACATGATTATCCATGAACCATCTAACAAACTGATATTCAAAATAACAAAAATCGACTAAAATTTGCAAGACAATATCGAAGATGTGGGTACAAACCCCTTTCGACCATTGTCTTCGACTACATGGCCCACTTCACTACGGCGAACTTTCTTGATGGTGCATGCTAAAGGAAGAACACTAATGATAGAGTTAATTGAGGGATCATCTTATATAGCCACCGCCATATATAGTATATACAATATATAATATACACAATATATAACATGTACACAAAAACATTCATAATGTAATCCATCGTGACATGGTCTTCGCGACTCCACTTTGACAGTTTCAATATTACGATGATAACATCACTCACTACTAGGAAAAGGCCTATAGCCGTATCTCGTAGCGCCGGCGCACATGGATTCGTCTCCGCCAGTGGTATGTAGTGCCGGCGCGCAAAATGGGCATTCGCCGGTGCAAGATCGTTACCCCCGACGGGCATGCAACGCCCCGTGCCGACAGTAAAGTCATGCCACTCCCCGCCCCCTCTGATGAACATACACCCGGCGCCCCGCTTCCCCACACGCTTGCGGTAACTGCATTTAATCCCGGCGTGTTGTGTGGCCACGGCGCCGGCGGTAACCCTTGTCTTACCCCCGGCGCCTCTGCATGCGTAGGCGCCGGTGGTAAGTCCCGGATTTTTTCTCTCCACAAACCCCCACTCCCTCCCCCCGCCGTGGACCGCTTTTTTGTTTTCTAAAACCTAAACGAAAATGATAATGTTCAAAAAATAAAATCCTTTGATATGTGAGTAGGGTGTACTATCTAGTTGGTATAGAAAATTTGAAATATTCCATTTGACCTTTTATGCAAAATTAAAAAATAAAACGTAAACCCGCCATAACATTTGCATACGATGTCAAAAAAACGAGTTTAATATATCAAAATAAATTTAGACGCCTCTACTGTATCTTTTGCATGTTTTACGTGCCTTAGGATATTTCACAGAAAAACCGCTTGTACCTACGAACCTGTAACCAAAACACTGAGCATATACCTGTCTATTACATATCCCTTTCCGGTCTCCCATTGAAATTGTCATACCATAATGTAAGAGAGACCAACATCCTGGTACCCACATATATAGTACATGCCGTATGTCAGTAGTGGCACCAGTTTCGCGTAAGCGTACTCAAAAGAACGATCCGGGTCGTACTATAAGGTCGACGTGAGGAGGTTACAACTATAAGGTCGCGCCCTCAATCAACATGAGTTCTGACTGTACTTGATACCATTGTAGAGTTTCATAGCAGAATAACAAAAAAAATTCCTACTAGCGACAACCAAAACGAAGCCAGGGTCTATTACTATGCAGATAGCGGGGATTATGCTCCCGCAGAAGAAACGGAGAAGATGGGAGATCATACCCTTGAAGACCGATGGCGGGGATTATGATCGCGCTAAAGCGTTGACAGTGGAATCGAGCGTAGCCGACCTCAAGATTGTGGAGTGAAATACGATGCGATTCTAGCAGCAAAACTATGGTGCCTTGCAGGATTTACACATGTACAGTGTAACCGATCCAGCAAAGCGGCGGAAATATGAGAGATGGACTGAAGAGAGCATAGCATGGCGGTGTGCATTTGGTGGAGAGAATCTCGTCTCTCGCGGAGCTCTGAAAATTGGGAATCATGGGACGAGATAAGAGAGAGAGAGAAATTGGTGCCAACAGAGAGAGGCGGTGCCATATAGGAGGAGGAGAGGGACTTTCCCCTTGGCTTAGCCATGTGGGACTAATCTCCACATGGCTGGCCGACCAAGAGGGGGAATCCGCACCACCATGGGCACCTAAAGGCCCATGCAAGTTTGGTAACATTCCATATTAACATTTATAATTATCATTTTAATGTGTATAGTGCCTCGGGATCTAGTTTCAACGCAGGGCTGAAAATCTCATGACCGACCCAGCCTAGTTTTTCCCTATAGGTGTTGCCTATCGGCCTCCCACTTCATCATAATAAATCAATTCTTGCCAAACGACATGTCCCATGAGTTCTTCATTACACAGAACTTAGTCACATCCCGACCACACCGTACCCGACCATCGCAATAGCATGGTCGAGGGTCGTACTGAAGTCAGCCGCGAGCACACAACCTTTGTATAACTGAAAGATGGTGTCCCTTTCGTTGACAATGTAGTTGAGAAACATGTACACCAAAAACAATTGAGGCAACTGCACGAAGCTAGTCGTAATTGTCACACATCTTGATTGCATTAAAGAAACATAGTTAAGAAGGGCATGAACATTAATTAAAATCCCAATGGCCTAAACCAGAACAATTGCGCAAATCTAAACTTCACGAAAGGAAGTTGGGGCGAAATCTGAGTTGCGCAAAAAGCAGGTGAAAACCTTAACTCCATGAGAAAAATGGAGTTTACACGTGTGTCTCAAGAACAAAGACCACAGTTAGGATGTACTTACATATCTCAACTTCCCAAAAAGAGCCACATGAACTGTACGAAAACACAAACTAAGTTTCTCTAACTGACATTAGTATCATCAAATATGTTAGAACATAAGTCCGAGGACATGACGCAAAGGCTCGAACGTTTCAACTATCAGTCAAAATATTAGCTATATTGAAGAGGTCAACTAAATAGTGTTTCACTAAGTCCTTTATTTGTAATCTTGATGAAATATATATTTAAATTTGACCATCTTAGTGTTTTACCACGTCACATACATTTAAGCATGTAAGCACTTCTTTTTCTTCATAGTTTGTTTTCTTCAAAATTAACTAGTGCATGTGAGCATTGGTTGCCATATATTATTCAAATTATGTACTTAATGGAAATCTATATGTTCACGGCTGAGTAGAGTTGGTTAGTGAATGTGTAGCGAGGTTATGATTGTCCTCTAGAGAAGCTCATAATATCATATATGTGAGCTCTATGTATTAACCACGACCTAACTTATTTGAAATGTTAAGCATAAGTAATCGATAGAGAAACCATGCAACTACATTGAAATATTTCATGATATTGTCATAGGATTGGAATTAACTCGGAAATGTAGGTCTACAAACAATGGAATCGTCAGTTGTTTAGATGGTAGACTTTGTATGATTCGGCTGTTTGTTACCGGACACCTTCATAATTTGGACTGCATCCGTCTGCTATCTTGTGGTTTGTTTATATTAACTTCATTAGGGTTAATCTGAGAGACCAATTTTGTAGTCTATATGCACTAAGCTCATGAACCGTTATGTTGACTTTATGTTTGCATGGGGAAGCTGCAACGAAACTTGTACTTCTCTATATATATCAAGATTTGTGCTAATATGCAACACTTATCCTTTTGTTTAGATATATTATCATCTTAGTTCAAACAGATTCACATTTCGGGTTCCCTCGAAATTTACATCACATGACTCTCTCTACACATGCACGCACGCACATTCACACACACAATCAAAGAATATGGCGTTGAGCACAAAAGTTTTTTTTTTCATTTTTTTAAGCATTGCCATCATAAAATTATTAGTATATATGAAACATGAACATATATTCTATGCATATAATTGAAAAAATATTTCATTGTTGATCTACCCCATAGTTCACAAAAATTCTCGAGCATTAACCATCCACAAGTTACAACACTTTTATGAAGAAATTTGGGATCTAGCAATCAACCCGTACCATGTTCTTATTTTTGAACTTGGGTAAGTGTGCGACTTTAAAAAACTTTTCTTTCAAACAACCAAAACCACACGCGTGAGCCGAAGAACTTTTCCGACACCACAGTGTATCACTTAAATCAGCATCCAATCCAACAGAACCGCAAGTGGAAGAGTAATAGTTCACGGCTATGAACAATTCATGTCGTGGTGTTGGCGGGGTCTTCTACTCCTACCTTCTCCAGAGATGCATGGTGAATGAGAACCCAAAAGATCAGGCCGGCCCGTATAATGGCCTCCACCCCTACACCTCCTCCTGCTACGTTCTTTATACTACTAAAGGTGGTGCTGAATCCAATTGGATACAGATCAGGCATGGGCATGATGTTGTCGCTTGGGCATGTTGAGCGTGGAGTAGGGACCAGATGGCCTGTCGTTCCAGGCTTCTATTGCGTGGGGAATTGGTGGATGAGGTGCAAGATGTAAGATGTGATCTAGCTCTCTTGTGGACCCGTTTTTTCTTGTTTTTCACTTTCAGTTCATTGAGGCGAGATTATGTCATTTGCCACATTTTAATAGAGGCACTTGGTTGATCCACATCACCCACATTTGTTTTTGTGATTGCATTTAAAATCAATGGCTTGTGCTGAAAACAAGAATATCAATTATGTAACCAGGTTGTTCCAGTGTGACACGTAATGTGTTGTTCCGGTTTGACACGTTTTATATATGTCCATACTTTTCCTATTAAATGTGTACAAGTAGGTAGATGGACGTGCAAAAATACCACCAAATATGAATGTGCACACGCATAAAAGAAACATGCTCCGTCGACAGTTGGATGGTTGAGCCAGAAATTGGAATCTCGATGCCCATGAAATTCAGACAACCTTTTTTAATTCTTTCTAAAATCCATCCGAGAGGGTCAAATAGAAGATTTTGTTACCAGTCAGCAAGAAAGTTTGATGGAATAGTCATCTCGGAATCAAACCAGATTGGCCTCGCGGGAATAACCCCACTCTATATCAGCCTAGGACGTTAGTTTCGACACATTTAGTGATGTAGTAATGCATTATTCGGCGCTAAGTGCCGACTTTATGGTAGCTCGAACCAACCGAGGAGTGGTACATTGAAGACAATCCATGAGCAAGAGCATGTAAAATGACTGTACGCAAGGCATGTATGACATGGGACTTTGATGGAATCAATACTTGTGCTCCATGTGTATGATTGTTCGAAATAACCATGGTTATTGTGGTAGGAACAGTAAAGGCAGGTAGAAATAAATCATTTTGGGTATATGGGAATTTATTTAGTGATATGGTAAGTTTGTGATTAACCCAAATATTAAATTAATAAACAAATATAAATAAAAAGTGGGATGTTGTTCTTTTTAATTTAGAATTAATATACACCGACTATCACGCTGTTTAAGACGGCCATAGATTAGCGAAACTTAGATAAAACATGATTATCCATGAACCATCTAACAAACTGATATTCAAAATAACAAAAATCGACTAAAATTTGCAAGACAATATCGAAGATGTGGGTACAAACCCCTTTCGACCATTGTCTTCGACTACATGGCCCACTTCACTACGGCGAACTTTCTTGATGGTGCATGCTAAAGGAAGAACACTAATGATAGAGTTAATTGAGGGATCATCTTATATAGCCACCGCCATATATAGTATATACAATATATAATATACACAATATATAACATGTACACAAAAACATTCATAATGTAATCCATGGTGACATGGTCTTCGCGACTCCACTTTGACAGTTTCAATATTACGATGACCACATCACTCACTACTAGGAAAAGGCCTATAGCCGTATCTCATAGCGCCGGCGCACATGGATTCGTCTCCGCCAGTGGTATGTAGTGCCGGCGCGCAAAATGGGCATTCGCCGGTGCAAGATCGTTACCCCCGACGGGCATGCAACGCCCCATGCCGACAGTAAAGTCATGCCACTCCCCGCCCCCTCTGATGAACGTACACCCGGCGCCCCGCTTCCCCACACGCTTGCGGTAACTGCATTTAATCCCGGCGTGTTGTGTGGCCACGGCGCCGGCGGTAACCCTTGTCTTACCCCCGGCGCCCCTGCATGCGTAGGCGCCGGTGGTAAGTCCGGGATTTTTTCTCTCCACAAACCCCCACTCCCTCCCCCCGCCCTCCCCCGCCGTGGACCGCTTTTTTGTTTTCTAAAACCTAAACGAAAATGATAATGTTCAAAAAATAAAATCCTTTGATATGTGAGTACGGTGTACTGTCTAGTTGGTTAAGAAAATTTGAAATATTCCATTTGACCTTTTATGCAAAATTAAAAAATTAAACGTAAACCCGCCATAACATTTGCATACGACGTCGAAAAAACGAGTTTAATATATCAAAATAAATTTAGACGCCTCTACTGTATCTTTTGCATGTTTTACGTGCCTTAGGATATTTCACAGAAAAACCGCTTCTACGTATGAACCTGTAACCAAAACACTGAGCATATACCTGTCTATTACATATCCCTTTCCGGTCTCCCATTGAAATTGTCATACCATAATGTAAGAGAGACCAACATCCTGGTACCCAGATATATAGTACATGCCGTATGTCAGTAGTGGCACCAGTTTCGCGTAAGCGTACTCAAAAGAACGGTCCGGGTCGTACTATAAGGTCGACGTGAGGAGGTTACAACTAGAAGGTCACGCCCTCAATGAACATGAGTTCTGACTGTACTTGATACCATTGTAGAGTTTCGTAGCAGAATAACAAAAAAAATTCCTACTAGCGACAACCAAAACGAAGCCAGGGTCTATTATGTTGGAATATATGTCGAATATGTGTACGAGTAGGGCTACGCTAGGACTTGTAATTAAACGGAAGGTTAGGTGTTTGAGTCAGACACGTGTAACCTGGCCTAATATATAAAGGCACCGGGAGTAGCCTAAATAGACACGACGAAAGCTAGTAGGCTAGACACAAGATCACGAAGGGACGGTCCGGCGCCCGTGGCAGGGGCGGCCGGACCGGCGTGGCGTTGAGATCTGGTGCGTCTGTATTGCCTCGGCGGGCTTGTCGTCGATGGCGACTTCATAGCAGCAGGCGCGCAAGGGGAGCCGGCGGCTTGTGCCGGCGACCAAGGCGGCCGGTGCAGCAGTATCAATGGGGAGGAGCGCCCATAGTCATGCCCCGCAGATGTAGGTGAGTTCGCCGAACTGCGTTACCAAATCTCGGTGTCGTGTTTTGCTGTGATTGTTTGTCCTCGGTAGATCGACTAAGCGCATACGATTTGTAACAAGTGGTATCAGAGCGAGGTTCGGTGGCCACGGATCGTTGATCTAGAGGATGAGCGGATGTTTTGGTTTCAACCTGTCGCGCCGGATCGGGTCGCGATTGCAGGGCTTCACACCCAAATCATGGAGTTGAGACACGGGAGGTCTGGGCGAGTTCGTCCACAAGACGATCGTGAAAAGCAGCTGGGAAGACTTGGGAGATCGGAAGCAGGAGAAGCATCGCGGGATTCAGCATGTGCACGACGGGTTGATCCGTTCTCTGCGGCGGCACGCGCTGGGTTGTCCTGAGGACAGGGTCACGGCTGCATGCGTGTGGCTCGGCGACCAAGAGTCCTAGACAGGTGCTTGGCAGGAAGCAGTGCAACAGGCAGCTTCAGGTAGCTTCGTAAGGCCCATATGCATGCATGAAGGCAGGAGACGTGCCATGTTGGTGAGCTGAACCGAAAGCAACGTGAGATTGGTTAAGAAAAAAAAATCTGTGCCATGGTACTTAGTGCATGAGTGTGTCAGATAGGAAAGAAAAGGTGCATGGGATTTTGTGGGAGCATATGCTAGGTGCACCCATGGAAGCTACCAGGAGCAAACTCTTTCAGATTTGTGGCTTGCATGGATTTTACCAGATGGTTGTCAGATTGGTGATGCACGTATAAGACTTGAGAAGTCTGAAGTGTGTCGCGGAGGATCATGCATATACAAGGCGCCAGACAGACACGGCAGTATGGCCGGTGGAGTAGGCGCAAGGTGGAGCATGGTTGCAGTCGGATGCGTTCGGCTGGGTTGGACTGGACAGTCTGACGGACAGAATACGGTGAAGATCGACGATGACGACATAGGAGCGTGATGGTTGATGCTGTCCGAATTCTGTGGCGTGGCAACACGCAGCGCATGGTTATGCGTGCTTCGACATGCAATGGCGCAGGGTTGATTCAAGATGGAGCGCAATCGAGATCTTGAGATTGACAGGGGCGCGGGGTGGACTGATCATGTACCATGGAGTCATGTTGAAGGTGGAGCTAGAGTCTGACGATTCCACTCGGCTGATGGATGGGCTACGGCGTAAGATATCGGAGAGTCGAAGCCTAGTCAGCGGGAAGGCGAGAAGCACGTTGGTCGGACTGGACGTCAAGGTTCGAGACATACGTGGAACTCGGCATCGGTCGGGTAGACCGATGGTTATCTGCAGTGGGGCCTGAGATGGTGTGGGTTAGCATCCCTTGAGATCTTGGCCAAGATTGTGGATGCTCGACGCGGTAATAGCGGCGAGGTGTGCGGTAAGCACGGGACACGGCGATGGACCAGGGCACGGACGGTCGGACATGAGGTTTGACATGTGTGGAGGGGTTCTGAAGCAGTGTTGGCGAGTACCAGGTTCGAGTTGGTGACTGGGTCTATCGGGATTGACATCAAGTGATGGATATGAGTCGGCCATGGAGAATCTGCGAAAGCAGTGATGGAGACAGTTGTGAATTTGACTGGAGATGAGTTAACGCAACGGCGAAATTTCTTCAAGGTTTCAGAGATGCAGTCAACAATAGCGAGAATCATGAGTTCAGGTAACTCTTATTTGTGACACCTAATATGTGAGTTGTTCACTTTCACATGGATCAAGGACGAGGCTACCAAGGTGACGATGCAACGGCGTTGTCGATATGGTGACTTTATGATCGTTGTGTGATGGCGGTGGACGGATACTCCGGAGATTTGGGAGCACAAGACAAGAGTGGGAAAGAACTTAATTTTCGTAAGAGCATTGACTGTGGTGAAACAAGGAAGGTACTACGGTTGCAGGTGGAGTCATATGGAGTCAATGGAGTAGCAACGGAGCTCATGATTAATGGTTCAAGTCCAGGTATACAAAGATTCGGCATGACGGCTTCAAGATGGCGAATGCCATATTCGCCAAGGTGGAGTTTGTTGGAATATATGTCGAATATGTGTACGAGTAGGGCTACGTTAGGACTTGTAATTAAATGGAAGGTTAGGTGTTTGAGTCGGACACGTGTAACCTGGCCTAATATATAAAGGCACCGGGAGTAGCCCAAATAGACACGACGAAAGCTAGTAGGCTAGACACAAGATCACGAGGGGACGGTCCGGCGCCCGTGGCAGGGGCGGCCGGACCGGCGTGGCGTTGAGATCTGGTGCGTCTGTATGGCCTCGGCGGGCTTGTCGTCGATGGCGACTTGATAGCAGCAGGCGTGCAAGGGGAGCCGGCGGCTTGTGCCGGCGACCAAGGCGGCCGGTGCAGCGGTATCAATGGGGAGGAGCGCCCATAGTCATGCCCCGCAGATGTAGGTGAGTTCGCCGAACTGCGTTACCAAATCTCGGTGTCGTGTTTTGCTGTGATTGTTTGTCCTCGGTAGATCGACTAAGCGCCTACGATTTGTAACATATTACTATGCAGATAGCGGGGATTATGCTCCCGCAGAAGAAACGGAGAAGATGGGAGATCATACCCTTGAAGACTGATAGCAGGGATTATGATCGCGCTAAAGCGTTGACAGTAGAATCAAGCGTAGCCGACCTCAAGACTGTGGAGTCAAAGACGATGCGATTCTAGCAGCAAAACTATGGTGCCTTGCAGGATTTACACACGTACAGTGTAACCGATCCAGCAAAGCAGCGGAAATATGAGAGATGGACTGAAGAGAGCATAGCATGGCGGTGTGCATTTGGTGGAGAGAATCTCGTCTCTCGCGGAGCTCTGAAAATTGGGAATCATGGGACGAGATAAGAGAGAGAGAGAAATTGGTG
Source organism: Alopecurus myosuroides (assembly GCA_028641055.1). NCBI lineage: Eukaryota > Viridiplantae > Streptophyta > Magnoliopsida > Poales > Poaceae > Alopecurus > Alopecurus myosuroides. The sequence goes on from CM054059.1 coordinate 503,352,999, forward strand.
CCAACTGAGAGAGGCAGTGCCATATAGGAGGAGGAGAGGGACTTTCCCCTTGGCTTAGCCATGTGGGACTAATCTCCACATGGCTGGCCGACCAAGAGGGGGAATCCGCACCACCATGGGCCCCTAAAGGCCCATGCAAGTTTGGTGCTCCCTTCTTCCTCCATTTCCCCTTTCCCCTAATGGGGCTCTTTTGCCACTCAGAACCATTCATGGAAATGATTTTATAAATTAAATTAAAAATATATTTAATTATTAATTGTACTAATTAATAATCAATACATATTATTTAACTTATTTTATTATCGAAACAACTTTCGTTGCCTTCTTAACTCCATCGGATAAATCCAGGAACTATTCCGGCTCTGTTCTCTCTTAATTCTCTTCTCTAACAAATTACCCTATCATCGGTCACCCATAAGTGTGACACCCTAATGATTCGAGAGCACTCCAGACATGATCGAGAACCCTCTCCAATCAATGACCAACAGGGGGGTCCGGATACCCACGATGGCCCATGAGCATTGCACGATTATCTTCGTCGCTTGAACCTTAAATGCAAGTTGCCACTCCTTTTCTCATACGATACTTAGTTTGTTCGAGATTCGTTCTTCGGCATCTCCATACGTAGTACGATCTCGTTAATGAAAAACACATCTACAAATTACCACGATGTTGCATCCTCATGACCTAGTCACATGCTTGCAAGATTTACTTGATGCAACGCCGCTTAATGGGCCTAGTGTATCTATCCTTTATCCGGATTGACAAATCCCGCTCTCGATGCATACACCTCAACGTATCCGTCCGTTTATCCATACACCTTTATGATCACTCATTTAAGTTGGTGACGGTGGATGCAGTCAAAACAACCTCGGAGATAGCGATTAAATATCATCTCACAGTCAGAGGTTTGGGTATTATGTTTTCTGGATATTTATAAGTTAGGTGTGTGTCCATCACATCATTCATCTAATGACATGATTCCATTATCAATGACGTAATTGTCCATGATCAGAAAAAATTAATCATGTGTTGCCCAATGGACTAATTAAATAGAGACTTACTAGGGACTTTTTTATTTATATACCACAGGTGTAATTTTGTTTCCTCTTAATAGAGTTACAACATGGTATAAAACGTAATATGAACAAACACACACACACACATATAAATAAATAAATAAATATATATATATATAAGAGTCATGATAATAAAACAGTTTTATTATTTGCCTCTAGGGAATAATTCCTTTACAAGCATTCCCAAGGGGATGGTTTAGCAGAGAGCCCGGTGATAATGGAGAAGGACGATGTAAGAGATGGTTCTGACGCTTTCGTCGACGATTCTCAGGTGGTGGGGGAGGAGCCGGAGGAGGAAGGCGGGGAGGCGTTAGAGAAGGAATCCTTGGAAAATCTAGTGGAGGAATCGGTGGTGAACATGGACGACGACAAGGAGGATAACCCTAAGGATAACATGGGAGAACCAGAGGATGACATGGAGGAGGATGCAAAGGAGGAAACGGACGCGGAAACGACGGATGACACCGGTGTGGACTCCAGGGATGAGCACTATCTATTTGACGAGGAGTTGTCTGGAAATCAGGGAGAACCAGAGGATGACATGGACGAGGATGCAGAGGAGGAACCAGACGCGGAAACGACGGATGACACCAGGAAGGACTCCAGGGATGAGCACTGTCTATTTGACGAGGAGTTGTCCGGACATCAAGGACTACAAGGATGAGCAAGAAGAGGAAGAGTTAAGGGGATATCTACCGAGAAGTGATCAAGAGTGGAGAAAGCACATCAGGCGTGCCATAGAGGATTCTATTTATTCGATTTGTCGGCAGGCCGAAGCGTGAGATCTTTACGAGGCTAACCAAAAGACGGTTAACGAATTGTTGGGTCAAGTTGGAGGTAATTGTGCTAGAGCCTATGAGTCACGTCACGTCTCTTCCGCTAAGTGTAAAGAAGTCATTGATCAATTCTCGGATGATGAGGACGATTCCTACTTTTACCTTTGATTACACTCTGTATGTCTTTTGCGTTTACTTTTTTGTCAACGATATTGCATTAGTTTGTACTATCGGAGTATTCATGTATGGAGATTCGGGACATTGCTAGCCGCTTCTGGGCTAGCTTGGAAAGGATTCACACTTGTCTGTTATGTTTAGGGGGTCGTTGGTTGATAAGGTCCTTGATCTCTTTGTTTGGTACATTGAGCCAAACGGACGATCGGCTTTGTGAGGTGCCAAAGTGTCGTGTGGTGTTTCGTGTGTGCTGGTCTTGATACGTGTCAATGTAGGTTGTTAAACTTTACGTATGTTAGTATATGCACATTTGCACTCGTGGTGTTGCCTTGGCACGAGCCACGACATCCTACAATGTTATGGCTGATATTTTTTTTGTTTGGTTGTTACGGAAGAGTTCGATCATGTGACCGTGTGGCGGGATACATCCGAGATGTCTTCGGCCTTCCATATGTGCGTGGGACAACATCATCTGTGATGTAGCGTGTGAGATCTGATTTTGTCTTTATTACGGTGGGAGGTCAATGTCGAGTAGAGTAGGGTAGGGATGTTGCCGGCCCACGGTCGAAAATAGATTAAAAAGGTCCGCAGCCGGTGCTTGACAAATGTGATGAAGGAGGGGTTGATTGTTGTCGATGTTGGCTCCGGCAGCACACTTCTCAGGCACGTATTTGATTTTTGTGGTTTACAGACAGGGCTGCATCAAAGGATCGACAAGGCGGCTTCTGCATTGGTTATGGTTTGAATGGGCAATGGATTTGTGATTGTAGGCTTGTAACATAGATTGTGCCGATGGTTACAGTAACTAAATGTCAGACAACATGCACAAGCTAAAACCAATCTAGGGTCCATTACCTTACTTTGTCAACACTTCTCAATTTTAATGAGAATCCTTCCTTTTGATGTCATAATTTGCATAACATATTTAATCAATGAATGCCACAACGTAGCAATTTTCTAGGAGATGTTAACTAGAAAAAAAAACTTAAGTAATCAACTCCATGAACCATGCGTTATGTTAGTTAGGGATGTAATATTCAGGTTGGTCCAGCTAGAACATGTCTAAGTCAGAGGGCCTGATTCAAATGATAAATAGACCATTATTGAAGATTTAACAGTGCATAGTCACGAGATATAGAAATAATTATATATGGTTTTTCTTGTAATCTTAAGAAAATACGTCCTACTAAATCAACTATGGAGTACACTTCCTCTTTGTGGTAGTCTACCTTTTATTTGCTTCTTGTGAAAAGATGTCATCCTTGGTGATAGTAAATCAATTCGTGGTTGATTTTGGGAAATTCAGTTGATGAATATTTGGTAGCAAATACAGAAATTCTAAACTCCCCCTTTTCCACATTGCCCTGCGCCGCACTCAGCAAGTCAGCATCGGGTTTAGGTGGCCCTGCGCCGGAAGCCGAACATGGAGTGCCAGATGAGGTGATCACGCTATACTGGCAAGATGTTTGATAAACAAAATCTCTATACCTACGGATTGGTTGTTCAATCTACTAGTAGTGAGAAGAGACCCTAATTAATGTAAGAGAGAGCGCGCTGTTTGTCTGGTGTTGATTTCCCTAAACAACCTGAGTAGCTTGCTAGCTTGCAATTTTATTTCTTTCCCCAAATTTCTGCGAGTGGCTTATAATGTGTTTTCACTCAAGCTTACCCCCAAAATATCAGTGAACACAAAATTGTGCTATTTTTTTAGTTTGGCCTTCCGAGCTATTTCACTGTATCTCTGCCAGCGTTAATATGCTTTACAAGGTTATAAAAATTGCCCTGATCTGTGATCTCCATATTCATTGCAATGTAGAGATGGTTGGTGAATGGTTAGTGTGGGACTGTGAATCTAAGGTTGGTGAATGTCCGGTGTATGTTATTATTACCCCCCTTAAAGTTTGACGGAGATAAATTCTTCACCACACTATTACATCCGAGCTCTATATATTCAAAATCTACATCAGTCGAAATGTTAAGCTTTACGAAATTTATTTAGTTATGCAAGAAAAATCATGCAGGGCAATGGCCTTGTTTTGGTGTAGTAGAAATGTAGAATTGGGAGTCATAGGGAATCGCACTGCTTCAAATTGCAGCACCACCGTTTGCTACAGCTATGGACGTCGTATGCCTCCGCCATTTGTTACCGATCACTGTCGCCGTTCGGACTGCACTCTGCATCAATTTTGCAGAATGTGGTAGTCCAAGTGTACACGGGGGCGGACAACACAGGCAGCAGCGTCATCCATGGCTGGCGGTGTCCATGGGCGTGTCTGGCAGATGCCGTTGCCATGGATGCAAGACCACGCCAACCCGTCTGCTGCAGCTCCGGTGTCGACTCTCGTACCACAGCCTGCGCCTCACCCCTTGCCTCACCAGCTACGGCCTCTCCAGCACCATAGGTGGAAGGGTAGTTGACAGAGCTGATCCTGAGAGCGACGTGTTGCCATTGGGTGGTAAGCCTGAAGCTGCTGCTGTTCAAGTCAGTTCTGGGGTGGTACAACGTGTTCACAAAGCCCAATGTGAGCATAACCTGTTTGCTTTTTGGCCTTACGGATTCAACCCCGTCTGGAGGAATGGTCTAAGTTGAACACTAAAGTTCCCTAGCTACTGGCTAGGATAGTGGTCTATTTTGTCGCTAGCTGGATCAAAAGTCTCACAGATACTCACATTGAGCAATCATAAATGATTTAGTAGGACACGTGGATGCACTTCTAAGAGAATACCAATCAACTGTTCAATAATTTTTAGTGTATTAATTGACAAACGTAGCTTCTTGGAACACTGTTAGACTAGTCACAATGGGAGTAACATAGGTGGTAACATAAGTGCAACATAGGCAAAAAACATGATGTGGCATACAATTAATGAGGAGAGAGGTGGTAGTGGTATCATAGGTAGATACCGTAACATAACGCTTTTCAAGATAAGATGTTTTTTTTGAAATGGAAAGCCAAGCCTGTGCATCAGAGCGATACACACGGCTTTTATATTAATGATAAGTCTCAGTATTACATGATAAATAAAAAGAAAACAGCTCAGCGATCTGCCAAAGTGGCTACAAAGATTAGCCACCTAAAGAACATCATTATTCTGCAACCCATTGTAATCGTCTATCACGCAACCAGCCACCCTGACTTAAGATAGCCCGAACGACCGCCATCGGTCGAGAACATCCTGCATCCAAGCGTCCACGATGGTCTGCTGGCAGGAGGTACGACCACAAATGGATCGAGTGCGTAGCACGATGAATCACCTGCAAAAAATGTCCCACCACGAAATTGTTAAAAATTACATCATTTCGGCAATTCCAAATTGCCCAAAGAAAAGCACATACACCAATGCGTATACTATCTTTAGTAGATTTATCAATCCCGTTCAGCCATGTCCCAAACATGTGATGAACACTATTAGGTGGAGTGATGCTAAAAGTAAAGTGGACTAGTCTCCGAATTTTTCTAGCAAAATCACATTGAACAAATAGATGATCAACCGTCTCATCTGCATCGCAGAAAACATATTTTTTTGATCTTGTCCATCTACGTTTAATCAAATTAGTAGTGTATGATACCACACATATGTTACTATGCATTGTGGAAATAGTAACATAGACTAAGATTGATGTCGCACCCTGACTTCTAGGGGATACTCACAGTCCGCTAAATAGTAGAACAAATGGCTTACGGGGCATACCGGCACCCGCATCTCAATATGAGCAGGCCAACACGTAAACGTGTGACAACCATTCTCTACTATCCATCGTCTGCGCAAACCATCCCATAGAAATCAGGAAACTTCCGTTGACGTACTTCATAACATACACACATGGTACGTCAACGGCATTTGAACAAGTGATATCACAACAGATCTCTAAGACACAAAAGATTGAAATAAGTTGCAAATAGCTCTCACTAGAGCAGAGATAGCAAATACAATCATCCAGAGGACACATGTCCCAACAATTCATCATTACAACACAGCGGAAGCATCCAAAATGTCTGAGTACAAACAAGATCCAAATAGGCCTAAGAGGCCGGAAACGAAAAGACGGAGCCCATCCACGAAGTCTCGGATCCTGCCCGGGTCCGCTATCTACTCGTCAGCAGCCTCGTCATACTCCACGTAGTAGCCACCATGGGGATCCTCGGAAACGTAGTCTGCGGAAACCACAGACCCAAAGGGGTCAGTACATAAATGTACTGGCAAGCAAGACTCACAATTCACCAAAGTGTACCCGACAACATCAAGCACAGATGCTTTGGGTTCAACGGAAGAAAAGGTGATACAAAAGATGCGGCAGCTGGCTGCACTAACCAACTACAGAAACATGCTACAACTTCCGGCTAACAGAAAGGGGATAAGATAGCGTATCGTAACCAACTGTAACTAACCTCAAACAAACCCATCCTGGATCTCGCCCCTTATCCAAAGAAGCAATCCGAGGATAACTCACACCGTTGGATTAATGATGGTTCAAGTTATTGTGTCAATAAGACTATTACTAGTCAAGTTATCATTAGTTAGGTGTAAGTTGTTCTGAGTACTTGTTAGCCAGTACTTTCACCAAGTCATCCATAACCGCGGAAAACACGGCTTCTCGAGAAGATTTAACCCTGCAGGGGTGCACCAATTCGGCCGTACACGTAAGAATAACCCGCCAGATGGAATGGCTTTTCCACCAAGCGGGGCACTCAACACAACTCAACTCTTCTTCGCATCAAGCCCAAAGAACCACATGCTGTACGTGCGCGGCTAATCGAGCCCCCACGAAGAAAAGGGGGACCCTCATAGCACTCTAAGACCACGCCGCCCTAAATGCCGACTACAAAAGTTCCACCCTGGCGCCAAGGGTTCGCACCTGCACATGCATGCATCAAATGGAAAGCCTGAACTAAGGGTGGCGACTTGGACGAGATGCGAATCGAATCAAATTGAGGGGGGCGCCCATACACGCTTCCCACATGCGGTTAGTGCGCTCATCATGGATCAGTAGACAAGACCCTTTTCCTAATTAGGGTCGACACTAGCAGGCCTCAAAACCACGCCGGGCCTCCTGTCGGTGCCTTATCATCAAATTATTATTAACCAAAGCATTAATAGGTTGATTGCTTTAACATCGAGCCCAGAACATAATAGAATATATTAACAGAAAGTAACGGGCAACAGACTCGAGCAGAAACAACCCTAAGCATGCTAGTAAGACACGGGCAACAAGCAACGGGGTGATAGGTATGGAGGTGAGGCTATATCAGGGTTAAAGGATAACATGTGATAGGATCGAACACAAGCAACGATTCATAAGGCTAGCAGAAATAGACAACGGAAAGTATCGGTATCCAATGTGGAAAGGAACACAATGGTTCATGTGAGTGAATACTTGCCTGCAAACTCAGCAGCCTGGTACTGGGCTAACTCCTCAGAAGTAGTGTCGTAAACCTCGTCTGTCTCAACGTCGTCGTCTATTCGAGAAGAAGCAAACAAACAACGCAGAGAGACAAAGAATCAATAACATGGCATAATGCACAATCATGGGATGATGCCTGTCAATTTAATTGATGCATCAAAGATAAGATAGTTGACATGGTAACATAACATAATTAAATGGACCCATATGCAATTTGGGATTGCATATGGAAAGCCCATGAATTAAGGTTGGAATAATTGTTTTACAACTAATCAACAGGTGAAAGTGGATTAGTATGATGCATGGATGAGGAAAACAGAAAGATAACAACAATAGCAACAATTGGAAATGAAGTTTACCAAGTTTGGAATTTTATTTATTAAGTTATGGAATTTTGGTTCCTTAAAGGTGTTACACAAGCATTTGTTGTTTTCACCAATTTTAATTGTTCAAACTAGATGACAAAATTCATATTTGGAAAGAGCACAAAATTTTAGGTGGAATACATGTTTCACTTATTGAAAAAGGAATTGAGATGAATTAATTATGAATTAAACAAGTTTAAACAAGATTTAAATGAATTTAATTCAATTATGAATTTATTTGAATTTTTATTTGTTCAAAACATTAATTCAAATTCATATTTGAAAAGATTATAATTTGCTGGTTTGAAAACATATTTTATATGTTCAAAAATAATTTAATTTGAGCAAGTTATGAATTTAGCAATTTTAAATGATTTAAACAAGGTTTAAATTATTTAACCAATTTTAATTATTCAAAACATGAAACCAAGTTTATATTTGGAAAGGTGGTTTAATTTAGCATGGAAAACATATTTTATTTGTTGAAAATGGATTTAAAATGAGCAAGTTATTAATTTGACAATTTTAAATGCATTAATTAAGAAACATTTGTGTTCAGCAATTTAATTTACTTAAAACAGAACACAAAGTTGATATTTGCAAAGTTCACGAAAAATTGAATGGAAAACATATTTAGTTTGTTGAATTTGGAATTTTTATGCCCAAGTTATGAATTTTGCAAAATTAAGTGAATTAAACAAGGATTCAAACATGTCACCAAGTTAAAATATTCAAAACAGTAAACAAAATTTATATTTGGGTAGAGAATTTAATTTGGTATTGAAAACATATTTAAAATGTTGAAATTGGAGTTGGAATGAATTATTTAAGCAATTTTAAAGTTTAGGTATTAATCTGCCAATTAATTATCAGTTAGGGACTTAGAAAAGTATTAAAGGGACCTAGAAGGAATTAGCAAGGACTTGTTGGTGATTAGCAAGTTGTTCTGGGCCTGGAAAAAAATAGAATTGAAAAAGATTGGGTTTTGCGAGGGGTGGGATTCGAACCCACCACCTCCTGCTTGCGCGCAGAGAGCCACTGCCACTGCGGTGAGCGATCGCTTGTTGACAGGAAGGGGGATCGTGGGCTTTTGTGGTTCAGTTAGCGGTAACTGAACCTGAACGTACAAGTTTAGTTGCCTGAAATTCGTCAGGGCGAGCGGAAGGGCGCCGGCGGACAGCGACTCGCCGCTGCCGCGGTTGGAGGTGTGGTGCAGCCCAGGAGGTGCTGCGTGCACTTTCTGTCGAGATGCAGAGAGGGAGAGGGACTAGAGGGTGCTCACCGGTAGGGGAAAATAGCGGGCGGAGGAGGTGTTCGTGGCAGCTGCAGTGGTGGGGGCCGGTGGCGAGATGCGGACGGCGGCGGCGCATCCGATGCTCCCGGACGCTGTGGTGACGTCGAGGAGGTAGCCGGCGGTGAGGAGATTCCATTCCCGGCCCTAGCCTGGCCGGAGGAAGGGCCTAGTGGCGGCGATCACCGGAGGGAGGAGGTGGTGGTTCGGGTGGAGAGGTTCAGAGAGAGAGAGCAGAGGGGAGGAGAGAAAAATGGAGGCGGGGGAGAGAGGAAGGGGGGAGAGAATTAGGGCAGAGGGAGAGGAGGAACCCTAGGGGGGTTAAAAGGAGGAGGGGGAGTGGAGCTCGGCCGTTCCCTGCTCCTCTGCATCGACGTGGATGCAGTGGATGCTCGGCCGTACGAGGAAGAAGATGAGGTGGGGGTTACCAGGCCAGGGGAAGAGATGGGCTGGCCCAACTGGGCTGGCTTGCCCCCTCTCCCTTTGATTTTTTTTAATCTGTTTGTTTTTTTTTTTTGCTAAAAGGAAAAGAGAGAAAAGGAGTGGGTTTGAGGGTTAGAAAATTTAGGAGAAAAATTGTATAAATTATTTATAGCAACAGCAACAATGTAAACTTTTGTTTCCAAAAACTTTAATTATGTTGTTGTTTGTAAATTTAATTGAATTTAAATAATTTTGATATTAGATGAATAAGGGTGACATTAAGCAATTTAAAAGCTTTTGAATTCAAGTTTATTTGAAACAAAGGATTGAGCTGTTTTGTAATTTTCATAATTTTCAAAAGGGTTGTTGTTTGATGAATTAATGGAATTTGAAAGGAATTTGAATTAAGTGAATTTTCTATTAAATGAATTATTGAAACTTAAACAATTTGATGGTTTGAACTTTATAGTTTAATGGAAACAACTTGATGTTTTGATTTGGATAGTTTTATTTGAAAATTGTAACAGCACAAGTATGAAACAAACGGTTTGAATTTTTGGTTTGAAATTCAAATAGAAAACAAAGTAAAACAAAGGAAAACAGAGGAAAACAATTAGAAAACAAAGCAAAACAAATGCAATGAACATGATGTCATGATGCAAAACATAAAATAACAGAGAGCAAACATTCTAAAGGCTATTTTTCATACTTGGGATGTTACACATGATACTAGTATATGATACTCCCCATTGTGACTAGTCTTATACACACTGGTTTTGGTTACCGGTCAGGAAATCTGGTTACCGCCATGTAACCAGAGATCCCCAGCACCCCCGGAAAATAATCATACCAGTCAAAAAAATCCCAATTTTTTGTAAAAAAAAAGAGTTTTAACAAAAATCTTGGGTAACCGTTAAATTTGGAATAATTTTTTTGAATTTTCAGATTTTGGTTTTTAAATTTTTTTCGGTAACCGGTCGGAATTTTTCGGTAACCGCAGTAACCGGAAATCCCGACCACCCTCGTGAATTTATACATGACCTTGGAGCTATGGCTAATTATGCATGTCTTGTAGACACACATAGGCGCCAAAGGTGGACCTATTAATAGGCATGGTAGGAGTAGGATAGCTGCCTCAGTCGGCTTCGAATACGAACTGGATTATTGGCGGCAACCAAACAGTACACCTGTCTCTAATTATATATAGTAGCTCCATCCTCCATGCAACACGGACTCGGGTGTGTTGGCGCCCCCCGGTAACCCTTTGGCTAATGAGTGTGATGTTCAGCCTTTTGCAGAAGATGTCCAAATGTCCCCTGGGTCTGGAGCTTATGTTGTGCGAAGGAGAACTATGGAGAGGACTGCGCCATTGAGGCCTGTGGGTTCTTCTTCTTCGAGGGGTGATCACATGGATTTGGTTTCCTCTCCTACTCCATTGTCTGGTAATTTTTTCGATTCTGCTGTTGTTTCAGATGTTGCTTTGTCAACACAAATGAGATTGGTGTGTCCAATTCTTTTCCTCCAAGAGTACAAGGATGTGCAGCCAAGGTGGGGTGTTGTCCCCGTCGGCCAGGACCTCTCATGAGCAAGTTATCGCATATGGGGGATCTCGTAGCCTACCTCGGCTGAGATGGGATCAAGTTCTCTACCAGGGCGCAACCGGATGCCAATGTCTCTATCCAGGAGAGAGCTTCGTTTCGCGCGGAGAGGAGGGATGATTTTCTTTCAGGTAACAACGCTAAACATCATCTTTCTTTAACCTTCCGAATGATGTTATTGTTCTTAGGTCATCTAGTTTGGGAGTTACTCTTGGCGATTCTGCTTCATCTGTAGATAAGGCTGTCAATGAACTTAAGGCTACTGAAATTGCTTGTAATTTGGTCATATTGGCTAATGACATGGGTTCAGATGAGGATGGAGACGCGAAGAGTTTTGTTATACATCGAGCATCCAATATTTCAGAGGATTTTGAGATCGCGGATGATTTCGGTTCAGATGACCAGGTGGAGTCTTTGATGGACCCGAAGAATACTAAATCTCGTAAGAAAGCTAGTAGTAGCAACCGGGTGCCTCGTAGGAGTGCTAGAATTAAATCTTTGTGTACTAAGTAACAATGAAAGTCATTTTTTGGAATTCAGATGGGTTAGGTGATACCGCAAAACACTTAGCTATTAATGAAGCAGTCCCTGAGCACAATTTGGATTTTATTGTTTTATTGGAAACATGTAGATCCTATTTTTTAGCTCATTTTTATCCCATCTTGTTGGGGGTCGTGATTTCAGCTGCTATTGTATGCCTTCTCATTGTAGGTATGGGGGGATTTTGGTGGGTTTTAACAACACATTGTTGACTGTGCAAGGTGTCAATACTGGAGATTTTTGTGTTAAGTTTTGTTTAAAGTCAAAGGAAGATATCTCTCTCTGGGCTTTACTGGCCATGTATGGTGTTGCACAGGATGATAAGAAACCTGATTTCCTTGTTGAATTAGTGCGAATTGCGGAAGGGGAGTCACTGCCTATTTTGTTAGGAGGTGATTTTAACATTATTAGGAGGCAATGTGAAAAGTAAACAATGACAATTTCAATCCTATATGGCCTAATATTTTCAATGCGATTATTCAAAGTTTGGAACTAAAAGAACTGGAGTTATCAGGTAGGAAATACACGTGGGTTAGTACACGAGATACTCCTACTTTTGAGATGTTGGATAGAGTCTTAGTGAGTGTGGTGTGGGAGCAAAAAAATTCGTTGGTGACAATTCATGCTCTTACTCGGACCGGTTCAGATCTTGTTCCTCTGTTGCTTGATTCTGGATCTCAAGCTCATATAGGAAACACATCGGTGTTTTCCTTTGAGATATCCTGGTTAAAAAGGAAAGGTTTCTTTGATATGGTTAAGAAAGAATGGTTGGCCATTTCGGTTTGCTCGTCGCCGATAGAAACTTAGCAAACTAAGATTAGACAACTTAGAAGTTTTTTGCATGGTTGGGCTAAGTATATTAGTGGTGAGTATAAGATTCAACGAGATCGCCTCTTGCTTCTTATAAATGAGTTATACTTAAAGGCTCAGTTAACTCCTCTTAGTGAGGAAGAGAGACGTACTAAGAAAGAGGAAGCTGATTTTTGGCCAGATTGAGGCAGAATGAGAAGGCTAAGTGGGCTAAAGTTAGGCATATTCAGCAAGGAGAGGATAATACTAGGTATTTTCACCTTATTGCCAATGGTAAACACCGCAAGAAAAATATATTTTAGTTGCAACAAAATGAGGGTATGATAATTGGTCAAGAAAATCGAAAAGTGTTCATCTCTAAGAGTACCACAATGCCATCGTCAAGGTTTGTTATGCAATCTATAGTGATCATTCCATCCTTGAAGAACCAAACTAGGTTGTCCCCTCCTTTAATCGGTCCTATTCTCCATGAATCTCCAGACCTACCCCAATGCCACTGACCCAAGTCCATTGTTTTAGAAACGAGGGACTATCCCAGCCTCTACATCGATTGTTATTTTCACACAACTTTTATTGCAAGTTTACAGGTTATCAAGTTTACAACGCATGAATTACATAAGGTTGAGACAGGAATCAACCATCTGAAAAATAACAGCACAAAAAGAACTAGGCATCCCTAAATCTTCGAACGTGCGCTGCCACATAGCCCGGCTATATATAACATGCGCCACCGCCTGGAGCCATGTATATCAAAAAACCATTAGATCCTGTCGATCCTGGCAAAGTAAGAATGCCCTAGCTGAATCCCATGAGCAGGTGAATTGATAACCTACATAACCAGATAATTTGATGTCTTGTTGAACACATGCTTATTCTGAAAATTCCATATTGACCAGCGCAAAGCTGATACACGAATATGAATTCAAGATTTAGTTTTCTTGTCAATTCCATTTAGCCATACCAAAATTATTAGTTGTATTAGCTGGAGGTGGAATAATTTTGACAAACAATTTTTGTAAAGGGGTACGTAGTAAACAAATGTTTTACCGTGTGAACCACAAAACGAATATTTCATACATACTTGCCGGGGGTTTTCGCAGGGTTGTGTTTCGTGAGCGAGACTTTTCTATTTATGAACCACATAAAAACCTTTTACTTTAGTGGAATCTTAAATCTCCAAAGATAATTATTGCAATAGCTCGTTTGACTGTTCATAAGATCTTTATACATAGATTTAACTGAGAAAACACCATTACCGGTAGCTTCCAATCAAAATTACCCGGCTCATCGTTAAACTAACATCCATCAATCGATGACAGAATTCAGACCACAAGACCCATTTGTCACCGCCTAAAATCTGTCTAAAACTCATATTCAGCGGACTGCTAGTCATAACACTACTGGTAAAAATGTTTTTCAAATCATTAATTTCATATAATTATGGATACTGAAATTGCAGTGGTGCCATCTCCCATTTCAAAGAAACCTCGGTTAAAGAACTCATCTTTAAACTTCATGAGACCCTTCCAAAATAAGAGAGCCATAAGGCTTAGCTTCCACCGGAGCCAAAGTCTTATTGTAAAGGTATTTGTTGGCGCATAATTCCTACCATACACCTTCCCCATTGAAGAATTCGAATAGCCAGTTGCTAAGTATACATTTGTTATTTAGCCCCTAAGCCCCACTCATCCTTCGGCAGAAATAATATTCCATTTTGTTAACCAATACTTCCGTTTATTCTCATCACTGAGCCAAAAGGAACAAGATCTATAGAAGACTAGTCTTTTCCTTAGACCTTTAGGAATCTCAAGAAATAACAACATAAATATGGGTAGGCTAGTCCGGACCGAATTAATTAGGCCAAGCCGATCTCCATATGAGACTAAGTTTCTCTTTGAGTATCCAAGTTTTCCTTCAAAACAACATTCAACAAGATAATATTCAGAGTTTAAAAGTTTTCTATAATTGATAGGCATCTTCAGGTATTTAAAAGGTAAAGAACTAGACTCGCAACAAAAAACTTGCTTGCATTGATTCTCTTGCTCTTTTTCCTTTCTGGAAGGAAAAAATTCCTCACTTGTGGAAGTTGATCCCATGAATCCAAGAAAACGTAGCTCACAATTTTTGTACCGCGGACACCCAAAATCTTGTCTCAACAGAGTTGCCACATTCAATCAAACTTTGCCAGTTGATTCGGCGGAGCCTACATCGTACATGCTATTTAGTTGCAATAGAGTAGCATGCAAGCATGTATATTTTTTTGTCTACTTCTTTGTTTGCGATAGCTTTCTGTTCTAGATGAGCTCAGAAAAATGATGTACAACATCTAAAGCGCCCTCATTCCTCCCGTCGTCTTGATTAATTTTATTACTTTCATTTTATGTTACTCACACATACATCCATGTATTTCTCTATTTTGTCCTATGGCTTACTCGAATATGTAGAAAAGGACTTGGCTTGTTTCAGTTTCACCTAAAAGTGTCTTTAACTTGCACTCTAGCAATTATACTGCGTCGGATACCACCGATGAAGTGAAAATGCAGCACAGTGAAGCACACATCGTCATATAGTAGTATTATTCAACTTAGAAATGCAGGCGGTGGATCCTAAGGAAGCTTCTCACATAGGTTCATGTGCTTCTATCCCTAGTTATTATAACTTTTGCCTAGATTGAAGTTATTTAAATTTGTCTCAAACACCATTGTGTACAATTTGTAACTGGCAAAGTCAGAGAAAAATAAGTCGCAGGCTTTTATTATGTCAATTTTTATGACTTAAATGAGAATATGGCATGAAGGTTTTTATAGGAAATATTGGATTTTTAACATAATTGGAAGGACAAGATGCAAATTAATGAATCATATGCATGTCTAGACCCGACTTGAAAAGGTATAGGAGGAGGTGTATGTAAAACTACATTCAATAAAATACATCCAACTATAAGTAATGAATCAACTAAATCTCGTTTACTCAATGCGGTGGGAATTTGGAATCACAAGTATCTTTTTTTTTCACGAAACGGATAAAAATAAACTTTACCGTCTTAGCTTTCTAGAAGAATATATGGCCAAGTAAACATTTGATTATTGATTGTCCTCATTTTTTATCTGCATATTCACAACACGGTAGAGATGATTGGTGTATGGCTAGTACAGGTAGATGAATGCTTCACTATATCATATATCAGACCTTTATATATTCAACACGTCTACATCCTTCAAAACATTCAATATAAGTAATTCATTTGGTTATGCAAGAGAAACCATGCATCCACGTGGAAAAGGTGTATGATGTTTTGTGTAGAAATGAGAGTCATTGGGAGAAATATTATTTCGTTAAGATGAAACACCATTTGATCATGAGATGCAAGATGTATGACTCGAATATCTATTATTAGAAACCTTCACCATCCGGGCGTTTTAAGGCATTCATGTAGTTTGCACATAAGAATGTCTAGATCGTGAGCCATGCAGAAGTTACAACAACTTTCACATTGTTCCTCACCAAATCCAAGGCAATCATGAGCAGAAGATAAAGAGTTCACAAAGTTGAACAATCCAGCTAGCACCATATTCCAAAGAAGCTGGCGTAAAAATTGTGTATTGGCAACATTTCATATTAACATTTATAATTATCTTTTTAATGTGTATAGTGCCTCGGGATCTAGTTTCAACCTAGGGCTGAAAATCTCATGACCGACCCAGCCTACTTATTCCATATAGGTGTTGCTTACCGGCCTCCCACTCCATCATAATAAATCAATTCTTGTCAAATGACATGTCCCACTAGTTCTTCATCACACAGAACGTACTCACTTCCGGGACCACACCGTACCCGGCCACCGCGATTTCATGGTTGAGGGTTGTACTGAAGTCAGCCGCGAGCACACATCCCTTGTGTATAACAGGAGGATGTTGTCCCTTTCGCTGACGATGTAGTTGAGAAACTTGTACACAAAAAACAATTGTGGCGACTGCACAGATCTAGGCGTAATTGTCACACATATTGATTGCATTAAAGAAACAAAGTTAAAAAGGGCATGAAACACTATTTAAAATCCCAATTTCCTAAACAAAAATTCAGTGACGTCTCAATTGCGTGAATCTAAACTTTTCGAAAGGAAGTTGAGGCGAAATCTCAGTTGCGCAAAAGGCAGGTGAAAATCTTAACTCCATGAGAGAAATGGAGTTTACATGTGTCTCAAGCACAAAGAACACAGTTAGGACGAAATTACATGTCTCAACTTCCCGAATAGAGCCGCCTCAAGTGTATGAAAACACAAACTAATATTCTCTAACTGACTTAAGTATCATCGAATATGTTAGAACATAAGTTCGAGGACATGATGCAAAGGCTTGAACGTTTAAACTATCGGCCAAAAATATTAGCTACATTGAAGGGGTCAACTAAATAGTGTTTGACTTGATATGCTCGGAATAAGGAAACATGATGACTCTAAGTCCTTTATTTGTAATCTTCACGAAATATATAATTAAATTTGACCATTGGTTGCCATATATTATTCAAATTATGTACTTAATGGAAATATATATGTTCACGGCTGAGTAGAGTTGGTTGGTGAATGTGCAGTGAGGTTATGATTGTCCTCTTGAGAAGCTCACAATATCATATATGTGAGCTCTATGTATTAACCACGACCTACCTCATATGAAATGTTAAGCATAAGTAATCGATAGAGAAACCATGCAGCTACATGGAAATACGATATTGTCATAGGATCGGAACTCATTGGGAAATGTAGGTCTACAAACAATGGAATCGCCATTTGTTCAGATGGTAGACTTTGTATGATTCGACTGTTTGTTACCGGACACCTTCATAATTTGGACTGCATCCGTCTGCTATCTTGTGGTTTGTTTATATTAACTTCATTAGGATTCATCTGAGAGACCAATTTTGTAGTCTATCCCTGCACTAAGCTCAGGAACTTGTTGTCATTATGTTTGCGTGGGCAAGCTGCAACGATACTTGTATTTCTCTCTATATATCAAGATTTGTGCTAATATGCAAGAGTTATCCTTTTGTTCAGATAAATTATCGTCTTAGTTCTAACAGATTCATATTTCGGGTTCCCTCGAACTTTACATCACAGAACTCTCTCTCTCTACAGGCACACATGCACGCACGCGCACACACATACACAATCAAAGAATGAGGCGTTGAGCACAAAAGTTTTTTTTTTCATTTTTTAAGCTTTGACATCATAAAATTATTAGTATATATGAAACATGATCATATATTCTATGCATATAATTCAAAAAATATCATTGTTGATCTACCCCATAGTTCACAAAAATTCTCGAGCATGAATCATCCACAGGTTACAACATTTTCATGAATTTTTTTTGGATCTAGCATTCAACCCGTACCATGTTCTTATTTTTGTACTTGGGTAAGTGTGTGATTTAGAAAACTTTTCTTTCAAACAACCAAAACCAGACGCGTGAGCAGAAGAACTTGTCCGACACTACACTGTATCACTTAATTAATCATCCAATCCAACAGAACCACTAGTGGAAGAGTAATAGTTCACGGCGATGAACAATTCATGTCGTGGAGGCCGCAGGGTATGCTACTCCTTCCTTCTCTAGGGATGCATGGTGAATGAGAACCCAAAGATTCAATCCGGCCTGTATAATGGCCTCCACCCCTACACCTCCTCCCGCTACGTTCTTTAGACCATTGAAGGTGGTGCTGAATCCATTTGGATACAGATCAGGCAGAGGCATGATTTTGTCGCTTGGGCATGTTGAGCGCGCGCGGAGTTGGGGCCAGATGACCCGTCGTTCCTGGCTGCTAATGCGTGGGCTTGTGGTGGATGAGGTGCAAGGTGTAAGAGGTGATGTAGCTCTCTTGTGGACCCGCTTTTTCTTGTTTTCACTTATGTCATTTGCCCCATTTTACTTTGTGTACTTAGATATTTTCCATGTATCTATTATATACGAAAAACAATATTAGGGGCTTAATAGAGGCACTTGGTTGATCGACGTCACCCAAATTAGTTTTTGTGGTTAGATTTAAAATCAATGGCTTGTGCTGAAAACAAGAATATCAATTATGTAACCAGGTTGTTCCAGTGTGACACGTAATGTGTTGTTCCGGTTTGACACGTTTTATATTTGTCCATACTTTTCCTTTTAAATGTGTAAAAGTAGGTAGTTGCGCATGCAAAAATATGACCAAATATGAATGTACACACTCATAAAAGAAACATGCTCCACCGGTGGTTGGATGGTCGAGCCAGAAATTGGAATCTCGATGCCCGTGAAATCCAGACACCTGTTTTTATTCTTTCCAAAATCCATCCGAGAGGGTCAAATAGACGAGTTTGTTACTAGTCAGCAAGAAAGTTTCATGGAATAGTCATCTCGGAATCAAACTAGATTGGACGGAAAATATCAGTGAAATACGGACAAACAATCCCGGGAATAACCCCACTCTATATAAGTCTAGGACGTTAGTTTCGACACATGTAGTGATGTAGTAATGCATTATTCAGCGCTAAGTGCCGACTTTATGGTAGCTCGAAGCAACTGAGGAGTGGTAGATTGAAAACAATCCATGAGCACGAGTATGTAAAATGACTGTACGCAAGGCATGTATGACAGGACCTTGATGGAATCAATACATGTGCTCCATGTGTACGATTCTCTGAAATAACTATAGATATTGTGGTAGGAACAGTAAAGGCAGGTAGAAGTAAATCATTTTGGGTATACTGAAATTTATTTAGTGATATGGTAATTTTTGATTGACCCAAACATTAAATTAATAAAGAAATATAAATAAAAAGTGGGATGTTGTTCTTTTTAATTTAGAATTAATATACACCGACTATTACAGTGTTTAAGACGGCCATAGAGTAGCGAAAGTTAGAACCAACATGATCATCCATCAACCATCTAACAAATTGATATTCAAAATAACAAAAATCGAATAAAATATACAAGACAATATGGAAGATCCCGGTACAAAATCCTTTCGACCATTGTCTTCGACTACACGGCCCACTTCCATTATGGAGAACTTTCTTGGGGGTGCATGCTAAAGGGAGAACACATAGCTGTGCATGCAGAATCATCTTATATAGCTACAGCCGTATATAGTATATACAATATATAATATCGGATATTATCTCCTCACAACCACGATAGCTGTGCATGCAGAATCCCCCGCTAGTTCACATGTTGTACGATATGTGCTAAACAATCATTTTCGTTAGATATGGGGTTAGGTGGGAGGATTTCTAGTAGAGGACTGCACACCATGTGTGAACTATGACGGCGTTAGATGAGTGGAAGGGGGAATTACGTAAGCTGCTCAGGCGTTGGGTAAAGTGTAGAAATATTTGTTTGCCAAAGGGTCCACTGCATGCAATATGTACACCTCGAATCCCAACATCTCAGTGTGTTGTAGTGACATATGTGTCCATCGGAGAGCTCATTAGTAAAAAGAATTTGGATAGAATCACCACACAAATGGCATCTAGTGGGTAAGAAAAATGATTTTTCGGCCTTTCTTTTAGCCCATAGCTATTAATGGATCGATGTGGTTTGGTGTTGTACGTGCTAACCCCACAAAGCTAGTAAAGGATAGGGCTCAAAGTATGTTTTGTGGTTCACCGATCCACACAAAGCAAAAGCAACTTGACACCCATTTGTCTCTTTCTAAAGGGCACATGCATGTACAAAAGAATATTCTAACTTATCAAGCAAATGCTCTAAGCACCTAGATTCTTTTTACGTGGTCAAAGTTTAGTTTACACCATGACATGATTAGCTCGTAAAAGGCATACCAGATAACACACACAGCAAGAAAATTTAGTGATATGTTAGGTGATAGTAATTAGAGACTACTTAGTTAATTAGGTGTAGCTTAGTTGGTCATGATCCGACCAAGTTGAAACAAAATAGAAGCCAAACCGTGGTTTCTCACGCGGTCAGGATTAGCATGCGTAGGCAGCGTCCCTATGGGTGACGAAGATGGGAGCGTGAATGGTGTTTTGAACACAAACATGAATTACACTAAGGTACATAAGCAGACAAGGGGATACGGTCAAGAAAGAAGATGGTGAGCATGGAGCTTGGGGTTCATCGTTTTGACGCCGTCAGACACCATATACTACCTCCGTTCCGATGAATAAGGCGCACACGCATTTCAAGACAAACTTTGACCGAAAGATTTGAGTAACAATATCTTGACTATATAGTAAAACTTTGACATTGTTAGATTCATAGTGAAAAACGCTTTCTAATGATATTGATTTTATACGAAATACTATTATATATGTGGATCAATTCTTGGTCAAAGGCAAATCTTGAAAAGCGTGCGCGCCTTATTCATTGGAACGGAGGGAGTAAAATACTAGCAGCTAGCTGAACTTCTAATCATGCATGCGTGTAGGAATCTATAAGGTGCATGCCACGCGGCAGATGAGAGGGGGAGAACTACCCCCGGTGACAGGAAATCCACACCACCACTGTGACATGGTCTTCGCGACTCCACTTCGACGGTCTAAATATTTTCATGACCACATCACTGGCCCCTCCAAAATAAAGTAGACACTTCTACTTTATCTTTTGCATATTTTACGTGGCTTCAGAGATTTCGCAAAAGAACCGCTCCTACCTACGAACCAGTAACCGCAACATTGAGCATATAACTGTCTATTACATATCCCTTTTGAGTCTCCCATTGAAAATGCCATGCCATATTGTAAGAGAGACCTACTAGCCACATATACATTACAAGCATTATGTCAGTACTGGAACCAGTCTCGCGTAAGCGTACTCATAAGAACGGTCTGGGCCTTACTTTAAGGTCGACGCGAGGAGGTTACAACTACAAGCTCGACGCCCTCAATCAACATGAGTTTTGACCGTACTTTGATACCATCGTAGAGTTTCGTAATATAATAACAAAAAAATTCCTACTATCGGCAACCAAAACGAAGACCAGATCTATTACTACGTAGATAGAGGGGATTATGCTCCTGCGGAAGTGACGGAGGAAGTCGGAAATCATACCCTTGAATACCGATAAAGGGATTATGCTCCCGCTGAAGTGCTGATAGTGGAGTTGAGCGTAGCCGACCTCAAGTTAGTGTAGTCGAGACGACGCGATTATAGCAGCAAAACTATGGTGCCTCACAGAATTTCCAAACGTATAGTGTAACCGATCCACCAAAGCAGCGGAAATATGAGAAATGTACTGAAGAGAGCATAGCACGGCGGTGTGCATATGGTACGGAGAGAACCTCATCTCTCGCGGAGCTCCAAAAATTAGGAAGCATGAGATGAGAGAAGAGAGAGAGAAATTGGTGCCAAAAGAGACAGGGTGCCTCTCTTTATATAGGAGGAGGAGAGGGTCTTTCCCCTTGTCTTAGGCATGTGGGACTAATCCCCACATGGCTGAGACCGACCAAGAGGGGGAATTTGCACCCCTGATGATCGTGATACACACGTTTGTTGGGAGACCCCAATAGGAGGGTATGATGAGCACATCGGTAGGTAATTCCCCTTAGTTAGGAACCAAGGTTATCAATCCAGTAGGAGAAAGAGGTCCTTCGGAAGGTTGATGCCACTGACGGTGGTGTTGGCTCTTCACCGGTGTCAGCAACAACGTGAAACCTGCACACAACACAACCAAAATATTTTGCCCCAACGGTACAGTGAGTTTGTCAATCTTACCGGTCTTGCTGAAAACAAAAAAGGTTGTGGTTTGTTTAACAGTATGCTTGCAGTAAGTAAAGAAAACAGAAAATAGTTGTGGTTTGTTTAACAGTGTAAGAAAATGGACCGGGGTTCTTAGGTTGACTAGTGGTGTCTATCCATAAAAGATAACATGTTGGGTGAACAAATTATAGCTGGCCAATTGACAAATAAAGGTTGCACCGTAGTGCACATCATGACATGAAGACTACTATGATATTTAGTGCGGACATTACAGCAATATACATAGACCGTAATCCAACTGCATCTATGACTAATAATCCACCCTCAGGTTATCATCTGAACCCCTTTAGGTAATAAGTTGCAAGCAATAGATAACTGCATTAAACAATGTGTGCAAAGTAAGCAATGATCGTACACGCGGGCACTCACACCGCTGTTTTCTCCCTAGTGGCAACAACACATCCTCTCCCGTCACGTTTCTGTCACTCGAGCAGAGCCGGAAAGGAGGCATGAACCTATTAGAGTGATATGTATGTAGATTAGGGGGCTCCCTGCATATTTTCCATGTACTTGTAATATATAGATTGTGGCCTTTGGCCCCTGATTAATACAACACGTTCAAGCCCTAACGTGGTATCAGATTAGGTTTAGCTCTTCCACGTACGCGCCGCCGCCCCGTCCAGTCCATGTGCTTCCTAGCAGGCTGAGCGTCTCTGTTACCAGGTCGTTCTCGTTTGCTGACCTTCTCGTCCGCCGGCCCGCCAGTCCCTGATGCCCCGTCGCCGGCCGTCCCTGTTGCCCCGTCGCCGTTCCGGTCCTGTCGCCGCGTGCTCTTCCGCCCGAGGTCCCTCGTCCTGCTGCTGGCCGTTCTTGTCGCTGAGAAAACGAGCCCCGTCGCCGCCCGTCTGTGCTCAGCTCCAGCTCCGCACAAGGCAGAAAAAAAATCCCTGGCCGCTGCACGTCCTCAGCAGATCCGCACAAGGCAAGGTTGTCCTACTGCTGCCGATCGCATCTCTAGCTCTGCCCCAGGCCAGGTTGTTGCAAGCGCTACTGCCGTACGGACGACTTGAGTTCTCAGATCTGTTCGGTTGTTGACTGAAAAACAAAACTATGGCTGTTGCGGGCTTTGTCGCGAGTTCCTAGGTGCTCCGTGATCTTTGATGGCACTAACTATCCGGATTTCGCTGCCTTTCTGCGCGTTCATATGCGTGGTCATCGTCTGTGGGGTGTTCTTTCTGGCGAGGTCTCCTGTCCGCCGTGCCCCGTTGCTCCTACGATTCCTACTCCACCGACACCACCACACTAGTAGGAAAACCCCTACCAGTGACGAACAAAATTGGCCTACCGCTGGCGAAGCGCTGTTCCCCAGCGCTAGCTCGCCAGTGGTAGCGGGTTACCGCTGGCGAACAGCGCTTCGCCAGCGGTAGTACATGTTACCGCTGGCGAACCAGGTCGTGTTCGCCCGCGCTGTGTTCGCCAGCGGTAGCAACTGAGCTTCGCCAGCGGTAAGTTCGCCATCGGTAGGTATTTTGTTCGCCAGCGCTATTCCTCTCAGTTTTTTTTTTTTTTTTTCGTATAATAGTTTGTATTTTCCTGGTATTATACTATACAGGTCCAAATACATGTAATTTCTATAGTTCACACATATAAATCACTCTTAGATATATGTATATGCAATACACAAAGCAAGATCCAATATCGATAACGAAAACACATCGATCTCAATAACATCCTTCTCATAAATATTAATACACATCGATCTCTTGAACCATTACAAAAGTATGACACATTGATCTCAATAACATCCTTTTCATAAATAGCCATCTAATTAGTTTAACGATTACAAAAGTATGACATCGATACAACGCGCGATATAGATCAATCGCAAACAAGACATATATATATATATATATATATATATATAGGGAAAATGGTTTCTACTCCCGGGTGTAGCTACACCCACGTCTCATATACTGCCGTACGGAGGTATGTGTCATACTTTTTGGTCCAAATATGTTCATATACTATATTTAAGATACTTCAAAACAAGTTTCGTGAAAATTATAAAATTGAGTATGTAGTTTACACTATATATTTAAAATACAGGTATATATGTACATATAAAAGGAGTATGTAGAAAAATTACACGTACTACGTAAAAAGTAGTATATATACTGCCGAAATAGTAATATATACTGCATACTACCTGTACATACTCTCCGGTATGATAGATACTATATACATCATACTAAACACATGTGGGTGTAGCTACACCCGGGAGTAGTCTGAATTTGTCCTATATATATATATATATATATATATATATATATATATATATATATATATATGCGGTCCACCTCCGCTTTAGCTTGATCCGCCTCCGCTTGCGATCTTTCGCTAGGGCCAGCGCGTTGTCCACTTCTTCATCTCTCTGTAGACCAAGATAAAAGCATTAGAACGGCAAAGGAAATCACAAGTTCTTATTAGGAGCAATTCGTAAAGAATCGAATACATACCGTCAATCATTTCTTCCTCGATGTTGTGATCTTTTGTTTCTTCTCCGGCGGGAACGGAAGAGCACCTTCTAACGAGTTGAATGGTCTCTCGCTAGTCTGCTCTAGCACACATTGTCGCAACTCATTGTTAGATGGTGGGGAGTTCCAGTGGAAGACTGAGTCTTTAGTTACTACATCCTTATAGATTATTGTGCAGAGCTTGCGCTGGATGCGACCAAAGTTTTGTCTGAATTCAGCATCAGACCATTCGACGATGCTACGAGACCATTTGTCCACAGCAGACATGTATTGTATACTCTGTTGGTCCTTCACGATCTCCGTCATGTGTTGGATGAGGTACCATGCCTCCATATGGCCGCCTGGCGCCTGCTTGGGGCAGGGAAACTTTGTTTTGTGTCTGAACACATATTTGCCTTGAATTTGTTTCTTCCTGTCGAAGAATCCTTCCTCCCTGATGTAGCCGTCCATACCATCATTGAGAACAGACTTGATGAGGGAGTAGTTCTTCTCCTTCATCCTACTCCCGGAGTCGAGATATACTGCGTGCGCGTCTCTCGGGTAGAGCATGATGAGGGTGCCGTATTTGTTTCTGCGCAAAACAGGAGTCCCTATACATAATCCTCAAAAATTGTATGTGCGCAAACTTATGTAAAGATGGGAAATATAACTTACTCGGGAAAGTAACGCACGAGGGTGATCCTCTTGTGCATATGATTATTGAGCAACAGTTGTTCGAGGTACTTTGCCGCTTTTGCCCTACCCTTGGGGTTGTTCAAGTACATGTCGTGCATGTAGTAGGGTCTGCTAGCCTGATGCTTTTGACATTCTCTATGGATAGTTGATGCGCCAAACTGAGCGTAAACAGACGGACAATTGACGAGTGGAGGGATTTCATGTGGAACATCCGAAAAATGTCGTCAAATCTCACGATGATCTTGTTTGCGTTGCCTTCAGTGATAAATCCCACCGTAGATGGCACCTTTGCGATCAAAACCGGCAGCTTGGATTTTTCTGTTTGAGAAGCATCGTCTCCATAAATTGAACACCGTCATGGACGCTAAACATATCACCTGTCAGCAAGGAGGCCAATCTCGGCGGAAGCATCGGTTTGCCCAACTCATGGATCTGATGCCAGTCGTGTATGGGTATCCTGTCCAATACTCGTTCTGCATGCGGCTTAGACTTGGTCCCCTCCACCGGTTGGCTCATCGATGCAACCGCAGGACCCTTCTTAGTTATTTTCCGTGCATACTTGATCTTAGGCTGATTCTGATGAAATACATCTGCTACCGCCTCTTTGAGAGCGTCCGGGCTGATGGCTTCTTGCTCGGGGGCTGCCGGTTCTTGAGAAGAGAAAAGATTCTTTGTGCATCGATGTTTATCCGCTTCCTCCACTGGCAGGAGAAGTTTATCAAGATCATCCAGGCCGGGCGCCCCCTCGTAAGGATCATCCAGGCCGGGCACCCCCTCGTAAGGATCGTCGACGAGGTAGTCATTGGGGTTCTCATCTTCAGCATCGTCGCCGTCGTGTTGCACGGACTTTGCAGGTGAGAAATCCTTGTGTTTGCTCGGGTGCCCTGACCCCTGGACCGGTGTTGGAGTGTTGACAGGAGTACTTTCCAAACGAATTAGTGTTGCAGGTGAGAAACCAAGCACAGCTCCAGGTTCAACTCGCTGTCGGCTGCGGGAGGTTGGTTCGGAGGATCGAGAGCACCGCAACCAGGGAGTACCGGACTTAATGTCACTCTGAACACGTCCTCGGGCATATGGACGCCGTGGGATACGCGGTTGAGAGGTGTTATGATTATTTCCTTTGGCCACGTCCTTTAACTCGCCGTTCACACGAAGGAGCAATGTGCATCCCGTCTCGTCGGCCTGCGAAACGTCGCGCGATCGTCATTAGAGACTGAGGCCGTCACGAATCAAGTCATAATATATAATTAAGCAGTGGACGTTGAATTATCGTGAGGGCATTGAGCTCGGACAAGGGCGATGGACCGCTAAGGACTGAGCGACGGACGCACATATGGTAGGGAGGAGCGCGTTGAGCCTCTCGTTCACAAGCTCGTCTACCGTCTTCTCTAGCACTTTGTTCCGCTCCTTTCTCTTCTTCTTACTGTCCGGGTAGTAGTGCACATGCCGATGACCCTTTCCGAGGCCATGCACATAGCCACGATGCGGCTTCTTGTCAAGGGGCACTCCCTTGATCGCGTTAAGCGCCCTAAGAAAAGGGGTGTCATACGGGTCCTTGTTCGTCGTCGCCGAGGACCCCCCTTCAGACTGAGATAGACGTTCTTTTTCTTCTTCCTCGAGATATTTCTTCTCGAAATCTTTGACCTTCTCGTTCAACTCAAGATCGCCAGGGTTTTTGGGATCTTCCCTATAATGGGCCCTGACAAAAAATTTCACCTGCGGGTCGGTGAACTTGTCATACGGGTTCGGCCCTTCTCTCTGCGCATCCTCCTTAGCCCAAACTTTCGCCTTCACACGGTAACCCCGGATTCCGAGATTGTGAGGGCCAATGTTCTTTTTTCGGAAATCTTTTCCCCATTTACTCAACGCCACCCTTTCCGGTTTGAGTTCGTCGAGCTTGAATTGGGCCAAGTCTTCCTCGGAAATGGAGGGCCATATCTTATGGATCTCATCGAAACCCTTACTGTTCGCAATCATCGCCCGCAAACTGGATCTCCAAGTCGTAAACGCCTTGGTGAACTTTCCCAGTGCTAACGAGTTGACCAGATTACTCTTGAGGTCCTGGTTGTCGTAAGGATCTGGGAACTTGTACCTCGTGTGCAGCTTCTCAATCAGCAGGGCGGCCATAGCCTTGTTTTCTTTATCTCTGAGCTGCATCGTATTAACGTTTCCAAAGTCTCGAGCTATGCAGCCTGTCTGGTTTCCATACCCCTTAGCGTAAATCTCCGGCTCAATAGGCTCACCGCTGTTGGGGTCCACTTCCGTGAACTCTTGCAGGATGGTGGCGAGCATGTTGTGCCGTCTTTCTTTGCGCTTACGCGACGCCTCACTACCGGAGGTGGTATCCCCGGTGCCACTACCGGTTTGACTTTCTCCGCCCGATGTATCGGTGCGCGGCTCTAGCTCCTGACGAATGGTTTCGTCCATCTCGTCGTCTGCATCGTCGCCCTGCGTCTCTCGCTCCGGTTGCAGATCTACGGGTCCTCCTCCGGCGCTAAGCATAGAAAGCCACGCATCTTCATCCCCACGTCCGGTCCCATAACCACCCGCCTCGTCGTTGTGAGCAATATCTAATTAAGGAGAGAAAACCCGAAATTAGTTCAACAAATCCTGCAATTTAGACGATGTATACCCCATATGAGTCCAAATTTCTCGGACACTCTAATATGTGATATTTTTAGCAAAGATCATGCCAAAATTCACGGAAAATTTCGGCATGACCTTTGCTAAAAATATCACAAATGGAGTACCCAAATTTGCCGGAACGGAAATTAATCAACATTCCGGCAAATAGGGACTCACGTGGGGTACCCGGACATAAAATCCCACCCCTCATATAATCCCACCCCTCATTTTATCATCGTCATCGACACGAAGGTTTGCACATATCCACACGTCCACACACCATCTCCACCATCCATCACCACCATCCATATCACCACGCCATATACATCACAACCATCCATCACCACCATCCATACACACCATCCATCACACCAACCATCACCAACCACCAAAAACAATTGAGATATCCAGATTCATATTTAGATATCAAGACAGGACATGCATATAAATTGCTAACAATTGAGTGCTAAGAGAAAACACTAGGTAAATAAATTGCTAACAATTTCATGCATAAAACTATTTTTTTCCCTTCGAAAATAGCCACAGCATTTCTTCCCTTTGAAAACAGCCACAACATTTTTTTCCCTTTGAAAACAGCCACAACATTTCTGTTTGTAAGTAAAACTATGATTTCTGTTAAGTGTAAAATGTGTCAACTCCATCTTCTGTTTCTAAAGTTTTGAAAACAGCCATAGATATATATGAACAAGGGCACAAAACATCAGGAATTTTTTTCTGTTTGAAAACAGCCACAGAAAAACCATTGTGACATAACATGTTATAACTATCAAATTTTAAATTGAGATGCCTAGACTGAGTTAGTATATTAGATAGACTTGGTTTAACATACCAACCACTTAAGTTCTTGCCCGCTGCTGTGTAGAACTTTGCACTAGACTTAAAATGACAGGGATTCCAATTTGCAGCAGTAGTGGCTAAAGAAAAAGAATTGTGGCCATAAACACTACGATCTCATGACGCAGCCGCTGTCTCCTAGCAACAAGGTACGTACACGCTTCTTGATCGATTTTTTTCCTGATGCAAAGACTCCTCGTGATCTACTCGGTCTGGTGCCTCAGGTAGGATGTACCAAATGTAGCTAGCTTGCTACGACACAACAAGAAAACACACACATGCAAAACTGGTGTGGATATGTGAGAATACACACACACATCAGAAAAATCCAACCATTCTTTTAGTATCACCACCATACGGGGGCTGATCCGGGAAAGCAAAAATAAAGATAGCTAAAGATTACCAAAGCCATGCTGATGATTGTTAATATTTATATGATTTAATATTTTTTCTTTCAAAAAGAAAATGGGTGTGGGTGGCCAAAGGATGTATTAGTAAGCTGTACACGAGTGCTTCTCGTTTCAAAGCTAAATATGTGTCTCTTTGTGACTTTGTGCAGCAATCAAATCTACCACCAACTTGCAAATGCAGATTAATGAGGAACGGTTTAGCACATCCATAAAGAAAGCAAGTGTTCCTCTCCCTGTAAGTCAATTTCTTTTTGGTTGTATTCAGTTCAACAATTATACACATTGGTGCTTACTAATTCAATGTTTATGTTGAAGTGTTCATCTTTTACACCGGAATGTAAAGAAAATTTCAAGACTAAATTAGGGATGGCATTTGAAGGATTGGAGCCTGTTGAGAAGTTCTACAAGCATTAGATGATGGAAATGATCTGTAGTGCTATTCCTTTTCACTTGAAACTGCAGGATTTGCAAGAGTTGTGGGCGAGGTGACAGGGACGTGCATCCGGTGGAAATTAGATGGACAATGACAGGGCTGACACCATGTAAAACATCTAACAAATCTTCAGTTGCTTGCCAGTAAGAAAGTACTTAATAACCTAACAGATGATCGCATGAATAAACAGATGATCGCTGACTATTTACCTGTAGAACATCCTTCGAGCACCTTCTGTGCGTGGCAGAAGAGGGACCAGCAGCGGGCAGCACGCCGGCGGTGCCGCTGCAGAGGCAGTGCGGCATCCGCAGGGGAGGAGGAGGGAGCCGCGGGGGAGGAGGAGGGAGCAGTGGGGGAGGAGCAGCGAGCAGCGGGCCGGCGTCGATGGAGAGTTGCCGGCATCGATGGAGGTTGGGGCGAGAGAGGGAGAGGGCCGGTGGAGGAAGTGGAGGGGCGGTAGGGAGAGTGGAGCAGTTGAGGGCAATAGGGAGAGGGCCGGTACGAGCGGTGGTCGCCGGGACAAACACTCGCCGGAGACAGGGGAGAGGACGTACGTGCGCGCGATTGAATCGATCGTGAGAAAAACGGCTAAGTCCTGGCCCTCATGTGTACCTCTCTGTGGGGGGTTACCGCTGGCGAACGTCGCTGCTGGTTCGCCAGCGCTATGCTACCGCTGGCGAACGAAGGTTTGTTCGCCAGCGGTAACATAGAGCTGGCGAACCAGCAGCTACGTTCGCCAGCGCTACATTTTCTATTTATTTTTCTTTCAAATGATTTACTATATTATTTTTTCTTAATTTTTCTTGAGAAACATTACTGTTTTATTTTTATTTATTTCTTTGAATTGATTTATTTTTGTTATATTTTGTTTTCCATTATTTCCTTCATGCATGTTTTCTCTCGTTTTCTTTTTGTTTTTTATTGTAAAATTTTTGTTTTCCTTTATGTTTTCTAATATTTCCTTCACGTTTTCAATGGTTAGGAGATATGTTTTCCAATATTTTCTTCATATTTTCAATTGTTTTCCTTCATGTTTTATTTTGTTTTCCAATATTTTTTTCTTGTTTTCTCTTTTCATTATTTTGGTTTTAGTTGTTTTCCATTATTTTCCTTCATGTTTTCTATTTGTTTCATTTATGTTTTCTCTTGTTCTCTTTATGTTTTCCATTGTTTTCTTCATGTGTTTTATTGTTTTCAATTGTTTTCCTTCATGTTTTATTTTGTTTTCCAATATTTTCTACTTGTTTTCTCTTTTCATTATTTTGGTTTTAGTTGTTTTCCATTATTTTCCTTCGTTTTTCTACTTGTTTCCTTTATGTTTTGTCTTGTTCTCTTTATGTTTTCTATTGTTTTTCTTTATGTGTTCTATTGTTTTCCGTTGTTTCCTTCATGTTTTCTATTTGTTTCCTTTATGTTTCAAATAATATAAGTCCACACATTTGAAATACAAAACAAGGTACATTAAATTTATAATAAGTGTACATCAGACCAGTTGATCCATGCATATACATAGTTTCGTCGCCTACAATTGGCAGACAGATATATACATACTTTCTCAATGTTTGATCTTTTTGCCTTTTTTGGTCGCAGTTGCATAATTTAACCCCACATCATGACTTCTTCTTCTGAATGGAAGACCATGCCTAGGTAGCGTTGTTCTACTTCTTCTTGTTGTGTATGTTGCAAGACTATCATCATCATCTTCTTGATCATCATCAATATTTGGGTCGCCGAACGTGTCAAACTCGTCCTCGTCAACGACTCCATCCATTCCGATGATATTTATTTTCCCTCTCCTCACGACAACACGGCTAGGCCTTGCGGGGTATGTTATGAAGAAGCATTGGGACACATGCTTAGCCAATACCCATGGCTCATTTTGCGCTGTGACGTTCGCGCTTGATGAGGATACGGCTTCGGGAATAACCATGGTTGTAAAGTATTGGTCTTCTTTTCTGACGGTCAACATCCTAGCCCATCTTACGCGGAACAGAGGAACCTTCTCTACAGAGTAGTTAAGCTCCCATATCTCCTCGATCCTTCCGTAGTATCTTAACTTTTTGTCACCGGTGTAGGATTCCATCGTTACCCCTGAGTTTTGATAATCGGAAGTTTTGTCTTTCTCCTCTGTGTAGAAAGTGAACCCGTTGATATCATATGCTTGAAAGCTAAGTTGGGAGCTGGGCCATTGCCAAGGCGTATAATAGTTTACTTTTCGCACAATCCCTTGGCGGTGGATTAGCGACGATCACATCTTTAAACCAACGCAAGAAAGTGGAGTTATGCTCTCTGATTATTTCTCCTTCGGTCCTCCGCTTGCCTTGTTCGCTGTACTTTTTCATAATCGAGATCTTGTGTTTTTCCATCCAAGTATCGACCATGTCAATGTGTTGGAGAGATACTAAGTTTGCCCTGTTAAAGTCGGTTCGTCGACAAGCCCGATCCACGTGCACTTCTCTACGTCCATTTTTGTGACCTACTCCATCGAGTTTGCCAATGTGCTTGATTCTGGGCAGACCAACAGGGTCCTCCACGTCAATATGATTCGTGCAGAATGAGATGCACTCCTCGGTGAGAAAGCCTTGAACGATGCTTCCATCCGGTCGGGCTCTGTTGCGAACAAATCCTTTGATGACCCCATTCATCCTTTCAAACGGCATCATGTTATGCAGAAACAACGGCCCGAGATGGATGCTATCGTCCATGATATGGACCAACAGATGAACACATATGTCAAAGAATGATGGTGGAAAGTACATCTCAAGCTCGCATAGTATCACGACAATCTCTTCCTGCAGCCTTGAGATCTGCTTCCCCGTGATCGACTTTCGAGATATCACGTCGAAGAAGTTACAGAGACCAAACAGGGTTTCCCGGACGTGCTTGTCCATTATTCCGCGGATCGCAACCGGAAGTATCTGCGTCATCATCACGTAACAGTCATGAGACTTCATCCCGCTAAACTTTTGTTTCTGCGCGTCGAGGAATCTGCTTATTAGCCCTGAGTACCGCTAGGGACTTTGACTCCGAGAAGGCACATCATCAATTTTGTGATCTCGTCCGGACTAAGAGTGAAGCAGGAGGGGGGCAGTAATAGTCATTCCTCTTAACCCTTTTGGCCTTGCGACCCTCCGTCTCCTCATCACACGATTGATCGTCGTCGTCAGCATCCGGACGTCCCCCCTGAAGATCTACCCTAATACCAAAATATTTCAGCTTGTTTCTTGCTTTCACCCCGTCTTTGCTCCTCTCCGGCATGTTGAGCAACGTGCCAAACAAACTTTCAAACACATTCTTCGTGATATGCATCAGATCAACGCAGTGAGGCGTATCGAGAATGGGCCAGTATGGCAAGTCCCAAAACACCGACCTCGTCTTCCATACATCCAGAAGCGGTTTTGGCGTCTTTTGCTTCTTTCCCGGCTCTGGGCATTCCTTCCAATCATTCAGCAACTTGTATATTTATTCCTCCTTTTCGCGTGCCAGTGCATGAGCTCTGCTTCCTTGCGGTCCGCGAAATAGCGTTGTAGACGGGGAGTGAGCGGAAAGTACCACACAACTTTTCGAGGAGCTTTCTTCTTCCCTTTCTTGTATCGAGCGGCGTTGCAAACTGGACAAATGGTTTTGTTCGCGTCCTCTTTCCGATAAATGTAGCAATCGTTGATACACACATGGTATTTTTTGTGAGGTAAATCAAAGGGGCACACGACTTTCTTCGCCTCGTCGCAACTTTTAGGACAGGTGTTGCCCTCTGGAAGGATATCGTGCCAGTATTGCAGGCTTGCATCGACGCTTATGTCGCTCCATTTGTATCTCCCCTTCATCTGTAGAACATCGAGCGCCACTCTCAGGCGAGACTCTTCCGGACCGCAGCCTGCATACAACCGTGTCTTCGAGTCTATCTCTAGTTGCGCCAGCTTTGATTGCTCTCTAGCAGCAGATCTCGAGTTAGTCGTCTTTCTCAAAAGCAGTTCTTTCAGATGAAGGTCACGCACAACTTCCGTTAGGGGTGTCCCTGTGTCCTCGTCTTCTTCCACGTCTTGTTCAGCATCTTCTCCATGATCATGTGCGGGGTCATGAGGCTGATCTTGGTCCTGTTGTAGTTCTTGTCGATCGTTGTTATTCTCCTGTTGCACATCCTTTCCTACCACCGCCGCCCCATGGACTTCATCATCTTCATCATCACTTACGCACTGACTGTTATACCCATCCATGAAACCATACCTGAGGAGGTGACTGAGCAAGTCTCCGATAAAGGGATTGAGCAAGCCCCCTAGTTTGCACTTTTGACATGGACATCGTATCTCCTTGCGGCCATTTTGTAACATGTCTTCGGTCGCGTGTCTCAAGTAACTATTCACGACACCAATACAATATTAGAACCAAATTCACTCTTAACGAGCACCATTATATGTCGCCTGCACGAGAACGGGCCAATACAATATTAGAACCAAATTAAACATAATATATATATATATATATATATCGATATTCACGAAAAAAATCGGCATGACCTTCCTACAAATTGGAGGTTAGAGGAGTGCCAAACTTTGCCGAGACGGAAATGAATCAACATTCCGGCAAAGTGGCAACTCATTTTCATATCCAAAATTTCACCTCATGTCGTATTCACGAAAAAATTCGGCATGACCTTCCTACAAATAGGAGGTTATTAGGGAGTGCCAAGCTATGCCGAGACGGAAATGAATCAACATTTCGGCAATAGTTGGCTACTCAATTTTAATCCACAACAAATTGCACACATTTAACGTCTCCATCACACGACCATATTTGAATCCGGTGAAATCTCACACATATTGCATAT
This sequence comes from Alopecurus myosuroides, assembly GCA_028641055.1. Lineage (NCBI taxonomy): Eukaryota > Viridiplantae > Streptophyta > Magnoliopsida > Poales > Poaceae > Alopecurus > Alopecurus myosuroides. The sequence continues at coordinate 503,387,511 of CM054059.1, forward strand.
CGCGTGTATTTTCGGACAAAATTTATATACAAACTCATTTAATTATATATTAGCATTCATCCCATGCACCTCAAATGAATAGATGGCTACACGATGATATCCGGAGAATTTTGGAGCTTCGGAGAGAGAGGGGGTAATTCTAGATCTAGGTGGCTACGAAGGGAAAACTTTGGGTACAAATGATATTAGGAGAGAGATAAACATATATATATATATACCAACTAAAGTAATTTTAGTTGGTTCAAAAGAGAGTACGAGGGTGGAGAAATTGGCATAAATTCGAGCTAGAGAGAGAGGGAGGGGAAAGGTGGAGAAGGGGAGTGGAGGGGAAAGTGGGTGGGTGGGTGGCAGGTTACCGTTGGCGAACAGCCCTCCCTGTTCGCCAGCGCTAACATGCGTCCAGGGCCCACATGTTAGCGCTGGCGAACAGGCAGGGATGTTCGCCAGCGGTAGTCCACTTAGCGCTGGCGAACACGCAGGCCTGTTCGCCAGCGGTAGTTTTAGGGAGGGGCTGGTGCGCGCGCAATTTTAAACACTTTTCATATTGAAAGTTTCTGTAAATTCTAAATCATTCATAAACTAGGTTTTAAACAATGTTTGAAATTTAAAAAATTGTTACTAGTTTAAATAGTTAGAATAATTATTATTTTAAACAGAAAATGTATTTGAAATGTTTATGCAATTTTAAATACTTTTCATATTGAAAGTTTCTCTAAATTCAAAACCATTCATAAACTAGGTTTTTAAAAATGTTTGAAATTTAAAAAATTGTTACTAGTTTAAATAGTTAGAATACTTATTTTTTAAACAGAAAATGTATTTGAAATGTTTGTGCAATTTTAAACACATTTCATATTTAATGTTTCTCTTAATTAAAAATCATTTGAAATGTATTTGAAAAAACATTTTGAAATAGTATTTAAACGGGGCAGGGAAAAAAATGGCGGCAGGAAACGAAAAAAATGAAAAGTTGGGCCTTTTGCCCCGCTTCGTGTTACTAACCGGGGCAAAAAGGGGGGAGGTGCGCAGGCAAGCGAGGGCCCACCTCCCCCCATTTTGCCCCGGTTCATGTTACCAACCAGGGCAAAAGGCCTCCCACTATATAGCCCCGGGCGGAGCAACCGCCCGGGGCAAACCTTCAGAACCGCTAAGTCCCAAACGACGCAGAAATCACCACAGCGCCGTCAGGCTGCCGGATTTCCGCGCCGCGCAGCCGGAGAGCGCTCCACCGCGCCGCGCCGTTTGAAGTCGCCGCTGTGCGCGCCACCGCGCCCTCCCTATCGCCCCCGAGGTTGCGCCCACGCCTAGTACTGCTCGCCGCCGGGATCCTCGTCGCAGAACTGCTCGCCGCGGTGCTCCTTGGCCTCGTACTTCTTGCCGCCGTTCGACTCGCGCCCGCGCCTTAGAGCTGAGCGGCCGGCACCGGCCACTGGCACTAGTAGAAAAAGAGGCTTTCATACGCCCCCATTAGTCCCCAAAATAATCGAACCGCGACCAAAGGGGTCTTTAGTCGCGGTTCGGGAGGAGACCCGCGACCAACTATCTGGGCCCAGCGTGCTTGGTCGACAGCTGGCGGACGGGAGGGGCTCTAGTCCCGGTTGGCCAGGCCAACCAGGACTAAAGGTCCTCAGGCTGGCCCGAAGGCCTTTAATCGCGGTTGGCCAGGCCAACCGGGACTAAAGGCCCATCCCTATATAGGACTCAGCTCACTTCACTTAGCCACATTTGGTGCCACTTCTATTCACAATATTCACAAGGGGGGTGGTGGGTTTGCTTTTGGTTCCTCCTATGCACACAAGGTGTTCGATGAAATGTCCGAGAGCATGAAACAAACATGATATGAAGTGTCCGAGCCACCCTTGACCTTTCTTATTTATTTTTCGTCCGCGATCACGGTTAGCAACTTGAACCTTTCATGTGTCATTGATAAAATATGCATGTATGTAGTTCATTGTTTAATTTGTATTATTTCTAGCTAGTTAGTTTAACAAATGCATGATGGTTAATTATATACTTTATATAATAATAATGCAGATGAATCGGCAATGGATGTACGGTACCCGACTCTCCGGCGAGTTCACTACGGGTTTGAAAGATTTCCTCGTAGTGGCAAATGCGAACAAGCAGCGAGGTTTTATTATCTGTCCATGTGCTGCCTGTAAGAATCAGAAGGGTTACTCCTCCTCAGGAGACGTTCACATGCACCTGCTTCTGCACAGTTTTCATGCCAAGTTATAATTGTTGGACCAAGCATTGAGAAAGAGGGGTTAGAATGGAAGAAGATGAAGAAGGGGATGATATCGATGACAACTATCATGATCATTTCGGTGATACTTTCATGGAGGATGATGCTGAAGGTGGGGAAGGGGAAGGGGAAGGTGAAGAAGAGGCACATGATGAGCCCGCTGATGATCTTGGTCGGACCATTGCTGATGCACGGAGACGCTGCGAAACTGACTAGGAGAGGGAGAATTTGGATTGCATGTTAGAGGATCTCAAAAAGCCGCTGTACCCAGGATGCGATAATAGTCCGAAAATGCTGGGCTGCACACTGGATTTGCTGAAATGGAAGGCACGGGAAGGTGTAGCTGACTCATCATTTGAAAATTTGCTGAAAATGTTGAAGAATATGTTTTCGAAAAATAACGAGTTGCCCGCCAGTACGTACGAAGCAAGGAAGGTTGTCTGCCCTCTAGGTTTAGAGGTTCTGAAGATACATGCATGCATTAACGACTGCATCCTCTACCGCGGTGAATACGAGAATTTGATAACATGGGCCGGCAAAGAATATGTTTATGCGGATGTTACAGAGGAGCATCAGACCAAACGGTACTCTGTAGAAGTTTATATCAGTGAATTGTTCCAGCTGTTCAATCTGCGCGAGCTCGACAAATCTATGCTAAGTTGCTACGTTCTGTAAGTGATTTATTTCTACCTCATCTAGTTCTTCATTGCCTGCACTGTATATATATATATATATTGTCCTAACTATATTGTTGCGTACGCTATTATGCAGATTGAAGATTTGGGAATGCAAAAAAATAAACATCCACGATGTTGGGTTCATTGACCCACATATCGTTAATGGATATGTGTTAAAAAATCACCCTGAAAACGTGGAGAAAGACTTGTACAAGTTTCTTAGAAAGCATCAACTCAAAAGTCATATTCTATTTCCTTACCATTTTGGGTGAGTGTTTCTCTTTTGTGCCCATTCTCTTTTGTTTACTCCATGCATGGTATGTCTAATCGATGAGTTATGCATGACTGTGCATGTAACGTGTCCACAGGTTCCACTGGATTATGCTAATGATTGAACTTCACACCTCCAGAGTTCTAATCATGGTCTCTCTGAATTCGGATTCAAAGCTTTGGGCCGACATGAGAAAAATGCTGCAAAAATAATTATTTTCAATCATTTGCGCTCTATATCGATTGGCCTCTTTCGTTCATTTCCTAATATCAAGTAACTAATAACTCCCTTGTTCATTTAATTTTCTTTGCCCTGTAGGGTTTGGAGACGGTTCTCGGAAGAAATTGTCGGTGAATTCAAACATGAGCTAGAATTTAGAAGGTTAGTTAATGTGGATAAGCAGCCACCGGGGACCAATCTATGTGGATACTATGTTTGTGAGAACATCCGGAGACACACCTCTAAGGGGAAGGCGTCGGATAGCGTGCGGAAGGCGACGGATAACTTGTGGAAGAAGCTTAGTCCAGAAGCTCGCTTCCGACCAATTCAAGAGGAATTAGCAGGATTTTTCATGAGGGAAGTCATCCATCCTAAAGGAGAACACTATACCGAGGACGAAGAACTTTTTATGCGGTAAATTGTGTATAGAAACTTGATCGAAGTTCTATATGGTCACCCGAGATTGAATAAATATTATATATTCCTCTTGAATTCTTCTTGTTTAAAATTTCATTTGCATGTATATAGTAGCGTAGAATATGTGTATTGAAACTTCATCAAAGTTAAGATAAAATATAAAAGAAATAAAACACTACAAATTAAAAAGAAACCAGGTTTAGGGGGGCTAAAACCCCTAAACCTGCGGAGGAGGCCTTTAGTCGCGGTTAGCCACGAGAACCGGGACTAAAGGTCCTCCGCCCGACGAACTCCTGGCGCCCACGTGGACGGGTCTTTAGTCGCGGTTCGTAAGCGGCGCGACTAAAGGGGGGGCCTTTAGTCGTGTATATTTAGTCCCGGTTGCACAGCCGGGATTAATGGCCTTTGTGAATCGGGACTAAAGGCTTATTTTCTACCAGTGTGGCCCTCACCGCCGTTACTCTAATTTTTTTTATAGATAATTTTAGTATTAGTTTTACTCTTAATACTGTTTTAGTTTTAGTGTTAATTAACATTTTTAGCTATTAGGGTATTAAGTACATTTTTACTGTTAACATGTTTAGCTATTAGGGCATTAGTGTTAACATTTTTCTTAAGCACTATTTTTTCAGCTATTAGGGCATTAGCTATAAGTACCATTTTAGTACATTAGCATTTTAGTACCATTAGTGTAACAAGGCTGCTTGTAATAGTTTCAACGGCGCCGCGCGTATAAGACCATCACCGCACCCGAGCTCACCGTACCGCCATGTCCAAATATTCCCGACCAAGGCGCCGCGCTCACTCACACCCACCGCAACCACCCCGACACGATCCCAACCACGGCGCCGCGCGTATAAGACCCCGTCCACGGCACCCTCTCGCCACACCACGCCTCACACCCACCGGAACCACTCCGCACACGATCTCGATCACTGCGCCGCGCTCACTCTCTTACACACACCCCAACCACCCCGACACGACGCCGACCACGGAGCCGTGCGTATAAGACCCCGTCCACGCCACCCTGTCGCCACACCACTCCTCACACCCACCGCAACCACCCCGCACACGATCCACCGAGCATGTCTATTAGAATCTTGTTTTCTAGCATGTGTAGGTGTGTTACTCTCTGTTATAATGATTTTTCTTACATTAATTAGTGGTAATTAGACATATGTGAAACTCGATTGCATTTGAATTTATTAAAATATTGAAGTGATTGACTGGTCCAACTATTTGATTTACTAGAGTATTTTATCTTCCAATTGTATTAGTTGAGCTATGGACGACGGAGAGGGTGAAGAACAGGTATTCGGGATTATAGAAGAAAGTACACTCCCCGGTGGACCCAATGATGGTGGAGGTGATCAAGACGACGGCTCGCAGTACCTGAATGAATCAGGTCAGGGAATGGAGGAAGAGGAGCAATTGCAAGGACCGGATGTGGAATCGGAGAAAAGCATGGATGAACAAGACTTAGTGAAGGCCGTGGAAGCTACTGCATCGACATCGTCTACCAAGAGGTCGAAATGAGGCCCGGCTCAAGAGCTAAGCTCGGAAGTGCATCTGCGGATCGAGCAAGTCTATCGATCCGGCAAACCTACTTTGCCCATCAAGACAGCAACTAAGTTTACAAGCCAATGTGGAGTTATTGTCGGGGACATGATCCCGATAAGTGTTGAAGAATGGAATGAACCCGCAAAGGACGAAGACGATCCTAACAATATGGAAGTTACTTTTGTCTCAGACCGGTCGAAACAAGCTATGTTCGACAAGCTGATGAACCATTTCAGTCTCCCAGAATGTGATACCGCCAGGACACAAAAGGAAATGCGCGACGCAGTGATGCACTGGGTTCTGAAGAAGATGGTCGAGGCTTTCAATGCCTACAAGAAAAGATTATGGAAGGAATATCAGAAGAAAAAAGAGGTCCCAAAATTTGAGGGGCCTCTTGAGAGGTAGAAGACACACTGGCCAGCATTTCTGGCGTACAAGGAATCAGAAAAGGCAAACAAAAAGGTCAGCCAAGAATAAGGCAAATGCGGCGAGGAAGGTATATCACCATAAGATGGGTTCAGGTGGCTACAGAGTTGCAGTGCCTAAGTTTTACAAACTCGAGGCAAATCTGTGAGAGAAGGGGATCATTCCGGGTACACAGGATTTTCCGCAGAGGTCAAGGAATTGGTTGCTTGGGCATGGGGTGACGTTTGACGAAGAAGGGCACCTTATTATGACTGAAAAAATAAAGGTCCCCTTTGCAGCACTTGAGAAAGTGTTCAAAGAGATTAAAGTGGGAGAGTTCAAGCCAGATCCAGAGAATGACGGGCTTACAAAGGCCCTTGGGAATGCAGAACATGACGGCTGGACACGAGGCAAAGGTGGTGGTGATTTGTATTCAAGCCGGAAGATTGTCTCTATCCATATAGAAGCCGAGAGAGAGGAAAGAAAAAGAAGGATGCGGCGGTCATAGAACGGTTTGGTGTCTTGGAAGCCGCAATGATGAGGCAGCAAATTCAGATTAATGAGCTTATTGCACGGTGCTCCCATGAGCAAGACACTACATTCGACAAAACAGACCCATCTCAACGTCGGAGCAGTGTGGCTTCAACGGACGTACCGGCTAGCGCTGCAGTAGTTATGATTGTTGATGCCGCTGCACAGACGGAGGCCGTGGAGGTGATGGGCTAGAGACACTGGGAGAGGCCGTCAATTCCACCAGTCAATGGAAAAAGAATGGCATAGTGTTTCCGAGAAGCAGTCCACCACCACCACCGCCACCTACGTACTTCTCCGAGACACAGTCCACCGCCAGCAGAAGCACATACTTCTCCGAGACGCAGTCCACCGCCGCCACCACTGCCACCTACTTCTCCGAGATGCAGTCCACCGCCACCTACTTATCCGAGATGTAGTCCGGTGGCTACATCATCGCTAGCACATGTCGACGCCATGGACGTCAGCAGCTCGAGTCCGGCTCGATCTCCGATGCGTGAGCCGACTCCTCCGCCCACTAGGTCCTCTAAGCGGAAAGTTGCTGCCTCTAAGTCTTCCCCGAAGAACAAACATGCTCCGAAGAAGAAATCCAAGCCGCCGTAAAAAAGTTGGCTTACCATATGAATGAGGAGGAGACCGACGAGTGGGTGACCGCGGACACGAAACGTCAGATGGCTGCGTGGGGAAAGAAAACCTTGGAGCCGCCAAAGAAACAAATAGATCCGGCTGTGAAGAAGGACTTCAAGAATGTTCTGGAGATGTCATCCCAAGTTCAGATGAATCTGCCATCTGACTATGATCGCGGTTTATTGATGACTTTTAACAATTCAAGAAGGCGGGGAAAACAATTCTCCAGCTGGGGAAGCAGCCAAAACACTTCCTGTTTTTGGTAGTCTACCTTTTATTTGCTTCTTGTCAAAAAAATGTCGTCCTTGGTGATAGTAAATCAATTCAAGATTGACTTTGGGAAATTCGCTTGATGAATATTTGGTAGCAAACACGACAATTCTAAACTCCCCCTTTTCTACATTGCCCTGCGCCACACTCAGCAAGTCAGCATCGGGTTTAGGTGGCCCTGCGCCAGAAGCCAAACAGTGAGTGCCAGATGAGGTGATCTCGCTTGATCTCCACCAGTGCAATGGCAAGATATTTGAAAAACAAAATCTCTATACCTATGAATTGGTTGTTCAATCTACTACTAGTGAGAGAAGACCCTAATTAATGTAAGAGACAGAGCGCGATGTTTGTCTGGTGTTGATTTTCTTAAAACACTTGAGTAGCTTGCTATCTTGCATTTTTCTCTCTTTCCCCAAATATCTGTGAGTGGATTGATAGAATGTGTTTCCCCTCAAACTTACCCCCAAAATATCAGTGCGGAAAAAATAGTAATTGTTTTAAGTTTGGCCTAACCGAGCTATTTCATTGTATGTCTGCCAGCGTTAACATGGTTACAAGGTCATAAAAATTGCCCTTACCCGTGATCTCCATATTGATAGCAATGTAGAGATGGTTGCTGAATGGTTAGTGTGGGAGTGCGAGTCTAAGGTTGGTGAATGGACAGTGTATGTTATTATTGCCCCCCTGTAAAGTTTCACATAGATAAATTCTTCAGGACACTATTACATCTGAGCTCTATATATTCAAAATGTACATCAATCAAAATGTTAAACTTTACGAAATTTATTTAGTTATGCAAGAAAAATCATGCAAGGAGTTTTGGTGTAGTAGAATTGGGAGTCATAGGGAATCATACTACTTGAAATTGCAGCACCACCGTTTGTTACAGCTATGTACCTGGTGTGCCTCCGCCATTTGTTACGGATCACTGTCGCAGTTCGGAATGCGCTATATACCACTTCTGCAGCTTGTCGAAGTCAAAGTGTACACGGGGGCGGACAACAGAGGCACCACCCTCATCCATAGCTGGCTTGGGCGTGTCTTGCTGATGCCGTTCCCATAGATGCAAGGCCACGCCTTATCCTGCGGCTCACCCTTTTCCTCACCAGCTACGTCCTCTCAGACACCATAGGTGGAACGGTAGTTGACAGAGCTGATCCCGAGATCCAAGTGTTGCCATTGGGTGGTAAGCTTGCACATTCTGCCCTACAAGTACGTTCCGGAATGGTACAAGGTGTTCACAAAGCCCAATGTGAGCATAACCTGTTTGCTTTTTTGCTCAGCAGAAAGAATATCCAGGAACAAAGGCATATGTCTGCCATTGAACAAGCCCTAAGGTTTCATCCTAGTCTCGAGGAATGCTCTAAGTTCAACACTAAAGTTCCCTGGCTATGATAGTTGTCTATCTCTGTTATTTTTTGTCACTGTGTCAAAAGTCTCACACATACTCATATTGCACAATCATAAATGATTTAGTAAGACACATGGACGCACTTCCAAGAAAATACTAATCCACTGTTCAATAATTTTCAGTGTATTAATTGGTAAACAGAGTAGCATCTTGCCCCAGTGTGCTACCGTGCGCCATCGGCGGTGGTATAATGGCTTGGCGGCGATGCTACCGTGCGCTAGCTGGGGTGCTAGAAAGGGGTTTCAGGATTTTACAAAGGAACACTGGTGATGATACTGGTGCTAGAAAGTGACACATATTATGGTCTCGACTCGGGGGATGGGGGGAAATTATCCCAGGAATGCTAAACACGCTCCATAGGTAAAGTTAGTCTCAATTAATATGCTTGGAATTAGAAAGCATGGTGACACCTTAATTAGAAAATAAACTCACGAAGAGATAACAATAATGACAGCGTTGGGCGTCCCCCGGGGGAACAAAATTTTCTATCCCCCGGATCCCCTGGCGGACACGTGTCCATTTTTGCCTAAATCTGGTATTTGCTCTGTGTGGCAAAAAAAAAGCCCCGCTTTTGCTCCTATGTAGCAAAAAAGGTTCATCCCAGAAAAAAAAAGTCAAACCTCGCAGGAGACACCGTAGCAATTAAAAAGGTGCTATTGTAGCAAAAATCAAATTCGCCGGAGACATCGACGAAAATCTTATAGCAAAAAGTTTGCACTACGATAGCAATTTTTTTGAATAATTATAGCAAAAAAAATTATATTGTAGCAAACAGATAACCTCGCTGGAGATATTGCCGGATTTCTTATAGCAAAAAAAAAATGTACAAAAATAGCAAAAAAAAACAGTTATGTAGCAAATTTCTGCCTCCACCGTGAAATCGCTCAAAACACGAATCCCAGACCTTGGGAGAACCACCATGCTTCCATGGAAGCACCACCGCCGACCGTGTGATCCGCCGTCGCACTCCGGCGTGCACCATTTGAGGTGAGGCTGTGGGGCTGGAGGAGACCAGCAATGGCAGAGGCGGGAGGCACACACGCACATCAGGACGAGTGCTTATGTTCGTGGCGCATCCGGCCCGGCCGGAGCTCGTGGAGGTGGCCGGAGTGTTGGAATATTTGGCCCATATGAGTGTGCTGAAATATTGGGCCCGTATGTGGGTAGCCTGTAACATCCCAAGTATGAAAATACCCCTAGAATGTTTGATCCCTTGTTTTATTTCAAGCAATGCATCATGTCATCATTTCATTGCATTGTTTTATTATTGTTTGCATTGTTAATATTTGTTTTGCATCTGTTTTATCTTGCTTCCATAATTCAAACTCAAACAAATTCAAATGGTTATTTTCATACTTGCTCTGTTACAACTTTTGGAATAAAAATAACAAGTGAAAACAACCAAATTGTTCCATTTTATTTCATATTGGATCACTTATTAAATTGTTGCTTAATTCAATCAATCACTTTAATGAATTAATTCCAAATCATTTCCAAATGCAAACCATTTCTCAAAAGCATTTATTCCTTGAATCCATGAAATTCACCACTATTTGGAATTCTTTAAATCACTTTCAAAACCCTATGGGAAACCCTATTGAAAATGCCTTGTTTTTCTCATATTAATTAATATTGCAAATTTCACTTAATTTGGTTTACATCTTAAACAACAAGCAAACATTTAAAATTTTGTAAACCAAGCTACCAAATGGTTGCATTTGGTCTAACAAACCTAACCAATTTTTTTCCAGAAATTTTGCTAAGTTAAAACCTATGTTTCTCTTCCTAAAGCTAAGGCTACAAAAAAAAAGTAAAACAAAAATAAAAATGCAAAAGAGAGGAGCAGCAGCTAACTAACACACCCAGCCCATCTAACCCACCTGGCCCAGTAACCCTCAATTCTGTCGCTGTCTTCTTCCCCACAGGTGATGTCACCTGTACGATTCCCTCTGAACCAGACGATCTCACCCTCCTCCATTAGATGATCAGCCGTACAAGGTTCCCTTCCCCCTTAAGTAGCACCTCCCCCCTCTGCCCCTCAAACCCTAAACCCTAGCCCATCCTCCTGCGCCGCCATTTCTTCTATCGCTTCCCTCCTTCTTCTCTGAACATGCAACACACCACCGTGACACCATCCGCCGTCAGACCTTGGTCGCTCACCGTCGCCGTGTTCCTCCTCAGGTCAAGCTGGCCACGGGAATGGATCCACCGTGGTCTGGTCTTCCTCTTCTCCGAAGACATCGAGGCCGGAGGAGCACCGGCTGCCTCGCACGCCTCCGTTAGCCGCCGCCGGGCGCCACTGCACGCCGGCAGTGCCAGCGCCTCCTCGCAGCAGAACCGCGGTGAGCCCCTGTCCGTTCTCTCCTCCTTCCCCTCTCCGATCGCACGTCTGGCCCGCACGCCCCCCGGCCGGCCACCCGCTGCATCACCGCGGGCAGCGCACAGCAGTCGATCGCCGGCCGAAGTTCCGTCCGCGCCTGAACCTGCGACCAAAGTTCAGAGTTTCAGTTAGTTGCGTTGAACTGAAGGATATCCTGCCAACATGCCATGTTCTGTCACGACCCACAGTTAGCCGCATTGGCTTGTTCCTTGCGCGCAGCGGACAGGTTCCGTGTTCGATCCCCGCAGAAGGGATTAAACACCCACTTTTTTTCAGCTACGCGCAGGGGGTAGGACCCACCGGTCAGTGACCCCCAGTGCCACATCACCTGCCATACGCGCGTACCGTGGACCCGCTGGCACCGTGGCCCACACCCAGTGGCTGCGGCTGGGTTGCGGTAATGTAACAAATGGATAAAACGTTTTCTGATATTTTCCAAATACTTTTAAATTGGCAGAATAAACACCACATTTTAAAAATCAATAACTTTTGATATATAAGTCTAATAAATAAAACCTGTATATGTTTTCTGTCCCAAATTTTATAATCTTTCCAAATATCCAATTTGTGTTCTGTTTTGAGGTTTCAAAATACATTTAAAATTCAAATTTGAATAATTCAAATGTAATTTGAAATAATTCATAACTAATTCATACTGTTTTCAAATAATTCAAATAAAATATGTTTTTCACACCTTTTTGAATGTTCTATTCAAATATAAAACTTGTTTCGTTGTTTGAATAATTAAAATTGCCTAAACCATTTAATCCTTGTTTAACTCAATTAAATTTGATAAAATCTTAACTTGCTCAAAATAAAATACTTTTGAACATGCAAAATATGTTTCCAAACCACCAAAGTGTGAACTTTGCAAATGTGAATTTGAATTTATGATTTGAACAAATAAAATTCAAATAAAATTCAAACTTGTTCTAAATTCAATTAAAACTTGTTTAATATTGTTTAATTCATAATAAATTCATCCTAATTCCAATTTCAATATGTGAAACATGTAATCCAACTAAAATTTGATAACCTTTTCAAATATAAACTTTGTTAATTGTTTTGAGCACTTTAATTTGTTGAAAACAACAATTACTTGTGTGGCAAGTTCAAATAACCAAAATTTCTAAACTTAAATAATTAATCCCTTAACTTGTTAATTCCTTTTCCATTTGCATCTAACTTGGTTACTTTATTGTTATCATCATGCATGCATCATGTTTAACCACTTACACTTGTTAATCAAATGTAGATCATTGCTTCCACCTTAACCACTTGCATCCATATGCAATTCACATTGCATATGGGTCCAATTAAATTGTGTTATATTGTCAAGTAGTTTATTCTGATGCATCTATTAACATGACATGCATCATCCCATGTTTGTGCACCTATGCCATGATATTGATTGTTTATCTTTCTGCATTGTCTGTTTGCTTCTTCCCGGATAAACGACGACGTTGAGACCGACGATACTTACGACACCCCTTCTAAGGAGTTAGCTCAGTACCAGGCTACTGGGTTTTGCAGGCAAGTTATCACTCACATGAACCATCGTGTTCCTTTCAGCATTGGTTACCGATACTTTCCGTTGTTCTTTTCTGCTAGCCTTAGTAGTAGTTGTTTCTGTTACGAACCCATCACATGAATCCCTTAACCCTGATATTGCCTCATCTCCCTTCCTACAACCCATTGTTTGAGCCAGAGTCTTACTAGCATGCTTAGGTTGTTTTTGCTCGAGTCTGTTATCCGTTACTTTCTGTTGCTATATCATTTACGTTGTGGGGGCTCGATGTTTAATCAATCAATCATGCTAATGTTACTATTAATAATAAACTTGATGATAAGGCACCGGCAGGAGGCCCATGAGAGGTTTTGGAGCCTGCTAGTGTCGACCCTAATAGGAAAAGGGTCTTGTCTACTGATCCATGATGATCGCACTACCCGCATTTGGGAAGCGAGTATGGGCGCCCCCCTCAACTTGACCTGATTCGCATCTCGTCCAAATCACCTCATTTAGTTCGTGTTTTCCATTTGCCGCATGCATGTTTTTGCGAGCCCAGGCCAGGGTGGAACTTTCGTAGTCGGCATATAGGGGGACACGTTCTTAGAGTGCTATGAGGGTCCATTTTCTTCTGGGCTCGATTAGCCGTGCGCCCAAGGTGCTTTGGGCTTGATGCGAGGAATGGTTGGTTGTGTTGAGTACCCCGCTTGGTGGAAGGGCCTTTCCATCTGGCGGGTTATTCATGAGTGTACGGCCAAATTGGTGCAACCCTGCAGGGATAATCTTCTCGAGAAGCCGTGTTTTCCGCGGTTATGGATTACTTGGTGAAAGTACTGGCTAACAAGTACTCAGGACAACTTAAACATAATGATCAAACATGTTACACCCCATGATTAATAACTTGACTAGTAATAGGCTTATTGACACAATAATTTGAACCATCATTATTACAACTGTGTGAGTTATCCTCAGATTGCTTCTTTGGATAAGGGGCGAGATCCAGGATGGGTTTGTTTGAAGTTATCTTTCAGTTGGTTACAATCCTCGATCTTATCTCCTTTCTGTTAGCCGGAAGTGGTAGAATCTCTGTAGTTGGTTAGTGCAGCCAGTTGCAGCATCTTTTATATCCCCTCTCTTCCGTTGAACCCATGGCATCTGTGCTTGGTGTTGACGGGTTACACTTTGGTGAACTGTGAGTCTTGCTTGCCAGTACGTTTATGTACTGACCCCTTTGGGGCTGTGGTTTCCGCAGACCTACGTTTCCGAGGATCTACATGGTGGCTACTACGTGGAGTATGACGAGACTGCTGACGAGTAGATAGCGGACCCGGGCAGGATCCGAGACTTCGTGGATGGGCTCCGTCTGTTTGTTTCCGGCCTCTTAGGCCTATTTGGTTCTTGTCTGTACTCAGACATGTTGAATGCTTCCGCTGTATTGTAATGATGTATTGTTGGGGCATGTGCCCTCTGAATGATTGTATTTGCTATCTCTGCTCTAATGAGAGCCATTTGCAAGTTATTTCAATCTTTTGTGTCGTAGAGATCTGTTGTGATATCACTTGTTAAACGCCGTTGACGTACCATGTGTGTATGGTTTGAAGTACGTCGACGGAAGTGCCTTTGATCTCTAGTGGATAGTTTACATCGATGATGGAATAGCAGGGCTTGTGTTGTCGCGCATAAGCGCAGGCCTACCAGGAAGCTGGGACGTGGGAGCAGTTATGCCCCATAATCCAAGCATCTGCTATCCAGTTCGTACGGTGAGTATCCCCTAGAAATCAGGGTGCGACAAATGGTATCAGAGCCTGTCTGCCTGTAGGATCCCTTTTTACTGGTCGCAGTTGAGTCTAGAAACTATTTTGTAGCTATATAGGAAAAATGAAACGTGAGAGTAGGAATTCTGTTCTTTTTCTTCTTTTCCCTACCCTCCCTCCCTTTTCTGGTAAGGAAGTGCAACGTTGATTTCTCCCTTCTCATCTAAACTTTCAAGTTAGGATTTCACGAATCCTGGTTTCTCTGGGATAGTTATATCTACTAGTCCATAGGAATGGAGGTGGTTGTGACATGATTTATCATGTTGCCTACTCACGATTGAGAACGGTGGCAAATAGGCCCCGGAAGCAGATCCTCTATTCCTTAAGCAGTAGATATTGATCCTTTAGAAGCCCGGATGGGTTTTCCGTAGTACCTCAGGAGTTTTGTTCTCGTTTTTCCCCGATGTTGATATCCTGTTCTTCTCAACATCCTTTTCGTCCGTTGAAATCTTGTGGTTGTTTTCCACTTCAAATCTTCTACCGGCGTCTAATCAAAACTTCCTTGTAAACTCTTGTCCAACTAAAGTGTTATTTCATACCGGAGAATCACATTCCTTTGTGTCAACAATCTTTTCCACAACATAAAACCCAATTCTGGTTCCACTAAGCAATCAAAACTCTGTTCACCCCTCGGAATCTCAAATGTTGACTTCCAAGATAAGTAAGAACAATCCAATTCTAATGAGAGGCCACATATTCCTCGTTACTCTCATGTTGATGATTCTGACATTGATGATTATTCCTGGTGTTGCATTGATGTCAATAACTCTGTTCCACCATTCTAGCCAGATAATCTATTCTACAAATGAGTCAAAATCTATCCAGCTATACACCCTCAATACAAAAACCTCTCCCTTTACTTGGAAATGTTCCGGTGGTTTGCTAATTCCCTGACGTCTATCCAAGGTGCACGATGTGTTTCACGTATCACAGCTCAAGAAGATCTCCCCAAGAAGTTTCCGGACCTTTTCTTTTCTCAGTAGGAATCTCGGGGCGCGATTCCTTCAAGGGGGGGCGTTTTGTAACATCCCAAGTATGAAAATACCCCTAGAATGTTTGATCCCTTGTTTTATTTCAAGCAATGCATCATGTCATCATTTCATTGCATTGTTTTATTATTGTTTGCATTGTTAATATTTGTTTTGCATCTGTTTTATCTTGCTTCCATAATTCAAACTCAAACAAATTCAAATGGTTATTTTCATACTTGCTCTGTTACAACTTTTGGAATAAAAATAACAAGTGAAAACAACCAAATTGTTCCATTTTATTTCATATTGGATCACTTATTAAATTGTTGCTTAATTCAATCAATCACTTTAATGAATTAATTCCAAATCATTTCCAAATGCAAACCATTTCTCAAAAGCATTTATTCCTTGAATCCATGAAATTCACCACTATTTGGAATTCTTTAAATCACTTTCAAAACCCTATGGGAAACCCTATTGAAAATGCCTTGTTTTTCTCATATTAATTAATATTGCAAATTTCACTTAATTTGGTTTACATCTTAAACAACAAGCAAACATTTAAAATTTTGTAAACCAAGCTACCAAATGGTTGCATTTGGTCTAACAAACCTAACCAATTTTTTTCCAGAAATTTTGCTAAGTTAAAACCTATGTTTCTCTTCCTAAAGCTAAGGCTACAAAAAAAAAGTAAAACAAAAATAAAAATGCAAAAGAGAGGAGCAGCAGCTAACTAACACACCCAGCCCATCTAACCCACCTGGCCCAGTAACCCTCAATTCTGTCGCTGTCTTCTTCCCCACAGGTGATGTCACCTGTACGATTCCCTCTGAACCAGACGATCTCACCCTCCTCCATTAGATGATCAGCCGTACAAGGTTCCCTTCCCCCTTAAGTAGCACCTCCCCCCTCTGCCCCTCAAACCCTAAACCCTAGCCCATCCTCCTGCGCCGCCATTTCTTCTATCGCTTCCCTCCTTCTTCTCTGAACATGCAACACACCACCGTGACACCATCCGCCGTCAGACCTTGGTCGCTCACCGTCGCCGTGTTCCTCCTCAGGTCAAGCTGGCCACGGGAATGGATCCACCGTGGTCTGGTCTTCCTCTTCTCCGAAGACATCGAGGCCGGAGGAGCACCGGCTGCCTCGCACGCCTCCGTTAGCCGCCGCCGGGCGCCACTGCACGCCGGCAGTGCCAGCGCCTCCTCGCAGCAGAACCGCGGTGAGCCCCTGTCCGTTCTCTCCTCCTTCCCCTCTCCGATCGCACGTCTGGCCCGCACGCCCCCCGGCCGGCCACCCGCTGCATCACCGCGGGCAGCGCACAGCAGTCGATCGCCGGCCGAAGTTCCGTCCGCGCCTGAACCTGCGACCAAAGTTCAGAGTTTCAGTTAGTTGCGTTGAACTGAAGGATATCCTGCCAACATGCCCTGTTCTGTCACGACCCACAGTTAGCCGCATTGGCTTGTTCCTTGCGCGCAGCGGACAGGTTCCGTGTTCGATCCCCGCAGAAGGGATTAAACACCCACTTTTTTTCAGCTACGCGCAGGGGGTAGGACCCACCGGTCAGTGACCCCCAGTGCCACATCACCTGCCATACGCGCGTACCGTGGACCCGCTGGCACCGTGGCCCACACCCAGTGGCTGCGGCTGGGTTGCGGTAATGTAACAAATGGATAAAACGTTTTCTGATATTTTCCAAATACTTTTAAATTGGCAGAATAAACACCACATTTTAAAAATCAATAACTTTTGATATATAAGTCTAATAAATAAAACCTGTATATGTTTTCTGTCCCAAATTTTATAATCTTTCCAAATATCCAATTTGTGTTCTGTTTTGAGGTTTCAAAATACATTTAAAATTCAAATTTGAATAATTCAAATGTAATTTGAAATAATTCATAACTAATTCATACTGTTTTCAAATAATTCAAATAAAATATGTTTTTCACACCTTTTTGAATGTTCTATTCAAATATAAAACTTGTTTCGTTGTTTGAATAATTAAAATTGCCTAAACCATTTAATCCTTGTTTAACTCAATTAAATTTGATAAAATCTTAACTTGCTCAAAATAAAATACTTTTGAACATGCAAAATATGTTTCCAAACCACCAAAGTGTGAACTTTGCAAATGTGAATTTGAATTTATGATTTGAACAAATAAAATTCAAATAAAATTCAAACTTGTTCTAAATTCAATTAAAACTTGTTTAATATTGTTTAATTCATAATAAATTCATCCTAATTCCAATTTCAATATGTGAAACATGTAATCCAACTAAAATTTGATAACCTTTTCAAATATAAACTTTGTTAATTGTTTTGAGCACTTTAATTTGTTGAAAACAACAATTACTTGTGTGGCAAGTTCAAATAACCAAAATTTCTAAACTTAAATAATTAATCCCTTAACTTGTTAATTCCTTTTCCATTTGCATCTAACTTGGTTACTTTATTGTTATCATCATGCATGCATCATGTTTAACCACTTACACTTGTTAATCAAATGTAGATCATTGCTTCCACCTTAACCACTTGCATCCATATGCAATTCACATTGCATATGGGTCCAATTAAATTGTGTTATATTGTCAAGTAGTTTATTCTGATGCATCTATTAACATGACATGCATCATCCCATGTTTGTGCACCTATGCCATGATATTGATTGTTTATCTTTCTGCATTGTCTGTTTGCTTCTTCCCGGATAAACGACGACGTTGAGACCGACGATACTTACGACACCCCTTCTAAGGAGTTAGCTCAGTACCAGGCTACTGGGTTTTGCAGGCAAGTTATCACTCACATGAACCATCGTGTTCCTTTCAGGATTGGTTACCGATACTTTCCGTTGTTCTTTTCTGCTAGCCTTAGTAGTAGTTGTTTCTGTTACGAACCCATCACATGAATCCCTTAACCCTGATATTGCCTCATCTCCCTTCCTACAACCCATTGTTTGAGCCAGAGTCTTACTAGCATGCTTAGGTTGTTTTTGCTCGAGTCTGTTATCCGTTACTTTCTGTTGCTATATCATTTACGTTGTGGGGGCTCGATGTTTAATCAATCAATCATGCTAATGTTACTATTAATAATAAACTTGATGATAAGGCACCGGCAGGAGGCCCATGAGAGGTTTTGGAGCCTGCTAGTGTCGACCCTAATAGGAAAAGGGTCTTGTCTACTGATCCATGATGAGCGCACTACCCGCATTTGGGAAGCGAGTATGGGCGCCCCCCTCAACTTGACCTGATTCGCATCTCGTCCAAATCACCTCATTTAGTTCGTGTTTTCCATTTGCCGCATGCATGTTTTTGCGAGCCCAGGCCAGGGTGGAACTTTCGTAGTCGGCATATAGGGGGACACGTTCTTAGAGTGCTATGAGGGTCCATTTTCTTCTGGGCTCGATTAGCCGTGCGCCCAAGGTGCTTTGGGCTTGATGCGAGGAATGGTTGGTTGTGTTGAGTACCCCTCTTGGTGGAAGGGCCTTTCCATCTGGCGGGTTATTCATGAGTGTACGGCCAAATTGGTGCAACCCTGCAGGGATAATCTTCTCGAGAAGCCGTGTTTTCCGCGGTTATGGATTACTTGGTGAAAGTACTGGCTAACAAGTACTCAGGACAACTTAAACATAATGATCAAACATGTTACACCCCATGATTAATAACTTGACTAGTAATAGGCTTATTGACACAATAATTTGAACCATCATTATTACAACTGTGTGAGTTATCCTCAGATTGCTTCTTTGGATAAGGGGCGAGATCCAGGATGGGTTTGTTTGAAGTTATCTTTCAGTTGGTTACAATCCTCGATCTTATCTCCTTTCTGTTAGCCGGAAGTGGTAGAATCTCTGTAGTTGGTTAGTGCAGCCAGTTGCAGCATCTTTTATATCCCCTCTCTTCCATTGAACCCATGGCATCTGTGCTTGGTGTTGACGGGTTACACTTTGGTGAACTGTGAGTCTTGCTTGCCAGTACGTTTATGTACTGACCCCTTTGGGGCTGTGGTTTCCGCAGACCTACGTTTCCGAGGATCTACATGGTGGCTACTACGTGGAGTATGACGAGACTGCTGACGAGTAGATAGCGGACCCGGGCAGGATCCGAGACTTCGTGGATGGGCTCCGTCTGTTTGTTTCCGGCCTCTTAGGCCTATTTGGTTCTTGTCTGTACTCAGACATGTTGAATGCTTCCGCTGTATTGTATGATGTATTGTTGGGGCATGTGCCCTCTGAATGATTGTATTTGCTATCTCTGCTCTAATGAGAGCCATTTGCAAGTTATTTCAATCTTTTGTGTCGTAGAGATCTGTTGTGATATCACTTGTTAAACGCCGTTGACGTACCATGTGTGTATGGTTTGAAGTACGTCGACGGAAGTGCCTTTGATCTCTAGTGGATAGTTTACATCGACGATGGAATAGCAGGGCTTGTGTTGTCGCGCATAAGCGCAGGCCTACCAGGAAGCTGGGACGTGGGAGCAGTTATGCCCCATAATCCAAGCATCTGCTATCCAGTTCGTACGGTGAGTATCCCCTAGAAATCAGGGTGCGACATAGCCCAATAGACAATTCCTGAAATCTCAAAATGAACCATGTGTACAAGTGAGTGGTGGGAGTGGGAAGTTTAGTCCCACATTGGAAGTTTGAGTAGTTGCACACCACCTTATAAGGTGGAGTGTTGTAGGGATTGTATGCGAGTGAGAACAAGAGAGCCTCTCGCGCACTCCTCCTCCTCCTCCTCCGCCGCTCGCTCTTCTCGACTCGACACGACACGTCGCAATCGCGTTTCGTGAATCGAGAATCGAGCCGAGACAATACTTATGTTTATTTTGCTGTTTTGGAAAACCGATTTCGTAGCCGTGACGGACGCGTCACAGCTGAGGCGGTTCGGGTCGCTCCCGTATCGCGTGCTGCAACCGACTCGGACGTGCGGCGTGGGCCTCCCACGCCGCACGCGTTAGGGTTTTCCGAACCGCATTATAAAAGACGCGCACCGTGGGCGCTGTACACACACCGAAACCAATCTAGGTTTTGCCACACCTTGTTCCTTGCGCCGCCACCGTAGTCTACTCCATCCCTAGCGCCGGCGTCCACCGGCGAACGGGAGAGCAGGTCTCCGGAACCAGTCGCCTTTGTGATCCTGTACGGGAGGGGGCGAATTAGGTTTTTGGGAAGCGCTTCGCGCGACTGCTCGCTGCTTCCACGACGGCTCGTCTTCCTAACAAGTGAGGCGGTGCTCCGTACCGCCGTCTCAAGCGTCGTCTACTCCGACCCGTCATCGCCAACGTTGTCATCAACAACGTTACTACAAACGATCGGTACAGAATCTGTGTCCTGATCTGTCTGTTTAACATGTCTACTGTTTACATTTTTAGAGAGATCGTGTTGCTATTATTCATGTTGTTTGCTGCATCTAGTATGTTCGAGTTTCACATGTTAATAGCTGCTTTTGTCATGAGTTATATTCTGGAATTAATCGTGAAATTATGCCTAATTCTTCAACAATCCAAAAACCTAATTGTAGGCAATTTTCTGAACTGACTATGACGCACTTAAGTGATTCAATGAAACCGGAAAGGTTCAATGGTAGCACCTTTAAGAGATGGCAACTACGAAGCCAACTGTGGCTCCAGTCCATGAAAGTGTGGGACATTATTATGAATGGCCTTCCTGAAGGAGCTTCTGACGAGGTTCAGAATAAGTTCAAGGAAGCCAATAATAATTTCAGAGGCTGTATTCTGAGTGTCCTTGAGGGACTTCTGTGCGATGTGTATATGCACATCGAAGACGCTAAGGAGCTCTGGGATGCACTGAATACTAAATTCGGTGCGTCCGATGCTGGCAGTGAGTTGTATATCATGGAGAGTTTTAACGACTACAAAGGGAACTATAAGCCCCAGTTCAATGGTCCTGTGAACACTACTGCCTTTAAGAATAATAATAAGAAGAAGGTGCTGAACAAAGCTGGGCTCGATTGCTTTACGTGTGGAGCACTCGGCCACTTTTCTGTTGACTGCCCAGACCATACAGACAAGAAAGGGAAGAAAGGCTCCAAGAACGTCAACATGGTGACCGCTAGCAACACTGATGGGTACGGTAATATACCTATGGTACTTTCAGTTCTTCAATCTCCGTGTTGGTGGATTGATACGGGTGCTAATGTTCATGTGTGTGCTTACATCTCTATGTTCACTTATTATCAGGTCGCACGGGATTCTTCCGTCCTAATGGGGAATGGGTCACATGCTTCTGTTCGTGGTGTTGGCACGGTAGATCTGAAGTTTACTTCGGGGAAGATCGTGCAGCTGAGGAACGTGCAGCATGTCCCTTCTATGAATAAGAATCTCGTCAGCGGCTCCCTTTGTTTGCAGAGATGGGTTTAAAGTAGTGTTTGAGTCCAATAAAGTAGTTGTGTCGAGATTTGGACAATTTATTGGTAAAGGCTATGAGTGCGGAGGCTTGTTCCGGTTTTCTCTATCCGATTTTTGCAATAAGTCAGTAAACCATATTTGTGGCAATGTTGATTCAGATGCTAGTGTTTGGCACTCTCGTTTATGTCATGTTAATTTTGGTTTACTGTCTCGGCTATCCAGTTTAAGTTTAATTCCGAATTTCACCATTGCCAAAGGTTCTAAGTGCCATAGCTGTGTGCAATCTAAGCAACCTCGGAAGCCTCACACGGCAGCCGAGGATAGACACTTGGCACCTCTAGAACTCATACATTCTGATCTATGCGAGATGAATGGTGTGTTGACAAAAGGTGGAAAGAGATATTTCATGACACTCATTGATGATGCTACTAGATTCTGCTATGTTTATTTGTTGTAAACTAAAGATGAGGCTTTAGACTACTTTAAAATCTACAAGGCTGAAGTTGAAAATCAATTAGAGAGAAAGATCAAACGTTTTAGGTCGGATCGTGGTGGAGAGTATTTCTCTAAAGTATTTGATGAATTCTGTGAGGAACACGGTATTATTCACGAGAGGACGCCTCCCTATTCGCCACAATCAAACGGAATTGCCGAGAGGAAAAACCGCACGCTGACCGACTTGGTGAACGCCATGTTGGACACTGCTGGTTTATCTAAGGCATGGTGGGGGGAGGCTCTGTTGACTTCGTGTCATGTCCTGAATAAAGTTCCTAACAAAAATAAAGAGAAAACCCCTTATGAGGAGTGGGTTGGGAGAAAACCATCACTTTCCTATTTGCGTACTTGGGGATGCTTGGCAAAAGTCAACGTTCCAATTCATAAGAAACGCAAACTCGGACCGAAAACAGTGGATTGTATCTTTCTAGGTTATGCTCAGCGTAGCATTGGTTATAGATTTCTAGTGGTTAAATCCGAGGTACCTGATATGCATGTTGATACTATTATGGAATCTCGCGATGCAACATTTTTTGAGAATATGTTTCCTATGAAAGATATGCATAGCTTTGTTAAATTTTCTTCTGAATTGATTCCGGAATCTAGTACATCTAGTGATCATAGTGAACAACCACATGATGAGAACGTCCTTCAGAAGGATGACAATGCAGCTCCTAAACGGAGTAAGAGACAGAGGATTGAAAAACCCTTTGGTGATGATTTCATTGTGTACCTTGTGGACAATACTCCTACGTCTATTGCAGAGGCATTTGCATCTCCAGATGCATATGACTGGAAAGAAGCTGTCCATAACGAGATAGACTCCATTCTTTCTAATGGGACGTGGGAGTTATCTGAACGACCCTATGGTTGTAAGCCAGTGGGCTATAAGTGGGTGTTCAAGAAGAAGCTAAGGCCTGATGGTACTATTGAGAAGTACAAGGCACGGCTTGTAGCCAAGGGCTACACTCAGCGAGAAGGCGAAGATTATTTTGACACATATTCACCTGTTGCTAGACTGACCACCATTCGTGTACTACTTTCCTTGGCTGCCTCTTATGGTCTTATCGTTCATCAAATGGGCGCAGCTTTCCTTAACGGAGAGTTGGAAGAGGAAATTTATATGGATCAGCCTGATGGGTTTGTGGTAAAACGTGAAGAGAGAAAGGTGTGCAAATTGTTAAAATCTTTGTATGGACTGAAACAAGCACCTAAGCAATGGCATCAGAAGTTCGACAGAACTTTAACTTCTGCGGGCTTTGTCATTAATGAGGCTGACAGGTGTGTATACTATCGCCATGGTGGGGGCGATAGTGTTATATTATGCTTGTATGTTGACGACATACTGATTTTCGGTACAAGCATAATTGTGATCAATGAGGTCAAGTCTTTTCTATCAAAGTGTTTTGATATGAAAGATCTGGGAGAAGCTGATGTAATTCTGAACATTAAGCTTATTAAGGATGAGAGTGGGATTACATTGACGCAATCACACTATGTTGAGAAGATCTTGAGCCATTTTGGCTTTATTGATAGCAAGTCTTCTCCAACACCTTATGATCCTAGTGTGACGCTTCGAAAGAACAAGAGGATTACGAAAGATCAATTAAGATACTCTCAAATAATTGGTTCACTCATGTACCTTGCGAGCGCGACGAGGCCTAACATCTCTTTT
Organism: Alopecurus myosuroides; assembly: GCA_028641055.1. Lineage (NCBI taxonomy): Eukaryota > Viridiplantae > Streptophyta > Magnoliopsida > Poales > Poaceae > Alopecurus > Alopecurus myosuroides. The sequence goes on from CM054059.1 coordinate 503,411,360, forward strand.
GATGTGAGCAAATTGAGCAGGTTCATGTCAAACCCGGGTAATGATCATTGGCATGCACTTGAAAGGGTCATGCGCTATCTGAATGGTACTATGAGCTATGGGATTCATTATTCAGGGCACACTGCTGTGCTTGAGGGATATAGTGACTCCAACTGTATCTCAGATGTAGATGAGCTCTACGCCACAAGTGGATATGCATTTCTTCTTGGAGGTGGCGCTGTGTCATGGAGGTCTTGTAAACAGACCATATTGACGAGGTCAACCATGGAAGCAGAACTTACTGCTTTAGATACAACCACTGTTGAGGCAGAATGGCTGCGTGATCTCTTGATGGACTTGCCGGTGGTTGAGAAACCATTACCGGCTATTCTCATGAACTGTGACAATCAAACGGTGATTACCAAGGTGACCAGTTCTAAGGATAATGCGAAGTCATCAAGACACGTCAAAAGACGTTTGAAGTTTGTCGGGAAATTAAGAAACTCCGGAGTAATTACTGTTACGTATATTCAAACAGACAAAAACCTGACAGATCCCTTTACGAAGGGACTATCACGTAATGTGATAGATAGTGCATCGAGGGAGATGGGTATGAGACCCGTGAGCGTTACACCATATTCGTAACCCAACCTATATGATCGGAGATCCCGTGAATTAGGACCTGGGAAGAACAAGCTAATGGTTTGACTGAGGAGAGTATTTGATAAACCCTCTCTAAGTGATGATGCATAACTCTCAAAGAGCTGTAAGGTAGGTTGGCAACATACCTTAATGTGTTTATGTTGGCTATTTATAGCAAAGATGTTGTCGTACAGAGCATTCTTGAAAGAACACACCTATGCGAGTTCGACTGTAAACGTCGCAGTCTATGAGATTTGAGCGATCTCTAGTAAACTCATGAAAAGACCACGGAGTATGACGCATATGCTCCACCCGCGGGGTAGGCTACTAGCAGCCAAGTACTAGTTATGACTTTGAGTAAAGTTTATTGGCACAAAACTTGCAATTCAAGGCATAGTCCATTGTTCAAGTTGCTGATAGATGTAGCTTAAGGCTCTAGGCAGAAGTTCAACTTAACAGTCTCTGTTGAAACACTGGTATATAAACAAGTAGCGAGGATTGGCAAATCTTCAAATGGGCATTTGAGATCTGGTGGGGGATTGTTGGAATATTTGGCCCATATGAGTGTGCTGAAATATTGGGCCCATATGTGGGTAGCCCAATAGACAAATCCTGAAATCTCAAAATGGCCCATGTGTACAAGTGAGTGGTGGGAGTGGGAAGTTTAGTCCCACATTGGAAGTTTGAGGAGTTGCACACCACCTTATAAGGTGGAGTGTTGTAGGAATTGTATGTGAGTGAGAACAAGAGAGCCTCTCGCGCACTCCTCCTCCTCCTCCTCCTGCGCTGCTCGTTCGTCTCGACTCGACACGACACGTCGCGATAGCGTTTCGTGAATCGAGCCTCAAGACGAGACAATACTTATGTTTATTTTGCTGTTTTGGAAAACCGATTTCGTAGTCGTGACGGACGCGTCACAGCTGAGACGGTTCGGGTCGCTCCCGTATCGCGTGCTGCAACCGACTCGGACGTGCGGCGTGGGCCTCCCACGTCGCACGCGTTAGGGTTTTCCGAACCGCATTATAAAAGACGCGCACCGTGGGCGCTGTACACACACCGAAACCAATCTAGGTTTTGCCACACCTTGTTCCTTGCGCCGCCACCGTAGTCTACTCCATCTTCAGCACCGGCGTCCACCGGCGAACGGGAGAGCAGGTCTCCGGAACCAGTCGCCTTTGTGATCCTGTACGGGAGAGGGCGAATTAGGTTTTTGGGAAGCGCTTCACGCGACTGCTCGCTGCTTCCACGACGGCTCGTCTGCCTAACAAGTCAGGCGGTGCTGCGTACCGCCGTCTCAAGCGTCGTCTACTCCGACCCGTCATCGCCAACGTTGTCATCAACAACGTTACTACAAACGATCGGTACGGAATCTGTGTCCTGATCTGTCTGTTTAACATGTCTACTGTTTACATGTTTAGAGAGGTCGTGTTGCTATTATTCATGTTGTTTGCTGCATCTAGTCTGTTCGAGTTTCACATGTTTATAGCTGCTTTTGTCATGAGTTATATTCTGGAATTAATCGTGGAAATTATGCCTAATTCTTCAACACGGAGCTGGTGAGCCCCGTCGGTGACGAGTGGTTGCCGAAGAAGGGAATGGGAGGAGTAGGTCGCGCCGAAGCAGGTGGCCATGAGCCCGGTGAGAAGGACCGAGGAAAGAGAACGGGCGGCGTCACGCGCACTTGCGTGTGCAGAGAAATCCGGCGGCGTGCTGCGCGCAGGAGGCGGCACCTGGATCGGGAGTGGGAAAATGAGATGGTGCTGCGTGTGCGTGGGGAATTGCTGAAACTAGAGGATAAGACAAAGACGTTTTCTCCACGGGCGGTGGGCTGGTGGGGCCAGAAAGGTACACAGACGCACGATGCAACCACATCGGACAGACGCGCGTCAGGAGGATGCAGCTCGCTCGTTCCCCCGGATGATTACGAGTTTTTTCCTAACAATAAAATTCACCATCTCAGCTTGATTTGGAAGGACATATGACTGCCTCAACACGTGAGAATTATTTGTTGTCCTTATATGGGACCCACATATTCAGGAGAGGGTAGATTTGGTTCGTTTTTGTATGGCTGGTTGGTGGGTACAGACATAAGAATGCCTCACAATATGATATTCATGAGCTCTATATATTCAACATGCATGTCTACATCACTCGAAATGATATGCTTAAGTAGTTTATTTTGTTACACAAAAAATTGGCAAGCACATGACGGTAGTATATTGTTGGTGTAGAATTGAGAGTCATTGGGAAATCGAGCGTACGTCTCATAAAGATGAAACAGACTTGGATACCGCGATGGACCTTGTACGACCTCAGGATATGTAATTAGGCACCTTCGCTTCTGGGCATGCATTTTAGAACGTTTCTGCGGCTCGCGTCATGCACGAGTTCCCCAACCATCAAATGCTGCAGCTCTAGCCTTTGCCAGGGATTCAGGGACACGTTTTTTTTTTTTGAAAAGGGTAACCCGGCCTCTGCATCCGGCAGATGCATACGGCTTTTATTTAAAAGATCATCCAAAATATTTTTACAAACCAGTAGTACTCAACTAGGTACTCAAAAGAACCTAATGAGGCAAAGCAGCCAAAGCTAGAGAAAAGGGCAACAAGATGCCAAAAAAGGGTATCCTCATCGACATCAGGCTAACCAGCACCAATACGTTTACTACGCAACCATCCACCCTTGCTGAAGATACCCTGAACGACCGCCATCAGTCGAGTGCATCCACCATCCAAACGAACACCTGTTCTTCTGGCAGAAGAATGGACCATTGGTGCATCCAGTAATTGGCTTGATAAATCACCTGCAAAAAATTCCCAACTTTCTCATTGTTAAAAACGATATCATTTCGATGTTTCAAGAGAGCCCAAAGCAAAGCACATACTCCTATGCGTATAAGGGCTTTGGTATGTTTATCCACCCCACACAACCAATTACCAAACAAATTTGGGATATTAGAGGGAGGTGAAATACTATAAGTGAAATGCAGCAATCTCCAAACTTTCCTAACAAAGTCACAAGATATGAAAAGATGAGTCACTGTTTCAGTTTCGCCACAAAAAACACATCTACTACATCCATCCCAATTTCTCCTAACGAGGTTATCTTTAGTCAGCAATTCTTTCCTGGATAGAAACCACATAAAAAAAATTATCTTCAAGGGAACCTTTAATTTCCACAGATACTTATGAAGAAATCTAACATCTTCATTCATCTTCTCGGTATAAAGAGATTTCACCGTATAAATAGCAGAATCTATGAGGGACCACCGACATCCATCTTCATCATCAGATAAATTAACATCCATTAATCTCTCCATTAGATGCAACCATCTATCCCATTTGTCTCCAACAATAGCTCTACGAAATTGCAAAGCAGGAGGTAGATGTCCAAGAACATCAGACACAAGTACATTCTTATGACTCACAATTCAGTATAACGAAGGATATTGGTCCTTAAGAGGTAAATTCCCTAGCCAACAATCCTCCCAAAATCTAGTCTTCTCACCATTACCAACATTAAACTTAACATGCTTGAAAAATTCCTTTTTACCACGCATTACACCTTTCCAAAAAGGTGAATCATAAGGTTTAGATTCCAACTCAGCTAAAGTTTTTCCACCTAGGTACTTATTAGTTAATAATTCATGCCATATGCCTTGTTCAGATAATAGTTTAAACAACCATTTATTTAGAAGGCATCTGTTTTTGACTTCTAACACCTCTATGCCTGGCCCACCTTGATCCTTAGGTCGACAAACAATGTTCCACTTTGTCAAGCGATATTTCTTTTTGGCATGAACACTCTGCCAGAAAAATCGCGATCTAAAAAAATCAATTCTTTTTCGAACCCCAACAGGAACCTCAAAGAAAGAAAAAAGGAACATAGGCAAACTAGACAATACCGAGTTAATTAGCACCAGACGATCCCCATAGGGTAATAATTTTCCTACCCACGAACTCAATTTTTGATCAAAACGGTCCTCCACAACCTTCCATTCTTTAAGAAGGAGCTTCCTATAATGAATAGGAATACCTAGATAGGTAAACGGTAGATTACCAACTTCGCATCCAAAGATACGACGATAATCATCCATATGCTCACATGCCTTCCCAAAGAAAAAAATCTTACTCTTATGGAAATTTATTTTTAACCCAGACAATTGTTCGAAAATAGACATAATTAATTTCATGTTGACAGCTTTATCAAGATCATGTTCCAAGAAAAGGACGGTGTCATCAGCGTACTGAAGAATCGATATTCCCCCCTCCACTAAATGTGGTACTAAACCACCTACCTGGTTGTCCTCTTTAGCCCTATTAATCAGCACTGCCAACATGTCTGCAACTAAGTTAAAAAGAATCGGAGACAACGGATCCCCCTGTCTCAGCCCTTTTAGAGTTTGGAAGAAATGACCAATGTCATCATTGACTCTAATGCCAACACTCCCTCCTTGCACAAACCGACCCACCCACTCACACCATTTCGAACAAAAACCTTTCATACGCATGGTTTGCTGTAGAAATGCCCAATTTACTTTATCATACGCTTTTTCAAAATCAATTTTGAAAAGAACCCCATCCATTTTCTTCCTATGAAGCTCATGGATGGTCTCATGCAACACCACCACACCCTCAAGAATGTTTCTACCAGGAAGAAAAGCTGACTGTGATGGACTGATAACATTCTGAGCAATCGAAGTTATCCTATTTATGCCCACCTTAGTGAAGATCTTGAAACCAACATTTAACAAGCAAATTGGTCTGTACTGTTCAATCCTACATGCATCCTCCTTCTTTGGTAGAAGGGTGATAACCCCATAGTTTAATTTAAATAGAGGAAGATTACCCGCGTGTAATTGGGCAAACATACCCATCAAGTCAATCTTGATAAACTCCCAACAACGCTGGTAAAATTCAGCAGGGAACCCATCAGGACCCGGAGCCTTATTATGTTCCATCTGTGAAATAGCATCAAAGACCTCTTCCTCTGAAAACTCCGAGGTTAAATATTCATTTTCTACCGGTGATACCTGAGGTAAATCCTCAGTTAAAGATTCTACCATAGAAAAAGAGGATGGGACCGACGCCCCAAAAAGTGCCTTGTAATATTGAGAAATAAAGCATTTTAAATTTTCTTGGCCCACAATAGTGCCTTCATCCTGTTCTAGTTGATAGATTTTCTTCCTCCTATGTTTACCATTCGCAATTAAATGAAAATACCTAGTATTACTCCCCCCTTGTTGTACATGTTTTACCTTAGCACGTTGAGCCCATTTAGACTCCTCTTCTCTACGAAGATTAGATAAGAACTCCTCTGCCTGCTTTTTAGCCATACATTCCTCCTCGCTAAGAGGGAAAGACTCAACTTTTATATCTAATTCATTGATAAGCAACAACAAGCGATCTCGTTGTAATTTATACTCACCACTAATATGTTTTGCCCAACCTCTTAGAAAACTCCTAAGGTGTCTTATTTTCGATTGCCAAATTTCAATAGGATTCGCCCCAATGGTTACTTCATTCCATTTTTCTTTAATCATGTCTAGAAAGCCCGCTCGCGCAAACCACGCCAACTCAAATGAGAATGCCGATGTATTCCCAACATGAGCTTGTAACCCAAAATCAATAAGCAAAGGGACATGGTCTGACTCTGTCCTAGTCAGAGCCCTCACCGACACGAGAGGGTAGTTTTGTTCCCACTCAACAGAAGCTAAAAATCTATCTAGCTTTTCGAGAGTAGGATTCGGGTGTCTACTCACCCAAGTAAATTGTCGTCCAGACATTTCTAAATCTTTCAGGTCTAAACTCTCGATAATAGCATTGAAAATCACTGGCCAGCGCGCGTTAAAGTTATCGTTATTCTTTTCTTCCCTTCTTCTAATAATATTGAAATCACCACCAATAAACATTGGTAGTGATTCACCCTCACAGATACGCACTAGCTCAGCAAGAAACGCAGGTTTCTTATCATCTTGCGCCGCACCATACACCACCACAAAAGCCCACAAGAAACCATCTTCCTTGGACTTAAGGTGAAATTTAACACAGAAATCCCCCGAAACAACATCCAAAACCGAAATTGTTGTTGGGTTAAAACCTGCTAAGATACCCCCTGACCTGCCTTGAGGTGGTAGACAAAACCAAATAAAATCTACCCCTCCAACAAGATGTCTCAAAAAGTGAGTAGAGAAATTTGATCTCCCAGTCTCCAATAAGGCAAAGAAATCAATACTATTTTCTCTAACCGTTTCATTAATAGCAAGGTGTTTAGCCGTATCTCCTAACCCATTTGAATTCCAAATAAAACCTCTCATTATACTCACTTATCTTTTCGTTTACTAAAGTTTAGTCTGGCACTACGCCGAGGGAGATGACCAGAAGACACAACTGTCTTAGACCTCTTCTTACGTTTCAAAGAAATAATAGGAATGTCCAAAGAATTCCTTTCATCATGATCATTTTCCAAGTCCAGATCCTCACAAAGGTTGACTGCATTTTTTAAAACTAAACTAGAAGAAGAAATAGGCAACACTGCCTGCAGGTTGTTCTTTAGAAAAACACAATTCGTAGAGATTTCAGTTTTCTTCCTCTACCGAATTACCCAAAGAAAAACACAAGTGAATGTATTGCCAAATTAACTTCCTCTACCGAATTACCCAAAGAAACCCCCAACTTTTCAGCCCTCGAAATAATAATATCATTCGGTAAAGAAGTAAAAGAAAATTTACTAGTAGTAGTACCTGAGTTTAAGTCATCACGATGAGCTGCACGAATTGAGGCCCGCTCCTGGATGGAAATATCCGCATCAGGTTGAGCTCTAATCCTCGCACTCGAACGTAACCCCACCGATGCGGGGTCAGAAATCCCTCCGAAAGCAATAACGTCTTCACGAGAATGTCTAGTCGGTGACACCACCGTCTCTGACCAGCCTCGTCCCCTCTCCTCCGAAAAAAGCCTCCGAGCAACATGAGAATCCCTCTGCTCAGTAGAATTCCCCACTAGAATCTTCTGGTGCACCTTCACCGAAGCAATATCCATCCCAATATCAACTAACGGAGACAATACTCCATTCATAGGCTGACCATCTTCCTCCTTATCCAGAGAAGAATCAAACGCAGCCACTGTAACCACTCCCTTCCCCAGATCACAGTCATCCATCAACGAAGAAGACAAATTAACAGGGGCCACCAGTGGACTTGGCACAGCAGCCTGGCACTGTTTTTCGCTCACTGTAATTTCTGTAGACCGAGAAACCACAGCAGCCCGCAGCGAAACCGCGGCAGCCTGCAGAGAGCCCACGGCAGCCTGCCCTGCGCCCACGGCAGCCTGCTGTGAACCTACGGCAGGGCTCCCAGGCAGCGTGGCAGAGATCAACTTGCCCTCTTCTTTGCAGTCCACCGAAACCAGAGAATCATAAACATTCTGGGCATCATTGAAAGGAATCAGAGAGACCAAAGAGCCACCTACAGGCCCAATATCATTAGTATCCAAGCACTCACTGTCCGAAGAACCAGAGACAACTATACCCTCCATACACCCATGATCATCACTTGTAACAATATCATTAGCCTTAAAATCAGAGAATCAATTTCAGCATGGGCCTTAGCAAAATAATCTTTCACTTGAGGTGAGAAAATGACACCTCCAAGTTGTTTTTGACGACCTACAGAAGTGCCCCCTTGATCAAGCATCGGATCAACACCCGAATTAGCATTTGAATTCCCCCTTGATTTCTTTTGGCTAGCTTCCTTAGCAAGTGCATCTTGGAAGTCATCACCTAGACCATCATGATCCTCTTTGCTCTCATCATTACCAGCCATAACAATATCAGGAGTAGGAAGATCCTCCCCCTCCACTTCAAAAGCAAGTCTGTATAAGCCATCTTTAATAAACAGAGGAAAAGTAGAAGGAATTTTAGTATAATCAAGACATCCTACTAAAATCCTCAATATTTTCTTCTCTAGTAAATTCCATATCAATATTCACTGGCTTTCCCAATAAAAAACCAACAGACCACATAGCCAAATAATCACCTAAATGATCTTCCGGAATGCCTGAAACCCTCACCCAATAATTAGGTAGTGTATCTTCAGGTTCAATTTTTTTTGACCATGCCTCAACAGTGAGTTTACAAGAGCTATTGGGCACACAAAAAGTCCCAAAAACATGTAGCCTCTCTAGTTCTTGCTTTGAAGGAAATTGCACCTGAAAAATATTATGTCCTTTCCTTGTGACAACCCAATGAAAATTATCTCTAGGCACGAACCTTTGTAGTTGCAAAATGATTTGAGGGATGCTCAACTCACCACCTGTCACCACCAAAGAAGCTAACCGATGATTGAGTAATCTAGGTCTGTATGATTCTGAACATTGGATGCCAAAAACCATCAATTCCTCATTTGCAAAGCCATATTGAATAAGAGGGGGTTTAGGGGCCGAAATTAATTTGCAGGAGCTATAGATGTGCTTTCTATTCTCACACACAAGACACATCTCTGTTTCACAATCACCCAAGGCATGCCCGCTTAAACCACATCTGAAGCATCTATGTCTGTCCACATTCTTAGCTTTCAACAAAGCATCTGAAAGTTGGCCAGAAGAAATAGAATTAGAGCCTAATTCTCTTCCTTGATTCCCCACAGCCACAGAATTACCAATAGCAACATTACCAGAGGAATGAATAACTTGGCCCGAAGAGCTCCCTGCAAGATTAGCATCACTGATTCCATTTGCTACAACAGTAGTGGCTAATTGTCTCGGTTGATCAAGAGGAGCTGCAGGAGGAATAACAGGAGCCACATTCGCCACAGGTGCAACCACCTGATCTGGCCCGACCACTACTCTAGCATTAGGACCGTCACGACGAACGTATCCATAACCATAACCTCTGCCAGCCGCACCACGCCCCCGAGGAAAACCTCTGCCTTGGTTCTCGTATCTCTGCCTCCCTCGCCCCAAATTATACCCGTTATTGAACTGGTTAGGTGCCCTCTGACCTTGATTGTAATTCCCCATCGGTGCCGCATTGAAAGCAAAGGGCTGAGCCAAGGGGGCCATCAGAGCAGCAGGCGCCCCCCCAAAACCTCTGCCTGCACCTTGAAGATGATCACCAGGCGCAGCAACAGCACCCGGAACAGGAGCTCCATTGCCGCGGCCGGCAAAACCCCCTTGACCTCCCTCTTCATACCCACCACCATACCCATTGTAATGATTACCACCGGCGAAATTTCTTCCTCCACCGCGGCCAGCCATCACTGGTTCGTGACGAACACACAGGACAGGCGCAGTGGCGGCGGTGCTTTTCCAGAGATGACCTAGCAGCCCTCGAACCCCTCGCCCGCAAGGATAAAGTTGCGATCCCGATACAGCCTGGGCTCTGACCCTACGGCCCAAGCCACTGTCCGTATGAGAAGAAATTCCGTCTATGTTAGAGCCCAATGGCCTAGAGTCAAGCAGATTCCAATCCAATCTACGTGATACAATGATCGCGTTTTGAAATCCCCGATAATCAAGCACATTAAAAATTACGAATCGGGAATCAACACTCCTAATCCGTATCGGAAAGGAAGGAGATCTAGAGCACCTCTCAGTCACTGCATCAACGGACCGACCCCTGCAAATCCGCCTCCGGCGCGTCACCGTGGTCCAGCCCTCATCGTCATGGTCAGCAAGCAACGGTGTCGACGGTGACATCACCGGTAGCTTGATCTGAACGCGCCTAGGCTTCAAAACCTGCGTACACAGAGGAGGGGGAGAAATCACCATTACCTGATGCGCTGCCTGCCGCTGCGCTAAACATCTGGCCGCCCTCTTCGCTGCTCTCCCGCCGGACACCTCCAAGAGGTCCCGGCCATCCTCGGACGATGGCGTCGCGCAGAACCACGAGAAGCCACCCAAAGAGTCCTCCACCGCAGCGATCTCCCCATCCTCTTCCTCATCTTCGGTAGCTAGGGCCCAGAAACGACCCCCCAGCGCCGCTCCGCAAGCACGAACAGCCGGCGAGGAGTGATCTCCGATCGCCCCGCAGTCGCCTCGCTCCGGGAAAACCGGCATGCCGTTACCTTCGCCAGGTAATTGCAGTACATCACATCACCAAGCAAGGCCATTCAGGGACACGTACGTCAACCGGACACCGCAGCTCGGAGTGTTATGTATTCACGTTTCACGTAGTTCGAGTGTTCGACGGGATATGCATCACCTGTATGTCATCTTTGTCGGCTAAAAGCATGTCCCTGAAACAGTGACATACTGTCACAATGATACTGATACAGGGCATGAAATACCATTGGACCAACTCCACGGCCCATTTTTTTTGTGTAACAGTTTTGCATGTATAACAAATAAATTATGAACTTTTTAACGCAAAATTTCAGTAGACAAACGAATTTCTTTTTATAGCCACCCATAGCATGGTATGGGCGCGAATTTGGACAGTTTTTTTATATCTTATAAGACTGGGAAGGATGTAGATCACATGAAATCAAAAATGACATGCATATCGGAAATCTGTTTGCCAGAGTGTATAGATCTCGGAAATCGGCAAACATAGTTGTTTATGTTTGCCGAGAGTTCAAATGTAAATACAATCGGCAAATAGTCCTCACTTGGGAAAACGATAGTGCCATAATTTCGATGAGTCATGAGTTCTCTTTCTTTTCTTGTGTTCGTTATTTGTTCACAAAGGTGTTCACAAAGCCCAATGTGAGCATAACCTGCTCTTGTTTTTTTTTGCCTTACGGATTCAACCCCGTCTCGAGGAATGCTCTAAGTTGAACACTAAAGTTCCCTGTCTACTGGCTAGGATAATTGTCTATCTCTGTTATTTTTGTCGCTGGATCAAAAGTCTCATAGTACTCACATTGAACAATCATAAATGATTTAGTAAGACACGTGGATGCACTTCTAAGAGAAGACCAATCCACTGTTCAATAATTTTCAGTGTATTAATTGATAAACGTAGCTTCTTGGCACAATGTTATACATGACCTTGGAGCTATGGCCAATTATGCATCATGTCTTGTAGACACACATAGGCGCCAAAGGTGGACCTATTAATAGGCGACGCCATGGTAGGATAGCTGGCTCAGTCGGCTTTGAATACAAACCGTGTCCAATATTTGGATTATTGGCGGCAACCAAGTAGTACACCCGTCTCTAATTATAGTAGCTCCATGCTTTCTAGGAGTTGTGGCCTCCCCGGTGCACCTTTTCCTGTAAATATACTCTATATTCTGTAAAATTATATGGTACGCTTTCGCGTACTCTTGAAAAAAGTAACGCGTCCCACTCCATTCTAGTAAACCCATTCACGTCCTACGATCTATCCCATGAGTTGGCTATCACCTAGAAGAACTTAGTTCCATCGTGACCCTGCCACACCGTACAAACCTCGCCATGTCATGGTTGCGGTCCCCAGTGGCCTCCATGAAGATAGAGCAGGACCTCAGCCGATCCTTTTTATCTCCGCCCCGACTCTCTGTGTGCCGTGTAACTGTCGTCAGTTCAAATATGATCAGGATTCAGACTAAGATAATCTTTCGTTTTTTATCTTCCACTAGTTAGCGTGTACGTGCAACGCACGTCTACACAATACAACATAAGTTATATGAATCCGGCCTTTTTCAGCGAGTTACTGTTATATAGTTTTGTTTCGTCTCCATCTTAATTTTAAATGATAAATTGTACTACAAAAGCCCATGTGTTGTCAATCAAGTCAAGCTTCATTTCATGCATCTGTAACTCCAATACTCACAGGTCATAGCCAAGTCATATCAATCAACACATAATCTAATTCAAACAGAAAAATCATTTCTTGCAATATTCAAAATGAATACCATAATTGTAAGACGAATAATTTATATTTGCAAGGCTAAAGGAAGAATTTTCGTGTGGAACTACTATCTAATTCATTGCCGCGACATCAATGTTGTATCTCTACTTAACCAAAATAAATGTGGGCATCACCGTGTTACAAGCAACAAACAAATGCATATTATATTGCACAGTTTTCTCGCAATTCTAGTTTTATAGACCCCACGATGTTTGAAAGTTTGTTAGTGTTCTACCACTTCAAAAAATGTACGGGTGTTGGTGTTTATCTTTGACAAAAAAGTTATCATTCAGGTTGATAATTTGTTTGTCAGCAAATCGGTGTTAAGAGCAAAATAGACATGATGGTCAAGATAATGTTTGGTACTTTTAAGATAATTGTATGTAAACAAGTGTAGCTAGTATTTTTGTACGATAATAGGGGTGACATAAATCCCTGAACCTAGTTTGCAGAAACAGAAGTTGGTTGGCTGTTGTCCGAAATGAAAAAATGATTTAAGAAGATGTATTATGGCACACATACTTGATTTATGAAGATATCAAAAAGGAAATCTATGTTTGCTAAATGTCATATCTCACGTATCAATGGAGCAAACAGTAGATTACCTTGCATTGGCTGAGATGCCTAGAATGTGGTCAAAGAGCAACATACAAAACCATAGACGTTGTGTCCGGCCAAGTAAAGCATGGGCATTAAATCCTTCACCGGAGGCAGCCGTTGAACACTGTAATTTGTATAGTCTGAACCATTGTAATCTTCAGTAACTACTGTAGTCCCTAGTCTCTCAGATGCATGTGCATGCGTTCCCCTCTGTACTGCATATATGTACTACTAACCTTCTGCAGCAGCAGGTGCTTTGTCGCCATAATGCCTACCACCAAGGAGAGCGAGGGGTCATTTACAAACTAAAAAAAAAAAATTTGCTTGCTCCAAGTAGGAATTCAGCAATCTCTTCCTTGGAAGTTTTGCGAAAGTCAGAGGTGTCATAGAGTTCAAGGAGAGCAAGCGGGAGACGACAACAACAGTGCAGCGTGGCGGCGCCAGAACCGATGCAGGCGTCGTCAGGCTACAGAATGGTGACGGAAGCGGTAGAGAGCAGGAAGTTGGCGGGACATGGTACCGGTACAACACGCCTGCACGGGGATGGCGGCCGTGAGCACGACGGCGGAACGGCGCCTGCTCGGGGATGGCGGCCGTAAGCACGACCTCTCATGGAAAGGCGCGGACCGCAGTCGGCAGTCGGCACCATGTCTTCCGGAGCACTACCAACACCTCGTGCACCACGTGCCGCCGATCCATCTCCTCCCGAGCGCACAGATCGCTATTGTAGTTTTGATTCGATTTGTTGGATTGGCCCGCTGCAGTTAATTGGTGATATACAAGGCTGGCCAGCGACGGGACTGGGAAGCAAAGGAAGAGAGGAATCAGGAGTAACAATCTCATCAACGTGCGTGGCCTGCGGTGGAGCTTGGGTGGGACTGGGACTGGGACGTGAGCACTGACGTCATCTTTGCGGGGAGAACAAACGTCTATGCACCGTGTGATGTACACGGATGGACGGTTGAGATTCTATTTTCCCACTAAGTTCTCTATCTTTACTATTAAATGGCACTTCAACGTACGTTGGTACGTCGTCGTCTGCCGGTCTGCCCGACCATCGCACATCGTTCGCTCGATGGACCTCCACGCTCAGCCCATCTATCTCGGATGACCACATCTCGCCCGGCCCAGCAATCTGTCTTCGCCTCACAATAGAGCTCTGGATAGCGACAGTGGGTGGATTAGGGTTCCACTGCGCCGCCGCGGAAGCCTTTCTCCACCGCGTCCCATTGCTTGACTCCAATACCGCGTCCCTATGGCCGCCTAGAACCATTACGTACAGCCACGCCCTTGCACTACTGATGGCGGCGTCGGTCTTCGTCTGTCGGCGCTCCGGCGGTCACGTGTGGCGTTACCAACTCTCCGGCCAAGGGCGACGACACCGCATGTACATTTGATTTCATGCCGCTTTTCCCTCAGGCGAGTGACCGCTGGAGAAGACGATGCAGCCGGCGGCGGTGCTCCCGGATATTTCGGTTGCGACCGTGTGTCAAAATGAGCCATCAGTATTTGAGTAAACCTCCTTCTCTGAAAGTGTCTTTTATTTGGACTTCTCTGAACAGCAAGAACAATTATTCTCTGAATTACTTTGTGCTCATGGTCCTTGTATGATGTCTCGCTCAATGCTCTTGGGCTCTATTGTCTGAAATCGATTAGTGGACTTGTATGGACATTAAATTCGGAAAATAGGGCATTGATTGTGTTTCAGTTGAGAAATGATATATTGGAAATGGTACAGATACACTATGAGAGGTGCAGGTATCTTGAGTCAGAAATTATGATGCTAATTTGTATGAAGACTCTGAAAATTTCGCTCCTGTAATGGTTTTTAGGAATCCCAGTGCAACATTACTACTTTGCATCTCCTTTTTTTGCATGCATGGAGTTGAATATGCCACTTCAACAATTGTAGAGAGACTGGATTTGATATAGTAGAGAGAATCAAGAGTAATTAAGGTCAGCTCCCAAGCACATCAACTAGCATATTCGAGTCAGTCTCCAAGGAGAGGGAGATAAAGACCCTGTAACGTGTCCACAACATGTACAATCCACCCAAAACCCCTGAAATATCCATCCTATTCCTCTTGTTTCATGTAAATAGCTGTTTCTTAATACACTTGCCCCCTTTCCAGCTTGGAAATAGACTTCATAGAGATCTGTTTATTGCCCTTATTATTCTTGTTCATGTTTTTCCACGAGAACCATAATGTAGAGACACCATTGATCACATACAGGTGTTGACAATGTCATGCTTTGATGACAGGTTATTTTCCACAATTTTCAAGGTATCCCGTGTTTTGAATGTTAGTACAAATGCCAGTACCTTGTATTCGTTACATTTTTATTCTTCCTTTTAAGGCTTCAGAATGCTGCATATGGATCATATAATTTTAGACGGTTCACCTCAATTTTATGGCTTTGCAGGTTGTCGAAAGTAAGCTATTTCTCAGATTGGTAATGATGATGAACTGCTGATATCGGGAAGAAAGAAAACTGCAAATAACCGTTAACTGTGAGGGAGTAATAAAAAGTATTTTTTTTCTCGATCTAGCATCATCAGCTGGTGACCTCGTATTCAGAATACTCGGGGTCAAGCACTGTTTTCAGAGAGAAACTTCATTGGGAATGCGCTTGTTGACCTTCAACGCTGGTTGTATGGAAGATGGATCCGAGTATATTATATCTTGCCATACTAGCTGTTGCCAAGGCTTTTATAAGTCATTTAGTTGTGGGTGTTGCCAAGCGTTGCTCCTGCATGGATAAGATCAAGGATGTATCTGGAGTTGCTGAACAAGTAAGATATTTTATCTCTTTGTACAAGTATACTATCAATTTTCATTTGTCGGAAAATCTTAATCTCATCAGAAATGCTCAAAATATTATTTGTCAGAACATTCTCCAGATAACTGGGAGAATAATTTATCAACTCAATTTGTATGTATATGCTTGAGACTGAGTTTGCTTCATTTCCATGATAAAACCAGATTTTTTTCTTCTGAATATGAGATGCAAATTTATGGTTAAAATAATAACAAGAAAAAATTATAGCATAGTTTTGTTTGGTATCAGGTACCAGATCCTCTTTTGAGTTCAACGGCTGCATGGAAAGTATTTGGTTGCTCATAACAGAAAGTTATTTGTTTATTTCCAGGGAGATGAGCACTTATAAATGGCTATTAAGAGTTGGATAGAACACCAGCCTCTGTTACTGGATCCTCTCCAGTAGCCAGTCCAGAAAAAATCATCAACTGTTTGAAGTTTTACCACCACTGGAAGGAGCATGCGACTGATATTTGGGGATCTTCATGTGCTATTGTTGTTGCTACTCCACTCTATGAAGACATTCGATAACAGAAATCATTAGCCTTGATTATGTAGTTTTTTTGTCATCATTTCCCAGAAACTATAATGGTCTTTCTCACCAGGCAGGCTTAAATCTTTGAAGATGGATGTTTCTAAAGCGGTTGGTGTTGATATCATGTTGCATATATGGATAGAGGGTGATGATGGGTCTGCCTTAATGAATGAGATCATATGTGCTGTAGGTGCATATTCTAACCAAGTTGTTGGGCACTTAGCAAGAGAGAAGCCTGAAGGTAAGGTTCTTGAAGCATGGTCTGAAAGCTGTATGGATCAAGGTTAAAGATTTTTTATGTGTTAAGTGGCATCTCTAAGCTTCTTGTTGTGAAAGATGTTACCGAGATTATATATGCGGTTGTACAAAAAAAAAAAAAAGAGATTATATATGCGGAAGTATGTAGTTCCAAAGGTGGAGAAGATCATAGTGGATGAAAAGAAGGCAACACGTTCAAAGCTGATGGTTCTCACAGAGAAGATACTACTTTCCCCAATAAATATAGATGTAGAACTAAAGGCAGACAGTATTGACATATGCTACCCTCTTATTTTTCAAAGTGGAGTTAAGTATGACCTTAGGCCTGCTGCTTTCCCGCAAACCTCGCGAGGACACAAGCTAGACGCCGCCGCCCTACGCACCAACATCGATGCGACCTGCAGGACGTCGCCCTACAAACAGGGACGCCTCCGCCGCGCCGCGACGGATCCTCCGCCGCCCTGCAAGCCGTGAGAAATTCACTGGCCGCCGGCCGAGATGAATCTGGCGCCAGCTACGCCGCCGTGCCCTGCAAGCCTCGATGTATCCACCAGCCACGACGACTTCGCCGCCCTGCACGATGCGAGGAGATGCCGCTCTATGCTGCCTGCGACGACTCTGCCGAACAGCAAGCAGTCATGATGAATCTGGCCGTGTGCATCATTTTGATGTAGAGGCTGGGGCCGAGGCTCCCATTTCTAAAAAAAAGCAAGCAGTCATGATGAATCTGGCGCCCGCGACGCCTCCGTGCCCTGCGAGCCGCGATGAATCCACCGGCTGGGATGACTCTGCCGTCCTGCGCGATGCGAGGAGACGACGCCTCTGCTGCACCCGACGATGGTCATGATGAATCTGGCGCCCGCGACCCCTCCGTGCCCTGCAAGCCGCGATGAATCCACCGGCTGGGATGACTCTGCCGCCCTGCGCGATGCGAGGAGACGCCGCCTCTGCTGCACCCGCCGTTCGTCGTCTGAGCCCTACCGCTGCCACGACCGCTGTCCTACACCGCGTGGAGTTCTAAGCGCATCCTGCAATGCAGCTCCTTGGCGCCGCCATGTGCACAGCCTTCCCCACACTGTCTCGGCAAGGAGGATCTTCAGTGTCGACTTCAAGTTCAACGCCGGGAGCGTCTACCTCGCTCCAAGCCCGGTATTAACATGGTTGAAGCTTTAGAGGAAATTGACAATATGGAGACGGACGGTCATGACTAAGAGAATAGGGCTCATGAGCATAAGAAAGGTGAAGAAAGCAACCCAATTGAAGAGGTGCCCATCTTCCCTACTTGTTTCTTTTTGTTTCAGATGCTTTCAGTTGCAACTCCATAACTAATATTTTGTGAATTGGATTAGTCGATGTCATTTAATTCTATTAGCTGAAACGATTGATTGTATTGCTTAGTGTGCAAGGTTGTGGTTATTTCTGAAATTATATCTTAGGTATTTTGTTTTTGTAGGGGAGAACCATAGAAGCTCAAAGTTTATATAGTTTTTTGGTTGTGTGCAAGGCAGAGGAAAAACATCGTCCAACAGAGAATACCTTTTTGTTGTTGTTAGTTTATATAGATTTTCAGACTATCTTTGTTTGAAAGAGACAAATTTAGTTAAGTAGCATAAATTAAGAAGACGAGGTGGTTTTCGGCATGTATGGAATTTATTATTATAGAGCAGATAGAGTTGTACTAGAAATATTTGCCAACTGGAGATAATTTATTTAACACGTAAATTGAAGATAATTTATTTTACACGTAAAATTTAGCTGATGTGCTTCTACACGTTAATACCAAAAAGAGTCAACTATGATTCTACAAACGTAGTAATGGCAAGATTTTGTCCACAAACATAGTCCACCATGATTCTATTTTGGCCATTACTATGTTTGTGGACGAAATTCACCTAACGTGTAGAATTTTGGCCATTAACACCAAAGTAGAGCTTACCAGATTTCTTTTTTTTATATAGGCCATAAAAATTCGGTTTTTGAGAAACAATTTTGTGAAAAAACTTTATTTACTTTACACGTAATGTGAAGAAGCTCTTTTTTTTTGTTCTTTTATTATATATCAATGCATTTTAAATAAAGGGTGCATATGCACTCGGTAGCCCAAATGTTGTCCCCGAGTAAAATAGAATAAGCATGACTGGTTTGTATAAGTAGGAAAAGTTTTGGCCTATAGATGTTGGAGCAAAGGGGCAATACGGGATTAGCCAAAGGGTGATGGGAAGGAATGGAAGAAGATCATAATGGTTTAGGAAGTACGCATATAATGATTTTTTTATCAATAATGTTTCTGCATTTCTGTATATTGTCTCGTAGCAACTCGATATCGTGGGCTACGAGAATGACCATGGTGATTTGCTAGCGATTGACATATGTTGTTGAAGTAGGGGGGGGGGTATGGAATAGAGTTGCGGAGTTTTTCGAGTAGGGTGACCAAAAAAGAAATGCAATTGTAGGCCCGTAGCAACGCACGGGCATTCAACTAGTTTTATTAGTAGTGGAGAATCCTTAGTTAGCAGCGTGTTTATCTGGCCAATCTGTTCCAGCAGTCCAGGAAAAGGCCATCGATCACGCCTCCCATCGAGTCCCCTACACGGCCGTAATGGACGGGTACGTGTCCCAGCGCCTTTATGAGGGGTCCTAGCCTCCTAGGGCATACGATTATGAAATACTATGTGACTTATACACTATTTAATACTAGTTTCATGCATGCTCCAGATAACAGTAGCGTCTACACCTTGGTGCAAAACCTCCATCCGTAATCTCCTGTACTGGAATATATAATCAAACTTGCCCATCTTTACGAAATCACTATGCGTCGAGCGCGCGAGCGCTTGCTCGCTGCTGACGCGGTCAGAAGCCATAGCCGCGCGCGCACTTTAGCTAGTGCTGGCTCGCTGCTGCCATCTATTCCCTATTTTTTTTCACTGTGACGCTCGCACCTGGCTCGCTGCTGCCATTTTGTCGTGACGCTCGCACCTGGCTCAATCTTTTTTTATTCACTTTCTTTTCATTGGCGTATGTTTCTTGTACACAAGAACGAACAAAACATGCTGCACTACCATCCCAGAGAGACTGTAATGTTAACATTTATTTAGAAAAAATTGGACATCTTTTTTCTTCATTTTTTTAGGCAAGTGGTCTTCCGCAAGCATGTCTCTGCTATTGTTCCCCCTTTTTTTTAGCGCTTGAACGATTCATTTCCTCCCGCGTGTCAGCTATTACCTTATGTTCATTGTTATTCCCCTCTGTTATTTCCTCCTGCGCTATTTTTCTTAGTTTTTTTTATCCCTAAAGTTACAAAAAAAATGTACAATAATTTTTTTTTAACGAAACCTAAAAGTTCACATTCAAGTTTTCTGTTCCCTTTTTTTATGGAAACAAGTATTTCTTCTAAAATCATTTTTATTATGTCTTAGTTTCAATTCCTTTATCGGGGTCAGTGGATTTTCACCGAAAACACTATCGGGTTGTGACAAGAAAAAAACACTTTCTACTAGTATAAGAAATAGGAAAAAAATATAACTACCACTTCCTACTAGTATGAATATAGGAACATGTATTTGATTGGTAACTTCACTGCTAGTTCTTTAGCCCGATAACTTTTGTGCTAGGTATTTGGCAAATTTTTATTAGAGCATCTCCACTCGCGCCCCCCAAACACACCCCCACGGCCTCTTCCCGTACGGATGACCCCGAACGCGCCCAGTCGCGCCCCCATGGGGCCTTCCCGTCCGGACGCCCCCTTGTTCCCATCCGGCAAACCCAGCCCAACCCCGTCCCCCAGAGGCTCCCGTGGGGGCGCCGGACAAGAAGAAACGGCCGCGTGGCGTCCGTGGGCCCTCCCCGTCAATGAGACGACGTGCAGTCAAAGCGGCGCCCGGTCTTCGTCTTCTCCCGAGAGGGCGCAGAAGCGCAAGCGCCGCAGCGAGCCATCGCTTCTCCTAGTCCTGCAGCGAGCCGTCTTTTCGCCCAGTCCTGTCGCCCACGCGGCGGCCGCGCGTCTCGCCACGCGGGCGCCGGTGTTAATGTGCGGGCAGCCTTTCGGGCTGCCCCGCCGGGTATAAATTCTGCCCACGCCGCTCTCGCCGCGCACACTCTCCTCTCGCCGCGATCTGCCTCTCCCCTCGCCGCTCTCTTCCTTTCGCATCGATGCTCCCCCTCGCCGCCATGGATCCCCTCGCCACAAACGGCTTCCCCGCCGTTCTCTCCTCAAACACCAGGCGCGCGCCATATACGAAGCCTGGTACCCGTGCCCTCCATAAGAATGATATCAAGTGTGATGAATGGAAATCACCAACCTAAAAACCTTTTAAAAATGTTATCAACTGGGATGTATGCAAATTTCCAACCTAAAAACCTTTTAAGAATTATCAAGTGTGATGAATTAAAATTACCAACCTAAAAACCTTTTTTAAGAATGTTATGAAGTCCGATGAATGGAAATCACCAACCTAAAAAACTTTTAAGAATGTTATGAAGGTGGATTAATAAAAATTACCAACCTAAATACATTCTTCAAAATGTTATCAAGTGTGATGAATTAAAATTACCAAACAAAAACTTTTTAAAATGTTATCAATTGGTATGTATGAAAATTACCAACCTTAAAACATTTTAAGAATGTTATCAAGTGCGATGAATGGAAATCACCAACCTAAAAACCATTTTTAATAATTTTATGAAGAGGGATTAATAAAAATTACCAAACTAAAAACCTTCTTCAAAAGATTATCAAATGTGATGAATTAAAATTACCAACCATTTTTTTAAAGAATGTTATCAAGTGTGATGAATGGAAAACTACCAAAGTAAAAACTTTTCAAGAATATTATCAAGTGTGATGTATGAAAACTACCAACCTAAAAACCTATTTTTTTGAGAATGTTATGAAGCGTGATGAATGGAAATCACTAACCTAAAAACATTACAAGAATATTTATCAAGTGTCATGGATGGAAATCACCAACCTAAAAACATATCAAGGATGTTATCAAGTGTGATGAATGACAGTTACCAACCTAAAAACCTTTTTTGAGAATGATATCAAGTGTGATGAATGACAATTACCAACCTAAAAACCTTATTTTAGAATGTTATCAAGTGTGATGAATCAAAATCACCAACCTAAAATCCTTTTTTTAAAGGTTATCATGTGTGATGTATGAAAATTACCTACCTAAAAACCTATCAAGGATGTTATCAAGCGTGATGAATGAAAATTACCAATCTAAAAACCTTTCTTGAGAATGTTTATCAAGGGTGATGAATGAAAACTACGAAAGTAAAAACTTTCAAGAAATATTAACAAGTGTCATGTATGAAAATCACCAACCTAAAAACTTTATATGAATGTTATCAAGTGTGATGTATGAAAATCACCAACCTAAAAACCTTTCAAGAATGTTTTATCAAGGGTAATGAATGAAAACTACCAAACTGAAAAACATTCAACAATGTTATCAACTAGGATGTATGAAAATTACCAACCTAAAAACCTTTTAAGAATATTTATCAAGTTTGATGAATGAAAATTAGGAACCCAACAACTTTTTAAGAATGTTATCAATTGTGATGAATGGAAATCACCAACTTAAAAAACATTTTAAGAATGTTATCAACTGGGATTTATGCAAATTTTCAACCTAAAAAACTATTAAGAAAGTTATCAAGTGCGATGAATTAAAATTACCAACCTAAAAACCTTTGTAAGAATGTTATCAAGTATGATGAATGGAAATCACCAACCTAAAAACCTTTTAAGATTGTTATGAAGGGGGGAATAATAAAAAATAGCAACCTAAAAACGTTCATCGCCCAGAACTATAACAGTCTTTGGTTGTTTCTTATTGAGTATCTCTCAAAACGATGTGCCCCCGAACCTCTACTCCCGTCATGAAACCGGTTGTTTTCTTTTGCAGACCCGTCAAAGGTTGGATCCCATCTACATTATGTGTGTATGTGGGTGGGGGGGTGAAAGATGAATATTCAGACAGTGGTAATGCGCCGGTGCCGTCGCAAGGAGTCGCGCACTTACCAGAGACATACAATAATTTAGACAATTATTTTTTTTCTGCACCAGATGTTGGTAATTGTTCTACTAGATTTACAGTCTTTTTCCACTAGTTGGAAGTGGAAAAAAATTATACTAGTTGGAAGTGGAATTTTCTCTACTAGTTTTTTTTTTTGAAACGAGGCTTTAAAAAAAAATTTGGAACGAGGCAAAACAAGAAGGACGAGGCATAAAAAGAAAAAAGATACAACTCGAGTCGACGACCATGTCACCCGAGCAACCATAGCCGTCACTACCACTGCGGATGCAACCTCACGCAAGATGATAACATGGAGCCGCCGCTCCGACATCCACGCTGGCCCCAGGGCCACGCCCCTAAACTAGCCGCCGACCAAGTCGCCCTAGCAACCAAAGACGACACTACAACGGCGGAGATAAACTCAACGCAACAAGAAACCCCGGAGCCTCCGCTCCGGCATCCACGCCGGCCCCAAGGCCGTGCATCCAAACTAGCCGACGATCAAGCTGCCTTAGCAACCAAAACCGACACTAAACACGGTGGAGGCAACCTCAAAGCAAGTAATCTGTAGCCGCCACTCCGACATCCACGTCGGCCCCAGGACCGCGCACCACCTAGCCGACGACGAAGATGCCGCCACCAGCCACCAACACCCCACGGCTCCCACAGGCCGGTGGAACACCCAAGGCGAGGCCCCAAGAGGCAAGCGACGCAGGAGCGCCGCCCTCGCCCGATCCCGCGAGGGATCTAGGGTTTCCCCCGGAGAACCCGACGCGGAGAAGAGAAAGCAATGCCTCGACGACGCCTTCATGAGGACGCGGCGCTGGGAGGCGTCGCCGTCGTCGGCCCCGGTCGAGCACCGGTGCAGGGCTTTCGCCCGGCGTCGCAAACCCCGCAAATCGCCCCACGGGGACCGGCCTGACCACCAACACGCCATGTCGCAGCACCCGCGGCACCTCCCGCCACGGCCAACGCCATGCCAACTGCGACCCAAGCGCAGATCCGGGGCCGCTGCCCCGGCTTCCTCTTCCCCGACTCTCACCAGCCGTAGCACCTCCCACCAGAGTTGGGGCCCGGATGCCATCGATCCCGTGCTCGGAACGCCGCACCACGCGGAGACACCGGTCGGAGAGGACGTTGCCTCGCGGCACCATGCCGACAGGAGCTCCAAAGACACCACCTCCGGGCCAACGTAGCCTGCGCCCAGCGCCGGCTCGCACACCCAGCAGCAGCTCCGGAGGCGCACCGCCACAGCCAACCACCGACCGGGCCCGACGAGCCCAGATCGGGCCCGCCAGGCCCATTTGGGCGCGCAGCCTCCACCATACCGGAGTACAGCAGCAGCGCCCCAGCCCCTGCAGCACCACCAGCGGACCTCCACCGTCTGCAGACCTCCCGTCGGCCGCCGCCCGAGCCCGGCGGCCCGGCCTCTGATCCACCGCCCCGGCCGCCACCGTCCCGGGCCGGCCACCTCCAACCAGGCGCTTCCCTGACGTCGCAGACCACCGCCCTTAGCAGCCCCCCACCCAGCTTCTCCCTTGCTCCTCCATGCCGATGACGATGCCGCCAAGCCTCGCAGGTCGACGGAGCAGCGGCCGCCGCCATCCCCAGCCGTTGGAAGAAAAAACCCCTCCGCCGCCATCACGAGGGTGCGCGCAACGGTTGTTCGGCGACGCCCCTCCGGCAACAGCGAAGCGGAGGAAGTGTATTTTTTTCTACTATACAGTGGGAATTTTTATACTAGTTGGAAGTGAAAAAAATTATACTAGTTGGAAGTGGAATTTTTTCTATCTCCCACCCTTTTTTTCTTGCCCTAAAAAATCACTATCCCTAAAAGTGAATTAATATTGTAGGCCTTTTTTTTTAATGTATGACAACGATCACAGGAAAAATATTTTTTTTCTCACCATAAAAGAGGCGAATAAAGGGAATAGGCTCCTAAAAAAATCAGCGTATAAAAATTGGCTCGTAATTGTTTGCGCGGGAACTGGGTCGAAGGTAGCGTGCATGCAATAAAAGGGAAAAGCAACGTGCATGCGCGTCTCACGTAACCGGAAGAAAAACCGGAATTGCCTTGCATGCAACGTTTTCCGTCCGAAACATGTACAACAAACTAATCCCACATATACGGTTTATAGCCTGACGCAAATTAACGGATGGATGAGGATAGCTATCGTACAGAAAACATCGGATAGGAGCGCTCAAAAAAAAAACTCGCGATCACGCCTGGTCGGACCGCTCGACAGGAAGCGAACGATGGCGCGCGCGCAACGTAGCACGGCCCCCATCATTACATGATTTATGAGGTCATATGACTGAAAAACGTTGTACTGGTTCCCTTATTGCCAAATTAAATATTTACTACATGGCAGGGTTGGTGGGTGAATAACTAGAGCCGACTACGATCGTCCTCTTAAAATGCTTAAGAGATGAATGCTTCACGATATATACCAATACGGGAGAGCACGCCTTCGCCGTGCGCCTGCCTCTATATACTCAACACACCTCTCGATCAATTTGTAATGTTAAGATTAATTTGGTTATGGAAGCAAAATCTTGCATTCCATCAGTGTGGCACTTTTGTTGGGTACTCATCTCGAATTGGGAGTCACTGGGAAAGAGAGTGTTTCATATAGGTGAGACATTGTTCGATCATAGTAAGGACCATGTATAACAAGAAAATCTATTATTAGGCACCTTCGTTGTGCGGGCTGCATGTTACAACATTTCAGCGTTTTACACATGTGAACATCTGGAGCAAGGGAAACAGTAAGCGGAAGTCCAGAAGTTTGTGGTAATGGATGTTGCAGGCACCACCGTTATCCTATGCCACCAGGACGGCTGCATTCCCCGCTCATGTAGTTCATGAGGATGAAGAGCCACGCTAGCCCGCTGTTGCAGGTCGGTCATTGCCTCACCTTGTATGGCCTCTGCCCCACTTGTTATGTGTTCTCCACAACCGGAAGAGGGACTACCAATCGGAGACACATGGGAGAGATAAACGCTACCGAGGCGTGGTAAGAGCATGTCTAACAGGCCCCCTATAGCGCGGGCACCCCGTAAAATTCCGGCGGCATACGGGGTGCGGGCCAAAACGGCCGTCTAGCAGCCCCCGTATGCGGCCCGGCCCTTACGCAAAATTTAGGGGGCCTGCGAAATAGCCCCCGCCGCCCCCTACAAGTAGTGGGTGAGGGTCGGGGTGGGGGTCCAACCCCCCACCCGCAACCCTAGCTCCGCCGCGCGCCGCCGCAGCTCCGGTGAGCAATTCCGCGTCCCCCGCCGCCCCATTTCTCCTTCAACCGCCCCTAACGCCTCCGCCCTAACACCTCCACCTCCCGGCGATGAACTCCCCCAACGAATCGAGCTCCTCCACCGGCCGCTCCAAGCGCCGCCACGATCCGGAGACGCTCGAGGAGGCGTGGCGGCTCCACTGCAAGCATTCGATCGCAGGGAGCTGCCGCGCCGCCTGGAAGTACGCGGCGTGGCCGGCGAGCATGCCGCCGTCGCTGGTCGACTTCGCGGAGGAGGCGCGGCGGTGCAAGCGTTGCCGGCGACAGCGGAGGAGGAGGAGGCCGCGTTCGCGGAGGCCGTCGAGCTGTCCAAGAAAGAAGCCGAGGCAGCGGCGCGCGCGGAAGCGGAGGAGGAGGCGCGCGCCCTCGCCGACGTCGAGGCCTTCAAGGCGATGGAGGCTGTCGGCGACGTCGTCTTCATAGATTAGATTAGGCTAGTTAGGCTAGTAGATGGACGAGCTCGAGCTCGAGCAGTGTACCAGCAATGGTGATCAATAAAATCGAGTTCATCGGATTCTCCCGCGAAGTTTTAATTCAAACATACAGGGCGGCGATAGAGGGTCTGCTAGATGAACGCGTTCATCTGAGCAAAAAAATTCATCGATTTCGTGTGCAGGGTCCTCTACACGCGATTTAGGGGACGAAAATGTAAGGGTCCTGTTAGACATGCTCTAAGCGTGTACTTGGAGATAGAGGACGCGCTGCCGACCACAATGTTTGCGTAGGCTCACCAATTATTTGTCGTTTTGATCAATGAAAACGGAAATCCAATCCCTGATAAAATACTCAAACTAACATAGGGTATCTTCTGATGATAGAAATTATGGGTTTTGCCTTTGATTATCGGCGTTGCTAGGGATACTGGGATGTGATGCCGTTATTTCCACCCAGTGGAAGAAAATATGGTGTTTTATGTTTAAGTAGACACATGTGATCATCCAACATAATGTCAAACTTCTTCTTTTGTTTACAATAAATTATTTCTTACCGAGTATTATAATTATGTGTTGAAAACTGTCCGACACAAAGGCTAACAATTCAAGGAGATATCAAGAGAGAACCATGGCGGCAACAACCGTGGACAGAAGAAAATTTGATGACTCTACGGGAACAAAGAATCCCACTTGGTCTAGTTGATGACCTAGAGAAAATAGTCCGTATTAAGAGGAAGATGCATTGACTTTCTTGGGATAATTTGGCAAGGCCGAAGTGCCAGGGAGGTATGGGTTTTCAAGACATTCGGCTGTTTAATCAGGCATTGCTCGCTAGACAGGCTTGGAGATTTTTATCTCACCCTGACAGCTTATACGCACGGATCCTTAAGGCGCGATACTTCCCATCTGGCACCCTTCTTGACACTGTGTTCATTAAAAATCAGTCCCAGTCATGGCAGGGAATTGTTCATGGGCTTGAATTATTGAAGAAGGGCATTATTTGGCGTATGGGCTCAGGTTCTAGTGTGAAGATTTTCCGCGACAACTGGCTCCCAAGACCTGGTGCTCTCAAGGTGGATGGTAGAAGGGGCTCGGCAATGAAAAAGTGGGTCTCGGAGCTGATCGACAAGTAGACGAGGACGTGGGACAAAGGGGCAGTCCGTGAGTGTTGTTTTTATTATGATGCCGAAACTATTCTAAGTAGCAAAATCCCTGCACGCGCAACGGATAATTTTCTAGCTTGGAGTGGTGAATCAAATGGCACGTTCAGAGTGCGCTCTGTCTATAGGATTGGACGGAACCCAAAACTACAAAGTCTTAGTCCGGGGCACTCAAGCTCAGCACCATCAGGGGATCGGAAAATATGGGACTTAATCAGGAAACTAAAAGTCCCATCTAAAATCAAGATTTTCGCCTAGAGGGCGGCTTCGGATACGCTAGGGGTTCGCTGTAAATTATTGAAGAGAATGCCAAAAATTGACGCCACTTGCTTCATGCTTAAGTCACATGCACACTTGCCCACGGACTACGTGACCAGCTACGTGCCCATTGGGACCTCCCGCCTGAAGAGGTATTCGGTGTAAAGGGGGAGGAGTGGTTATTTCATTTGATTGGGAATTCGTCGATTGTCCAGAGACTGATGATTGCATTCACCTTGTGGCGTGCTTGGCATCATCGAAACAATATAGTGCATGGCGATGGGAAGCCATCTATTTCCGCCTCTGTTCCATACCTTGTTAACTACCACAATTCGTTTTCAGGTCTAGTCATCGAGGCTGCCGTGGCTTGGGTGCCACCAAGTTTTGGAACTATCATGGAAAATGTGGATCCTGGATGGAATCGTGGCTCGAGAAAACGCATGTGTGGGAGTCATTGTTAGGAATCACCTTGGGACCCCCATTGTGTCGGAATGGATATTCATTTCAGATTGCTCAAGCGCTGAAAAAGCTGAGGTTATTGCATGTTTAGAGGGCTTACATCACCTCATCTCTATGCGCCATTGGACGGCTATTCTGGAATTGCGTACTGGGCGATGATTCTGGAAGCACATGAACTACTAAGAGTCTATAGCGATATTTTGGTGGTTACAATAGATAGAGCGTGTAACGGAGTCGCCCATGTGTTAGCCCGTCTAGGAAAGAATGGTTATTCCAATCTTATTCGTGATGTAGTACCCGAGTGTGTTCGGAACCTGATCACGTTAGAGAGCACCTCGATGGCCCCGAATATTATGCCACCGGGTTGATCTGTACTTAACATCTAAAGGCAGCAAGTTTTCTTACGCACTCTTTTTTCTTTTAGGGTACCTAAGTGGACTGGAAGGTTTTTAATGAGGCGGACTTGCTTGCTTAATATATTGATTTTGATCTTAAAAAAAGATAACATGCATAATCATGCCGGTCATCTATGACACCGAGCTCTTCAAGATCACGCACAAGGCGGCGATGCCACACATGATTAGGTATTGAGGATGATTTGTCCATAAAGGTGTCCCGCTCAGCTGCCACAGTATGCACGAAGCACATGAGCACCATGGTGAACCTTCACGCTGATGTAGTCGGACGCCTTGGACAAGAGCATCGCCGAGCCCAGCACGTCGGTAGAAGATTGGATTGGATGCTTGGGAATATTCGTGTGTTGATCCGCGGTAGTGCAGCACCGATGAAGGGACCCGAGCAAGGACAGAAAAAAGACGCGCACGGAGGGAGGCAAGGGGGTGGCCACCACGTGGTCGGCTGCTTTGCTAACCCCGCACACCGGCAACATGAGCGGGATGCCGTCCCCTGTCCTGCACGAGTCTGCTACTTGGATAGGGCTTGCATGTCGTCTCTATGTTAGCCATCGCTGGCTCATCACAACGGTTGTGATTCCTCTCATGCATCTCTTTCTGTTGTGTGCGAAGGTTAGATACGTTCGGGAGGGTGGAAATAATACGAGATATTTTCACCTCATTGCCAATGGGAAGCGTTGAAAGAAATTGATCTTTCAGTTAGAACAGGATGAGGGTACAATCATCCGTCAGGAAAATCTGAAAATATTTATATCTGAGTACTATAAAAAACCGTTTGGGGCGCCGGCTCCAACGACGGTGTCGATGATTGAATCGAGAATGGAGGATATTACTAAGGTATCCGGGTTGGAGAATAATATTCTAACACAACCTTTTTATGAAGAGGAGGTGTTCGATGCTATTTCTGAGATTGAGTTAAATAAAGGACCAGGACCGGATGGGTTTGTGGCAGAATTTTATAAGAGATTTTGGGTGGTTCTTAAGGATGATCTTATGGCATTATTTTCACAGCTCCATGCTGGTGATTTGAATTTGTTCAAATTGAATTTTGGTGTCATAACATTGCTTCCTAAGAATGGAGACGCTGGTCGCATAGAACAATATAGACCTATATGTTTCTTAATGTTAGTTTCAAGATTTTCACGAAGATCGGGACGAATAGGGTGACGTCGATTGCGCAGAAGGTGATTAGACCTTCTCAATCGGCTTTTCTCCCAAGTAGAAATATTCTTGAGGGAGTGTTCGTGCTTCATGAAACGATTCATGAGCTGAAGCGAAAGAAATTGGATGGGGTCTTGCTCAAAATTTATTTTGAGAAAGCCTATGATAAAGTGAATTGGGCTTTTCTTCAGCAAACGCTCTGCATGAAAGGATTCACATCGCAGTGGTGTGCTTGGGTTGCCAGGTTTGTGCAGGGAGGGAGTGTGGGGATAAAAGTGTATGATGACATCGGTCATTTCTTCCAAACTTTGAAGGGATTGCGTCAAGGTGATCCATTGTCCCCTATTCTTTTTAATCTTGTCGCGGATATTTTGGCGGTCCTAATTGCTAGGGCTAAGGAGGAGGGTTAGATAGGTGGTTTTGTACCACATCTGGTCGAAGGGGATGTGTCGATCTTGCAATACGCTGATGACACGATCTTATTCCTGGAACATGACTTTGAAAAAGCGGTTGATATGAAACTGTTGTGGGCCATTTTTGAACAACTTTTGGGCCTTAAGATAAATTTTCACAAGAGTGAGATTTTTTGCTTTGGTAAAGCGAGTGATTCTCAGGAAGATTATAGACACATTTTTGGATGTGACGTCGGGAGTCTTCCTTGTAGGTATTTGGGTATACCTATTCATTACAGAAAATTACTTAATAAGGAATGGAAACCGATTGAGGATCGGTTTGATTCAAAGCTAAGTTCATGGGTAGGAAAGTTGTTATCCTACGGGGATTGCTTAGTGCTTATTAATTAGGTTCTTTGTAGATTACCGATGTTCTTTCTCTCCTTCTTTGAGATACCCGTGGGGGTAAGAAGAAGGTTAGATTTTTACAGGTCCCGATTTTTTTGGCAATGTGATAAACTTAAAAAGAAATATAGATTAACTAAGTGGAATATCGTTTGTCGTCCCAAAGATCAAGGAGGTCTAGGAATTGAGGTTCTCCACAAAAAAAACAAAATTTTATTAAGCAAATGGCTTTTTAAATTGTTAACTGAACAAGGTGTCTGGCAGGAGTTGTTATACAACAAATATTTACAGGGGAAGACTCTTTCTCAGATTGAAGCTAAGCCTACTTACTCACCCTTGTGGAAAGGTGTGATGAAGGTCAAGGATGATTTCTTCCCACATGTTACCTGTTTGATTGGTGATGGGAAGAATGTCAGGTTTTGGGAGGACATTTGGTTGGGACAGACGTCGCTAGCAATTCAGTATCCATCGCTTTATAATATCGTTAGGCATCGGAATGTCTTAGTAGCGGATGTTCTACGTGGGGAACATCCTAATATTTCGTTTCGGTGGTCTCTTTTAGGGGATAAACGGGAAGCTTGGTTAAATCTTGTGGAAAGATTGATAAGTGTGGATCTATCAAATCAGGCCGACTCTTTTAGATGGAACCTAACGCAATCGGGCGTGTTTTCGGTAAAATCATTATATGAGGATCTGATGAATAGTAACACTAGATTTCTACGTAAATATCTATGGAGACTAAAGGTTCCTTTAAAAATAAAGATTTTTATGTGGTTCTTGTACCGCAAGGACATACTCACTAAAGACAATCTTAAAAAATGACGTTGGTTAAGTTGTTCTAAGTGTGTCTTCTGTGGGGATGAGGAAATTGTGGAGCAACTTTTTGTTAAGTGTTCGTTTTCTCGTAAAATTTGACGGTTAATTCACTTCACTTTCAGTATTTCACCACCTTATTCGGTAACTAATATTTTTCAGAATTGGTTACATGGGGTGGATAGGGAAACTAAAGCTAGTATATGCATTGGTGTATGTGTTTTTTATGGAAAATTTGGAATTGTCGAAATGATGTGATTTTTAACAATTTGCAAGCTGGAAATTTTTTGCAGGTCGTTCAGATGCATAATTGGCATATGTTCATGCTTTTTCGCTGGATGATATTTGTTGCAACTTTGCAGTTTCCTTGATGTCTTTTTTTTGTATTTATGTAAGACGCATACTTGAGCGATTTATTTAATAAAAAGGCCATGTGCATCTCCTAAATGCAGAGGCTGGGTTAACCGTTTCAAAAAAAAAAATCTACCCGTTGCAACGATGCACGACATGGCCGTGCTGCGAGCAGTGTTCAACATTTTGTTTTAAGTTTATCTTTCGCCCCTTGGAAGAGATTCGCAAATTTCGAGAAATTAATCAAAATTCAAAGAAAACTACAAATATTTTGGGCCGATTTAAATTTGAATTCTTAAAATTATTTAGAATAATTAAATTAACATATAG
This sequence comes from Alopecurus myosuroides, assembly GCA_028641055.1. Classification (NCBI taxonomy): domain Eukaryota; kingdom Viridiplantae; phylum Streptophyta; class Magnoliopsida; order Poales; family Poaceae; genus Alopecurus; species Alopecurus myosuroides. The sequence continues at coordinate 503,443,521 of CM054059.1, forward strand.
ATATTTGAACTCCCAACCATGTGTAATTTTAACCGGACACTCAACCACCAGACGAAGCATAAGTTGTGATATTTATACTAGACTCCTCTCTTTTACAATAGTTGCGTATTTGACTTTTCAAACTCAGCCAAAATTTTCTGCAAATAATATTTTTTCTCGCCCAATACGAGAATCGTAGATTTCGCGAAAAATGTGACTGGTTTACGTACTACACTTGATTTAAACGGTCCAATGCTCGATTTTTATATATGCCTTCCATATAGTGGGCTCGGAGTTTCATTATGAGTACAAGGTCTCGCCATGAAAAAAAGCAACGATTAGTGGTTTGAAATTCAAAAGGTTTCCTATATATGCATTTCCCATCCTACAATCCAAATAAGTACTTTGGATATTTCATGTGTTTTAGGTTTGGTTTGTCATATCAATTCCTCTCTTATTCATATTACCAAGTTTTTCCTGTCTCCGTGAGATCAATGGATTTTCTATGTTGGGGTAATTTTCGAGATTAGAATTGTTCATTCTCTCCTATTAGATCGTTTCAGATTTCGACTAGTAATTTACATTGTGACACTATTGGGATAATTACACACATGATGTATTAATATCATGTTGCAACTCATTGAGTTGATGATTTATGGATAATTCTTGCGTTTGTTATGTTGCATATATGTTACTCCCTCCGTTTCTTATAGAAGGCTACTATCTCAATTCCTAGATACCAAGAAAACAAGCCCAACTATTAAATAACACAAATAACTATGTGGAAAACCTCTTGTGATTCGTAATAATTAAATGTATCGTATGTGATGTTTTATTCTCTATGGTTGCATGCCACATTCACATTAATTGGCACCACTATACGAGGTAAAATTATTATCAATTCTTTTTGGGAAGAGATGGTGGCCTTGTATAAATAGAAATTGTACTTTTGATTTTATACCAAGACAGAGGGAGTATATATATTTGTGATATATTAGATTTATAGCAAGTTGAGCGAAAAATAAAAAAAAAATATCGAACCTCGAGCCGTATTGCAATCTTCACCGATCCGGCTTTACAAGCTTTCGAGCTTCACCATAAGGCTTAGGTAGATCTTCTTCAACCTCTGAGTGGAGGCGAGCCTGAGCTGAGCCTTGCGTTGTGAAGCCCGAGCCAAGGCTCGAGCCTCGAGCTTTGTGTCCACCCCTACAGACGGACACAATATATTTTCCTTCAATAAGTAATACATATTTGATTACACACAACAACTACCACAATATTACATATAGTGTATCTAAATAACACTACCATCGCGATTACTAGTGCGACTAAGATGACAATCGATCCTACCAAATAGTGAAACCAAGCTTCCTTATCAATAGTATATCTTCTAATTTATCTATTTTGCAACCGGGTTGTATCCATCTTTATCTTGTGATAATGCACGATACTGAAAACATGCAACTCTACTTATATCTTTTCATCTTCGAGTATTTTGAGTCTATGCTTCAATTTACGATTGTGTTTTTCATGTAGATCTAATTTAATTATCGACGCATACTTGTAAGTCGGGCTTCACATCCGGCTAACATATTGAACCCTAATAAAAATATCTATGTCAAATTTTATGGATATATTATTGCTAAATATGAATCGAAATAATAGTGATCAAAAATATTATACCGATTCCGATTCGTTCAATGTATGTTAGCCGACGGAATTCAAAACCGTCTTACACAGGCACGCTACATCAAACAATTTAATAAATTAATCACATGTAAATAATTTTTAACTAAATAAAACTAAAAAATAAATCTAAATCGTGAAAAACATAAATATATAGATACGGCTGGAGAAGAATAAAGTAATGGAAGGCGGCGAGGGCGAGGAAGCGACGTCGTCGGTGTCAGCGCGGAGGAGAGCCAGCGAGGGAGCAGCGGCGTCGGGGTCGGCATCCAGTGGTGGTACAGAAGGATTGTCGGTGATGTAACAATCACCATCGGCGCTACTAGAAAGGCTTGGTGCGATGCTACCGTGTGCCATCGGCGGTGGTACAAAGGTTTGTCTGTGATGCTACCGTGTGCTAGAAGGGTTGCTAGAAAGAGGCTTTCAGGATTTTACAAAGGAACATCGGTGATGATACTATGGGCGGTCATCTGTGCTTTCCCAGCGGGATACGACAGATGCTGCAAGGGTTCCAGCGGTGCTGCCGAGGATGGCTTGCGAGGTCACTCTCCGCAGCTCGGAGTGACATGGCGATGGTGCGCAAAGGCAAAGCTGTGAGGGCTTGTTCATCAACAACGACATCTTCTCTGACGGCGGCGTCTTCCCCGGCATCGGCATCATTTCCAGCGACAGTGACGAGGACTGGTTAGAATCTAGGCGTCGCCATAGGCCTGTGTGAAGAGGGTTTTTTGTTTTTCTTTGGCTTTTCAGTGGTGAAACAAGTGGTGCACCGGTTCTGTTTCCATCGTTGACCAAGAAAAGTGACACGTATTATGCTCTCGACCCAGGTATTATGGGGGAAAATTATCCCAGGAACGCTTTGCACACTCCAAAATTAAAGTTAGTTTCACTTAATGAGCTTGGAATTAGAAAGCATGGTCACACTGGAAATAGAAAATAAACTCACAGAAAGATAAAAATAAAGATCACCATCTCAGCTTGCTTTGGAAGGACATATGACTGCCTAAACACGTGAGAACTATTGATTGTCCTTATATGGGACCCACATATTCAAGACAGGGTAGATTTCGAAAGGACATATGACTGCCTAATTAAACACGTTCTACAGACATATGAATGACATTGCCTCACAATATCATATTCGTTAGCTCTATATATATTCAACATGCATGTCTACATCACTCGAAATGTTAAGCTCAAGTAGTTTATTTGGTTATATGCAAGAAAAAATTGCAAGCACGTGACGGTATAGTATAGTGTTGGCGTAGAATTGAGAGTCATTGGGAAATCGAGCTTCTCATAAAGATGAAACAGACTTGGATACTGCGGTGGACCGTGTACGACTTGAGGGTGTGTACTTAGGCACCTTCGCTTCTGGGCATGTATTTTACAACCACTAGTGGAAACAACCCCTCTCGTCCAGGGGGCCGGGCCAATAGCTCCTGTGCGACGTGTTTCAGTTGAATTGGAAGGAATGCGACGTTTTTCGATGAAATAGCCTACGTGCGACGGATTGGAGGGAGTAAATAGCTCACGGCCGAACAGGCATTAAAACCTTAGTCAATTAGTTCCATTTGCGTTAAGACATGTCCTAACTAATTTGCCCCCAAATTAATTAGCACCGCATCCCCTCAAACTGCCCGCGCTCGAACTGAACTGTCCTGCCCGCGCTCATTTCTTCAGCTCTGGCGGCGGCGGCGGCGGCGGAGCCCTCTTCTCGGCGGCAGCGGATCTGCTCCCCTTTCGGCGGCGGCGGCCATGGTGGTGAGTGAATAGCAAGCATCTAGTCCCAATTTCCTGTGCATGTATGTAGATCTGAGCTCTGTTTTGCTTGTTCAAACCGATAGAAGGTGAGAGGTGGCGGCGCGGTGAGGGGAGCCCGTGGTCAGGTCGAGAAGGAGCTGCCAGATTCAGCTTCGAACAGGTAATGCGGCCCCTCCCGCCCTTTTGTTCATGCGATCCTTGCTCTGTCTGACACTGCCGCCTATAATAGAGGGGATGCTGCTGAAACCTTCGAATTTGTAATCAATTTCTTTCCATCGACGGCAAAATTAGTTGATGGTAGCATTCAGAGTATCGAGAGAGACACAACTGTGAAATGGGAGGTTGATTGTGCAGAGATTGATCCCAATGAGCTACGGTCGATGGAAGAGAAGGCAGTTAGGAAATTAGTAGAAAAAATTGGGGAAACAGTGCTTTGGGGTCCAGATCAAGAGGTTTCAGTATTGCGGTACGATGCTTTCAAAGAAGAGTATGTCAGAATTGAAGATGGTGAAGATATTGTTGATGAAATCGATAGGCAAGAGGGCTGGGCAAACCTCAGGGCTGAATTTTTTGCTGAGCTCGTTGATCTGAATGTTGACTCGAAGGTGGGTTATGTGCCGTCACAGTTGGCTATGCAGGATGCAGATGCTGATTGGGCTTCACAGAGGCATATCGTTCCCATTTTTACTGATCTGACAGTAATAAACGATGGGGCTAATGTAGATGCAGAAGAGGGAAATGTTGCTGTTGTTGATTGGAATGCAGTTGAGTTGGAGGAGCCTACTGATTTGGTCATTGCACCAATTGCTGACACTGAGATGGCCAAACTATTTGGCATTCCAGTCGATGACAGAGATGAGGAGGAGAGGGATGAAGCTAATACAAGTGATAATGATGACAGAGAGTTGAGTGATGTAGATGAACAGTTGATGGAAGATGCTGCAGATGATGTAGATGATGCAAATGATCAAGAGCTGGTGCATGTGTATGACAAGGAGAACCCTGTCATTCAAGTGGGGAAGTTGTGGCCAAACATGGAAGAGTTCAGGTTGTCTTTCAAGACTTATGCAGTCAGACATCAGTTTGATGCCAAGACATTTTGGACTGATCGAAAGAAGTTTTATGCTAAGTGCAGAGGTTTTGATGGTAGTGGTAAGAAGGCTTGCAAGTGGTACATATCTGCTAGACTGCAGCCTGATGGAAGTACTGTTAGAGTTAACCAAATCCCTTATAAGCATACTTGTCTGACAAGTTCACAGAAAAAATCAAGCATGACATCACAGATTTGGGTTGCAGAAAAGATAACTCCAATTTTGGCCAGAACACCCAACACTACTACCAAAAGACTCCAAGTAGACTTGGAAAAGTTATACCCCATTAAACTGGCTTATACCACAGTGTGGAAGGCTAAACAAAGAGCAATGAAGCATTTGTATGGTGATTGGGTAAACACATTTAGGCTGCTTTACAATTTCAAAGCAGAGGTGGAGAAAAGGTCACCTGGCAGTGTTGTCGAGATAGATACCGAGGTATCAGAGGATGGCAAGGTTTATTTCTCCAAATTCTTTATGGCTTTAAAGCCTTGTATCGATGGCTTCAAAGCAGGATGTCGTCCATATTTGAGCATAGACTCATCATTTTTGACAGGCAAGTGGAATGGTCAGTTAGCAGCATGTAATGCTCTAGATGGACATAACTGGATGTTTCCAGTTGCTGTTGGCTTGTTTCAGTCAGAGACAGAAGCTTCATGGACATGGTTCATGATGCAGTTGAAAAGATGCTTAGGGCCAGTGTCACCTTTGGCAGTACACACAGATGCATGCAAAGGTTTGGAAAATGCAGTTAAAAATGTGTTCCCACATGCTGAGCAAAGGGAGTGCTTCGGCCATTTGTGGATGAATTTGATTAAAAAATTTAGAGGAGATGAATTTGGGAGGATGTGTCCAGCAGCAAGATCTTACACTAAACAGACACATTCATATCATCTTAATAAGGTAATGGCAACATGTGAGGAGTTTGGTACATGGTTGAACACCTACCATTCTTTATTATGGTACAGGTCTGGATTCAACACTGCCATCAAGTGTGATCATATCAACAACAATTTGGCAGAAAGTTTCAACAACAAGGTGAAGCAACTAAAAGATTTGCCTGTGCATGACATGGTTGATCAAATCAGGATCATGCTCATGCGGCTGTGGAAATTGAGAAAAAAGATTGGTGATTGTTTGCAAGGTGATAAACTTCCAGCAGTGGTGCAACAGGTGGTCAACAGAAGCAGAGGTCTTACACATTTGTCTGTTGAAAAATCATCGTTGTGGGGTGCTGAAGTTAGAGATAACAAGACTGGAAGAAGGCATGTTGTTAACACAGAATTGCATGATTGCAGTTGCCTAGAGTGGCAGGCCACTGGTAAACCATGTGATCATGCAATTCTTTTCTTAGCTGGCCAGCACAAGATAAATATGCATCCATATCTGCATGACTATTATTCAGTAGCAAAATTCAAAGCTGCATATGCAACTCCAATTCCACCTCTTACAGATCAGAAGCAGTGGCCAGAAGTGCCTCTTGAATTTTCCATGTGTCCTCCTCTAGTAAAAAGAAAGGCAGGCAGACCTAAACAGAGTAGATTCAAAGCATGGTTCGAAAAAGGTGGGAGTAGTAAGAAGGGCAAAAAGGACAAGAAAGATGAAAACCCAAAAAGGGGCTCAAAAGGGTAACAAAAACAGATGCAAGAGGTGCCAAACACTGGGGCACAGAGAGGGATCAAGGCTATGCATTTTCTCTCCTCCTAAACCCAGAAAGTATGTGCTTGTTTATTTGTGTTTGTTCATATTTTAGTTTTTTTTTCAATTATAAAAATGTGGCATTCTTTCTTGTTTTCAGGAGGAAGTTTCCAAGTCAGCCTATTGTTGTTGAACAGTGTTGGCCAACAAAAAGAGCAAGAGTCAGTGGCAGCAGAAGGAAATCAAGTCAGTGGCTAGAACAATTTGGTGCTCAAACTGAATTTGAAACTGCTGGTGTCACTGGAACTGAAGAAATTGCAGTCGAGACTGTCGAAACTGCTGTTTCTGAAACTGTTGTCACTGTCGAAACTGAACCTGAAGCTGCTGTCGAAACTGAACCACAAACGGAAGCTGAAGCTGCTGTTGTCATTGTCGAAACTGAAGTTGTGCACAGTGTCGAAACTAAATCTGCTATCCCCGAGTTTCATGAGGTGGTATCATCGTGGTCCCCGAGTCCAGTGAAAAAAACCAAGATGATGAGTGAACTTGTGTGCGTAGTAGAACCAAAAAAACCAAATGGTAAGGCGAAGAAGGGTACACGTCGTGGTCGGAAGAGATAGAACTGTTGATCATTTCAAATTTATGGCATGTAATAACATTTGTTGGGCACATGTTTCCATCAAAACTTATTTGGTTATTGTTTGGCATGTACCGGGAACTTATTTGGCATGTAATAATATTTGATGACAAATTCAAATTTAGGTTCAAATTCAAATTTTGACTCAAGTTGAACTTATTTGGCATGTAATAATATTTTGATGTTTCAATGCTACCTCAACTCAAATGTGATTTTTATCTGATCATTCTGAGCTCTTTTGTTAAGTTGGACTCATAGTCATGAAAAATGTGTTTCAAACGGCCTCATAAGGTAGGGTAAACGCCCCCCTTTCTAAGAGGGTTGTTTTTTGCATCTTCTCTAAATCATCCAAATAAAATTCCCACACCTCTCTCGTACCTATATAGTGTAAATATGAAGTCTCATTATTTTTTGAATTAATTTTGTATTTTATTCTTTTATTTTTTCTGAAATCATTATTTAATTAAAAAACACATATTTTGAATCTTATTTATATTTATTTTTGGTTCCTACACGACATAATAATACTATGTGCTCAAGTTTTCTTAAAATCCATAATAAAACATATACATATTTACTTATGATCTAAAACACACAACATTTGCTCTTTGAAATTCATAGTACATGTACAAGAATCTCATATTCTCAAAGGCATTTTCATGTAATTGTACATAAACCATGTTTATAATTTTTTTTGGTTTCTATACAACATCATACGACTATGGGCGAAAGCATTTATTTTTTTGATTTTTTTTGAATTAGTTATGATCTAGAACAAACCAACTTCGATCTTCGAAATCCATACTACTCTGTACAAGTTTCCCATATTCTTGAAGACATTTTAATGCAATTCTATATAAACCATGGTTATATTTTTTTTTGGTTTGTATGCAACATAATAATACTATGGGCCAAAAGCATTTCTTTTTTTGATTTTTTTTAAATTATTTGTGCTCATTTTAAAAAAAGTCAACGTTTTCACAAAAACGTTGACCGACTCAAAATCAAAGTTTTTAAATTTTTTTTGATTTGTATGCAACATAATAAGACTAAGGGCCAAAAGCATTTCTTTTTTTGAATTTTTTTGAATTACTTATGTTCAACCCTAGCTCATTTTGTCAATATCGTCAACGTGTGATTTTTGGTTTTAACATTTGGATGTAACAATTTCGCCATTTTTTATAGCAACCTAGTTGCATAAGTAGACAATGTGCGCTGGCTGTACATAGTTTTGATTTTTTTTGAATTAGTTATGCTCAACCCTAGCTCATTCCATCAATAGCATGAATTGTATGAATATTTTTCATTGCATCGTGGATCTAACAAGAATACAATTTTTATAGCAACATAGTTACATAAATAGACAGTGAGCGAAAGCCGTTTATTTTTTTGATTTTTTTTAAATTAGTTATGTCAAACCCTAGCTCACTGAAACCCTAAACCCCGGAAACCCCATAACCCCGGAAAACCCAACCCGGAAACCCCAGCTAAACCCTAGCTCACTGACGCCACCGTGTGCACGTGACGCACGCCCCCGATCCGCGTGTGCGCTCGTTCTAGATGCTGATTGGCTCGTTGTGCATGGATGGATTCGTGCGCGCTGAGTGGCTGGGGTTTGGATCGGCTCGTCTATTCGATCTAGACCGTTCAACAATATCCGGCGCCTGACGTTGGTTCGGTGCATGGAACTGGCGTACGAACGTGTTCATTAGTGTGTTTCTCCGTTCCGTGTGTGATCGGGGCCGCCTGCCCGTTGCATGCATGCATACGCGTCGCATCTAAGCTATTAACACACTGAACGCGGTGATCCATGCAGTCTGACTAGCGTGCTCCAGTGATCGACGAGACACCTCTTGACCCAGTAGAGAAACGCGGGCACGCGAACGAAGGGACGCATCCATTAATGTCTTACCTTCTATTTAATCCCTCCTCTAACCTTCATCTTCCTCACGCCATTCTCCACTCGCATCACATCCAAGCAAGCCACCGAGCAAAGCACGCACCACATTCAAGCAAAAGCAAGCATGCAGTTCACCGGCCAGACCTTCCTCGCGCCAAGGACCGTGCGGGAGAGGCAGTACCCCGCAGGGGTCGTCGTCGAGGACCAGCTCCGCGTCTGGGCCATGTCTCGCTGGCGCGGTGCATCGGAGCTGGTGGAGGTCTTCCTTCGCGCCCTCTATCGCCACATGCCGCCGGGCACTCCGCGCATGTTCACCATCGACCAAGCCCGCCCGGGAGGAACGGGCATCCTTGTCCGCTTCCGCAACCCCTACGATGCGTACCACCTCCTTGGTCGGGTCTGGTACGGGGGGTGCGAGTTCATCTGCTTCACGGCGTACAACTTCTTCACCGACCTCGACAGCATCTGGCCCAGCCGCACCGCGATGCACACCCTCCCCTACAACTTGGGGCCGGCCGCCGACGACGAGGAGTGAAGACGGTGCTCTCCCCTCCATCTCGATGGTGCTCTCATGGCGGTGATCTAGGCGTGATCGTGTCGTTCGAGTTTCTACCGTTTTTTTTTTCTTTTAATCTATGTTTAGTTGGGCCCGTGCCCGTGTCGTTCGAGTTTAATCTATGTAACCATGCTACTACTAGTATATATCGTTTGCTACCAATTGTCTCCCTCGTTTTACTTGTGTGATCAGAGTGTGTTACTGCGAGCGTCCGTTCTAACGAATAAGTTCAACTTGAGTCGTAACAAAAACATTCGGCGAATAAGTTCAAATTCGGTGAACAAAAACGAGTGTGTTAGAATGGACTAGACTCGTAACAAAAATATTCGGTGAACAATACATGCAACTCGTAACAAAATATTTATGAAGTAAATAATACAAAAATGAAAACGAATCCAATTTGTTGGGCCTACAAAAATGAAAACGAACCCAAGACATGCAAAACAAGTAAAACAATTGTTTTTACAAAATATTTCGGTGAACAATGCATACAACTCGTAACAAAATATTTATGAAGTAAATAATACAAAAATGAAAACGAATCCAATTATTTGGGCCTACAAAAATGAAAACGAACCCAAGACATGCAAAACAAGTAAAACAATTGTTTTTACAAAATATTTCGGTGAACAATGCATACAACTCGTAACAAAATATTTATGAAGTAAATAATACAAAAATGAAAACGAATCCAATTATTTGGGCCTACAAAAATGAAAACGAACCCAAGACATGCAAAACAAGTAAAACAATTATTTTTACAAATTAAAAAAAGTCAAATCTAGGCAGGTGGGTTTGTTTTCTCTTTGGGCCTAATTGTTGGGCCAACTACACTCTTTCGGCCTTTCTTCAACTACTCTTACGGCATGAGAACGAATAAGTTTTTTTCTACTGAAACTGAACTTTGGTGACTGCACTGAAACTGAACTTCAACCTCTAAGGGCATATTCAAATTTAACATCAGACACTTCACTGAAACTAGCACGGCGCACAGATTGCTACCTCTGCATAGCAAACTCTAAAATCTAGATTAATCTAGTCCATTCTAACGACGGATGAACAAGAGGTAAACAAAAAACAGAGCAATGATACAAGAATAGAATGCTCCTGACATGAGATTCGCTTGCTTCTGCAAATCCACCATTTGCTTTAAAAACTTCTTGATCTTCTTCAATTCCTCGTTTACTTCGGCCTCCACGGGCAGTCCAGCAATAGGGCGCGTGATCCTCGCCGCCGGCCCTCCTCTGCCCGAGCTGACATCGGGAGCAAACCCACCTAGATTTGGATCTTCAATGTGGCCCTCAAATTCAAGCCTAGCAACGTACTGATCGATCCACTCAAAGTGCGAACATTTCTTCAGCATCTGTAACAGTAGACATGAATCTAGATCCCAAAACTGAGGAGAAAAAAACGCGAATTGGAATGCCAAATACTCCTATCATCTCTCTCCTCCTCATCTCAGTTTTAAGATCTTACCTTGCCATCCCGTCCCATCATGGGAATGCTCAAACAGGACACAAAATGGCGCCCGAGATTTCCATTCTCGTCAGTTTTACTGACCCTCCGCTTCAGAGCCTCTGGCCGTGGGCAGTCCGGGCACCTTGTCATCGGAACTGCACCGTACTCTGGCCATCTTGACTGCGTGGCGGAGGAGCTGGACATCCCGTGCGCCGTCGCCGGAGACGAGGAAGAATGGGGAAAGGGAAAGAAATGGCACAGACACCAGCTCGGGCACGGGCGCAGCCCTGTTTTAGATTCACTGTCGTGGGTCCCGCGCTGCTGAGGTGGATAAGTTGTGGGGCATAGGCGCATCTCTGTTTTTGAATCGTGAGGTGGGTCCCACGCTGCTGAGGTGGATAAGTTGTGGGTCCAAGCGTCGCATAACCCTAACAGCTAACCGATCAGCTCCGCTTAAGAACCATGTTGGCCGTGAGCTATTTTCTTCTTCCAATCCGTCGCACGTAGGCTATTTTATCGAAAAACGTCGCATTCCTTCCAATTCAACTGAAACCTGTCGCACAGGAGCTATTGGCCCCCAGGGGGCCGGGGGGCAGCTGTCCCGGTTGCAACCAAATCCGGGACAAATGCCCTGCATTGGTCCCGGTTCGTGCGCCCGGGGCAACAGGAATCGCCTGGGCGCATTGGTCCCGGTTCGTGGGGGGAATATCGGTCCCGGCTCTTGCCACGGACCGGGACCAATGCCTAGCCACAGGCCACGTGGCACGCGCATGACCTGTTGTCCCGGTTCAGTCCACGAACCGGGACCAATGCCCCCTTCCCCTATATATACTGCCCCAGCCCCCCCTCCTTTCATCTTTTTTTTTTCCTTGGAGGTGTGAGAGAGTGTGGTGTTATAGTGTGTTTTTTTACTATGCACACGAGGTGTTCGACGAAATTCCCGAGACGCACACAAGCTCACTGAAAATGGTATCTTCGACCGAGGTTAACAAATTATCTTTTTCATCTGTAAATGATACATAAAAAAGTATTATTTGTCGATGTACTGTGGTCATCTCTGTATTAATATGTATTTTGATAAACTTAATTATATGATGCAGATGGATGCACGGCAGCGATGGATGTACGGTGACCGACGCACTTCCGAGTATATGGCAGGCCTGAATGCATTTCTTGCTGTAGCTCAGGCGAACAAAGATAATGGCTTCATGTGTTGCCCATGTGTTGATTGTCGGAACGTCAGAGAACATTCTTCCGAAAGAATCCTTCACGGCCATCTACTTCGGAGAGGTTTCATGCCCAGCTATAATTGCTGGACCAAGCATGGAGAAAGAGGGGTTGTGATGGAAGACGATGAAGAAGAAGAAGAAGAAGATCCTTTGTTCCCTGAATACGACGATACTGCAATGGAAGAGAATGCAGAAGAAGGAGGTGATCAAGAACAGGCATCAGAAGAGCCCGATGATGATCTTGGCCGAGTTATTGCTGATGCAAGGGAAGACTGTGAAAATAAATTGGAGAGGTTGAAGCTGGACAACATGTTACAGGATCACAAAAAATTGTTGTACCCAAATTGCGAAGATGGTAGCACAAAGCTCGATACCACACTGGAGTTGCTGAAATGGAAGTCACAAAACGGTGTGACTGACAAGGCATTTGAGAGTTTACTTCAACTAATGAAGCCAAAACTTCCAAAGGATAACGAATTGCCTGGGAGTACGTACGAAGCAAAGAAAGCTCTCTGCCCTCTAGGATTAGATGTGCAGAAGATACATGCATGCATTAATGACTGCATTCTCTTCCGCGGTGAGAAGTACGAGAATTTGGATGAATGTCCGATATGCACTGCACTGCGGTATAAGATCAGAGCAGATGATCCTGGTGATGTTGACGGCGAGCCCCCCCGTAAGAGGGTTCCTGCTAAGGTGATGTGGTATGCTCCTATAATACCACGGCTGAAACGTCTGTTTAGAAACAAAGAGCATGCTAGGTTGTTGCGATGGCACAAAGAAGACCGTAAGAACGATGGAAAGTTGAGGCACCCTGCCGATGGATCGCAGTGGAGAAAGATCGAGAGAGACTTTCCAGACTTTGCAGGAGAGGCGAGAAACTTATGGTTTGGTCTAAGTACAGATGGCTTTAATCCTTTTGGGGAGCAGAGCTCCAGTCATAGCACTTGGCCTGTAACTCTATGTATGTACAACCTTCCTCCTTGGTTGTGCATGAAGCGCAAGTTCATTATGATGCCAGTTCTCATCCAAGGCCCGAGGCAACCTGGCAACGACATTGATGTGTATCTAAGGCCATTAGTGGAAGAACTCTTAGAACTGTGGGGCAAACCAGGTGTACGTGTGTGGGATGAGAACGAACAAAAGCCATTTGACCTACGGGCGTTGCTTTTCGTGACCATCAATGATTGGCCAGCTCTTAGTAACATTTCCGGTCATAAAAACAAGACTGACAGTGTTTTTTTTGATAAATGTAAAAAGGTTGTATACCTGGGGCATCGTAGATTTCTTCCGATCAAGCATCCCTTAAGGAAAAAAGGAGGGAAGCATTTCAGAGGTGAGGCAGATAACCGAAAGAAGCCTGAGCTCCGTAGTGGTAATGATATATTCGATATGGTCAAGGACCTACAAGTAATCTTTGGTAAGGCTGCTGGCAGCCAACCAGTTCCGTACGGCCCTGATAAGCGGGCACCCATGTGGAAGAAGAAATCTATATTTTGGGAGCTACCCTATTGGAAAGTTTTAGATGTCCGGTCTTCGATCGACGTGATGCACGTGACAAAGAATCTCTGTGTCAATCTGCTATGCTTCCTGGGCGTGTATGGGAAGTCAAAAGATACGCCTGAAGCACGGGAGGACCAGCAACGTATGAAAGACCCAAGCAACAAGCACACAGATACAGGGCGCCATTCCTTAAGCAGCTACGCTCTTACTAAAGCAGAGAATGAAATATTCTTTGAAGTCCTCTACAGTATCAAGGTTCCGTCTGGCTTCTCGTCGAATATAAAGGGGATAATAAACATGGCAGAGAAAAAATTCCAAAACCTGAAGTCTCATGACTGCCACGTGATTATGACGCAGTTGCTTCCGATTGCATTGAGGGGGCTTCTACCGGAAAATGTTCGAGTACCCATTGTGAAGCTATGTGCATTCATGAACGCAATATCTCAGAAGGTAATCGATCCAGAAATTCTGACAAGATTACAGAGGGATGTGGTCCAGTGTCTTGTTAGTTTTGAGTTGGTGTTCCCACCATCCTTCTTCAACATTATGACTCATCTCCTTGTTCACCTATGTGAAGAGATTCATATTCTCGGTCCGGTATTTCTACACAATATGTTCCCCTTTGAGAGGTTCATGGGAGTCTTGAAGAAATATGTTCATAACCGTGCTAGGCCAGAAGGAAGCATCTCGAAGGGCTATGGAACAGAGGAGGTCATTGGGTTCTGTGTTGACTTTATTCCTGATCTTAAGACAATTGGTGTTCCTGAATCGCGGCATGAGGGGAGACTGAGGGGAAAAGGAACGCTGGGAAAAAAACAATGATACCTAGGGACGGGCATTCTTTGACCAAAGCACACTACACAGTTCTACAAAATTCTATGTTCATGGCTACGTATGTCGAGGAACACAAGAATATTGTACGGTCTGCAAACCCGGGGAAGGATGACTCATGGATTAAACGCGAACTCATGGAGACTTTCGGAAGTTGGTTGCAAATACGTCTTATAAATGACACCACTGTTGAAGATCAGCTATACATGTTGGCAGGGTCACCATCTTCGACTATTGGGAGTTTTCAAGGGTACGAGATAAATGGGAATACATTTTACACGAGCTCCCAAGATAAGAAGAGCACCAACCAAAACAGTGGTGTCCGCTTTGATACAACAAACGAGAATGGAAAAACTGACACATACTATGGTTACATAGAGGAGATATGGGAACTTGACTATGGACCTTCTTTTAAGGTCCCTTTGTTCAAGTGCAAATGGGTCAACCTGAATGGAGAAGGGGTAAAGGTAGACCCGCTTTATGGAATGACAACAGTGGATCAACTGTATTGGTTACAATGACGAACCATTCGTTCTAGCCAATGATGTGGCTCAGGTCTTCTATGTGAAGGACATGTCTTCCAGACCGAAGAAAAGAAAAAATAAGGGAACAATTTAATCATACGATGAGCCGAAGCGTCACATAGTTCTCTCAGGGAAAAGAAACATCGTGGGAATCGAGGACACGACAGATATGTCAGAAGATTATAATAAGTTTGTTGAAATTCCACCCTTCACAGTGAAAGCTGACCCCACCATCCCGTTAAATAATGAAGATGCTCCATGGTTACGGCCGAAGCGATCATAAGCAAGGGACACGAAGAAAATTCAGAAGACTAGATAGGGATGTTGTTGGTGATGTGTAATAATAAACGTGGAATACATGATCATAGTTCTTATAACGTAGTATGAACGAGATTTTGTTAGCCAAAATGATATTTATACATATTATGTGATTATGAATGGAGTAGGTGCAAGTTTGACCAATAATTTGTATTGATCGGTCAAAAGCTGGCAAGCATTGAGTGCTTGACAACTATGACCAGTCTGACTTCATTATTATTCCAACCAGCGGCACACACCCACCCACTTTTCTGTTTCTCTCTCCTCCGTATGTTGGTGATGTGTAATAATAAGCGTGGAATACATGATCATATAGTTCTGTTTGATCAGTATTTTGTATTGACCGGTAAAAGGCTGACAACCCAAACTAGGCAGAGGAGAAGTAGAATCAGGTAGAGAAACATTAGAGCCGATGAGAAGTACAAATAGCATATGGAGAGAAACAAGGTTTAAAAGATATTGCTAGGTGCTTCCGGCCAAAAGATTATCAAATCAAAGTTTTGAAATTCTCAAATCAAACCATAAGTTCACAAAGCATACGCAAACATGGACCGTTACCAACCTGAGCCGCAAGGAGCAGTAGAGCAGAGCAGAGCAGACTCTAGAGGATGGACAAGCAGCCAGGACTGACATCGACTCTAGAGGATGAACAAGCCACCCTACTTCTACTATGAAAATGAGGCCCTAGCTCCAAAAAGTGTATGGGTGGAAATTTCCAGAAATTTGTATGACATAGAGCCGGAGTTTGTGGATTCTAAGCACTTCTGTGCAGCTGCTCAAGAAAGAGGCTACATCCATAATTTGCCAATTGAGAATAGGTCACGTCTCCTTCCTCTCGCTCCAAAGACCATATTTGAGGCATTCCCTCATTATGAGAACTGGTGGCCTTCCTGGGATCCTAGAAAGCAGCTCGATTGCTTGCAAACCCGTGTGGCAAGTCCAATTCTGATAAAACAGATCGAACGTACTCTTGCAGGCTCAAGTAATCCACCACCTCTAACTGTTCAGAGGTATGTTATGGACGAGTGCAGAAGATGGAACCTTGTTTGGGTTGGAAAGAACAAGGTTGCCCCACTAGAGCCAGATGAGATGGAATTTTTACTCGGTCTCCCAAGAAACCACACAAGGGGAGTCGCCAAGAGAGAGAGGTACAAATCACTTGGCAATTCATTCCAAATTGATACTGTGGGTTGCCACTTGTCGGTGTTGAAGAACATGTTTCCCAATGGTGTTAATGTGGTGTCCTTATTCTCCGGTATTGGAGGAGGAGAGATAGCTTTGCACAGGCTTGGCATCCACATGAAGACAGTGATTTCAGTTGAGATAGGTGAAGTTAATAGGAGGATTTTGAGGGGTTGGTGGGATCAGACACAAACTGGCACTTTAATTGAGATTGCCGACGTGAAGTCTCTCACTAATGATAGCGTACATGGAAGTTACTATGTTTTCAAGCGGGGGTCGGGATAAAGGGAAAATACGTGTGGATGCGCAGAGTAAACCTTCGAAGGAAAACTATGGTTTTTCTGTTGTAGACGAAGATCTCAAATTCACCGTGTCAATAAGGTACAACTCGCTTTGAATTAGGAAGATCACGAGAGAAATCAAAAATTGTAACATTTTTATATTCAAATTATATACAAATGAAAAAATAATTAATAGTTTCAATAGTTAGAATAATTATTTAGTTAAACGAAAAATGGATTTAAATTAGTTTTGCAAATTCTAGCATTTCTCATGTTGGAATTTTTATCAAATTTGAAAGTATATAGAAGTTGTTAATGTGCAAACTTAACCCTTTTCAAATTTTGGCGCTAAAAAATTTTGGGCGCGCAGGGGTGCCACCGAAATTCGAAATTTGTTTTTGGTCCCGGGCCGTGGTACCAACCGGGACCAAAGGGGCTCTAGTCCCGGTTGGTGGCACGGGCCGGGACTAGAGGCCCAGGTGTATAAAAATCGCGGCCCTCTCTCCAGGCCGAACGAACACCCCAGGGGCGGGTACGAGTGGACATAGCTGGGCGAAGCCCTGCCGGCGACAGGAACGAGTAGACAGATCCCGCCGGCGGTCGCTAGGGACACGGTAGACTAGGGGGGCACACAACTTATATTAAAAAAGCCCAGGGGCCTTGCTTACATAGATAGGGGGCGGCGCGGCCACAGGCGGCCGGCCGTACTTGCATAAAGGGGCGGCGGCGCGGCCACAGGCGGCCGACCGTTTTCTTGGGGGGTAGCTAGGGGCCTTGCTTACGTAGAATAGGGGGCGGCGGCGTGGCCACAGGCGACCGGCGCCGATCTAGTCGTCCTCCTCGTCGTCGGAGATGCAATGGTAGGCGGGTGGCTGCCACAGGTGGGCAGGCGGCTGGGCCGGGGGCGGAGGCATCGGGGGCATCGGGGGCGGGTACGGCGGCGGCGGGGGCAGCACCTCCTGCGGCGGCGGCGACGGAGGGGGCAGCTCCTCCTGCTCCGGCGACTCCGGCGCCCAAACGCCGCCGGTCCAGGCCCAGGACATGCCGTACTCCAGCCCGGGGGGAGCGGCTGCGGCGGCGGCTGGTCCTCGGACGCCTCATACTCGGCGTAGAGCGCGTGCCACCAGGGGGCAGGCTCGGGGGGCGGCGGCGGCGGCACGGCGGCGGCGGCGGCGGCGGCCACGACCCGCTCCCACCGCTTGATTTCGTCCTCGACGAGTGAGCGGCGAGAGGCCTCGCAGGCCTCCTCCATGGCGGCCCGGAGCACGGGGTCCTCCTCCCGGAGAAGTCCTCCGGGATGTCCTCGAGGAGCCACGGCTCCCTCTCCCGGCCGGGCGGTGGCGGCGGGTAGTCCGCGACGTCCAGCTCGTGGGGGGCGGGGATGAAGGAGCGCCGGCGCTGCTCGTGCTCCTGCTCGAGCCAGGCGCTGCAGTAGGGGGAGCTGCGCGCGTACGCGCGCTCCCTGCGGACGGGAGCCGGCAGGAGCTCGCGCCGGCGGTCGATCTCCTCGAGCAGCGCCTGGCCGGTCGGGACCGGCGGCACAGGGATCCGCTGGGGGTCCAGGTGCCAGCCGTCCGGGAGGTGGACGTCAGCATAGAACACCGGCGTGGCGTTGTTCCAGTGCCACTCGGCCTCGTCCACCCGGACGTACCGGCGGAACCTCTTGCCCTTGGGCGCGGCGCTGGGCGGCGGGCGTGCAGCCGGAGGTGGCGCGGGGACGCGCGGCGTCCCGCCGAGGCGGACACCTCCAGGGCCGTAGCCGAAGGCCTCCGCCGGCGGTGGTGGGACGCGGCCGGCGCCGCTCGAGGAGCCTTCGTGGTCGTTCCTGGGGCGCTTGCCGGAGCCGCTGCCGGAGCCGCTGCCGAACCTGCGCGACATGGTGGCTATGGTTGCTCTGCCTTGGGCGCGGCCGGGGTGGATGGGTTGTACGGGCGGCGGGGGGCCTTTAAAAAGGACCCGGGGTGGGCTGGCATGCCAACCGGCGGCCTGAACGTGGCGGCGGTTGCAGGCGGCCATGAATGCGGGCAGGAGCCGAGGCGTGGGCGGCGGTTGCAGCTGTGGCACGCGCGCGTGGGGAAGTGGGGGCGCGGGAAGCCGAGGCGGGGCGGGAAGACGAGGCAACAGTGGCCCTTTGACCGTCTTGTGGTCTTAATTTAAGGGACCAGGCGAGCCAGCCAACGGCCGCTGGCCAGTGGCCCCTTCGAACCGTTGACTGACCATAATAAAAGACGCTGGCCAGTGGGCTCTTCGAACCGTTGACTGACCATAATAAAAGACGCGGGCCAGTGGGCCCTTTTGACAAAAAAATGTGACCAGTGGGCTTAATAAAAGACGTGGGCCTGGACGCGGTTGGGGAAGGGGAGACCGGCTCGGGATTGGGAGACAGGAGCCCAAAAGACGTGGGCCTGGACGCGGAAACTGAACGATTATATATATTTTTTGTCAAAAAAGTATCCATTCCGGTTCCTTAAACGAACCGGGACGAACTCCCTGGTCCAGGTTCGCCACGTGGTCTATCCTTACCATCCCGAGTCCTGGCACAACTGGGACCAATGGGACGGGCCATTTGTCCCGGCCAGCCCATCCCGGTTGCACAACCGGGACAACTGGCCCTTACGACCCGGGACAAAAGGCCCTGTTTCCAGTAGTGAACGTTTCTGCGGTTTGATGCATGACTCATGCACGAGTTCCCCAACCATCCAATGCGGCAGCTGTAGCAGGCGTATACTGCTCTTTCCTTTGCCGGGGACGCCGCAGCTCGTCTGCCGGCCTCGCCGGAGTGTTATGGATGTGTTCGAGTGTTCGACGTGATGAGGCTGAAAGTGAGGCCTTGTCGGCTAAAAGCATGTCCCTTGAACAGTGACATACTGTCACAATGATAGTGATACTGCAGGGCATGGAATCCAACCATTCGACGCACTCCACGGTTCACTTAACAACAAATATAGAATGCAATGATGCAAGAATTTTGCACAAATTATGATTTTTTTTTAACGCAAAATTTCAGTATACAAACGAATTTCCTTTTATAGCCACCCATAGCATCATCTGGGCGCGAATTTGGACTGTTATTTTTGTTACTTATAAGACAGGGCGGAATATGGATCACATCAATAATGACGTGCATGGACCTCCAGCCGTATATATATGACTTCGCGCGCCGAAAATGCATTTCTGGGTGTACAGCAATTTTTTTTTTGAAACGGGAACGGTGTCCCGGACTCTGCATCAAATTGATGCACACAGCTGGTTTTTCATAAATATAAGGATAAAAAAAGTACAAAGTAAACAGACCTGAGGCCGCATGCCTCACAACAACACCTCCCCAGACTACCTCTAAACTAATGGCAAAAGATAAAAGTAAAGATCCATACACAACTTCTAGACGAAGCCTTCAAGAAGGAAAAGCCCACACGTGCGCCGGACCGAACTCGGGATTTTCATCCCTAAAGTCAAACTTCGAACCATCATCTTCAGCAAGGTAACGACGCAAGCGCGTGTCAACTTCGCCCGAGATGTTTCCACCGAAGTGTGTAAACTCGATACCAAATCTTCTACCATCACCACCTCTCCGGCCAACGAATAGCCAGATACCACTGGAGGAGAAACAGGAGGCCGATGACGTCCCATACCGCTCAGCCTCAAGCCGTTGTCACACCACCTTCTATCAACAACAGCAGGCATGACTTGACACCGCGGAGAAAAGTCATGCGTAGCACCTGCCAGGATCAGGCATATTGCCACCGCCGGCCAGGCATGACTTGACATCTCCTCTGAAGTCGTCGTGTGTAGCACCTACTGCGTCGAATAGAACCCTCTCTCGAAATGGAGGGGGTGTCCCATACCGCCGCCAGCCTCAGAACTCTGCAACCACAGAAGAGAACGTCCCATACCGCCATCGACTGTGACTTACGAAGCCAGAGACCATCACTATCTCAAAGATCAGACATCGCATCATCCACATGACCACGAAGACCACCACCGCCGAAGAAGCCAGGCCGCCAGACCATCTCCAAACTCCTGCGTTGTCGACGACACCGCAGCGAGTAAATTGCGGCCAGCACGCCGCCTCTAGACCAGCTGCAAGCAACCACGCTGCCACGCAGCATCAGCTGCCGACAGCCACCTCCTCCCCGCCGCAAGCCGTTGCAGATCCTGATCCATAGGTCCGATGACCTGGAGAGTCGAGGCTGCCACAACCTCGGCTCCTCCGCCGCTGGTCCCTCCATCCGGCGAAGACTCCAAAGCGATGCCCGCAAGAGGGAATACGACGCCAAGACGCCGCCATCCCTCGACCCCGATGGGATCTGAGGTTTTCCCCGGAGATGCAACCGGAGGTCCGCCGAACGCAGCCCATCTCCGACGAAGAAGACGTTCGCCGCCACCAACCCGTTGACCAAAACGCCACCACCAACCTCCAATCCGGGATCCGAAGGGGAAGGCCCCCATTTGCACCCAAGGGAGAGGAGGTAAGGACGGCGCAAGGATCGCCGCCCGCCCGCCAGCACTGGCCGCCATGGCCGCCACCGCGACCAGGGCATCGTTGCGCCTGGAGCTCCGGGCCGGCACCCCATCGAGACCGCCGTCTCCGCCTCGGGACGGCCACCGCGAATGGACCCCGCCGCCGCCTCGCAGATGCCGCCGCATCGGAGAATCCCCGCTGCCGCCGTCATGGACTCCGCCCGGGCTTAGCCCGACGGGGTCTCGGGCGATGACGAGGCGGGCGCTGATGACGAGGGAGGGGCTCGGACCGGCGGCGGCGGCGTTCCCCCGAGCCGCCTGGAGGGCGGCGGCTGGAGGGTGTACGGCAATTCTGGTTGCTGAGTGTATAGAACTCAGAACTCGGCAGGTTTATGTTTCCCGATTTCGAATGTAATTACACTTGACAAACAGCCAAAACTATTTTGGAAAATATATAAAAACGTTTCGCAAATAGTGGGCACTCGACAAACTAGGGGTACATGTGGCAGCCGAGACCGCGGGATGGCGACTCAGCGGCGGAGATTTGCGTGTTTGCCGAGTGTCCACTAATAGATACTCGGCAAACTTTTCAAACAAAATCCAACCAAGCCTTCCCTCACAAAAGTTTAGCTCCCCGCCTACCTGTTTTTTCGAGTGTCAATTGTTGACACTCACAAAAAAAAACCCACCAACCCACCTTACTGAACATTGGTGAATCGGCAATATGTATGGGACTCTATGTGGTTGTTCATGTCGTATATATGTTTTGAAAATTAGCTTTGGTCCAAAACAAAAACAAAATAAGAAATGGGGTTGTAACGAATACCGGTGACTTTGCAACCAATATTAGAATATATTTTTAAAAATAATGTGATGGCAATATTTTTCTGCACGGGCGTAAAATTGTGTATTGGCAACATGTCATATTAACATTTGTAATTATAATTGTAATGTATATAGTGCCTCGGGATATAGTTTCACCCCAGGGATAAAAATCTCATGACCGACCCTACCTAGTTAGTCCCTCTAGTTGTTGCTCATTGGCCTCCCACTTCAATGTAATAAATCAAATTCTTGCCAAACGACATGTCTCACGAGTTCTTCATCACACAGAACTTAGTCATATCCTAGACAACACAGGACATAACCGCCGTGATTTCATGATCGAGGGCCGTACCTAGTCAGCCGCGAGCACATTTGTACTGTTGGAACGCGTAGAGATAAACGAAAAACTTTTCCTACGCGATGCTTCCAAGATCTAGCCGAGGTAGAAGGCCACGAGTATTACCACTAGACGCGCAGGTGAGGATTATCGATGCAGCGCGTCGGGGCGGTGCAGTCCCACGATCCGGTCCGGCGGATCCAATCCCTCGAACGTCGAAGTGCTGACCATACAGCACCTCTGCCGGTATCCACGCGTACGAGGAGGAGCTCCGACGGCGGACTGCTAGGTCCGGTGCGACGGCTAGACTGAGTGGGGCTAGGGTTCCCAACGCATGGGAGAGTGGACTAACGTGCCCGCTGGGCAACCTGTGCCCCTCTCTATATAGCGTATGGTAGTGGGCTGCACAACACTTGTGGCCCATTCCCTCTGTGAGTCCGACTCACAAAATCAGTCCATTTCCGGTTCGGGTCCAACCCAACCAATAATTGCTCCCGCTCTTAAGTGTGCGATCCTGCAGGCTCATGGCGACTTGGACACGATTGGAGTTCTACTCCCAATCGATCAATCGGTAGCGGCTCCTAGCCGAACGTGCCGACTCCCAAGTCACATTGAGTCATGACGACATACCTTTCAATGTGATATTCATCTTAGTCCCTTTTGCCTCACGATATACCTTGTCAAACTATAGGCGATTTTATCGCCATCCCTTAAATAGTTCAACTCTCTTATCGATCCGTGATATGTGATTCATCTGACTAACTCTTAGTCAATCGACACAGTTAACACTTAACTGAGTCGCGCATGGCAATGCTTCCTGAATCATATCACTCGAGAGGGCCCAGAGAATATCTCTCCATTCGGAGGGGCAAAATCCCATCTTGATTATCCACATCACGCGGCTTGCTTCTCATTCGACCCGAACCATGCCTTTATAGTTGCCTTGTCTCAGAACTACGTTTGACAGAACCTAAGTCGGTGATCCACAACTCAGATTGTGCGACAACGTCAGGTGTAAGGATTACATTGATTGAGAAATGCAAATGACGACTTGCTCGTTGCATATCAATGTGGGTCAGTCCGACTTGCTAAACTTTTTAGCCAAGTCTGTGAGCGTTGGAATGGCATCACCATGCCCATGACAAGTGGAACCGAGTCATCAGCCAACTCTCACATTAGTCTAGGGTGTGTGTCCAGCACAACCTTAATGATTAAGGACAATTTAGTATGAACAACATGAATACATAGTTCCACAATCGAATCACATATTCAATGACATATATCAGATGTTCAAAACAAGGAAAGCTTAATAACTTTATGAATATAGTGGGAATTACATAATACATGATTGCCTCTAGGTCATATTCCCAACAGTCTCCCACTTGCACTAGAGTCAATCATCTTGGCATCATATGACTAGGTATCGAATGCTCATACCTCTCGTGTGCGCCTAATGCTTAGGTTGTGGTAGCGCCTTTGTCAATGGATCTGCAATATTTGCATCCGTATGTACTTTGCATAACTTGATATCACCTTGTTCGACAAACTGGCGAATGAGGTGGTACCGCATGAGTATATGTTTGTTCTTCTGGTGTTGTCTAGGTTCCCTGGCTTGTGCGATAGCGTCATTGTTGTCACAATATACGTCCAATGGATTGGACGCGCCCTGAACCACACCAAGATCCATCAGGAGGTTACTGATCCAAACAGCTTCCTTTGCCGCCTCTGAGGCAGCAATATACTCAGCCTCTGTTTTAGATGCAGACACCGTATCTTGCTTGGAACTCGTTCAGCTCACAGCTACTCCGTTCATTACGAACACGTATCCCGATTGCGAACGAGAATCATCTGAGTCGGTGAGATAACTCGCATCCGTGTAACTCTTTACACTGAATTCCTCATCACCTCCATAAACTAGGAACATTTCCTTAGTATTTCTCAAGTACTTAAGGATGTTTTTAACCGCTGCCCAGTGGGCTTCGCCAGGGTCAGCCAGGTATCTGCTCGTAACACTTAGAGCATAGGGAACATCCGGCCTAGTACAAATCATGGAATACATGATGGATCCAATTGCCGAAGCATACGGGATCACACTCATCCGACTTCGCTCATCAGTCGTCGAAGGACACTGAGTCTTGCTAAATTTTATGCCATGGGACATTGGTAAGAATCCCTTCTTGGACTCTTCCATTTTGAATTTCTTCAAAACCTTGTCTAGACATGTACTCTTACTCAATCCAATAAGCCGTCTGGATCTATCTCTGTAGATCCTGATTCCTAATATGTAAGTTGCCTCACCCAAATCGTTCATTGAGAAACTCCTTTCCAATGACTCTTTGGTTTTTTGCAACATTATGACATTATTTCCAATCAGCAATATGTCATCCACATATAAGATTAGAAAGTTTACTTTGCTCCCACTAAACTTCTTGTATAAACAAGAATCATGATCGCTCTTGATGAAGCCAAACGATTTGACTACCTCATCAAAGCGAATGTTCCAACTCCGAGATGCTTGCTTCAACCCATAAATTGATTTTTGAAGTTTGCATACCTTGTCAGCGTTAGCTGGATCGACAAAACTTTCGGGCTGTATCATATACACGTCCTGGGTTAAATTTCCATTAAGGAAAGCCGTCTTGACATCCATCTGCCATATCTCATAGTCGAAATAGGCTTCTATGGCTAATATGATCCGAATTGATTTAAGCATCGCTACAGGCAAGAATGTCTCGTCGTAGTCAACTCCTTGAACCTGTCGGAACCCCTTCGCGACAAGTCGTGCTTTATAAACGGAAATATTTCCATCCATATTCAATTTTCTTCTTAAAGACTCATTTGCACTCGACGGGTCTTGCACCGTCAAGCAGATCAACCAAGTTCCAAACTTGGTTTTCATCCATGGACTTTAACTTGGATCTCATGGCTCCAAGCCATGACTCGGAATCAGATCCCACCATCGCTTCCGAATAAGTTGCCGGCTCATTACTGTCTAATAGTAAAATATCACGAGCATTTTGTAATCTTGCAGATCTCCGTGGTTCAGGTGCTTTTACGGGTGTAGGTACCACGACCGGCTCAGCCTCCAAGGCGTCCGCCGAATCGCCCCTAGACGGTTCCTCTCGAATTTCTTCGAGTTGCACTGTGCTCCCACTGACTTCCCTACCTAGAAACTCTTTCTCAAGGAAGACACCATTCCGAGTGACAAACACTTTGCCCTCTTCCCGGTTGTAGAAGTAGTACCACAAGATTTCCCTCGGATACCCCACGAAAATAAACTTATCCGACTTGGGCGTGAGCTTGTCCGACTGAAGTCGCTTGACAAATGCTTCACAACCCCAAATCTTAAGAAAAGACAAACTTGGCCTTTTGCCAGTCCACATCTCATGTGGCGTCTTCTCTACTGACTTTGATGGTACTCTGTTTAGTGTGAACGCTGCAGTTTCTAGACAATAACCCCAAAATGATAAAGGTAAATCTGCCTGACTCATCATTGATCGTACCATGTCCAACAAGGTCCGATTTCTCCGTTCCGATACACCGTTTCTCTGCGGTGTACCCGGCGGAGTGAGTTGAGGAACTATTCCACAACTCTTTAGATGGTCATCAAACTCATGGCTCATGTACTCGCCTCCACGGTCCGACCGTAGAAATTTTATTTTCTTGCAGAGTTGATTTTGTACTTCACTCTGGAATTCCTTGAACTTTTCAAAGGCTTCCGACTTGTGTTTCATTAAATAGATATATCCATACCTACTCAAATCATCAATGAAGGTAATGAAATACTCATAACCACCTCTAGCTGTCGTGCTCATTGGACCACATACATCACTATGTATTAGTTCCAACAAGTCGGATGCCATTTCACAACTCCTTGCAAAAGGTGTCTTGGTCATTTTCCCTAGTAGGCCTGATTCGCATGCCTCAAATGACTCTAAGTCGAACGAAGTTAGAAGTCCATCATCATGGAGTTTCTTCATGCGCTTGCAACTTATATGACCAAGCCGACAGTGCCAAAAGTAAGTCATATTCAGATCATTTGTTTTCAACCTTTTAACATTTATGTTATAGACCGATTCACTATCAAGATTTAAAATAAATAACCCGTTCTGAACGGGTGCAAAGCCATGAAACATATCTTTCAAATATAAAGAACAACCATTATTCTTAATATTCGACTCATAACCTTGTCTCATCAAACACGAGGCGGAAATAATGTTTCGGCTAAGCACTGGAATATAATAACAATTATTTAATTCCATTAAAAATCCTGAAGGTAAATGAAGTTGCATCGTGCCAACCTCCAACGCAGCGACTCTCGCCTTGTTGCCGATCCGAATATCAACCTCTCCTCTTGCCACACTCCTAGTTCTTACCAGTCCCTACAACGAGTTGCATATGTGAATAACCGATCCGGTATCATATACCCAAGAACTATTAGGTGCATCAGCAAAATAAATGTCTATAACATTGCACACAAGCGTACCTGAGTTGGAAGTCACACCTCCACTCTTGGCTCTGTCAGCCAAATACTTGGTGCAGTTCCTCTTCCAGTGGCCATCTTGCTTGCAATAGAAGAAATTGGCTCCGGCTGTAGGAGAAGGCTTAGTCTTTGAGGGAGCAATCTGGACAGGGCTATGGGCGCTACCTCCTGACTTATCCTTCTTCTTCTTAGTACAAGAACTCTTCTTGAACTTAGCCTTATTCTGCACAATCAACACTTGACTGGCGCCTTTCTTGAGATCAGCATCTGCCGTTTTGAGCATCCCATGTAATTCAGTGATCTTCTTATCCATACCATGCATATGGTAGTTCGAGATGAACAGACCATACGCACTAGGAAGAGAGTTCAGAATTATATCAGTAGCAAACTCTTCGTTAATGGGGAAGCCCAGCCGATCCAGAGACTGTATGTAACCAACCATCTTGATTACATGCGGAATCAGTGGATCGCCGTCTTTCAGCTTACAGCCTAGCAAAGCTTGAGAGACTTGATACCTCTCGGTCTTTGCCTGAGCCTGGAACATACTTTTGTGGCTTTCGATCATATCGTAGGACTCAACATTCTCGAACTGCTGCTGCAAGTCCATTTCCATGTGTGCAAGCATAAGACAGCTAATTTTCGTAGACTCCTCTCTAGTCTTACGGTAGGCATTTATGACAGCGACAGTCGCATCATCATCAGGCTCTTCTGGAAGTGGAGTTTCTAGAACATGTTCTTTCATGTCATGCTTGAGGACTATCCTCATATTACGGTACCAGTTGGTGAAATTAGTTCCATTAAGCTTATCTTTCTCTAGGATTGACCTCAACGCAAAAGTGGACAACTGAGGAAGGTTGCTAGGTGCCATTGATCTACAACAGAAAATATGCAAAACACTTAAGACATGTATTCATAAAAGAGCAGGCATATTAAACGTTTTAATACTTATGCTCCCACTAGAACCAACACCCCTCCGATGGTTGCTAAGTGATTCAAGAACCTAAATAAGCAAGCCGACTAGTGAGCTTTAGCCTCACCGCTAGCTGTCAAGTGATCTAGGTAGGCAACACCTTGCCAATCGTATCCCTATACGACTCCTGTTAGTTGGGTGGAATCACATGCCCCGGCTCCCAACCTTCCTCGCCCCGAGCAACACAACCGTTGTGATGGACTCGCCTAGATTACCAAGTGCTTCTGCTTGTAAGAATCCGACTCAAACCGACCTAATCGGAAAGAATTGGTATCACCTCAATTTCATGAGCCCACTACCAAGAATGTCCGACTTGTGATGGTGCAACACTGGCGGGGCGACCGACTAGACCTTCTTTGGGGGATTAAAATCTACCAACTATCTAAATAGAGGTAAACAGAGACATAACAATAGCACAAATAAAGCAATTATAATATGAAATGGTATGGCTCTCTTCATGGTGATCTCCATCTCCACAAAGCTTGTAAGTCGACTCGTGCCAACTCTTGTCACGTGCCATTTTACTCCATGTAGCCGACTTGTACATCGACTTGCATGCCTTCCGGGTTCTCCAACAAGCTACACTAGCTAGTAAATGAAAATTTACATAGAGAATCCGACACGCAGGACGGTATACAATAAAATGACAGCACCTAGGCTCCAGCCGGCTGACAAAAACATGATACGCAGATCATGTATGGATTACACACATCACATGCACATAAGCCATACCATTCACAACTTCGTTCAAAAACAAGTTATGCATAGAGACAATATCTACCGGCGTTGTGAAACTCGTAACGACATCTAAGGCGCTACGACAGGGCGAAGCCGGCGGTCCCGCTATCTGCATATGGCGTATCCGGCAAACTCGTAACGATTTCGGAAAACTCAGATCTCATCTGCATTCCGAACATGGATTTCTTCATCGGATAAAACGATTTTACCGAATCTGATCCGTATTCCGATTCGATCAAACTCTTTGATTTTCGATCACCGCAACTTGATTTATGTGTCACGGTATACCCCGATGGCGGAAACCGACCGGTAGGGGTAAGTTGTTCCACGACCTTAGCAGTATGATCACGGAAACCAGATCATCCATTAACCCCGAGTATGATTGATCCAATCAATCTTGTACAAAACCGATCTATATCATAGAACGACCACCGAAACAGCAATTAAATCACATCTAACGCTAACTACATATCACATATGTACGGATCTCGGGCCTAATACAAGAAGCTACCGCTCTGATACTACTGTTGAAACGCGTAGAGATAAACGAAAAACTTCTCCTACGCGATGCTTCCAAGATCTAGCCGAGGTAGAAGGCCACGAGTATTACCACTAGACGCGCAGGTGCGGATTATCGATGCAGCGCGTCGGGGCAGTGCAGTCCCACGATCCGGTCCGGCCGATCCAATCCCTCGAACGTCGAAGTGCTGAACATACAACACCTCTGCCGGTATCCACACGTACGAGGAGGAGCTCCAACGGCGGACTGCTAGGTCCGGTGCGACGGCTGGACTGAGTGGAGTTAGGGTTCCCAACGCATGGGAGACTGGACTAACGTGCCCGCTGGGCAACCTGTGCCCCTCTTTATATAGCGTATGGTAGTGGGCTGCACAACACTTGTGGCCCATTCCCTCTGTGAGTCCGACTCATAAAATCAGTCCATTTCCGGTTCGGGTACAACCCAACCAATACTTGCTCCCGCTCTTAAGTGTGCGACCCTGCAGGCTCATGGCGACTTGGACATGATTGGAGTCCTACTCCCAATCGATCAATCGGTAGCGGCTCCTAGCAGAACGTGCCGACTCCCAAGTCCCATTGAGTTATGACGACATACCTTTCAATGTGATATTCATCTTAGTACCTTTTGCCTCACGATATACCTTGTCAAACTATAGGCGATTTTATCGTCATCCCTTAAATAGTTCAACTCTCTTCTCGATCCGTGATATGTGATTCATCTGACTAATTCTTAGTCAATCGACACAGTTCACACTTAACTGAGTCGCGCATGGCCATACTTCCTGAATCATATCACTCGAGAGGGACCAGAGAATATCTCTCCATTCGGAGGGGCAAAATCCCATCTTGATTATCCACATCACGCGGCTTGCTTCTCATTCGACCCGAACTCTGCCTTTATAGTTGCCTTGTCACAGAACTACGTTTGACAGAAACTAAGTCGGTTATCCACAACTCGGATTGTGCGACAACCTCAGGTCTAAGGATTACATTGATTGAGACATGCAAATGACGACTTGCTCGTTGCATCTTAATGTGGGTCAGTCCGACTTGGTAAATTCTTTAGCCAAGTCCGTGAGCGTTGGAATGACATCACCATGCCCATGACAAGTGGAACCGAGTCATCAGCCAACTCTCACATTAGTCTAGGGTGTGTGTCCAGCACAACCTTGATGACTAAGGACAATTTAGTATGAACAACATGAATACATAGTTCCACAATCGAATCACATAATCAATGACATATATCAGATGTTCAAAACAAGGACAGCTTACTAACTTTATGAATACAGTGGGAATTACATCATACATGATTGCCTCTAGGGAATATTCCCAACATGTACACCAAAGAAAATTGAGGCGACTGCACGAAGATAGGCGTAATTGTGAAACATCTTGATTTGCATTAAAGGAACATAGTTAAAAAGGCATGAAACGCCACTACGGGAGAACGACTTGTTGCCGTGTGCCACATGGCGAAGACCACAAAACACACGGCAACGGCTTTGTCGTGTGCCACACACGACAAAGAGTACACGGTGAAGAAATGCATGGCAAACAAGCCTTTGCCGTGTGCAATATATCAGGGTACATGGCAAAGGCTGCTAGTGGGCCCCGCCACCACTTTTTACGTCGCGACGAACGGAAACGAAGGAGTGTGGCTCCCGCATTTCAGTCTTTGCCGTGTGTTAGCACCCGACAAAGAGAAAATATTGTTGCCATGTGTCAGCACATAGGAAAGACACTGCCTCTTTGTCGTCTGCTGAGACACGGCAAAGACCTGACATGTGAGGCCAGGTGCTCTTCCACGCTATGTCATCTGTATCGTCTCTTTGCCGTGTGCTGGCACCCGGCAAAGATTCCAACAAAAAATGCGAGGTTGCACAGGTTGGCGCCGCGTGTCCTCTTTGCCGTGTGCAAACACACGACAAAGGGTCAAAAAATTTCATTTTTTTGTTTTCCTCAAACATTGTAGTTTAAAATAACATATATAATATCATATTCATCAACAGATTTATCACAACATCACACGATATCATGAAAATGCAACAAAACATGAGTAATATCATCAATAACATCCAACTTCATCCATAGCATCATTATTACAATAAGTTCATCATTACATCGATGTAGCATGGCAATAGAAGCACCCGGGAAGCACGCATGCCATCGATGTCCGTTCCTTGCTCCAATCCATCTAAAACACGAGAGAAAGATACACATACCTAACAATTGAAACATTGTAATGCTAAACACAAGAAAAAAATGATAAATATGTTCTACACTGCTACATATGTATGCATCAAAGAAGTAGCATCGCTGCAATATAACGAGTAATTGACATACACGAGAAATATTTCACGGACGCTAAGCTTGTGCTACCTTGGTTGCATTAGAGCATAAAATTATTTTAACCTGAATACTAGCGAGTTGACAGATTGACCAAAGTCTAAGTGATACATGAATGTATGTTTTGACTTGTAAATTACGAGATTTAGAGCGAACTCACCAATGATGTCCTGAGAACGGCGGAGTAGGTCCTGGTGATGTTGTGGAAGTATGGGGCATGGGGATGCGTTCGAGCCCACGGCAGAACCACCAGTACCCTACAAGCACAATAATTAGATGGTTAGCATCGGTTAGAAGGAAATGGCACCGGTTAGAAGAAAATGGTAACATATGGTAGCGTTCGGTGATTGATTAATCACCATCGGTCCAGCTCCAGCTCCAGCCACCGGCATCTTCTGCATCTGCAACTACATAGTATGTTTTAGAATTCATCTTAGTAAATAGAACAGAAGACTACCGATAGTATGTAATGTGCATGAAACTCACCGCTAGCTAGGCCATCTGCGCCTGCATTGCCGACATCGCCTGCCGCTACTCCTCGGCCTGCCACCGCCGCTCTTCCTTTAGGAATTCATTCCTTCCTTTCATCTCCTCCAACGCCTATTCAAGTGACATGGTTTGCAGTAGTTAAAACAAAAACATGCAAAATAACGAGAGGAGTGACAATGTAACAAAACTAACTACCCGTAGGTCACGTGCTGGCTCATCGCGGGTCTGGATCTGGAGGCTCGAGCTTGTTCCCCGAGCCCTGATGCTAGCTAGTCTCTTGGTGTCCACGGGGAAGGAGATGGATCCATCAGAAGGCCGATGGTGCCTCTTCCCCCCTCCTACACCATGACTAGCTCCGCGTCCAAGTCCTGGGAGCTCGGGTCACTGTCTGGCCCCTGCCTTGTCTTGAACGAACCGTCGTACTTGCCCTTGCGCATGTATGTGGACCCACTGTACGCTTCTTCGGGGAGGTTGGGATCATACGGCTTGACCTCCTTCGCGGATGCCACCTTGGCCGTGTAGAAGTCCTGGTAGGTGTTGGCCAACTCCACATTATTGTGAGCCGCCTGCAATAAAAAATGAAACGGTTAGAAGAGCACATCTTATTCCACCCATAAGTAAGCATGCATGCAGAACTTGCGGAAAAAATTGCACTTACATATATCTCGGCGTACCCCCCCCCCCCCACACACACACACCCCAGACTGACTACCCAGATGGTGCGTGGCCTTGACCATCTCCCGATTCTTCCTGCCGGCAGCATTCTTGGCCTTCCACGCGGGAGAGGCCCTCCCTTTACTCCAATGCTGCAAAACAATGGGGTGACGAGCGGAGCTGCTGCCGCTGAGTGCGACTCGAGGGCACCATCTTCTGCGCTGCAGGCTGATGTGGCGGTCATGGTGAAGACGAGGTCTCAGAGAAGCAACGTGGCAGTGGCCACCCTCCCGTGTCGTGGCGATGGCGCACATGAATAGCATGCAGGCTGCTCTCTCAATGGATGTACAACAGGAGATGGACACGCCTTTGTCTCTAACGCACTTTGCGGCAGGGGGAGCAGGGAAAATTATTATGGATGACATGGTGGCCTTCGGAGGCATCCTGGATCCAGCTTCCTCCAGACTTTGACCGAGTGCGCGCATTCGAGCTCACCATTCGGCAGATGTGCCGATCGCGGAGAGGTCGTCTCTGCGTACTGCTCAGAAGGATGATCTTCTTTGAGGTATATATGGGTGTGCATTTGTCTTTTGCAGCTTTTAATAATGATGTTATAGGTGATAAAGCAGCTAGATTGGGAGTTTCTTTGGGTGCATCTCCAGTTTTGGCCAATAGAGCTGCGGATTCTTTAAAACAAATCGAACATTGTCGGCACTTAGTAATGTTGAGTAATAATTTAAAACCTGTTGCCGATGAGAATAGTCACAGTTTGGTGGTGCAAAGGGCATCAAACCTATGCGAGGATTATGTTGATGACTTAGAGGAGGGCCTGGAGGATCATGTGGACCTAATTTCAGAGGGTGTCAAGGTGACACATTCTCGTAAAGGAAACCAAACAAGTGGTTATTCTAAACCTAGAAAAAGTGCTAGAATTAAAAAAAAATACTAAATTTGATGAGAGGTTATTTCTGAAATTCTTATGGGTTTGGGGACACTGCCAAAGCATTGGGCTGTTAGGGAACGGTTTCTGAATTAAAGTTGGATTTTATTTCTATTAGTGAAACCGGGAGAAGTAATTTGAATCCTGCTTCCGTGAGTTTTTTGGCTGCCGAATTAGATTTCTGTTGGTATTGCCTACCACCTCATGGGAGGTCTCGAGGTATTCTTATTGTTTTTATTCGTGCGACTATAATAGTACATACGGTTACAGCCGATGACTTCTCAGTTAAATTGCATGCGCAATCAAAGGAGGATGGTTTCCTTTGGGCTTTGGTTGTTGTCTACGAGGCTGCCTAGGATGATAAGAAACCACAGTTTTTATCTGAGTTAGTGCGTATTTGTGATAATGAGACACGGCCTATGCTGGTAGGTGGTGATTTCAATATTATACATACAAGTGATGAGAAAAATATTAATAATTTTAATCCTCGGTGGCCGTTTATTTTCAACGTCATTATTCATAGCCTTGATTTAAAGGAGTTGGAGATGTCAGGAAGACAATTTACTTGGACGAGTAGACGTGACGTTCCTACTTTACAGAAGTTGGATAGGATTCTCGCTAGTATTGGGTTGGAACAGAAATTTCCATTTGTGACAGTCCAAGCGTTAGCTTGTGTAGGATCTGATCACAATCCACTACTTTTGGACTCTGGAAATAAATCGTTCTTCTCCTTTGAGTTGGCATGGTTGAGACAACCCAGTTTTTTTGATTTAGTCAAGGCGGAATGGGACTCAGTTGTGGCTGGCTCCACCCCAATTGAACGGTGGAAAATGAAAATTAGACATCTTCGGAGTTCTTGAGAGGTTGGGCAAAGAATCGTGCGGATGAGTATAAGAGGTATGATAAGCTTTTGTTACTTATTAATGAGCTAGATTTGAGGCTCGGAGTCAGAGCGCGCTTCCAGAACAGAAGCAAATGAATTTCTTACTAACCTTCGGCGTGAAGAAGAGTTAAAGTGGGCTCAACGAGGGAAGGTGAGACATATTCAGGAGGGGGCAAGTAACAGTAGATACTTCCATTTGATTGCCAATGGTAGGCATAAGAATAAGAAAATCTTCCAATTAGAACAGGACAAGGATACTATTGTTGCGAAGCAGAATTTAAAGGTCTTTATTTCTGAGTACTATAAAAAATTGTTTGGAGTGTCGGGTCCATCTAGTGTTTCGTTATATGAGATGAGAGTTAATGATATTACTTAGGTATCTCCAGAAGAGAACATGCTTCTCACACATCCCTTTACAGAAAAGAAGTTTTGTGAGGCTATTTCTCTGATGGAGCTTAATAAAGCTCCAGGACTAGATGGGTTCCCTGTGGAGTTTTATAAGCGATTCTGGGGAGTCATTAAGACTGACTTAATGACTATGTTTAATCAGTTGCACGAGGGTGATCTAGAATTGTTCAAATTGAACTTTTGAGTGATTACTTTACTTCCTAAGAAGGAAGATGAGAGTAGGATTGAACAATATAGACCTATTTTCTTGTTAAATGTCAGTTTCAAGATATTTACTAAGGTAGGAACAAACAGAGTGACATCTATTGCGCAGAGGGTTATTCGTCCCTCTCAATCCGCGTTCCTTCTGGGAAGGAATATTTTGGAATGGGTTGTTGTCCTACATGAGACTATTCATGAGCTAAAAAGGAAAAAAATGGATGGTGTTTTTCTTAAGATTGATTTTGAAAAAGATTATGATAAGGTAAACTGGAAGTTGCTACAACAGAGTTTATGCATGAAAGGCTTCAATCCTAGGTGGTGCGACTGGGTAGCCAGATTTGTGCAAAGAGGTAGTATGGGGATCCGTGTGAATGATGTCATTGGTCATTATTTCCAAACTTTAAAAGGTTTAAGACAGGGTGATCCGTTAACACCTATTTTTTTATCTGGTGGCCGATATGTTAGCTCTCCTAATTGCACGGGAAAAAGAAGATGGTCAGGTAGGAGGATTGATTCCTCATATTGTTGAGGGAGGGGTTTCAATACTTCAGTATGCTGATGAC
The DNA here is from genome assembly GCA_028641055.1 of Alopecurus myosuroides. Classification (NCBI taxonomy): domain Eukaryota; kingdom Viridiplantae; phylum Streptophyta; class Magnoliopsida; order Poales; family Poaceae; genus Alopecurus; species Alopecurus myosuroides. Next base: position 503,478,918 of record CM054059.1, read on the forward strand.
ACTATTTTGTTTCTGGAATAAGATTTGGAGAAGGCTGTTAATATGAAGTTAATCATGTCTATCTTCGAACAATTGTCTGGCCTAAAAATTAACTTTCATAAAAGTGAGATCTTTTGTTTTGGGAAAGCTAATGACTGTGAGGGTCAGTATAGAGATATTTTTGGGTGTGAACTCGGTGTTCTACCTTTTAAATACCTTGGAATTCCTATTCATCATCGTAAACTACTTAATAAAGAATGGAAATTGGTGGAAGACCGGTTTGAGCAGAAATTGAGTTCCTGGATAGAAAAAACTCTTATGGAGACCGCTTAGTCCTTATTAATTTAGTTCTATCTAGTTTACCAATGTATCTTATCTCTTTTTTTGAGATACCTATTGGGGTTAAAAAGAGATTGGATCATTATAGATCTCGCTTTTTCTAGCAATCTGACCAAACCAAAAAGACGTATAGGTTGACCAAGTGGAATATTGTTTGTCGCCCAAATGACCAAGGGAGTTTGGGTATTGAATGCCTAGATGTTAAGAATAAATCCTTATTAAGAAAATAGATTTTTAAACTATTAACTGAGGATGGCATCTGGCACAAATTACTCCATAATAATTATATAATGGGAAAGGCGCTCACACAAGTGGAGGCTAAACCCACAGACTCGCCTTTCTGGAAAGCAATAATGGGAGTTAAGCAGGAATTTTTTAAGCTTATCACCTCCAATTTAGGCAATGGGCAGAGTGTTAGATTTTGGCATTGTTTGTCGCATAAAGGACCAAGGGGGTTTGGGTATTGAATGCCTGGATGTTAAGAATAAATGCTTATTAAGAAAACGGATTTTTAAACTATTAACTGAGGATGGCATCTGTTACGAATTACTGCATAATAAGTATATAATGGGAAAGTCGCTCACACATGTGGAGGCGAAACCCACAGACTCGCCATTCTGGAAAGGAATAATGGGAGTTAAGCATGAATTTTTTAAGCTTATTACCTTCAATTTAGCCAATGGGCAGAGTGTTAGATTTTGGGAAGATCCGTGGTTGGCGGGAACTCCCTTAGCTCTGCGGTATCCTGCGTTATACAATGTTGTGCGTAATAAGAACGTTCTAGTCGGTAATGTTCTTGGTCAGGAGCATCTAAATATTGCGTTTAGGCGCTCTTTGAACGGGGATAAATGGGTTGACTGGTTACATTTGGTCGAGAGACTGATGGCAGTTTCTTTGTCAGAAGAACAAGATTCTTTTTCATGGAAATGGACGATCTCAGGAGTTTTCTCAGTACAAATCCTTTTAGGAGGAACTTATGAACGGAACCACAAGATTTTTGCATACATATCTCTAGAAATTAAAAGTGGCACTAAGGATTAAGATCTTTTTGTGGTTTCTCTTCCGTAAATAATTTCTTGGTAAGGATAATTTGTTCAAACGAAGATGTACAAATTTGGTGGTGTAAAAATTGTTTGTTTTGTTATTCTGATGAGACGGTTGATCACCTGTTTGTTCACTGTCAATTTGCTAAAAAAATTTGGAGATTAGTCCACTTTACCTTTAGCATTATACCGCTGAATAATGTCGATAACATGTTTGGGACATGGTTAAATGGGTAGAAAAATCTACTAAACCTAGTATACATATTGGGGTATGTGCTTTTCTTTGGATAATTTGGAATTGCAGAAATAATGTGATATTTAACAATTTGGTGGTGGATAATTTTTTGCAGGTGGTTCATCGGGCTATACACTGGATCCATATGTGGTCTTACCTGCTGCCAGCAGACCAGCGTGAACGTTTGGATGCAGAATGTTCTCAGCTGATGGCGGTCGTTCGGACTATCTTCAGCCAACGTGGATGGTTGCTTAGTAGACGACTACAATGGGTTGCAAACTAGTGGTGTTGATTTTTGGTGGCTGATCTTTGTGGCCACGTTGGCAGACCTTTGAGTTGTATTTCCTTCACTGAAATATTGACATTACTCTTTCTTTAATATAAAAATCGTGTGCATCAATCTGATGCGGAGATTGGGCAATTTCCATTTAAAAAAATCGAAGTGGATGCTTTATTATGCGATTTGAGTATGATTTGAGTATTATGTGATTTGTATGCCTGACTAAGCATGCTTGACTGGTCATGCGGTCGATTGTACATAAAAGGTTTTATTTGATATACAGTCAATTAGGAAAGATGATGACTTCAAGGCAATTAAAATGTTAGCAATCTCTATAAAAAGTTTAAATAACCATGGATATCTTAGAATTCTTACAAAATCACAAATATCTAGTTAATTATAATTGGTTGTCATTATAAGTTATCTACATATTCTTGGTAGTGTGGAGTTGGTTGTTGAAAGTTTCTAAAAAAAAGATGGTTGTTGAATGGTTAGTACTGTTTTATGATTGTTCACTTGGGAAGCTTGAGGGAGGAGTCCTTATGATATCATATATTTTACTCTATATAAACAGTACTTCTGCATCATTTGAAATGTTGAGCTTAAGTAGTATTAGCTTATTCCGGATACATCTAGCAGCTACATCACTGTCATGTATGGTGTTGGTGTAGAATTCGGATTGGAAGTCATTAGGAAACACAGTGTTTGAAGAGGAGGAGGAATTTGTATGACTCGCCCATTTGTTATTGGGCACATTGTGGGCTCTGGCTGCACATGAGGGCATCTCCGCTGATTACATATTCAAACTTCCACGAGATCTAGTACACCGACAATGTCGTGACGATGCCATTGCAGACTCTTAGAAGCGACCTGTGTCTTAACGCCCAAGCTCACTAGGTTCACTTTGACTTTTGGTGACGGCTTCTTTTTTTAGAGTACGCAATTGCGTACCGTAGATTTTAGGAAGGATTAGAGTTTGTTTACGGATTACTGGCAGAAAGTTGCATACAACTTCTGCTCAGCGCACCACCCCACCTCACCAACTTCTGCTCAGGTCACTGGCAGACCGCTGCCTTTTGGGGACAACTTCACAATGCATATGGCAGCCGCAGCAACGCTTGTCTTATGCCGCGACTGTCAACTCTATGTCATTTTGTTATAAGTTCCATTTGGTACAAAAGAAGCCATACGCCTAATTGGATTTACTGATCTATCTGGCTTGTCCAGTTTACTAAGACTCGTGCTAGTACAAATACCCATATTTTTCTTCTATAATTCACAAGCTTTTTCAGGAGCACTTGAAATAAAATGGCAAAAGTCATAGATGGACACAGATATATACATCTAGTCATCCAGTTCAATGATGTATATATCATCGATGTAGACAAACCATGCTTAAGCAAAGTGATGTAGTGATACTTGATTTGTATGCAAACGAAACAAGCAACCTAACACACTGTCACGAAGAATATACAGGTTACAAAAAAGTAAACTATCAACCCAGAGTAGTTCTAATTCCCACCAGGCATCAAGACGTGAATTTAGCTGCAATGGATAGCATCTCCCCACCATAATGGAAAAAATTTGCCCCTATATGTCCGCAGACAGTGCCCGGACAAGAAGTGTATGTCTCTCATCACATACGGATCATGATAGTAATATAGCTAGGTATACATTGCTCAATACTTACGGAATATAAACATCGGACAGACAAACAGTTTAGAAAATATTAACAAAAACATACTATAAAAATAGAAACGGAGCGGAGCTCTCGCTGCGACGCCGGCCCCTTCCATTTGACATATCCAGCAGGGCGGTGGCACGGTCGCCCGCGTACGGATCAGCGCAGGACGAGCCGCATGTACCGTCGCTGCTGGAGCGAGTAACGAGGACTTGGACGGCGCGGGCCTGCTCGCCGGCGAGGTGGGTCGCATGTTCATTCTTCCCCACATACTTCTTTGAGTCGGCGATGGCGGCGTCCAATACCTCTTTGTTTTCGCAGCGTCGGGCGTCCGCCTCTGCGGAGGTCATGGACTGACCAAGGATACGCGGGATCGCTTCGCGAGCTGCTGCTACCAATACCCTTTCCACAGCTTCTGGGTCCACGTTACGAAGGCGGGGATAAGCTAGTGCCTCGGACTCCGGCGTATGTCTAGGTGGGCTCGGCTGCGCTGCAATCATCCTTCGGCCGTCGCTCCCATCCGCAACATCTTCCATCATTGTAGAGTTTCAAGAGGGGGTACGGGGTATGGATCCATGTTTTGCCGATCCGGTGGGTTGGAGCGAAGCGCTCAATGATACACGCATGTGCGGCGATGCAGAATGGCTCGAGGGCCTCGTCATATATCGGCACTCCCGCGCACCAGTGGCTGCAATGTCCTTGGCTAGTCGTCGGTGCCGCCACCAAGCTGGATCCGCGCATCTCCTCGGGCGATTTCTCTATGACGAGACGGAGAGGGCCCCTGTTCTCGTCGAAAGGGGAGCCAGCTCCCGCTGTAGCCGTCACATCAGAGAGGTTGTCTTCACTCTAGTCTATATTTTCGGACTACATCTCGCCCACGATGTCGTTGTACATGAGCGCAGGAGCCGAAGAAGGGACCGGATGGAGAGCGGAGTGGACAGTGGAGTGAGGATAGGTAGTCTTTGCCTCGCTGCGTTGGGTTTGGAGACACTTTTCGAAATCACTAGAAAAAAAGCCTCCCTTTCGGAAGGTCACCCGCGTTCGTTGTCGTGACGACACTTGTCGCATTTTCCTACACGTGCACTTCCCTCGCGATAAGTGTCAGCTTCTCGTTCCACATGGCCCCCATAGGTGCTTGCATGCGCGCCAAGTGTAAACACGAGAGAGTTTTGTTGGGATTTTCCCTTTCCCAATGGCACAGACGGAGACGGGTGGCACAAATTTATTTCAAGATCCGTTTTTTAGAAATAAAATACCTCGAGAACCGTATTTCGAAATTACAAACCGTTTTCATATTTGAGATCCCCGCGCCGAGATATTCAACACTACATCCCATGGTTATAGGTTTTGAGAAAGTTTTTTTTTACACTCAGAATAACACATGGATGTACGTCCAGTTACACACAGATGTACGCCCGGTCACACTGACCGAAGTACGTCCCCAAGTGACGTACACCCACGTGCACCACGAGTGTACGCCCAGACTTTTGTACACGCAGATGCAGGTGGATGTACACCCAGTCGGATGTACACCCAGTAGCTTGTACACCCACGCGATTTGTACACCCAGACGGGTGTACACCCTGTGAAGGGTCGGTGTACACCCAGGCGGATGTATGCCCAACGGATGTGTACACCCAGGCGGATGTACACCCTGGTACACTGTGCGTATACTTTGCAGAATAATTTTTTTATACGTTCACATCTAACATGTATACTTTAGAATAACGTTTGTATACTTTTCAGTAGCAATTTTTTTTTACTTTCGCACACAACATGTATACTTTTAGAAACAACGTTTGTATACTTTTAGTAACTACTTTTTTTATACTTTTTAGATACAATATGTGTGTACTTTTTAGATGAAACGTCGTACGTGTTTTCTTCGAGGCGAAACCGAGAGGTAGCTAGTATAAGGCAACGTCGAGCCGTAGCACGCATTGCGACCAATGCACACACCTTGACCAATGCGCACAACGACCTATGTACCCCCTTCAAGATCTTTATAAATGGTTATCGAGGCGAAGTCGAGCCGTAAAAAAATAGCGAGGCGAAGCCGAACATCGCTGCTACATGGTGTATACACGCGCATGCTACCGAAAGTATAAAGTATAAACAACTTACAAAGACCGAATTTTTTTGTTGAAACCTATCAACATGGATCTAGTTTTGTAGATTTTAACACGAGGATCCTAAATATAAAAATGGTTTGTAATTTCGAAATACGGTTCTGGAGATATTTTGTGTTGAAAAAACGGATCTAAAAACAAATACGTGGCATCCTCCGTTCCGGTGGGAAAGGGAAAACGCACCGAAATTCTCTTAGGAGGACACTTGTCACGTATGCGGTGGCTCTTCTTTTCCTCTCAGAAGGTTAGGAGAGACCGACATTTCTCTAATGGCACCCGTTGGGTCAGAGTGGGCCAGCCTGGGCTGTGCCGATGTGGCAGGTGCATTAAGGCGGCCCGAAATCCTTCTCACATATATGGGCAAGATTTGGGGTTACCGGACAAACCAGAGCGGTGGGCTATGATTAGGGAACACGGTTTGGTCAGGTTATTTTGTCCGAGCTGAGTTCGGGTTGTCCGCATGCACATATGGTACCGGGGAATGGGGGGGCTGGTTGAACATTCTCGATACCACCAAGGCACCAAAGTCAGGTCACATATAGCAACAAAGGAAGATCTAAGAAAATCCATTACTACAAAGGCATCAACGTACCTTCAGGAATTCCAATGCACATAAATTGTCCTCGAAAGGGTGATCAATTCCTTTATTAAAGCTCCAGTGTCTGGCTCTCTCCGAAATTTTTCTTCCCAAGAACCACCACCCACTACGGGACAATGCCTTATTCCCAGGTGCCAAAGGCACACGACGAAGGCCAGAAGGCACATGGCGAAGTTTTATGCTCTGTTTGGATGTAGCAAAATTTGTTTGGAATTGAATTGGACTGGGAATTCCAAATCCAAGATGGAAAGAAAATGGGTTGTATCCATGGACGGATCCAGAAATTTAACTTTGGGTGTTCAAATTCCAACAAACATAAAAAAATTAAAAGTTAAAAGCTGAAAATGGTCTCATGCCTTCACACCAATAAAGGTATAAATTCTATGTTTGAGCTCGATTTGAACTAAAAATGTCATGTGTACATGCTAAGAAATAGCCAAAATGATACATACATGTCCACTATACACTATATATGAATATTTTTCAGAAAATTTTGGGTGTTCAGCTGCACACCCTTGACCCACTATGGATCCGTCCCTTGTATCTCCAATTCCATTGTTTGATTGTGCATGGAATTTATTGTTGGAATTAGAGGGTATCACTCAATTCCAATTCTTGTTTGGATGTACAAACCAAGAAATTTGATGTTTTTTTAGTTCGGATGTAGAGCACAACAAAGTAGCGTGTACATTTAACAGAACACGTACATACATGTATGTACATCACTTGACTACGGCTGCTGAAGAAACTTCATGCATGCGGACTAGTTAGTTATTACAGACACCAACAGGTGAGGAACTAGTATGGCTAAAATTGAGGATGTCGCTTGTTCTGTCGGCCGAGTCGTAGAAGCGTGTCCTGTACGTTTTCCGTTTCACGTCCAAACCATGTGCTTACCATGCACCGGAGGCAGCAGACGTGCCATTCAATTTGCGAGATGACCTTAGTTTAGCCAAACTCACCCTAGCAGCCACGCGCCACACCACGACATCACCTGTCGGCCTGCCCAGCACGCATAAACAATTCGCCGGCGCAATCCTTTCTCTCGTCTCATGTGGAAGGACTAAACGCGTCTCATGAAGCTCGAGAGCCATGCCAATGCTAGAAGAGGCGTGGCGGCTCCTGCTGTCGGGTCGTCGGCCGGCCACGGACAGAGCGAGAACACTCCCGAGGTGCGGTGCCACCTCAAGGCCAAGCCTCTATTCTGTTGGCGTTCATCCAGCACTACGAGCCACCGCAGCGTAACATCACCTTGGAGCGAAGCCTGGAGCCGCCGTGGTGGCCTAGGGGAAGCAGTCTTGGTGGGGCACGCGGGAAGAGACGCTTGGCCGGGACTAAGAAAGAGAGGAGGGAGGGGCGGGACGGAGAGGGAGCGCCAGGGCGGAGGACTTACTGGCGGCGACGGCGCAAGTTTCTTGAGTCGAGCTGAAGCCTCCTCCAGGAACGCGAGCGGGAACCTTTTTCTGTTCGCTCGAACGAACCGGTACGCAAGCGTGGGCGAGTTTTTCCGAGGCTTTCCGAGCTGGTAGGCTCGGAAACGTTTTGGTAGGGGACGCACGGCGCGCGGGAGGTTCCATGGAATTGGACTAGTTTTTCCGAGGCAGATTTCCATACTACTCCAAACAACAGAATTTGGTCACCCAATTCCAAATTGGCAATTCTGGCCCATTTTTCCTACATCCAAACGGGGTAAGAGGGCTTTCCCAACATAGCTTCCAGGCCGTGTCATCCGTTCCATTTTTTATCGTGCGCTGGCACACCGCAAAAGATTTATGTTTGCCGTGTGGGCCAGTAGAACGGAATGGACACATGGCTAGTATCTTTGCCGTGTGTTTTTTATTTCTTTCCCTTATGTATGTCTTTACAGTGCGCTTTATGAGCTACTATGCCATGTGTTCCTCTTTCCCGTGTGGCCGATATCCTTCACACAGCAACGAGCCTGGCACACAGAAACGAGCGTGTCTCCCCTACTTATAGGTAGAAGAAGACTCACGCACACGGGAGAAGAACACATAGAGAGGTTTTCTCGCACCGTACTTCTGCCTTTTTCCCTCTCGTTCGCTCTTTTCAAAATACGAACTGATTAAAAAGCATATAAGAAGTCCCAGTACACTTACATGGTCAAGCCAGCGAACCTGCTCGATTCACATCTACCCTGCTCCACTACCTGATGGATAGCTCTTATCAACCACGTTGGCCATGCTATTCAGCCACAACGGGTGATTACCAGGACCACTACTCCAATCTTCAACAACTAGCTCTGCATGCATGGACGTGGGTATCTCTCCTTCTACTCGATAGGCACGCAACCAACTAACACATGCGGTTTTGTTTCTCTCTCCTAGGTCTAGGGTGTTTCTCTCTCCTAGGTCTAGGGCGATCTGCATGGCGATCGTCGTAACCTAGGGTTTTGAAACTCGCTTTGGGATCGCGCTCGCGGGCGAGCTCTCTCCTTGTGTCCTTCCTCTCTCCCGGATCTCCTCGTCGGTCCTGTCGTCTCCTCTCGTTTGCTGGTTCGGGGCGATCACGGGGCTCTCCTGGATTGCTACCCGCCCTTGACCGGCAACAAGATTAGCGACGAAGACCTGATGGCGGGCCATGGGGACGCGAAGGGTACAGACGGCTCTCTGATGTCGACGCCTACTCCGGGCGACGGCGCTGGAGGGAAGATCGATGGTGGCGCCCCTCCCTTGGGGGCAACGGCGGCGGCCGGATCCGATAAAGTATCGGAGATGATGGGACGCCTTCGACTTACGGCTGCGGAGACGGCGGCGGTTGTGCTGGATGACAGGGGCGATGAGATGCCGATCCACTCCAAGTGGACCCTCGTCGGCAAGGTGCTCTCCCCAATGACGCTACACATCAGTACGATCCGATCGGCTCTGCGACCGGCGTGGGGAAATCCGCGCGGTCTGGCTCTGAATTCTGCGGGAGACAACACTTTTGTGGCGGAATTTGGGTCGAAGATGGACAAGGATCGCGTGGTCGATGGCCCACCTTGGGTTGTCGGGAAGCACGCTGTCCTACTCCAAGATTTCAACATTGACATGAGACCCCAAGATATGATCTTCAATAGACTGAAATTGTGGGTTAGGATAATTAACCTCCCTTTTGGTTATATGAACAGGTGGTCAGGCAATTCAATCGCCAGCTCTTTGGGCGTGGAAGGTAGTGTTCCTTGTGTGGAATGTGATGCAACAGGGCGTTGCTGGGGCAATTATATGCGTGCCCGTGTGGAGGTGGACGTTGATAAACCGCTTATGCGGGGAGTCACTGTTTTCTCTAGTCGTCGACAGGCGACAGATTGGTTCCAAGTTCAGTATGAACAACTTCCACATTACTGTTTCTCTTGTGGAATTATTGGGCACTCATCTGTGGAGTGCAAAAATCCAGGAGATCGGGATGAGGAGGGCAAGCTCCCATATTCAGCAGACAGACTTTGTGTTCCCGATGATAGAAAGAAGAAACCGATTGGAACAAAATCTTCAACTGATTCCGTCTCGGCTAGGAGGGGTCGATCACCGGTGTCTAAATCCGAAAGGGACAGTCAATCTGCTAGTAGGTTTGGGGCTGCAAAGGAGAAACAACAGGAGGACTACACAAAGGTTTGTTCTCCTGTGAAAAAACCTGCACGTACTGGTGCTAGACAGAAAAAGGCTGAACATGGCTCGGGTAAGGAGATGGTTGCTGCTAAGAATGCGCCAGCGTTGGTAGGCAAAAAGAGGAAAATGCCTAAGGCAGTGTACAGGGCGGTTAGTTCTCAAGCAGCGGAGGTGGACAAGGTCAATTCGCTAGCCTTGGTGGTCAGGACTGATATACAGGAACTACCTGCAGCGACCACGGATATTGTGGATGATCAAAGCGAGGACTCAAACAAGAAGTTGAAAAGAGCTGAAAACTCTGGATCGGCGGATCAGGCGGGCGCTGTGGAGCAGCCCCGCCACACGCAATGATACTCTTATGTTGGAACTGTCGCGGATTGGGGACGGACGCGACAGTCGGTGAGCTACGGTGGCTCGTTAAAACCCACCGTCCCTGCCTTCTCTTCCTCTCTGAAACGAAGATGAAGGATGCCAGAGTACGCAGCTTCATGTGGTCGCTTGGGTACTCGGGCTGTTTTGCGGTTAGCAGCGAAGGCCTAAGTGGAGGACTAGGCCTGTTTTGGTTATCGTCATGGTCAGTTGATATAAAAGGTTTTAATAACAGATGCATTGATGCTCTTGTTACACCTGAAGGGGGGACAGACATGGCGCACGACCTTTGTTTACGGAGAGCCCAAACGTGAACTGAGACATGAATTTTGGGACCTGTTGAGTTCTATGAGTGCAACATGGACGGGACCGTGGCTCTGTTGCGGAGATTTTAACGAAGTATTGAGTCAAGATGAGCATGTAGGGCCTCGGGATCGCACAATAGGACAGATTCAGCGTTCCAGGACTGCCTGTCGGATTGCAATCTCCTGGATCTTGGCTACACGGGTCCTAAGTTCACCTGGACGAATCGTCAGGATGCAGACCACCACATCAAGGTGCGTTTAGACAGGGCCGTGGCCAATGGTGATTTTATGCACCTCTATGATGAATGTATGGTTCACAACCTAGTCACTACCTCATCAGATCACGACGCGATTGCTATCCATTTGCAGCGGGATGAGAGGGGTGGCAGAGGAGCGGCAGTAACACAGAACTTCAGGTATGAAGCAATGTGGCAGCGAGCACCAGACTATAAAGATATGTTGGAAAAATCTTGGTCCGCGGGTAGAGAGGGGCCTCACTCCCTTTCGTCTACATGGAATAACCTAAACCGCATGGCGGGAACGCTCAAAGATTGGAGCCGCGTGACCTTTGGGTCTATACGTAATCAGATCCGGAAGTTGGAGCAAAAACTGTTTTATCTCTGATCCCAGCCGGTCCCGATTAATAATGTTCAAGAGGAACGTGATGTTGAACGCAAGCTGTGTGATTTGTTTGAGTGCGAGGAGGTTATGGCACGGCAGCGTTCAAGGGGGAGTGGCTCCGTGAGGGGGACCGCAACACGGCATTTTTTCACGCAAGAGCAACAGCGCGGAAGCGAACAAACAAAATAAGCACTCTGACACGCGATGACGGCTCTAAATGTGAATCGCAGAATGATATCAAAGGGTTGGTACATGAGTTTTATGAGAATATTTTCTCCTCCGAATACTGCAATTCGGTGGACTCGGTACTGAACTCGATCTCAAGGAAGGTTACAGATGAGATGAATTCTAATTTGTGTAAACCATATTCTGACGAGGAGATTCATGCTGCATTGTTCCAAATGGGACCAACCAAAGCGCCCGGTCCAGATGGTTTTCCGGCGTTGTTCTATCAAACCCACTGGGAGTTTTTCAAGGAAGAAATTTGTTGTGCAGTGCGGAGTTTTCTTTGTGGAGGTGATATTCCAGAGGGCCTTTGTGATTCAGTTGTGGTATTAATACCAAAAGTGGTTAAGCCGAAACACGTAAAAAACTTTCGGCCGATTAGCCTCTGCAATGTCCTCTACAAGATAGCCTCCAAGGTTTTAGCTAACAAGCTTAAGGTAATTTTACCAATGTTTATTTCAGAACATCAAAGTGCTTTTGTGCCTGGAAGGTTGATTACCGTAATGCCTTAATTGCTTTTGAGTGCTTGCATACCATCCGCAACCAGCATTCTAAGCGACCTTTCTTCACCCTCAAAATTGATATGATGAAGGCGTACGATAGAGTGGAGTGGAATTACTTACATGGATGCCTTAGCAAGCTGGGTTTTGATCCTATTTGGATTCAGTCGGTTATGAGGTGTGTTACCTGTGTACGCTATGCAGTCCGCGTCAATGGTGAACACACCGAACCGGTTATTCCTTCAAGGGGGATTCGTCAGGGAGATCCAATCAGCCCTTATTTATTTCTCCTATGCACGGAAGGTTTGTCTAGCATGTTGCGGCAACGAGAGGACCAAGGTGAGCTCTATGGTATTCTAAATGGTCGACTTGGTCCTCCTATATCACATCTTTTGTTCGCAGATGATAGCATATTCTTTGCTAGGAGTGATGATAAGAGCGTGAGGGCTCTAAACGATACTCTCAGGATTTATTGTGAAGGCTCTGGACAGAAAATCAATCTTGATAAGTCCTCGGTCTTCTTTGGTAAACATTGTACCGATGATATAAGGTTGAAGGTGAAAGACCAATTGGGAGTTCACAGCGAGATTCTCAATGAGCTTTATTTGGGTATGCCCACATCAGTGAGTCAATCCTCAACCTCTACTTTCAATTTTCTATATGATAGAATTTGGAAATGCATAAATGGGTGGTCTGATAGACCCATGTCCCGGGCTGGTAATGAGACATTGCTCAAAGCGGTGATACAAGCAATTCCGGCCTTTGTGATGAGTTGCTTTCAACTTCCCCTGTCCACATGTGATAAAATGCGAGCTGTCATTGCAAACAGATGGTGGGGTGTGGAGAATGGCAAAAAGAAAATGCATTGGAGATCATGGGAGTGGCTTTCAACCCCAAAGGCTTTAGGGGGCATGGGATTTCGTGACCTTGCTCTCTTCAATCAGTCCATGTTAGCAAAGCAAGGATGGAGGCTACTCACTGACCCTGATTCTCTGTGTGCGCGTGTGCTTAAGGGCAGGTATTTCCCAACCACTGATTTCTGGAATGCCCCCAAGCCAAGATCATCATCGTATACTTGGAGGAGTATACTACACGGACGGGAGCTTCTTATTCGAGGTATCTGGTGGGGTATTGGCAATGGCAAGACTGTGAAGATCACAGGAGATAATTGGGTGCCAGGCCTTCCTGCGGACATGATAAACCCCTTGTCGCCGATCCCACCTTCAGCGACGGTTCACTGCCTCATGGAGGAGGGGGACGGGAGAGTGGAACCTAGAGAATTTACAGGCTTTCTTTCCTCCAGTGATTGTGGCAAAAATCTTGCAGATACCAATTGCTAAACATGCTAATGAGGACTTTGTGTGCTGGCCACACAACAAATATGGGGTCTTTACTGTACGCTCGGCGTACAACCTAGCCCGATCGGATAAGTTTCTCAAGGACCAGAGTAGGAGTTTGCGTGGAATGACCTCAAACCGGACAGAGGATACCAAGGCATGGAAGACTCTTTGGAGGATTAAAGCTCCAGGGAAGATGATCATCCATCTGTGGCGCTTCGCACATAATTGTCTGCCGCGTGGGGTGCAAATCCGCAAACGACAAATCCCTGCTGATGAAACATGTGTCTTCTGTGGACGTGCAGAAACAATTGAGCATTCCATGCTCTTTTGCCAGTTTGCCAGATGCGTGTGGCGAGAAGTCAAGAATTTTGTCCCCTTGCAACTGAGAAGGAAGGACTTCGCCGCACACAGACAATGGCTGTTTGAGTTTCTTGGCCGTACTAATGATCTCCAGGCTACTACGGTTGCGGTGGTCTTTTGGCAGATTTGGGACGCAAGAAATGATCTCCGGAACAATGGCGGTTCGCCAAACCCCAGCCGTACGGCGGGTAAAATCCTTGCTTTCATTGACTCGATCAAGCAACACTTGTTCAAAACGGATTCTGAGCATAGGGGAGCGTCCAGCACGGCAGTATCATGGACGCCGCCGCCGGCAGGATTCGTATTGGTCAATTCCGATGCGGCAATCTTTCAGACTAGTGGACACGTTGCAGCTGGAGTGGTTATTCTTGATCACCATGGCAAGTGCTTGGTTGCTGGCCGACAATCCTTTGAGGGGCTTCGATCTCCGGAGCTTTCTGAAGCTATAGCACTTCGGTATGCAGTGAAGATCGCTCGGGATGAACAGCTGGACAAGGTCATCTTTGAATCTGATTGTCTTTCCCTGGTGCAAAGGTTACATTTTGCTGCGATGGATCGATCTACGGTGGGTGTGATTGTGGCGGGTATCAAAAAGGAGGTGGAGTGCTTCTCTTCAGTTTCCTTTCGACATGTTAAACGTGTGCTCAATCAGGCAGCACATATCTTAGCAAAATCTTGCTCTAGTTTAGATGCTAGTGTTATTTATCATTCGAGTCCGGAGTGTATTCGTGAAACTATCTGTACCCTTGTGGCGTAATCAATAAAGTGTGGTTTAAATGTCAAAAAAAAAACTAACACATGCAGACTTGATGCTGCACATGCACATCAGAAAGTTCTGACGATGGAAATAAACATGATGAAAATAATTAATCAACAAGGTTAAAACCCAACAGGCTAAAAGGGTTACGGCGTTGGGGGATCAACTGGGGGCTGTCAGACGCGCCCATATACGCATAAATTTTTGCCGGAGTGGCAGTTGCCACTTGCCAGCTACTGACCCTTGAGGAGCTATCTGCGATTGGCTTGGAATGCTGGTCCTCCTTGTGGCTGGTGGAGTGGATGTTGGGAGGGGGGTCCCGTCCCGAGACTATGTTCTCTCCCGCGGAATAGAGGTAGCGGTGGTTCGTGGCGGTGTGTTGCTAAGCATGCATGGCTACTTCTAGCAAGCTGGACATGCTGCAACAATTTTGGGTTTGGTGAGCTCCCGGTGAAATCTATGCACCAATCTCGGCCGATGATGGCATCCTAGGGTATACCTCCCATCAATGAAGGAATCGTTGATGTTGCAACGCCCTCGGCTTTGTCCTGGGCCGTCAACTTTTCTCCGAATGTGGTCGCCAACGCACGACAGTACTGTGCTTATGGCCAGCTAGTGCCGACGGTGGCGCTCGGCGTTGCTCTATCTTTGCTGAAGGTTTTTCTGCGCCGACGGTCCCCATCGGCATTGATCTTCTATGCTGACGGTTGCGCTATGCCGAGGGTCATTTTCCAGCCGTCGGCACCGTTGGAGCTATGCCGAGGGTCCTGACATTTCCCCCTTGGCGTTGAAATCCCCCTCGGCATCGTCGTTTGTTCCCGTAGTGACTTTACTTTTCGATTTAATAATTTTCCATCTTGGTTCATTGAACTCAAATATGTGGTCCACCTGTAAATGATCGAAAATACAATTCAGTGGGACTACAATACAATGTATGTATTGGAGGGTTGCGTGGGAGTGGTGCGCCAGTACATTGTTTTTTCTCTCCTCTGCTCTGTGTGTTCACTGGGATAGCTTCCGCGAAAACTATGAACTAGGTTTTACTTCACTAGTAGTAGTCTGGGCATCTTGCCCTTGTTATTTTTTCCTTTTGCGTAATATTCGTAAAACTCGGTCACTTAAAATTTAGCACACTAGAAATTCATAAATTTAAACCAAAAAATTGTGCATGCTTTATTATGTCAACATTTGGACTCATTTCATCAATTTTTTTATTAAAAAATATATTACAAACATGACTTGTAGGACTTAATACAAATGACACATATGCATGGGGCTAGGACAGCCTTGAATATATAGATCACAAACATCAGCTACATTGAAGAGGTTAAATTCATGTCCCTTGTTTGTTATTTTTAGTCATCTGCAGATTCACCACAAGGTAAAGTTGGTTGGAGAATGGCTAGTACAAGTTATGAATGTTCACTTATAAATTTTAGGAGACGAATGCTCCAAGATGTTGTACATCTCTGACCTATATATAATCAACGCGTCTAAATCGCATTCCAAATGCTAAGCATGCCCACGATAAATCTTTGACCCGTTTGCTGCATTCCTAGTAAAAGGGCCGGCTAGCTCGCTTGCGTATTTTTTTGCGGCTAACTTGTTTGGTTGCAAGAGAAACCGTGCAGCCACATGATAATAGTGTACGGTGTTGTTATAGGATTGGGATTTGTCTGGAAATTCGGTGCTAAAGAAGAATGAATCGTCGTTCAAAATGGTGGAAGCTCATGTACGACTCAGGTATTTGCTTCTTGAAAAACCTCCGAGGCTGGTACTGTCCTTGATGGCTATCTCGTAGGTTAAGAACATAGATCATTCTTCATGGCTACCGCTGGAGTAGACCAGAACAATGCCATGCCCCAGTTACCGAGCTCACTAGTTGGAAAAATGTGCCATGAGGCAGCCGTAGTGGCTGGAAAAATGTGCAACTTCATTCCTAGTTGGAAATCTGTAATACAGCAAGATTTCTACTAGTGTAGTTGTAAAATAATTTTATTTCAGCCAGAATCACTATTTGAAGTTCCTTCTAACGGAGGAAATTAAGAATAAATCCAGGGCAACAATGCTACACCTACGGACCATTTCTTACGGAATCTCGTCTACGGACTGACATGGGGAGCGGAGCAGGAATTATGGCCCGGAATTCACGTCCATGTAAAAGTTTACAACCAACCGGCCTCTTCCACGTCGCTCTGTAAGCTGTCCTGTAACAAAATCATCCGTAGATGGAGCGTTATTTAATCCGTGGTTCCTAGAACCATATGGTTGTTTCCTCCTTCCCCACTTGTAGATGTCAGAGGAAGTGCACGAGAAGTAAATTTACTTGATTCACTTCAACTTAGGAAGAAAACTTTTAATTTTATGTAAATAAACTTGTCATCTTAGCATGCACGGCGGAGCTACCTAGCTTCCTGTGTGTTTCAAATTGAATAGGTCCTGCTGGTCGTGACCCTCCTCATGGAGATGGACGAGATGATGTGATTAGGAGCAATTAATACAGACGGGAGGGGCGTAGCCAGGGCATGTGTTTGCCACATGCAAAAGGACTGCATATGCTATATATGTTCACAAACATCAGGCCAAAGCCATACGGTAAAACTGAAAAACACGACCAATATCAATCTAAACAGAGCTAAGCAGACTTCAACAATTAATACAAAAAAATATCATGGTATTATCTCCACTACTAATAAAACAGCAAACATGAGTTTCCCTAGAGGCACACACGAAAACGTACACAAGACAACTCTGGGTACTCCTAGCAAATAAAGTCAACCACATCGTACAGCCCACAACGCTCCAATGGTCCGCCTCTACACATGAATGGTCCAGATTAAATGTTTTGCCCACAGTGCACGTACCCACAAATTTACAGGACAAAAACAAATCCACGACCCTTAACTGGTCGATCGAAACAGCCCCCACGATCCCTCACAACAAAAATTCCACGATCTCAGGCTGCTCTCGGCCGATCCCGCCGTCCTCCCCGGCCGCGTCGTCGGCCATTCCTGCCCTATCTCTGGTGTGGCCGCGTCGACATCTCGCCGAGCTGCGCTTGCGGTTCGGCCAATCCTGCCGTCCTGCCCTATCTCTGGTGTGGCCGCGTCAACATCTCGCCCGGGTTGCCGCGCTGTATCAACGACATCTAGGCACGCTGTGATCTTTGGAGGTGACAACACTATCCAACAAACATGTGTCAAACATAGTAATGAAGTTCTTTTTTCCCTGTCCGATTGATCTCAGACGAACATCTCATACTTACATTGCAGGATCGGCAAATGGTGAAAATGAGCTCGCACTGAGGCAAGGCTCTCACATATTTCCGAGATCCGAAGTCCTGATTAGTAGCACATTATCAGTACAATTAACTATTTTTTGGCTGATATATATATAAAACGTGAGAATACAGCATGGTACCTGTATTATTGGTAAATGCAAAATAAAGGCTAGCCGCATGAAACTCGACTGATGATGTAACATGTACATATTTAAGATTCTTACACAGGTGGACTGGGATAAACATTGGTGTCGCATATGGCATCCTCTGACCGTAATGGAGGACGTACTCCATTTGAGGACCTAACAAACTCTGATAATGCAGGTAAATATATCATAAAATCATGCTTAATAATATGGATCAAATAAAGCATGTAAGGAATTTGTTTCTCGCAGGACAAAGGGCAAATCCAAACGAATTGAAGAGACAATGAGCATGAGAGAGGTATGCAGTAAAAGATGAGATAAATAAGTAGAGGCGTGAGGATCGGGCTCTCAAGAAATCTGTTGGTACTGTCAATGAGAACCAGACTCCAACTAACATGCCCCTGGCCATAACACCTACGCAATCAGGTTTTAACCCTATGTGTTATAATGCCACTGGGCAATCAGCTCTCACCCAGCTACGGTGTGCTCAACCTACGGAAGGTGATGATTACTAACTAGATAGATATACCAGCATCATGATGAGGAATTGGCACAAGTGCCCGACATAGAAGGGCCGAAAACTATTGAGGACAAGGTGAAAATGCCAGAGCAGATAGATAAAGTAATTCGACAATATAACAAGCCTAAGAAGGCACGCGATTACGTGGTTGCTTCACAAAGCATGGCTCAAATCCTACTCTGTTCCTATTTTGCTACATTTATTTTTCCTACTCTATTCCTATTTTGCTACAGTTATTTTCTTCGTTAAAAATAAATGTTATTACTTCAATTGCAACATATTACGCTTGCACCATTGATGACGCGTCTGTGATTGAAAATATAAGATCTGAACCAAGCGATAAAAAATATTTAGTCAGTATCGATGATGCATGTTTAAAAAAGCGTCATTTGCTAACTCTTTAAACTTCTGGAGAATTCGTCAGTGATGAAGTAAGTATATGTAGATTTATGATAAGAACATGCATTTTTTTAATATTACTCCGTATTATCTCCTGTAACCAAAAGGTGTGCACCTTTATCCAGATCATAAACGCGTACATTCACTGCATTAGTGCCAAAGAGCATCTACAGTTCAGATCAGGTAAGAGTGTGTTCTTAGAGAATGCATGCATATCTAAGATGATAAAGGCGGGTAGCTTTATGCGGGATGATGCACCAGGATGGGTATTCCAAAGAGCCAAAACTTATTTGGAACATGATATGGTTAGTCTCAATTGCGTACATATTACTATATAAATTCACTCTAGGACGGATGTTTGGATAGATGAGACCTAATCTAAAAAAACTCTTTTAGATATTCTTTCCAATAAACATAAGATGACATTCATTCGTACCTAGCAGTTATAAATACCACAAAACAGTGTATCCAGGTGCTCGACTCGCAAGGCTCAGGAATTAACCGCAAATACGTCATAGAAATGGTAAGTAATTAGTTCCACTACCCTATCTTTTGATAAGACTAACTCTGTTAATTTTCGCCTGCGGTGCTAATACTTTGTCATTTATTCATGCAACAGTTACAAGGACTAGAAAATGTATTCAAATTTTTAAGTCTGCACATGGAACTAAATTCTGATAAGTGGAAGGACCTAAACATCACAAAATGGCCAAGAGAAGAGTTTATTAAGAGCATACTGCAGACAGATGGGGTATACCTACTAACTGAACGCAATCGACATTATGTATTTGTTCTATGTCCTCAATATTATACACTGCCAGTTTAGTTAAGCTACATCATTGCTGCTACCCATAGGAGGAATAAATCATTGCTGCTACTCATGGCATGAACCTTATTTATCTAACTCCAATAAATATCCCTCCCCAATGATAAATCAATCTGGCCGAGAAGGAATGACAGCTCGGAAACAATAATGGAAATTACATCATAGAGAAAATTACCTTCCCATTTTGTGACAAAGTCTTGGATAACAATGTTGCACTGCAACCTGAGAATAATTGTGCATATCAACCATATAATACAGAAGTCAAGATGGAGCAAACATTGGATCACCTGTTGTTGTAGGAATTACCTTTATTAGCATACCATATTATGCAACTGTTGTCAACTGAAGCAGAAACAAGGAATGAACCATCACTCGACCACTGCAGGTCAAGAACTTCCTTGCGATGGAACCTACTAAACAATCCAAGGCCACAAAGCATTATAGCAATCAAGTGAACAGGAATGCAGTATACAAACTCGCAATTACGATTTCGGGAGGGACAGGAGAATTGTTAAAAAATCAAGTTAGTAAAAATAGTTTCAGGAGGGGAAGGAGGAAAGCTATACAAACCTCTGTAGGACTCCCAATCCTGCCACCTGCAGATTTGAACTTCAGATCCCTTGCCGATGAGCAGAGAAGAGCAGGTGTGTGCACGTACGATTCCAATCTGGGCAGGGAGCAGCTGGGTCGCCCGCCAGCTCTCTCAGCTCGAGCGAATCCTTGGTTCCTTTAGCGACCCGAGTCGACGAGATGGGCGGGGAGCAGCAGGGTCGTGCGAGCCTCGCTTCGGCGGTCCGGGAGCTCCGTCCGGCGGCGACGTGGGAGCTCTGTTCGACGGAGGCGAGGGAGCTCCGTTCCGGCAGCGACCGAGAGCCAGGGGCAGGCTCCACGGCGCGCGGAATTGGAACCTTGCAGCGGCAGCTTGGTCCCCATCGCTGTGCAACTCGACGGAACGGCCAGCGCGCCGGATACCTTGCGTCAGGTGAGGGACGACCGGCGACTGAACCTGGGGACGCGAGGTCCCGGGACGGCGTGGGAGGTTGAGGTTGGGTACGGGAGCTGGATACCACCTAATGGGGAACGGCGGGGGCGACCAAAGACCAGCGCAGCACCTCACGGGGGCGGTGGAGGTAGGTGACGGGTCAGTGACCCGAGAGAGTGTGAGAGTGTTTTTCTTTTCTTTTTGAGGTGTACGATTGTGAGGGTGCCATTGAGAGGATAGTGAGTGACTAGAACAAGGCTTTGCCGCATGTGTACTAGAGAATGACCTTATTTAAAAATATTGGATAGCATCTATGTTTCACTATATAAAAATTGATAATTGTTATTGCTGACTATATTTAAACCCTGTAATCATGCAGCTCATCTTGTGGTGTGTGGATGATAAATTTTATGAAATACTTTATGGGTGATGTTTTGTCTGACACTCCTACTCAGGTATTTTTTTTCTCTGTATTATACTTATTCTATGTCGTATTATATTTAAAACTAACTCTAATTATTATTGTAGGCTAATATAAAAGATTTTAGAACAAAACTAGATGTTATCTATGTATGAAGGGAATGAAGCTCTAAACAATATCCCAGCCAAGGAACGAAGTATTATAGATCAAACAAAAAAATGGACCTTCAAGAGGGAATAGATAATATTGCTTATTTATTGTGTTTTAAGTATTTTCGTAACTAATTATAACATATTTGTGTGATCGTGAATTTTATGTAATCGTGTGTGACGACCGTGTGTTACATATAACCTCGACTCATGTCGTTGGACATTAGACACGTTTAAATAGTTTCACAGAAAAAAAAACTCGCTAAAAGATATATAAGATCAAACATAAATGTTTATATTAAAGATTATCATACGTGCGTTGCACGTGCTACTAGTTTATCAAAAAAGAACAAAACGCCTATCGACAGCCACTCCCACCCGCCAAGGGATTAGGTCAGCGGCCCAATTGGTAAGGCAAAATGGCCCTACGTGTTTCACGTCGGCTTTGATCTAACTTGTTGAATTTGGCTTGTAGACTTTATTCGTTTTGCGGCGGCGGCGGCGGCGTAACGCGAAGGCCCAACAGCCTTGGATGGATACGCGGAGGCTAGAGTGGCAGGCCGGGTCAGGCGGACTGGATGCTGGTTCGCAGAGCAGACAGGGATTAATATGCGGCTCCCGAAGACCTAGGGTTTCTCTCCTCCTTTGGCGCCTCGACGCCGGGGAGTTCTCTGCTGCCGTCTCCGTTTTGGTCTCGACCGCGGGGCCCTAGCCGGAATCGGATACGAGGACGGGTGGGTATATCCCACGAGGTGCGCCCAGGTTTCGGTCGTTTCAGGAGCAATCAGAGGGAAGAATACATGGCGTCGAACTCGGCTTCCAGCGCCGGGAGTTTGGCGGCATCTCAGAGCAACCGTGATTCAATCAATGATCTGATGGACAAATTAGGTATCGAGGCGGATGAGCTAGATGATCTGATCTTCGAGGATGAAGAGGAGGTACCTAAAGAGGGGATGAAGTGGACAGCCCTAGCTAGGGTTCATACGGATAAACCCTTTAGTCCGCAAGCTTTCGAGCAACACATGCGCAACGCGTGGAGCCCAGCGAAAGACATGGTTTTCACTAATCTGGAACCGAACCTCTTTACGATCCAATGTTTTTGTTTGGGTGATTGGTTGAAACTCGAGCAAGGAGGGCCATGGCTCTTTCGGCAACATGCAGTTGTTATTGAGCCATATGATGGTTTTATCGACCCAGGAAAGATTGATCTGAATAAGCTGGCAGTCTGGATCCAAATTCACAAACTGCCCTTGGGTTATAGGAATAACTCGCTGATTACTAATCTGATTAATAAGCAAGTGGGGCAAACCCTGGCTGTGGAGACCAATGTGCAAGGGGCGGGCAATTTCGTCCGGGTTCAGGTGAAAATTGATGTGAGGAAGGTGACTGCAAGGTTCGTCTCGATTTCTAGAGGTGGACAGAGGGAAATATACCAAATCAAATACGAGAAGTTCCCTCGTTTCTGCGGTGCGTGTGGTTTTCTTGGCCATAACCACCTGGAGTGCGGAACAGGTGAACATGATGCAGATAGTCTGAAGTGGGGAGATTTTCTTAAATCTGATTGGGAATCATGGCGTGGAAGGGTAACCGGAGGTAATCGTGCTGGCTTTAGTACGGGCTCAAGTGCTTTCAGAGGTCGTGACCCTACCGGCCGTGGACGTAACCCGGGTAGAGGGGATGTATTACCAAGCTGGCGACACAATGCTCTATCTGCTAGACAACCAGCTAAGCATATAGATGAAGCCCTAATGGATACGGCTACCAGCCCGCTAAAAGGATCAGACACAATCATGAAGGATAATGAGACCACCGATCCTTCTGCTAGGAAACGACTACTGTTGGGTTTGGAAGAATCTGCTGCAGATAAGAGTACTGAGCCCACTGATTTGGAATCAGATATGCAAACAGAGGGAGTATCGGAGAAGGATAATTTTTTGGAAACTGACAATGGCGTTCGTTCGAAAAGAACAAAGAAGACCGGAGCAATCTCCTCTTCACTAGGATCGGCGGGTTCCCAAGAGGGATCCGTCCGGGAGCAATGAAAATCTTAATTTACAACTGCCGAGGGATGAAAAAGACCTCGGCAGTTCGTTCCCTCCAAATCCTTTTGGAGAGGACACGCCCTGATATAGTTTTTCTTTCGGAAACTCACTTGAATTTGAGGCAAGCAATGAATATTAAGAGGAGATTTTGTTTTGAGGAGGTGGTGTGCTGGGAGAGTGATGGCCGTGCCGGGGGTCTTCTTATGATGTGGAATAATTCAGTCACAGTTTCATCGAAGGAGGTACAGCCTAATTATATTGATATTCGAATTAGTGTTAATGGTCTTGAGAGTTGGAGATTGACGGGGTTTTACGGAGAGCCTAGTGCAGACCGTAAACATCTTTCCTGGGAATATATAAGACACCTACATGGTTTGTCTAATTTACCTTGGCTGTTAGGAGGAGACTTTAATGAGATTCTATATGGCTTTGAGAAAGAGGGTGGTAATACTAGACCCCAACGTTGCATGCAAGGGTTTAGGGATACACTTGATGACTGTAATATGGAGGATCTTGGATACATCGGTGATCTCTTCACCTGGCGCCGTGGCAAAATTCGTGAAAGACTTGATCGGGTTACGGGGAACCAACTGGCCTCTTC
The DNA here is from genome assembly GCA_028641055.1 of Alopecurus myosuroides. NCBI lineage: Eukaryota > Viridiplantae > Streptophyta > Magnoliopsida > Poales > Poaceae > Alopecurus > Alopecurus myosuroides. The sequence goes on from CM054059.1 coordinate 503,502,647, forward strand.
CATGTTCCCGAACCTGGCAGTGATTCATGAAGATTTCAGCAAGTCTGATCATCGCCCAATCATTATTGACACCGAATATTCAGTTACTAACGCGAGACCAGTTAACAGAGGCCCTAGGAAGTTTGAGGCTAAATGGCTCAGTGAAGAAGGCATTGAGAATGTTATTCAGGCCGCTTGGGATCGAGCGAAATCCACCCCTGGGGTCTCCCTTGCGACAGCAACGAAAGAGATACAGCGGTCTTTGTGCTCTTGGGACAGGGACGTCGTGAGGGGTCCTTGGTCTATCCTCCGTGATCTTCAAAAGGAGCTTAACGCAGTTTTGACTGGCCCTTTGGACGATGAGGCTTTACAGAGACAACAGCAACTTCAAATGGAAATCGAAGATTTACTCGAGAAGGAAGAAATCTATTGGCTCCAGCGTGGCCGTGCTGATTGGCTTAAACTTGGAGATCAAAATACTTCCTACTTTCATAAATTTGCGTCGCAGCGTAGGAAGCAAAATAGTGTGAAAAAATTGAAGGATGACGCAGGTAACTGGATCGAGGATGAAATCCAATTGTTTGGTATGGCTGAGAGCTATTTCTCGAATTTATTCAACGCTGAGGTTTTTGATCCGGACCTGGCTACTATCGCAAAAGTTCAACCACGGGTGTCGGAGGCTATGAATATTACGCTTAATTCTGAGTTTACAAGGGAGGAGGTTAAGAAGGCATTATGGAATATTGGTGATCTTAAGGCTCCTGGGCCTGATGGTCTACACGCGGTATTTTACAAGAAGTTTTGGCATGTGATTGGTGAAGATCTCACGGATGAGGTCCTGTTGGCTATCAATTCAAAGAAAATCCCTGATGAATGGAATGATACAACCATTGTCCTTATCCCGAAGGTAAAAAATCCAGACCATATTTCTCAATTCAGGCCTATTAGTCTTTGTAACGTGGTCTACAAAGTGATATCGAAACTGCTGGCTGCTAGGCTTAAGATTTTCCTTCCTGATATTATCTCACCTATGCAAAATGCTTTTGTTCCTGGTAGACTAATCTCTGACAATTTTCTTGTGGCTTTCGAGTGTTATCATGCGATCAAGAATAAAAGGACTGGAAGGCTCGGTAATTGTGCAGTTAAATTGGACATGCACAAGGCTTATGACAGAGTGGAGTGGAAATTTTTAAAGCTCATGATGATTCAGTTGGGCTTCTCTTTGGATTGGGTTGATCTTATTATGGCATGTGTGACCTCGGTCCGCTACCAAGTCCGGTTGAATGGATCCTTATCTCAGGTGTTTACTCCGTCTAGGGGGCTACGACAGGGTGATCCCTTGTCCCCTTATTTATTTCTCCTTTGCGCTGAGGGGCTCTCTAGTCTGATTGCTCATGAGGAGGCTGAGAGCAATCTTCAAGGAGTTAAAGTTTGTAGGAACGCTCCTGCGGTTTCACATCTCCTATTTGCTGATGATTCACTGATTCTCATGCGAGCTGATAAACAAAATGCAGAATGTCTTAGAAAAATCCTTGATGAGTACTGTGCTGCCTCGGGACAGATGGTGAGTGTGGCAAAGTCTACTGTATTTTTCAGCCCCTCCACACATGTTGATACTAGAGTGGAGGTTTGTTCTATACTAAATATTATGACGGAGGCGATTACGGACAGATATCTTGGCCTCCCACCACTTGTGGGGGTGGATAGATCAGATTGTTTTCAACACATTATTGACAGAGTGGTTAAATTGCTCACTGGTTGGAAGGAGAAATCACTGTCTTTCGGAGGAAGGGAGATTTTAATTAAAGCTATCATCCAATCAATTCCAGTGTATGCTATGTCGGTCTTCAAGCTACCTAAGCAGATATGTAAAGGGATAATCTCGGCAATGTCCCAATTCTGGTGGGGAGATGATGATCAACAGAAGCACATTCACTGGTTTGCGTGGTGGAAATTATGTATCCCAAAGAGTAAAGGAGGGATGGGTTTTCGTGATATAGAAAGTTTTAATTCGGCTCTTCTATCTAAACAATGTTGGAGACTTCTTACTGAACCCGATTCTTTATGTGCTCAGATCCTCAGGGCGAAATACTACCCCTCGGGCGATCTTCTAAATTGTGATTTGAAGAAGGGGAGTTCTTTTACATGGCAAAGTATATGGTCAGGTATCCAAACCTTTAAAAGGGGACACATTTGGAGAGTGGGTAGTGGAGACAATATTAACATTTGGGAGGATTGCTGGATTCCTTCAAGTTATAATAGAAAGATCCTTACAAGAAGAGGTAACATTGTTCTCACTAAGGTATCCGAAATTATTGACTCAGAAACTCGTGCTTGGGATGAGGAGCTCATTAGGGAAATTTTTTGGCCGGAGGATGCCGAGAGAATTCTTAAGATCCCTCTCGCTGTCGGAATGATGGATGATTTTGTCTCTTGGCATCACAATAAGAATGGAATTTTTACGGTGAAATCTTCATATTATGTGGAGTGGGATCATCAACATGGGCGGAAAATTAGGCAGACTAGACCTTTCGGCCCCTCAGCGGCTAATCCCGTCTGGAAGGCTCTATGGTCTCTAAAGGTACCTGCAAAAATTAAAATTCATTGTTGGAGATCTCTTTTGGGGGCGATTCCTTGCCGAGGTGTTCTAGCTAACAGACATATACAGGCTTCAAGTCAATGCCCTCTCTGTTCTACTCATTGTGAGAGTGTACACCACGCTCTATTTAAGTGCTCGAGAGTCAAGGATATTTGGAACGGTATTGGAATGACGCAGGTAATTGAGAACGCTCAGATTGCTGAAAATAATGGCTACACAATTTTGGAGACGCTCTTGCTTGATACATCCATGTCTTTCATATCCGCCGAGGTTCGCCATTGCGATTTGGCGGCGGTGGCTGCTTGGTATGTTTGGTGGGAGAGAAGGAAAGCTACACATGGTGAACTCCTCCAAGACCCTATACGATCGGCGATGTCAATTCTTACCCTATCGATGAACTATGGGAGAGCTAATTCGAGGCGGAGACCGGCGGTACCGAGTCTCAGATGGAGCAAGCCACCCGCGGATTATGTGAAACTCAACGTCGACGCATCGTTCGATGTCAATTCCGGGACAGGTGGTACCGGGGCTATCCTCCGAGACCACCATGGGGCTTTTATCGCCGCAGGGCGCTGGGACCTAATGCACGTGGAAGATGCCACAATGGCCGAAGCCATTGCTTTGAGGGACGGTCTTCTCCTTGCCGGCGACGTTGGATGTAACAGAGTAATTGTTGAGTCTGATTGTATCGAAGTGATCAACACTATGCAGGATGGCGGTAATTCTCTTGGGCCAGCCGCAGCGATCTATGAGGAGGCTACTTTTCTTTGTAGGGGTTTCACTCGAGTATCCTTCTCTCATTGTCCGAGGGAGGCTAACGAGGCAGCGGATACCCTAGCTAAGCTTAGTGTTGCGTCTAATGCAGTTTGGCATAGCGATCCTCCTGATTCTATTAGATCGACTATTGCTAATGATGTAACTATTCTGTAACGATCTGGCAGCAAGTTTCTTTCGCACTCTTTTCCTTACCAGGGTACCTGAGGGGACTGGAAGGTTTTTAATGAGGCGGCTTGCTTGCTATTATTAATAGATGTTTTAAATTTCAAAAAAGAGCAGACAGGGATTAATTGGAGGCGTGGGAGGGCGGCATGCAGACGCCGACGCCGTGGGAGCAAAAGTCATGCAGCACCAGGTGAGAACCAATGGAGTCTTTCCATGCATGGTTGGATATTTTGCTCACGAGCAGCCAAAATTTCTGTGTTTCTCCGTCTAATGAGGGCATTATAGTAGTACTGCGACATAACGAGACCTATATATAGATGCACGGAGTCGTTGCGGAAAGCCAACATACCTTCCAAAAAAAAGATGGAAGCCGAAATTGGTGAATATGAATCTGTGGAAAATGGTGATGCGTGCACCGGGGGGAAGATGGACGTGGAGATGGTCAGGAAGGAGCTAGAAGAACCTCTCTCCCATTCCCTTGTTACTTATAAGGGAAACGCTGGTACTTTTGACACGTGTCCAGGTTTAGCCTCCAATCCCGGTTTGGTACTTTTGAAACAAAAAGTTTCATTAGAATAAGAATTTTTCAGTAATGTACTAATTTTCTTAATTTCCTCCAAATCCCAATTTTGATACTCCGGAGAAGAAAATGGTTCACTAAAATAAGATTTTTTTAGTAAATTAGCAAAAGAAATGTCCAGATAAAAAACCAAAAGAACTCGTCGGAGACCTCATAGCAAAAAAATTAATACTGTTATAGCAAACACTAAAGAACACTACAGCAAAAAAAATGCTATTGTAGCAAAATAATAATTTCACTAAAAACATCTCACCGGAGATCTTGTCAGAGACATTATAGCAAACATTTTGTTCTATTATAGCAAAAAAAAACAATTATAGCAAAAAATAATTTGTCTTATTGTAGCAAAAAAATGGTTTCGTTGGAAACTCTCGCCGGATACCTCGTACCAAACAAAATATACTACAATAGCAAAATCGGAGAACAATTGTATCGAACAAAAACCTCTATTGTAGTGTCGTAACAAAATACACAGCTCAGTTGGCTCGTGTCCCTACTGCAGCACGAAATGGACCGAAAAAATAGCCCAACAATGAAAATCTGAAGTGAAATGGTCCTACTCTGCTTAAGTGGGCCACGAAAGGCTGTGACACAGTGTCACATCACCAAACCAGAGAACGTTCCTCCGGAGGATAGTCACCTTTTCCTGGCTTATAATGGGGGACAAAGGATCTGCTGCTCATCTCGAGCATCTTATCATCCCACCGTACATGTGGCGCGTAGGGACGAACCACCGTACTGCCACTTCCCCCGCTAAGCGCGGAGATTTAAAGGTTATTACTCCCGGCCCCTCGATTCTCGTGCATTGAGGGGTCAAAACAGGTCAAACGACCGCACGCTAACGTCAACTCTGATGGTGGGATCATATGTTCTTGTCTCATCAACCTCTCAGCGCACAAGGTGTAGTGCACCCCATGACATCATTACTGATGCAGGTAATTCTGAAAATCATTCGAACACTATTAATAGCTGATAATTAACCAACCGTTACGACCTGAAATCATACCTCAGTCGAGCACCTCGGTATGTGGAGGATATATCCCATCTCAAAATCCAATATCGCATCAGCCGTGGAACGAATCTGGATGCCGTTCTTAAGGGGTGGGGATAAGACCCGCGCATCAGGTCAGTCGGCCTCGAAGTTACACCTGCTGCGTGTCCTGGTTATTTCGATGCTTGCGGATGATAAAAAAATTATTGACGAACGCGTGATGTACACATACCGAATAGTGGAGTTTGACTCGGTTAGGGAGAAAATCCCAGTTTATTCCAGATTCGAGCTCGGGTACTTGAAGAAGGCTAGTGGTCCCCTGATTAACCGGTCCCGATCCGTCGAGTGCGTCAGGCTCGTTCAAAAACTAGCTCGACGAACTTTCGAGCTGGAATATCTCTTTTCAGGTTGGCAAGTACTACACAGACTCAAAAATAATATTTGGGTTGGAGTCTCTATTCAAGTTTTTGACTCAACTGGACACTCAGGGTCAACTGACGTGGGCACACCAAATGAGTGCCCACCGCTCATCTTCCGTCACGAAATGAGTGCCCACCGCTCATCTTCCGTCGAGCACGAGATATGTCTGGTACCCCCACGTCAGCTGGTGTAATATTTGAGGAGGTGACACCAAATTTCTGAGGGCATGAATGAGAAACTCTCCTTGGGATACTCAGATGAGGAAATTATCAACGCCATTTACCAAATTGCACCCCTGAAAACTCTGGGAAAAGATGGATTTGCGGCAATATTCTTCCAAAGACACTTGGGTGTATTTTTTTCAAGGATACGTCATGGATAGACGTATCGGTTTCATAGAAGGGGGGCCAAGCGGCCGGGGTTACAACGCGTTCGACACAGACGTCGAGGACGCACTCCACGAAGACATTACAAGGTTGACTACTCTCCCACCCTCCACCGATCTACCTGAGCTAGTTCTCCCCTAAATAGCTTGGCCGCTCGCCACCTCTCGGCCTCGGCCTTGATGCCTTGGATCACGGCCGCCGCGTCCACCGGTCTACCCTCAAAAACAATGTCATTCCGATGCTTCCAGATGCTCCAAAGGATGAGTGCTAAGGCCGTCCACAGCTCCCGGTTTGAGCCATGCCCCGGGAGTTTGGCGGAAAGCCACCCCCTTAGCGAGTCGTCATGCACAGGAATCCACTCATCCCGGCCCCAGATCGTCAGGAAAGCGGTCCAGATTTCCCTGGCCAGCACGCATCCTAGAAGCAGGTGATCAATGGTCTCCTCGTGTTGATCACAGAAGGGACAGGCTGCTGGCCGAGGAAGTCCCCTCCTAGCAAGGCGATCCGCCGTCCAGCAACGGTCCCGCGACGCCAGCCAGAGAAAGAATCTGCATTTCGCGGGAGCCCGGGATCTCCAAATTTGGTCAGCCCCCGCGAAAGCAGTAGAGCCGGCAAACAAGGCTAGGTAAGCGGAACGTGCCGAGAAAGATCGATCCGACTCCCAGTTCCACCTGAAACTGTCCGCTGTCTCTTCCACCAGGTGGAAAGTGGCGATGCGCTCCGCCAGCACAAGGAGTTCTCTGATTTCCTGCGTGCCTAGGTCAGGAGAGATGTTGCCAAGCCATCCACCGAGAATGTCGTCTCGTACTCGCAAGGTTTTTTTATCCCGCTTGGAGATCCTCGAAAAGAGGCTTGGGGTCAAGTCTTTGATCCGCCCCTCGGGGAGCCACCTATCGGTCCAGAACAGAGTGTCTCTCCCATCCCCCACCGTAGAGGAAATGGCTGCCTCAAAAAGCTGCCTCACCTCAAGAGGAATCTGCAAGTTGAATTCCCTCCATGGTTTGGCAGTTTCCACCCTCTCCAACCACAGCCATCTGGCCCTCAACGCCATGTTCAAGAGGCCTAGGTTTGGGATGCCAAGCCCTCCAAGAGATTTCGGCATGCAGACCCTGTTCCACGCCACTAGGCAGTGTCCACCGTGCGCTTCCTTCCTCCCTCGCCATAGGAACCTTCTCAGAATTTTTTCCACAGCTTTGATGGTTTTTACGGGGATGTCCAAAGAAATCATGGAGAAGACTGGGATCGAAGCAAGAGTGGTTTTGACAAGCTCAAGTCTCCCCCCTCTGTTCATGAGGTTAGCACTCCATCCCGGTAGCCTTCCTGCCACATTGTCCACCAGATACTGCAGTTGTGCTGCTGTCGGCTTCCTTAGTGACAAAGGCAACCCTAGGTAACGGAAGGGGAAGGGGTCCACCGGGCAGCCCAGCTCCTGGGCAATCATCTCCTCCACCACATCGTCACATCTAATCAAGTGTGCCGAGCACTTCTGCAGGTTGGTACGGAGCCCAGACGCCGCTTCGAAGTCCTCGATGAGGGAGGCGAGAGTTTGCAGATCAAGCATCGATGGTCTGAGGAAGGTAACCACGTCATCCGCGTAGATTGAGGTTCTGCATCGCAACCCATTGCGCGCCAATGGAGTTAGGAACCCCAACCTTGCCGCCAACTCCACCAGGTAATGGAAAACTTCCATCACAAGGATAAATAGTTGCGGCGAAAGCGGGTCGCCTTGCCGCAATCCACGCCTGTTAGAAATCCGGCAACCAGGCGACCCGTTCACAAGTATACGCGTCGACGCCGAAGACAGCAGCACACAAATCCACGCGATCATACGGTCGCCGAAGCCGAATTTCTTCAGAACCTCAATAAGGAAAGCCCAATCCGCCGTGTCAAAAGCTTTGGTGATGTCGAGCTTAAGCAGGATCGCCGGGGTCTTGGAGCTATGCAGCTTCCTAGCCGTTCCCTGGACCACCATGAAGTTGTCGTGGATACATCTCTTGCGCACAAAGGCGCTTTGATGGCCACCCACCAGATTCGGGAGGGATGGTGCAAGTCTTAAGGACAGAACCTTCGCAATGAGCTTTGCAAAGCTGTGAATAAGACTGATGTGTCGGAAGTCCTTGATCTCCTCCGCGTCTTGCTTTTTGGGCAATAGCGAGACAAGAGCTTGGTTGACCGACCCAAATCCACGCATATCAAGCCTCGCGAGCGAGTCAAAAGCTGCCATGACATCATCCTTTATGATAGACCAACAAGAAATGAAAAATCTGTTGGTGAAGCCGTCCGGACCAGGGCATTTGTCGGGGGGCATCTCTTTGATCGCCGCCCAGACCTCCTCAAGTGAAAACCCAACCTCTAGGTGCTGCAAGTCGATCGAGGGTAGGCCCAAGACGTTAAGGTCGAGGGAGAAAGGTCTGTCGTCGTCCTTCCCAAGAAGGTCCTCATAGAAGTCATCCACGGCCTCGGCCTTGTCTGCATGATCCACAACCCTGGAACCGTCCACCAGAAGGTGATCAATGAAGTTTTTCCGTCGACGGTGGCTCGCATGGGAGTGGAAGAAGCGCGTGCAAGCGTCACCTTCCTGAAGCCACAGCTGACGAGAACGCTGCCGTGCAATAGAGCGCTCAAGGGAGGCCAACCCCAAAAGATTCTTTTTTAGGAGCCGCCGAAGTCCACGCTCTTCTGGAGAGAGCTGTCTCGAATCCATAGCAGCGTCAAGTCGAAGAATGACCTCATTGGCCAGAAGGATCTGTAGCTTGATGTTCCCAATGAATCTCGCACTCCACCGGGATAGCTCTTTAACAGTAGCCCGAAGCTTGAGGTCCAAGCGTTTGAAGGGGTTCGGCTCATGCCTGACAGAGCTCCAAGCATCAAGGACCACTTGCTGAAAACCCTCGGCTTTGGTCCAGAAGGACTGGAAGTGGAATCTATGCCCCCAATGGAGATTGGGGGCAAGCCGCAGCACTAGGGGGCAGTGATCAGAGGGCCCCGAGGAGAGGGCAGTGAGGAGAGAGTCCGGGAAGAGCTCCTCCCAATCCACCGAGGTGACCACCCGATCTAGCCTCTCGAGAGTAGGGGTTTGCCTCTCATTAGACCAGGTGAAGCGTCGTCCATTGAGGTATAGGTCTTTGAGCTCGAGGCGACTGAGCGTCCGCTTGAATCGACCCATCATTCCACGGTGGAGAGCACCTCTGCTTTTATCCCCAGCGTCCGCGATGAGGTTAAAGTCACCAGCGACCATCCAAGGACCCGCATGAAGATCGCGGATGTCCTCAAGCTCCTCGAGGAAAGCCTTTTTATTCTCCTCGCCCTGAGAAGGGCCGTAAACTCCGGTGAACCACCAACTAGCCTCACCATCCACCGAGATGCGCGCCGTGATGGCGTTAGCCGTTAAGTGAGGGTTGGAGACAGTAACCACGGCAGATTGCCAAGCAAGGAGAATGCCTCCACGCGTACCATCGGCTGGCAGGTGAAGAAAACCGTCGAAAGCCAGCCCTAGGCACTCCCGGACGACAATGTCACACATGGTCGCCATTTTTGTCTCCTGAATGCAAACCACGGCAGCCTGAACAGGCGCCAAAACCTGGTAAATGGCTGCCCTCCGAACCCCAGAATTTAATCCAAGCCCATTCCAGATGGCAAAGGAGATGTCCGGAATCATGATGTCTAAGAAAACTTCAGATTTTACACGAGTCGTAGCGAGAATCAAATCAACAACAACTAGTAGCGGGAAACTAAATCATGCACTCCTCCTGAGTCTCGTCCACCATCGGAAGTGCCTCCGGTTGCCACCCAAAAAGTCCAACGATCACGTCAATCTGGTCCTGGCGCAAGGGCTGGGTGAACAGGTCGAGGTAAGCAGCAACCGCCTCGTCACCTATCACCTCTGTCTGCCTGGCGATCCCGAGCTTGAGAATCAACTCTCGCTGCTGCCGGTGTACAGGAGTGCCTGGTGTAAACTTCCCCCGCAGTCTGTTGCTCCTCCGGACTGCATCCGCTGCCGGTCGACGCCTTTTTCCTCTCACCGACGGCCTAGGCAGGACGGGCGAGATGGATCGCCTGTAATAGCGGCGCAGGCTCTCAGCCCCTCCATCCAAGACAGATGCATCATCCGCAACAGGGGTATCCACGGCCTCGGGCCCATCTACCTGCGTGGTCTGTACCAGACCCTCAAGCCCAGCAACAAGGCCCAGGCCCGTGGCCTTTTGCCTTTCAGCGCCCAGACAGCGGGCAGACGAACCCAGGTCCACCTCATCCTCCTCTCACATGCGCGTTATCGAACCGGACAGCGACACCGCAAAAGTTTGCAACACCAAGACTGGGGATCCCAACGGTGAGTCCAAATCCGTACCAGACTCGCTGTCCGAAAGTGTCTCTGTCCGTACAGGAGATAACATACCGGGGGAAAGCAAAAGTTGGTCTGTGCCAGCTAGGGGCCCACCACGATCTCCATCAACCACCAGTTTGACCGGATCCTGCGCACCAACTGAACGCGCGCACTCCAGGTATCCAAAATTTGAACCAGCCCGCGCCTCCGTTTCCGGTCCAAACTGCACCACCCCGGTCTCCACCAAGGAAACTGCCAAGGGAACCTTTCCACGCGTCGCGGGCTGGTACGCCAGGGAGGCTTCCAGGAGCATCGGGTCCTCAGAGTAGACCCCGCTGCCTGCCACGGACAGGGCGCAGTCGGTCCCACCTTCACTGCACCTGGCCCCACCGTCACCCAAGACCGCATCTTTGACCAAGTCGTGGCTAGCGGCACGCGGGTCCGCTCGCCGTCCGCCGCAGCCGACCGCCTCGCCGCCGTTCCGCCTCTGCTCACCGGCGGCGTCACGCACCCAGGTAAGTGAGCGCCGGCACTGGGCCGGCCTGTCTCCGTCGTCTCTTCTCTCTTGGCCGCCCCTCGGGCCTCCTCTGTCACCGCGGCTCTCACGGCGCCCATCTTCATGGCCTTGCCGGTCGCCGTCTCCATGGGCGCCGCCAGGTCCGCCGCCGCCGCCACCATGCGAGGGGCCAGCCGGAGTCGACATGTCCGCCGAGCGCGCAACGTGCATCGTGACGAGGTATTGGAGCATGTGCTTGTCGAGAGGGATCAGCGCGTCGCCGGGGAGGACGAGCCCTTCGTCTTCTTCCATCAGACCTCCGGGTTCTTCGATCAGGAGGAGCTTGCGCTTGGGGATGCGCTCAATGTCGTCCGTCTACGCCACCAGCTGAAAGGTGCGCATGTCCTCCCGGCTCGTAGTCGACGCCTCCAGCCGCTCGATCCAAGCCGCCGAGCCTAGCACCGCCGTGGCCGTCGTCCTGTTCTAGGCGTGGGCGGGCACCCCCGTGAGCTCGACGGAGACGCGGAGCCGCATCTCGCGCCTCGAGGCCTGCAACTGCTTGTTCCAGGGCGAGAAGTGCAGCGCAAAATCCCGTCCGTCGACCACGCCGGCGTTGAAGACCTCGTCGCGGATACGCCTGCTCCCGAAGACGAACAGAAAGTCGGATGGCCAGTGCCTGTGCACTATGAAATTGTCTGCCACCAGCGGGAGCTGCACGGCGACCGCCGCCGCGGCCTCACGCACGGAAACTTGCCGGCGACCACCGGAGACAAACGCCACCATTACCCAGCGCAACGCCTCCTCTGCCTCCGTGATCTCCGCCGTGCGAGGTATGAAAACCCGCTCGAGCCGCGGGACCGGCGGCGCCTCCACCACGGCCTCAACCAGAGCCGGTCCTTTTCCACGATCATCCCCCGTGTCGGCCCTGCGCGGCGGCGAGGGCGGCCTTTCCACGCGGCGAACACCACTAGGGCGACGCGCATCCCCACCACCATTCTGCCTGGAGGAGGAGCCACCTTCTCCGCCGGAGCCACCGCGCCGATCCCTCGCCGTGCCGCCGCGCTCTGCGTCACGGTCACCTCGTGCCACGGTGCGCCCATGGCGGTCGGGTATCCCCTCTTCACGCCATTCGCCACGGCCATCCCCGGCGCCACGAGGAGGCGCAGCGTCCATCGCACGAGACGGCGCAGCCGGACGGACAGGGCGCGGGTCCAGGCGCGGTGCACGCGACGCCACGGACTCCACCCGCGGCGAGGGGGAGGCGAAGGCCCGACTCGCGCGCCGATTCGCTCGTGGACGGGGATGCCGACGCGGGGGCCGATGCGAAGGTGGACGTCGCCGGCCGGCTGCGCGTGGCGGGGTTGCTCGCAGTCGCGCGCATGGTGTCCTTCGTTCCGGCAGCGCAGGCAGACCGTCGGGAACGTGCAATCCTTCGAGATGTGACAAGGCCGGAGGCAGTTGAAGCATCCTCCCGCCAAGTCCGGCGGCAGGTCGTCGCGGATGACGAGTGCAGGGAGCGCGGGGCGCTGTTGCCGGCGCCGCTTCTGCCCGCCGGCCTGCAGCCACGGCCTAGGGCCCAGGTCCACGTCGACCCCCGTCGTTCCCTGAGGACGAGAAGCGAGCGGGGGGAATTCCACCCTGGATGTGAGGTCGCGCGCGAACGGCGCAGCTCCCTGCTCACCACCAGGCCCACGCGGGGAGGGTCCGGAGGAGACTGCGACGGGGGAGGGGGACCGTGGCGGAGACCTCGACGGCGGGGAACCACTCCGGAGCACCTCACAGTAGGACCTTGGGGAGAAGTCCACCTCGTCGTCGGAGTAGTCCGCCCAACGCCGGCGCTCCGAGGAGGAAGGGGAAGGGGAAGGGGAGCCCATGGGGGAACCGGGGAGAAGGGAGGCGGCGGAGTGGGTGGCCGCCGGTGCCGGAGCGGCGACCGGCGTAAGGTTTAGGTGGACGCCGCCGCCGGAGTGGCAGGCGGCGGTGGGCGGAGGCGGGTCACGCGCGGGTCAGCTTCCGCTCTCGGACCGTCAACATACTTGGAAAAGTAATCTTCGAGTGAGATTCTTGGGTGTATTAAAAGAGGATAAAAGAAATGTAGTGAAAGAGTTCTTCGAATCAGAGAGAATGCCCGAATGAAAAAGTGATATAGATGTTGTCTTAATTCCAAAAAAAACTAAAACCTAGTGTTTTTGCAAGATTTGAGACCCATTAGTCTATGAAATATCATTTACAAAGTGGTATCGAAATGCTAAGATAACAGATTAGGGCCAGTTCTGCAGGATATTATTGCTCCAAATAAAAGTGCATTCATTTCAGGAAGATTAATAACATATAACGCGCTTATCGCATTTTAATGTATTCACTCTCGTTAGAAAAGAAGTGACAAAGAAAGGTAAATTTTGTTGGAAATTTATGGGCTGCAGTGTGGCCCAACTAAGCCCAATAAATCCTGAAATTGTCATGGCCCATTCATGAATAATGAGTGGAGTGAGTGGGACTAAAGTTTAGTCCCATACTGCTAGTTTGGAGAGAATGGAACCACTTTATAAGGTGAGCCATTCTACCTCATGTATGAGTTGGCAAGGCAAGAGGAGAGGTGTGCCACACGCGCGCTCCTCCTCCGCCGCCCGCCTCGCCACGCCTCGCCTCGTCACGACGCGCCGCGGGTTGCGGGAATGAGCCGAGCCGAGAGCGTTTATTTTGTCGCTTGGGAAATCTTAATGAGTCATTAACTTGGTAATTAACGGACGCGTTAATTCCTAAACTGTTTCCGTTTCCTTTCTGGATCGTGAAACCGAACCGACTCAGACGTGGAGTTACGTCCACGTCTCTCCTAGCCGCATATAAATACGCGCATACGGTAAACCCTAGCGACCACTTCAACATATGGTTTCGCACCGTTCCAATCCACTGCGCCGCCAATCAAGTCTTCTCCATCCCTCCTTCCGGCGTGCACCGCTAGTGGGGACAGCAGGCCTCCGGAACCCCGCCTCTTGTGATCCTGTACGGGAGAGGGGCGATCAGGTTTTTGGGGAGCGCACTCGCGCGACTGCTGACGGCGACTACTTCCCCAACGACGATTTCTTCCCCGACCTCGGCAACCTCTTCCTCGACGACATGGCCGACGTGGACAACAACAACGGCGGTGCCGCTACCGCTGCATCGTACGTATCTCTATTACATCTGTATGAGATATTACTGGAATTCTTATGTCTAGTTCTTGCAATAGATTGTTTCAGTCTGTCTACGGTATTAGATCTAGATATTTGCATGGTTACTGTATTTGCTACGGTCACAATTTATCTGATAGTATTTCGAATTAAATCATGTGCTAAATTGCTAATATATTCAACAATCCAAAAACCTGATTATAGGCAATTTCTTGCACCTGCACCGTCTGTCATTGCGGCGACAAGGCCAATCCCTTTCAAGGGTGTGGACTATAAGAGGTGGCGCACGAGAGCAGTGCTATGGTTTCAAACCTTGCGCTGCTATGCGGCCACTAAGGGCAAGCCTGAGGGCGATCTCAATCCAGCACAACTGGAGGCCTTTGAGAATATGGACACTATGTTTAAAAGTGCCCTCCTCGGTATAATTGATGATTCCATTGTGGATCCGTATATGTCGTTTGATAACGGCAAGGATATGTGGGCTGCACTCAAGGCCAAATTTGGGGCCTCGGATGCTGGCAGCGAGCTGTACGTCATGGAGCAATTCTATGACTACAGGATGACTGATGAGCGCTCTGTTGTTCAACAGGCTCATGAGATACAGTCACTCGCTAAAGAACTTGAGCACTTTAAGTGTATGTTACCGGACAAGTTTGTGGCCGGAGGCATTATTGCCAAGCTTCCATCTTCATGGAGCGCCTTTGCTACTTCTCTGAAACACAAGAGACAGGAGTTTTCCGTTACGGACCTCATCGGATCTCTTGATGTGGAAGAGAAGGCGAGAGCAAAGGATACACGTGCTCGGGTTGTTGAGGTAGGTTCTTCTGCCCATGTGGTACAGAAGAAACACTACCCGCCCAACAAGCCTAAATATAACAAGAAGAAATCCGAGGGTAAAGGCAAACCCGATGGCAGGTTTAAGCCATCGCACTCTACCAACTTCAAGAAGAGGAAGGGGTCATGTCACGTTTGCGGTGAACTGACCCATTGGGCTCCAAAGTGCCCTAAGCGATATGAGTTGCAGCAGCAAGAGAACAGCGGCAAGACCGCTAACATAGTCATTGGTGACACTGAGATGAAAGATACTGGGTACGGTACAGTTCCTACTATTCTTTCAGTTTGTCATTCACCTGAATGGTTAATTGACACAGGTGCCAATGTACATGTTTGTGCTGATGCTTCCATGTTCTCTTCTTATCAGATCACAGGGACTTCCCCCGTGCTGATGGGGAACGGGTCACATGCTACTGTTCGTGGTGTTGGTACGGTCGATCTGAAGTTTACTTCGGGAAAGATCGTGCGACTGAAGAACGGTCATCATGTGCCCTCCATCAATAAAAATCTCGTCAGCGGCTCACGTTTAGGTCGAGATGGTTTTAAGTTGGTATTCGAGTCCAATAAAGTTGTAATTTCCAAGTATGGACAATTTATTGGTAAAGGCTATGAGTGCGGAGGCTTGTTCCGCTTATCCTTGTCAGATATATGCACCAAAGTTATTAATAATGTTTGTCACGATAATGATTGTGATGTTTGGCATTCACGACTTTGTCATATTAATTTTGGTTGCATGACGCGGTTAGCAAATATGAGTTTAATTCCGAAATTCAGTACTATTAAAGGTTCTAAATGTCAAGTGTGTGTTCAAGCTAAGCAACCTCGCAAATCTCATAAGACTGCGGAGGCAAGAGACTTGGCACCACTAGAACTTATACATTCTGATCTTTGTGAGATGAATGGCGTATTGACAAAAGGTGGAAAAAAATATTTCATGACACTTATTGATGACTCCACTAGATATTGTTATGTGTATCTTCTGAAATCTAAAGATGAAGCTTTAACTTATTTCAAGAACTATAAGGCCGAAGCAGAGAACCAACTTGATCGTAAAATTAAACGGCTTAGGTCTGATCGTGGTGGAGAGTATTTTTCCAACGAGTTTAATTCTTTTTGTGCTGAACACGGTATTATTCATGAGAGGACGCCTCCCTACTCACCTCAGTCAAATGGGGTGGCTGAAAGAAAGAACCGAACGCTGTCTGATTTGGTTAACGCCATGTTAGACACTTCGGGTCTCTCCAAGGCATGGTGGGGGGAGGCGCTGATGACTGCGTGTCATGTCCTAAACCGAGTTCCCACGAAGAATAAAACCATTACTCCATTTGAGGAATGGGAAAGGAAAAGGTTAAAACTCTCCTACCTACGTACTTGGGGTTGTTTGGCGAAAGTCAATATACCAATTCCCAAGAAGCGCAAGCTTGGACCTAAAACCGTAGATTGTGTTCTTCTGGGCTATGCTTTTAATAGCATTGGTTATAGATTCTTGATAGTAAAATCTGAGGTATCCGACATACATGTTGGTACGATTATGGAGTCGAATGATGCGACTTTCTTTGAGAACATATTTCCTATGAAGGATATGTCTAGCTCATCAAATCAGAAGAAACCTGTTTCATCTAGTCAGGAATTAGTTGAGATTCCTGAATCCACCATTCCGATAGAACACGTTGAGAATCCTGAGGAGGATGACGATGAAGTTCCTGTAAGGAGCAAGAGACAGAGGACTGCAAAGTCCTTTGGTAATGATTTCATTGTGTACCTCGTGGATGACACACCCAGGACTATTTCAGAAGCTTATGCGTCTCTTGATGCTGACTACTGGAAGGAGGCTGTTCGTTGCGAGATGGATTCCATCTTGGCTAACGGAACCTGGGAAATCACTGATCGTCCTTATGGGTGTAAACCTGTAGGATGTAAGTGGGTGTTCAAGAAAAAGCTTAGGCCTGATGGTACAATTGAAAAGTACAAGGCAATGCTTGTGGCCAAGGGTTATACCCAGAAAGAAGGTGAAGACTTCTTTGATACTTATTCACCTGTGGCTAGACTGACCACTATTCGTGTGCTACTATCACTGGCTGCCTCGCACGGTCTTCTCGTTCATCAAATGGACGTTAAGACGGCTTTCCTTAATGGAGAGTTGGACGAGGAAATTTATATGGAGCAGCCAGATGGTTTCGTAGTACCCGGTCAGGAAGGCAAAGTGTGCAAGTTATTGAAGTCATTATACGGCCTCAAGCAAGCACCTAAGCAATGGCATGAAAAGTTTGAAAGGACTTTGACTGCTGAAGGCTTTGTTGTAAACGAAGCTGATAAGTGTGTGTACTATCGCCATGGTGGGGGCGAGGGAGTTATTCTATGTCTATACGTTGATGACATATTGATCTTTGGGACCAATCTTGATTTAATCAAGGAAGTTAAGGATTTCTTATCTCGCTGTTTTGAGATGAAGGATCTAGGAGTAGCTGATGTTATCTTGAACATCAAGCTATTGAGAGATGATAATGGTGGGATTACACTGCTTCAATCTCACTATGTGGAAAAGGTCTTGAGTCGCTTCGGGTATAGTGACTGCAAGCCTTCTTCAACTCCATATGATGCTAGTGTGTTGCTTCGAAAGAATCAACGAATTACTAGAGATCAACTGAGATATTCTCAGATTATAGGCTCGCTTATGTATTTGGCGAGTGCCACGAGGCCTGACATCTCTTTTGCTGTGAGCAAATTGAGCCGGTTTGTTTCCAATCCGGGAGATGATCATTGGCGTGCGCTTGAGAGAGTTATGCGCTATTTAAAAGGCACTGCGAGCTATGGAATTCACTATACCGGAAACCCGAGGGTTCTGGAAGGATATAGTGATTCAAATTGGATATCTGATGCTGATGAGCTTAAGGCCACTAGTGGTTATGTTTTTACACTTGGTGGTGGCGCTGTTTCCTGGAAGTCTTGCAAGCAGACCATCTTAACGAGGTCAACTATGGAAGCAGAACTCGCAGCATTAGACACAGCCACTGTTGAAGCAGAGTGGCTTCGTGAGCTCTTGATGGACTTGCCTATGGTTGAAAAACCAATACCCGCAATCCTAATGAACTGTGATAATCAAACTGTGATCGTCAAAGTGAACAGTTCTAAGGATAATGCAAAGTCATCAAGACATGTGAAGAGAAGATTAAAATCTGTCAGGAAATTGAAAAACTTCGGAGTTATTGCGTTGGATTATATCCAAACGTCTATGAACTTGGCAGATCCCTTCACAAAGGGTTTATCACGGAATGTGATAGATAATGCATCGAAGGAGATGGGCTTGAGACCCACGTTATGAGTTGCCCACAGTGGTAACCCACTCTATGTGATCGGAGATCCCGTGAATTAGAAGTGGGAGACAAGCTGTTGGTCGGCTGAGAGGAGAGTATCCTTATATTTTATTTCACTCCATAAAAGATGCAATACTCTCCTGATCTGTATGGTAGGTTGACATTTGTCTTAATGCGTTCCAAGTGGCTTATTTATATAAGCAGAGATGTGTCCTACAGAACATCTCCTGAGGAACTCACCTATATGAGTCTGACTGTTAAACGTCGCAGTCTATGAGAATCGGGTGCTCTCTAATAAACTCATGAAAGGCCTTCGGAGTATGACGCATACGCTCCAAACCGCGGGGAAGCCTTGCGGCAGCCTAGTATCGGTTCAGACGTTGTGTGAAACTGGTATCACAGCAAACTTGTAGTTCAAGGCGTAGTCCACTATTCAAGTTGTGAACTAGTGTAGCATGATGTTCTAAGTGGAAGTTCAACTTAACAGTCTCCACTAACACCGGTATATAAACAATGTTTTGGAACATAGTTTATGAAATGTGCTAATGACACTTTGTGGGGGATTGTTGAAAATTTATGGGCTGCAGTGTGGCCCAACTAAGCCCAATAAATCCTGAAATTGTCATGGCCCATTCATGAATAATGAGTGGAGTGAGTGGGACTAAAGTTTAGTCCCATACTGCTAGTTTGGAGAGAATGGAACCACTTTATAAGGTGAGCCATTCTACCTCATGTATGAGTTGGCAAGGCAAGAGGAGAGGTGTGCCACACGCGCGCTCCTCCTCCGCCGCCCGCCTCGCCACGCCTCGCCTCGTCACGACGCGCCGCGGGTTGCGGGAATGAGCCGAGCCGAGAGCGTTTATTTTGTCGCTTGGGAAATCTTAATGAGTCATTAACTTGGTAATTAACGGACGCGTTAATTCCTAAACTGTTTCCGTTTCCTTTCTGGATCGTGAAACCGAACCGACTCAGACGTGGAGTTACGTCCACGTCTCTCCTAGCCGCATATAAATACACGCATACGGTAAACCCTAGCGACCACTTCAACATATGATTTCGCACCGTTCCAATCCACTGCGCCGCCAATCAAGTCTTCTCCATCCCTCCTTCCGGCGTGCACCGCTAGTGGGGACAGCAGGCCTCCGGAACCCCGCCTCTTGTGATCCTGTACGGGAGAGGGGCGATCAGGTTTTTGGGGAGCGCACTCGCGCGACTGCTGACGGCGACTACTTCCCCAACGACGATTTCTTCCCCGACCTCGGCAACCTCTTCCTCGACGACATGGCCGACGTGGACAACAACAACGGCGGTGCCGCTACCGCTGCATCGTACGTATCTCTATTACATCTGTATGAGATATTACTGGAATTCTTATGTCTAGTTCTTGCAATAGATTGTTTCAGTCTGTCTACGGTATTAGATCTAGATATTTGCATGGTTACTGTATTTGCTACGGTCACAATTTATCTGATAGTATTTCGAATTAAATCATGTGCTAAATTGCTAATATATTCAACAAATTTGGTGCGTATAAAACTTATTTAGGAAAAGCCTATAACCCGGTTTATTGGACCTATGTTGAAATAATGCTTCATAATCTAGGTTATGCAAGCCAACGGGTTGGATGGATTGTTTAAAAAAATAATTACTTTGTGAGGGTCATCGGTACACTCCTCAAAAAATAATTACTTTGTGAGGACTACGACAATGATCCTTTATCGCCTTACTTGTTCTTATTTTTTGACGATGGCCTGCTAATGTTCCTCCAATATATTTTTTAGATCAAATCAAAGAATTAAAGGTCTATAGGCAGAGTCCAGGGATCGCCCACCTCCTTTTTGCGGACGACAGATTACTGTTACTTGAAGCTAATGCGGAGCAAGCCGGTAAAATCAAATCAGTCCTACTTATTTATGGAAGGGCCATGGGGAAAATTTTAAGTCCTATATTTTTTTCCTTGCTGGTCGAAACATAAATGTAGAGAGGAGGATCATCAAGTGGTGGCCACTATCCTAAATACTCAATCTGTTGGTTTTGAATAAAAACTTCTAGGGATACATGTTATGGGCACACTAAAGGTGAGCAATTCAAACGGTTAAAGAAAAAAATAAAAATAAATTCTCCGACTAAACTGAAAAGTATTCTTCGAGTGGTGCAGAAGAAATATTTATTAAGTCAGTCGCGCAAGAAATACCAACCTACTCAATGAGTGTTTTTAAATTCTTATGAGGGTCTTTGTAATGATCTCATGAAGTTAACAAGGGTATTCTGGTTGGGAGATGAAAATGAGAGAAGTAATATCCACTGGATGAGCTGCGACAAAATTACAAAAAGAAAAGGTTAGGGTGACATATAGGTTTTAGAGATTTATGTCTTTTCAACCAGGCCCTTTTGGATAGACAATCTTGGGGATGCATATGAGTACTATCTCCCAGGTGAACTGACGGATGCTGATTTTATTCAAAACCCTTCCCTGGGTGGCAAGGCATTATGCATAGTTTGGAGCTACTGAGCAAAGGAATTATATGGATAATAAGTAATGAAAGGAAAATAAGAATCTAACGAGACAATAGGATCCCAAAAGGTGACAGGATTATAAGGGTCGACCAACTGATAAACCATGACCATCATATTAGGATGGCGGAACTTGTTCACCATACTTTACTGCTGCCAGATGTTGAAGAAATACTCAAAATCCTCCTTCCAAATTATGATGAAGAAGATTTTGCATCTTGAACTATTGAGGAAAATGGAGTTTTCTCAGTTAGCAGTGCCTACAATTTAGCAATGGACCATTAGAACGTTGATATCCCAAATTTAAGTACAGCTACCAATGGAGATAGAAGCTTGTGGAAAAGCATTTGGTGCACGAAAGCTCCACCCAAGATAACTTTTTTACTTGGAAACTAGCCACTAATAGCCTTGTTGTTCAGTTCAATAGAAGTCAAAGGATTCCCATGTTCTTTCTACATGCTCCATTTTCAGGAATGAGGATGAAACGGCCTACCACGCAATCATGCGTTGAACTAAAGCAGTTTATCTAGGACAAGCGCTATAGAAAGTTTGAAATCTCGCTTCTGAAGATAAGCCGCGGTACACATGTCCTGATTGTGTAGTTGACTACTTGTTATACTGGAAAGTTCGGATCAAATTATGATATGTAAAATTATGCTCATTTGGTGGAGGGCTTGGCATGACCACAACATGATATATGTCAGAGCTGATGCATCGATTGTTAAATCCGTCCGTTTTCTGCAACATTATCTAGCTACTTTGCAGGGAATTGCTACACGAAGTGACGTGGCTATAGGCAGATAATCTAATTGCGCAAGAGGAAAACAGAAACAAGGAATATGGGAGGAAACTTGATGGAGGATGGTACTAGGGAGCGGCAATTTCAGATCATAATACCCAGATTGTCGTCTCAGCCCGGGTCTGAGTTCCCATTGTCAATCAGCTGAGATAGGTGAAGTGTTGGCATGTGTACATGGATTGGAATTAGCTCTAATTAATTCTGATTACAACCTCATCGTTGAGACGGACTACTCGTACTCCCTCCATTCCACAATAAGAATATTTAACAAGCTAGTTTAGCTTGCTAGAAAGGGTTACATTATGGAACGGAGGTAGTACATTCTAAAGTATTTTAGAGACTTTGCTAGATAATTTAAACTAAAAGGACCCCCCCAAGACATAGAAGTACTCTTAGTGAAAGTTAACTGAAGTTCTAATTTAATGTCTCATAACCTGTGTCATTTAAGTCGTAGAGAGTCGAGTAGTGGTGTGTTACCGAGTGTGTTCCCATGATTAATACAAACCAGTTTTCAAAAAAAATATGTCCTCACTGGTAGAAAATAGGCCTTCGGTACGCCCCCATTAGTCCCCAAAATAATCGGCCCGCGACCATAGGGGTCTTTAGTCGCGGTTTAGGACGAGACCCGCGACCAATAGTCTGGGCCCAGCGCGCTCGGTCCACAGCTGTCGGAGGGGAGGGGCTTTAGTCCCGGTTGTCCAGACCAACCGGGGCTAATATGTCATCTGTCTGGCCCCACGGCCTTTAGCCGCGGTTGTCCAGGTGAACCGGGACTAAAGGCCCATCCCTATATATAGAACTCAGCTCGCTGCACTTAGCCACATTTGGTGTCACTTCTGCTCTCACAACATTCACAAGGGGTGGTGGGTATGCTTTTGGTTCCTACTATGCACACTAGGTGTTCGATGAAATGCCCGATAGCATGAAACACACATGATATTAAGTGTCCGAGCCGCACTTGAGCGTTTTCATTTATTTTACCTCCGCGGTCGCGGTTAGCAACTTGAACCCTTTCATGATTTGTATTATTTCCAGCTAGTTAGTTTAACAAATGCATGATGGTTAATTATATACTTTATATTATAATAATGCAGATGAATCGGCAATGGATGTACGGTAACCGACTCTCCGGCGAGTTCACTACGGGTTTGAAAGATTTCCTCGTAGTGGCAAATGCGAACAAGCAGCGAGGTTTTATTATCTGTCCATGTGCTGAATGTAAGAATGAGAAGGGTCACTCCTCCTCAAGAGTCGTTCACATGCACCTGCTTCGGCACGGTTTCATGCCAAGCTATAATTGTTGGACCAAGTATGGAGAAAGAGGGGTTAGAATGGAAGAAGATGAAGAAGAGGATGATATCGATTTCAACTATCATGACGCTTTCGGTGATACCTTCATGGAGGGTGATGCTGAAGGTGGGGAAGGGTTTGGTGAAGGTGAAGAAGAGGCACATGATGAGCCCGCTGATGATCTTGGTCGGACCATTGCTGATGCATGGAGACGCTGCGAAACTGACAAGGAGAGGGAGAATTTGGATCGCATGTTAGAGGATCACACGAAGTCGCTGTACCCAGGATGCGACAATAGTCTGAAAAAGCTGGGCTGCACACTGGATTTGCTGAAATGGAAGGCACGGGAAGGTGTAGCTGACTCATCATTTGAAAATTTGCTGAAAATGTTGAAGAATAAGTTTCCGAAGAATAACGAGTTGCCCGCCAGTATGTACGAAGCAAAGAAGGTTGTGTGCCCTCTAGGTTTAGAGATTCTGAAGATACATGCATGCATTAACGACTGCGTCCTCTACCGCGGTGCATACGAGGATTTGAATGAATGCCCTGTATGCACTGCATTGCGTTATAAGATCAGAGGCGATGACCCTGGTGACGATGTTGAGGGCGAGAAACTCAGGAAGAGGGTTCCCGCCAAGGTGATGTGGTATGCTCCTATAATACCTCGGCTGAAACGCCTGTTCATGAACAAAGAGCATGCCAAGTTGTTGCGATGGCACAAAGAGGACCGTAAGTCCGACGGGGAGTTGAGACACCCCGCTGATGGAACGCAATGGAGAAAGATCGACAGAGAGTTCAAAGATTTTGCAGCTGACGCAAGGAACATAAGATTTGGTCTAAGTACTGATGGCATGAATCCTTTTGGCGAGCAGAGCTCCAGCCATAGCACCTGGCCCGTGACTCTATGCATCTACAACCTTCCTCCTTGGTTGTGCATGAAGCGGAAGTTCATTATGATGCCAGTGCTCATCCAAGGTCCGAAGCAACCCGGCAACGACATCGATGTGTACCTAAGGCCATTAGTTGATGAACTTTTACAATTGTGGGGCAGACCTAGTGTACCTGTGTGGGATGAGCACAAAGAAGAGGAATTTAACCTACGAGCGTTGCTTTTTGTAACCATCAACGATTGGCCTGCTCTCAGTAACCTTTCGGGACAGTCAAATAAGGGATACAAAGCATGCACGCACTGCTTACATGAGACAGAAAGTGTATTTTTTGATAATTGTAGGAAGAACGTGTACCTGGGTCATCGTCGATTTCTTCCCTGAAATCATAACGTAAGAAAGAAACGCAAGCATTTCAATGGCAAGGCAGATCACCGGCCGAAGCCTGCGGAACGTACTGGAGCTGAGATATTTGATATGGTCAAGGATTTGAATGTCATCTTTGGAAAGGGTCGACCTGGCGGACAATCAGTTCCGCAGGGAGTTGACGGGCACGTACCCATGTGGAAAAAGAAATCGATATTTTGGGAGCTACAGTATCGGAAAGTCCTAGATGTCCGCTCTGCAATCGACGTGATGCATGTTACGAAGAATGTTTGCGTGAACCTGCTAAGCTTCTTGGGCGTGTATGGGAAGACAAAGGATACAAAGGAAGCACGGCGGGATCAGCAACTTCTGAAAGACCCAGATGACCGGCATCCGGAATGGTTTCAAGGTTGTGCCAGCTACGCTCCTACGAAAGAAGAGAAGGTCATTTTTTTTGAATGCCTGAGCAGTATGAAGGTCCCGTCTGGCTTCTCGTCGAATATAAAGGGAATAATAAACATGGCGGACAAAAAGGTCCAAAACCTGAAGTCTCACGACTGCCACGTGATTATGACGCAATTGCTTCCGATTGCTTTGAGGGGCCTCCTACAGGAAAATGTTCGAGTAGCCATTGTGAAGCTGTGTGCATTCCTCAATGCAATCTCTCAGAAGGTAATCAGTCCAGAAGATCTACCACGGTTACAGAACGATGTGGTCCAATGTCTTGTCAGTTTCGAGTTGCTGTTTCCACCATCCTTCTTCAATATTATGACGCACCTCCTGGTCGACCTAGTCGAAGAGATTTCCATTCTCGGTCCTGTATTTCTACACAATATGTTCCCCTTCGAGAGGTTTATGGGAGTATTAAAGAAATATGTTCATAACCGTGCTAGGCCAGAAGGAAGCATCGTAAAGGGCTATGGAAATGAGGAGGTAATTGAGTTCTGTATTGACTATGTTCCTGACCTTAAGCCGATTGGTATTCCTCAATCGCGGCACGAGGGGAGACTAAGTGGAAGAGGCACGATCGGAAGGAAATCAACGATATGTATGGACGGTCATTCTATGACTGAAGCACACTACACAGTTCTGCAAAATTCGAGCTTGGTGGCTCCGTACTTCGAGCAACACAAGAATATTTTACGCTCGAACAACCCGGGAAAGCCTGAATCATGGATTAGAAAGGCCCACATGGAGACTTTCGGCAGTTGGTTGCGAAAACATTTAATGAATGACAATGATGTTGGAGATCAGCTGTACATGTTGGCCAAGACACCATCTTCGACTATAACGACTTTCCAAGGGTACGAGATTAATGGGAATACATTTTACACGATCTCCCAAGATAAAAAGAGCACCAACCAAAATAGTGGTGTCCGCTTTGATGCAGCAACCGAGATTGGGCAAAAGGTCACATATTATGGTTACATAGAGGAGATATGGGAACTTGACTATGGACCCTCCTTTAAGGTCCCTTTGTTCCGGTGCAAATGGTTCAAGCTATCAGGAGGTGGGGTAAAGGTGGACGAGCAATACGGAATGACAATGGTGGATTTCGACAATCTTGGTTACCTTGACGAACCATTCGTCCTAGCCAAAGATGTCGCTCAGGTTTTCTATTTGAAGGACAAGAGTAGCAAACCGAGGAAACGGAAAGATAATAAAACGATCAGTACATCATGTGATGATCCAAAGCGCCACATTGTTCTTTCAGGGAAAAGAAACATCGTGGGAGTGGAGGACAAGACAGACATGTCAGAAGATTATAATATGTTTGGTGAAATTCCGCCCTTCAAAGTCAACACTGACCCAAGCATTAAGTTAAATGATGAGGATGCTCCATGGATACGGCCAGATCGTAAGAAAGCAGGGACACAAGGGAAGAATTGATGTGTAATAATTTATTGTGTACCAAACTTTTTTGAATGGATCATGTGAATTATATTATCTCTGATGTGTTTAAGACTAACTCCTTTGCAAAATATTTGAGAAAACGAGTGGAAAGCATGGAAAACAGAAAGTTACTTAAATGTCTCAAAACTTTGTGAGATAAAATATCTGATTTCATAACTTTTATTAAAAACAGAAAACATACGAACATACGAACCTTGCGGAATACAAATTCTTTTATTGAAAAGAGAGAACATACGAACACTACTTGTCGGATATATACTGAATAGGGGTATAGAAGATGGTAGACAAAGAGCCGGACTACCAGGGTGGCCTACATGGTAATGGGCTTAGGTCCATTGGGCGGCCCAGTAGTCCGACGCGCAGAAGCCGGATTCTAGAAGAACCCGGATCACGGCCCGCGTGATCTGGCTTGGAGGAGAAGACGGATTCCTTGCTTTCCAAGTTACAAGTTAAACGTAGTCTTCTAGGTTTCTTATTCTGTAAGCCCTAATCCGGCTATTATATAAAGCCGGACGGGAGATAGATTAGAACAAGTTAGACACAACAGAGAAGCTCTACGCAACTCGCCGAGAAGTTCATCCTCGCCGAGTAGTTAGATCTTCACCCTCACATTGTAACCTTGTTAAACGGGCTTTAGTCCCAATTAGTGAGAAGTGCAGGAGTAGGTACGCCGTACTGTCGCGACGTACCGAACCTGGGTAAAATCCCGTGTTCTGTGTTACTACGCTATCCCGTTACCCCACGTCTCTACCGTAGTCTCATGGCACCCCCGTCTATGAAAACTACTACGATGTCTCGACAGTTGGCGCCCACCGTGGGGCAAACGACGTCAGGCGTGAAATTTCGATCTGGGATACTTGGCGGAATTGAAAGATCGATCACTGTTGGAAGCTTGGAGTTCGACGACGACGTCGGCCGCTTCCTCGACAACGGATCCTATATACCGGCGCAAAACCACCTGGTAAGTGCCTGCGTGTTACCGATCGGATCTGCTAACATCTTTATCGGACTAACTGCAGAGGCAATGGGGTTTTGCGGTGGAAGCAAATTTATCCCACCCGCCCTATACCCAGTCGAAGACGACTATGATGCCGGATTCTGCTCAGATCGCCGACAAAAAAGTGATACACACTTTATCGGCATGGTGCAATCCGAAATCGCTGAAAACACGGATGACGGAAATCCCGTGCAAGAGGCAGATAACAACGTACCCGTCATTGAGACGGAAGAACAAATACCCGTCACAGAGGCGGAAGACCCGACATCCGTCAACCAGACGGCGAACTCGGAAGCAGAGTCCGTGCTTGCCGCCATTGAGGCGAGGTTGGAGTCGGAAACCGGATCGGATAACTTCGATTCCGAAGACGAAGACGAGGATGCCTTCGTAAGAAAGGTCAAGTCCTTTCAAGAGGGATTCCATGAAGTGCTAATGGCAAAACCAGCTGATACAACGGGTGCCGGCAGCTAGGAAAGCCCTAAAACCCCTCCGCCGGTGGAAGAGAGAGAAGACGGAGAAACTTCTCCGATATTCCCCAATGTTAAGGAGATGACAGAAGATGAGCCTGTCAAAAAACCTCCCTCTTCCAAGAAAAAGCACCGTGCTTCTAAAAAACTCCAATACAAACTCCGGAAGAAAAAATCAGCCGATCTCGCTGATGAAAACCTGGAAGTTGGAGATGTTAGCGGCACAAAGCCAGCGGAAAAGAAATCTAAGGAAATCACTGCTCCGCCAATGACGGAACAGGAGGAGCAAGAGCTATTACAAACACTAGTGGGACCAGACGAACCCCCTGAGATGCTGGAAGCCAGGAGACAAGCTTTCCAACGGCAACAGCAACATCTGCTTAGATCTCGGCAACATCTCCAACAAACCCATAATGACATCAAAGTCATGAAGGAAGAAATAGAGGAGTACGAGAGAAAGCATAGATCCGCGTTAAAACCTACTAGGTTACCCGGAATCGCAAAACCGGAAGAACTGCCGCCAAAAGAAAGGTTCTATAACCCATCTTGGCAAAAGCAGTTAAACGGCAAAGATGCCAAGGGCGAACCAATATACAAAACCGCAGCGGAAAACGCGGAAGCAGCGTTCGCCATCCTAAACAACGACCTGTACTCCAACGGGGAAAAACTCCAAGGGGTGTATGCTTTCCTAGGAAAAGCATTACAGCAGCAACAGCGAGGCCAAGAACGATCAGGGAGGCTGCACGATAATTCCGCCCTCTGCAAAACAGCTACTTGCGCCGCTGGAGCACCTGGACCGGAAGAACCCGGAGATTCAGATAAAAAAGAGGATCCGAGAAAAGACAGGAAAAACCCAGATAACCGGGACGCAGCGTCTAGAACCGGACCTCATCTCCCGAAAGATGGTTATAAACCACGTGATCGGGAAGACAAACACCGGAATGACGGCAAAATAATGCCACCTCCGAGAAACCCAGCTGAAAAAGCTGGAAGATATGATATACCTCACAGACGTGAAAGATCCCGGACACCTCCTAAGGATAAGGAAAGGCACAGAAGCAGAACTCCGCCTAACCCAAAAGGACGTGAACACGGAAGAGATAGAGATAACCTCGGAAAAGCGCGTCCGCGCAACAATGGAAAAGAAAGGAGCAGATCCCCTTCTGTCCATTCAGCCGGAAGATATTCTGCACACATTGATAGAGCAGAAAAGGATGATCTATACTTTGGTCCTAAGTGTTTTACTGACAGGATCCGAAGGATAACCCTGCATTCTGGCTTCGCCAAAGTTGGTCCAACCTACCAAAAATATACCGGCAGCACAAACCCGGATACCTGGCTCTCAGATTATTATACAGCCGTCCAAATCAACAATGGGACAGACCTGGAAGCTGTCAAGTTTCTTCCCCTAATGTTGCTAGACGGAGCCAGAGATTGGATCAATGGTTTACCATCAAGAACTGTCGACAGCTGGGATGATATGGCTAGAGTATTCACTCAGCATTTTCGGGGAACATACAAACGCCCAAATAGCATCAACCAGCTGAACCGTTGCACCCAATTTGAGGACGAACCATACGTGGATTTCATCTCCAGATGGACTGCAATGAAGAATAGTTGTTCTGGAGTAACTGACGTACAAGCAATGCATGCTTTCGTCAATGGCCTAAAACCCGGACTCGTACCGTTCATGGTTGGTTCTAAACAGCACAAAGATCTCGGATCTATGCTTACAACCGCTAATGACCACGCTGCAGCCGAAGATGATATCAGAGCAAGAGGAGGCAATATTGAGTCACTAATACTCGCCAAGAAAACCCCTCGTTCTGACAAAAAAGGAACTCCATAGTCAACGACAAAGCCCAAGGAGGTCAACATAGCCTTTGGAGGAGATAAGGGAAATAAGTGGAAAGGTCGCAGCCCAGATCCAATCAATTACACTCCCGAAGAATGGGAGAGAATTAAGTCGGAACCCTGCGTCCACCACTCGCAATTTGGGAAACCAACCCACACAAATGCGCAATGCCGGCTAAACAAGCATAAGAAAGGCAATGCAGGATCCGGAAATAAAGGGAAGGGTTCCAAAAGGAAACATGCCAAACAAAAGGCAGAAGCTGAAAAAGAAGACAGTGAATCGGACACTGACGACAAAATCCAGGAACAACAGCGAAAGGGCGAACCCAAATTTCCGAGAGTTGACGGAGACGCAATGTTAACTTTCTTAGCAACCCCGTCAGCAAAGGTGGCCAAATGAACACTTCGAGAAATAAACGCGGTTGTTCCGGCAACCCCGAAATTCTTGAAGTACTCCAACACACCGATAATCTGGGATCAGTCTGATCATCCCGGAAATATACCTGAACCTGGCACACAAGCTCTTGTTGTCAGCCCTATTGTTCAAAACACTAGGCTAAGAAGAGTGCTGATGGACGGAGGATCCAGCATTAATATAATGTACCTGGATACACTGAAGCACTTGAAGATCTCCGAGTCCCAGCTCAATTACAGCAATATACGATTCCACGGCATCGTTCCTGGCAGGCAAGCACGATCCCTAGGAGAAATTTCCCTAGATGTCACCTTCGGAGATAAAGATCACTTCCGGCAGGAAAAAGTATCCTTCGAAGTAGTGCCGTTCGAAAGCGTGTATCACGCAATACTCGGACGTCCAGCTTTCGCCAAATTCATGGCAAGATCCTGTTATATCTATAACAAGCTGAAAATGCCAGGACCCAAAGGAGGAGTAATCACCATAGCTGGTGATTTCAAGCTGGCAAACGAGTTGGAGAAAGAAAACGCCCTTTGCGCTCAGAGAGTTATAGCAAAGGAGGAACTGAAGGAATTAGCCAAGGAGGTATCGCCGAAAGAAATGCCGGCAGGAAAAGAAACTCGGAAGCCAACAGAATGCTTCAAGGCGTCCGAGAATACAAGACAGGTAATCCTAGACCCCAAGGATCCGACAAAATTTGTCGTCGTAGGGACTGGGATGACCGACAAATAGGAAGGCGAGCTCATCAAGTTCCTCCGTGAGAACTGGGATATTTTTGCCTGGTGTCCAGCTAACATGCCAGGCGTACCCAGGGAACTTGCTGAGCACCAACTCAAGGTTATTCCTGGATCAAAACCCGTCAAACAAGGTCTCCGTCGATTTGACGGAAGAAGACGGAAGGCTATTGGCAAGGAAATTATCCGGCTTTTAGCAGCGGATTTCATCAAGGAAGTAATCCATACTGATTGGTCCGCAAATCCGGTATTAGTGCCGAAGAAAGACACCACTGCTCTTAGAATGTGTATAGATTACACAGGATTGAACAAGTTGTGTCCGAAAGATAGGTTCGCATTACCGCGAATCGATCAAATAATAGATGTCATCGCAGGCTCCGAGCTTTTATGCTTTTTGGATGCATACTCCGGGTACCACCAAATACGCATGAAAAAGGAAGATCAAATCAAGACTTCTTTTATAACCCCGTATGGGACGTACTATTACGTAACCATGCCTTTCGGCCTGAAGAACGCAGGTGCAACTTACCAGCGTTGCATGCAACGTTGTTTGCATAGTCAGATTGGCAGAAACGTCCATGTTTATGTAGACGATATCGCCGTCGTAACCAAGGAAAAAGATACACTCCTTGAGGATTTGCGAGAAACTTTCGAAAACTTACGCACTTACAAGATGAAGTTGAATCCATCTAAGTGCGTATTCGGGGTTCCCTCAGGAAAACTTCTGGGTTTCATTGTTTCCCACAGAGGAATAGAAGTTAACCCGGAAAAGATCAAGGCAATCTTGAACATCTCAAAACCTACATGTGTAAAAGATGTCCAAAGATTGACGGGTTCCGCTGCAGCCGTCAGCAGATTTATCAGTCGGCTGGGGGATAAAGCCTTACCACTCTACAAGCTGCTGAAGAAATCCGACAAGTTCGAATGGACAGAAGAGGCTGATGCAGCGTTGGCCCAGTTGAAGGAAACCTTTGATGAACGCTCCCATCTTGGCATCTCCAAAAGACGAAGAACCCATGTTATTATACCTTACGGCTACAAGTCGGGTTATTAGTG
This sequence comes from Alopecurus myosuroides, assembly GCA_028641055.1. Classification (NCBI taxonomy): domain Eukaryota; kingdom Viridiplantae; phylum Streptophyta; class Magnoliopsida; order Poales; family Poaceae; genus Alopecurus; species Alopecurus myosuroides. The sequence goes on from CM054059.1 coordinate 503,533,975, forward strand.
CGATAATCGTTGTGGAACGAAAAAAGGAAGAGCAAAGCATACCAGATCAACATACAGTATATTACATAAGCGAAGTTTTTTCCGAATCCAAACAAAGGTATCCGCACTACCAGAAACTGGCATATGGCGTATTTTTTGCATCCAGAAAACTGCGCTATTACTTCCAAGGGCATTCCATAACAGTGGTATGTAAAGCACCACTAGGGGATATTATAAACAATGCGGAGGCAACCGGCCGAGTAGCTAAATGGGGCATCGAGCTGGCAGCCTTCGACATTAAGTACCAGCCAAGGACGGCAATAAAATCCCAAGTTTTGGCAGATTTCGTCGCCGACTGGACAGAAGCAATGGAAAAAACACCGATGCCAGAATCCGAGTACTGGATCATGCACTTTGACGGATCCAAGATGAAGGAAGGAGCTGGGGCTGGTGTAGTCCTAAAATCTCCCAAGGGAGACACAATGGAGTACGTATTGCAAATACACTTCAACGCCAGTAATAACGTGGCAGAATACGAAGCTCTGCTTCATGGCTTGCATATTGCAAAAGAAATAGGGGTAAAACGCATCTTATGCTATGGAGACTCGGATTTGGTACAGCATCAGCTCAACCAAACCTGGGACGCGAAAAGCCCTATAATGGCCGAATATCGGAGGACGGTGGATGAGTTCGCCATCTGTTTCTTCGGGTTCGAAGTCCTTCACATAAAAAGGGAGGAAAATTGGAATGCGGATGCGTTAGCCCGCATGGGATCAGAGAGAGTAAAAACTTTACCACCAGGGGTATTCGTCCAGCACTTACATGAACCATCCATAAAAGGTGGAGACGTTGATTACCCTCTGGCATCTGAAACCATTGAGGTCATGCTCGTTAAACCGGATTGGACAATTCCATACTTGAACTTCTTAGTCAATCAGAAGTACCCGGAAGGAGCAGACGAAGTCTTGCAAAGGCAAATACAGCGTCGATGCAAAGGATACGTGGTGATCAACGACCACTTGTATAAACGCAGTACTTCCGGAATCTTTCAACGGTGTATTTCACCAGAAGAAGGAAAAGAAATACTGGAAGAAATCCATGCCGGCGATTGCGGACATCATGCTCAATCAAAAAATCATAGTCAAAAAAGCATTCCGGGCGGGGTTTTTCTGGCTAACAGCCAAGTCAGACGCCGAGCGCATAGTGAATACGTGCGAAGGATGTCAATATTACGCCAAGCAGACCAATTTGCCGGCCCAAGCACTTAAAACTATCCCTATCACATGGTCGTTTGCGGTCTGGGGGCTAGATATGATGGGACCGTTCAAAACTGCAAGAGGTGGACTTACACATCTACTCATAGCGGTAGATAAGTATACAAAATGGGTGGAGGCTAAACCCATCAAAAAGCTGGATGGCGCAACTGCCAGAAATTTCATTATTGATTTAGTAATGAGGTATGGCGTCCCACATAGCATAATAATTGATAACGGGACAAATTTCTCCATTGGAGAGTTGGCAAAATACTGCCAACAAACGGGAATCCGCTTAGATCTTGCATCTGTGGCACACCCGCAATCTAATGGACAGGTTGAAAGAATGAACAGTTCAATCCTGCAAGGAATACGCCCAAGACTCGAATCTCCTCTCCATAGAGCAGCTGGAGCGTGGGTAGAAGAGCTACCTTCCGTGTTGTGGAGTATTCGAACGACGCCAAATAGGTCAACTGAGCAAACCCCGTTTTTCCTAGTTTATGGTGCGGAAGCTATTCTTCCAACGGACATGATCCATGATAGCCCAAGAGTGCAGAATTTTGACGACTCGGATGCCGAAGAAGCACGACAGGATGCCGTCGATCTCTTAGAAGAGGAACGAGAACTTGTGCTTCAAAGATCTGCCATCTACCAGCAAGGTTTACGACGTTATCATAGTCGGAAAATCAGGCATCGTTCTTTTAAAGAAGGTGACTTAGTGCTGAGATTGGTGCAGCAAAGGAAGCACAAATTGGCCCCAGTATGGGAAGGACCATTTGTCATCAGTAAAGCCATGAAGAATGGATCATAATATCTTGTTGACATTCGAGATACGGAGGACGATCCCGAGAAGCCGAATCGCAAAAGAAAGAGAAAAATAGATGATGAACTAGGAGAGACAAAGAGGCCTTGGAGTATCCAGCAATTACGTCCCTTCTATACTTAGTTCAATTTCTATGTAAACATCTTTGAGACCATGAAATAAAGTTGTCGGAATGTTGTCATTCATATTCATTATAAGTACAAAATATTTCCGCCTCATCTATTTCCCAATGATCTCACAAATACTCAATGTTAACCCGAATTGTGCCTGCGTGCTCGGTGTTTAAAAGCTGAATGATTCGGCCTGTTAAAGGTTAAAGGAAACTCGGATTGTGCCTGCGTGCCCAAGTTTCAAAACAGTTCCTTGTTTTCTCTAAATTTTATCTGATTGTGTATGTGTTGGGTTACTGAAACTAGTCAGTAAAAATGCTTTTAGCATGATCCATGTTTCCGAGTTTCAAAACTGTTTGGTTCGTCCCCAGTTACTCGACATGACGACACATATTGCTAGTTGAGCCATTTTTAAACACTAGAGCAGTTAAAACACATTTGCCAGATTACTTAGAAGATAAAGGAACAGTCAAACCCGGAAAAACTTTGCAAGAAACTTGAAATTGCAAAAGGCGGAGTTCTTGTTTCGACAAACGATATAGAAGCATTACAATATGAATTGCATTGTAAAAATGCTCTTATACACATCCATCATTCGGGTCAAGTGTATTCCCTCAAGCATCCGAGTCTTCATCACTGCTATCATTCTCGGGGGCTGCGGGCACTTCTTCTTCCGGATAAGTAATGGAAATGTTAACCATAGAGGCAATCTTGGAAGCGTGCCCTTTAACTTCATCAAAAATCGCATTTCGTTGCGCTTCTGTATATTCTTGAGGGATACCGGATGCTACGTGCCAAGATTTGGCATTAGGGTAATGTAGACGCATAAGGCCAAGTGCCATGCGTGCACCACCTCGTGCGGCAGAGCGAAGGATGGATTCTTTCGACTCTGCTACTTCTGTGATGGCACCCGGAAGTCGGTAGACTTCCGAAAAGCGTACAGTACTTGTGGGAAGGAATTTGTTAATCAGCTGCATTCCTGCATTCCTGATTGAATTCCACACTTCCCCAAAGGCCCGGATCTTTTCAGTCCGAGAAATTCCTGGAAAATTTCCTGCTTTTTCGACAAAAGCAAAGGTTACATGAAAAGATGCAAGAAATAAGACATGAAGACATTGGTAAAAAGAAGTTAACTTACCAAGAACCTTGTCAATTTCGTTGCCTTCTTTCATGCGCGGGAGTAGCATACTTTCCAAATCATTGATAACAGATTTATCTTCCGCTGCCTGTAAAGAAGCCTTGGATTGAGCAATCCCAAGGGCCAGATTACTGGCTTCTAGGTCTTCTTGAGCTTTCAGAAGTTCCTTTCGGAGGTTTGAGTTTTCCTCACGAAGCCGAGAAACATGGACAGCGCTTTCTGCTAATTTGTTGGCTTTGTTTAAAGCAGCTGGAGGGCAATAATTAATTTGAGTTTACAAAACAATTCCGCAAGAATTCTCCAGAAAAAACAAATGGCACAAAATGAAATACCGGTGGTTTTTGATAGTTGCCGCTGAGATGACGCTAGTTCGTTGCTTTTCGACTCAATAACAGATTGAAGGGTTTTTACTTCTCTGCTCTTGAGACTAAGCTTCTTAAAAACTTCCAAGTTTATGGCGTCTGCGGAATGCTAAAACATGGAAATGAAAGCCAGATGCTTAAGTTTGAACAGGCATACGAAGAAACATTAAGAAGAATTCATATTTCTTAATGCTTGGGGGCTAGAAGTATTACCTGGCTCATTTCTCGCAAATCGGTCAAGACCTCGTTGAATTCTTTGGCATATTCTGTGAAGAGAATTCCAGCGTGATGAAGGCCATCGTGTATTACCTGACGAGGTGAAAATGCGATATCATTGCGAACAACCAATCCATTTTGTGGCCAAGGGCGAATCAGAGGCGCAGGAGCAAAGAATTTCTTTGCCTCTGGACGAATATATCCGAGTTCGTCGAATGGTTCTTCTTTTATCCGGATATCGTCCAGGTTGGGAATAGATTCCTCTTTGATAGCTGATTGCCTTTTGCGCTTCCGATTGTTGTGAAACTCGGCATGTAATTTGTTGAGTTCAGCGTCGGAAGCAAGATCATTTTCTCCAAGTTCATCAAACTAGGAAGGAGTTAACAATATGTTAAAAAGCGGAGAGAGAAGATAATCTGAAGAAAAACGTGGAAACAAGGAAAGATAAATACCTTAGGGACCAGATTTTCCACGTGATAAATCGCCAGACTTTCCTCAATCTGACTACTGACGGCGACCAGTTCGTGAAGTCGTCCTATAAAATCATTTTTGGTAAAGGCCTTATCTGTTCCTCTCATGCTATCTTCTGGCCCTTGGTATTCGCAAAGAAGTCGGGAACGAAAAGAGAGAGGTTGGATACGGCGTCCAAACCAGCACATAACGGTATCCTTCCCAACCAAAGAAGGTTGAGAGGAAGAAAGTTTGGCGATGCGCCGCTTTATCTTCATCAGGTTTTTTGGCAAATTTTCCCCTACTGCGGCTGTCCAACTCTCGTGAGGAGTAGCGGCAGAATTAACAAAGGGAGGAACCCCGGTTGCCCTGCCTGGGAATGGAATGTCCTGATGATAAAAGAAAGAACCTAGCCAAGATTGGTCAGGTTCCGGCATTTCTATTTTTAGATACCATTCCTCCCTAAATTTTCTGAGGATGAAAGATACGGTTCCGCAAATGGGCGAAATGCCATTTGTGATGTTATGCTTTACCTCAAAACAATATTGCCAGAAATTTAGGTCAGGTGTTATCCCGAGATATCCTTCGAAAAGGGCTTGGAAACTGGCTAAGTAGAGGATGGAATTCGGAGAAATATTGTGTGGTTGAACGCCATAAAAGTTAAGGACGTCTAGAAAAAAGGCGGAAGGGGGAAAACCCATACCTCTCGCAACATGAGAGGTAAGGATGACGCGTTCTCCGACTTTTGGCTTGGGCTCGGGTTCATCTTTTGAGATTCGCCATTTGCCTTTAACTATGGATCCCTCCTTTGACATCCGACGAAGAAGGACGAGAGAAGTATTACTCGGACTCCAATTGCCCACAATTTCTGTTTCGTTGTTGGCTCCGGTAGCAAAGCGCTCATCGCCACGGGAATGGATCTTGACCCTCGCCGTCGTTGGGACGAACGGAGGGGGTGCTGCGGAGCTCGATCCCGCTATGTCCGCGGCGGCGGAAGTGTTTTCTCCGCCCGCCGCGGAAGCCGTGGTCTTCTCCGGCTCGCCGCCGGTGTGCTTTTGTGATCCCGGCTGTGGATCTAGGTCGCTGACGAGCTCGTCGATGGCGGCGCGAGTGGGCGAGGACGGCGAGGAGGCCATCTTTTGGTGGCGCGTTGCGTTCTGCGTGCTTGGAAGCTAAGTGCGCCTAGGACAAGGGACTTGCTCTCGAGCTCGCGTTCGCGTCAATGGCGTGGGCAGTGAGGGAGTGAGGAAAGTTTCTGATGAGGACGATGATGGCTATTTATAGCCGGAAAACCGTTTAGATACGTGCCAACGGCTCTTTCGACCGTTGGATGCTCGACGCGTGTCGCTCGCCGGAAAATACGGGAAATAAAACGGCAGGGGAATGATGGCTATCTCCTCGTTTCCCGTGAGAATCTGTCAGAGATACGCTGAGGGGTTTCCCGCGTGGAACCAAGCGACGCTTGCGTCAGCATGTTTAACACGCTGACGTTAGAAGTTCCTTTTCCGCGAAGGATCGCGAGAAGAAAAGCCGGATTTTCATGGTTCCGAGTTTTATGTTACCATCTCCTTCAAAAGGAAAGTAGAAAGAATCAAGACTGCTGAATCAAGATTTCCCGGACAAAATATAATTGACGAAAGACGGAGAATCAGAGTTTTGATCCTTCCTGGGGGCTACTGTCGGATATATACTGAATAGGGGTATAGAAGATGGTAGACAAAGAGCCGGACTACCAGGGTGGCCTACATGGTAATGGGCTTAGGTCCATTGGGCGGCCCAGTAGTCCAACGCGCAGAAGCCGGATTCTAGAAGAACCCGGATCACGGCCCGCGTGATCTGGCTTGGAGGAGAAGACGGATTCCTTGCTTTCCAAGTTACAAATTAAACGTAGTCTTCTAGGTTTCTTATTCTGTAAGCCCTAATCCGGCTATTATATAAAGCCGGACGGGAGATAGATTAGAACAAGTTAGACACAACAGAGAAGCTCTACGCAACTCGCCGAGAAGTTCATCCTCGCCGAGTAGTTAGATCTTCACCCTCACATTGTAACCTTGTTAAACGGGCTTTAGTCCCAATTAGTGAGAAGTGCAGGAGTAGGTACGCCGTACTGTCGCGACGTACCGAACCTGGGTAAAATCCCGTGTTCTGTGTTACTACGCTATCCCGTTACCCCACGTCTCTACCGTAGTCTCAAGGCACCCCCCGTCTATGAAAACTACTACGATGTCTCGACACTACTCCTCGTCGTCGTCGTCGTCGGGGAACTCGTCGGTGACCTCCTCCGGGTCATCGACGTCGGCGAACTCGTCGGTGACCTCCTCGTCGTCGTCGGAGGTGCATGATGGTATGTCCGAGATAGGCCCCCACCTCGGATCGTCGGAGGCCCAGACTTCGCCGGCGCGGTCGGCCCGACGAAGCTCTTGCAGCGCCCTCGTCCTCGCCTCCCGAGCGGCATCTAACGCGAGGTGGCGTTCGAGGCGGCGCTCCGCCCGCTCAGCCGCGCGGGTCTGCCAGAGCTCCTCGTCGGCGCTCTCCTCCCCCGGGTTGTTCCGGTAATACTCGCGGACGACGCGTTCTTCCCTGGCGTCGACTAGGCCCTGAAACGCGCGGTGACGGAGGTGGAGGTGGTCGGCGGCAGTGACGATCTGCGGCTTCGGCGCCCTTGCCTCCGCTTCCCAGAAGGTGTGGCAGTCGTTGAAGTTCATCAGTGAACGCGGGCGGTTGAGGCGCCAGGCCGGCGCGTCCCAGGCGCGGGCGGCCTCCGCCGCCGTCGCAAAGGAGCCGAGGGGGATGCGGTCGTCCCCCCAGCGGATATCTGCGCTGAATATTCCGTTCTGCCGTGCTCGGACGCCGCGAAAGCCGGTGGTGCTGTTCCTCCTCGGAGGCATGGTGGAAGCGCGACGGTGCATGGACAGGAGAAGACGCGCTCGAGGCGCGACAGTTTATACCGCGCCCTCCTGGCCACGCGTCACAACTCCCGCGCCACGCGTCGCAACTCCCGCGCCACGCGCCACCCTAACAGAACCAAGCAAATAGTTGCACATTACTAACCGAGCTCAAAGTGAACACTGACCCATAGCATAGATGGATGTGTTAAAGGGGGGTGTAGAACAAAACAATCGGTATCACCATCATACAGCCCTACCGTGGCTACTCGGTGCAAATATGCATACCAAATGCACGGTAGGACGTATGATGGCGAATCCGGATGTTTTGTACTTGCTCGATAAACTGAATATATGATGTATCAAACCTTAAAGGGGGATGTAGAACAAAACAATCGGTATCGCCATCATACAGCCCCACCGTGGCTACTGGGTGCAATATGCATACCAAATGCACGGCAGGACGTATGATGGCGAATCCGGATGTTTTGTATTTGCTCGATGAACTGACCGGTGTATGAAGGTGGGCTATATATAGGGTCCTCTGGCTCACAAAGTGTTGTGCTAGGGTTTTGATCCAACGGTTAAGAAACCACCTCATCCAACGGCTCACAACAGCTCGAAAGAAACACATACCGTAGCCCTGATCGAACGGCTCACAACAGCTCGAAACAAACACACCCCGGATCCAACGACTCACAAGCGCTTTAAAGAAACACACGATCCGTGTGATTCTATCTGATTGGTCCAAACGAAACCCTAACCCATTTAGTCCCGGTTGGTGTCCCCAACCGGGACTAAAGGGATGTTTTCTTCTCGCTATATATATGTATATATGCATTGCCACACCATTGGCATAAACACATACAAACTCACCACTCTCACTCATGGCTTCTACCGTACCCACTCTAACATTCATCCAGGCGGAGGCACTTTCCGCCTCGAACTACCCCTGCCCGTGCGGCTACAACGTTCCCGCCGGTTGGATGCTGAGCGCCGGAGGAGTGCCGGTCCCTCCTCTTCCTGAAGGTGTGGCGCGTCGGGCGGCCATCACGAACCACTACTATCACGAGCTCACGCCGGAGCAGCGGAGGAATCCCAGTTGGCATCCCGATAACCAGCATACTTGGGATGCCTTCTTCATCAATCGGCGTGAGAGGGCGCTCGCCAGGTATGAGGAGGACGGCCTGCCTCCTGGGAACTTTCACGAGGCCGGTCGTCGGCTATGGTGGTCCGGCCGGACTCTACAGAGCGTCATGGACTACATCAGGGCCGGCGATATCCCCCGCCTGCGCTACCCTCAGGCCCAGTCCTGGAGTCGTGATCCTCCGAGGGAATGCAGAGCACCGTCAGACGATAGTGACGACGACGGCGGCGGCGACTACGATGACTACGAGTACATGTATTATAGGCCTAGGCAGGAGTATGACTAGCAGATATCAGATCATGCATCTATGCTCTCCGTTTAGGTTTAGATCCACTCTAGCCATTATGTACTGCCTTTTTTATCTATATATATATTCAAGATGTGTGTGAATCTTTATGATTAGTTTTATTTTTCTGAATTTTCTGATATATTATTTGTATTTTTAAGATTTTAAAAAGAATTAGTTTTATTTTTCAAAAATTTCTGATATATTATTTGTACTTTAAGATTGGAAAAAGGAAAAGTATTTGAAAAACCACCTTTAGTCGCGGTTACCGTCACGAACCGGGACTAAAGGCTCTTTCCGCGCGGGAACGAAAACGCCGCGAAAAAAATACCCCTTTAGTCCCGGTTGGGGACACCAACCGGGACTAAAGGTCCGCGGGGGGGCCTTTAGTCGCGGTTGGTGTCCCCAACCGGGACTAAAGGCTGCCCCTATATATTCTCTGCCCCCAAAAATTCCCAAACACATCTTGTCTTCTCCGCGCCGCCCTCACCGATTCCGTCTCCGGTTGCTGCCCGTCGCCCCCACCGATTCCGTCTCCGGTTGCTGCCCGCCGCCCTCGCCGATTCTGTCTCCGGTAGGTGCCCGCCCGTGCGTTCTTGAGGATCTCTGGACCGTGCACGACGATCGGAAACGACGACGACGGCCGTGGCCCCCGCCGGAGGATCTGTTTAGGGTTTGGCCGTGCCCGTGCGTGCGTGCTTGGCCATGCCCGTGCCGTGGCCGTGCCGTGGCCGTGGCCGTGGCCGTGCCGTGGCCGTGGCCGTGGCCGTGGCCGTGCCCGTGCCCGTGGTCGTGGCCGTGCCGTGGTGCGTGGCCGTGGCCGTGCCCGTGGCCGTGGCCGTGGCCGTGGCCGTGCGGTGGTGCGTGGCCGAGTGGCCGTGGCCGTGCTCGCGGGGGAGAGAGGAGAGTGGCGCCGTGGCCCTCGCCGGAGGAGGAGGAAACAGAGACGCTGACGTCACGCTGACGTCACGGCCTGGGGGAGAGAAAAAAAAACGCTCTTGGGCTGCACTCGGATTCTCAAAAAAAAAAGTTGGGCTGCACTCTTTTTTTGCAAAGTTAAAATAAATCCTGAATCAAAAAAATTCCTAAGTCAAAAAATTTCCTACTAAGTTAAAATAAATCCTAAGTCAAAAAAATTCCTAAGTGAAAAGTTGGGCTGCACTCTTTTTTTGCAAAGTGCTAACCCTAAGTCTACTAACCCTAAAAATATATTTGTACTAATATTTGCTAATTCTACAAACCCTAAATATTAATAAGTCAAAAAAATAATGAAAATAAGTTTTAATTCAATAAATTCAGAATATTAAGTGTAATATACCAAAATGACCAGAAAAGCAAATGCAACGTAGCTATGGGGTTCTCCAAGTCATTTGAGAAACTAATCTTGGACACACCTCTAAAGTATGGTTTCCCCCCTCCGGTGGTCATCGTTCTTCCACCGGAGTGACATATGGCGGACAATTTGAGATAGAGGGTGTAATATTTGCTAAGTCTCCTATATACTTAATTAATTTTTACTATATGCATGTCTGCAGGAGTGACATATGGCGGACAATGGAGCCTTGCCGTATACAGAGCAGGAGGCTGAAGGTATTATATACGGCATGATAGCCAACCAGACCCATTATGTGCCGGGCCCAGAAGATGAGCAACAAGACGATGTAGTCTCTTCTTATCTGAACCTTGATGATCAAGAACGTGGAGGAACGGACATTGTCGATGATGAAACAGGTGAAGGAACGGACATTGTCGATGATCAAGGAGCTGAAGGAATGGACATTGATGACGGAGGTCAACCGTCGACAAACGACGATCTCCAATTGCAAAGAACAACCACCTCCGGCGAGGTATATATATATATACATTGGGACTCTCGTGATACAAACTTACTGAAATGTGAATACATATGCACTAACGTGCGCGACTCTCTTTCTTATTTTAGCCCTCGACCGGATCTAGTATGACAAAGCGTGGCAAATCCAAGTCGATGAAAGATGGAGAAACATATACCATCGAATCAGTCAGTGTAATCGGCAAGCCCCTACAGCACACCACAAAGTTTATCAACCAATGCGGAGTCATTGTTAGAGACACCGTCCCGATCACCGTCCAGGAATGGAAGGAGCCAAAGAAAGCACGTGTTGGTTTCACTTATGTCGACAAGAGAACGAAAAAGATTATGTTTAGAAAGCTTATTGCACATTTCATTCTACCTCCGGAATACAACAAAAAAGATGAATTCGGTCAGGACGTTCCGGGTGGACGTGAGAGGAGGAGGATAGTCAAAGAGTTCGCTTTTCAGAAGATGGCCGAAGCATTCCGGAACTTCAAGAAAAAATTGTTCCATGAATATGTCAGTAAGGGAAAGACTCCGATTTTCACCAGACAACATGAGAAACTGAGAGATGATTGGACAGAATTTGTGACGCAACATAAATCGGAGCATTTCAAGGAAATGTCGGCAAAAAATAAGGCTAATGCGGAAAAGAAACAGTACCATCATGTTATGGGGCCAGGAGGATACCGCGTTTCGGCGCCTAAGTGGCAGGCAATGGAGGACGGCCTGAGGGCAAGAGGAATCCGTCTAGGTACAGAGGGATGGGACGAAAGAGCCAAAATGTGGTGGTACGGGCATGGGGGATTGCTAGACCCGGAGACAGGGGAGTGTGTTCACCGGCAGAAAAAGTTTGCTCCCACAAAAGACCTTGTTGACGCAATGACCTCAGCTCAACAGGGCGTGATCACGTTCAACAGAGAGAGAGACCAACTGACCCATGCCCTCGGGAATCCTGAACACGGAGGACATGTACGAGGCAAAGGCAGATTGCCGTGGAAAGTAGGGTTTTCCCAGGAGGGTGACCCGTACTTTTACAGAAGCCGTAAGAGAGGTACGGACCGGGCTGCAGATCAACTGTCGAATCTTGCAGCGGAATTTAATGAGTTGAAGAAGATCGTGGCGGGAATACTTGAGAAAGAAAAAGCGGCGGCTGCAGGGCCCCATGAAGAACATGCAGCAGATCTCGGAAGCCAGCATCAGCGGAGAAGCAGCGTGGCTTCCACGGAGGCCCCAACTACAGGTGCTAATGCACCGATGATCGAGAGTCGTGCACCGGAGCCTCACTACCCCGTGGATGATGTAAAGGAGATGAAAGAATGTGATCTGCATTATCCCGTGGGGAACATTTCCATGAAGGTAGCTACCGGCAGTGCTTTACCCTATACACCTGGAGCACTCCATCACAACAACCCCATTCCATATGGCTATGCTCGAGTCACGGTGGAAGACATAGTCCAAGCGTTTGAGGACCTGGAGATTGACATAGCTACACCCGAAGGGGAGAGAAGACTTGGAGATGTCAAGCGCCAGTTCATTCTATGGAAAAAGAAGTACATAGTGTTTCCAGGCGAGACTCCAAGGCTAACAAGTCCACCCCCCTCCGATGGTGCAGGTGCTGGTGGTGGTGGTGGTGGTGGTGCTGGTTCACCTACGCCTCCTTCACGCCATTCGACGCCGTCTCCGGCGGGTAAGATGTCGTCGCCCACGATTCCTCCTCTTGCGGTTAAGCAGTCGTCGCCCACGATTCCTCCTCCGGAGGAAAAGCAGTCGTCTCCCCCCATTCCTCCTCCGGAGGAAAAGCAGCCGTCTCCCCCCATTCCTCCTCCGGAGGAAAAGCAGACGTCGCCACCCATTCCTCCTCCGGAGGATAAGCAGACGTCTCCCTCCATTCCTCCTCCAGCGAAGAAACAGAGGCAGGCGGACAGCAAGGGAACCTGCTCTTGGTCTATTAACCCGGAGCCTTATGTAGCTAAGACCACACGGGTACCGGAGCCATCACTGAAGCCTCTCCCCCCAAGGCCTTGGGAACTTAGTGATGCTGAAACCAAATTGGCCGTGAAGGCTGACGTTGACAAATGGATTGGCCGACTGAAGGCGCTAAAGGAGCCTGAGCCCAAGGAAGTATTCCCTCCGATTGTAGACTATTGGGCTACGGGTTTTTTGTCGACACCGTCCCAAGCCGAGAAGAATTTGCCTAAAGACTATGATAATGAACTTCGTGCGCAAGCAGGAATATTGGAGGAGGAGAAAGAGAAAGCAAAAATAGTGGAGGAGGAGAAAGGAAAAGGAAAAATGAAAAAAAGCGGGAAACAAGTTGCCCAGCTCGGGATGCAGAGTAAAAAATCGATCCCCCCGCTCATAGTGAAAGCCGCTCCGGAACAGGACCCCGAGGTCATAAATGTTGTGGCAGAAATGGGATTGATTGTACCTACTGCCATGCAAAATGCGTCCGAGGCCGGTATATCTCTTCGTCTCTTTTTAGGCCTAGACGATGCGCCAGTGGCTGAGGTAGGATTACAATATGAGAAGAAAGGGCCTCTCGTCGAGCCTGCGAAGGAAAAGGATCTACCACCACTAATGCAAGCTCTGCTACGTTGGTACAAACATTTCATAACATGGACCGACAAAGAATTTGTGTATGTGGATTATACAGAGGAGCATCACACTAAAAAGTACTCTGTAACAGTTGAGATGAGTGAATTGTTCCAGCTGTTCAATCTGCGTGAGCTCGACAAATCTATCCTGAGTTGCTACGTTCTGTAAGTGATTTATTTCTACGTCATCTCGTTCTTCATTGCCTACACTATATATATATATATATATATATATATATATATTGTCCTAACTATATTGTTGCGTACGCTATTATGCAGATTGAAGATTTGTAAATGCAAAATAAGACTCATCCATGATGTTGGGTTCATTGACCCACAAATCATTAATGGAACTATGTTAGAACGTCACCCCAAAGAAGTGGAGAAAGACTTGTACAAATTTTTTAAAAAGCATGAATCCAAAAGATATATTCTATTTCCTTACCTTTTTGGGTGAGTGTTTCTCTCATGTTCCCATTCTCTTTTGTTTACTCCATGCATGGTATGTCTAATCGATAAGTTATGCCTGACTGTGCATCTAACGTGTCTGCAGGTTCCACTGGATTCTGCTAAAAATTGATCTTCAGGACTCCATAGTTTTGATCTTTGACTCTATGAATTCAAATACAGATCTTTGGATCAACAAGAGAAAAATGATGCAAAGGTAATTATTTTTCAATCATTTGCGCTCTATATCGATCGGTCTCTTTTGTTCATTTCCTAAGCTAATAACTCCCTTGTTCATTTAATTTTATTTGCAATATAGAGTTTGGAGACAGTTCTCACTTGGACATGTCGGTGGATTCAAAAATGAGCTAAAATTTAAAAATGTGGTCAAAGGAGTGGATAAGCAGCCACCGGGGACCGGTCTATGTGGATACTATGTCTGTGAGAACATACGGAAAGAAATCTCTGAGAGGAAGAAGGACGAGGCCACGCGGAGGGGTCTCAATAACTTGCGGAGGGCGCTTACTCCAGAAGCTCGCTTCCGACCAATTCAAGAGGAAATAGCAGGATTTTTCCTTAGGCATGTCATCGATAAGGAAGGAGAGTACCATGCGTCCACCGACGATGACTATTATACGCATAAGCTATCTAATTAATTGTTCGAATTTGTGTATGGTCATCCATCTTAATTGTGTAATATGGAAACTTGTTCGAGGTTGTATATATGGTCACCCGATATTGAATATATATTATATATTCCTATTGAATTCTCCTTGTTTGAAATTTCATATATATATATGCATGTATATAGTATCGTAAAATATATATATATATATGTGTGTACTGAAACTTCATCAAAATTAAAATAAAACACAAAATAAAATATAAAAGAAATAAAACAAAACAAATTAAAAAGGAACCAGGTTTAGGGGGCCTAAAACCCTAAACCTGCGCAGGTTTTCAGTCCCGGTTGGCCACAAGAACCGGGACTAAAGGGCCTCCGCCGCGACGGATCCCTGGCGCCCACGTGGACGGGCCTTTAGTCCCGGTCCGTAAATGGCGGGACTATAGGGGGGGTCTTTAGTCGCGCATTGCTAGTCCCGGTTGCTGGGTCGGGACTACAGGCCCTGGCGAACCGGGACTACAGCCCTATTTTCTACCAGTGCCTTATCCATTATCTGCATATTCACCGCAAGGTAGATATGGTTGGTGAATGGCTAGTGCCGCTATGATTATTTTCTTGTAAGTTTTGAGAAAGAACAGCTTCAGTGGTATTATATATCTGAGCTCTATATATTGAGCTTGCCTGTATCATTCGAAATGTTAGAGTTCTTAATTTATTTCCGCATGCATCAAAAATGTTTCATGGGCATGGTGGTAGTATATGGTATTAGTGTAGAATTGGGTGTCATCCGGAAACAGAGTGTTCCAAATGGCTGAAACACGGTTTGCGACATGGACGTACATTGTATGATTCTGGCATTTTTTATGGTTCAATGTGACGATTCGGTTTGTATCGTACGTCAATTCTGCAGCAACTAGAAGACCAAGTTCTCTTCGGGGCTTACAACCACATCATCCAAGGCAAATTCATGGTCTTCCAGGTTTCTATCGCCGCTTCGTAAAGGATTTCCACAATAGGTTGCCCTTTAAATGATCTTAAAAAGAAATATGTACCATTTCTTTGTGGCAATGCTCAACAAAAGGCTTTTGACACCCTCAAGAAATGTTTGACCAAAGCACCTTAGCTTGTTTTTACGAATTTTAAGAAATTTTTTGAAATTGAATGTGATGCTATTGGAATAGGCATTGGTGGCCTTCTTATGAAAAATGGGCGTCCCGTTGCTTATCACGGTGAGAAATTAGATGGTGCTAGACTCAATTACCCAATCTATGACAATGAATTATTTTCTTTGGTTAGAGTCTTAGAAGTTTGGCAACACTATCTTTGGCCCAAAGAATTTGTTGTTCATTCCAATCATGAATCTTTGAAATATTTGAAAATTCAAGCTAAATTGAACAAAATGAATGCTAAATGGGTCCAATTCATTGAATTTTTTCCTTATGACATTAAGTACAAGAAAGGCAAAGAGAATGTTGTAGCGGACACTTTGTCTAGGAAAAATGTCTTATTACCCGCTTTGGCATCAATGTTCTTTGTTTGGATGAGGTCAAATACTTATACCCTTCCGATGCTTTCTTTGGTCCAATTTTCGAGAAATGCTTGCCCAATCGAGATTTTGATGACTACTATCTCCACAAAGGATTCGTGTTTAAAGCTAACAAATTGTGTATTCCGGAGTCCTCTCTTCGTTTGTTGTTATTAAAGAAATCACATGAAGGAGGTCTCATGGGCCACTTTGGACAGGACAAGACCTACGCCATACTCGCCAACCACTACTATTGGTCTAAGAGGAGGCACCAAGTTGAAAGACTCGTCAAGCGATGTTCTACATGTCTCCGATCTAAGTCTACTTCCAATCCTCATGGTCTTTTTCTTACCATTGCCTATACCACACACAACTTGGAGTGACATTAGCATGGACTTTGGGTTAGAACTCCCACGCACTAAAACCAACATGGACTCAGTCTTTATCGTTTTTTATCGTTTCTCTAAGATGGCACATTTCATCCCTTGCAATAGAACGGACGATGCTTCACATATCGCAAATTTGTTATTCACGGAAATTGTGTATCTACATGGTGTGCCCACGTCAATTGTGTCGGATCGAGATGTCAAGTTCACTTCATACTTTTGGAAGACATTGATGGCCAAGCCTAGTGTCGAGCTACTATTCTCCACCGCTTACCGCCCACGAATGGATGGCCAAATAGAGGTGGTGAACCGAACGCTCTCTTTACTCCTACGAGCATTGATCAAGCCCAACCTCAAGAATTCGGAGAAGTGCATTCCCCATGCCGAGTTCGCCTACAATCGAGCAATTCACCAAGATACCTAGAGAAGCCTCTTCGAGATCGTCTATGGCTTCAACCCCAACACCGCTCTCGACATCCTAGCATTGCCTCTACGCAAGAAAGTCAACACGGACATTGACAAGCGCACCGACTACATCAAGAATCTCCATAAATCGACAAGAGCGACGCTTGAGAAGCATTCCGAGCATCGAGCATCCATGTTGAACAAGAACAAGAAGCCAATGGTGTTCCAAGAAGGTGACTTCACTTGGCTACACTTGTGCAAAGACCGTTTTCCACAAGAGCGCATATCCAAGCTCAAGACTAGAGGCGACGGACCTTTCAATATCATCAAGTGCATCAACAACAACTCCTACAAGATCGACTTACCGCAATCCAAGTACCTTGTCCATGACTCCTTCAATGTCAAGGACCTCTTTCCCTTCCACGGATACCCAAGTGATGAGGAAGACCACAAGTCGAGGTCGACTCTTTTTCAAGGGGTGGGGGGAGATGATGCACGCACCCCATTCCACCAAGCCCAACACCCAATGGACCCATGAAAAGATCACGATAAAATGTGATACATGATAAGGTGAACTCATTCCTCTCGCTTTACGCCTTCGATGACTTGGTGAATGGTGCGCTACCACATGGAACCATCCTATGCGTGCTCAGGTTTGATTCCATATTGAAGCCCCAAGACGATGTTCTAGAAGCTCAAGAACATGCCCATGATGGTGCCCAAGAGGGTAGCAAGGAAGATCAAGAAGCGGGCAACAAGGAAGAAGGAGGGAACAAGGAGGAAGAAGATGTGCAGGAAACCCGGCCTAGGCCAGCCCCAGGCCGGCCTCTAGGCCGACCTCCCAACAGAGCCAGCCGGCCTCCGGCCCGACCTAGGCAGGCGTCCTGCCAGAGCGCCTTGGCCTATAGCCCAGCCTAGGCCGGCTCCTCTGCGCCAAGTAGGATGCCTACCCGAAGCCCCTGGCCTCCAGGCCGGCCTCAGCCCGGCCAGGTTGGATTCCCTTCATGGGAGAGGGGAAAGAAGCCCCTGTAACTCCTACCTACCCCCCCCCCTTTACCCCCTAGACTATAAATAGACCCCCTTGGCTTCAGATCCAGGGTAAGCTGAATTTAGACATTTCAAATTCGCTCTTGTACCCCTGTTGTAAGGCTACTCCTATGGTTTGTACCTAGGACCATATCAAGGTTACTCCTATGATTTGTATCTAGGATCGTATCAAGATTCATCGGGTTTCCTATCCTTTCCCCTTGGGATTCAGTTAGGGACTTTTCAATCTTCCTCAACTAACCCTTGAGGCTCTCTTTTGGCATGGTGGACCGGCCACGGGTGTGAAGTGGTTTCCGAAAAGGTGAGTTCGGTTGGATCAATCGTCCCGTAGGCGGGCGTTGCGGCTTAGCTGACGGGAGATTTGGGTTCTTCAATTCTTGCTAGTTATCTCCCCTTTGTTTTCCCCCACGATTCCCCTCGATTCTCCTCTTGTGTCCATCGTGTTCTTTGTTCGTTCTTCGTGTTCTTGGTCGATTCGTGAAGATCGGGCCACCCAAGAGGTCAACCCCTCCATCACATCCTATCTTTGATCTCTATATATTTATACTTCTCCATCATCCGAAATGTTAAGCTTAAGTAATATTTTGTTTTGTAGCAGAAATTTTGCAGCCACGCCGCTTATATGTACGGTGTTGCAGATGTGAACTGTGATTGGGTATCATAGGAAAACACTATGTTTCAACTGGTGAAAGGTTTTCTATGACTCGCCCGAATGTTATTGGGCACCTTGCTCGCCCGGACTGGACTTGACATCATTTCTACTGATTGCGTATCCAAGCTTCCTCAAGGGTTTGTTTAGAGACAGCATTGTCATATAGTAGCGGTTGTCATATGCCATGATAGTCAACTCTATGTTGCTTTGTTGTGAGGTCCACTTGTCACAAATGCATCTCTGCACTTAATTGGAGTCCCTGAACTACCTTGTTTGTCCAGATTATTATGATCTGTGCTAGTACAACTAGGCCATATTCTCCTTCTCAAGTCCGTTGCACATATGGAACTCTTATGTTTGTGCTTATTATTCACGATTGCATCTCTCCCGTTCTTCTCTATTCCATCTGTAGCAAAGTTGTATGCTTGTTCTTCTAATTTGGATTGTAATCATTGCACTACTGGAAAAAGAGTCCTTGCCGAGCATTTAGTATTTTGCCGAGTGTCAAAGCACGCACTAGTAGAAATAAGGTCTCTAGCTAGTCCTGGGTTGTAAATGGATTTAGTCCCGAATTTCCATCATGTACTAGACAATCGGGACGAGAGGCCCCCCTTTTGTCCCGGTTAGCCACAAACCGGAACAAAAGGCCGTGGAGAGCGCTGCGGGCTAGAGGGTCTTTAGTCCCGGTTGGTTTTAAGAACCGGGACTAAGGATTTTTCGGTTTTTTTCTATTTTGTCTCAATTATTTTTAAGTCTAATCATTATTCTTTAGTCTCTATTTTTTAACTCTAATGATTCTCCTTTAGTCTCAATTATATCTAACTTCAATCATTCTAGTGACACTTTTCCTTTAGTTTCAATTATATTTAATTTTAATTATTCTAGTGACACTTCCCGGTCGGTCACCCATCTTCAAACTATTTCACTCTCAGTGCGCTTAACTTCTTAGTTCCTTCCCTCTCAGATTATAAGAAAGAAATATTGTTATACTGACAATAGTATGATGCCAATCAGCCGAAACACATGCCTCCCTCTATTTATTTATTAATTGCTCTCTCAACGTCAAGTATGCAGAAAATCCCTAGGCTTGTTTTGATTCTTCACCTTGTAGTCTGCCTATACTATCACGGCGGATACCATCGGTAAAGGAAAAGAAATAAACGGTGCCGTCAAGGCATACATAACATTCTGTAGTATTAGTCAACATAAATATGAATGCTTCGGAGTAAGAGGAAGCGGCTCGGATACATCCATGCGCTTCTCTCACTGCAGTTCCGGTCCTGAGAATGTCACTGGTTACTCTGTCTTGTGCCAACCTTCTTGTTCTGTAATTCTTCATAAAACTCAGCTGCGTGCAATTTGGAACCGTTGAAACACATAATGTAAAAAATATTTTTGTAGTCTTTTATTTTGTCAGCTATTGATTGATTAAGTGATATTAAAGTACTCAAACTTTTAAAGATTTTTTTAAAATTTTAAGATAAGTTGGATAAAAGGATGGAAATTAATGACCCATATGCTTAACTAGGCCATGCTCAAAGATTCAAATGCAGGATGTACTAAAACTACGTTCAAGATGATACATCCAAACACAAAGAAGGCATAATTAACGTTAATTTCAGTTAATGCGCTTCGAATTGGAAAGCATTATGACAATGGAATTAGAAAGCATGGTGACTCTGAAATTATAAAGCATGGTGACTCTGAGAAAAATACTCACAGAAAGAAAGAAAAAATTGACTATCTCAGATTGCTTTGGAAGGACACATGACTGTCTAAACATGTGAACATTTTTAGTTATGCTAATTTGGGACCCACATATTGAGGACATGGTAGATTTGGCTGGTTGTTATATAGCTGGTAGTTGGTACTGAAACACGAATGCTTCACAATATCATATATATACCTGAGCTCTATATATTCAACATGTCTACATCATAAGAAATGTTAAGCATAATTAGTTTATTTGTTTACGCAAGAATTGGTACAGAAACACGAATGCTTCACAACATCATATATATACCTGAGCTCTATATATTCAGCATGTCTACATCATAAGAAATATTAAGCATAATTAGTTTATTTGTTTACGCAAGAAAAAATTGCGACACCATGACGAGAGTGCGTAGTGTTTGTGTAGAATTGAGTCATTGGGAAATCCAGTGTCTCATGAAGATGAAACCGACTGTGATCTTGTGATGGACCGTGCCTGACTCGACGATCTGTAATTAGGCACCACCACTGATGGGCATGAATTTTACGACGTTTCTGTGGTTTGATCATATGGAATAGTGGAGCATGAACCATGCACGAGTGGGCTCCACCGACATCCAATGCTGCATCAGCAGCACCACGCGTCTGCTGCTCTTGGCTTTGCCGGGGATTCAGGGACATGTCAACCATAAGCACGCGTCTCTCCGGAGTGTTAGTGCTGTGTTCACGTTTCACGTAGTTCGAGTGTTCGACGGGATGGAGCTGAAAGGTGAGCACCCACATGTTTGTCATGTTTGTCTCATAAATGCATATATATGTCCGTGGAACAGTGGTATACTTTCACACTGATACTGATACAGGGCATGAAATCCAAACATTGTACACACACACCAGTGATCACTATAGCATGCGAGGATGCGACAATTCTTTTGCATATATGACAAATAAATTATAAATGTTTAAACACCAAATTTAGAAGTGTGTGGAAAGAAGACCAAAAATTTCAGTATAACATACGAATTTCTTTTTCTAGCCACCTATAGCATCGTATGGTCGTGAATTCTGACTGTTTCTCTTAACTTCTAAGACAGGACAGGATGTAGACCACATGAAATTTCAAACGCTGTTCAAGGACCGCCGGCCTGATTGGTCTATATGTAGCTCAGGCTACGTTTTGATTTTCCACACCGGCCCAGACTTATTCTCCATTAAGAAAACATGTACTCCCTCCATCCACGATAAAGTGTACTTTTTCCTTTTTCGTCGGTCAAATTTATTAAACTTTGACTAACTTTATCGGGAATAGTATTAGCATTTATGACACCAAATTAGTATCAAGAAATTTGTCTTGTCATGAAGTTTTAAAATATACCATTTTGATGTCATAAATATTGCTATAATTTTCTATAAATTTAGTCAAAATTTAAAAAGTTTGTCTAAGTGTAAAAGTAGATGTACACTTATTCGTGGACAGAGGGAGTATGTCTTAATTGCTACTAATATAATTTTCTATAAATTTAGTCAAAATTTAAAAAGTTTGACTAAGTGTAAAAGTAGATGTACACTTATTCGTGGACAGAGGGAGTATGTATTCACGACAATTTCATGACGGTCCGGGAGACAGCGAGGAAACTCCAAAGCACGTCTACCCCAGCTGTACTCCTGAAGCTGGATATCACGAAGGCCTTCGACACTGTCAGTTGGGCCTTCCTCCTCGAGGTCCTGAGGAAGTTGGGGTTCGGGCACACCCTTATTGCCATCATTTGCGGCATCCTATCCTCCGCCTCCACGAGGATCTTACTCAATGGCTGGCCTGGTTCCAAGATTTGGAACAGGCGTGGATTGAGGCAAGGGGACCCCCTTTCCCCACAGCTCTTTATCCTAGTCATGGAGGTGATGCACTCTATGATTGAGCGGGCCGTCGCGAGTGGATGGCTCACGAGTCTGGCCCGAACAGGGCTGAAGCATAGGACATCCATGTACGCTGACGATGTGGTAACGTTTCTGAAGCCTACCGCACGCGACCTTCAGGTCTTCTCGGAGATCCTTCGTATTTTCGGCGAGGCCTCGGGGCTTAGGGCCAACCTGGAGAAGTGCTCGGCGCACTTGATCAGGTGTGGAGAGGGGGAGGCTGAGCTAGTGGCACAAGGGTTGCAATGTCCCATTGTACCCTTCCCAATGCGCTACCTAGGCATGCCGCTCTCCCTCGTCAAGCTGACTGCGGCTCAGCTACAGTATGTGGTGGATAGTGTGGCGGACCACCTGCCGGGCTGGAGGGCTAACCTGCTGAACAGAGGTGGTAGGCGAGAGCTGGTCAAAACCACCCTTTCGGCAGTCTCCATCTTTGCCATGATGTCCTTGGATCTCCGAGCCAAGACCTTCGCGGACATTGATAAAATCCTTAGGGGATTCCTGTGGAAGGGAAGGAAGGAAGCGCACGGCGGTCACTGCCTCGTAGCTTGGGAGAGGGTTTGCATGCCCAGGCACCTCGGAGGGCTCGGCATTCCTAACCTCCGACTCATGAACCAAGCCTTGAGGGCCAGGTGGCTTTGGCTTCGGAGAACCGACACCTCGAAGCCGTGGACAGAATTCAACCTGCAGGTCCCTAGGGCAGTGACTCTCCTTTTCAAGGCTGGCACGACCTCGGTAGTCGGAGACGGGGCCTCCACCTTCTTTTGGGAGGATAGATGTCTGCCGGTGGGTAGGCTAAGACATGTGATTCCCAACCTGTGGATCAAAGTCCCCAAGAGGGCGAGGGCGGCCCGCCGGGTCAGGGACGGTCTGGCAGGTGGTTGGTTAGATGATGTCCCCCCTGATTTGGGGGACGCGGAGCTGCGAGAGCTGTTGCAGCTAGCTGACCTCGTAGCATAGTTTGCCCTAGTGGAGGGTGTGGAGGACGAGCTGCGCTGGAACTGGGAACCAAACGGTATCTTCTCGGCCAGGTCTGCCTACCGAGCCATGTTCGCAGGTGTTGTGGGGCTGGATGGCACGGAGCAAATCTGGCGTTCCCGTGCTCCAAACAAATGTAAGTTCTTAATGTGGCTGGTCCTAAAAAACAGATGCTGGACGGCCGATAGACTAGAGCGTAGAGCGCTTCCACACCCTGCTGTTTGCCCTCTGTGCAACCAGCATGGTGAAGATATCGACCATTTGCTGCTAGGTTGTGTGGTGGCCAGGCAGGTTTGGACTGCGATGCTGCACGCTTGGGGCCTCGACGGGTGGATCCCGGAGCAGCATGCGACAGTCGGCCGGTGGTTGCCGGCGCGGAGAGGAGCGGATCAAAAGGACTTGTGGACGGCTATCACACTAGCTTGTTGGTGTCTGTGGAGGCACCGCAACAAGGTGGTTTTCGAGGGACACAAACCGTCAGTGCTCGCGATTCTGACGTTGATTAGGGAGGAAGCCTCCTTGTGGCGTGCTGCGGGTTTGTTTAGAGGTAGCCTTAGTCAGGTAGAGCAGTGGCGGTTTGGCGAGTAGTCCCTTGTGTGAGTGAGTGGGTGGCGTTCTATGCGGCTGTGCCAGACGCGTTGTATTCGGCCTCTCGGCCTCTTCTTCTATGAAACCGATGCGTCCCTTCTAGGACGTATCCTTAAAAAACTAAGAAGAGACACTACAGGAAACGTTAAAGACGCCAACGGCCGCGACATACGCCGACGGGCAAACGTCAGGGCCGTCGGCGTAGACCCCGACCAGGCCACCAAAAGGAAAAAAAATTGTACCTACGCCGACGGCCACCCTCGGCCTAGCTCGATTTTACCTACGCCGACGGCTCCCCCGGCCTAGCTCGAGCTACGCCGACGGCCACCCTCGGCCTAGCTATTTTTTTTAACTTAATCACCATTTTGATCATAACTTTTGCATTGAACTCGTATTTCAATGTTTTTTACCTGGTTTCGAAGAGGAGAAGAAAATCTACATCATCATACATATTATTCAAGATATTTTTGCAACAAAAATCATGAGCAAAGACGGAATCAACAATAAACCATGAATGCCTTTTTCTCCAGCGGGACTAGGTTTTCATACCACAAATTAGGGGGTTCGATACCATGTGTGTACAAGTGTGTTCTGGGTTTTGTATGGCAACTATTGCACTCCGGGGTGTGACCTGCTTCACCGGCATCTACCTCTCTCTAGAGAGTTTTATGACTTATAGTGTGAAAGTCCCGGATCGGACAAACCGGAGGGAATCCTGCCAAGAGTTGGGTTATACCTTTGTATTGTGACTTCCTAGGGCCTATCCTAACACAACCAATCAACTAGTTAAACTTTTATACCCCCTTTTTACGTCGGTACCGACTTTAGTCGTATAAGCCTAGTTTTTCTCCAGCGGGACTAGGTTTTCACCGGAGAGGGGCTCCCGAGCGTCGGGATCCAACAACAAGCTAGGGGGTTTCATAACATGTGTGTACAAGTATGTTATGGGTTTTGGATGGCAAATATTGCACTCCGGGGTGTGACCTGCTTCACCGACATCTACCTCTCTCTAGAGAGTTTCATGACTTATAGCCTGAAAGTCCCGGATCGGACAAACCGGAGGGAATCCTGTTCGGTTATAACTTTGTATTGTGACTTCCTAGGGCCTAGGCTAACACAACCAAGCAACTATTTACAATTTTATACCCCATTTTGACGTTGGTACCGACTTTCGTCGTATAAGCCTAGTTTTTCTTCAGCGGGACTAGGTTTTCACCGGAGAGGGGCTCCGGAGCGTCGGGATCCAACCACAAGTTAGGGGGTTCCATACCATTTGTGTACAACTGTGTTATGGGTTTTGGATGGCAAATATTGCACTCTAGAGTGTGGCCTGCTTCACCGGGATCCAATTCTCTTTAGGGAGTTTCATGACTTATAGCTTGAAAGTCCCAGATCGGACAAACCAGAGGGAATCTTGTCAACAGTTGGTTTATACCTTTGTCAAGAGTTGTGTTATGTATAATATGGATGTCATATTTGCATTTCTCTCATTTTTCTAATTTATTTAGACATATTATGTGTCAAATTTCGATTTACCGATTTATAGATATGAATTATTTAATATTAAATGGAATATGGAAAATAATTAATTATTATTTGAATTCAAGAATATTTTTAATAAATATTATTATTAATGATTCATTTCTATTTATGAAAATAATTATTTGGATTCATAAAATAAAGTTGTGTGACATCGTAGTCCATAGGTTAATAGGATTGATAGGATAATATTGTCAGTAAAGCATGTGTTGTTTCTAGGTAGCTCATAGGTAAGAAACGAAGAAGTTAAACGTGCTGGGGGTGGAGTAGTTTTAGGATGGGTGACCTGTCGGGAAGTGTCATTAGAAGAGAGTAATTTAGATTGTAATTAAGAATCCTTAGAGATAAATGTGTCTATAGTGCGATTAACTGGTCAAAAAAGATTAAAATACAAAAATGATAAAAAAAGATTTGAAAAAAAAATGATATAGGCCGACGGTATGCCGTCGGCGTAGCTAGCCAGTATGCCAAGGGGGGCCGTCGGCGTCTAGTTTACGTGCAACGGACCCGTTCTGTCAGGTGAGTGGGGCCCACAGGCGAGACGCCGACTGACGTCTACCCCGAGGGCGAGACGCCGACAACAATTCGACAACAATTCGGGATACATCGAAGGGGAGAGGCCGTCGGCGTCTAGTGTGTTTCCTCTAGTGAGAGTGCTAATAAGGCTCGGGGCGCAGCTTTGGCACTCGTAAATTTATCTGAATCAAACGAGTAGCTACCTAGCTTTGCTAGACAGTTATAAACTATCTATTATATCCACCATTCTAGCACAGGTAAATTTTTTTTTTCGAAATTTTTGTGAGCGGTCTAATGCAGTCAATTACGCCCCAAGATTGGTATAGTGAACAAAATAACTATGCTCTGTTTTAGTTTGGCCCGCCAAGCGATTATCTCTGCCACATTTAACATGCTTACGAGGTCATAAACATTGTCCTTATCCATTATCTGCATATTCACAGCTAGCACTACTGGAAACTAGGAATACGCCGTGTATTATAAAGACTCGGCGAATGCCTTAAAATACTCAGCGTAGAGTTTGCCGAGTGTAACACTCGGCGTACAACACTCGGCGTCGTTCAGCTCGGCAACCCAACTTTTGCCGAGTGTCCAAACGCGGGCGGCTCGGCAACACCTTCGCCGAGTGTTTACGGGGAACACTCGGCATAATAGCCTGGAACACGTCCGTTCCTTAGTCTCATAACGGAACGGGGTTCGCATCTTTGCCGAGTGCAACACTCGGCAAAGAGGCTCACTAGTGGAAACAGAGCCATTTGTCCCGGATCGTAAGGGCCAGTTGTCCCGGTTGTGCAACCGGGATGGGCTAGCCGGGACAAATGGCCCTCCCCCATTGTTCCCGGTTGTGCCAGGACCCGGGATGGTAAGGATGGCCCACGTGGCGAACCTGGGCCAGGGACGGCCAGGGAGTTCGTCCCGGTTCGTTTTAGGAACCGGGATGGATACCTTTTTAAAAAAAAAAAAATTCCGCCAATTTTCCCCTGCCGGGCAGGTTTTTTTTTCGTTTTTTTTTTGGCTCCTGTCTCGCAATCCCCAACCGGCCTCCCCTTCCCCAACCGCGTCCAGGCCCACGTCTTTAATTACGCCCACTGGCCACATTTTTGGTCAGAAGGGCCCACTGGCCCGCGTCTTTTATTATATTCGGTCAAACGGTTCGGGGGGTCAAAAGGGGCCACTGGCCAGCGGCCTAGTGGCTGGCTCGCCCGGTCCCTTAAATTAAGACCACAGGGACGGTCAAAGGGCCCACTGCCGCCTCGTCTTCCCGCCCCCCTCCACTTCCCTACGCGCGCGTGGCCAGCTGCAACCGCTGCCACGCCTCGGCTCCCGCCCCGCATTCATGGCCGCCTGCAACCGCCGCCACGTTCCGGCCGCCGGTTGGCATGCCAGCCCCCCCGGTTCCTTTTTAAAGGGCCCCCGCGGCCCATACAACCCATCCACCCCGGCCGCGTCCCAGCCAGAACCCTAGCCGCCATGTCGTCCCGCTGGTTCAAGCGTCCCCGGAACGACCACGAAGCCGGCTCCTCGAGCGGCGCCGGCCAGAGGGGCTCCGGCGTCCCACCCCCGCCGGCGGAGGCCTTCGGCTTCGGCCCTGGAGGTGTCCGCATTGGCGGGGCGCCGCGCGTCCCCGCGCCCAAGGGCAAACCCTTCCGCCGGTACGTGCGGAAGGAGGAGGCCGAGTGGCATTGGGACCACGCCACGCCGGTCTTTTGGCCGGACGTCCACCTCCCGGACGGGTGGCATCTCAACCCCCAGCGCATCCCGGTGCCCCCGGCCCCGACCAACGAGGCCGCGCGCGAGGAGATCGACCGCCGGCGCGTGCTCCTGCCGGCCCACCTCCTCAGGGACCACGCGTACGCGCACAGTTCCCTCTACTGGGCCGTCTGGTTCCAGCAGGAGCACGACCAGCGCCGGCGCTCCTTCATCCCCATCGCCCAGGAGGAGGTGAGCGTGGAGGACTACCCCGCGCCATCACCCGGCCGGGAGCCGGAGCTGTGGCTCCTCGAGGACATCGGCGAGGACTTCTCCGAGGAGGAGGACCCCGAGCTCCAGGCCAGCTTGGAGGAGGCCTGCGAGGCCTCCCGCCGCACCCTCATCGAGGATGAGGTCAAGCGGTGGGAGCAGGTCCTGGCCGCCGCCTCCGCCGACGCCAACGCCATGCCGCCACCCCCGCCCCCTTCGGTGCCTGCCCCTTGGTGGCAGGTGATGAACGCCGAGCTGGAGGCGTCCGAGGACCAGCCGCCGCCGCAGCCGCTCCCCCCCCCCGGCCTGGAGTACGGCATGTCCTGGGCCTGGACCGGCGGCGTATGGTCGCCGGAGGAGCTGCCCCCGCCGCCGCCGCCGCCGCAGCCTGAGGAGCTGCCCCCGCCGCCGCAGTACGCGCCCCCGATGCCTCCGCAGCCACCGGCGGGCCCGCCCCAGCTGCCTGCCCACCTGTGGCAAGCACCACCCTACCACTGCATCTCCTCCGACGAGGAGGACTAGGCCGGCGACGTCGCGCCCCCCCCCCCTAATATACTAGGCTACCCCCCACCCCCCAAGAAACGGCCGGCCGCCTGTGGCCGCGCCGCCCCCCTATGTAAGCACGGCCGGCCTCCTGTGGCCGCGCCACCCCCCTATGTAAGCACGGCCCCCGGGCCTTTTAATATATATATCTTGTGTCCACAATAACGTGTCCCTAGCTCAACCCCAACCCCGCCGGCGGAACCAGCGCCGGCGGGATCTTCCTACCCCCGCCGCCGGCAGGGCTTCGCCAAGGCATGCCCGCTGTCCCTGGGTGGTCGCTCGGCCTGGAGAGAGGGCCGAGATATTTATACAACTGGGCCTTCAGTCCCGGCCCGTGCCACCAACCGGGACTAGAGGCACCCCCTTTGGTCCCGGTTGGTACCACGGGCCGGGACCAAAACTCTTTTCGAAACTTGGTGGCACCCTGCGCGCCAAAAAAATTTAGCGCCAATATTTGAAAATTGTTTAAGTTTGCACTTTAACAACTTCTACATACTTCCGAATTTGACAAAAATTTCAACATGAAAAATGCTAGAATTTGCATAACTAATTAAAATTCATTTTTCGTTTGACTAAATAATTATTTTAACTATTGAAACTATTAATTATTATACCATTTGCATATAATTTTAATATTAATATCGACAAATCGAGTTGTACCTTTTTAACACGGAGAATTTGGGATCTTCCTCAAGCAACACAATGAATAATTAAAATACTTACTCAACTCAAGGTGACATCTTCTTTTAGGGCTAACGTTGCTTGGGTAACTTAAATATTTATGTAAATTAGAAGTTTATTCGAGTGTTTGACAGCTATGACAGCCTGGCTTCATTATTATCTCCACCGGCGCACCCACCAAACTGTTTCTCTCTCCTCAGTATCCCCCATTGAGATGTGGGCTGCGCACAGGGCTGCTGTAACCGGCCCTGTGTGCAGCCGCGCATCCACACGTATTTTCCGAATAGTGGAATATATCCCTTAATACTTTTGTTGCATTTTGATATAGTGTGATGGAATTTCTTTAATATTTCTGATCTCAAGAACCTTCAGTACCTGGCAACACGGCAGACCTACATTTTCAAACTTTTTACAGCTACAAATGTATTCTGATGAGTCGAATCTAACAAAATGACCCCGACGCCTGTTTTTGACAGTTATCTCATACTCGGATATGGGTCCAATTTCGCCACAGTTATAGACCACGCAATCCAAGATCAGCTTTTTACCGGTCAATACAAATTACTGCTCAAACAGAACTATAGGATTATGTATTCCACGCTTATTATTACATATCACCAACAGATGGAGGAGAGAGAAACAACAAAGTGGGTGGGTGTGCCGCTGGTTGGGATAATAATGAAATCAGGCTGATCAAACAGAACTATATAATCATGTATTCCACGCTTATTATTACACATCACCAACATCCCTATCTACTCTTCTGAATTCTCCCTTGCTTATGATCGCTTCATGTGTTTGCGTTTAATCCATGAGTCATCCTTCCACGGGTTTGCGGAGCGTACAATATTCTTGTGTTCCTCGAGATACGTAGCCATGAACATAGAATTTTGTAGAACTGTGTAGTGTGCTTTGGTGAACGAATGCCCGTCCCTGGGTATCATTGTTTTCTTTCCCAGCGTTTCTTTTCCCCTCAATCTCCCCTCATGCCGCGATTCAGGAACACCAATCGTCTTAAGGTCAGGAATAAAGTCAACACAGAACCCAATAACCTCCTCTGTTCCATAGCCCTTCGAGATGCTTCCTTCTGGCCTAGCACGGTTATGAACATATTTCTTCAAGACACCCACGAACCTCTCAAAGGGGAACATATTGTGTAGAAATACCGGACCGAGAATATGAATCTCTTCACATAGGTGAACCAGGAGATGAGTCATAATGTTGAAGAAGGATGGTGGGAACACCAACTCAAAACTAACAAGACACTGGACCACATCTCTCTGTAATGTTGTCAGAATTTATGGATCGATTACCTTCTGAGATATTGCGTTCATGAATGCACATAGCTTCACAATGGGTACTCGAACATTTTCCGGTAGAAGCCCCCTCAATGCAATCGGAAGCAACTGCGTCATAATCACGTGGCAGTCATGAGACTTCAGGTTTTGGAATTTTTTCTCTGCCATGTTTATTATCCCATTTATATTCGACGAGAAGCCAGACGGAACCTTGATACTGTAAAGGACTTCAAAGAATATTTCCTTCTCTGCTTTAGTAAGAGCGTAGCTGCTTAAGGAATGGCGCCCTGTATCTATGTGCTTGTTGCTTGGGTCTTTCATACGTTGCTGGTCCTCCCGTGCTTCTGGCGTATCTTTTGACTTCCCATACACGCCCAGGAAGCATAGCAGATTGACACAGAGATTCTTTGTCACGTGCATCACGTCAATCGAAGACCGGACCTCTAAAACTTTCCAATAGGGTAGCTCCCAAAATATAGATTTCTTCTTCCACATGGGTGCGCGCTTATCCGGGCCGTACGGAACTGGTTGGCTGCCAGCAGCCTTACCAAAGATTACTTCTAGGTCCTTGACCATATCGAATATATCATTACCACTACGGAGCTCAGGCTTCTTTCGGTTATCTGCCTCACCTCTGAAATGCTTCCCTCCTTTTTTTCTTAAGGGATGCTTGATCGGAAGAAATCTACGATGCCCCAGGTATACAGCCTTTTTACATTTATCCAAAAAAAACACTGTCAGTCTTATCTAAACAGTGTGTGCATGCATTGTATCCCTTGTTTGTATGTCCGGAAATGTTACTAAGAGCAGGCCAATCATTGATGGTTACGAAAAGCAACGCCCGTAGGTCAAATGGCTTTTGTTCGTTCTCATCCCACACACGTACACCTGGTTTGCCCCACAGTTGTAAGAGTTCTTCCACTAATGGCCTTAGATACACATCAATGTCGTTGCCAGGTTGCCTCGGACCTTGGATGAGAACTGGCATCATAATGAACTTGCGCTTCATGCACAACCAAGGAGGAAGGTTGTACATACATAGAGTTACAGGCCAAGTGCTATGACTGGAGCTCTGCTCCCCAAAAGGATTAAAGCCATCTGTACTTAGACCAAACCATAAGTTTCTCGCCTCTCCTGCAAAGTCTGGAAAGTCTCTCTCGATCTTTCTCCACTGCGATCCATCGGCGGGGTGCCTCAACTTTCCGTCTTTCTTACGGTCTTCTTTGTGCCATCGCAACAACTTAGCATGCTCTTTGTTTCTAAACAGACGTTTCAGCCGTGGTATTATAGGAGCATACCACATCACCTTAGCAGGAACCCTCTTACGGGGGGGCTCGCCGTCGACATCACCAGGATCATCTGCTCTGATCTTATACCGCAGTGCAGTGCATATCGGACATTCATCCAAATTCTCGTACTTCTCACCGCGGAAGAGAATGCAGTCATTAATGCATGCATGTATCTTCTGCACATCTAATCCTAGAGGGCAGAGAGCTTTCTTTGCTTCGTACGTACTCTCAGGCAATTCGTTATCCTTTGGAAGTTTTGGCTTCATTAGTTGAAGTAAACTCTCAAATGCCTTGTCAGTCACACCGTTCTGTGCCTTCCATTTCAGCAACTCCAGTGTGGTACCGAGCTTTGTGCTACCATCTTCGCAATTTGGGTACAACAATTTTTTGTGATCCTGTAACATGTTTTCCAGCTTCAACCTCTCCAATTTATTTTCACAGTCTTCCCTTGCATCAGCAATAACTCGGCCAAGATCATCATCGGGCTCTTCTGATGCTTGTTCTTGATCACCTCCTTCTTCTGTATTCTCTTCCATTGCAGTATCGTCGTATTCAGGGAACAAAGGATCTTCTTCTTCATCGTCTTCCATCACAACCCCTCTTTCTCCATGCTTGGTCCAGCAAAAAAAGCTGGGCATGAAACCTCTCCGAAGTAGATGCCGTGAAGGATTCTTTCGGAAGAATGTTCTCTGACGTTCCGACAATCAACACATGGGCAACACATGAAGCCATTATCTTTGTTCGCCTGAGCTACAGCAAGAAATGCATTCAGGCCTGCCATATACTCGGAAGTGCGTCGGTCACCATACATCCATCGCTGTCGTGCATCCATCTGCATCATATAATTAAGTTTATCAAAATACATTACAATAACATATTAATACAGAGATGACCACAGTACATCGACAAATACTACTTTTTTATGTATCAGTTACAGATGAAAAAAGATAATTTGTTAACCTCGGTCGAAGATACCATTTTCAGTGAGTTTATGTGCGGCTCGAGAATTTCATCGAACACCTCGTGTGCATAGTAAAATAAAACACACTAACACCACACTCTCTCACACCTTCAAGCAAAAAAAAAGATGGAAGGAGGGGGGGGCTGGGGCAGTATATATAGGGTAAGGGGGCATTGGTCCCGGTTCGTGGACTGAACCGGAACAATAGTTCATGCGCGTGCCACGTGGCATGTGGCTAGGCATTGGTCCCGGTCTGTGGCAAGAGCCGGGACCGATATGCCCCCCACAAACCGGGACCAATGCCCCCAAGCGATTCCTGTTACTCCGGGCGCACGAACCGGGACCAATGCATGGCATTTGTCCCGGATTTGGTTGCAACCGGGATAGCTGCCCCCTGGCCCCCTGGACGAGAGGGGTTGTTTCCACTAGTGCCTGACACCAGGCGTCCGCAGTAGAGCCACGTGTCCACTACGCCGAGTACCAGGACACTCGGCAAAGAGATGGGAACCTTTATGCCGAGTGCTAGGGCACTCGGCGAACTCCCTGACACGCTCACCCCCGTCAAGCCACGTGGCCTGTACGCCGAGTGCTGGCACACTCGGCAAAGATGCAGGCCCTGTACGCCGAGTCCCAGCTTTGTCGAGTGCCAGTTCGCCGAGCACGCCGGCTCAGCCGAGTGGGCTATACGCCGAGTGCCACTGACACTCGGCAAAGCTCAGAACACATATGCCGAGTGCCATATTGTTTGCCGAGTGCCTCTTTGCCGAGCGGCCTCACTCCACCGAGTGGGTTCTATGCCGAGTGCTGCGGCACTCGGCATAGTCCCCTCCCTTGTACGCCGAGCCCGTGTTTGCCGAGTGTCGCACTCGGCAAAGAGGCTGCCCAGGCGACCAAATGGCACCTGGGAGCAGTCTTCGCCGAGTGTTATATTGGTGCTCGGCAAAGACGTGCTCCCAGGTGCCATTTGGTCGCCTGGGCAGCCTCTTTGCCGAGTGTAACACTCGGCATAGTGACCATTTGGGTCTTTGCCGAGTGCTACACTCGGCAAAGAGGTTGTTGTTTTGACAGCAGCTGGCTGCATTTGCTATATTCCCTGCAATCAAATCACAAATCACATATTTTTCAAATGTTTCAGTACCAGAATACTCAAAACAGACATATTTGCAACAAAAATAGCAACAAATGCATAATATACTTCATATTTAGCTCCACAAACACAGAACACACATATTTGCACCAAAATAGAAACAAATGCATAATATACTTAATATTTAGCTCCACAAACACAGAATGCATGACACAAAGGTTTAAACGCCATCCTACACGCATCCTAAGTAGTTCAAAAGTTCACAAGTTCAATATGGCCTATGGCAGACAGTTTCATCATCGTCTATGGAGCCACAACAATGACGGAGGTCTACGGAGCCGACTGGTCTCCGTCAGCTCGATCTCCGTCCTGGTCCGTGTCGTTCTGGGTTCCCGATGATGAAGCATTTCCCTATAAAGATCCATATTAGTCGACTAAGCTGAAAAATGAGTCAGTTAACAAGCTGCAAGCCAACTTACCAAGTTCAGGTTGAACGGCGGTAGAGGAGGTAGAGGAGGAGCTGATGGATCCCGTGGAAGAGCGCTGACCATCTACAAAGATCAAAAGAGATAGACCGGTGAGTTTACATGCATATAATGATGAATGGAACTAAAAGGGTGAAAATAATACATGCATCATTGCCTGCATCCATGCATGTTGGCTACTCATCTGCGCCTCCATTCTGTGGACCTTCTCTTGTGCCTCCATCGCAATCCTCTTGTTTTCATCAACTTCATCCTACGGGATGTTTAATGTCAACAGTTGTGCAACGCAAACAAGATATACAGGTGCTGAAGAATGATTGTACATGCATAGCGGCGATGGCATCTAGTCCTGGCCGTGGGCGGCGCTCGATAGAGGGCGATGAGCTAACTGACCTCGCACGGATCTGAGAGAGTGTGGGTGTACCTGCGGTATCGAAGGCGCCATTGGCGAAGGCAAATCTGCCGTTCCTTCGACCCTCTCCCGCAATCATAGCAACCGTGGGATCATAGGGGGCCGTGAAGAGGTCACAGTCAGGGCCGTGCACCTCCTTCATCTTCTCGACGTACGCCTCCCACTTCTTGCCGGTTTGCTTGTTGATCCACTGCTGATCAGGCGGTACATCCGGTTTCAGCACCTTGGGAGTCCGGGTCCTACGGAAGGCCTGCATGCGAGTGATCTCATTGCCCTTCTCGGCCTACAATTGAAAGCAGAAGTATATTAGCACAACCTATAAAGTTACAAAGAACATTGCATTGAAAAGGAAAAAATATGAACGGTTATTTACCTCTCTCTGGACGATGCCGGTGAGGGTGAGGCCGCCCTAACGGTGTCCCTCGCCTAGCAGAAGACGTCGGGCCCGGCACGCGGCGTGTTCCGTCTTGTACCCGTCGCTCACCCACTTCACGACCATCACCTTATAGCAAGGCAGCTTGTTGGCCAGCCACTGAGGCACAACCTGTTTGAAAAAATTAGAGCCACGTGAGACCACCCGGCGGTCATATACGAATAACTTTAAAGACTATGTCCTTACCTTTAAGTATTGGACCTCGGACATGTGAATCTGTCGGGCGTCCTTCTTGGACAACGTGGTGTTCAAGTATTTGGCGTAGAACTTAACCACGCACAGCACACGCGCCTCGTAGTGCATGTCACGGATAAGCTTCTTGGCCATCTTGATCAGCACGGCCCTGGCCCTACCCTCTTCCCCCTCGACGCAGGTGAAGTAGTCCTACAACCATTGCAGAAATTGAAGACATTAGCACGATATATATATATATATATATATATATATATATATTTCACGAAAGATATTGCCCTAAAACCATTTAGCATTGAAAAATATACTAACCCAGAAATCTGAAATCACCCGAGTGCCTAAGTGGTCGTACACCCGGCCCCACATGTCCTCCACATCAGGCACCTGCTCATAGTGCTTCCACGAAATAGCTGGCTCCTCCTTGCCATCCAGGGTGACCAAGCCTGGGAAATGCTTCTTGCAAAGAAGCCCAAGGATGCCGCTCATGGGTCGTGGTGGCCTGGGCCCCACATACGCCAAGGACCTGCACGTGCACAAAAGAAAAACAAGTTAGTGATGTTTTGATGAAAAATTAATATAGCAAAAATGTAGCAACGATGATTAACAGTCACTTACGTGTCTCCGTCCGGTCTGACCAAGTGGTGCCGGTGGGGGTATGGCGGCTCAGGTAGCCTCGTGGGCCCGCGCAGAAAAGGTTTCTTGTCCGCGGGCCACACTTTCCCTAGCTCGGGGAGCGGGTGTGCGAACAAGTCCTCGTCCTCCTCGGACTCCGGGTCCGAAGGCTGCTGCTCCTCCTCCTCGTCCCCATCAGACCCCTCCTCGTCGTCTGACCCCTCCCCCCCCCCCCGCTCGGGCTCCTCCTCCTGCTCCTCATCCTCCTCCACCTCCTGCTCGTCAGAAGAAGTAACCTCGGGCAAGGGGCTCCGTGAGCGAGGAGCCCGGTGCGAACCACGCCCCCCTGTGCGACGGGCCGGGGCTCTCCGTGAGCTAGAGGTCTCCTCCGTGCCCGCGCCGGGAATCGGAACCCGTCGTCGCCCTATCAGTGTGCTCGCGCCATCCTCAGATCTGGCGTACAAGCCCACCAGATGGGCCTTCTTGGGGGCGGTGCGCTTTACCCCCTTGGGGCCCTTGGAACCTGCTATGTTTCACCTGTTATGACACAAGAGGGAACCCGATTAGTACAGGTGATAACAAATGTTAAAAAGTTAAATGAACAAAGAGTAATTCATACAAAGCATATTATGTACATGCAAAAATAAATTAAAGCGCAATTAAAATATTAAAGTGTGACAATTTCACCTATTCTGTACTTAAATATCTAAATATAAACTAGCAGAAGCGCCCATCGTAACCACGGCTGCTTAAAATCCTGACATTTGTCATGTGTACGATTTTCTGCTGAAAATCTCCTCCCGTGAGCTTGAAGAACCTGATCTTGGTCACATCCATGAGCTTGAAGATCGGGTTCTTCAAGCTCATGGGAGGAGATTTTGAGCAGAAAATCGTAAGTGCTTGGAGACTCTAAGCACCATGACAAATGTCAGGATTTTAAGCAGCCCGTGGTTACGATGAGCGCTTGTGCTAGTTTATATTTAGATATTTAAGTACAGAAAAGGTGAAATTGTCCTTGCCACGATTTAGCGCAAGTAATGTAATAGCAATAAGAAGTTCGGAATAGAAAAATATTACAAGCTATAAGTTTCGAAGTGGCACACAAATAGTGAAAACTAAATGCTAATTATACATTGACGGTTACATAGTTGGAACACAAATGGTTCAGAACCCATTGTCTACATCCTTGGGATCATAACTTGGACCGGGATCATCATCATCGTCGCTATCACGAGTGTACCACCACTCTTCCATGTAGTTCGATGGTGGACCGCTCGGCTCCTCAACATCGGGTATGTGGAGACGTTCAAGTAGTTCCACGTCCTTAGAGTTAAGAACAGTTGGATCGTCGTCTTGCTCACTCTCGGCGCCCATGCCATCATAACTGTCGTCTTCTACCATTTCGTCAATTGTGGGCAAGTCGATGCTGAACCGGCCGGTGAGCCCATCGTCGTCCTCTTGATAGAACTCTCCCTCATAGGTGATGGGGTTTATGCGCTGGTGGTAATCTTCATCGTTTGGAGGAGGTGGTCTATTACGCGGTGGCACCATGATCACCACATCCCACCCCTGGAGACTTTTCATAGTTTTGCATGGGTAGGGGAGATAGAATACTTGGGTGGCATGTTGTGCAATGATGTAGACATCATCTCCCCCATAGACAGATGCTCGTTCAATTTCGATCAATCCAATTTCAGGATTTCGTCTCACTCTCGTTGGATCGAACCAATGGCATTTGAATACAACCGGGTTCTTCGTGCCGAAATGGAAATCGAGCTCATAAATTCCCTCGACGATGCCGAAGTAATCACCACCGGCCTTCGTGAAGACCCCGAAATTATTTGTCTTCCGGTTCGGCCGTTTCTCATCGTAAGAACGGGTATGGAAGCGATACCCATTCACATCGTAAGATGTGAATGTCTTGAGGGAGTAGGTGAAGCCGCGGGCAAGTTGCCTTAACTCGGGACTCATTTCCTTGTCGGTTAAAGCCTACAAGGTCAATAGGAGTGTTACTTAAAGCTAAGATCGGCGTAAAATATGTCCCACTAGAAACCATGTAAGATAGAGTGTTACTTTTGTGGCGAACCAACTAATGAAACCGCCGCCTCCTTTGCCACCCTTCTTAAAAATAGTCGTCTTTTCGTCGTAGGTAGGTTCTCGGGAATGATGTTTCCAGGTTTCTTTCTCAAATAACCTAGGTGCGGAATGACAAAAATCGGAGTTAGACACAAACTATGGGAATGAAAGCTTGTGAAAAGAAGGTGTTGAGCACTTACTCAATGTAGGGCTTTACTTCCGCCGTGTTCTTCAAGACACACGAGAGAATAGCCGTCCACTGTTCATGTGAGTCACTTGCTCTTGCTTCGCGCCACTTGATCTGCCACCAAGCCCTGCAAGTATGCTAAGCTCGGGTGCATCCGCGGAGTTGGGGTCATTATTGTACCGAGAAACTGGATTATGACGAGTGGGAAGACTTTCATGATAGTACTTTGTCGTAAAGTTTGCCACCTCCTCGTTGAGGGTTGCCTCACATATGGATGCTTCGATGCAACATTTGTTCGTGCTTTTCTCTCTAAGTTTCTTCTGCTCTCTCTCGGTTGAAAACATCCAGCGGTACTGCACAGGGCCACCCAATCGTGCCTCTTCAGCGAGATGCAAGAGCAAGTGTTGCATCGGATTAAAGAAGCCGGGAGGAAAGATCGCCTCTAGGTCCACCAGTAAGCCGCAACCTGTTCCTCCAACTTAGCAACCACAGCTCGGTCTAATTCCTTGGCACAAAGCTGGCGAAAGAAAAAACTCAACTTGGCTAGCACTAGCCAAATTTCCTCATCAACGTATCCTCGAATCATGACAGGCATGATCCGCTCAATCCATACGTGGTAGTCATGACTCTTGAGCCCTGTTATCCGAAGCCCTGCAAGATTCACTCCCCTCATTATATTAGCTGCGTACCCATCAGGGAAGAAGAGACAGTCCAAGATCCACTGGAGAACTTCCTTCCTTTGGGCCCTAGTCAGGCAGAAAGGGGCCGGTGGCTTCGTCCACGTTTTTTTGGTTTTGGTGGGAGGCTTCATGTTTAAATGTTCCCTGTCACATAGCTCCTCTTGATTGACTCTTGCATTAACGTTATCCTTCGTCTTCTCAAGATCCATAAGTGTTGCCCAAAGGGCCTCGGCGTTATTTTTTTCCGTGTGCATGACATCAATGTTATGTGGAAGAAGAAGATCCTGCATGTAAGGGAGTTTCCACAGACATGCGATGTGAGTCCACTTGTGCCACTCTCCATATCCCAGAAAGCCAGTCCCCTCGGCATTGAGCTGCAGACTTTCTAGCTGAGCCTTCACGTCTACACCGGTCATCAAAGTTGGTCGTGGAGCATCGACAGCTACATCTTTCGTCCACTTCTTTTTTTTCGCCGGTATTTGTGACCAAGACGAAGGAACTGACGATGTTGGTCAAAGCATGAGTATTTTACACCCTTTTTGAGCCAAACGAAAGTCACAGCCTGGTAGCACACCGGACAAGGCCACTTCCCATGAGTGCACCAGCCGCAGAATATCGCGCGAGCTGGAAGGTCATGCAGGGAAGTGAAGTACCAAACATACATATCGAAGTGCTTCTTTTCTGCGGCGTCGTATGTCCGTACCCCGGTGTTCCAAGCAATGAGCAGATCATCTACCAGCGGCTCCATGAACACGGACATATTCTTCCCTGGATACTCAGGTCCTGGAATTATCAGCGACAGGAACATGTTCTGCCGTTGCATGCACACCCGGGGGGGAGATTCATCGGGATAACAAACATCGGCCAACAGCTATATGAGGCAGACGTCATACCATATGGGTTGAAACCATCGGTTGATAACGCAACGGCTACACTCCTGGGGTCACCCGCTTTCTTCTTATGTTTGCCAACGAAGTCCTTCCATGCTTCACCATCAGACGGATGTATCATCTTATGAGGACGGTGCCTCTTCCCGTCTGACGGCCATCTCATCTGTTTCGCAGATTCCTCGGTCATAAAAAGCCTTTGGATCCGCGGTATGAATGGAAGATACCGAAGGATCTTTTTGGCGACCGTTAGCTGCGTCTTCTGACCATTATCGGAGTCCACCTCCAGAAACCTAGAGGCCCCGCATTTGACACAGTACTTTGTCTTCTCATGCTCTTTCCTGAACAACATGCAACTCTTCCGACAACAATCTATCTTTTCATACGGCATCTTAAGGGAACCGAGGATTTTCTTCGACTCGTACATGTTCTTTGGAAGAAGGTGTTCCGCCGGCAAGAGGGTGGCAATAACGGTCAGAAATGCATCAAAGGCGGCTATGCTTACATTGTGCTGGCTTTTGACCGCCATAAGCCGGCCGATGGCATCAAGTTGAGAAACTCGTGTATGCTCGTGCAATGGTTTTTGTGTCTCAAACAATGTGTCATAGAACTCTTTCGTGCTCTCCTCCGCATACTCGGGGGCATCTCCCTCACCGGCTGGATTTTCAGGTGCATGTGCAGTAGTGAAATCGTCTAACATCCTGTCAAAACCGGTATCAAAATCGGTCGATGCATCCTAAGTGCTAGGTGCCACCTTCTTCTTCTTCTTTCTCCGGCGTACGGGATCGGCAGACTCGCCATGGTACACCCAACGGTAATAGTTTGGCATAAACCCGTACTTCCCAAGGTGATCAGAAATGACTATCCTCGGTTTCTCTGTCATGTTACGACAACGACTACAGGGGCACCATACATCAGACGAATTGTCAACTTTAGCAAATGCAAAATCCAAGAACTGGTTGGTCTTTGTAACCCAATACATTGCCATATCCTTCACACTCGGTCGGCCACTGTACATCCACTCGCGTTCCTCCATTTCCACGCTGATGAATGCTCAGACATATTAACATGTGTTTAAAATTTAACAAGTTTGTTTAAATTATCTACAACATACTGCAAGTTTTACGCTTTCAATGCAATCCTACATGCCTACTAGGTAAAGATAGGTCCTAATCCCACCCGTGGATGTGTAGCTTGTGTTTGTTTTCCATGTCTACTCCTATCCGAGACAAATTTCGGCAGCACCTCCCCGCTGTTCTCCTAATACACGTCTCGACCACGGGGGTCGAGAGAATGTGTACTCGGAGAACAACAGAGAGGCGCCACCGAAATCTGTCTCGGATAGGAGTAGAACATGGAAAACAAACACAGCTACACATCCACGAGCTGTCCAAAAACGTGGACAATTCGAAACAGTCGTGGTTATAAAAATATAGATCTTTGTATATAAATATATACAAAGAGTTCTATTTTTATAACTACAACTCTTCCGAACGGGAGACGCCTAGGGTAACGCGA
Organism: Alopecurus myosuroides; assembly: GCA_028641055.1. Taxonomy (NCBI): domain Eukaryota; kingdom Viridiplantae; phylum Streptophyta; class Magnoliopsida; order Poales; family Poaceae; genus Alopecurus; species Alopecurus myosuroides. The sequence continues at coordinate 503,574,687 of CM054059.1, forward strand.
CTAGTTTGGTGATCTACAAAAAACAAGGGGGTATAGATCGACCGAGGGGGAGGTTTTTACCCTATAAGAGTGCCCGTGTGCCGACGAAGATGATCGCAGACGCTCCCGGCCTACGATGACCCCCCTCAGCAAACCCCCTCCCGCGACGAATCTGCTGGCCTCAACCGCGATCCATGTCCTGCAAAAAGGAAAGATATACTGTTAGTAAACACTACATATGACTTGACATAGAGGTAAGGAAATCTAGACTAATACGGACTCCTAGTCCTATACTAACACTCCTTAACACTTATAACTCTTTTTCTATCAATGCAATGAAACGTTTTCCCGAAAAAAAAATAGAGATAACAAATAGGCATTTGTTATAGAATTGGACTTGCGTTTGACACTTCGGTAGTAGGACGGGAGCGCACATACTGAAGTTGAGGCTTTATAGAGCTAGTTCTCCATGGTACAAATCGTCAAACAAAACCGTTACATTGTCTTTGATCACATACCAAACTGTAGCTGGTAGAACATTGAGGAAAAGTTGTTGGCAACATTATACTGTATTATCCATCCATTTAATTTCCATATCCATATTAGTACTGCCAGCGGTTTATATTAATTTCTGCAAACTGGCAAACTGGAAAAATCATATACAGGTACTTCATCAGAATTGATGATATATGCGACCAAAATGTGTGGGCAATTCTGAAAGTTGCTTTGATCGAGAGCAATTGCGGCAGTAGAATAATTAGCACAACTCGCAAAGTTGGAGTTGCTGACATCGGCGAAGCAAGGTGTATTCATGGGTATTCATATGAATACCCAATTTTTGGAGCCCAAAAAATATATGTATATGGTCCAGTCCCAAGACTCCCAGCCCAGCACACGTTTCGTTGACTCGTTCCCTCCCGCACGGGACCTCCAGGCTGGAGCGAGAGCGAACGACCTGAACCTGCTCGCCCAGTTCCTCCAAGGTGCAGAGCCGGCGTGCCCTGACGCCCGACGCCCACCGGCCTCCTCCCGTCTGTGCCGTCCTGCCAGGCCGCCGGACCTCCTCATCCTCCACAGCTCATCGCCTCCTCCTGTCCTCCACGACCGCCGACCGCGCCGGAGCCCCGAGTGCCAACTCCCCGACCTGCCCCTGTCCGGCTGTCCCTGGCGGTTGCCGGATCTCCTCAGCCATGCCCGATCTGCCCTAGTCCCCACAACCAGGTGCCGGCCCTAATTTCTTTCCGATTTAGAAGTTTGGCTCTTATTTTGTACTAGCAGACAGACTAGATGAAGAAGGATAGAGGAAGAAGACTTGTACTAGTAGCAGCAGTATACCATCACTGTCTAGCAACTTACTAGATGCAAGTTTTAGTTTAGTTCTTTTTCATTATTCTCTTATAATGTAGATGAAGAAGAATAGAGGTGCTGCTTGCGGTAGCATATTTTCATTGTGGAAAAGGCATAAAAAGCAAATAAGGCATATTTTCTATTGTTTATAACCTTCTGAAGTTGCTGTTGATTCTGCCGGTAGCATTGCTATAACATTGAACCTTAGTTTGACACAAACTTTCTGTTGTACTGCATGCTAGAATTTCATTCAATTTTAAAAATGATCTCTGCTAGAATATATTTCCCACTTCAGCTCATGGATCTGGGAGTACTAAGATATATACCTTTGTCACATAAATAGAAACTGGATTGAATAAACAGAGAAAGAGCTGGACGTACAAGCATCTGGATGATATTACAAAACCAAAAACTTCTGATGCCTACTACTAGTCTAGTTCTACAAACAAAGAGAGAGAAAGTAGATTTGAAGAAGCCACATTCATAATCATGGAATCTGCTGACAATTTCAAATTGAAACAGTAACACCCCTAAAAAAATTCAGTTAGAAATTTGCACAATAGAAAGTCTCTAGAAACATAATCTGGCTTCAACGAACCGCATGAAATGCACAAACAATTCCTTGGGAAATTAACTTCAATACGCTTGCTAAATGTAGTACTTAAGTCTAAAAGCTGATTCACTATATATGCATATTTTGTCTGACCATTTTCACAATAGCATGTCTTGGAAACTAAAATGGCACATGATCGTTATAATAGCAAGAGAGAACAATGATGTGTTAAATAAGCAAAAGAGCAATGCATGAACCGTGGCGATGATTTGTATCAGAATGTATATCTATATGGTGTAGTACTAACAGAGAGTATATTTGGAAACCTTAAAAATCTATCTTCAATGTTGTTCAGGGGAACACATGAAATACCTCATAACAATTTACTTATAAAACATTGGCTTAGCAAAGTTATTTGCCAAAAAAAATATTGGCAATGTTAGGCGATACAAGTATCTAACACAGAACACAATGGAAGTTTCGCACCCATCCAGCTAAAGGAGGCTAATTAATTAGCAAAAAGCCTGACATGTTCTTCTTTACAGTAGACATAGTATAAAAAACATTCCAAATTGAGAATATTGGGGAGAGAAAGCAGCCCTCAATCACAAGAGAGCAGTACTAGAAAATCCCATGTTGCCAAGATTGAGCTAACAACTTCCCTTTTCTCACTTTATATAGCCAACTACAGTTGCATCTACATGGCTACATAGACATAGAACAATGGGGGTGTTATATATATTCATATACGGAGGCAGAAGGTATATCCTAAGCATCCATCCTGCATATCATTGACCAGACCAAACAATACATTTTAAAATTAAGACCTGTAGCTAAAGAAGCGAATTCAATGGGCAAGTTTATTATATTGCTAAAAGGAGATATTATCTTGATCTCCCTCTTTCTCACCAAACCTAACTTGGTCTATTACTGGTGTTATTATTTTGTGTTTTTCCAGCACCCATTGCAACTAACCCTACACCTACACAAAACCACCAGACTTGAACCTAAAAACCTAGCTTCGTAAATTATAGAATCTTATCTAATTAGCAGTGCAAGAACCAACTTTATTGTATTACCAAAATCAATAAAATGAGTATAAGCTCTAAGATGACAGTAACAGGATGATGTATAAGCAAAATGGCAGCAGACACACACACATATATAGTGTTTACATTTACAGAAAAAAAATGCACAAAAAAAAAAGAGGCAGAGGAGGAGCGCTCACCTGTGCTGCTGCTGTAGGGGATGGAGGAGGTCGGGAGGGGGTAGCCGGAGACGAGCGGGGCGGTGGTGGCGGTGGCGCGTCCCTGGAGATGGAGGAGGGGGCGGTGGAGGCCGCTGCAGCTCGAGTAGGGCGCGCGGCGGATCGGTGGGGGAGGGAGGAGGAGGGGGCGGCGGCGCTCGTCGTCGTGGGAGGGCCTGGCGGCGGCTCGGTGGGGGAGGGAGGAGGAGGGGGCGGCGGCTCGGTGGGGGGAGGGAGGAGGAGGAGCGACGCCGCCTCGACCGATGAGGGAGGCAGGAGGAGGGGGCGGGGAGGAGGGGAGGCTTGCCGGCGGGGAGGAGGAAGGTGGCCGGCGGCGGCTGGGTGGGCGGCGGCGTCGGAGAGAGGGAGTAGGGGCGGGTGGCGGCGGCTCGGACGGGGTGGGAGGTGGGGAGAGAAAAGAAGAGATCGAGGATAAGGCATGCGGCCCGCCATAATATTAGTTCCCGATACGCGGCTTTGCCGAGTGTCAATTGTCGGGACACTCGGCAAAGTACGTCGATGCGATTGCCGGTACGTTGTTTGCCGAGTGTCAATTGTCGGGACACTCGGCAAAGTACATAAGTTGATTGCCGACATTGTTTTTGCCGAGTGTCATTTGTCGGGACACTCGGCAAAGTACAAACTTTAATGGCTTTTACCTTGGTCTTTGTTTAAGTATACAAATAATCACATAATAGTTAATATTAATTCTTATACCAAGTTTAATTACTTTCTCTATTGAATAGTCTGGTTCCGTCTTTTTCTACACCGGGGCTAGGGTATCTCCAGAGAGGGGATACGGAGTGTCGGGATCCCACCTAAACCAATGTTTTGCCATGCCATGTGTGTTAGAGTGTCTCATGGGTCTTGGGTGCCAAAGATACCATCACTCTCTGTGTTGGGGCCTCACCGACGTCGGATTCTCTCTCGCGGGTTCCAGGACTGCTCACACCCCGAAAGTCCCGGATCTGACGTAACGGGGGGAATCTTGCAAGGATGTGGGCCCTACCATTGTCAAGGGTGTTCCTTGGGCCTAACATGACACAACCAAGCAACTAGTTCCACTTTGCTACCCACTTCCGGCTCACGCAGAGGGGGCTGGACGCCGGTTCCGTCTTTTTCTACACCGGGGCTAGGGTATCTCCGGAGAGGGGATCCGGAGCGTCGGGATCCCACCTAAACCAATGTTTTGCCATGCCATGTGTGTTAGAGTGTCTCATGGGTCTTGGGTGCCAAAGATACCATCACTCTCTGTGTTGGGGCCTCACCGACGTCGGATTCTCTCTCGCGGGTTCCAGGACTGCTCACACCCCGAAACTCCCAGATCTGACGTAACGGGGGGAATCTTGCAAGGAGGTGGGCCCTACCATTGTCAAGGGTGTTCCTTGGGCCTAACATGACACAACCAAGCAACTAGTTCCACTTTGCTACCCACTTCCGGCTCACGCAAAGGGGGCTGGACGCCGGTTCCGTCTTTTTCTACACCGGGGCTAGGGTATCTCCGGAGAGGGGATCCGGAGCGTCGGGATCCCACCTAAACCAATGTTTTGCCATGCCATGTGTGTTAGAGTGTCTCATGGGTCTTGGGTGCCAAAGATACCATCACTCTCTGTGTTGGGGCCTCGCCGACGTCGGATTCTCTCTCGCGGGTTCCAGGACTGCTCACACCCCGAAACTCCCGGATCTGACGTAACGGGGGGAATCTTGCAAGGAGGTGGGCCCTACCATTGTCAAGGGTGTTCCTTGGGCCTAACATGACACAATCAAGCAACTAGTTCCACTTTGCTACCCACTTCCGGCTCACGCAGAGGGGGCTGGACGCCGGTTCCGTCTTTTTCTACACCGGGGTTAGGGTATCTCCGGAGAGGGGATCTGGAGCGTCGGGATCCCACCTAAACCAATGTTTTGCCATGCCATGTGTGTTAGAGTGTCTCATGGGTCTTGGGTGCCAAAGATACCATCTCTCTCTGTGTTGGGGCCTCACCGACGTCGGATTCTCTCTCGCGGGTTCCAGGACTGCTCACATGTAACATCCCAAGTATGAAAAACAATCTTAGAATGCTTGCTCCTTGTTTAATTTCAGTTTGCATCATTCTATCATTAGCATTGCACTTGTTTTCACTTCTTTTCCATTTGAATTTCAAACCAAATTTCAAATCCTTGTTTCATACTTGGTCTGTTACAACCTTTCCAAATAAAACATTCAAATCAAACCATTTATTTGTTTCCAATAAACTTGAATTTTCATATTATTAACTGCTAAATTTTCAATATTTTCAATTATTGCAAAATTCACTCAAATTCATTTAAATTTCAAACAGCAGCAAAATTTAAAATTTTGAAAAACAAAAGTTTGTACAACTGGGCTTTTGCAATAAAGAACCTATAAAAAATTATCACCAAAATTTTTGAAACCCAAAAAACCCTTTCTTTTCTTCTCTTTTCTTTTCTACAAAAAAGAGAGAGAGAGAGAGAGAGAAAAAGAAATAAAAAATGAAAACGGGCTGGGGGAGGCAGGCCAGGCCAGCCAGCTGGGCCGGCCCAGCCCACCTACCACCCCAGCGCGCAGCGCACACGGCCCGCTCCCCTTTCTCCCTCCTCCATACGGGGGGATGTCGACACCTGACGACAGCAGGCACGCGCCGCGCCTCCCCCCTTTTTCTACTCCCCGAGACCCCCAAACCCTGGCCAGTGCCTCCCTCTTCCTCCCTGCCGCCGCCATTCTTTTTCTCCCTCCCGGATTCCCTTCCTTCCATTGCCTTTTTCTTCTGAAATTTTCTGAATTTTTTCGAGCACCGCCATGGCCGAGAGTGGGAGGTGACGCAGCGGCTGCGGTGGTCGTCCCCTCGACCTCCAGGGCACGGGAACGGAGCCGTGGAGGTGCCCTCTCCGTCCTCGTTTCCTCGACCAGGCTCGAGCGGCCTCGGATCGCCACCACCACGCCGTCCACGCCGCCTGTCGCCGCCGTCCCCGAGCAGAACCTCGAGCAGCTGCAGGCCCACGACAGTGGGGTGAGCACCCCCTTCCTCCTCCCTTTTCCCTCCTGGTCGCACGTACACGCACCTGCACACACCCACGGGCACGCACGGCCACAGCAGCGCTCGCCGCCGGCGTCCATCGTCCGCCCCTGCAAAGTTTAGTCAACTGAACTTTTCGTTTCAGTTAACTGACGAAGATACACCTCAAACCCCCACGCGCCCCTGTTCTGTCACGATCCGCAGCACAGCCCAGTGGCTAGAGCCACCCCACGCGAGCCCACGGTCGCGAATTCGATCTCCCCCGCGCGCGGAATAAAACCCAACTTTTTCCCCCTCGCGCTGACAGGCGGGACCCCTCCTGTCAGCGACCCTGGCAGCCACGCGCGCGCACTCCCGTGGCCCCGCAGGCGCCAGCTGGGCGCTGGCCCACTAGCCAGTGACCCAGGGCTGTTTTGCCTCGCGTAACAAAAGTCCTAGGGGCTTTTCTGAAAATTCTATTTTGCACTCAAGCCCCTAGAATAAAATTAAGACTTTTAAAATTGCAGAATAGCCCCCAGTTTTCAAATTCAAATATCTTTGGCATTTCAAATCCAAATTGGGTAAATAAAATATGTTTTTCATACAAAATTTCCTAAACTTTTCCAATATGCAATCTGTTTACTGTTTTGAATAATTAAAAATTATAGTATTTTCTGTACCTTATTTAATTCATTTGAAATTGTTTAAATCATAACTAATTCAAATTAAACTCAAATTTAATTTGTAAAATATGTTTTCAAACCAGAAAATTATAAACTTCTCAAATATGAATTTTATGTACTGTTCTGAACAAACAAAATTCAAATAATTTTAATACCTGATTTAAATTCATTTAAATCTTGTTTAAACTTGTTTAATTCATAACTAATTCATTTTAATTCCAAATTCAAAAAGTAATACATGTTTTTCAATCAGAATTAAATGCTCTATCCAAATGTGCAATAATAACAACATTTTGAGAAACTAAATTTTGCACTAATTTCAATTCTGATATTTATTCAATTAAAATGCCAAAAGCCACAATTAAATATTTACAACTCCAAATTTGGCAAATAAAATATCTAGTTGAAGCTAATTTCATTTCCTAGATGTTTCTATCATCTCTCATGCATTTAATCCACTTTAACCAATGTTTATTTGTAGTTCATGAAATTCTCAATTGATGCACATGGGCTTTACCATATGCAATTCAATTGCATATGGGCCCATTTAATTATGTTACCATGTCAACTAGCTTATCTTTGATGCATCAATTAAAATAACATGCATCATCCCATGTTTGTGCATTATGCCATGTTATTGATTGTTCGTCTCTCTTCGTTGTTTGTTTGCTTCTTCCCGAATAGACGACGACGTTGAGACAGACGAGGTTTACGACACTACTTCAGAGGAGTTAGCCCAGTACCAGGCTACTGAGTTTGCAAGCAAGTATTCACTCACATGAAGCATTGTGTCCCTTCCACACTTGATACCGATACTTTCCGTTGTCTAACCTGCTAGCCTTATGATTCGTTGCTTGTGTTCCGATCCTATCACATGTTATCCTGTAACCCTGATATAGCCTATCCTCCACACCTATAACCTTGTTGCTTGTTGCCTATGTCTTACTAGCATGCTTAGGGTTGTTGTGCTCGAGTCTGATGTACGTTATTTCTTTTACCATATTTATTATGTTCTGGGGGCTCGATGTTTAAACAACAACCTGTTAATGTTTGAGGTAATGCTAATTTGATGATAAGGCACCGGCAGAAGGCCGGGTATGGTTTTGAGGCCTGCTAGTGTCGAACTCAGGAAAAGTTCTTGTCCTCTAGATCCATGATGAGCGCGCTAAACGCATGTGGGAAGCGTGTATGGGCGCCCCCCGCAACTCTGATTCGATTCGCATCTCGTCCAAATCGCCTCATTTAGTTCGGGTTTTCCATTTGCCGCATGCATATGCAGGTGCGAACCCTTGGCGGCAGGGTGGTAACTTTTGTAGTCGGCATTTAGGGAGACACGTTCTTAGAGTGCTATGAGGGTCCCCTTTTCTTCGTGGGGCTTGATTAGCCGTGCGCTCAATTGCACAGGGTTCTTTGGGCTTGATGCGAAGAAGAGTTGGGTTGTGTTGAGTGCCTCGCTTGGTGGAAGTGCATTTCCATCTGGCGGGTCATTCTTACGTGTACGGCCAAATTGGTGCATCCCTGCAGGGTTAAATCTTCTCGAGAAGCCGTGTTGTCCGCGGTTATGGATGACTTGGTGATAGGGCTGGCTAACAAGGATCAGACAACTTACACCTAATTAATAATAATTTGACTAGTAATAGGCTTATTGACACAATAACTTGAACCTTCATTAATCCAACTGTGTGGGTTATCCTCGGATTGCTTCTTTGGATAAGGGGCGAGATCCAGGATGGGTTTGTTTGAGGTTAGTGGTAGTTGGTTCCGATGCGCTATCTTATCCTTTTCTTTTAGCCGGATGTTGAACCCAAAGCATCTGTACTTGGTGTTGTCGGGTACACTTTGGTATCGTGTGCGTCTTGCTTGCCAGTACTCGTCTGTACTGACCCCTTTGGGGCTGCGTGTTCTGCAGACTACGTTTCCGAGAATCCCCATGGTGGCTACTACGTGGAGTATGACGAGGCTGCTGACGAGTAGATAGCGGACCCGGGCAGGATCCGAGACTTCGTGGATGGGCTCCGTTCTTTCGTTTTCGGCCTCTTAGGCCTATTTGGATCTTGTCTGTACTCAGACACTTTGGATGCTTCCGCTGTGATGTAATGATGATTTGTTGGGACATGTGTCCTCTGCATGACTGTATTTGCTATCTCTGCTCTAGTGAGAGTTTTTGCCACTTATTTCTATTTCTTTGTGTCTTAGAGATTTGTTGTGATATCACTTGTTCAAACGCCGTTGACGTACCATGTGTGTATGTTATGAAGTACGGCAATGGAAGTATTCGGATTTCTATTGGATGGTTTCACAGACGATGAATAGTAGAGGATGGTTGTCACACGTTTACGTGTTGGCCTACTCATATTGAGATGCGAGTGCAGGTAGGCCCCGTAAGCCATTTATCTACTGTTTAGCGGGCTGTGTGTATCCTCTAAAAGTCCGGGTGCGACAAATGGTATCAGAGCATGTCCGCCTGTAGGATCCCTTTTACTGGTCGCAGTTGAGTCTAGAAACTATTGTGTAGCTATATAGGAAAAATGAAACGTGAGAGTAGGAATTCTGTTCTTTTATTTCTTTCCCCACCCACCCTCCCTTTTTTCTTGTAAGGAAGTGCAACGTTGTTTTCTCTTCTCATCTAAACTTTCAAGTTAGGATTTCACGTATCCTGGTTTCTCTAGGATGGTTATATCTACTAGGCCATAGGAATGGAGGTGGTTGTGACATGATTTATCATGTTGCCTACTCATGATTGAGAACGGAGGCACATAAGCCCCGGAAGCAGATCCTCTATTCCTTAAGCAGTAGATATTGATCCTTTAGAAGCCCGGATGGGTTTTCCGTAGTACCTCAGGAGTGTTTGGTCTCGTGTTTCCCGAATGTTGCTTCGATATCCTGTTCTTCTCAAGATCCTTTTCGTCCGTTGGAACCTTGTTATTGCTTGCCACTTCAGTTTTTCTACCGGCGTCTAATCAAAGCTTCCCCGATCATCTGCAGATGGATCTCAGGTTCTACCCGCAGGTGGTTCGTATGACTCGTTGCGAGAGCACTGCCGGTTATCCGGAGATGCTGAGAGACATGGTCACTTTTCTGGAATTCCGTTGGGCACCAGAGTACCAGGTCTACGAGCAGCAGCGAGAGTTTGAGCAGACCTACTACCAGGTTATCGTCTACATTCTGTCAGATGATGGCATGAGCGTAGTTCACCGCTACGAGGCAGTGGGTTCCACAGTGGATATGGCTGTGCAGCAGGCAGCTTATGTGAGTCTCACCGTCCTTCGTGCTGATTACTGGGGATTTGACGATTCTATCTATCGCCACATCCCCCGTGGTTACATCACTTCGGAGGGAGCTCACTTCACTCTCTACGACAACTTGGATGTTTACGAGCATGATAACTCCAGGCTGCACACCACCGCTCAGTTTGTGAGACACAGTGACGCAGTTGCCCGCACACTATCTCAGGAGTTGGCTTCAGTCAGAGAGCAGCTTTATCTAGCTTTGACTCGTCTGGCGACTTACACCACAGACTTTGTAGGAGACGAGCGCTTTGCACGTTTCGATCAGCCAGTTGGGCGTCGTCTGCCAGATGCTGGAGGTTACGAGCCGATCAGAGGTCCACTCCTTAACCTTGGTGCTGGTTACACTGGGATTCCACGCTTTGGAGCACAGGGAGTCGACGCTATGTACTTCACCACGCCTAGAGTCGGTCTCAGACCACGTCAGATCTACGTGGATCGTCGTTCCACCTATTTTCGTGGGCGTGCTCCTCACCGTACCTCTCGCCGTACTCCTTGCCGCCGTCCTGCGTGATGAGCATGGGAGTACCGATGTATCCATTCTTAGCTATGTTTAGTTATCCTTTGGCATTCGAACCATTTATGGTGTATTGGATATTCTGATGTATTTGAACATGTGATGATGGTACCTTTTGGTTGTCTATTCATGCGTCAGAATAATCTCTCTTTCGGTTGCCAAGTCTATCCTTTTCTATTGTTGTGCTAAAATATATTTCCATTCAGGATGCCGCCAACAAGGAACAACACGCCTGAACCACCACCGATCGCGGAGCTGTTGACTCAGATGACCCAAGTCATGACGCAGATGGCCCAGTTTCAGGCTAATCAGCACATCAACCAGACAGCTCCACGAGTGAGCATCAAGGAGTTTCTCAGTCTGGGCCCAAGAGCTTTCGTGGCCACACGCGAGCCTCTGGACGCTGATGACTGGATCCGTGAGATAGCCAAGGCTCTGGAGATTGCACACGTAGCTGAAGAAGACAAGGTCAAGTATGCCTCCTACCTGCTGAAGGGTCAAGCAGCTTCTTGGTGGGAAAACTTCCAGGCCATGAGAACTGGCATGCCAGTCACGTGGGATCGTTTCAAGGAAGCCTTCCTGAAACACCACATTCCAGATGGTCTCATGGAAAGAATGCGTGAAGAGTTTTGCTCACTCAAGCAGGGCAAGTTGGACGTCATCGGGTATTAGAGTGAGTTTAATCGCCTCGCTCGATACGCTGGAGATGAGGTGTCCACTGAAGCTAAAAAGATGGCAAGGTTCCGCAGAGGCTTTAACCCGGAACTCAAGTATGCCCTCACCAATGTCAAGGCCAACAGTTTCAAGGATCTCGTTAACACCGCGCTCAATGAAGAAAATGGGCGCAAGGCGTTCGAGGAGTCTCGCAAGCACTCGCGTGAGGGTGGTTCCTCCTCCAACATGACCACCCCTCCGCAGAAGCGCCGCATCTGGGTACCAAATGGTGTTGTCACTCGGGCTCCATACGCCCAAACTTCTCCAGGCTTCGCTCCCCGCCCACCCAACCCTACTCAGGTGCATGATACAAGGGCTTCAATGGGGCAGCCAAGGCCAGGGCCCCCTCGTGTCGTCACATGTTACAAGTGCAAGCAGACGGGGCACTACACCGACAAGTGCACGCAGAGGCAGCTACCTCCACCACCACCTCGTCCTAACACAAACCAGGCAATGGTGCGCGCTCCCCCGCCTAAGGCCTTCAACTCCAACAACAGGCCTGTCGGGAGGACCGCAAGGGTGAATCATGTCAAGATCAACAAAGCTGAGGAAGCTCCTGACGTCGTTCTCGGTACATTTCCCGTAAACTCTATTCCAGCTAAAGTGTTGTTTGATACCGGAGCATCACATTCTTTTGTGTCAAAGACCTCTGCCATAACAAACAACCTAATGGTGGTTCCACTAAGCAATCAGATCACTGTTCACTCCCCGGGATCTCAAATGTTGACTTCCAAGATAAGTAAGGACAATCAAGTCCTAATTGAAGGTCGCATATTCCTTGCTTCTCTCATATTGCTGGGAAATTCTGACATTGATGTCATTCTTGGTATGGATTGGCTGAAGGCCAATAAAGCAAGAATTGACTGTGCTCAAAAGTCAATAACTCTGTCCCACCCTTCTGGCCAGATAATCTATTCTCCACATGAATCAAGTTCCATTCAGCTATGCACCCTCAATGCAAAACCTCTACCTTCACTTGAAAATGTTCCGGTGGTTTGCGACTTCCCGGACGTCTTTCCAGAAGAGTTTCCAGGAATGCCTCCTGACAGAGTTGTCGAGTTCGTGATCGAACTTGAACCAGGTACTGCTCCAATCTCTAAGCATCCCTACAAGATAGGAACTCCCGAGCTGAAGTTGTTGAAGGAAAAAATTGATATGTACATGGAAAAAGGTTACATTCAACCTAGTTCCTCGGCTTGGGGTTGCCCAACTCTGTTCGTTGCGAAGAAGGATCAAACAAAGAGACTCGTTGTTGACTATCGTCCTCTTAACGAGAAAACCATCAAAAACAAGTATCCAATTCCTCGCATCGATGATCTTTTTGATCAACTTGCTGGAGCCTCAATATTCTCCAAGTTGGACTTGAGAATGGGTTACCATCAAATAAAGATCAGAAAAGAGGATATTCCAAAGACAGCCTTCACCACTCGCTACGGTCTATATGAATTCACCGTCATGTCCTTTGGTCTCACCAATGCATCGGCGACCTTCTCTCGACTCATGAATTCTATCTTCCATGAATACCTAGACAAGTTCGTTGTGGTATATCTTGATGACATTCTTGTCTACTCAAAATCCGAGGAAGAGCATGAAGAACACCTTCGTCTCACCCTCATGAAGCTTCGCGAGCATCGTCTCTATGCCAAATTCTCCAAATGTGAGTTCTGGATTTCCGAAGTTGTTTATCTTGGTCATGTCATCTCTGCCAAGGGCATAGCCATTGATCCAGAAAAGGTTAAAGCAATTGTTGATTGCAAACCTCCAAAGACGGTGAAGCAAGTAAGAAGTTTTCTTGGCTTGGCTAGATATTGTCGTCGCTTCGTCCCAAACTTCTCCAAGATTCCCAAACCTCTCACTGACCTCACAAAGAAGGACAAGAAGTTCGTTTGGTCTCCACAATGTGATGAAAGCTTCAATCTCCTGAAGACTAAACTCACTTCTACACCAGTTCTGGTTGGCCCAGATCCTTCCAAACCTTTCCAAATATTCTGTGATGCTTCTCTCCAAGGTCTAGGTGCAGTTCTTATGCAAGAACGTCAAGTTGTGGCTTATGCTTCACGTCAGTTGAACACACATGAGCTCAATTATCCCACTCATGACCTTGAACTCGCAATAGTTGTGTTTGCCCTCAAGAAATGGAGACAATACTTATTGGGTAATCGCACTGAAATCATTTCCGATCATAAGAGTCTGAAGTACATCTTCACTCAACCAGATCTAAATCTCAGACAAAGGAGATGGATTCAAAAGATCAAAGACTTTGATCTTACCATTTCTTACACTCCAGGCAAGGCTAATGTTATGGCCGATGCCCTCAGTCGCAAGTCGTACTGCAATAATCTCATGATCATGGAAAGCCAACCTCCTCTTCATGAAGAATTCCAAAAACTTAATCTTGGTCTTGTTCCTCAAGGCTATCTTGCAAACTTGACAGCCAGTCCAACTCTCGAGGACAAGATTCGTTCTGAACAACTTCGTGATGCTGAAATCAAGAAGATTGTAGAACACATCCAAGCAGGCAATGAGAAATTTGAGTGCTTCTCAATTGATGACAAGGGAACTCTGTTCTTCGAAGGACGCATTGCAGTTCCTCAAATTCAAAGTCTCAAAGATGTCATTCTCAAGGAGGCTCATGAAACTCCTCTCTCCATACACCCTGGAAGTACAAAGATGTACCAGGATATCAAGACACTGTATTGGTGGCCTAGCATGAAACGTGAAATTGCTCAATACGTTTCTGAATGCGACGTTTGTCAACGTGTTAAGGCAGTTCATCAGAAAACAGCTGGTCTTCTCCAACCTCTAAAAATCCCTGAATGGAAGTGGGACATGATTGAGATGGACTTCGTCACTGGTTTTCCAAAGTCCAAGAGGGGCAACGATGCAATCTTCGTTGTCATTGATCGACTCACTAAAGTAGCTCACTTCTTTCCTGTCAAAGAGACAATCTCAGCTAGTCAGTTAGCAGAGCTCTACACAGCAAAGATTGTTCCTCTTCATGGTATTCCATTGGAAATAAGCTCAGACCGTGGAAGCATCTTCACTTCTTATTTCTGGAAAAGCTTTCAAGAAGCCTTGGGCACCAAGCTTCTGTTCAGCACAGCTTATCACCCTCAGTCTCAAGGGCAAGTCGAAAGAGTCAATCAGATTCTCGAGGATATGCTCAGAGCATGTGGTCTCTCTTTTGGCATGAAATGGGAGGAATGTCTTCCATATGCTGAATTCTCCTACAACAACAGCTTCCAGGAAAGCCTAGGCATGGCACCATTTGAGGCTCTCTATGGCCGCAGATGCAGGAGTCCAATCAATTGGTCTGGAGCTGGTGAACGTTCACTCTTAGGCCCTGACATTGTTAACGAGGTCGAAGAGAAAGTTCGCATCATTCGTGACAATCTGAGATTTGCTCAATCTCGTCAGAAAAGCTACTATGACAGCAAACACAGGGACATGGTCTATGCAGCTGGAGACAAAGCATATCTCCGTGTAACTCCCCTCAGAGGCACTCATCGTTTTGGTGTCAAAGGAAAGCTTGCACCAAGATATATTGGTCCCTTTAACATTCTCTCAAGGCGTGCAGAAAATGCCTATCGTCTTGAACTTCCGGAAAAGCTATCCAAGGTGCACGATGTGTTTCACGTGTCACAGCTCAAGAGGTGCTTCAAAGATCCAGGTCGTGCAGTTGATCATGATTCCATTGAACTGCAAGAAGACCTTTCTTATGAGGAGCACCCAATTCGCATTCTCGATGAGACCGAGCGCAAAACTCGCAACAAGAGCACCAAGTTCTTAAAAGTGCAGTGGTCCCATCATTCCGATAAAGAGGCAACGTGGGAGACCGAAGAGGATCTTCGCAAGAAGTATCCGGACCTTTTCTCTTCTCATTAGGAATCTTGGGGCGCGATTCCTTCAAGGGGGGGGGGGGGCGTTTTGTAACATCCCAAGTATGAAAAACAACCTTAGAATGCTTGCTCCTTGTTTAATTTCAGTTTGCATCATTCCATCATTAGCATTGCACTTGTTTTCACTTGTTTTCCATTTGAATTTCAAACCAAATTTCAAATCCTTGTTTCATACTTGGTCTGTTACAACCTTTCCAAATAAAACATTCAAATCAAACCATTTATTTGTTTCCAATAAACTTGAATTTTCATATTATTAACTGCTAAATTTTCAATATTTTCAATTATTGCAAAATTCACTCAAATTCATTTAAATTTCAAACAGCAGCAAAATTTAAAATTTTGAAAAACAAAAGTTTGTACAACTGGGCTTTTGCAATAAAGAACCTATAAAAAATTATCACCAAAATTTTTGAAACCCAAAAAACCCTTTCTTTTCTTCTCTTTTCTTTTCTACAAAAAAAAGAGAGAGAGAAAAAGAAATAAAAAATGAAAACGGGCTGGGGGAGGCAGGCCAGGCCAGCCAGCTGGGCCGGCCCAGCCCACCTACCACCCAGCGCGCAGCGCATGCGGCCCGCTCCCCTTTCTCCCTCCTCCATACGGGGGGATGTCGACACCTGACGACAGCAGGCACGCGCCGCGCCTCCCCCCTCTCCACCTGCTCCCCTCTCCCCTTTTTCTACTCCCCGAGACCCCCAAACCCTAGCCAGTGCCTCCCTCTTCCTCCCTGCCGCCGCCATTCTTTTTCTCCCTCCCGGATTCCCTTCCTTCCACTGCCTTTTTCTTCTGAAATTTTCTGAATTTTTCCGAGCACCGCCATGGCCGAGAGTGGGAGGTGACGCAGCGGCTGCGGTGGTCGTCCCCTCGACCTCCAGGGCACGGGAACGGAGCTGTGGAGGTGCCTTCTCCGTCCTCATTTCCTCGACCAGGCTCGAGCGGCCTCGGATCGCCACCACCACGCCGTCCACGCCGCATGTCGCCGCCGTCCCCGAGCAGAACCTCGAGCAGCTGCAGGCCCGCGACAGTGGGGTGAGCACCCCCTTCCTCCTCCCTTTTCCCTCCTGGTCGCACGTACACGCACCTGCACACACCCACGGGCCCGCACGGCCACAGCAGCGCTCGCCGCCGGCGTCCACCGTCCGCCCCTGCAAAGTTCAGTTAACTGAACTTTTCGTTTCAGTTAACTGACGAAGATACACCTCAAACCCCCACGCGCCCCTGTTCTGTCACGATCCGCAGCACAGCCCAGTGGCTAGAGCCACCCCGCGCGAGCCCACGGTCGTGAGTTCGATCTCCCCCGCGCGCTGACAGGCGGGACCCCCCCTGTCAGCGACCCTGGCAGCCACGCGCGCGCACACCCGTGGCCCCGCAGGCGCCAGCTGGGCGCTGGCCCACTAGCCAGTGAACCAGGGCTGTTTTTCCTCGCGTAACAAAAGTCCTAGGGGCTTTTCTGAAAATTCTATTTTGGACTCAAGCCCCTGGAATAAAATTAAGACTTTTAAAATTGCAGAATAGCCCCCAGTTTTCAAATTTAAATATCTTTGGCATTTCAAATCCAAATTGGGTAAATAAAATATGTTTTTCATACAAAATTTCCTAAACTTTTCAAATATGCAATCTGTTTACTGTTTTGAATAATTAAAAATTATAGTATTTTCTTGACCTTATTTAATTCATTTGAAATTGTTTAAATCATAACTAATTCAAATTAAACTCAAATTTAATTTGTAAAATATGTTTTCAAACAAGAAAATTATAAACTTCTCAAATATGAATTTTATGTACTGTTTTGAACAAACAAAATTCAAATAATTTTAATACCTGATTTAAATTCATTTAAATCTTGTTTAAACTTGTTTAATTCATAACTAATTCATTTTAATTCCAAATTCAAAAAGTAATACATGTTTTTCAATCAGAATTAAATGCTCTATCCAAATGTGCAATAATAACAACATTTTGAGAAACTAAATTTTGCACTAATTTCAATTCTGATATTTATTCAATTAAAATGCCAAAAGCCACAATTAAATATTTACAACTCCAAATTTGGCAAATAAAATATCTAATTGAAGCTAATTTCATTTCTTAGCTCTTTCTATCATCTCTCATGCATTTAATCCACTTTAACCAATGTTTATTTGTAGTTCATGAAATTCTCAATTGATGCACATGGGCTTTACCATATGCAATTCAATTGCATATGGGCCCATTTAATTATGTTACCATGTCAACTAGCTTATCTTTGATGCATCAATTAAAATGACATGCATCATCCCATGTTTGTGCATTATGCCATGTTATTGATTGTTCGTCTCTCTTCGTTGTTTGTTTGCTTCTTCCCGAATAGACGACGACGTTGAGACAGACGAGGTTTACGACACTACTTCAGAGGAGTTATCCTAGTACCAGGCTACTGAGTTTGCAGGCAAGTATTCACTCACATGAACCATTGTGTCCCTTCCACACTTGATACCGATACTTTCCGTTGTCTAACCTGCTAGCCTTATGATTCGTTGCTTGTGTTCCGATCCTATCACATGTTATCCTGTAACCCTGATATAGCCTATCCTCCACACCTATAACCCTGTTGCTTGTTGCCTGTGTCTTGCTAGCATGCTTAGGGTTGTTGTGCTCGAGTCTGATGTACGTTATTTCTTTTACCATATTTATTATGTTCTGGGGGCTCGATGTTTAAACAACAACCTGTTAATGTTTGAGGTAATGCTAATTTGATTATAAGGCACCGGCAGGAGGCCGGGTATGGTTTTGAGGCATGCTAGTGTCGAACTCAGGAAAAGTTCTTGTCCTCTAGATCCATGATGAGCGCGCTAACCGCATGTGGGAAGCGTGTATGGGCGCCCCCCGCAACTCTGATTCGATTCGCATCTCGTCCAAATCGCCTCATTTAGTTCGGGTTTTCCATTTGCCGCATGCATATGCAGGTGCGAACCCTTGGCACCAGGGTGGTAACTTTTGTAGTCGGCATTTAGGGAGACACGTTCTTAGAGTGCTATGAGGGTCCCCTTTTCTTCGTGGGGCTTGATTAGCCGTGCGCTCAATTGCACGGGGTTCATTGGGCTTGATGCGAAGAATAGTTGGGTTGTGTTGAGTGCCTCGCTTGGTGGAAGTGCATTTCCATCTGGCGGGTCATTCTTACGTGTACGGCCAAATTGGTGCATCCCTGCAGGGTTAAATCTTCTCGAGAAGCCGTGTTGTCCGCCGTTATGGATGACTTGGTGATAGGGCTGGCTAACAAGGATTAGACAACTTACACCTAATTAATAATAATTTGACTAGTAATAGGCTTATTGACACAATAACTTGAACCTTCATTAATCCAACTGTGTGGGTTATCCTCGGATTGCTTCTTTGGATAAGGGGCGAGATCCAGGATGGGTTTGTTTGAGGTTAGTGGTAGTTGGTTCCGATGCTCTATCTTATCCTTCTCTTTTAGCCGGATGTTGTAGCGTGTCTCTGTAGTTGGTTAGGGCAGCCCGCTGCCGCACCTTTGTATCACCTATCTTCCGTTGAACCCAAAGCATCTGTACTTGGTGTTGTCGGGTACACTTTGGTATCGTGTGCGTATTGCTTGCCAGTACTCGTCTGTACTGACCCCTTTGGGGATGCGTGTTCTGCAGACTACGTTTCCGAGGATCCCCATGGTGGCTACTACGTGGAGTATGACGAGGCTGCTGACGAGTAGATAGCGGACCCGGGCAGGATCCGAGACTTCGTGGATGGGCTCCGTTCTTTCGTTTCCGGCCTCTTAGGCCTATTTGGATCTTGTCTGTACTCAGACACTTTGGATGCTTCCGCTGTGATGTAATGATGATTTGTTGGGACATGTGTCCTCTGCATGACTGTATTTGCTATCTCTGCTCTAGTGAGAGCTTTTGCCACTTATTTCTATTTCTTTGTGTCTTAGAGATTTGTTGTGATATCACTAGTTCAAACGCCGTTGACGTACCATGTGTGTATGTTATGAAGTACGTCAATGGAAGTATTCGGATTTCTATTGGATGGTTTCACAGACGATAAATAGTAGAGGATGGTTGTCACACGTTTACGTGTTGGCCTACTCATATTGAGATGCGGGTGCAGGTAGGCCCCGTAAGCCATTTATCTACTGTTTAGCGGGCTATGTGTATCCTCTAAAAGTCCGGGTGCGACATCACACCCCGAAACTCCCGGATCTGACATAACGGGGGGAATCTTGCAAGGAGGTGGGCCCTACCATTGTCAAGGGTGTTCCTTGGGCCTAACATGACACAAACAAGCAACTAGTTCCACTTTGCTACCCACTTCCGGCTCACGCAGAGGGGGCTGGACGCCGGTTCCGTCTTTTTCTACACCGGGGCTAGGGTATCTCCGGAGAGGGGATCCGGAGCGTCGGGATCCCACCTAAAGCAATGTTTTGCCATGCCATGGGTGTTAGAGTGTCTCATGGGTCTTGGGTGCCAAAGATACCATCACTCTCTGTGTTGGGGCCTCATCGACGTCGGATTCTCTCTCGCGGTTCCAGGACTGCTCACACCCCGAAATTCCCGGATCTGACGTAACGGGGGGAATCTTGCAAGGAGGTGGTCCCTACCATTGTCAAGGGTGTTCCTTGGGCCTAACATGACACAACCAAGCAACTAGTTCCACTTTGCTACCCACTTCCGGCTCACGCAAAGGGGGCTGGACGCCGGTTCCGTCTTTTTCTACACCGGGGCTAGGGTATCTCCGGAGAGGGGATCCGGAGCGTCGGGATCCCACCTAAACCAATGTTTTGCCATGCCATGTGTGTTAGAGTGTCTCATAGGTCTTGGGTGCCAAAGATACCATCACTCTCTGTGTTGGGGCCTCACCGACATCGGATTCTCTCTCGCGGGTTCCAGGACTGCTCACACCCCGAAACTCCCGGATCTGAGTAACGGGGGGAATCTTGCAAGGAGATGGGCCCTACCATTGTCAAGGGTGTTCCTTGGGCCTAACATGACACAACCAAGCAACTAGTCCACTTTGCTACCCACTTCCGGCTCACGCGGAGGGGGCTAGACGTCGGTTCCGTCTTTTTCTACACCGGGGCTAGGGTATCTCCGGAGAGGGGGTCCGGAGCGTCGGGATCCCACCTAAACCAATGTTTTGACATGCCATGTGTGTTAGAGTGTCTCATGGGTCTTGGGTGCCAAAGATACCATCACTCTCTGTGTTGGGGCCTCACCGACGTCGGATTCTCTCTCGCGGGTTCCAGGACTGCTCACACCCCGAAACTCCCGGATCTGACGTAACGGGGGTAATCTTGCAAGGAGGTGGGCCCTACCATTGTCAAGGGTGTTCCTTGGGCCTAACATGACACAACCAAGCAACTAGTTCCACTTTGCTACCCACTTCCGGCTCACGCAGAGGGGGCTAGACGTCGGTTCCGTCTTTTTCTACACCGGGGCTAGGGTATCTCCGAAGAGGGGATCCGGAGCGTCGGGATCCCACCTAAACCAATGTTTTGCCACGCCATGTGTCAAGGGTGTTCCTTGGGACTAACATGACACTTGAACACACACCACTACGATTATTTTTGAATTTTACGACTAGATTGAAATTCCAAGGAAGCGGGATACACGACAGTGGATCTAAACATTCTAGGATACATGGACAAACCATTTGTCCCAGCCATCTTGTGGCTCAGGTCTAGTCGTACTCCTGCCTAGGCGTATAATACATGTACTCGTAGTCGTCGAAGTCGCCGCCTCCGTCGTCGCTGTCGTCAGATGGGGGTTGAAATGTCGATGGGGGAGCACGCCTGGACTGCGGGTAGCGCAGGCGGGGGTTATCGCCGTTCCTTATGTAGTTCATGACGCCCTGGAGAGTCCGGCCGCGCCACCACAGCCGACGACCAGCCTCGTTGAAGTTCGAAGGAGGCAGGCCGTCCTCCTCGTACCTGGCGAGCGCCCTCTCACGCCGATTGAAGAAGAAGGCGTCCCAAGTTGCGCGGTAGTTGGGATCCCATTGGGGATACGTCCGCTGCTCCGGTGTCAGCTCGAAGTAGTAGTGGTTCATGATGGCCGCCCGGCGCGCCACACCTTGAGGGACAGGAGGGACCGGCACGCCTCCGGCGCTCAGCATCCACCCGGCAGGGACGCCGTACCCGGGAGGGCAGGGGTAGTTCGAGGCGCAGAGCTCCTCCGCCTCCGAGTAGGTTATAGTGGGTACGGTGGAAGATATGGAAGATTTGGAGCGAAGAAATGGAAGAGTGCTGGGTTGTAGATATGTGCTAACTAAGCTAGATGCATGTGTGTTTATATAGTGAGAAATGGAGGGAAGAAGCACACGGATCATGTGTTTTCTTCGAGCTCTTCCGAGCCGTTGGATCATTCAAGTGATTGTGAGCCGGTGGATCAAAGATAGGCACACGGATTGTGTGCTTGTTCCACTTCTTTGCCGAGTGTCATATCACGGGGCACTCGGCAAACATATAAACTGCGCGGGAGGAGTTGGCGCGAAGGGAAAATCTTTCGAGGGAATATTTTTATGCCGAGTACTCCTCTAGACACTCGGCAAAGATTCGAAATACTACGCGGGAAGAGTTGGCGCGAAGACGGGAAATTTTCACCGCCGATTTTGCCGAGTGTTGTACCATGACACTCGGCAAAGATTCGAAATACTACGCGGGAAGCGTTGGCGCGAAGAGGGGAAATTTTCACCGACGAGTTTGCCGAGTGGTGCACCATGACACTCGGCAAACTGTCTACGTATGCCGAGTCCCCGTTACGAAGACACTCGGCGAACCCACGCCACCGTTTCGTCACGGTCGAAACGCACGGTTCACCACGTGTCTCCATCGTATGCCGAGTATGGTATGTTTGCCGAGTGTATTTTGTTGATTTGCCGTTGTCGATTTGTACGCCGAGTGTGCCCTGCAGGGGACACTCGGCACAAACATGCTACGCCGAGTCTTTCCAGTATGCCGAGTGTCCCATGCAGGGCACACTCGGCGTACAAGCTATTTGCCGAGTGTATGATTTTGCCGAGTGTTTTTGGGGATAGTGTCGGCGTACACAGCGGTTTGCCGAGTGACCCGTGATTTGGCACTCGGCACAGACGTTGCTAGCCGGCGAAATTCGATTTTCCAGTAGTGTAGGTGGAGATGGTTGATGAATGGCTAGTGCAGGTACAATTGTCCCTTAAGTTTTGAGAGAGCGACGTTTCACGGGTGTTATATACCTCAGCTATATATATTGAGCTTGTCTACATCACTTGAACTGCTTTATTAATTTATTAGCTCATGCAGGAAAAATCTTGCGTGCGACATGGCGGTAGTATATAGTGTTAGTGTAGAATTGAGTGTCATCGAGAAACAGAGTGTTTCAAAAGGCTGAAGCACCATTTGCGACATGTATCTATATTGTATGATTCCGCCCTTTGTTACTACGCATCATCACTGTTCGGCTGGACCATAGATCACGTCTGCAGCAGAATTTCCTTGTTATTTCAGATTTGTTAGGCGTGAGCAAAATGTTGCCGCACATATTCTATCTCGTCTGAGTGGGTCCTCTAGTTTGTCTGTGTGCCGTGGTGTGCCCCTTGTGTGTATCCTGGAAACTATCTGTAATGACTATTTCTGGTTGATCAATAAAGCACACACGTTCTCTCAAAAAAAATCACGTATGTAGCAAATGGAAGTCCAAGTGCTTTTCGGGCTGCAATACAACATGATCCACAGCTAAGAGCAACTACAACGCGCTGACCTATTTGGGGTCCGCGCGTGGTCCGTTTTCGTCCGTTTGGACCGACAAACGGATGGTCATCCGGTCATGTCCGGCCATTTCTTGGTACTGAACCCAACGCGCCGACGCATTTGATCCGGCCATTCTCCATTTCCAATTTTTGAAACATTTATTCATTGCACTTTTTAACGATTTTACATTCGTAATGGAAACTACATAGTACAATTTGAATCCTAGTGCTACTAGGGAGGTGGTTGGCGTGCTCCGGACTTGAGAAAATGCAGGACCTGCGGCCTTGAGAAACTTGTTTTCCCATGTCAGTTCTTCAACGGGCTTGCTGGCTCTCCCATCGACATGGCCGGGTGCAGGGCAGGACTTGCTAATTCCTTCTCATTGGCCCATTACTTGCTACGAAACACATAGCCTACGCAGGTATATTAGGAAAATAGGCCGCCTATGGGCAGCGCCGCCGGCGGAGCTACGACACCTTAGTTTCCGCCGCTCGGACCGGCACCATTGGGGTCATGCATGCGCTTGTGTGGTAGAGCGCGCTCGTCGCGGGTGGCCTCCTCCCCTCAGAGAGCCATGAACCGTGCCGCTCTCTGGGCGTTCAGGTCAACATGGGCCGTCTGTATAGCGGTCACATCTGAGCCAGCTTCGTCCTTCGTGTAGCTGAAGTTGTCCTCATCGTTGCTGCTCCAGAGGAAGTCGTTCAATGACACGGGCGCAGCGACGGCGTCGGTAGCGGCATGGGCTACAGGCGACGGTGCAGGTGCAGGCGACACTGGGAAACCCATCGCGACACCAACGGCGTAGGCTTCCTCCCCGGGGCCGTACTCGTCCGCGTACGCCGCATGCAAGGACTGACGTAGCCGCTCCGACATCACGGGGTGCTTCGCCTGAGAAATGATTTCGGCCCACGCTCGGATCGTCACCATGTGCCGAGAGAAGCTGCCCCGGTGCCGCGCCGCTGATTTGCGCGGCGCATGCTCGATCTGGTCAAGGAGGTGATGTGGGGGATCCATTCCGGCGAATGGATTTGCGGTTTGGGATGGCGTCCGTGGCTGAAAGGTGGAGGTCGAGGCTAGGGTTTGGCCAGCTGGCGGCCATATAAAGAGACCCACCGCCAACAATAAATGAGGCAGTTGTTCATTGGGAGAGGATGACATGCGGGCCAGGGATGGGTCGAAACGGACAGGAAAGCAGGCATCTGTCCGGATTCTTTAAATGGGTTATGCGTGTTGGGATGTGGTTTTGCCCCGCGCAGATGGATTCAGACGCGAACGGACAAAATGGATCGACGCGTTGGAGTTGCTATAACAGCAGAGACCCCTTTCATACTAGGCCGTGCCCGGATGGTGGGCTCCTATTTTCTGGGCTTGGGCCTGCTCAGAAGCCGAACGAGGAAGCGACTACAAATAGCAAGGGGGAGATGACGACCAAGTCGGATCTGAACGAACCGAAGGCTTCCTCCTTCATGCTCACCATTTTCTCGATCTGAGTTTGTAATGTGAACAACTGTTCCATTCAGTAATACAACTAATGTGGTGTTGACAAGACGGTTGTCTCATGTGGCCGTCGTTCCTATGGATACAGGGCCACACCAACCAGACGGGCTGCAGCTTGGGCAACTAGCTTTTACTTAGCTAGTGGTAGTATTCAACATAGGAAATGCACATGGTGGATCACATGGAAGCTCACTAGTAGAAACAAGGCCTTTGTTCCAAACCCGCATTATGCTCTAGTCCTGGATGGGTTTCAGAGTAGGACTAGATGGGGAGACTAGTCCCGGTTTGAAACGGACTTTCCCGTCTATGTATGAGGAACATCCAAATTATCGGAAGATGTCAACTCAAAAAATCGAACATCTAGTTCACTGAGAACGGGCCTGAAATCTGCGCATTCGCGCATATTGCCCGTCATGAGATCTTTGCCATCAGGATACGGGTGAATCCGCTCTACATCAAGCATATCTTCGAGAAGGTTGGCTGCAAGGGAGTACCAACAGTTCAGGTTCAGAAGTACTTATCAATGGCGGAGTACTTGTCTTTTGTTATTACTTCAGAAAGTTGTATTTTGTTAAGTTATATATGTACGAGACTTTGTTCTATAATGTCTGTATTCTTAGAAGACTTTGTTCAACATTACAAAATATGATCTACGTACTAGCTAGCTAGCACTAGCTACTATTGATCCTACTATGCTACTGATCTCTTGTTGTCGGAAGCCTCCTACATGCCACCGCCTTCGCGACCACTCATGCGGAGCTCGTCTCCTTCTCGTCGGCGGCGGAGCCCTCACTCGACTCGGAGCTGGAAAATACAACGGCCTTGCCCTTGTCCTCAGCGCTTACGGTGGCGTCGAAGGCAATGCTCACAGCCTCAACCGCGGTGACAGGTGCCACGGCCTCCTCAGTGGCGCGAACGGGGGCTATGACCTCCTATGCGGCGTCGACGTGGGCCACAGCCTCCTCGACGGCAATTTCCTCCACCTCCGCCTCCTCCTCCGAGCACTCTCGGAAGGTGGCGGCGATTCCTTCATGGAAATACATCCAATCAGGCTCCTCTGATGAAACATAGCTTGGCGTCAGTGACCAGATCGAATGATCATAGGAGGGAGGGGGAATCTTCCCCGCTGGACTCGCCACCGGAACCGCTATTCTACATGGCTACGGTAGTGCAAGTTGTAGAGCGAGTGTGTGTGTGTGTCAGGAAGAAGAGGGGGAGATCAAGGAACTATGCACCTGGGGATTCTATTTATTGGATCATTCCGACTAGTCCGTATTCCGGAATTATGCGCTGCATTCACCTTGAGGACTTCAAAATCACGCGGTTACGACTACATACCCGTTCTTGACATCGTGTGCATGCATGTCACCGTTTTCAGTTTGTACAGCTTCCCAAAACAGAACCTCCGAATAATGTCGGACGACCCGATAATTGCATCTTACGAACAACAAGGTGTAGTTCGGGAGATATGGCGTTCAAACACAGGCCCATCGCTCATCGTTTTCTTAAATAAACAGTCTCTAAAAATATAAAATGTGAGCCGGGTGTTTTTTTGGGACGACGCATTAAAATTCTAAGGCCGTCTGTTCTATTTTGCAGACATCTCGGGGATTTTGGGAGGCGGAATTTATTTTCGCCCCTCACGGATTGTATCTTATTGGAGTCGGCGTTTTCTTTAGAGGTGGTTTATCTACACAAACCGGCTGAGGGGTAGCCTTTGTGAGCTTGTTCTTTTTTTCAAGAGTAAAACGTAACAGTCTCTAATATTAAATTTTCGGCTAGTGTAAGTGACAATTTCGGCGTCGGTCCAAGACCATAGAGGAAAAGAAACCATGTCTATGCGCGACCCATCGCCGCGAAATAAGTTGCCCACGCACCGTGAAAACCAGCTTCCCGCCGTTAGGCATTGGAATAATTATGTGGATAGTTAGGTTATGTCCTGCCAGGGATACACCTGCTTATGGTTGCCAAGGCTGCCACGAACATTTCCTTGCGATCCAAATACCACCAAGAAATCAGGAAACCCGATAGGGAAACATTTTCTGTCGGCCAACCCACATGGATGTCATATTTTCCCTGTCAAGCTATATGCCTGTCGGTTGGCTCACGGGGAAATACTATTCCTGTCGGTTTACCTTATTTTTCTGTCGATTTTGGACGCCCATAAATATATTGGATTCTGGTAGTGACGGGGTCGTGTGCTTTTTATTGTCAGCTACATTGAGGAGTTAATAGCCAACCATGCAGATTAATGGTTTTATTTGATATACCAATTATCAACTATTAGGAAACATGGTGCCTAAGGGAACTAAAACGTTCGGTCATCTCTGCAAATAGATATAAGTAAACATGGCCATCTTCGAATTCATATATGATCACGAACATTGACTTAATAAGCTCGTGAGCATTGCTTCTCCTTATTTGTGATCTGCATACTCACGACACCCTATCTTTGAGCTCTAGATATTTATGGTGGAATTGGTTGTTGAATGAAAAGTACGGGTTATCATTGTCCTATTTAGAAGCTTGGAAGTGGAGTGCTTGATGACATTCCTATCTTTGAGCTCTATATATTCAATACTTCTCCATCGTCTGAAATGTTAAGCTTAAGTAATATTTGGTTTTGTAGCAGAAATTTTGCAGCTACATCGCTTCTATGTATGGTGTTGCAGGTGTGAATTGGGATTGGGAATCATAGGGAACCACAGTGTTATTGACCACAACTTCCTCAAGGGTATGTTCAGAGACAACATTGTCAGACTGTCCCTGCAACGGAAACACCCAACCTCTGCATTTGTGCTAGACAGTCAACTCTATGTCGCTTTGTTCTTGTGATCAGCAGGACGAGGACATTGATCACTTGTTGTTGACCTGTGTGGTAGCCAGACAGGTATGGGCGTTGCTGTTACACGAGTGGGGCCTTGACGATTGGATCCCAAACCTGCAAGACACTCTTAGCATGTGGCTACCAGAGCGAGTTTGGAGAGGGGCTGATCAGAGAGACCTGTGGACGGCCATCACCCTAGTCTGCTGGAGTCTGTGGAGGCACCGGAACAATGTGTTGTTCGATGGCCATCAACCGTCAGTACGCAGGGTGCTGCAGATGATTGAGTCGGAAGCAGGCTTATGGATCTCGGCGGGTCTCTTTAGAGGTAGCTTTCGCCTAGTTGATAAGTGGAGATGTGGCGAGTAATCCCGTTGTAATTAGTGGGTTTCCTTTGCGTTTCCGGGCGCCTGTGCTAGAACGCGTTGTACTAGGCTATCTCAGCCTTCTTCTTCTATGAAACTGATGCGTCATTCCATGATGTATCCTTATATGTCGCTTTGTTCTGAGACGCACGTGTTACATATGCAACTCTATTTCCGTGGATTATTATGATTTGTGCTAGTACAACTCCGCAATATTCTCCTTCTCAACTCTGTACGTTGCATTTAATCTCTCGCGTTCTTCTCTATTCTCTCTGCAGCAAAGTTGTATGCTTGTGCTTGGAATTTGGATTATAATCAGGGCCCTACTGGAAAACGAGTCGTTGCTGAGCATTTATTGTTTTGCCGACTGTCAAAGCACGTATACGCGGTAAAGGTAGTTGTGCACCAAGTGTGTGCATAAAACTCAAAATACTCGGTAACGCTTTCTACAAAAGATGTGACACTCTGGCAAAATGAAAAGGACTCGACAAAGCCACCTGCCACGTTTCCATTGCCAGCATGGTAGATGGTTCCATGATGTCGTGCTGGTGTTTGCCGAGTGTTTAACGGCGGGCACTCGGAAATTTTGAGGTCCGAAAAATTTGCTTGTTTCATCCTTTTTCTGACACATAAGAAAATTGAACCGAGTCTTTTTTTTCGAAAATAATCGGCAAATATAAGAGACAGTTAAGTATTTCGGTCCCTTCTCCTTTTCTGTCTAGTGAAAGGCTTTGCCTAGTGTTCCTGGTTCATAATCTCGGCAAACATGTGAGGAAAATAATTTGCCGCCACTTTTGTGGCGCCTCTCTTAGCCTCATGGCACAATATTCCGTGTTATTTTGCCCATGATAAAAAAAATCCGGAATGGTCGCGCTTGGAGATCGCGATGGTAGCACGTAAGATATAAGCATTTATATAGGTTAGGTATGCGACAAACAATGTCCGAGAATTATTTGTCATTTGGGATCTCGAGGTATTGCCCGATAATGCCTATGGTAGGTGGACGAAGATGGTGGTGAATGGCCAAGAATGGGGTATATATAAGCCAATAGCCCCATGGTTTCCCCTATTTCTCCTAATATACTTAGTGGAAATCCGATTTATAAGATGTTGAACGGGTTTGGATATGGTTGGCCTACGCTACTCCCTATCAAGATAACTTAGATACTCGGTTTACATCGAGTATCACACAGAATGCCCTTCTGCGATCTTAGGATGGCTTGTAATCGAAAACTGTGTGTTTAAAAGGCCCATGCAGAGGGTCCAAACCTTAGTGGTGGGTCACCATCTTCCCTAGTTTGAATGTTTATTTTGGCAACACATGACATCTAAATCATCTTGTAGGCGATGATGAGGTCGATGACAAGTCCGACTACTATTAGTTTGAATGTTTATTTTGGCAACACATGACATCTAAATCATCTTCTAGGCGATGATGAGGTGGATGACCACTAGAGAGTGAGTGTCGCCTCTTGGAGAGCATCCTAATGGCCCGGGGCCGGTTGCAATATTCCCATCGAAGGACGAGTTTGCTCTCACCTACTACTCAGAGAACCCGGTATGTTTTTTGCCAACCCACCTTACCGATTTACTTTGCATTGCAAGTGGCTAACTCGTGCTCGAACATGTAGGGGACTGGAGCTTCGGAGAACGCGCATTTTGGTCGGGCTTCTCCTAGTGGCTTGCCGGGTTCGCGCCAGATCACGCCGATTCATTGCGTTGCTTCTCCCACTCCTGGTACCTCGCATGGTGGTTCCGGTGCTGGTTCAACGGACGGGGTGCACGGTCGGGCTTCTCCTGTTTTGCGGAGGGGAGAGTTGGGCTTCACCCCGTCTCCTCCTGACTGTCTGTAGCTAGCTAGGGATGTATCGGTACCGATGAAACGATGTGTGACATTAAACGATGTTTGTATGGATGTTTTGATAGTTAATAATGATGATACTATGCCGACGGCACCCTGCCCACCAGTCGATGCGCACGCACTCCAGCTCTGCCGATGGTAAAGCCGTTGGCGTAGTGTCGCCTTCCAGGAGGCACTGGAGAGCGCCACGTGGCCACGTGTGTCGACGGCTTGGCAGTCGGTGTAATATGCGCCAGTGTTAGACCTGGGTGGGGCCCGACCCCTATGTCGATGGGGATTGTGCCTATGCCTACGCGGCCATAGGCCGGCGGCCATACGCCGACGGGGTTTCGTGCTATGCCCATGGCAGATTCCCGTAGTGAGACAACGTCGTTAGAAAGACATTGTAATGGCTGAGAAATGTTATGTGCCCCCAATGGTCGTGCTCACCAGGACCAGGTTGGGGAAGCGTTTTGGTGGCGACCTCTGGCTGCTTAGGGCAGCTGCAGAAATACTGAATGCCACGACAGTCAACACTACGGGAAAGACTTGAGACGCCGACGGCCTGATTCCTGTAGGGGAAAGACCAATCCCCGTCGGCGTATGCATAGGCCGACGGTCCCCGTCGGCGTAAACTGGGATACGCCGGCGAGGAAGCCGTCGGCGTATAGGTAGGCAAAAAAAATTAATTTTTTTTCAATTTTTTTCTGCACTTTTTTATTTCACTTCTTTAACCACTTAATCACACCATTG
This sequence comes from Alopecurus myosuroides, assembly GCA_028641055.1. NCBI lineage: Eukaryota > Viridiplantae > Streptophyta > Magnoliopsida > Poales > Poaceae > Alopecurus > Alopecurus myosuroides. Next base: position 503,604,907 of record CM054059.1, read on the forward strand.
TTACATTTATCTTTAGCTTTAACCATTTTTTATTTTAATCTAAATTATTCGCTTCTACTATCACTTCACTTCCCGATCGATCACCCATCATGAGATTGCTCCAGCCCCAGCACGCTTAACTTTGTAGTTCTTTCCCTCTGAGCTACCTAGAAACAACGGATGTGTTGCTGATAATATTATCCAATCAATCTTGTTAACCCTTGGACCATCATGTCACACTCTTTTATTTTGTGAATTCAAACAATTGTTTAAATAGAAAATAATAACAAATAATAAACTTGAATTCAAATAATCTTGAATTTAAATAATAATTAACATTTTTTCCTTTCTATTTAATATTTAATAATTCATATCTATAAATCCGTAAATCGAAATTTGACCAATAATATTTCTATATCGATTAAAAAAATGAGATAAATTCACATATGACATCCATATAATATTTTCCATGATGTATAATACTTTTTTCCTTTTTCATTGTAAAAAAAATCTATTTTTTATTTTTCGAGTGTAAAAAATGGTTTTTTTTATGAAGGACCTATCACAAATATGTTGCAAAACTTGCGAGCTATAATTTTTGAAAATATTAGACCATGTTATATGCACAAATAACCAATTTGTTTCATATGAAAAGGTTTCCATCCACCTCTTTTGAAAAACACAAGTTTCTGCCGATTCCGCTCGAAACTTGTCAAATTTGAACTACAGATACCTCATAGTTTGCTCATGATTTTTGGCAACAATCAGTTTTAGGTACACAAATACCTATTTCATCATAGATACGCCAATAGTTTCTCAATATTCAATCCCTATCTACGAACGGTCATGTCCGTCGTCTTGACTTTTTCCTCAAACCGGCTTAGAAAATTCGAAAAAATTCAAAACAACCCAAAATGATGCAAGATCTTTGCGTGGTGTCTTTATATATGTCCTAGTATACACCAAAAATAATAAATTGGGAATACGACATTTGTGTTTAAAATGTGTTCACAAAAATAAGTTATCTCCTCCGAACATTCTAGGGTTTCGGGCCAAATGACGGGTGTTATGGTCAAATCCATGACATAGTTTGTTTAAATGTGTCCATATTCCACACGAAAATTCATCTTGGAAGAACGGACAATATTGATAGAGGAAGTTTTCCTTTTTCATTGATTAAAAAATCATTTTCTATTTTCTGAGTGTAAAAAATGGGGTTTTTTGTGAAGGACCTACCACAAATATGTTGCAAAACTTGAGAGCTATAATTTTTGAAAATACTAGACCATTTTATATGCACAAATAACCAATTTGTTTCATATGAAAAGGTTTCCATCCACCTCTTTTTAAAAACACAAGTTTTTATCGATTCCGTTGGAAACAGGTCAAATTTGAACTATAGGTACCTCATAGTTTGCTCATGATTTTTGGCAAAAATCATTTTTAGATACACAACTACCTATTTAATCATAGATACACCAAGATTTTCTCAATATTCAACCTCTAGCCCCGCTAGAGAAAAACCCAGCCTATAGGTCTACACACGGTAACCGTTATCCCTTTCTTGTTTTTCTGTTCTTGGTCATGATTTTTTGAATAATTTAGCTTGAATAATATGCATGCATGATGATGTACATATGTTTCTTCTTTTCGAAACGATCTAAAGAACGTCGAAATCTGAGTTCGAATGCAAAAGTTATGCTCAAAATGGTGAGTGAGTAAAAAAAACTAGGATACGCCGACAGTGGCCGTCGGCGTAGCAAAAAAAAATAGGCCGACGGGGTTGCCTTCGGCGTATCCAATTTTTTCCATTATGCGCCTGCATGCCGGTTATACGCCGACGGCCCCGATATTTGGCCGTCGTCGTATAGAAATGTCGTTGGCCTTTCGAGGCTCTCCCGTAGTGCAACTCCATGCCTAATGTATCCTTGTTATTTTTTTCATTTTGCAGTACAATCGGCACTAGTGGAGAACTAGTCATTGCTGAGTATTTAGTGTTTTTACGAATGTCAAAGCACGGATAGTTTGTAAAGGGAGTGTGTGTTTCCCAACTGTCTAACTGCAAATTTTAGGTGGGAAATTTTTGTCCATGGCCACATTTTCTCCTATTTTCCCCGTCTAGTGTCAGTCATTTCCAAGTATCCCTTGTTTTGATACCTGAAAAAATGTCAAGAAACATTTTGCTAGAGGATGCCAGTGAGTGTGGACATGGTGCCCGAGGACCTCACGGAATCGGCTGGCGTAGTTCAACTGGCTGCAGCCCTAGAACACCACCTCCTGGTTGTTGTTTTGGTCAGCTGAAACCATGACCGAGCAAGCAACAGAGGCACACTGGTACATACCTAGGGCATCCGCTCATGCTTTGAAATCCGAATACTTAGCGAGAAATTTTCCATGCTATGCAACAAATTTCGTGGATTCATAACAAAAAAATATGAATTTTAAATCATAGGATTTAGAAGTGTATACAAAAAGAGATCCTAATATTCGAGTGCAAATAATTTGAATTATTTATCATACAATATACTACGTATTTTCATTTGATTGCTAATGGGAAGCATAGGAAACAAAAAAAATCAGTTGGAACAAGATGAGGGGACTATAGTTGGAGAGAACAATTTGAAAGTGTTCATCTCTGAGTATTATAAAAAATTGTTTGCGGCTCCGGATAATAGCCCAGTCAATATGATTGAAATATATAATTGGGATATGCCTCAGGTGTAAAATCTTGAAAGTGATGCACTAACATCAAACTTTATTGAAAAGGAGGTGTCAGAGGCGATTTTTCAAATAAAGCATAATAAGTCCCTTGGACCGGATGGATTTCTAGCCGAGTTCTATCAGACTTTCTGGGAGGTTATCAAGAATGACTTTATGGCCTTGTCTGCGCAGTTGCAGCAAGGTGAGTTACCTCTTTTTAAGTTGAACTTTGGAGTAATCACGTTGTTGCCTAAAAAGGAGGATGCAAGTCGCATTGAGCAGTATAGGCTGATTTGTTTGCTAAATTTGACTTTTAATTTTTTTTACCAAGGTGAGAACGAATCATGTTTTGTCTATTGCATATAAAGTGATCAGACCAACTCAATCACCGTTTATCCCGAGGAGTAATATTTTAGAGGGGGTAGTCATTCTTCATGAGACTATTCACAAGTTGAAGACAAAAAAGCTTGATGGTGTCATTTTCAAAATTGATTTTGAAAAGGCATATGATAAAGTGAAGTGGGCTTTCTTGCAGCAGGCCCTTAGAATGAAGGGTTTTGATCTAAAATGGTGTGAGTGGGTGATTCGGTTTTTTCAAACATTTAAGGGGCTTCGTAAGGGGACCCCCCCTCTCACCGGTGTTGTTCAATATTGTTGTGGATATGTTGGCAATCCTCATCGCACGTGCCAGGGATTACGGGTAGGTAGGATCGTTGATACCTCATTTGGTGGACGGGGGGATTTCTATCCTGCAGTATGAAGACGACACGATTTTATTCCTAGAAGATGACTTAGTAAAAGCAGCAAATATGAAATTAATTCTTGCTCTGTTTGAACAATTTCCTGGGTTAAAATTAATTTTCATAAGAGTGAACTTTATTGCTTTGGGAAAGCCGTGGAGAGGCAAGATGATTACAGGGTTTTATTTGGTTGTGATATTGGTTCTTAACCTTTTAAATACCCGCGTATTCCTATCCACTATCGGAAACTTCTTAATAAGGAATGGAAACCGGTGGAGGATCGTTTTGAGAATAAATTGGGATCTTGCGCTGGGAAGATTTTGTCTTATGGTGACAGAGTTGTTCTCATTAACTCGGTCCTTACAAGTCTTCCTATGTTTCTACTCTCTTTCTTCCAATACCTGTTGGGGTAAAAAAGCGTTTGGACTTCTTTCGTAGTAGGTTATTTTGGCAAAGTGATCTCCACAAAAGAAAATATCGTATTTCTAAATGGAAAAATATTTGTAGACCTAGGGATCAGGGTGGTTTATGAATTGAGGTTCTGGATGTTAAGAACAAATGTCTACTGTCAAAATGGCTCTTTAAATTATTACATGAGAAAGGAGTTTGGCAGGAATTGCTCTATAACAAATATTTGTTTGACAAATCTTTATCTCAAGTGGAGGTGAAGCCTTCAGATTCACCCTTTTGGAAGGGTATCATGTCAGTAAAGAAGGATTTTTTCGAACAGGTTTTTTTTAAATAGGTAATGGCCTATCAACCCATTTTTGGGAGGATACTTGGTTAGGAACTACCCCTCTTGCAGTTCAATATCCAGGCTTATATAATATTGTTAGGAACAAGAATATGTTAGTGTCAGATGTGCTGTCACATAACCCTCTCAATATACAGTTTAGAAGGAATTTGGTCGGGGAGAGATGGGAAGCATGGTTGCATTTAGTACGTAGAATTATGAGAATTCATCTTAATCACGATGATGATACCTTTGTTTGGGGTCTCACTAATTCTGGTGTGTTCTCTGTGAAGACCATGTATTCTGACTTTATGCATGGTGATACTCCTTTCTTACATAAGTACCTTTGGAAATTGAAAGTTCTATTGAAAATAAAAGTCTTTATGTGGTTTTTGCAGCGCAAAGTGGTACTAACTAAGACTAATTTAGTTAAGAGAAGTTGGGTTGGGTCAAAACAATGTGTGTTTTGTGACCATGATGAATCTGTGGATCATCTATTTATTGACTGTAATTTTGCTAATTATATATGGAGACTGCTTCATTTCACTTTTAGCATCGCACGACCAACTAGTGTTGATCATATGTTTGGTGATTGGCTGCATGGGGTAGATAAGAAAACTAAAGCACGCATTCAAATTGGTACTTGTGCTTTTGTGTGGGCTCTTTGGAATTGTAGGAATGATGTTGTTTTTAACAAATCGAAAGGTGCTCATTTTTTGCAGGTCGTTCACTGAGCCACATACTGGATTCAGAAGTGGTCCTTCCTTCTGCCATTGGACCAACGGGTTCATATGGATTCTGGATGTACTCGCTCGATTGGCGGTCGTTCAGGCTATTTACATCCAGGGTGGCTGGCTGCATACTAAGAGGATTCAATGAGTTGTTGTAGTTTGATGCTCATGTTTCTTGGGTTGATATTAGTATCTACTCTTGATGATGATTAAATTGTAACATTGTGGATGATACTCTTTTTTTAAGAAAAAGCAGCAGTTGTGTGCATCATCACGATGTAGAGGTTGGGGCTTAGTTCCCATTTCCAAACAAAAAAATGCACGAATTAAGGTAGTTGTTTTGGGACTGAGTAGGAATCATATTACATGGAACCAAAATGCCAATGAGAAGTGAAAGAGGAAAAATATTATTCTATCAAATGAGCATAAAGAAAGATTGATGATCACTGTCAATTATTATACAATCTCGCTTTGTGTGGGTCTATTGGCAGATTCCGTGTCCTTCCTTATTGTTGTGTCACACGATTTGTGCAACATGCCGATGAGAAAGCATGTGAGATGTGAATTTTCTGTGGTATATATAGGAGTATGTGGAAAGATGGCCAAGTCTAGTGGGCATAGAGTTGTTGTTTGGTGAACGTGGTCATGACAAGTTTTGACGGTCTAACCTCTATATAGTCGGATGAGAATGAAAAAGAAGCGAAGTGGGGTGATTCATAATACACAGACTCAACTCAGTTGACATGGTAAAATGAACCTATCAGTATTGATTAGACATCATACACTTGAAAAGGGTTTAGGGATATAGTGATTTATTTCATTCATAATTAAAAAGGGAGGATTGGGAGGCGTTAGGAAATGTAGCACTGCATCTGGTGTATTTGGCCGTGCGAATACTTTCTTTGTTGCGGTCCAGGATCCTCAGCTCCTCCCCTTGCCTAATAATATATGAGGAGGTAGTAAACCTTTCGTAGTACTCCGCTATTCCACAAGCGTCCAACCATTCAGAGTTTCCCGCAACGTGTAAAGAATGGCCTAGGGCTAGGACAGTGGAGAGAACATACCTGGTGGCGACATGGATTGGGAGATGGTCAAACTGAGCATTGTGCTGAGGTCGTCCTGCACTAGATACAACACCAGGGCGATGTGGTTTGGTAATCTTCATGGCTGGCCAGATACAGCACTAGGGCGATGTGGTGTGGTGAAGTCGCCCTGCTATAACCCTACTCTTGACAATTTCCCTCTGGTTTGTCTGTTTTGGGCCTTTTAGGCGATCAGTGCATGTAACCTTACTAGAGAGAAGTCGATGTCGGTGAAGAAGGTCACACCCAGAGTGCAATCTTTGCCATCAAAAACCCATAACACACATGGTATGACACCACTAGATTTTGGTGGGAGCTCGACGCTCCGGAGCCCCTCTTCGGTGAAACCCTAGCCCCGCTTTAGAAAAACCACACTTATACAACTACAGTCGGTTCCGACGTTCAAATGGGGTAGCAAAGTGGAAATTTTTGCTTGGTTGTGTTAGGGTAGTCCTTAGGAAATCACAAGACAAAGGTATAATCCACCTCTTGGTAATTTTCCCTCTGGTTTGTCCGCTTCGGGACTTTCAGACTATAAGTGCATGTAAACTCACTAGAGAGAAGTGGATAGCGGTGAAGCAGGTCACACCCCATAGTGAATTATATGCCATATAAAACACATAGCACACTTATACTCACATGATATGGCACCCCTACCTTGTGGTGGGATCCCGATGCTCTGGAGCACCTTTCTGCCGAAACACTAGCCCTGCTGGAGAAAAGCCCGACTTGTACGAATACACCTGTTGCATGCGCCAAATGGGGGTAGCAAAGTGAAAAAAAAATCTTGGTTGTGTTAGGGTAGGCCGTAAGAACACCAAAAATAAAGTTATACCCCAAGTCTTCACAAGGTTCCCTCTAATTCGACCGAAGTGGGAGTTTTCACCTATAAGTTTAGAAACTCGGTCACTAGAGAGAAACGGATGAAGGTGGATCCACTAACATTCCAGAGTGTACTTTTGGACATCTAAAATCCAAAACACACTTGTATCTACTTGATATGGCACCATCTAGATTTTGGTTGGATTTTGACGCTCCGAAGCCCCTCTCTGGCCCTAACCCTTCACCTTTATTGTTGGTTCCGTCTTTGCTCTGGAATTTTTTGTAAAATATAGATTGAACAATATGCATTATGATGTACATCTATTTCTCCTTTTCGAAACGAGCTAAAGAACGCCGAAATCCGAATTCGAATGGAAAAGTTATGTTTAAAACGGTGATTAAGTCCACAAAAAACAATGCCGTCGGGGTAGCTAAAAAAAACAGATACGTTGACGCCAACAATATGCATTATGATGTACATCTATTTTGCAATTTCCGTTTGCCTCTTCCAGTTCTACGCCGACGACACCGATATTTGACTGTTGGCGTATATCTAGGCCGTCGACATCTTTACTTATTCCTGTAGTGTATTGGCAGATTCTGTGTCCTTCCTTATTGTTGTGTCACACGATTTATGCAACATGTCAATGAGAAAGCATGTGAGATGTGATTTTTCTGTGGTATATATATAGGAGTAAGTGGAAATATGTATTGGGCATAGAGTTGTTTGGTGAATGTGGTCATGACAAGTTTTGACGGGCTGACCTTCTATATAGTTGGATGAGATGGAAAAAGAAGTGAAGTGGGTTGATTCAAAATATCACGGACTCAACTCAGTTGAGAATGTAAAATGAAGTGAAGAACCTATCAGTATTGATTCGACATCATACCCTAGCAGAGGGCTTAGGGCAAAAGTAATTTCTTTCATTCGTAAATGAAAAGGGAGGATTGGGAGGCGTTAGGAAATGTAGCACCACATCCGGTGTGTATTTGGCCATGCGAATATTTTCTTTGTGGCTCAGCTCCTTGCCTTGCGTAATGATAGATGAGCAGGTATTCAACCTGCCGCAGTACTCCGCCATTCCACAGGCGTCCAATCATTGAGAGTTGCCCGCAACATGGAAAGGATGGCCTAGCGTCCAATCATTGAGAGTGCATACCTGGTGGCGGCGTGCATGGAGAGAACATCGTGTTGAGGTGGCCCTGCACCAAAAACAGCATCAGGTCGACGTACGTGCGTGTGGTAATCTTCATGGCTGGCCGGTTCTCTTTTGCTTGGCTTTCAGTTAAGTGAGTGTGCAGTTGCATAGGCGTTGGACTGTTGCAGCGGACTGGCGCACAAGCAGATTTACTTTTGCTATGCTCTGTTTTGGATAGCTACGGTGAGACAGACATGTCGACACGGTTATTATTCAGGTTAGGATGTGTCAAAGCTTGTCGCATTGATTACAGGGTTCCTCTCCGTGGTTTTTTCTAATTTTCTTTCGGCTATTTTTCATTGGCATAAAGTTTTCTTAAAAATCGGTCGCTTACAATTAAAACAAAATGTTACTGCAAGATTTCTTATGTCAATCAATATTTGGATTGGTTAAGTGACAACTGTGCCATAATTTTTGTTATAAGAAATATTTTCATTATAACATATATGAAGTCGGAGGAAATGATACAATCCGCGGAGGAAATGATACAATCCGCCACCGAGACACCTGGACCGTGTCCTATGGCCCGGGCGAGGGGCCCGCACGCAATGTATGTACATACTCTAACAACGAATGTTGTCCAAGGTGTGCTCTCGGACTTGCACCCGCCATTGTCATATGCACTACTAGGGAAGGCTTGAAATATCAGCAGTCGGTTGTACATAAGAATATCAGCTATACGGAAGAAGTTGTATCCGACCACTAAACATGGTTTTGCTCAAAGAGATGGCAATTAGTAAAGACAGTGACTTTAAGAAAATAAATATGTGTTTGTAATCTCATCAAGAAAATATAAACAAACTTGCCATCTTGGCATGTTTATAAGATCGCAAGATAGAATAAGCATTTGATTATTAATTGTCCTTATTTGTGATATGCATATTCAAGACATGGTAGAATTAGTTGGTGAATGGCTAGTGCAGACTTTGAATCTCCCCTTGAAACGCTTGGGAGATAAATGCTTTACAATATCATATATTTGATCTCTATATACAGAATGTTGGATGTATAACCAAGAGACAATAAATAAATGTGTTTCATAATTAATGTATTTTTATGCTATAATTATGGTCACTGAATATGAGATTCAGAGGAAATCACTACAAGAATGGCATGCTACGCCGATGGCTTTTTGTCGGGGCTGTCAGAGTACATGTGGGGCCGGCGGCAGACATCGAAATAGATATTTTTGAGCTATGCCGGCGGCTGTCAGCATAACTCTCTTTTGATTGCCGACGACATTGCCTTAGACATAGCTCACGCAGAAAAACTGCTTTTGACGTACTCTCCGAACTCGGATTTTGATGTTCTTTTGCTCATTTTCAAGAGGTGAAGGAGATCTACAACATCATTTTAAGCTATATTCTTCAAAAAAAAATCTATGACTATGTACTGACCAAACAATAAAGGGTGAAAACTATCGATGAAAGTTATTAACATTCTGTCTTCTCCCCACTTACGTTGATTTGTGAGACACACTTCCTTTACCATATAAAATACCTATTGAGATTAGTTCATCCTATGATTGACTTGGATTCGCACATTAGATATATTGTAGAATTCCGAGCAAAAGTGTAGGGTTTCGCTCGAAAAAGATTTCCTAGGGGTGACCCTCTACCATACACCCAACACCTTAAACCCAAGGCTATATTTGTTTTCAATGCCATTATGCTACACTGTGCCAAATCTTGGCCCATTCTAACACTGTTTGATCATTTCATGCCCAAGTTTGGCATGTTTCTCCTAGAAAGCCTAGTTTCGACACCTAACTTTCCTGGGGTGACCCTATACCACACACCCAACACCCTAAACCCAGAGATATATTTGTTTGCAATGTCATTTTGCTCCACGCTGCCAAATCTTGGCCAATTCCAGCATGGTTTTATTATTTGATGCTCAAGTTTGACATGTTTCCCCCCCGGAAATCCTAATTTCGACATCTAACTTTCCTAGGGTTGACCCTCTATCATACACCCAACACCCCAAACCCAGGGGTATGTTTGTTTGCAAAGCCATTATGCTCCACTGTGCCAAATCTTGCCCCATTTCGACATGGTTCCATTATTTGATACCCAAGTTTGGCATGTATCATCTAGAAACCACTAGTAAAAAAGTCGGTATTAGAGAGGACTAGAAGAGACAATTTTCCCCGTCAAACTTGGGTATCAGCACTACTAGAAAAAGATTCGTTGTTGAATATTTAGTGTTTTGCCGAGTGTGAAAGCATGGGTAATCGTTAATGGTTTCTATACGCGCAATCTCTAGGAAAATGCATTCGGCAAATACGCGACACTTGACAAAAAATAGGACTCGACAAAATCCATCCATCACGTGTCCATTGTTAATTGTGTAGATAGCTCTGTGACGGTGTGTTGTTGTTTCTGGGGGTGGGCGGTTATTGTCCAAGGACCATCTGACCTAAGGTTGGCATTATTCTACCCCCAATGATCGTCTCCATTGAACATACATGGTTACAAGAAATGTCTTGTTCTTCGTAATTTTGATATATCAGAGTTGAACACTATATATCCCATTCTAGGATAGCTATTTTTTATTCTTTTTTGTATTCTTAGTCACATGTTCAAAACCCTCGCAGTGTTGCAATGCATAGTCACATTCCTAAATCTATGATTTAGTAAGACAAATGGATGCGCTTCCAAAATACACCACTTCGCAGTTATAAATGGACCATCATATCAAGGAACTTAATTTTGTAAAGGCTCCTAACACAAGAAAAAATTAGCTTCATTTAGACTTCTTATTTATGCCACAATATTGTACCATAAAGTAAAGCGAAGAGGAAAAATATTCGTCTACCAAATGAGCATAAAGAAAGATTGATGATCACTGTCCAATATTATGGGATCTCGCTTTGTGTAGGTCTATTGGCAGACTCTGGCGTCCTTCCATAATGTTGTGACACGTGATTTCTGCAACATGCAATTGACAAAGCATGTGAGATGTGATTTTTCTGTGGCATATACATAGGAGTAAGTAGAAATATGGCCAATTCCAGTGAAGGTGGTTATGACAAGTTTTGACGGGCTGACCTCTATATAGTCGAATGAGCTGGAAAAAGAAGTGAAGTGGGGTGATTCAAAATATCACATACTCAACTCAGTTGAGAGGGTAAAATGAAGTGAGGAACCTATCCATATTGATTAGACATCATACCCTTGTAGAGGGCTTAGGGATAAAGTAATTTATTTCATTCGTGATTGAAAAAGGAGGATTGGAAGGCGTTAGGAAATGTAGCACCACATCTCCTGTATTTGGTTGTGGGAATACTTTCTTTCAGGATACTCGGCTCCTTGCTTGCGTAGTGATAGATGAGCGTAGTGATAGATGAGCAGGGAATTAACCTACCGCGGTACTCCACCATTCCACAAGCGTCCAATCATTCAGATTTGCCCTGGTGGAGACGTACCTAGTGGAGACGTGGATAGGGAGGTGTTGCACTGTTGCAGCGGAATGGCGCACAATCAGATTTACTTTTGCTATGCTCTGTTTTAGATCGCTAAGGTGAGGCAGACATGTCGATAGGTATTATTTTCAGCTCAGGATGCATCATAAGGAAGCTTGTCGCATCGATTACAGAACTCATCTTCGTGGTTTTTTTTCTAATTTTCTTTCGGCTATTTTTCATCGGCATAAAGTTTTCTTAAAACTCAGTCGCTTACAGTTTAAACAAAATGTTACTGCAAGATTTATTATGTCAATCAATATTTGGATTGGTTAACTGAGAACTGTGACATAAAAAATTTTATAAGAAATATTTTCATTATAACATAATGAAGTCGGAGGAAATGATACAATCCACCGCCGAGTAACCTGTGCCATGTCCCATGGCACGAGCGTTAATTGCAATGTATGTAGATACTCTAACAACGAATGGTCCAAGGTGTGCTCTCCACATGCACCCGCCACTGTCATATGCACGACTAGGGTAGGCTTGAAATTTCAGGACAACTGTACATAAGAATATAGAAATTGTATCCGAGCATTAAACATGGTTTTGCTCAATAAGATGGCACTTCGAAACTACTTTAAGGAAATCAATATGTCTTGTAATCTCCACAAAAAATATAATCAAAGTTGACCATCTTAGCATGCTTTATACGGCCACATGATAGAATAAACATTTGAGTATCAATCATCCTTATTTGTGATATGCATATTCACGACATGGTAGAATTGGTTGGTGAATGGTTAGTGATCTTTGAATGTCCCCTTGAAATTCTTGAGAGAGAAATGCTTCACAATATCATATATTTGAGCTCTTAATTTATATCCAATACATCACTGTCATTTGAAATGTTAGGATTAACTAATTTATTCGGTGCGAGAGAAATCTTCCATCACAGCCACATGGAGTAAGTGTCATGTAGATGAAAAAAAATACACGATATAGACACTGCGTGACTCTAGGATCTGTTATTATAAGAACTTAAGCTGCAGTTCATCGCATTTCGTTGGTTTTCACATATGATCTTTTGGACCATGAATTGTACACCAACTAACTACAAGATCGTTCAGGTGGTTTCCCGCCCAATCCAGAGGCGTTCGTGACCAACCACAGAATCGGGGTGCTCGCTCACCACATTTTTGGTGTTCGTCAGCTGAAACCAGAACGGATGCCACTCAAACAGAAGCTGGAACACCATAGGTTAGGAAGGCTATGCATGTTCGTACACACCATCGGATAGAAAGGCTAGTTGTCTGGCTAGTCCACATAGGTCTTTCTCATCAACCACACCCCTCTCCATCCTAATAAACCCATTCCCACTGTCCACAAGTTCCCATAACTTAGTACCTCTGCGAGCTATACCGTCCCCCACCACCACGATGCCATGGTTATGTTGCAGTCCCTTGTGAGCAAGCCACCCTTGCAGAACCGAAAGAGGTTGTCCCCTCCATAGACAATGCCGCTAAGAAACTCTTACCTTTGGGATCTATTTCCATCGCATACAAATGCATTTGAGCCAATTTCACAATGGAAGATGTACTTGAGTCGCGTCTTAACTGCATGAAACACAATTAATCAATGTTCAAGATATCGCTTATCGGGAACTTATCGATCAACCTCCGATAAGTGGTAACTTGGCCGATTTATCGGAATATGTGTCGAAATATCGGAATATCGGAATATCGGCCAAAATATCGACCGATTTATCTTATCAGCCAGACACCGATAAGCGATAAATCGGCCGATTTATCAGAATATCGGCCGATATTTGTAACAGAGAATTAATTAATGAGCGCATGAAATGCCAATGAAAATCTCCGTTGCCCAAAAACGGAGTTGGGACATACAGCCCAATCTCAACTTCACAAAGTCCAAGTCGCATATGACACAACTAAAATCTCAAATATATGACGACAATGCAGTTAAGATGTGTCTCAACTATGTCTCAATTGCATGAAAGATCATGGCTAGATCAACTTACTCATCTCAAATTCCCAAAAGGTGCATCCTAAAGCGCACATAAAACACAACAGATATTGGTTAAGTAAGATTACTATCGTCAGATTTATTATAACATAAGTTAGAGACATGATGTGAAGGCTTGAAGGTTCAACTATATGCCCAAAATATTTACTTCACTGAAGGTCTTATATCTGACCATGTTAATGAAATTCACTAAATATTGTTTCACTTGATATGTTGGGAATTTGGAAACACGATGACTCTAGGAAAATCAAAGTATTTGTAACATCTACGATTGATATAATTTAACATGACCATCTTAGCATTTTAACCGGGTCATATACATCGACTTAGTAAGAACTACTTGTACTTCCGTCGTTTTATTATAGAGTTCTTTTAGAATGGATAGTGCATGTGAGAATTCATTTCTATTATTGAAATGATGTCCTCAATCGTAATCTGCGTATTGACGACATCGTGGAGTTAGTTACTTAGTTGGTGAGTGAGTGCCGGGTATGATTGTTCTCTTAAAAATTCACGGTATCATGTATGTGAGCTCTATATATTCGGCTCATCTGGAACATTCGAAATGTTAAATACAAGTAATATATTTTGTTATCCAGGAGAAACCATGCACCTTCAAGGAAATAATAAGTGTATGCTTTCGTTGTAGGATTGAGAGGTATTGGGAAATACACTGCTACGAAAAAATGATTCATCGTTTATTGAGCTGGAAGATTTGGTATGACTCGGCCATTTGTTTTTAAAACATTTGTGGTTCGGAGTGCATTCAGTAACTATCTTGCAGGATGCATATACGAACCTCCTTAATATTGTTCACATAGACCATTTTTGCTTACTACCGCTGCTGCGCCAGAATTAACTGAAGTGCCCTAGTGACCGAGCTCGCCGGTAGAATTATTTGTTGTGGTGCTGACTTTCTGCGATATGGGGCAGCCATAGAAGCACTTCCCTTTCAAACAACATCTGGACAACTTTTGTCCGAGATGGACTTATGTAGTTCATCAATGCTTGAGCTAGTAGTTACAAAATCCATTAGTTCAACCAGATTCACCTTGCGAAGTCCCTCGCATTTTACATAACATGTGTCTCGTCAAATTTACATTCCTTCCTTGCATGCAACCGAAGAATGGACGTAGAGCATAAAACTATTTTCCCATTCATTTATACTTCGCCATTAAAGAATGGTTGGCTGCAGCGTGTTTTATAGAATGCATGACTTCTCCAAGTTAGGAGGATAGGCTGAAATAACTTTTGCTATGGTGATCTTCGAGTGAAAGCCTTGCACTGAATTATGTCTATATCATCAATGGCGGAATTCTAGGAAACAATTTAACTCAAGGATGCACCATCGAGGAGCCGCTTAATCACCCTCGTAGTTGAGTCTTAGGCTCTTTGGGTGAAAACCTAAGTTTCTCCCTCGGTCAGAGCGGCGTTTACGCTGACATCTTTCCATCCCCCTGTGGGCGCGTTGATGAACCAAAAGTGCATAGGGGATATAACATATTTTTTATAAGAAAGAGTGTCGAACCAAACATGGAGAGAAGGTGTAAATGTAGATTTCGGTAAGGTTTTATTCTAAATAATGCAAGACATTTTTATAGGTGGTTTTATAATATGAAGAAATTTAAATAAGAGTACAAATTATAAAGAACAATAGCGAAACAAGTAGTCCAATGATTATTTGAGCTAAGTACAACCCGGCTATGTTACTTATGATGATTAAAATGTTCCTGGGACACATAAGAATATTGTCAAGTCAATTTCAAAAAGTTTCATTCATTAACTTGCATTGTTTTGATAAATTGTGTGGTTGAATCTATGAATGTACTACACTTATTTTATTCGTACATAATTTAGATTAAATCCCTTCCAAGAATCCGCAAATTAAAATAAGAAAGTTATTAAGATAAATTGACAATGAATATAAACAATTAAGATCCTACACTTCTTGATGCAATATATCGTAAATTAGGGTTCAGGTTTTGATAACTCTAGCAACCCTTCATAAGAAAACTGAATACATTATATGTTCTCCTAAGACCATAGAGGTGAAGTTTTACCGCTAAATAAATAACACCACAATTTAAATATCAAAACATTAAAACTAAGTCAACTTTACATGATCACTAGCAACAAGGCTTCTCCCATGTACTCAAGAATTAAAAGAACTACTCACTAGATCATAATCAGAGGGGATGAATATATCTTAAACAATTTCGTTAGTGCATCTACGAGGAGCCTCGAGACCGTTACAAGCCGAGCATGAGCCAATATTACAGCTCGACCATTAACTCGACTTAGTCTGAGCTCGCTCGTATTTTAGAATGAGCTGAGCTGAGTATAACTCGCTCGAACTCGACTCGTTTGCATCCCTATGAGGAGGGGCTCCATAAGACTGTGTCGCCACGTGGCGGGCTCCTTAAGGCTCATCTTCTAACTTCGGGCTCATTTGGTCCATTAGAATATTTTTATTATCCCCGTATTTATTTAGTTCTGGAAATTGGATATCTCTTAAGGTGTTTTTCCAACTCCTGATTTCTAATGTCCAAGATTTTTTCTCTCCGCTCAAATCATGCAAAATAACATAAAATGACAATATAATTGCATCATAAAGTGAAATATATAATCGAATATGGATTGAATTATGATATTAAGTACTGATATAAAATGGACGTGTCAAACCAGTATTTCTATGTTATCATTTCTTCCAACTGATTTGCTACTCTCAGAAAATGAGGAAAGATAAGCAAGCAGGAAAAAAATGAGGAAAACCGAGCGAATGAGGGCAAAAAAGTAGTAAACCCATTTAATATCTTCTAAATATTAATATACTTTTGTTTATCAAAAAAATGCACTTCTCTAATATATAAAGATTTGTGCTAATAGTTCAACAATTATCGGTTAGTTCAGCGAAATACACCATTTGAAGTCCCTCACATTTTGGAACCTTCTCTCTCTCTCTCTCTCTCTCTCTCTCTCTCTTTCTCCTTCCTTTCATTTATGAATACAATCAAAGAATGGCGCATTGAGAATGAGAGTAATTTATCATTATTTTAAGCTCCTCCATAGTAAAATTATTAACATAGATGAAACATCATCATAAATTTTATGCATATCAATTGGAAAAAAGCATTTCAGCATTGATTTCATACAAAATTTTGAGCATGAATCATCCAAAAATTCCATAAACTTTTACTACCCAGACCGTGTTCTTATATTTGGACTCCGGGTAAGAGCGCGTCTTCAGGAAAATTTTATTTCAAACAGCTACTCACACAGACCTGAGAACAAGAACTTGCGCGGCCCTTCACCACACCACTTAGTTCAGAATGCAATTCGACGCGATTACAAAGTGGAAGAAAAATAGTTCACGGAGATGAAAACTTCATGCACCACCTTCATCCAATGTCGTGAGGGGGTGCTGCTTTTCCTAATCCTTCATATCTCTAGGGATGCATGGTGAAAGAGAACCCAAAGCTGCTGCTCGGCTACTGGCTCCCGTATCATGGCCTCCGTCACCACTCTCATCCTTCTACTGCATCCTTTATACCACCAAAGGTGATGCTTTCCTTAATGGAGACAGATGGGGCGTAATTTTTTCGCTTGGGCATGTGGAGCATGGAGCTGGGCCGGATGACCCACCATTGATGGCCTCTATAGAGTGGACGAATGGTGGATAATGTGTCGAATGTGGTGTTAGATGTGATCATGCTCTCTACGGATGTGCCTTTTCTTGTTTTTTTCCTTTCAGTTCAATGAGGCGGGATTAGGTCATTTGCCACTGTTTTTTTTATATAATTTTGCACGTGTTTTTCTAAAGGAGTGAACACGGGCTCAGCATCAATTGATAGGTACAACCATTTTCCATGTATTTTTTCACTTAAATGTTGGTTCAAAGTGTCAAATGATAAAAAATCGCTTTCACTGAGAGTATGACTAGGTCATATGCCACATCTCCTCCTTGTCAGCGGCATTTATGCATCGCCGCGGCCCTACACATGAGATGAGTTGTGCCCCTGCCTGTTGCGTTGCACTCCCTGGTCATCATCAAGTCCCTTGCCCGCGCTTCTCGATAACCAGGCTACCCCCACACTGCAGCAAAGAACTTTGAGAAGCGTGACAGGGTGGGGACGCTGCTTCCAGCGAACGGAGCTCGGGGATGGCCTCCGTGCTAGAGTCCACTCGGCAATCATCTCCGGGAAGCCAAAGTTTACATATCATAGTTCCAGAGGGATCGATGGTGTCAAGCAAAAGACGGGGTCCAACAAGTACCCAGTCCAATGAGCACCGTTCTTCATCGGTGAGGCATCTTTCGGAGATTTGATTTCATATCAAATAGAAAGATTTTGTACATGTTGGTAATGTGGTTGTTTATCGGTAGGGAAACATCAGGTAAGAGGACACAGTGTAGTGTGTTTCTCTTGTACTTGTCGTCGGGGATGTGGGATCCTACTTTGCGGAAGTCGTTGCTGTGGAGCATTGGAGGCCTATTCCTCCATCTTTAATTAGTTGAGCGTTGGTTCTCTTACAACCATGTGATCCATGCACATAACATTGATAGGTTTTGCAAATAAAAAAATGTGACGTTCAGGCGTGATGTTATTGGACCAAGACTGCAGTCTTAGAATGTCTTGTTGGATAGATTGGATTTGATCCAACTTTCACAATGGTAAGTTCTTAGTGGATTCCATCTATATGGCACTAGTTCATTCTGTAGTACCGGTAGATAATAATGAAAAATATGGCGCATGAAGATACCATTGAAGATGAAAATCTTTCCATGGTATCTCCGTAAGGGCATTATATTGACTAAGGATAATCTTATCAAGCATAATTTTCATGGGAGTACAAAGTGTGTTTCATATCCTATGGACGAGACAATTAAACACTTATTTTTTGAGTGCGTATTTGCGCATTCTATATGGTCAGCTATCCAAATGGCTTCGAACCTTTATCCTCCAACATAAGTTGCTAATATTTTTGGCAATTGGTTAAATAGAATCGATAAAAGGTTTAAAACTATGTTTAGGGTAGGAGCGCTTGCCGTAATATGGTCGTTCTGGCTGTGTAGAAATGACAAGACTTTTTCTGATAAAAATTTCTCTCGTTTGCAGGTTCTATTCCGATGCACGGGTATTCTCCGTTCCTGGTTTACATTACAGCCGGCGGAGTATCGAGGCCTTCTTATGGAGGCTTGTGTACGTCTGAAAAAAGTGACGAGGGATATTTTTATCCCACATAGATGGCCGCATGATCTACGGATTGCTCCTCCTTAGGCGATAGTTCGATTCGTCCTTATGATTGTAATCAACATGTTGCTACATTCTTTGTTTTACTTTTCGGGTCAAGTCTGTGTGCATCTTGTTATGCAGAAGCCGGGTGTAGTACTTAAAACTTTTAAGTAATAAAATACCCTTTATCAAAAAAAACATTGATAGTTTTCTCGAAATAAACTATTAGGTAATGGGTCTGAAGTTAGTGTTGAATGTACTTTTTAATGCACACTAGTTCTCATCGATTAAACTTCTACCCAACAAGAGAACTAATTTTGACTTCATTAAGAACAACCAACTCTCACTATGTCACGTCATAAAATTTCAGGCATTTTCGGGAATTTCGTAAGTTTATTAATTATTTTAGAAGGGACTATTTCAGAGTGTCGAGACATCGTAGTAGAATTCATAGACGGGGGTGCCATGAGAATACCGATAGAGATATGAGGGGACGTGATTGTGCGAAGGACAATGACACAGGGTTTTTACCCAGGTTCGGTACGACGCAGTAATGCGGCGTTCCTACTCCTGCAATCTCACTATTCAGGACTAAAGCCTGTGAATACAGATTACAATGTGAGGTTCTATTAGCTGCTCGTCAAGGATCAACCTCTCGGCGAGTTAGCCTGTAGCTTCTTGTCTATCTATCATATCTCCCGTTCGGCTTTATATAATAGCCGGATTAGGGCATACAGAATAGGAAACCTAGAAGACTACGGTAACTGTTAACTTGGAAAGTAAGGAATCCGCCTTGTACTCCAAGCCAGATCACGTGGGCCACGATCCGGGTTCTTCTAGAATCCGGCTTCTGTGCGTCAGCTTACTGGGCCGCCCAATGGACCGTAGTCCACTACCACTTGGGCCACCCGGGTAATCCGGCACTTTGGACTGCCACCTGATATGCCCCTATTCGGTATATATTTGACAGTAGCCCCCAAGAAGGATTAAGACTCTGATTTGCCGTCTTTCGTCAAATGCACACTTTTCGAGAAATACCGGCCTGCAGTCTTGATTCTTCTTTTTCTCCTGAAAGGATGTTATAACGCAAAACTCGGAATTCGGAAAATCCGGCATTGCTTACACGATCCTTCGTGAAGAATGAACTTCCTACGTCAGCGCTTTAATCATGCTGACTTAAGGGCGTTTGGGTTTCAGGCGGGAAACCCGGAAACATATCTCTGACAGATTCTCGCGGGAAACGAGGCGATAGCAATAATCACCCGTCGTTTCATTTCCCGGAATTTCCGGCGAGTGACACGTGTTGATCATCCAACGGTCAAAAGAGCCGTTAGCACGCATCGTGACGGGATTCCGGCTATAAATAGCCGCCTCCGTCCTCCGAGGAAACCTTCCGCTCTCACTTCGCAGCACCATTCTCAGCGCCCAAGTTCGTAACAGAGCAGCTCCCGAGCGTACGCACGAACGCCACCCGAGACCTCACCGGAGAAGCCGGAAACTTCCACGCGCCGCCCATCGATGGCATCCCCAAGCTCCTCACTGACCCGCGCCGTCGCAACAGACATCGATGAAATCATCAATACAATGGATCCATTATTGGATTCACCGATGCACGCCTCCGGCGACAAGCCGGCGAAAGCCGCTGGCGATGCGGCGGGCGAGGGAATTCCTCCCGCCGCCGCGGATCTTGCGGGGTCTTCTTCCGCGCCTCCCCTGCCGTTCGCGCCCGAGATGGCGGAAGAGAAAATCGCTCTCGTCGGAGACGAGCTCGCGGCCGCGGAGGCCGCAGCGTCCGCCGCCGCCGGAGCAGAAGACGAGGCGAAAACTGCCGGCAACTAGAGCACAAGCAGCATTCCGCCATCCCTCCTTCCGACAATGGAGAAGGAGGGGCTCGTGCTGAAGGGGAAATGGCGGATCCCGGAGGACAAATCCGAGCCCGCGCCAAAGGGAGAGGAACGTGTCCTCCTCACTGCCCATTTTTTTTAGAGGTATGGGTTTTCCACCATCCGCCTTTTTTCTCCAAGTCTTAGCCCACTACAACATCCAACCCCACAATCTGCCACCAAACTCCATCCTCTACCTAGCCGGATTTCAGGCCCTTTTCGAGGGATATCTAGGTATAGCACCTAGGTTAGATTTCGGTCTTTATTGCTTTGGGGTTAAGCGGAACTCTTCGGAGGGCGCACTCCCAACTTGTGGGACCATATCCTTTACCCTGCGTAGATTCAGGGAAGACTGGTTCCCCAAGATCAAGACATCGGAATCCGTCAAATTCTGGACGGGTTCCTTCTTCTATCATCCTGACGTTCCCTTCCCTGGGAAAACCACCGGGGTTCCACCTTTCTCGAACATCGTTGTTGTTCCCCAAGAAAACTGGGGAACCGAACCAGTTCAAACCCTGCCGCCGGACCTTCTCAGGATCAAGCGGCGCATCGCGAAGCTCGTCGACTCCGATCCGCCTCTAACTGGCATGGACACAGTCCTTTGCTGGTTAGAGAGACGGATTCAGCCTTTGGCTAATCACGGCGCTCGCCTTCTCTGTGATTACACGGGACCCGGCGATGCTATGCAGACAACCAGCAAGGTTTGTTCAGCAAAAGATTTGCGGAAACGCGCAAATCAATTGGTCGCATCCCGCGACCAATATGAAGAAAGCCGGACAATGTACACGGCCTCGAATCCGGCTCCCAAGGTACAATTCTTCGCCTTTTGGGTTTAGATTCTTTTTCGTTTTCTCGGTTTTCGTGTTTTTATCTCAGCTTTTGCCTTCTTAACATATTGCCGAACTTCCTGAGTCGGAACTTGCTTCCGATGCCGAGCTGGAGGCATTACGTGCCACCTTTGCCGGTGGACGTAAGCGCAAGAAGATTTCCACTTCCCAGGAAATCATTGAACTCGACGGGGTTCCCGTCGCCACCTCCAGGTTGGAACATATGGGTTGTTTTACTTTATCGGAATTTTTTCCCTTTTTCTCGGAGTTTTAACTTTCCGGCCTTTCTCGTTTTTAGCCTGCCTCCCTCTACTCTGAAGCCGAAAAGGCTGAAGAGGCACAAAGCTGTGGCCAGCAGAGGCCCACATCCTTCTCCTGCTACTGCTCCAGATACACCGATAGTAGCAACAGAAGAGCACACTGCTGCCCCCAACGTCGAAACCCAGCAGACCGGCCAGCCCATTGTGCCGGAAACGGACACGAGGGAAAGGGCGGTCCCTGAGGTGGGAGGTCCTTCTCGGATAACTGAGGAGGAAATTCCCACCTTCGATAAAGAATTCAAGAATATCAACGAGGGCCTTAGCGCGGCTAGGACTCTTTTTGCTGAGTACGCAAAGGAGTTCACTGAAAACTTGGCAGGTTTACAGCGGATAAGCCAGGTATTATCTCTAGCCCCCAAGCAATAAGTTAAAATGTCTGCTTTTCACGTAATGCTTTCATTATCATGCTTGTTTCTAACTTAAACACGATGTTTCACTTCCATGTTTTAGCAAACCGCTGAAACTATAAACCTGGAAGTTTTCAACAAACTTACCGTCAAGAATAAGGAGGTTAGAAACCTTCTATCTATTCTTGACGTTAAGGATGCAGAGCTGGCATCGTCTCAGCTACGGCTGGAGGAAACAACAGGTATACTTTAATTCTCTGAAGTTCGTTTTCCATAATTTTTTCTAAGTATTTTTTTCCTTGCTTTCCAGCTACTTTGGCGAAAGCCAAGCAAGTTGCTGAAGATGCCGGCAACGCCGAGAACCTCCGTCGGGAGAACTTGGACCTTCATAAGGATCTTATGAAGGTTCAGAAGAATCTGGAGGCCAGCAATCTGGCTCTTGGTATTGCTCAATCCAAGGCCTCCCAACAAGCTGACAAGGACAAGGCCACTATCCAAGATTTCGAGAACGCCTTGACCCTGCGCCTGGAGGAATGCTCCGAGATGGACAAGATCCTCGGTAAGTTATCAACTTTTACCGGATTTTCCATATTTTAATTCCTTTCTCTACTTTTTCACTAACCCTTCGGTTGTTTTGTCTGAAAAAACAGGAGATAACCCAGAACTTACTCGGATTGAAAAAATCCGAGCTTTTGGGAAGGTATTCACCGCGATCAAGGTTGCGGGAATGTTTCTCATCAACAGATACCTTCCCGCAAAGTCTGGGGAACTCTCGGAAGTTGAAAAACTTCCGGGAGCCATCGTAGAGATTGCGGATGCCAAGGAGTCCACCTTGCACTCCGCGGCCTAGGGTGGTGCACGCATGGCTTTAGGGCTTATGCGTATGCATTACCCCAGTGCCAAATCTTGGCGCGTGGCGTCCGGTATCCCTCTTGGATATTCGGAGACCCAGCGGACCACCATATTTGATGAAATCAAGGGTCACGCCACCAAGATCGCCTCTATGGTAAATATCGCCATCACCTATCCGGAAGAAGAGATTCCAGAAGCCCCCGAGGATGACAGCAGTGAAGAAGACTCGGATGCTTGAAGAATTCTCCCTGCCCTGGATAGGAGAAATAGGAAATAGGAGCATTACTGCACTTTACAATGTAATTTTTATTGTAATGCTTCTATTCTTTTGTATGAACAAGTACTCCGCCTTTTGCAGTTAATTTTTATGAAATCCTTTGCAAATTTTCTGGGTTTTATATTCCTTTATCTTCTAAGTTCTCTGGTTTATGTGCTTTAACTGTCCTTAGTGTTTGAAATGGCTCAATAGTACTTTAATCTTCATGCCAAGTTACTGGGTAAAACCAATCAGTTTAAACTTGGAAACATGGATCATACTAAACGCAATTTTACTTACTAGCTCCAGTGACCCAGCACATAGACAATCAGATAATGCTTAGAGAATAATAAGGAATTTTTTGAATGAAGCTCAGGCACAATCCGAGTTTCCTTTAACCTTTAGTAGGCTGAAAATCATTCAGTTTTTAAACGCCGAGCACGCAGGCACAATTCGGTTTAACATTGAGTATTTTGTAAGATCATTGGGAAATAGATAAAGCGGAATCATGTTTTGCACTATAATAAACTTGTAAAAACATGGATGTAAGAATTCCGACAACTTTATTTCATGATCTCAAAGATGTTTACATAGAAATTGAACTAAGTATAGAAGGGACGTAACTGCTGGATACTCCAGGGCCTCTTTGTCTCTCCTAGTTCGGCATCTATCTTTCTCTTTCTTTTGCGATTCGGCTTGTCAGGATGGTCCTACGTATCCCGAATATCTACAAGGTAGTATGATCCATTTTTCATAGCTTTGTTGATGACGAATGGTCCTTCCCATACTGGGGCCAATTTGTGCTTTCTTTGCTGCACCAATCTTAGCACTAGGTCACCTTATTTAAAAGAACGATGCCTGATTTTCCGACTATGGTAACATCGTAAACCTTGCTGGTAAATGGCGGATCTTTGAAGCACAAGCTCTCGTTCCTCTTCTAAGATATCGACGGCATCCTGTCGTGCTTTTTCGGCATCCGAGTCGTCGAAATCCTGCACTCTTGGGCTATCATGGATCATGTCCGTTCGAAGAATTGCTTCTGCGCCATAAACTAGGAAAAACGGGGTTTGCCCGGTTGACCTGTTTGGTGTTGTTCGAATACTCGAAAGCACGGAAGGTAGCTCTTCTACCCATGCTCCAGCTGCTCTATGAAGAGGAGATTCGAGTCTTTGGCGTATTCCTTGTAAGATTGAGCTATTTATTCTTTCAACATGTCCGTTGGATTGCGGGTGTACCACAGATGTGAGATCTAGGCGAATTCCCGTTTGTTGGCAATATTTTGCCAACTCTCCAATGGAGAAATTTGTCCCGTTGTCGGTTATTATGCTGTGTGGAACGCCGTATCTCATGACTATGTCAATGATGAAGTTTCTGGCAGTTACACCGTCAAGTTTTTTGATGGGTTTAGCCTCCACCCACTTGGTATATTTATCCACAGCTACTAGTAGATGAGTGAGTCCGCCTCGTGCAGTTTTGAATGGTCCCATCATATCTACCCCCAGACCGCAAACGGCCATGTAATGGGGATAGTTTTGAGTGCTTGGGCTGGCATATTAGTCTGCTTGGCGTAATACTGACACCCTGCACATGTATTTACTATGTGCTCAGCGTCTGTCTTGGCTGTTAGCCAGAAAAACCCGGCGCGGAATGCTTTTTTGACTATGCTTTTTGATTGAGCATGATGTCCGCAATCTCCGGCATGGATTTCTTGCAGGATTTCTCGCCCTTCTTCTGGTGAATTACATCGCAGAAAAATTTCGGAAGTACTGCGTTTATGCAGGCAATTGTTAATTACCGTGTATCCTTTGCATCGACGCTGAATCTGTCTCTGCAAGACTTCGTCTGCTCCATCCGGGTAATTCTGATCAACTAAGAAGTTTAAATATGGGATTGTCCAATCCGGGTTAATGAGCATGACTTCAATTGACTCGGAAGCCAGAGGATAATCAACATCTCCACCTTTTATCGATGGTTCGTACAAATGTTGGACGAATACACCTGGTGGTAGGATTTTTACCCTTTCTAATCCCATGCGGGCTAACGCATCCGCGTTCCAATTTTCCTCCCTTTTAACATGGAACACTTCGAATCCGAAGAAACAGATGGCAAATTCGTCCACCGTTCTCCGGTATTCGGCCATTATAGGGCTTTTGGCATCCCAAGTTTGGTTGAGCTGGTGTTGTACCAAATCTGAGTCGCCATAGCATAAATTGCATTTGACACCTATTTCCTTTGCGATATGCAAGCCGTGAAGCAGAGCTTCGTATTCTGCCACATTATTACTAGCGTTGAAGTGTATTTGTAATACATACTCCATTGTATCTCCTTTAGGGGATTTTAGGACTACACCAGGTCCAGCGCCCTCTTTCATCTTGGATCCGTCAAAGTGCATGATTCAGTACTCGGACTCCGGCATTGGTGTTTTTTCCATTGCTTCCGTCCAGTCGGCAACAAAATCTGCCAGAACCTAGGATTTTATTGTCGTCCTAGGCTGATACTTAATGTCGAATGCTGCTAGCTCGATGCCCCATTTGGCTACTCGGCCAGTCGCCTCCGCATTGTTTATTATATCCCCTAGTGGTGCTTTGCATACCACTATTATGGAATGTCCCTGGAAATAATGGAGAAGTTTTCTAGATGCGAAAAATACGCCATATGCCAGTTTTTGGTAGTGTGGATATCTTTGTTTGGACTCGGAGAAAACTTCACTTACATAATATACCGGATACTGATCGGGTATGCTTTGTTCGTCTTTCTTCCTTTCCACAACAATTACTGCACTAATAACCCGGTTTGTAGCCGTGAGGTACAATAGCATAGGTTCTTCGTCTTTTGGGGATGCCAAAATCGGAGCTTTCATCAAAGTTTTCTTCAACTGGGTTAATGCTGCATCCGCCTCCTCTGTCCACTCGAATTTGTCGGATTTTTTCAATAGCTTATATAGTGGCAAGGCTTTATCCCCCAGCCGGCTAATAAACCTGCTGACGGCTGCAGCGGAACCCGTCAATCTTTGCACATCTTTTACGCACGTAGGCTTGGAGATATTTAAGATTGCTTTGATCTTTTCTGGGTTTACTTCTATTCCTCTGTGAGAAACGATGAAACCCAGAAGTTTTCCTGAGGGAACCCCGAATACGCACTTTAATGGATTTAACTTCATTTTATAAGTGCGCAAATTTTCGAAGGTTTCTCGCAAATCCTCAAGAAGTGTTTTTTTTCCTTGGTGACGACAGCAATGTCGTCCACGTAAACGTGGACATTTTTGCCAATCTGACTATGCAAACACCGTTGCATGCAACGCTGGTAGGTTGCACCTGCGTTCTTCAGGCCAAATGGCATGGTTATGTAATAGTACGTCCCATAGGGGGTTATGAAAGAAGTTTTGATTTGATCTTCCTTTTTCATACGTATTTGATGATACCCGGAATATGCATCCAAAAAGCAAAAAAGCTCAGAGCCTGCAGTGGCATCTATTATTTGATCGATTCGCGGTAACGCAAACCTATCTTTTGGACACAGTTTGTTCAAGCCGGTGTAATCTTATACACATCCTAAGGGTAGTAGTATCTTTCTTCGGGACTAATACTGGATTTGCTGACCATTCAGTATGTATAACTTCCCGGATAAAATCTGCTGCCAAAAGCCGGATAATTTCCTTGCCAACAGCCTTCCGTCTTCTTCCGTCAAATCGACGGAGACCTTGCTTGACGGGTTTAGATTCTGGAATCACCTTGAGTTGATGCTCAGCAAGTTCCCTGGGTACGCCTGGCATGTCCGCTGGACACCAAGCGAAAATATCCCAGTTCTCAC
This sequence comes from Alopecurus myosuroides, assembly GCA_028641055.1. Classification (NCBI taxonomy): domain Eukaryota; kingdom Viridiplantae; phylum Streptophyta; class Magnoliopsida; order Poales; family Poaceae; genus Alopecurus; species Alopecurus myosuroides. The sequence continues at coordinate 503,631,871 of CM054059.1, forward strand.
GGAGGAACTTGATTGAGCTCGCTTTCCTATTTGTCGGTCATCCCAGTTCCCACTACGACAAATTTTGTCGGATCTTTGGGATCTAGGATTACCTGTCTTGTGTTCTCGGAAGCCTTGAAGCTATCTGCTGGCTTCCGGCTTTCTTTGCCTGCCGGCATTTCTGTCGGCGATACCTCTTTGGCCAGCTCTTTCAACTCTTCCTTTGCTATGACTTTCTCAGCGCAAAGGGCGTTTTCTTTTTCCAGCTCGATATTGCCTCCTCTTGCCCTGATGTCGTCTTCGGCTGCAGCGTGTTCATTGGCGGTTGTGAGCATAGATCCGAGATCTTTGTGCTTTTTTGGAACCAATCATGAACGGTACAAGTCCGGGTTTTAGGCCATTGACGAAAGCATGCATTGCTTGGACGTCAGTTACTCCAGAGCAACTATTCTTCATTGCCGTCCATCTTGAGATGAAATCCACGTATGGTTCGTCCTCAAATTGGGTGCAACGGTTTAGCTAGTTGATGCTATTCGGGCGTTTGTAGGTTCCCCGGAAATGCTAAGTAAATACTCGAGCCATATCATCCCAGCTGTCGACAGTTCTAGAGGGTAATCCATTGATCCAGTCTCTGGCTCCATCCAGTAACATTAGGGGAAGGAACTTTACAGCTTCCAAGTCTGTCCCGTTGTTGATCTGGACGGCTGTATAGTAGTCTGAAAGCCAGGTATCCGGGTTTGTACTACCGGTATATTTTTGGTACGTTGGACCAACTTTGGCAAAGCCAGAGTGCAGGGTTATCCTTCGGATCCTATCTGTGAAGCACTTAGGTCCAAAGTATAAATCATATCTTTCCGCTCTATCCATGTGTGCGGAGTACCTGCCGGCTAAATGGACAGAAGGGGGTCTGGTCCTTTCTTTTCCATTGTGGCGCGAACGCGCTTTTCCGGGATCCTCTCTATTTCGTCTGAGATCATGCCCCTTTGGATGAGGTGGAGTTCTACTCTTGTGTCTTTCCTTATTCCTGGGGGGGTGTCCGGGATCTCTCACGCCTATGAGGTATATCCTGTCTTCCAGCTTTTTCAGCTGGGCGTCTCGGGGGCGGCATTGCTTTTCCGTCATTCCGGTTCTTTTCTTCCCGATCGCGAGGATTAAGTCCATCTTTCGGGAAGTGGGATACGGTTCTAGACGCTTCATCCTTATTGTCGGGATTTTTCTTGTCTTTTCTCGGATCCGCTTTCTTCTCTTTTGAATTGCTTGAATCTCCAGGTTCTTCCGGTCCAGGTGCTCCAGCGGCGCACGTAGCTGTTTTACATAGGGCTGAGTCGTCGTGCAACTTCCCTGATCGCTGCTGCCCCCGCTGTTGTTGTTGCAATGCTTTTCCTAAGAAGGCATACACCCCTTGAAGTTTTTCACCATTGGGGTACATATCATTGTTGAGGATGGCGAACGCTGCTTCCGCATTTTCTGCTGCGGTTTTGTATATTGGTTCGCCTCTGGCATCTTTGCCGTTTACTTGCTTTTGCCAAGATGGGTTGTGAAACCTTTCTTTTGGCGGCAGTACTTCCGGTCTTACAATTCCGGGTAACCTTGTAGGTTTAATTCCAGATCTATTCTTTCTCTCGTATTCCTCGATTTCTTCCTTCATGAGTTTGATGTCATCCTGGGTTTTTTGGAGGTGTTCACGAGTTCTGAATAGATGTTGCCGCTGCCTCTGTAGAGCTTGTCTCCTGGCTTCTAGCATTTCAGGGGGTTCGTGCAATCCCACTGGTGTTTGCAGTAACTCATGTTCTTCTTGTTCACGGGGAAATACTATTCCTGTCGGTTTACCTTATTTTTCTGTCGATTTTGGACGCCCATAAATATATTGGATTCTGGTAGTGACGGGGTCGTGTGCTTTTTATTGTCAGCTACATTGAGGAGTTAATAGCCAACCATGCAGATTAATGGTTTTATTTGATATACCAATTATCAACTATTAGGAAACATGGTGCCTAAGGGAACTAAAACGTTCGGTCATCTCTGCAAATAGATATAAGTAAACATGGCCATCTTCGAATTCTTATATGATCACGAACATTGACTTAATAAGCTCGTGAGCATTGCTTCTCCTTATTTGTGATCTGCATACTCACGACACCCTATCTTTGAGCTCTAGATATTTATGGTGGAATTGGTTGTTGAATGAAAAGTACGGGTTATCATTGTCCTATTTAGAAGCTTGGAAGTGGAGTGCTTGATGACATTCCTATCTTTGAGCTCTATATATTCAATACTTCTCCATCGTCTGAAATGTTAAGCTTAAGTAATATTTGGTTTTGTAGCAGAAATTTTGCAGCTACATCGCTTCTATGTATGGTGTTGCAGGTGTGAATTGGGATTGGGAATCATAGGGAACCACAGTGTTATTGACCACAACTTCCTCAAGGGTATGTTCAGAGACAACATTGTCAGACTGTCCCTGCAACGGAAACACCCAACCTCTGCATTTGTGCTAGACAGTCAACTCTATGTCGCTTTGTTCTTGTGATCAGCAGGACGAGGACATTGATCACTTGTTGTTGACCTGTGTGGTAGCCAGACAGGTATGGGCGTTGCTGTTACACGAGTGGGGCCTTGACGATTGGATCCCAAACCTGCAAGACACTCTTAGCATGTGGCTACCAGAGCGAGTTTGGAGAGGGGCTGATCAGAGAGACCTGTGGACGGCCATCACCCTAGTCTGCTGGAGTCTGTGGAGGCACCGGAACAATGTGTTGTTCGATGGCCATCAACCGTCAGTACGCAGGGTGCTGCAGATGATTGAGTCGGAAGCAGGCTTATGGATCTCGGCGGGTCTCTTTAGAGGTAGCTTTCGCCTAGTTGATAAGTGGAGATGTGGCGAGTAATCCCGTTGTAATTAGTGGGTTTCCTTTGCGTTTCCGGGCGCCTGTGCTAGAACGCGTTGTACTAGGCTATCTCAGCCTTCTTCTTCTATGAAACTGATGCGTCATTCCATGATGTATCCTTATATGTCGCTTTGTTCTGAGACGCACGTGTTACATATGCAACTCTATTTCCGTGGATTATTATGATTTGTGCTAGTACAACTCCGCAATATTCTCCTTCTCAACTCTGTACGTTGCATTTAATCTCTCGCGTTCTTCTCTATTCTCTCTGCAGCAAAGTTGTATGCTTGTGCTTGGAATTTGGATTATAATCAGGGCCCTACTGGAAAACGAGTCGTTGCTGAGCATTTATTGTTTTGCCGACTGTCAAAGCACGTATACGCGGTAAAGGTAGTTGTGCACCAAGTGTGTGCATAAAACTCAAAATACTCGGTAACGCTTTCTACAAAAGATGTGACACTCTGGCAAAATGAAAAGGACTCGACAAAGCCACCTGCCACGTTTCCATTGCCAGCATGGTAGATGGTTCCATGATGTCGTGCTGGTGTTTGCCGAGTGTTTAACGGCGGGCACTCGGAAATTTTGAGGTCCGAAAAATTTGCTTGTTTCATCCTTTTTCTGACACATAAGAAAATTGAACCGAGTCTTTTTTTTCGAAAATAATCGGCAAATATAAGAGACAGTTAAGTATTTCGGTCCCTTCTCCTTTTCTGTCTAGTGAAAGGCTTTGCCTAGTGTTCCTGGTTCATAATCTCGGCAAACATGTGAGGAAAATAATTTGCCGCCACTTTTGTGGCGCCTCTCTTAGCCTCATGGCACAATATTCCGTGTTATTTCGCCCATGATAAAAAAAATCCGGAATGGTCGCGCTTGGAGATCGCGATGGTAGCACGTAAGATATAAGCATTTATATAGGTTAGGTATGCGACAAACAATGTCCGAGAATTATTTGTCATTTGGGATCTCGAGGTATTGCCCGATAATGCCTATGGTAGGTGGACGAAGATGGTGGTGAATGGCCAAGAATGGGGTATATATAAGCCAATAGCCCCATGGTTTCCCCTATTTCTCCTAATATACTTAGTGGAAATCCGATTTATAAGATGTTGAACGGGTTTGGATATGGTTGGCCTACGCTACTCCCTATCAAGATAACTTAGATACTCGGTTTACATCGAGTATCACACAGAATGCCCTTCTGCGATCTTAGGATGGCTTGTAATCGAAAACTGTGTGTTTAAAAGGCCCATGCAGAGGGTCCAAACCTTAGTGGTGGGTCACCATCTTCCCTAGTTTGAATGTTTATTTTGGCAACACATGACATCTAAATCATCTTGTAGGCGATGATGAGGTCGATGACAAGTCCGACTACTATTAGTTTGAATGTTTATTTTGGCAACACATGACATCTAAATCATCTTCTAGGCGATGATGAGGTGGATGACCACTAGAGAGTGAGTGTCGCCTCTTGGAGAGCATCCTAATGGCCCGGGGCCGGTTGCAATATTCCCATCGAAGGACGAGTTTGCTCTCACCTACTACTCAGAGAACCCGGTATGTTTTTTGCCAACCCACCTTACCGATTTACTTTGCATTGCAAGTGGCTAACTCGTGCTCGAACATGTAGGGGACTGGAGCTTCGGAGAACGCGCATTTTGGTCGGGCTTCTCCTAGTGGCTTGCCGGGTTCGCGCCAGATCACGCCGATTCATTGCGTTGCTTCTCCCACTCCTGGTACCTCGCATGGTGGTTCCGGTGCTGGTTCAACGGACGGGGTGCACGGTCGGGCTTCTCCTGTTTTGCGGAGGGGAGAGTTGGGCTTCACCCCGTCTCCTCCTGACTGTCTGTAGCTAGCTAGGGATGTATCGGTACCGATGAAACGATGTGTGACATTAAACGATGTTTGTATGGATGTTTTGATAGTTAATAATGATGATACTATGCCGACGGCACCCTGCCCACCAGTCGATGCGCACGCACTCCAGCTCTGCCGATGGTAAAGCCGTTGGCGTAGTGTCGCCTTCCAGGAGGCACTGGAGAGCGCCACGTGGCCACGTGTGTCGACGGCTTGGCAGTCGGTGTAATATGCGCCAGTGTTAGACCTGGGTGGGGCCCGACCCCTATGTCGATGGGGATTGGGCCTATGCCTACGCGGCCATAGGCCGGCGGCCATACGCCGACGGGGTTTGGTGCTATGCCCATGGCAGATTCCCGTAGTGAGACAACGTCGTTAGAAAGACATTGTAATGGCTGAGAAATGTTATGTGCCCCCAATGGTCGTGCTCACCAGGACCAGGTTGGGGAAGCGTTTTGGTGGCGACCTCTGGCTGCTTAGGGCAGCTGCAGAAATACTGAATGCCACGACAGTCAACACTACGGGAAAGACTTGAGACGCCGACGGCCTGATTCCTGTAGGGGAAAGACCAATCCCCGTCGGCGTATGCATAGGCCGACGGTCCCCGTCGGCGTAAACTGGGATACGCCGGCGAGGAAGCCGTCGGCGTATAGGTAGGCAAAAAAAATTAATTTTTTTTCAATTTTTTTCTGCACTTTTTTATTTCACTTCTTTAACCACTTAATCACACCATTGTTACATTTATCTTTAGCTTTAACCATTTTTTATTTTAATCTAAATTATTCGCTTCTACTATCACTTCACTTCCCGATCGATCACCCATCATGAGATTGCTCCAGCCCCAGCACGCTTAACTTTGTAGTTCTTTCCCTCTGAGCTACCTAGAAACAACGGATGTGTTGCTGATAATATTATCCAATCAATCTTGTTAACCCTTGGACCATCATGTCACACTCTTTTATTTTGTGAATTCAAACAATTGTTTAAATAGAAAATAATAACAAATAATAAACTTGAATTCAAATAATCTTGAATTTAAATAATAATTAACATTTTTTCCTTTCTATTTAATATTTAATAATTCATATCTATAAATCCGTAAATCGAAATTTGACCAATAATATTTCTATATCGATTAAAAAAATGAGATAAATTCACATATGACATCCATATAATATTTTCCATGATGTATAATACTTTTTTCCTTTTTCATTGTAAAAAAAATCTATTTTTTATTTTTCGAGTGTAAAAAATGGTTTTTTTTATGAAGGACCTATCACAAATATGTTGCAAAACTTGCGAGCTATAATTTTTGAAAATATTAGACCATGTTATATGCACAAATAACCAATTTGTTTCATATGAAAAGGTTTCCATCCACCTCTTTTGAAAAACACAAGTTTCTGCCGATTCCGCTCGAAACTTGTCAAATTTGAACTACAGATACCTCATAGTTTGCTCATGATTTTTGGCAACAATCAGTTTTAGGTACACAAATACCTATTTCATCATAGATACGCCAATAGTTTCTCAATATTCAATCCCTATCTACGAACGGTCATGTCCGTCGTCTTGACTTTTTCCTCAAACCGGCTTAGAAAATTCGAAAAAATTCAAAACAACCCAAAATGATGCAAGATCTTTGCGTGGTGTCTTTATATATGTCCTAGTATACACCAAAAATAATAAATTGGGAATACGACATTTGTGTTTAAAATGTGTTCACAAAAATAAGTTATCTCCTCCGAACATTCTAGTGTTTCGGGCCAAATGACGGGTGTTATGGTCAAATCCATGACATAGTTTGTTTAAATGTGTCCATATTCCACACGAAAATTCATCTTGGAAGAACGGACAATATTGATAGAGGAAGTTTTCCTTTTTCATTGATTAAAAAATCATTTTCTATTTTCTGAGTGTAAAAAATGGGGTTTTTTGTGAAGGACCTACCACAAATATGTTGCAAAACTTGAGAGCTATAATTTTTGAAAATACTAGACCATTTTATATGCACAAATAACCAATTTGTTTCATATGAAAAGGTTTCCATCCACCTCTTTTTAAAAACACAAGTTTTTATCGATTCCGTTGGAAACAGGTCAAATTTGAACTATAGGTACCTCATAGTTTGCTCATGATTTTTGGCAAAAATCATTTTTAGATACACAACTACCTATTTAATCATAGATACACCAAGATTTTCTCAATATTCAACCTCTAGCCCCGCTAGAGAAAAACCCAGCCTATAGGTCTACACACGGTAACCGTTATCCCTTTCTTGTTTTTCTGTTCTTGGTCATGATTTTTTGAATAATTTAGCTTGAATAATATGCATGCATGATGATGTACATATGTTTCTTCTTTTCGAAACGATCTAAAGAACGTCGAAATCTGAGTTCGAATGCAAAAGTTATGCTCAAAATGGTGAGTGAGTAAAAAAAACTAGGATACGCCGACAGTGGCCGTCGGCGTAGCAAAAAAAAATAGGCCGACGGGGTTGCCTTCGGCGTATCCAATTTTTTCCATTATGCGCCTGCATGCCGGTTATACGCCGACGGCCCCGATATTTGGCCGTCGTCGTATAGAAATGTCGTTGGCCTTTCGAGGCTCTCCCGTAGTGCAACTCCATGCCTAATGTATCCTTGTTATTTTTTTCATTTTGCAGTACAATCGGCACTAGTGGAGAACTAGTCATTGCTGAGTATTTAGTGTTTTTACGAATGTCAAAGCACGGATAGTTTGTAAAGGGAGTGTGTGTTTCCCAACTGTCTAACTGCAAATTTTAGGTGGGAAATTTTTGTCCATGGCCACATTTTCTCCTATTTTCCCCGTCTAGTGTCAGTCATTTCCAAGTATCCCTTGTTTTGATACCTGAAAAAATGTCAAGAAACATTTTGCTAGAGGATGCCAGTGAGTGTGGACATGGTGCCCGAGGACCTCACGGAATCGGCTGGCGTAGTTCAACTGGCTGCAGCCCTAGAACACCACCTCCTGGTTGTTGTTTTGGTCAGCTGAAACCATGACCGAGCAAGCAACAGAGGCACACTGGTACATACCTAGGGCATCCGCTCATGCTTTTAAATCCGAATACTTAGCGAGAAATTTTCCATGCTATGCAACAAATTTCGTGGATTCATAACAAAAAAATATGAATTTTAAATCATAGGATTTAGAAGTGTATACAAAAAGAGATCCTAATATTCGAGTGCAAATAATTTGAATTATTTATCATACAATATACTACGTATTTTCATTTGATTGCTAATGGGAAGCATAGGAAACAAAAAAAATCAGTTGGAACAAGATGAGGGGACTATAGTTGGAGAGAACAATTTGAAAGTGTTCATCTCTGAGTATTATAAAAAATTGTTTGCGGCTCCGGATAATAGCCCAGTCAATATGATTGAAATATATAATTGGGATATGCCTCAGGTGTAAAATCTTGAAAGTGATGCACTAACATCAAACTTTATTGAAAAGGAGGTGTCAGAGGCGATTTTTCAAATAAAGCATAATAAGTCCCTTGGACCGGATGGATTTCTAGCCGAGTTCTATCAGACTTTCTGGGAGGTTATCAAGAATGACTTTATGGCCTTGTCTGCGCAGTTGCAGCAAGGTGAGTTACCTCTTTTTAAGTTGAACTTTGGAGTAATCACGTTGTTGCCTAAAAAGGAGGATGCAAGTCGCATTGAGCAGTATAGGCTGATTTGTTTGCTAAATTTGACTTTTAATTTTTTTTACCAAGTTGAGAACGAATCATGTTTTGTCTATTGCATATAAAGTGATCAGACCAACTCAATCACCGTTTATCCCGAGGAGTAATATTTTAGAGGGGGTAGTCATTCTTCATGAGACTATTCACAAGTTGAAGACAAAAAAGCTTGATGGTGTCATTTTCAAAATTGATTTTGAAAAGGCATATGATAAAGTGAAGTGGGCTTTCTTGCAGCAGGCCCTTAGAATGAAGGGTTTTGATCTAAAATGGTGTGAGTGGGTGATTCGGTTTTTTCAAACATTTAAGGGGCTTCGTAAGGGGACCCCCCCTCTCACCGGTGTTGTTCAATATTGTTGTGGATATGTTGGCAATCCTCATCGCACGTGCCAGGGATTACGGGTAGGTAGGATCGTTGATACCTCATTTGGTGGACGGGGGGATTTCTATCCTGCAGTATGAAGACGACACGATTTTATTCCTAGAAGATGACTTAGTAAAAGCAGCAAATATGAAATTAATTCTTGCTCTGTTTGAACAATTTCCTGGGTTAAAAATTAATTTTCATAAGAGTGAACTTTATTGCTTTGGGAAAGCCGTGGAGAGGCAAGATGATTACAGGGTTTTATTTGGTTGTGATATTGGTTCTTAACCTTTTAAATACCCGCGTATTCCTATCCACTATCGGAAACTTCTTAATAAGGAATGGAAACCGGTGGAGGATCGTTTTGAGAATAAATTGGGATCTTGCGCTGGGAAGATTTTGTCTTATGGTGACAGAGTTGTTCTCATTAACTCGGTCCTTACAAGTCTTCCTATGTTTCTACTCTCTTTCTTCCAATACCTGTTGGGGTAAAAAAGCGTTTGGACTTCTTTCGTAGTAGGTTATTTTGGCAAAGTGATCTCCACAAAAGAAAATATCGTATTTCTAAATGGAAAAATATTTGTAGACCTAGGGATCAGGGTGGTTTATGAATTGAGGTTCTGGATGTTAAGAACAAATGTCTACTGTCAAAATGGCTCTTTAAATTATTACATGAGAAAGGAGTTTGGCAGGAATTGCTCTATAACAAATATTTGTTTGACAAATCTTTATCTCAAGTGGAGGTGAAGCCTTCAGATTCACCCTTTTGGAAGGGTATCATGTCAGTAAAGAAGGATTTTTTCGAACAGGTTTTTTTTAAATAGGTAATGGCCTATCAACCCATTTTTGGGAGGATACTTGGTTAGGAACTACCCCTCTTGCAGTTCAATATCCAGGCTTATATAATATTGTTAGGAACAAGAATATGTTAGTGTCAGATGTGCTGTCACATAACCCTCTCAATATACAGTTTAGAAGGAATTTGGTCGGGGAGAGATGGGAAGCATGGTTGCATTTAGTACGTAGAATTATGAGAATTCATCTTAATCACGATGATGATACCTTTGTTTGGGGTCTCACTAATTCTGGTGTGTTCTCTGTGAAGACCATGTATTCTGACTTTATGCATGGTGATACTCCTTTCTTACATAAGTACCTTTGGAAATTGAAAGTTCTATTGAAAATAAAAGTCTTTATGTGGTTTTTGCAGCGCAAAGTGGTACTAACTAAGGATAATTTAGTTAAGAGAAGTTGGGTTGGGTCAAAACAATGTGTGTTTTGTGACCATGATGAATCTGTGGATCATCTATTTATTGACTGTAATTTTGCTAATTATATATGGAGACTGCTTCATTTCACTTTTAGCATCGCACGACCAACTAGTGTTGATCATATGTTTGGTGATTGGCTGCATGGGGTAGATAAGAAAACTAAAGCACGCATTCAAATTGGTACTTGTGCTTTTGTGTGGGCTCTTTGGAATTGTAGGAATGATGTTGTTTTTAACAAATCGAAAGGTGCTCATTTTTTGCAGGTCGTTCACTGAGCCACATACTGGATTCAGAAGTGGTCCTTCCTTCTGCCATTGGACCAACGGGTTCATATGGATTCTGGATGTACTCGCTCGATTGGCGGTCGTTCAGGCTATTTACATCCAGGGTGGCTGGCTGCATACTAAGAGGATTCAATGAGTTGTTGTAGTTTGATGCTCATGTTTCTTGGGTTGATATTAGTATCTACTCTTGATGATGATTAAATTGTAACATTGTGGATGATACTCTTTTTTTAAGAAAAAGCAGCAGTTGTGTGCATCATCACGATGTAGAGGTTGGGGCTTAGTTCCCATTTCCAAACAAAAAAATGCACGAATTAAGGTAGTTGTTTTGGGACTGAGTAGGAATCATATTACATGGAACCAAAATGCCAATGAGAAGTGAAAGAGGAAAAATATTATTCTATCAAATGAGCATAAAGAAAGATTGATGATCACTGTCAATTATTATACAATCTCGCTTTGTGTGGGTCTATTGGCAGATTCCGTGTCCTTCCTTATTGTTGTGTCACACGATTTGTGCAACATGCCGATGAGAAAGCATGTGAGATGTGAATTTTCTGTGGTATATATAGGAGTATGTGGAAAGATGGCCAAGTCTAGTGGGCATAGAGTTGTTGTTTGGTGAACGTGGTCATGACAAGTTTTGACGGTCTAACCTCTATATAGTCGGATGAGAATGAAAAAGAAGCGAAGTGGGGTGATTCAAAATACACAGACTCAACTCAGTTGACATGGTAAAATGAACCTATCAGTATTGATTAGACATCATACACTTGAAAAGGGTTTAGGGATATAGTGATTTATTTCATTCATAATTAAAAAGGGAGGATTGGGAGGCGTTAGGAAATGTAGCACTGCATCTGGTGTATTTGGCCGTGCGAATACTTTCTTTGTTGCGGTCCAGGATCCTCAGCTCCTCTCCTTGCCTAATAATATATGAGGAGGTAGTAAACCTTTCGTAGTACTCCGCTATTCCACAAGCGTCCAACCATTCAGAGTTTCCCGCAACGTGTAAAGAATGGCCTAGGGCTAGGACAGTGGAGAGAACATACCTGGTGGCGACGTGGATTGGGAGATGGTCAAACTGAGCATCGTGCTGAGGTCGTCCTGCACTAGATACAACACCAGGGCGATGTGGTTTGGTAATCTTCATGGCTGGCCAGATACAGCACTAGGGCGATGTGGTGTGGTGAAGTCGCCCTGCTATAACCCTACTCTTGACAATTTCCCTCTGGTTTGTCTGTTTTGGGCCTTTTAGGCGATCAGTGCATGTAACCTTACTAGAGAGAAGTCGATGTCGGTGAAGAAGGTCACACCCAGAGTGCAATCTTTGCCATCAAAACCCCATAACACACATGGTATGACACCACTAGATTTTGGTGGGAGCTCGACGCTCCGGAGCCCCTCTTCGGTGAAACCCTAGCCCCGCTTTAGAAAAACCACACTTATACAACTACAGTCGGTTCCGACGTTCAAATGGGGTAGCAAAGTGGAAATTTTTGCTTGGTTGTGTTAGGGTAGTCCTTAGGAAATCACAAGACAAAGGTATAATCCACCTCTTGGTAATTTTCCCTCTGGTTTGTCCGCTTCGGGACTTTCAGACTATAAGTGCATGTAAACTCACTAGAGAGAAGTGGATAGCGGTGAAGCAGGTCACACCCCATAGTGAATTATATGCCATATAAAACACATAGCACACTTATACTCACATGATATGGCACCCCTACCTTGTGGTGGGATCCCGATGCTCTGGAGCACCTTTCTGCCGAAACACTAGCCCTGCTGGAGAAAAGCCCGACTTGTACGAATACACCTGTTGCATGCGCCAAATGGGGGTAGCAAAGTGAAAAAAAAATCTTGGTTGTGTTAGGGTAGGCCGTAAGAACACCAAAAATAAAGTTATACCCCAAGTCTTCACAAGGTTCCCTCTAATTCGACCGAAGTGGGAGTTTTCACCTATAAGTTTAGAAACTCGGTCACTAGAGAGAAACGGATGAAGGTGGATCCACTAACATTCCAGAGTGTACTTTTGGACATCTAAAATCCAAAACACACTTGTATCTACTTGATATGGCACCATCTAGATTTTGGTTGGATTTTGACGCTCCGAAGCCCCTCTCTGGCCCTAACCCTTCACCTTTATTGTTGGTTCCGTCTTTGCTCTGGAATTTTTTGTAAAATATAGATTGAACAATATGCATTATGATGTACATCTATTTCTCCTTTTCGAAACGAGCTAAAGAACGCCGAAATCCGAATTCGAATGGAAAAGTTATGTTTAAAACGGTGATTAAGTCCACAAAAAACAATGCCGTCGGGGTAGCTAAAAAAAACAGATACGTTGACGCCAACAATATGCATTATGATGTACATCTATTTTGCAATTTCCGTTTGCCTCTTCCAGTTCTACGCCGACGACACCGATATTTGACTGTTGGGGTATATCTAGGCCGTCGACATCTTTACTTATTCCTGTAGTGTATTGGCAGATTCTGTGTCCTTCCTTATTGTTGTGTCACACGATTTATGCAACATGTCAATGAGAAAGCATGTGAGATGTGATTTTTCTGTGGTATATATATAGGAGTAAGTGGAAATATGTATTGGGCATAGAGTTGTTTGGTGAATGTGGTCATGACAAGTTTTGACGGGCTGACCTTCTATATAGTTGGATGAGATGGAAAAAGAAGTGAAGTGGGTTGATTCAAAATATCACGGACTCAACTCAGTTGAGAATGTAAAATGAAGTGAAGAACCTATCAGTATTGATTCGACATCATACCCTAGCAGAGGGCTTAGGGCAAAAGTAATTTCTTTCATTCGTAAATGAAAAGGGAGGATTGGGAGGCGTTAGGAAATGTAGCACCACATCCGGTGTGTATTTGGCCATGCGAATAGTTTCTTTGTGGCTCAGCTCCTTGCCTTGCGTAATGATAGATGAGCAGGTATTCAACCTGCCGCAGTACTCCGCCATTCCACAGGCGTCCAATCATTGAGAGTTGCCCGCAACATGGAAAGGATGGCCTAGCGTCCAATCATTGAGAGTGCATACCTGGTGGCGGCGTGCATGGAGAGAACATCGTGTTGAGGTGGCCCTGCACCAAAAACAGCATCAGGTCGACGTACGTGCGTGTGGTAATCTTCATGGCTGGCCGGTTCTCTTTTGCTTGGCTTTCAGTTAAGTGAGTGTGCAGTTGCATAGGCGTTGGACTGTTGCAGCGGACTGGCGCACAAGCAGATTTACTTTTGCTATGCTCTGTTTTGGATAGCTACGGTGAGACAGACATGTCGACACGGTTATTATTCAGGTTAGGATGTGTCAAAGCTTGTCGCATTGATTACAGGGTTCCTCTCCGTGGTTTTTTCTAATTTTCTTTCGGCTATTTTTCATTGGCATAAAGTTTTCTTAAAAATCGGTCGCTTACAATTAAAACAAAATGTTACTGCAAGATTTCTTATGTCAATCAATATTTGGATTGGTTAAGTGACAACTGTGCCATAATTTTTGTTATAAGAAATATTTTCATTATAACATATATGAAGTCGGAGGAAATGATACAATCCGCGGAGGAAATGATACAATCCGCCACCGAGACACCTGGACCGTGTCCTATGGCCCGGGCGAGGGGCCCGCACGCAATGTATGTACATACTCTAACAACGAATGTTGTCCAAGGTGTGCTCTCGGACTTGCACCCGCCATTGTCATATGCACTACTAGGGAAGGCTTGAAATATCAGCAGTCGGTTGTACATAAGAATATCAGCTATACGGAAGAAGTTGTATCCGACCACTAAACATGGTTTTGCTCAAAGAGATGGCAATTAGTAAAGACAGTGACTTTAAGAAAATAAATATGTGTTTGTAATCTCATCAAGAAAATATAAACAAACTTGCCATCTTGGCATGTTTATAAGATCGCAAGATAGAATAAGCATTTGATTATTAATTGTCCTTATTTGTGATATGCATATTCAAGACATGGTAGAATTAGTTGGTGAATGGCTAGTGCAGACTTTGAATCTCCCCTTGAAACGCTTGGGAGATAAATGCTTTACAATATCATATATTTGATCTCTATATACAGAATGTTGGATGTATAACCAAGAGACAATAAATAAATGTGTTTCATAATTAATGTATTTTTATGCTATAATTATGGTCACTGAATATGAGATTCAGAGGAAATCACTACAAGAATGGCATGCTACGCCGATGGCTTTTTGTCGGGGCTGTCAGAGTACATGTGGGGCCGGCGGCAGACATCGAAATAGATATTTTTGAGCTATGCCGGCGGCTGTCAGCATAACTCTCTTTTGATTGCCGACGACATTGCCTTAGACATAGCTCACGCAGAAAAACTGCTTTTGACGTACTCTCCGAACTCGGATTTTGATGTTCTTTTGCTCATTTTCAAGAGGTGAAGGAGATCTACAACATCATTTTAAGCTATATTCTTCAAAAAAAAATCTATGACTATGTACTGACCAAACAATAAAGGGTGAAAACTATCGATGAAAGTTATTAACATTCTGTCTTCTCCCCACTTACGTTGATTTGTGAGACACACTTCCTTTACCATATAAAATACCTATTGAGATTAGTTCATCCTATGATTGACTTGGATTCGCACATTAGATATATTGTAGAATTCCGAGCAAAAGTGTAGGGTTTCGCTCGAAAAAGATTTCCTAGGGGTGACCCTCTACCATACACCCAACACCTTAAACCCAAGGCTATATTTGTTTTCAATGCCATTATGCTACACTGTGCCAAATCTTGGCCCATTCTAACACTGTTTGATCATTTCATGCCCAAGTTTGGCATGTTTCTCCTAGAAAGCCTAGTTTCGACACCTAACTTTCCTGGGGTGACCCTATACCACACACCCAACACCCTAAACCCAGAGATATATTTGTTTGCAATGTCATTTTGCTCCACGCTGCCAAATCTTGGCCAATTCCAGCATGGTTTTATTATTTGATGCTCAAGTTTGACATGTTTCCCCCCCGGAAATCCTAATTTCGACATCTAACTTTCCTAGGGTTGACCCTCTATCATACACCCAACACCCCAAACCCAGGGGTATGTTTGTTTGCAAAGCCATTATGCTCCACTGTGCCAAATCTTGCCCCATTTCGACATGGTTCCATTATTTGATACCCAAGTTTGGCATGTATCATCTAGAAACCACTAGTAAAAAAGTCGGTATTAGAGAGGACTAGAAGAGACAATTTTCCCCGTCAAACTTGGGTATCAGCACTACTAGAAAAAGATTCGTTGTTGAATATTTAGTGTTTTGCCGAGTGTGAAAGCATGGGTAATCGTTAATGGTTTCTATACGCGCAATCTCTAGGAAAATGCATTCGGCAAATACGCGACACTTGACAAAAAATAGGACTCGACAAAATCCATCCATCACGTGTCCATTGTTAATTGTGTAGATAGCTCTGTGACGGTGTGTTGTTGTTTCTGGGGGTGGGCGGTTATTGTCCAAGGACCATCTGACCTAAGGTTGGCATTATTCTACCCCCAATGATCGTCTCCATTGAACATACATGGTTACAAGAAATGTCTTGTTCTTCGTAATTTTGATATATCAGAGTTGAACACTATATATCCCATTCTAGGATAGCTATTTTTTATTCTTTTTTGTATTCTTAGTCACATGTTCAAAACCCTCGCAGTGTTGCAATGCATAGTCACATTCCTAAATCTATGATTTAGTAAGACAAATGGATGCGCTTCCAAAATACACCACTTCGCAGTTATAAATGGACCATCATATCAAGGAACTTAATTTTGTAAAGGCTCCTAACACAAGAAAAAATTAGCTTCATTTAGACTTCTTATTTATGCCACAATATTGTACCATAAAGTAAAGCGAAGAGGAAAAATATTCGTCTACCAAATGAGCATAAAGAAAGATTGATGATCACTGTCCAATATTATGGGATCTCGCTTTGTGTAGGTCTATTGGCAGACTCTGGCGTCCTTCCATAATGTTGTGACACGTGATTTCTGCAACATGCAATTGACAAAGCATGTGAGATGTGATTTTTCTGTGGCATATACATAGGAGTAAGTAGAAATATGGCCAATTCCAGTGAAGGTGGTTATGACAAGTTTTGACGGGCTGACCTCTATATAGTCGAATGAGCTGGAAAAAGAAGTGAAGTGGGGTGATTCAAAATATCACATACTCAACTCAGTTGAGAGGGTAAAATGAAGTGAGGAACCTATCCATATTGATTAGACATCATACCCTTGTAGAGGGCTTAGGGATAAAGTAATTTATTTCATTCGTGATTGAAAAAGGAGGATTGGAAGGCGTTAGGAAATGTAGCACCACATCTCCTGTATTTGGTTGTGGGAATACTTTCTTTCAGGATACTCGGCTCCTTGCTTGCGTAGTGATAGATGAGCGTAGTGATAGATGAGCAGGGAATTAACCTACCGCGGTACTCCACCATTCCACAAGCGTCCAATCATTCAGATTTGCCCTGGTGGAGACGTACCTAGTGGAGACGTGGATAGGGAGGTGTTGCACTGTTGCAGCGGAATGGCGCACAATCAGATTTACTTTTGCTATGCTCTGTTTTAGATCGCTAAGGTGAGGCAGACATGTCGATAGGTATTATTTTCAGCTCAGGATGCATCATAAGGAAGCTTGTCGCATCGATTACAGAACTCATCTTCGTGGTTTTTTTTCTAATTTTCTTTCGGCTATTTTTCATCGGCATAAAGTTTTCTTAAAACTCAGTCGCTTACAGTTTAAACAAAATGTTACTGCAAGATTTATTATGTCAATCAATATTTGGATTGGTTAACTGAGAACTGTGACATAAAAATTTTTATAAGAAATATTTTCATTATAACATAATGAAGTCGGAGGAAATGATACAATCCACCGCCGAGTAACCTGTGCCATGTCCCATGGCACGAGCGTTAATTGCAATGTATGTAGATACTCTAACAACGAATGGTCCAAGGTGTGCTCTCCACATGCACCCGCCACTGTCATATGCACGACTAGGGTAGGCTTGAAATTTCAGGACAACTGTACATAAGAATATAGAAATTGTATCCGAGCATTAAACATGGTTTTGCTCAATAAGATGGCACTTCGAAACTACTTTAAGGAAATCAATATGTCTTGTAATCTCCACAAAAAATATAATCAAAGTTGACCATCTTAGCATGCTTTATACGGCCACATGATAGAATAAACATTTGAGTATCAATCATCCTTATTTGTGATATGCATATTCACGACATGGTAGAATTGGTTGGTGAATGGTTAGTGATCTTTGAATGTCCCCTTGAAATTCTTGAGAGAGAAATGCTTCACAATATCATATATTTGAGCTCTTAATTTATATCCAATACATCACTGTCATTTGAAATGTTAGGATTAACTAATTTATTCGGTGCGAGAGAAATCTTCCATCACAGCCACATGGAGTAAGTGTCATGTAGATGAAAAAAAATACACGATATAGACACTGCGTGACTCTAGGATCTGTTATTATAAGAACTTAAGCTGCAGTTCATCGCATTTCGTTGGTTTTCACATATGATCTTTTGGACCATGAATTGTACACCAACTAACTACAAGATCGTTCAGGTGGTTTCCCGCCCAATCCAGAGGCGTTCGTGACCAACCACAGAATCGGGGTGCTCGCTCACCACATTTTTGGTGTTCGTCGGCTGAAACCAGAACGGATGCCACTCAAACAGAAGCTGGAACACCATAGGTTAGGAAGGCTATGCATGTTCGTACACACCATCGGATAGAAAGGCTAGTTGTCTGGCTAGTCCACATAGGTCTTTCTCATCAACCACACCCCTCTCCATCCTAATAAACCCATTCCCACTGTCCACAAGTTCCCATAACTTAGTACCTCTGCGAGCTATACCGTCCCCCACCACCACGATGCCATGGTTATGTTGCAGTCCCTTGTGAGCAAGCCACCCTTGCAGAACCGAAAGAGGTTGTCCCCTCCATAGACAATGCCGCTAAGAAACTCTTACCTTTGGGATCTATTTCCATCGCATACAAATGCATTTGAGCCAATTTCACAATGGAAGATGTACTTGAGTCGCGTCTTAACTGCATGAAACACAATTAATCAATGTTCAAGATATCGCTTATCGGGAACTTATCGATCAACCTCCGATAAGTGGTAACTTGGCCGATTTATCGGAATATGTGTCGAAATATCGGAATATCGGAATATCGGCCAAAATATCGACCGATTTATCTTATTAGCCAGACACCGATAAGCGATAAATCGGCCGATTTATCAGAATATCGGCCGATATTTGTAACAGAGAATTAATTAATGAGCGCATGAAATGCCAATGAAAATCTCCGTTGCCCAAAAACGGAGTTGGGACATACAGCCCAATCTCAACTTCACAAAGTCCAAGTCGCATATGACACAACTAAAATCTCAAATATATGACGACAATGCAGTTAAGATGTGTCTCAACTATATGTCTCAATTGCATGAAAGATCATGGCTAGATCAACTTACTCATCTCAAATTCCCAAAAGGTGCATCCTAAAGCGCACATAAAACACAACAGATATTGGTTAAGTAAGATTACTATCGTCAGATTTATTATAACATAAGTTAGAGACATGATGTGAAGGCTTGAAGGTTCAACTATATGCCCAAAATATTTACTTCACTGAAGGTCTTATATCTGACCATGTTAATGAAATTCACTAAATATTGTTTCACTTGATATGTTGGGAATTTGGAAACACGATGACTCTAGGAAAATCAAAGTATTTGTAACATCTACGATTGATATAATTTAACATGACCATCTTAGCATTTTAACCGGGTCATATACATCGACTTAGTAAGAACTACTTGTACTTCCGTCGTTTTATTATAGAGTTCTTTTAGAATGGATAGTGCATGTGAGAATTCATTTCTATTATTGAAATGATGTCCTCAATCGTAATCTGCGTATTGACGACATCGTGGAGTTAGTTACTTAGTTGGTGAGTGAGTGCCGGGTATGATTGTTCTCTTAAAAATTCACGGTATCATGTATGTGAGCTCTATATATTCGGCTCATCTGGAACATTCGAAATGTTAAATACAAGTAATATATTTTGTTATCCAGGAGAAACCATGCACCTTCAAGGAAATAATAAGTGTATGCTTTCGTTGTAGGATTGAGAGGTATTGGGAAATACACTGCTACGAAAAAATGATTCATCGTTTATTGAGCTGGAAGATTTGGTATGACTCGGCCATTTGTTTTTAAAACATTTGTGGTTCGGAGTGCATTCAGTAACTATCTTGCAGGATGCATATACGAACCTCCTTAATATTGTTCACATAGACCATTTTTGCTTACTACCGCTGCTGCGCCAGAATTAACTGAAGTGCCCTAGTGACCGAGCTCGCCGGTAGAATTATTTGTTGTGGTGCTGACTTTCTGCGATATGGGGCAGCCATAGAAGCACTTCCCTTTCAAACAACATCTGGACAACTTTTGTCCGAGATGGACTTATGTAGTTCATCAATGCTTGAGCTAGTAGTTACAAAATCCATTAGTTCAACCAGATTCACCTTGCGAAGTCCCTCGCATTTTACATAACATGTGTCTCGTCAAATTTACATTCCTTCCTTGCATGCAACCGAAGAATGGACGTAGAGCATAAAACTATTTTCCCATTCATTTATACTTCGCCATTAAAGAATGGTTGGCTGCAGCGTGTTTTATAGAATGCATGACTTCTCCAAGTTAGGAGGATAGGCTGAAATAACTTTTGCTATGGTGATCTTCGAGTGAAAGCCTTGCACTGAATTATGTCTATATCATCAATGGCGTAATTCTAGGAAACAATTTAACTCAAGGATGCACCATCGAGGAGCCGCTTAATCACCCTCGTAGTTGAGTCTTAGGCTCTTTGGGTGAAAACCTAAGTTTCTCCCTCGGTCAGAGCGACGTTTACGCTGACATCTTTCCATCCCCCTGTGGGCGCGTTGATGAACCAAAAGTGCATAGGGGATATAACATATTTTTTATAAGAAAGAGTGTCGAACCAAACATGGAGAGAAGGTGTAAATGTAGATTTCGGTAAGGTTTTATTCTAAATAATGCAAGACATTTTTATAGGTGGTTTTATAATATGAAGAAATTTAAATAAGAGTACAAATTATAAAGAACAATAGCGAAACAAGTAGTCCAATGATTATTTGAGCTAAGTACAACCCGGCTATGTTACTTATGATGATTAAAATGTTCCTGGGACACATAAGAATATTGTCAAGTCAATTTCAAAAAGTTTCATTCATTAACTTGCATTGTTTTGATAAATTGTGTGGTTGAATCTATGAATGTACTACACTTATTTTATTCGTACATAATTTAGATTAAATCCCTTCCAAGAATCCGCAAATTAAAATAAGAAAGTTATTAAGATAAATTGACAATGAATATAAACAATTAAGATCCTACACTTCTTGATGCAATATATCGTAAATTAGGGTTCAGGTTTTGATAACTCTAGCAACCCTTCATAAGAAAACTGAATACATTATATGTTCTCCTAAGACCATAGAGGTGAAGTTTTACCGCTAAATAAATAACACCACAATTTAAATATCAAAACATTAAAACTAAGTCAACTTTACATGATCACTAGCAACAAGGCTTCTCCCATGTACTCAAGAATTAAAAGAACTACTCACTAGATCATAATCAGAGGGGATGAATATATCTTAAACAATTTCGTTAGTGCATCTACGAGGAGCCTCGAGACCGTTACAAGCCGAGCATGAGCCAATATTACAGCTCGACCATTAACTCGACTTAGTCTGAGCTCGCTCGTATTTTAGAATGAGCTGAGCTGAGTATAACTCGCTCGAACTCGAGTCGTTTGCATCCCTATGAGGAGGGGCTCCATAAGACTGTGTCGCCACGTGGCGGGCTCCTTAAGGCTCATCTTCTAACTTCGGGCTCATTTGGTCCATTAGAATATTTTTATTATCCCCGTATTTATTTAGTTCTGGAAATTGGATATCTCTTAAGGTGTTTTTCCAACTCCTGATTTCTAATGTCCAAGATTTTTTCTCTCCGCTCAAATCATGCAAAATAACATAAAATGACAATATAACTGCATCATAAAGTGAAATATATAATCGAATATGGATTGAATTATGATATTAAGTACTGATATAAAATGGACGTGTCAAACCAGTATTTCTATGTTATCATTTCTTCCAACTGATTTGCTACTCTCAGAAAATGAGGAAAGATAAGCAAGCAGGAAAAAAATGAGGAAAACCGAGCGAATGAGGGCAAAAAAGTAGTAAACCCATTTAATATCTTCTAAATATTAATATACTTTTGTTTATCAAAAAAATGCACTTCTCTAATATATAAAGATTTGTGCTAATAGTTCAACAATTATCGGTTAGTTCAGCGAAATACACCATTTGAAGTCCCTCACATTTTGGAACCTTCTCTCTCTCTCTCTCTCTCTCTCTCTCTCTCTCTCTCTCTCTTTCTCCTTCCTTTCATTTATGAATACAATCAAAGAATGGCGCATTGAGAATGAGAGTAATTTATCATTATTTTAAGCTCCTCCATAGTAAAATTATTAACATAGATGAAACATCATCATAAATTTTATGCATATCAATTGGAAAAAAGCATTTCAGCATTGATTTCATACAAAATTTTGAGCATGAATCATCCAAAAATTCCATAAACTTTTACTACCCAGACCGTGTTCTTATATTTGGACTCCGGGTAAGAGCGCGTCTTCAGGAAAATTTTATTTCAAACAGCTACTCACACAGACCTGAGAACAAGAACTTGCGCGGCCCTTCACCACACCACTTAGTTCAGAATGCAATTCGACGCGATTACAAAGTGGAAGAAAAATAGTTCACGGAGATGAAAACTTCATGCACCACCTTCATCCAATGTCGTGAGGGGGTGCTGCTTTTCCTAATCCTTCATATCTCTAGGGATGCATGGTGAAAGAGAACCCAAAGCTGCTGCTCGGCTACTGGCTCCCGTATCATGGCCTCCGTCACCACTCTCATCCTTCTACTGCATCCTTTATACCACCAAAGGTGATGCTTTCCTTAATGGAGACAGATGGGGCGTAATTTTTTCGCTTGGGCATGTGGAGCATGGAGCTGGGCCGGATGACCCACCATTGATGGCCTCTATAGAGTGGACGAATGGTGGATAATGTGTCGAATGTGGTGTTAGATGTGATCATGCTCTCTACGGATGTGCCTTTTCTTGTTTTTTTCCTTTCAGTTCAATGAGGCGGGATTAGGTCATTTGCCACTGTTTTTTTTATATAATTTTGCACGTGTTTTTCTAAAGGAGTGAACACGGGCTCAGCATCAATTGATAGGTACAACCATTTTCCATGTATTTTTTCACTTAAATGTTGGTTCAAAGTGTCAAATGATAAAAAATCGCTTTCACTGAGAGTATGACTAGGTCATATGCCACATCTCCTCCTTGTCAGCGGCATTTATGCATCGCCGCGGCCCTACACATGAGATGAGTTGTGCCCCTGCCTGTTGCGTTGCACTCCCTGGTCATCATCAAGTCCCTTGCCCGCGCTTCTCGATAACCAGGCTACCCCCACACTGCAGCAAAGAACTTTGAGAAGCGTGACAGGGTGGGGACGCTGCTTCCAGCGAACGGAGCTCGGGGATGGCCTCCGTGCTAGAGTCCACTCGGCAATCATCTCCGGGAAGCCAAAGTTTACATATCATAGTTCCAGAGGGATCGATGGTGTCAAGCAAAAGACGGGGTCCAACAAGTACCCAGTCCAATGAGCACCGTTCTTCATCGGTGAGGCATCTTTCGGAGATTTGATTTCATATCAAATAGAAAGATTTTGTACATGTTGGTAATGTGGTTGTTTATCGGTAGGGAAACATCAGGTAAGAGGACACAGTGTAGTGTGTTTCTCTTGTACTTGTCGTCGGGGATGTGGGATCCTACTTTGCGGAAGTCGTTGCTGTGGAGCATTGGAGGCCTATTCCTCCATCTTTAATTAGTTGAGCGTTGGTTCTCTTACAACCATGTGATCCATGCACATAACATTGATAGGTTTTGCAAATAAAAAAATGTGACGTTCAGGCGTGATGTTATTGGACCAAGACTGCAGTCTTAGAATGTCTTGTTGGATAGATTGGATTTGATCTAACTTTCACAATGGTAAGTTCTTAGTGGATTCCATCTATATGGCACTAGTTCATTCTGTAGTACCGGTAGATAATAATGAAAAATATGGCGCATGAAGATACCATTGAAGATGAAAATCTTTCCATGGTATCTCCGTAAGGGCATTATATTGACTAAGGATAATCTTATCAAGCATAATTTTCATGGGAGTACAAAGTGTGTTTCATATCCTATGGACGAGACAATTAAACACTTATTTTTTGAGTGCGTATTTGCGCATTCTATATGGTCAGCTATCCAAATGGCTTCGAACCTTTATCCTCCAACATAAGTTGCTAATATTTTTGGCAATTGGTTAAATAGAATCGATAAAAGGTTTAAAACTATGTTTAGGGTAGGAGCGCTTGCCGTAATATGGTCGTTCTGGCTGTGTAGAAATGACAAGACTTTTTCTGATAAAAATTTCTCTCGTTTGCAGGTTCTATTCCGATGCACGGGTATTCTCCGTTCCTGGTTTACATTACAGCCGGCGGAGTATCGAGGCCTTCTTATGGAGGCTTGTGTACGTCTGAAAAAAGTGACGAGGGATATTTTTATCCCACATAGATGGCCGCATGATCTACGGATTGCTCCTCCTTAGGCGATAGTTCGATTCGTCCTTATGATTGTAATCAACATGTTGCTACATTCTTTGTTTTACTTTTCGGGTCAAGTCTGTGTGCATCTTGTTATGCAGAAGCCGGGTGTAGTACTTAAAACTTTTAAGTAATAAAATACCCTTTATCAAAAAAAACATTGATAGTTTTCTCGAAATAAACTATTAGGTAATGGGTCTGAAGTTAGTGTTGAGTGTACTTTTTAATGCACACTAGTTCTCATCGATTAAACTTCTACCCAACAAGAGAACTAATTTTGACTTCATTAAGAACAACCAACTCTCACTATGTCACGTCATAAAATTTCAGGCATTTTCGGGAATTTCGTAAGTTTATTAATTATTTTAGAAGGGACTATTTCAGAGTGTCGAGACATCGTAGTAGAATTCATAGACGGGGGTGCCATGAGAATACCGATAGAGATATGAGGGGACGTGATTGTGCGAAGGACAATGACACAGGGTTTTTACCCAGGTTCGGTACGACGCAGTAATGCGGCGTTCCTACTCCTGCAATCTCACTATTCAGGACTAAAGCCTGTGAATACAGATTACAATGTGAGGTTCTATTAGCTGCTCGTCAAGGATCAACCTCTCGGCGAGTTAGCCTGTAGCTTCTTGTCTATCTATCATATCTCCCGTTCGGCTTTATATAATAGCCGGATTAGGGCATACAGAATAGGAAACCTAGAAGACTACGGTAACTGTTAACTTGGAAAGTAAGGAATCCGCCTTGTACTCCAAGCCAGATCACGTGGGCCACGATCCGGGTTCTTCTAGAATCCGGCTTCTGTGCGTCAGCTTACTGGGCCGCCCAATGGACCGTAGTCCACTACCACTTGGGCCACCCGGGTAATCCGGCACTTTGGACTGCCACCTGATATGCCCCTATTCGGTATATATTTGACAGTAGCCCCCAAGAAGGATTAAGACTCTGATTTGCCGTCTTTCGTCAAATGCACACTTTTCGAGAAATACCGGCCTGCAGTCTTGATTCTTCTTTTTCTCCTGAAAGGATGTTATAACGCAAAACTCGGAATTCGGAAAATCCGGCATTGCTTACACGATCCTTCGTGAATGAACTTCCTACGTCAGTGCTTTAATCATGCTGACTTAAGGGCGTTTGGGTTTCAGGCGGGAAACCCGGAAACATATCTCTGACAGATTCTCGCGGGAAACGAGGCGATAGCAATAATCACCCGTCGTTTCATTTCCCGGAATTTCCGGCGAGTGACACGTGTTGATCATCCAACGGTCAAAAGAGCCGTTAGCACGCATCGTGACGGGATTCCGGCTATAAATAGCCGCCTCCGTCCTCCGAGGAAACCTTCCGCTCTCACTTCGCAGCACCATTCTCAGCGCCCAAGTTCGTAACAGAGCAGCTCCCGAGCGTACGCACGAACGCCACCCGAGACCTCACCGGAGAAGCCGGAAACTTCCACGCGCCGCCCATCGATGGCATCCCCAAGCTCCTCACTGACCCGCGCCGTCGCAACAGACATCGATGAAATCATCAATACAATGGATCCATTATTGGATTCACCGATGCACGCCTCCGGCGACAAGCCGGCGAAAGCCGCTGGCGATGCGGCGGGCGAGGGAATTCCTCCCGCCGCCGCGGATCTTGCGGGGTCTTCTTCCGCGCCTCCCCTGCCGTTCGCGCCCGAGATGGCGGAAGAGAAAATCGCTCTCGTCGGAGACGAGCTCGCGGCCGCGGAGGCCGCAGCGTCCGCCGCCGCCGGAGCAGAAGACGAGGCGAAAACTGCCGGCAACTAGAGCACAAGCAGCATTCCGCCATCCCTCCTTCCGACAATGGAGAAGGAGGGGCTCGTGCTGAAGGGGAAATGGCGGATCCCGGAGGACGAATCCGAGCCCGCGCCAAAGGGAGAGGAACGTGTCCTCCTCACTGCCCATTTTTTTTAGAGGTATGGGTTTTCCACCATCCGCCTTTTTTCTCCAAGTCTTAGCCCACTACAACATCCAACCCCACAATCTGCCACCAAACTCCATCCTCTACCTAGCCGGATTTCAGGCCCTTTTCGAGGGATATCTAGGTATAGCACCTAGGTTAGATTTCGGTCTTTATTGCTTTGGGGTTAAGCGGAACTCTTCGGAGGGCGCACTCCCAACTTGTGGGACCATATCCTTTACCCTGCGTAGATTCAGGGAAGACTGGTTCCCCAAGATCAAGACATCGGAATCCGTCAAATTCTGGACGGGTTCCTTCTTCTATCATCCTGACGTTCCCTTCCCTGGGAAAACCACCGGGGTTCCACCTTTCTCGAACATCGTTGTTGTTCCCCAAGAAAACTGGGGAACCGAACCAGTTCAAACCCTGCCGCCGGACCTTCTCAGGATCAAGCGGCGCATCGCGAAGCTCGTCGACTCCGATCCGCCTCTAACTGGCATGGACACAGTCCTTTGCTGGTTAGAGAGACGGATTCAGCCTTTGGCTAATCACGGCGCTCGCCTTCTCTGTGATTACACGGGACCCGGCGATGCTATGCAGACAACCAGCAAGGTTTGTTCAGCAAAAGATTTGCGGAAACGCGCAAATCAATTGGTCGCATCCCGCGACCAATATGAAGAAAGCCGGACAATGTACACGGCCTCGAATCCGGCTCCCAAGGTATAATTCTTCGCCTTTTGGGTTTAGATTCTTTTTCGTTTTCTCGGTTTTCGTGTTTTTATCTCAGCTTTTGCCTTCTTAACATATTGCCGAACTTCCTGAGTCGGAACTTGCTTCCGATGCCGAGCTGGAGGCATTACGTGCCACCTTTGCCGGTGGACGTAAGCGCAAGAAGATTTCCACTTCCCAGGAAATCATTGAACTCGACGGGGTTCCCGTCGCCACCTCCAGGTTGGAACATATGGGTTGTTTTACTTTATCGGAATTTTTTCCCTTTTTCTCGGAGTTTTAACTTTCCGGCCTTTCTCGTTTTTAGCCTGCCTCCCTCTACTCTGAAGCCGAAAAGGCTGAAGAGGCACAAAGCTGTGGCCAGCAGAGGCCCACATCCTTCTCCTGCTACTGCTCCAGATACACCGATAGTAGCAACAGAAGAGCACACTGCTGCCCCCAACGTCGAAACCCAGCAGACCGGCCAGCCCATTGTGCCGGAAACGGACACGAGGGAAAGGGCGGTCCCTGAGGTGGGAGGTCCTTCTCGGATAACTGAGGAGGAAATTCCCACCTTCGATAAAGAATTCAAGAATATCAACGAGGGCCTTAGCGCGGCTAGGACTCTTTTTGCTGAGTACGCAAAGGAGTTCACTGAAAACTTGGCAGGTTTACAGCGGATAAGCCAGGTATTATCTCTAGCCCCCAAGCAATAAGTTAAAATGTCTGCTTTTCACGTAATGCTTTCATTATCATGCTTGTTTCTAACTTAAACACGATGTTTCACTTCCATGTTTTAGCAAACCGCTGAAACTATAAACCTGGAAGTTTTCAACAAACTTACCGTCAAGAATAAGGAGGTTAGAAACCTTCTATCTATTCTTGACGTTAAGGATGCAGAGCTGGCATCGTCTCAGCTACGGCTGGAGGAAACAACAGGTATACTTTAATTCTCTGAAGTTCGTTTTCCATAATTTTTTCTAAGTATTTTTTTCCTTGCTTTCCAGCTACTTTGGCGAAAGCCAAGCAAGTTGCTGAAGATGCCGGCAACGCCGAGAACCTCCGTCGGGAGAACTTGGACCTTCATAAGGATCTTATGAAGGTTCAGAAGAATCTGGAGGCCAGCAATCTGGCTCTTGGTATTGCTCAATCCAAGGCCTCCCAACAAGCTGACAAGGACAAGGCCACTATCCAAGATTTCGAGAACGCCTTGACCCTGCGCCTGGAGGAATGCTCCGAGATGGACAAGATCCTCGGTAAGTTATCAACTTTTACCGGATTTTCCATATTTTAATTCCTTTCTCTACTTTTTCACTAACCCTTCGGTTGTTTTGTCTGAAAAAACAGGAGATAACCCAGAACTTACTCGGATTGAAAAAATCCGAGCTTTTGGGAAGGTATTCACCGCGATCAAGGTTGCGGGAATGTTTCTCATCAACAGATACCTTCCCGCAAAGTCTGGGGAACTCTCGGAAGTTGAAAAACTTCCGGGAGCCATCGTAGAGATTGCGGATGCCAAGGAGTCCACCTTGCACTCCGCGGCCTAGGGTGGTGCACGCATGGCTTTAGGGCTTATGCGTATGCATTACCCCAGTGCCAAATCTTGGCGCGTGGCGTCCGGTATCCCTCTTGGATATTCGGAGACCCAGCGGACCACCATATTTGATGAAATCAAGGGTCACGCCACCAAGATCGCCTCTATGGTAAATATCGCCATCACCTATCCGGAAGAAGAGATTCCAGAAGCCCCCGAGGATGACAGCAGTGAAGAAGACTCGGATGCTTGAAGAATTCTCCCTGCCCTGGATAGGAGAAATAGGAAATAGGAGCATTACTGCACTTTACAATGTAATTTTTATTGTAATGCTTCTATTCTTTTGTATGAACAAGTACTCCGCCTTTTGCAGTTAATTTTTATGAAATCCTTTGCAAATTTTCTGGGTTTTATATTCCTTTATCTTCTAAGTTCTCTGGTTTATGTGCTTTAACTGTCCTTAGTGTTTGAAATGGCTCAATAGTACTTTAATCTTCATGCCAAGTTACTGGGTAAAACCAATCAGTTTAAACTTGGAAACATGGATCATACTAAACGCAATTTTACTTACTAGCTCCAGTGACCCAGCACATAGACAATCAGATAATGCTTAGAGAATAATAAGGAATTTTTTGAATGAAGCTCAGGCACAATCCGAGTTTCCTTTAACCTTTAGTAGGCTGAAAATCATTCAGTTTTTAAACGCCGAGCACGCAGGCACAATTCGGTTTAACATTGAGTATTTTGTAAGATCATTGGGAAATAGATAAGGCGGAATCATGTTTTGCACTATAATAAACTTGTAAAAACATGGATGTAAGAATTCCGACAACTTTATTTCATGATCTCAAAGATGTTTACATAGAAATTGAACTAAGTATAGAAGGGACGTAACTGCTGGATACTCCAGGGCCTCTTTGTCTCTCCTAGTTCGGCATCTATCTTTCTCTTTCTTTTGCGATTCGGCTTGTGAGGATGGTCCTACGTATCCCGAATATCTACAAGGTAGTATGATCCATTTTTCATAGCTTTGTTGATGACGAATGGTCCTTCCCATACTGGGGCCAATTTGTGCTTTCTTTGCTGCACCAATCTTAGCACTAGGTCACCTTATTTAAAAGAACGATGCCTGATTTTCCGACTATGGTAACATCGTAAACCTTGCTGGTAAATGGCGGATCTTTGAAGCACAAGCTCTCGTTCCTCTTCTAAGATATCGACGGCATCCTGTCGTGCTTTTTCGGCATCCGAGTCGTCGAAATCCTGCACTCTTGGGCTATCATGGATCATGTCCGTTCGAAGAATTGCTTCTGCGCCATAAACTAGGAAAAACGGGGTTTGCCCGGTTGACCTGTTTGGTGTTGTTCGAATACTCGAAAGCACGGAAGGTAGCTCTTCTACCCATGCTCCAGCTGCTCTATGAAGAGGAGATTCGAGTCTTTGGCGTATTCCTTGTAAGATTGAGCTATTTATTCTTTCAACATGTCCGTTGGATTGCGGGTGTGCCACAGATGTGAGATCTAGGCGAATTCCCGTTTGTTGGCAATATTTTGCCAACTCTCCAATGGAGAAATTTGTCCCGTTGTCGGTTATTATGCTGTGTGGAACGCCGTATCTCATGACTATGTCAATGATGAAGTTTCTGGCAGTTACACCGTCAAGTTTTTTGATGGGTTTAGCCTCCACCCACTTGGTATATTTATCCACAGCTACTAGTAGATGAGTGAGTCCGCCTCGTGCAGTTTTGAATGGTCCCATCATATCTACCCCCAGACCGCAAACGGCCATGTAATGGGGATAGTTTTGAGTGCTTGGGCTGGCATATTAGTCTGCTTGGCGTAATACTGACACCCTGCACATGTATTTACTATGTGCTCAGCGTCTGTCTTGGCTGTTAGCCAGAAAAACCCGGCGCGGAATGCTTTTTTGACTATGCTTTTTGATTGAGCATGATGTCCGCAATCTCCGGCATGGATTTCTTGCAGGATTTCTCGCCCTTCTTCTGGTGAATTACATCGCAGAAAAATTTCGGAAGTACTGCGTTTATACAGGCAATTGTTAATTACCGTGTATCCTTTGCATCGACGCTGAATCTGTCTCTGCAAGACTTCGTCTGCTCCATCCGGGTAATTCTGATCAACTAAGAAGTTTAAATATGGGATTGTCCAATCCGGGTTAATGAGCATGACTTCAATTGACTCGGAAGCCAGAGGATAATCAACATCTCCACCTTTTATCGATGGTTCGTACAAATGTTGGACGAATACACCTGGTGGTAGGATTTTTACCCTTTCTAATCCCATGCGGGCTAACGCATCCGCGTTCCAATTTTCCTCCCTTTTAACATGGAACACTTCGAATCCGAAGAAACAGATGGCAAATTCGTCCACCGTTCTCCGGTATTCGGCCATTATAGGGCTTTTGGCATCCCAAGTTTGGTTGAGCTGGTGTTGTACCAAATCTGAGTCGCCATAGCATAAATTGCATTTGACACCTATTTCCTTTGCGATATGCAAGCCGTGAAGCAGAGCTTCGTATTCTGCCACATTATTACTAGCGTTGAAGTGTATTTGTAATACATACTCCATTGTATCTCCTTTAGGGGATTTTAGGACTACACCAGGTCCAGCGCCCTCTTTCATCTTGGATCCGTCAAAGTGCATGATCCAGTACTCGGACTCCGGCATTGGTGTTTTTTCCATTGCTTCCGTCCAGTCGGCAACAAAATCTGCCAGAACCTAGGATTTTATTGCCGTCCTAGGCTGATACTTAATGTCGAATGCTGCTAGCTCGATGCCCCATTTGGCTACTCGGCCAGTCGCCTCCGCATTGTTTATTATATCCCCTAGTGGTGCTTTGCATACCACTATTATGGAATGTCCCTGGAAATAATGGAGAAGTTTTCTAGATGCGAAAAATACGCCATATGCCAGTTTTTGGTAGTGTGGATATCTTTGTTTGGACTCGGAGAAAACTTCACTTACATAATATACCGGATGCTGATCGGGTATGCTTTGTTCGTCTTTCTTCCTTTCCACAACAATTACTGCACTAATAACCCGGTTTGTAGCCGTGAGGTACAATAGCATAGGTTCTTCGTCTTTTGGGGATGCCAAAATCGGAGCTTTCATCAAAGTTTTCTTCAACTGGGTTAATGCTGCATCCGCCTCCTCTGTCCACTCGAATTTGTCGGATTTTTTCAATAGCTTATATAGTGGCAAGGCTTTATCCCCCAGCCGGCTAATAAACCTGCTGACGGCTGCAGCGGAACCCGTCAATCTTTGCACATCTTTTACGCACGTAGGCTTGGAGATATTTAAGATTGCTTTGATCTTTTCTGGGTTTACTTCTATTCCTCTGTGAGAAACGATGAAACCCAGAAGTTTTCCTGAGGGAACCCCGAATACGCACTTTAATGGATTTAACTTCATTTTATAAGTGCGCAAATTTTCGAAGGTTTCTCGCAAATCCTCAAGAAGTGTTTTTTTTCCTTGGTGACGACAGCAATGTCGTCCACGTAAACGTGGACATTTTTGCCAATCTGACTATGCAAACACCGTTGCATGCAACGCTGGTAGGTTGCACCTGCGTTCTTCAGGCCAAATGGCATGGTTATGTAATAGTACGTCCCATAGGGGGTTATGAAAGAAGTTTTGATTTGATCTTCCTTTTTCATACGTATTTGATGATACCCGGAATATGCATCCAAAAAGCAAAAAAGCTCAGAGCCTGCAGTGGCATCTATTATTTGATCGATTCGCGGTAACGCAAACCTATCTTTTGGACACAGTTTGTTCAAGCCGGTGTAATCTTATACACATCCTAAGGGTAGTAGTATCTTTCTTCGGGACTAATACTGGATTTGCTGACCATTCAGTATGTATAACTTCCCGGATAAAATCTGCTGCCAAAAGCCGGATAATTTCCTTGCCAACAGCCTTCCGTCTTCTTCCGTCAAATCGACGGAGACCTTGCTTGACGGGTTTAGATTCTGGAATCACCTTGAGTTGATGCTCAGCAAGTTCCCTGGGTACGCCTGGCATGTCCGCTGGACACCAAGCGAAAATATCCCAGTTCTCACGGAGGAACTTGATTGAGCTCGCTTTCCTATTTGTCGGTCATCCCAGTTCCCACTACGACAAATTTTGTCGGATCTTTGGGATCTAGGATTACCTGTCTTGTGTTCTCGGAAGCCTTGAAGCTATCTGCTGGCTTCCGGCTTTCTTTGCCTGCCGGCATTTCTGTCGGCGATACCTCTTTGGCCAGCTCTTTCAACTCTTCCTTTGCTATGACTTTCTCAGCGCAAAGGGCGTTTTCTTTTTCCAGCTCGATATTGCCTCCTCTTGCCCTGATGTCGTCTTCGGCTGCAGCGTGTTCATTGGCGGTTGTGAGCATAGATCCGAGATCTTTGTGCTTTTTTGGAACCAATCATGAACGGTACAAGTCCGGGTTTTAGGCCATTGACGAAAGCATGCATTGCTTGGACGTCAGTTACTCCAGAGCAACTATTCTTCATTGCCGTCCATCTTGAGATGAAATCCACGTATGGTTCGTCCTCAAATTGGGTGCAACGGTTTAGCTAGTTGATGCTATTCGGGCGTTTGTAGGTTCCCCGGAAATGCTAAGTAAATACTCGAGCCATATCATCCCAGCTGTCGACAGTTCTAGAGGGTAATCCATTGATCCAGTCTCTGGCTCCATCCAGTAACATTAGGGGAAGGAACTTTACAGCTTCCAAGTCTGTCCCGTTGTTGATCTGGACGGCTGTATAGTAGTCTGAAAGCCAGGTATCCGGGTTTGTACTACCGGTATATTTTTGGTACGTTGGACCAACTTTGGCAAAGCCAGAGTGCAGGGTTATCCTTCGGATCCTATCTGTGAAGCACTTAGGTCCAAAGTATAAATCATATCTTTCCGCTCTATCCATGTGTGCGGAGTACCTGCCGGCTAAATGGACAGAAGGGGGTCTGGTCCTTTCTTTTCCATTGTGGCGCGAACGCGCTTTTCCGGGATCCTCTCTATTTCGTCTGAGATCATGCCCCTTTGGATGAGGTGGAGTTCTACTCTTGTGTCTTTCCTTATTCCTGGGGGGGTGTCCGGGATCTCTCACGCCTATGAGGTATATCCTGTCTTCCAGCTTTTTCAGCTGGGCGTCTCGGGGGCGGCATTGCTTTTCCGTCATTCCGGTTCTTTTCTTCCCGATCGCGAGGATTAAGTCCATCTTTCGGGAAGTGGGATACGGTTCTAGACGCTTCATCCTTATTGTCGGGATTTTTCTTGTCTTTTCTCGGATCCGCTTTCTTCTCTTTTGAATTGCTTGAATCTCCAGGTTCTTCCGGTCCAGGTGCTCCAGCGGCGCACGTAGCTGTTTTACATAGGGCTGAGTCGTCGTGCAACTTCCCTGATCGCTGCTGCCCCCGCTGTTGTTGTTGCAATGCTTTTCCTAAGAAGGCATACACCCCTTGAAGTTTTTCACCATTGGGGTACATATCATTGTTGAGGATGGCGAACGCTGCTTCCGCATTTTCTGCTGCGGTTTTGTATATTGGTTCGCCTCTGGCATCTTTGCCGTTTACTTGCTTTTGCCAAGATGGGTTGTGAAACCTTTATTTTGGCGGCAGTACTTCCGGTCTTACAATTCCGGGTAACCTTGTAGGTTTAATTCCAGATCTATTCTTTCTCTCGTATTCCTCGATTTCTTCCTTCATGAGTTTGATGTCATCCTGGGTTTTTTGGAGGTGTTCACGAGTTCTGAATAGATGTTGCCGCTGCCTCTGTAGAGCTTGTCTCCTGGCTTCTAACATTTCAGGGGGTTCGTGCAATCCCACTGGTGTTTGCAGTAACTCATGTTCTTCTTGTTCTGTCATTGGCGGAACAAGGATTTCTTTTGTTTTCTTCTCCGCGGGCTTTATTCCGCTTGCATCTCCTACTTCCGGGCTTTCATTGGCTGGATCAGCCGATTTCTTCTTCCGGAGTTTGTACTGGAGCATTTTCGCAGCCTTGTGCTTTTTCTTGGAAGAGGGAAGTTTTTTGGTTGGTTCTTCCTCTGTCAATTATTTGACATCGGGATATCTTGGAGAGGTTTCTCCGTATTCTCTCTCTTCCTCTGGCGGAGGAGTTCTAGGGATTTCCTGGCTGTCGGCATCTGTGTTTTCAGCCGGTTTTGCCATCAGCACTTCATGGAATCCCTCTTGAAGAGATTTAACCTTTCTTTCGAAGGCGTCCTCGTCTTCGTCTTCGGAATCAAAGTTGTCTGATCCGGTTTCTGACTCTAATCTCGCCTCAATGGCGGCTAACACGGAGTCAGCTTCCGAGTTCGTCGTTGTGTTGACGGATGTCGGATCTTCCACCTTAGTTGTGGGTTTGCTGTTTTCTGCCTCCTGCACGGGATTGCCTTCATCTGTGTTTTCGGCGATCTTGGATTGCACCATGCCGATAAAGCGTGATTCACTCATATGTCGGCGATCTGAGCAAAACCCGGCATCGTAGTCATCTTCGACTGGGTATAGGGCGGGTGGGATAAATCTACTTCCACCGCAAAACCCCATGGCCTCTGCAGTTAATCCGATAAAGATGTTTGCAGATCCAACCGGTAATATGCAGGCACTTACCAGATGATTTTGCGCCGGTATGTATGATCCATTGTCGAGGAAGCGTCCGACGTCGTTGTCGAACTCCAGGCTTCCAGCAGTTATGGAACTGCCGATCCCGCCGAGTATCCCAGATCGAAACTTAACGCGTGACGTCGCCGGCCCCACGGTGGGCGCCAACTGTCGAGACATCGTAGTAGAATTCATAGACGAGGGTGCCATGAGACTACCGATAGAGATGTGGGGGGACGTGATTGTGCGAAGGACAATGACACAGGGTTTTTACCTAGGTTCGGTACGACGCAGTAATGCGGCGTTCCTACTCCTGCAATCTCACTATTCAGGACTAAAGCTTGTGAATACATAGTACAATGTGAGGTTCTATTAGCTGCTCGTCAAGGATCAACCTCTCGGCGAGTTAGCCTGTAGCTTCTTGTCTATCTATCATATCTCCCGTCCGGCTTTATATAATAGCCGGATTAGGGCATACAGAATAGGAAACCTAGAAGACTACGGTAACTATTAACTTGGAAAGTAAGGAATCCGCCTTCTACTCCAAGCCAGATCACGTGGGCCGCGATCCGGGTTCTTCTAGAATCCGGCTTCTGTGCGTCAGCTTACTGGGCCGCCCAGTGGACCGTAGTCCACTACCACTTGGGCCACCCGGGTAATCCGGCACTTTGGACTGCCACCTGATATGCCCCTATTCGGTATATATCCGACTCTCAGAGAGTGCATCAAATACATGGATATTGATGGCATTATTGACTATTGCCTAAAAAAGAGCATCTATCTGAGGGATTAATCTGAAGTGCCTCAAATGACATTGTTTTTTAGGCATATTTACATGCCTTCAAAAGTAACCATTTGAGGCACTATTGGTTAGTGACTCACGAAACCATCATTTGAGACACTTACCAAAGTGACTCAAATAGTTTACCTTTCAAGGAACTTTTATATGCCTCAAATAGTCTCCATTTGAGGCACCTTTGATATGTGCTTAAAAACCCGCACTTTCAGGCATGTAACAAAAATGCCTCAAATATGATAAAATGTTTAGGCACTTTCGACATGTCTCTGATAGTTTCCAATAATAGACCTGACAACTAATTACAATATGATTATTTTAGGGCTAGAGATATGATTGTCATCGACGACATCTCCAACGACTCCTTGTCGGCCGATGACGTCTCGATGACAAGTTAGTTGCTTCACTTCACCGCAGTTAAGGGTTAAGAAGTCTGTGATGTCGTTAAGGGTTAGGGGGTCTGTGATATCACTCGATCGTCGACGAATCCTTCCGCACTATGGCACTATGGCACTAGGATCGTGTCATGTACGTATTGTGCTAGAGATACAAAGTAGCAAAATGATCAACTTCGGAGTGATCTAACATTTGTAGTAGAGAAAAAATAATCACAGTTGTACACGATGTATATGAGAATCACGCAGCAGCATCTTCGGACTCCATTGATTTAATCCAATTAATTAGTGCCATGTGCTACCGTTACTTCTTTTTCTTTCCTTCTTTGTGAAAAGAAGAGGAATCCGAATTGAGCAAGGTAAAAAAAAGAGATGGATATGGTTTGGTTTTGTACGTGTGTGATTCCTTCATATGGTTGCCAGCAGCAAAGTTCTCCGCCCATCCACAACTACCTGCAAGTATCTGGTAATTTCCCCTCCTTAAAACTTATTTTATATCATTTGAACTTGGATATGTCGGTTGTGTGTGTTTGATTAAACCAAACAATTGAAATGGTTTACCTCTTAATCAGTGTGTGTATTCATTCAACTCTGCTTTGGGGATAATTTTTTCCCACGACGTGTTTGTTCTAATGCGTATACACACCATTGATGTGTATGTATGTTTGTTCTCTGCTAGGTATCGCGTAAATGTTAGGCAAGTACACCGACGAACTATACCTCGGTTTAATGTACAAGGACCTCTACCATTTAAATCATGTACTCCTGCAGATTTTTTTTAAAAAAAACTCTTTAAGCTCCACTTTAATGGCTTAACCTTTCCACGTAGTCGGTGGCTCCACGGATGAATGTTGTTTTACTTTGCATTTTGACAGCGTGGCAGTCTGCAGCAAACACAAAGCCATCATCGTCTCTCCAGAGCGCTACCAAGCTACTGACATCAGTACTGCTGGCATCAAAACTTAATTTCTCCAATCTCACTCTCTGCTTGGTCCAGGAACAAATCAATTCCTTCTGGAAATACGTTGGATCTGTTCAATATTACACCATCTCTCTTTACACCAACGGACCCAGAAGAAGAAATAAATGGAGAATACACGGTGGACGATTGACGAGGACGAGCTCATGGACTCCTTTGGCGGCGAGGAGCTGGAGCCAGGGCGCGAGCTGGGCCTGGTAGCCTGATAGGCGTTCATGTGGCTGCAGGTCCGTTAGTGGGTATATTAGTGGGTCGATTTTTTTAACCCTCTTAACAAAAATTCATTCCACCAAAGAAAAGTGTTCTAAAAGAGATGTAATTTGGGGAATATATCCAGTGGTACAACACCTCGTATGATACCATGAAACAACTACTCAAAACTCAAATTAATAGGTCTCGAACTATTCCGAAAAATGATGTGGTTGTTTACAAGATATGTGTCTACATTATCTAATATTTTCAGAACCAAATCGGAAATACACGCGGAGAAACAAAAAAAGACAAGTTTCTATCTGAATAGTGTCATTTTGTGATTTTGTCCTTTGTGACACTATTTATATGTTGGATTTTTCTTTTTCTTTTTTCCTTTACATGTATTTCGAATCTGGTTAGACAAATTTTAGGGATTGCAAGAGCACATCTAGTGAACGTCTACAAACTTTTGTCACAATTATTGGTAACTCGTATAAAGGTGTGTTTACTATAACTAGATATGCTCTCAATTGTTTTGTCTGCCTGGAATAGTGGAATCGTGTGTGCTTGATGTACTCTTTTTAGGATGTGAAAAATGATACTCTTTTTTCACGGCTAACATTGAAAATATATTAACCGAAAGCACGACCACGTAGAACACTATATCGATTGGAACCTAAGAAAACTTAAAGATGCATCAAAGACTTGTCCTTGCATACCAGAGGAGAAAACGGAGAAACGTAAAGCAGTAAGAGAGTGATTCAGACAGAACTGTAGAGTTGTGGCCAAAGAGTTGTGCCTCTTTGTATCATGTACTGAGCCAACTCATTTTTTCAGATTCAATACTATTTATTCATATTTACTGAAAAATAATTAATATACGACAAGCTATACTATCATGTACAAAGCACCTGTATGCTATTCTCCAGAAAAAAAAAACACATGTATGCTACGTTGCAAGAGACAGAATTATCGAACCTGGGTACAAGTGAATCCAAGAAAAAAAGAATTTTCAAAATGGTCAAAAAATATGTGATTCTTTTTTGCGCTCAAAGACAATCATGTATTCTACTCGCGTAGAAAAAATTGGTCAAAATAATGATATGTCAGTGGTCAAGCCATTTAAAGGATTGCAAAAGCAATTGCACATGACTAGCTAGTTTAACTCACAGATTGTGACAGAACAACTCACAATCATACAATAATGAGTTAATGACAATGCGGATGCATGGCAAGAGAATCAATTTGAATTTTTCACCTATTACGCTCACATGACAGCAAGCAAATCAAATCGGGGCATTTGTAGTTTTGCACTGAATTCATTAAATTATTCATTGTACTGCCCAACTGAGCATTTGTACGGTGAATCGTAAATAAAGAATGCTCTGTGGTTAAAACTTAAAACAACATGGTGGTAAGTTCCACTGACGAATATAGATAGAACAAGCGATGCTACGGATAACTGTCTTGACAGAGTTCAGTGTGTAACTGCGAGAAAAAGGATCCCTATATGCATTCTGGCACCATCCTCCTTCTATACCCTTTGAAAATGGAGCCGTAGACCTGTTTCCTCAGTCTATGTACTACTCGTGTAGAGCGGGTGAACTTGATCAATCTGCAGCTTCCGTGATGAGCTCCTTGAGAACGTACTTCAGGCCGTTCATCTTCTTCCGGGCTCTCTGCAAAGCATTTTTCATGAATAAGGGCTTACCTTCTGATTGATATGTGCATCCCCCATGGGATTTAGAGACAGTGTTAATTTGCCTTACCTTCTGAACCTGCGCGATTTTGATTTCAGCATCCTTGAGCTGAGAACCGACTGTTTTCTCGGCTTGTTGGAGGAGCTCCTTGTGTGACGCTTCTGTCAATGCAAATCATGAAAGAACACCATGGTTCAGAGGTAATTAATTCAGGTGGTAGCCAACGGTTAGAATAAACAGAGCATTTAAATAGATTATTTTGGAGTGGCTGTATGAAGTATGATGAATCAGTCCATTTGCTTCTTATGAATGATAACAATAAGCTGAACACAATAATTACTACTTCAGTGGCTGATGTTTCTTATGATCATGTGACAATGCAGATTGGGCAGTCATTCTTTTAAACTAAAAACTGTGTGAGGAGTTAACCATATTATTCAGCAATAAACTTCATACATGCAGGAAACAACTATGGAATCATATATAGTTGAAATGTCTGGATCGGTTATATGAAATAAAGTTTCCAGTCTATATTAAGAAGAATGATCCAATTGTGATACTTCACGAGGCTCCGTTTTGACAAAGGTTAAACATGATTCCACAATTTTGGAAGTTGGTGCAGTATCCATTTTTAATAAGCAGAGTCCAAAAAAGTAAATGATTCTTTCCATTGCGCAAGTGCAAGGTTTGAAGTTAAACTTACTCTGCTTGTCAGCCACTCCCTTAAGTTCTTCATGATAGGCTTCAAAATCCTCAAGAGAGTTCTTGCAACGAAGCAACTGCTGATTTAACTCCTCCTTGAACTTCTCATGAAGAACCCTTAACTGTTCTTGGTGCTCTAAAACCAGATGACAGAATGCCAGGTAATATTATGTCATTTGAGTTGTTAACTTTATTCAAGAGAAACTGCTCGAGGCATGCAGGAAAACAAGGTAAAGGATCAGAATTGACAAGAGGAATCACGCCACAACTATGGCTATGAAGCAAAGAGGTGACTAGCTTGGTCAAACGTCTTGTGGTCTGGCCAAGTGTGGCATGGTTAGTGTTGGGCTGTGTATGTGCTGTGTGTATAAGTGGCCCACTGGCCCCCATGTGTGTGTATATAGATGAATCTGTACCTAGCAGTGAATAGTGAACCGAATCCAGAAATTTCCACACAAGACTAAAGTTAGTACTGTGTAAACAGCTCCAAACCTCCGTATATTACAGTAAACAGTCCAAACGGTGGCAGACAATAAATGACAAAGAATCAAGCCATATTGGGTAACTGCAGGCATACTAAAAAAAATGGCACATTAGATTTTCTCAAATTAATATTTCATGGAACTGATTTTTAGATTGCATGCTTCACTATTCAGATGATGAGAGAGATTCAGGAATAATAATATTAGGATCCGACATTGTTCAACCTATCTTTTTGGGTCTTTTATATGCATCTGACATTCAGCCTATGTTATTTCAATTTTGCAATTCTTTGTTCAAGCATAAGATTGTGCAAATTGCTCGAGCTGAATAATCCAAATAGGTGAAGCATGAGTAGCACCATGGATCAACACACCAGCACATCACATCTTTATAGGTTAACTGCTTTCTGAATGAATTCTGACTAATTGGTCCCATTGTCATAAACTCACGATTCACAGCAGATTAATGCCTACAATGACATAACATAAGATGTACCTTCAAATGTTAATTCTAGTCGCTTTCTTTTCGATTTTCCTGCATTTACCAGCTTATCCCTGAAAGCACAGTTAAATGTGATGCATCAAATACAGCTGCACCTCTAGTATATGTATACTTCTGTAATATGCCTATATACTATTCAGTGTTCATATGTGGGTAGATTAGTTTCTTGGTAGCACTGGTAAGAGATCTTACATATCATCCTGCATCTGCACCTCAACCCCCTGGAGGTGCTGACGTATTATCTCTCCACTAGCTGCCAGTATCTCAGAACTTTTATTGGTTGTTTCAGATTTGATCTTAGTTTGGAACCTTCCCAGCACCACCAGTAACTGATCAAAAGCCCTGGTTGCAAACGAAAATTAAATAGGTCCAACAAAAAATATCAGTTATGTATTTACTAATAAAACCAAAAGCGGACCTGGTTAGGTAGTCATCTGGCCATTGCCCTGGTTCTTGGTCTGACATTATAGTTTCCTGTGTTCCTGAATAAATTATGAAGGACATATTAGCGATGCACTGCAACTGTTAAATGAACACAAGGTAAGCAAATTTACCATAAGTGGCAATAGGAATAGGCGAAGGTAAGCGCCTTTTGCATCTTTTGCCCTCTTTTAGATGTGATTTCTTATCCAGATTTTTAAGAGGAGATTTCTCAGGGTTCTCTTCATCTGAAAGCCATTTGCGAGATTTATATCCTGCAAACGAAGAACTAACTATAAATAAGTAATACAACACAGATAAGTACTTTGGGATATATGACATACTGTAATTTACAGATCTCAAACTACATGTGGGAAAAGATCTTAACTCACTTTATTTGTTTTCTAGGACTGTATTGGTCAACATTAGCAAAGATACTAATAAAAACACATTTAACTAGCATGCATGCACATGAAATATATGCCACATGTTGCTTCTATTCCATCTGAATGACTTCCCGTGAGCAAGCACTTCATAAAATAATAAAAAGTGGGTGTAGCTTGTGAGCATACCAGCAACAACAAGTCGTTATGGCGAGCCTTAACCCTAAAGCCACAATAGGACTATGGAGGCTGGCACCCGATAGTGATTGATCAATAGTACGATTGCTATGAAAATTTATTCAAATATAGCTGATGCAATACTATTGGAGGCTAGGGTCCTAATGTTTAACCGGTCTACTTTTTTGCAGGAAAAGGACAGGAGCTGTGCCAATACTATTTAACTAGTAATAGATATATAGAGAAATTGCTCAATTCATTTATGAATACATAGAGAAGAATGTTTTTCCTAGAGTATTACTGTCCTCGTGCAGAAGAGGGGTGATACTCTGTAAACTAACAGTCACCTTTGTTCTATAGATTACCACTAAATCCAAAAGGAACAAAACATACTCTAGGAAACTATTGTTTTGCCTGTATAAAATGCATGGAAAATTGCAATGTTGGTATTCAGACCTCTCTGAAAGGTTGGAATAGAAATTTGAGCCTCTTCATCTTCAGTTGGCAAATTTGGTGAAAGGTATGGTTGTTTTTTGTTCTCCCTTTCTTCTGGAGAATTAGGAGATTCACTGCCAGGCAACTCATCAGTTTTATCCTTTTCGTCCTGGAAATCAGAAATTCATTGTTATGTGACAAATAGATACTACCCCGTTAATCTGTTACAGAGTATAAAAAAAATTTAATAAGACTGGGGAGTGTTTTAGAGATTTGAAGCCTACCAATGGCTCAGACCCTGGATCAGAAGCATATGAACTTGATCTTGACCTGTTCACACTTCTTGGATATTTGGGGCTGTATGTGTCATCATCTAGCATTTTACTTCTTGGGTGGTAGCCATTTACATTAGTTGCAAAAGTAGGACTTGCAAAGTCATCTTGCATGCCTCTGAATCTGTCTGCCACTGGACTGGTAAACTTCTCTCCAAGTTTACCATTTATCTGAGGACTTACCTCATGATCCCATGGGTACATTTTTGGTTCAGGTGATGGACTAGCAAGTTTACCATTTATCTGAGGACTTACCTCATGATCCCATGGGTACATTTTTTGTTCAGGTGATGGGCTAGCAGCACAAGATGGTGGCGAGTTCAAATTATTTCCTGCCACTGTGTGTGCCTGAGGGCTTCTGACTGAAGCTTTGCTCAAATTAGCATTCTCCTTCCGAGGTAGCGATGAAGAATAATTTTCCTTGCTCTTTGATGAAATATTATGAGAAGAGACCTTATCTTCACCCTCTTTCAGTGTTGTGGCTAACTTTTTCGACATCCGCGTCCTCCGGGGCACAACTTTAGCCATTCCATTCAGCTGTT
The DNA here is from genome assembly GCA_028641055.1 of Alopecurus myosuroides. Taxonomy (NCBI): domain Eukaryota; kingdom Viridiplantae; phylum Streptophyta; class Magnoliopsida; order Poales; family Poaceae; genus Alopecurus; species Alopecurus myosuroides. Next base: position 503,674,859 of record CM054059.1, read on the forward strand.
TCTCCCTTGTAGGGCTTCTAGAACGGCTCTCAGCAGTTTTTCCAGTTCGGGACAAGGAAGAAAAGGAGGCGGTTTTCTCTCCCTTATTCTCTGATGGTGCATTTCTAAAAGGTAGCTGTCCTTCCCTATCATCCTGTGTGGTCTTGTCGGAAATCCTGTCAGACTTCTTAAGCTCTACTTTAGCCTTCCTATTGGAGCTCCTAAGATTTCTCAAGTTGCCAGAGTTATTATTTGCAGCTTCCCCCACTGTTTTGGGTGTGCATTTCTCATTGAAAGCAAACACATTATCCAGTGTTTTCTGGTTGGGAGCAGAACGTGAAGTAGATAATGGTTTCTTTGCACTCTGGCTCTTATCCTGCTGCTTGGAGGCTGCTGGTGCTTTCTTGCGTCCCAGTGTGCGAGTAACAGGCCTTACTGCAACTACTTGTGGAGTATCAGAATCTGACTCAATGTGATCAGAGGACGGTTTACTCTTCGTGTAGCTAGCTGTTTGACAGTTCAGCGGATCAGGTGTCTTGATACTATCAGGAAAACGTGACGTGTAAACCTTCTTGATCCCTGAAGATGGACCATTCACGGTTTGCCTTTTAGGTTGGTCAGGTGTCTCAATATCTTCAGGGTTCGCTGAAGCAACAGCCTGCTTGGTTTGTGAATTACCACCAAGAATCTCCCACAACTTTGACCTGAGCACTTCGCTGTTGGGCTTGGTTTTATCTGCAGATTCCGCTGCGCGTTTTCCTTCTGAGCTCACAAAGGGTGCCTTTTCTGGCTGACCAAGCTGGCTGCCTTGCTCTTTTCTTGTTCCAAAGGAAAAGGTTCCCGTTTGCTTACTAGCAACAGGATCATCAGGTTGTGATGGAGAAACCTTAACAGGAACAGCTTCAGGTACCTCTGTAGCAGATCCACCATGGTTTGCAGCTTCTTGTGAGACCCGGACTGAAGCAGTAGGAACTCTAGGGGGCCAAGATCTTCCGTCAGTTCTCTGAGACAAGTTCCTCTCAAATGCAGGGGCACTAGCAGCATCTATGTCTCTTGATACAGAACCTGCCTTTGGAATTGGGATGCCAATTGAGACCTTCCGAAATTTACCAGATGGGTACTGGCTGCTGGTCAAACTCCAACGATCACTTGAGGTAGCCTAGACACACCATAGTGCACGAGTTGTTAAAATAGTAGTATGAAAAGAAGAGCTGGAGCTGAAATAGGAAGCACAACTTAGAAGTTTGGAGAGGAACTGCTACTCACTTTCTGAATGCTTGGCTGCACAATGTCCATTGTCACAGCTTCTGGAATAATAATATACCAAAATAAGTTGAGTTAAAGCTGATAAAAAAGAGAGGCAAGTGTATTAGTAAGGTTCCACCAATGTTAAATCATCTTTCAGAATCAAATTCAGGCTTCACGGACGTGTAAACAGAATAGTTGCAAAGACGCAATGCCAAGAAAACATTCTTGTAGGGGAAAAAATTGGTGGCATATGAGCAAAGGAGGGGAAATGGTTTGAGGGGAAAACACGGAATTGGTAATAGTTGCATTGCAGAGTTGGCACAGGAGCAAGGAGCACTAATGATACCTTAAATACATGACAGAATAAAATAGGAGATGCATTCTTTCGTTATGTTTTTTTATGGAGATACAGCATGTATGCCTGACAGAATTTCGAAAATGTAACACAGAAATGATACCTTAAATACATGACAGAATAAAATAGGAGATGCATTCTTTCGTTATGTTTTTTTATGGAGATACAGCATGTATGCCTGACAGAATTTCGAAAATGTAACACAGAAATGCACAAAATATTCTTGTCAGACGCAACTTATATCGCAAGTCTGAGTTGCTATGGTGACTGAAATCTGAAACTACACAGTAGCAAAGACCGTAAACTGATTCTCAGTGGGGAATATGAGTTCAGTTCAGTACTGAACTGTGTCAAATAGAACAGACTGCAGGAAGTAAGATCGAGTCCAATCAGCCTACTACTACTAGGACCAGCCCATTGCAAACACAAATACTGTCAAATTAGTGAACGTAACAGTTGCAGCTATATCATAGAGCACCAAAACAGAAGGGTGGTCTCGGCATTCAGAGCAGAGATGGTCTTCCACGATGTAAAATTACTTACTCGCCCAAATACAAAGGGAGAAGGCATGATCTCTGACGGTAACCAGTTGAATTAACCGAGCAAACCCTAGCGGAATCACAAGGCACGGGCAAGTATTCGCCATAGATCGCGTGCAAACGAGGCGAAATTACAAGGTATCGATCACGAAGCGGGCGTCCAGTTTCAACCCTAGAACCTCGCGTGCGGGTGACCGGAATGCACGAACCGAGCCAATTGAGGTGGGGAATCGGAGTCCGTACCTTTGGTTTCGAGGATCTGCGGCGACGCCTCGGAAGTCGTGACGAATCTACCGCGGAACCGCCGCGAGGGACTCCTCCGAACGCCGCGCCGTCCCAAGCCGAGCTGGTCCAAAGACGGGAGAGGAGATGATGAGACACCGCAGCGGGAAGTAGAAACGGAGCGGGGGGCGAGCGAGGAATACAGGAGGGGTTCGTGCGGATCTGGTACCGACGGTCGAGAAGGAGAGAAGAACCTCACCTTCACCGCCCCTCGCCGGCGTTGCGTCCCCCGGTGCCGGTGGCCGCGCGCTCAGGGACTTCCCTTGGAATTCCTCTCCTCTCCTGGAGAACTCCGCGGCGGAAAAGGGATGAAATGGGAAGGCCTGGGAGTGGGCGGGGTTTTCGAAATTTTGGGGGTGGCCGGCGGGGATTTTTGGTGACCAACGTGTGGGACACGCCTGCGTGGCCCAATGTCACTGGAAGAAAGAGAACGCGCGTTTTCGGAGGAGGGTGGGGAACCCTTGTGAAATGCACGAGATCAGATACGCATGGCCCCACCATCTGGATCCACTTTTCTCTTCGTCAGCTCATCTGTCCCACGTTTTCACCGGTAGCACAACTGGCTAGCCTAGCGGGTCCATTTTGACTTTTATTTTTCCTTTTTTACAGAAAAGTCTTTTCACAAAAAGTTCATACAACCGACACAACACAGAGAAGGGGGCGAGAAGTAGACAATAACTCGTTGGGGGCAACAGCACAAGTAAGGCCAAAGTTAACTACAACGACATGCAAGGAAAACATAGGAGGGAGGAGGGTTAGTGGAGAAGGGCGGGCGGAGGCAAAGGTCCCCTCCATCCGCGGGGCTCAGCTCGAAGATGATGTGGAGATCCGCCGCGCAGACACCACCAAGTCCAATATGTCGTCCAGCTGAGTCATGTCCCGATTTCTACACAACGAGTGCCGTTGTTGAGAAAAAAGCGAGACATTTGAACGCCGAATCAGCAGCACGTCGAAAAAAGATCCGTTCTATCACCATCTTATTTTCAATCGTCCAAAGAATCCATATCATCCCGGCAACATCGGCGGCGCTACGTGTATTCATGGGTATTCACTTGAATACCCGAGAATCTGACAAGAAAAAAATTAATACATGTCGCACGTCCGGCCCAGTCCATACCAGCAAAGCAGCAACGCTCGGTCGCATCACTAGCACGCGAAACGCCCATCGCTCGCACGCCTCGCCACCAAATCCCGGAGCCGCTCCAACCTAGCTACTCCGCCCCTGCATGGCGCGCGGCGGCCGGCCGTCCCCCTCTTCTGTCTTCACCCAGGCTGATGTGCTGCTCCGCCCCACTCCTCGGCCAGTCAGTCTTCAGCCCCGCCCAGTCGCCCACCGGAGGAGCGGCATCAGCGCGGAGCAGGACGGCGCGCGCCCCACCCCGGCTGCGGAGCTGCTCCGCCGGAGTCCGCCCCCGCCCAGCATCGACTGTCGCGGTGCCGCCCAGTTCCAGACCGGTACGACACCACCCCATTTTACTCTTTTAGGCAGTTTTTTTTCTATTTAAGTGATGTGTGGTTGGATATGTGTTGATTTGATCGTCCTTGTAGCTTGTACTAGCAAAAGTAGATCTAATTGTAGATGCAAGTTTGTAATTTCCTGAATTTTCATTGTAGATGAAGAAGAATAGTGGGGCTGGTAGTAGCATATTTGCTTTGTGGGAAAAGGCTGCAAAAGCAAAAAAAAAAAAGACAGATGAAACCTGCACACCAGATCAGAAAATAGCTCCATCGATGTTCAGCTTGAGAACAATTTGCAACATGGTGATATTATCAATCTCTTCCAAAAAGGCGACCACACAGTTATATTGTAAGATAGCGTCAATTTATATCAATCAAAAGGTACTAAACTATTTATGTATTCTTAGTTGATTGGAAATAATTTCTTATGGTCAAATATATCGAATAATTGCTACCGTTCGTACTGGTTTGTTCATCTATTCCATTTAGAGCAAAAAAAAATTACAATGAATACCCAGCCACCAAATCCTGGAGCCACCACTGCCCGGCAAAGACAACCCAGAAGAGGCGACGACCCCTCCCGGTCCTCCTCGCCTGGAGTTTCAGGAATTCGCCAAGGTCCAAGGCCCACCACTCGGGACCCAGACCTTCATAGACGAAATTACATAGGAACCGGGTCGTGGTGCATGTGAACAAACTATGGGTCTCCGTCTCTGGAACCCCACAAAGTGGACACATGCCATCCCCGGGCCCTTGACGCTTTCGCACTTCCATCCCCCGACGGGAGGCGGTTACGCAGTAACTGGCAAACAAAAATCTTGATCTTCGGAGGGAGGGGCGATTTCCATAGCTTGGAGAGACACATCTGCCCCTGTCCGAGAAAGAGGCTGCGGTATGCAGACTTAACCGAGAACAACCCTGGCGGCGCTAGACGCCCCGACACTATATCCGTACCTCCATCTAAGGAACCCGATAGCGTGTCTCTAAGCTTATTCCATGCTACCACTTCTGCCGCCCCAAATGTCCTTCGGAACGAGATGTTCCAAATTCCATTAGGCGCGGCGTCCGTAATCAGTAGCAGAGGGTCTGAGAAAATCGCAAAAGACAAGAATAGACAAGCTGAAGCTGTCTATCCCCGAGCCACGTATCCACCCAAAAAGGGTGGATCGCCCATTCCCAACGGTAAACCGTGCACCCTTACGGATCTCATACTTGATGGATTGGATGGAGCGCCGGAATTGGGACCCCTCCCGGCGCTCGCCGGACAGCAGAGGGCAACCCCTTAGGTATTTCTCTTTGATAAGTTGGAGCCAAAGCCCTCCATCATCCTGCAGGATACGCCGAACCCATCTGAGCATGAGAGCAGTGCTCGTCTTACATGAAGCTAAGATCCCTATGCGCCCAAAGTCTTTGGGGGGGCACATACATGGGGCCACTAAACCATGTGGTACTTCTGTTGGCCATTGGACGCCGACCAGGAAAAACGTGATAGCTCCTTATCAAAAGCCTTATGGGCCCCTTCCGGAAGAAGGTAGAGGCTCTTCATATATATGGGTAAGCTTGAGAGGCATGAATCAATGAGAACGGATTTTCTCCCCTTAGAGGTGAACCTACCGCGCTAGGGATCAATCTTCGTCCTGACCCGCTCCATTAGAGGCTCAAGGTCCCGCATCAAGATTTTGGAATCCCCAAGAAGAACCCCTAGATATTCAAACAGGAAGGCGGACAACTTATAGTTGAAGTTATCCGTAATCCGTTGTTGTTCATCTGGAGGAAATCCCAAGACTACTACCTCACTCTTATCAAAGTTTATTTTGAGGCCCGACATAGCCTCAAAGCACAGGATGATGAACTTTAAATTGCAGATATCCATCTCAGAGCCCTCCATCATAATCATCGTGTCATCCGCATACTGCAGGTGGGTCGCCCTCCTCTCGAGATAAGGTGACCGACCACTCCTGAGATGTGGCATGTCTCCTTAGCCAAGTCCAGGATAGTCGCAGGGGAGTCTACTGCCAGGTTGAATAGGATGGGGGATATAGGATCCCCGGAAGATCTAAAATAAGATACCATCTCCACATTTATATTAATCGCCATGTTAACGCTCATAACGATCTTCATAATCCAGCAGATGACAAGGTTATCAAACCCCCGGCGTTCGAGGACTTGGCATAGAAACGCCCAGTCCAAACGATCATATGTCTTCTGGAAGTCCAGCTTTAGGAACACATCCTTAAGGTGTCTAACGTTCACACTTCATGAACAATATCATCAAGCGCCAGGATCTCGTCATGGATATATAGTCTCTTGGTAAAGGCGAACTGCTAGGGGTGGGTTAACCGTTGCACCACCGGGGTTAACCGAATCGTGCACACTTTGGCGAAGATGCGTTGGACGACATTAATCACCATGATCGGTCTAAACTGGCAAATATCTAAAGCCCCGCCAACTTGGGGATTAGAGTGATCACGCCAAAATTCAAGTGTGGCATAACCAATGTCCCAATGTAGAATTCTTGGGGCGACCTATCATATATGAACCGTGCTATATGTACGGCCGGTCACCCGTCCGATGGCCGTAGCAGTAGGACGCACTCTGTGGGTCTCCGATGGATCCAGAGCATCTCCACTCGTGTCCTTAAAGCCACCTAATTTCATTCCCGTCTGGATCGTCCCCAACAAGCCCACTCGCGTCCCCAATGAGACTTCCGGACCGGACACACCCCAGTTTCTGTCCAAAAATCTCAACCCAACCCCGCCTCCACGGCGCGGTACGAGGCCGCCTTCCATAGCCTCCAAACGCATCGGATGAACTGCTTGGACGGCCCTGGCCCGGCACCCCCCGCCGGCGAGTACAAATGCCATGGGTGCACAGCGTTCTGGTCACAGCCGGGGCGCACCCTGGCATATGTGATGGCGCACATTGACGCCGACGACCAGCCCCGCCTCTCGTGGCCGGCGTCCAAACTGTGGGAGCTGAGGCGCACGGTGGCGATGCCCTCCTCCTCCCGCTCCTCCTCCTCCTACTCGTCCGCGGGAGGCTCCTCGCTCCGCTACACGTGGTCGCATCTGCGTGTCCCCAAGCCGGAGTTGCGCTCCTCGACGCACCACTCTAGCGCCATCTTTATCGGTGATGGCACCCAGTCCGCGCCGCGCAGCTGAAGAAGCTAAAGCTTGAGGTGAAGAAGGAGGCGCCCTCCTCCATCTATGCCAAATGCTGGCCCTCCAGGTCGTCCGGCTTAAACGAATCCTACAACACGCCAAGTGGTGTCGGACCACGTCGTGCGCGCGTGGTGCTTCGTCGACCATGCGCAGATGATCGGGGTGCCCATCATCGACTTGGACGACACTGGCGACTTCTACTCGGCGGCCAACGATGAAGAGGTGGGGCCGAGCAACCGTCCGCCCTCTCGAGGCGAGGATGGCAGAAACAACGGCGCGTACAACGTCAAGGAGGAGGATTTCAACGTGTTATACCAGTGAACACGTTGTCCTTAGCTTAAATTTAACTATTTCAGTTTAAATTTTGTTCAAATCATGTAAAATATCCGAATGAAATTTAAGTTTTTTTTTCTGTTTGGGGCCACGAGTGGGGGGCAGCGAACTGCAGCTTCCTGTCTGGACAGTCCCCAAAGTGCTCCTCCCGGCACCGATCCAGACGCCATTTGGGGGCGCCTAGTGGAGATTCTCTTAGAGAAACAACGTGAACCGACGGATCAAGATGTCGGACAAGGATCAAACATGGAACGTCGTAGGCATACTAATTTTGATCATAAATTTCAACGGAGAAAGAACTCAAATTAAGAAGTTGTGGCACAATCAAGGCCACTGGCACAGGGTGTAGAGAGGAGATGTCTCGCTCCCGAGCTTCCACCTATGGGCGTGATGTTGCTGATGTGATCACACGTTTGTTGGGTTACACCAAGGTGAAAGGTATGATGTAGTCTAGCAGAAATTTCCCCCAATTGTGGAATCAGGTTTTATCGACCAGTAGGACTTCGAAGACTTGGAGAAGCTTGCTTGTTATCTGATGCATCAACAGGCTTAGAACCTGCACACAACACATAAACTCTCTCTTGTCCCAACTTTCTGGAAGGTTGTCAGTCTTTCGGTCTTGCTGAAACTAGAGAATTAAACGTATAGAGTAATAAAACGCAATAAAAGTAAAAATGGTACAACAAAGAAACAATAATGAAAGTGATTAAAAGAAGGTTTTATCAATGAGAAAAATAGTACTGGGGTCATAGTTTCACTAGTGGTATCTCTCCAAAAAAGACATACATGTTGGGTGAACAAATTATAGCTGGATAATTGACAAATCATGAACGTATAACAATATTATTATGACGAGATATAGCTCACGGGTTCTAACATTATATGTATTACGTTAAGATAAATAGACCGATATCCAGCATGCACCTATTACTAATAGTCCACCTTGAGAAAGCTATCCAGCAAATCTCGAGGGTATTAAGTTGCAGCAACAAAGTGATTACTTTGTGTGCAACAGACAAACACATTAAGAACAAATACGTAATGTAAGCAGTGGTTATCATCCGTAGACAAAAGCACCGATGTTTTCTCCCTAGTGGCAACAACACATCCCCCATCCTTCATGTTTCTGCCACTCGAGCACAGATATAAGGGAGGCATGAACCCACTATCTAGCTTATAAACCCTCTCTTGGAGGTGAAAACAACTACGTGGCCAAGTTAATCATAAAAACGGGAGAGCATTACAAGAAAATATTAAAACTCTCTCAAAATATAAGTGAAACATGTCAAATTGACATGAACAAAATAATCATAATCTTACGGTTCATCGGATCCAGCAAACACAACATGCACAGTTACATAACGATGGTCTCTATCATGTGCGGCAGCTGAGGGCGTGTGGACAAGAATTCGTTGGGAGACTCCAAGAGGAAGGTATGATGAGTACAATAGCAATATTTTCCCTCAGAAAGAAAGCAAGGTTTAATTTGACCAATAGGAGAAATAAATCACTTCTGAAGGTTGTATACAACAGATGTTGACAGGGCGCACTACCAGGCTCAGCAGCAACATGAAATCTGCACACAACACAACCAAAATACTTTACCCCAACGAAACAGTGTCAATCTCACCGTTTTGCTGAAAACAAAGGATTAGACGTATAGTGTGGAAAATGGTGTTTGTTTGAAGTGAAAGAAATGAGAACAATGGTTGCAGTGGAAAAGAACAGTGTAAAAGAATGGACTGGGGTGCATAGTTCACTAGTGGTCTCTCTCCATAAAAGATAAATAACATGCTGGGTAAACATATTACAGCTGGGCAATTGAAAAAATAGATGTTGCACAGTAGTGCATATACATGACATGATGATTACTATGATATTCATTTGGGCATTACAACATGATATATAGACCGTAATTCAACTGCATCTATGACTAATAATCCACCCTCAGGACACGTCATCCGAGCAAACTTTGGGTATTAAGTTGCAAGCAACATATTATTGCATTAAGTAAAGTGTGTAATGTAAATAATTGAATTATCCTTAGACAAATCATTGTTGTTTTATCCCTAGTGGAAACATCACATCCACAATCTTAAAACTTATTGTCACTCTCCCAGATAACTGGAGGCATGAACCCAACTATCGAACATAAATACCCCCCCTTGGAATTACAAGCATTAACTTGGCCAGAACATCTACTAGTAACGGAGAGCATGCAAGATCACAAATAATATATAAAAGATAGATCTATAATCAACTTGATATATCATTCAATATTCATCGGATCCCAGTAAACACAACCTTTAGCATTACAAATAGATGATCTTGATCATGTTAGGAAGCTCACAAAATCTAAACATGTTGGCATAAATAGGAGAATACAACCATCTAGCTACTGCTATGGACCCGTAGTCCAAGGATGAACCACTCACGCATCACTCCGGAGGCAGGCATGGTGATGTAGAGCACTCCGGTGATGATTTCCCCTCCCGGCAAGGTGCCGAGGACAGCTTCAGAACCCTCCCGAACTAGGGTTGACTACGACGGCGGTTACAGAACTTTTCATGGATGGAGGCTCGGGGGTTTTCCCGAGAAAGACTTTATATAGGCGAAAGGGCGATTTCGGTGGGCGCCCGAGGGGCCCACACCACGTGGCCGCGTGGCCAGGGGTGCGCCACACTATAGTGTGGCCGCCTTGGAGTCCTCCTCTATGTCTCCTCCGGACTGCGTGTACGTGACAGAAAAATAGGACCCTGGGATTTTGTTTCATCCAATTCCGAGAATATTTCCAGAACAACTTTTCTGAAACCAAAAACATCAGAAAACAGGAACTGACGCTGTGGCATCTTGTCGATAGGTTAGTCCTAGAAAATTCATAAAAATGATATAAAGTGTATAGAAAACATGTAGCAGTTGGCATAATAACAACATGTAACATAAGAAATAGTAGATACGTTGGAGACGTATCAGCAGCTCATGAGACTCTAAACATGGAGGCATAGCGGAGAGAGTTACCATCTAGCTACTTCTATGGACCCGTAGTCTCGAGATGAACTACTCATGCATCATCATGGAGGCAAGCATGGCGATGTAGAGGCCTTCGATGACGATTACCCTCCAGAAGGGTGTCAGAATAGGGCAGCATAAGACCTAGGTTGGACTTTCGAGGTGACGGCGCCTCTCTGTATGTTTCATGGAAAATAACTCCATCCCCAAACTTTTTAGATTTGAGGGAAACTTATAGGCGAAGATGCGGCATGAGGCGGTGGCCAGGGCGCCTAGGGGGCCACCAGGAGAGGCCTAGGGTAGGGAACATCCTGAGGGAAATTTGATGTTGTCCGACAAACCTCTATGCTTGGAGGCCCAACATAGTCTACAAGAGTAGTAACATGTAGTAGACGTCACGCTCGTGAGGTCATAAAGCCCTTTTTTGTTTTTATAATTTTTATTTTAGTTTATTTTTTGTTACCAGCTCATTACTGTTTAGTTTATTTGGAAATCCAAAAATATTACTTTAATTACATTCCTATTCTTATTTAAAAACCCAAAAATATTAGTATGGCAACCAAGAAGCTTGGGGGGTTTGCTACTCCCAATGATGATTATTTACGTGCACCCGTCACTCAATCTGATGTTGTTGCGGAGAACTATGAAATTAAATATAATGTTCTAAACTTGATTCAACATAACCAATTTAGTGGTTCAGCTCCCAAGGATGCAGGTATGCACTTAAACACCTTCAATGAATTATGTGATATGATGAGTATGAAGTATGTTTATCCAAATCTAGTCAAGCTACGTTTATTTCCTTTCTCTTTTGAGTGGAAAAGAAAATAAATAATGGTTATTAGTATTGCCAAGAGACACTATTATGTCTTGGAAAACTTATTCATGACTAAATATTTTCCACCTCCTAATACTATGTAACTACGTTATATTATTACGGGGTTCAAGCAAGAACATCGTGAGCCACTAGCGCTTGCATGGGAATGTACGAAAGACTATGTTAGGAACTGTCCTAACCATGGAATCAAGGAATGGTTAATACTTCATTTATTTTATAATGAAATCAACCCAATGTCAAATCTATGCTTGATACAACTGCAGGAGGAATTTTTATGGAAAAAGAAATTAAAGTAGCAAATAAGCTACTCAATGGCATGCAAGACAACCATCCTTGTTGGAGATATGCCCTAGAGGCAAATAAATGATGGGTATTTATTGTCATATCTCATTAAGTTTATAATAAGTTTTACATAATGATATAACTATATTAAAAGGAAATGTTAATACATGTGTGGTATGTAAACAACCAGAGTCCCTAGTGAGTCTCTATACTAACTAGCTCGTTGGTCAATCGATGATCGAGGGTTTCACAATTATGTGACATTTATGTCAGTTGACAATGAGGTTATTTCATAGGGTGAATGAGATGATGGACATACCCAACACAAGTATTACAACACGATCGTGCCACGAAGTTCACCGTTGCAGTATAGGAAATATATTATCATAATCCTTAGACCGTGAGATCATATTTAATCACTATCACCGGAGGCTGCTTAGATTTCATCAACCGTCACACCGTAACATGATGATCATAAAGGTGTACATTAGGTATTCCAAAGGGATGGGTTGCGGTCTATGCATAAAGAGCGGGATTTTTTTTATTAGCATGACGAAGAGATATTCTGAGCCCACTCGGTGAGATTACATCCATAAAGTTGTGTAGCGTATGACTAGGTCATAAGGATGGAAGATCACGGTAACATGTTAAACAGCTTTTGTCGGTGATGAGATTGAACATGGCATGGAGATTTCAACGATCAGATCTCGGACAAGACATGTAGCAAAGAGAACAAAAGGAATAGGTGTCTTTTTTATGGTTTAGCGACATTTATTTGTGGAATGCACATGGGTCATTATGGGCAACCAGTTCCCACTAATTCTCATTGGTCGGAGAGGGATCTCGACCATATCTGGAGTATTCTCGAACCGTAGGGAACACACTTAAGGATTTGAAGACGCTCGAAGATCGTTTTGGAATCATCGTAATTGAAGAAGTAAAGAGAAAGGAAATTGTAAGGGTTTCGGCGAAGACTGGAGGAAGTTCGGAATGGTCCAGAAGGAGTTCCGGAGGCACGGGACCTAATAATATGTAAATATATTAATTAATTAATTAAATATATCTATATGTAATTCAATAAAATATAAAAGGTTTGGGGCCCTCCTGAAGGAGATCCCGTGAGGTGGAAGCCGCCCCCCTTGATGGGCTCTAAGGCCCATGCGGCTATGGGATGGTGTAGCTAAGGCCTAGGGTTGGTCGTGGCCCCTTCCCCCTTTTCCCTTTTGTTTAGTCCCACATGGGGGGAGCCAAGGGGAAGGGCACCCCCCTTTCCCCTATATGAATAAAGGCATATTGAGTATTTAGAATATCAATTAATTCACCCATTGAGGCATCCCTCTCCACGCACTTCCATCTCTCCCTCTCGCGGAATCCGTGGTCCCAAGTTAGGTTGCGCACATGAAAGGCCACTTCACCCCGGCACGACGTCATGCTATGGGAATTCCATCCAGAAGATCTACTTCTGCAATCTCTGTTGGATCGGAGAGACCAAGAGTCGTCGTGAAGCACCATACGTGTGTAAGTACTCGGGGGGTGCTGCACTTGAGGCGCCAGGACCATCGTCGTTGCACCAAGTACATCACCAACACGCCAAGTTCTACACGACCTTGAGGTCGGCTATATCGTCTTACTCAACAACGCTTGTGTGGGAGCGTGATATCCCACAAGTATAGGGGATCGTGTGTAGCCTTTTCGATAAGTAAGAGTGTCGAATCCAACGAGGAGCTAAAGGTAGGATAAATATTCTCCCAAGGTCAATCAACCACTGATACAACTCTACACACACTAAATGTTTGCATTATCTAGGAAATAAAACTAGAGCAATAATACGGTTATGAGAGATAGCTTTGCAAGATAATAAATACAAGAAAGTAAATGTTAGTGCTGCAGCAATAAAGTATACTAAGTAAACATAAACTAACAGTACCATGAGCGTGGAAAAGTGGTCGTAATTGTGGTGGCTTTGTCCAAAATTAATTAGTAAAGATATCGGGTTCATTGTCTTTGATGCAGTTTTCTATGTGGGAGAGGCACTAACAAGCTCTCACTATCCAATGGTTGCAAGTACTTATTGTTGGAACTTTAGCAAACATCCATAACTACTATAAGATACATTAAGGTAAAAATACCCAACCATAGCCTTAAGTTAATGGTCATGTTACTCCCATACGTGCAACTAACCGGTTTGAGTCCTTAGGTTTCTGTCACTCCGATAGAACTACGACCCTTCCTTTGCACATACTACTAACCCTATGGTGTTGATCCAAGCGCGCACGAGTATAATGGACACCAAAGGACAGTACCATATCAACATACAACTCTAATGAACCAAATACATTCAACCAAGCAATCAAAAGACAAATAAAATACACAAACATGACATAGATCATAGGATAAATATTATAGCATCAAACACCATGTCTACATAGGACGGTACAGAGGTTTGTAGGAGGATGAACCACTGAATACAAGGAGGAGATGATGATGGAGGTGTTGGTGAAGGCGGCATCATGGCAGAGAGGATGGAGAAGGGGCACGGGAGGTGCACGACGGCGCCAGCGGCCGTCGGCGGCGCAGGGGGCTCCTCCTGCGCCGGACGACCATTATGGGGGAGAGCCGCCCCTTAGCCCCCTTCCTCCATGGCTTCTTGGTGTTGTAGATGATCCCTCCCCCATGGAGATGGGACCATGGAGGAGGCAAAATTCGTGACTTTTGGTGGCTGCCTGATGGTGCAGATCTTGCACTCATTGGGAGACCCCAAGAGGAGGGTGTGATGATCACGGCGATAGGAAGTTTTCCCCTTAGTTAAGAACCAGGGTTATCAATCCAGTAGGAGAAGGAGGACCTTCAGAAGGTTGATGCCACTGAAGGTGGTGCTGGCGCTTCACCGGTGTGAGCAACAACGTGGAACCTGCACACAACTCAACCAAAATACTTTGTCCCAACGGTACAGTGAGGTTGTCAATCTCACCGGTCTTGCTGAAAACAAAGATTAGACGTATAGTGTGGAAAACAGTGTATGCTTGCAGAAAGTAGAGAAAGCAGAAAATTGTTGTGGTTTGTTTAACAGTGTGGAAAATGGACCGGGGTTCATAGGTTCACTAGTGGTGTCTCTCCATAAAAGATAGCATGCTGGGTAAACAAATTACAGTTGGGGAATTGACAAATAAAGGTTGCACCGTAGTGCACAATATAACATGATGATTACTATGATATTTAGTGCGGGCATTACAACAAGATACATAGACCGACATCCATCTGCATCTATGACTAATAATCCACCCTCAGGTTATCATCAGAACCCCTTAGGTATTAATTTGCAAGCAACAGATAATTGCATTAAACAAAGTGTGTAATGTAAGCAATGATTATGCACGCGTGCACTCTCACCGTTGTTTTCTCCCTAATGACAACAACACGTTCTCCCCCTTCACGTTTCTGTCACTCGAGCAAGGCAACAAGGAGGCATGAACCTACTATCAAGTATAAATACTCCCTCTTGGAGTCACTAGAAACTACTTGGCCAGAGCAACCACTAGCAACGGAAAGCTGCAAGATCACAAATAACATATGCAATAAAGACTATAATCAACTTGGCATAAGGTCAATATTCATCGGATCCCAGCAAACACAGCATATAGAATTACATAAGATCGATCTCGATCATGATAGGCAGCTTACGAGATCTAAACATGGAGGCATATGAGGAGGAGACAACCATCTAGCTACTGCTATGGACCCGTAGTCCAGAGATGAACTACTCACGTGTCACTCCGGAGGCAGGCATGGTGATGTAGAAGCCTCCGGTGATGATTTCCTCTCCGGCAGGGTGCTGGAAAACAGCTCCAGAACCCTCCTGATCTAGGGTTGACGGTGACGGCGGCTGCGGAACTTTTTGGGGATTTTGATCAGGTACTTAGGGTTTTCCATTCGGGTGGCTTAAATAGGCGAAAGGGCAAAGGCGGTGGAGCTCCAGGGGCCCCACACCCCTAGCTGGCGCGGCCAGGGGGACCCGCGCCAGCCCATGGTGTGGTCCCTCTTCGACTCCTCTTCGGTCTTCTGGATGCTTCCAGGGAAAATAGAACTTCCGGGCTTCAAATTTTCCAATTCCGAGAATATTTCCATAACAACTTTTCTGAAACTAAAATCATCAGAAAACAGGGAACTGGCTCTGGGCATCTTGTTAATAGGTTAGTCCCAGAAAACGTATGAAAATGACATAAATAAGGGAGAAAACATTTAGCAATTGGCATAATATAATCATGGAGCATCAGAAATTAGGGATACATTTATGACGTATCAAGCATCCCCAAGCTTAGTTCCTACTCGTCCTCGAGGAGGTAAACGATAAAACAATAATTTCTGAGGTGACATGCTACTAACATAAACTTGATCAATCTAATGTAAAAGCATATGCACGCTGAGATCATAAAACTTTAAACATAGGCATAAGAAATAAAAGTTTAATAATAAAGCATAGCAATTACTTTGCATCACGAATAGTAACTCAAATAAAGGATCATGAATAATAACGCAAAGAAAGGTAAACGTTTGTTTCAGGTATAGAGGAAGCATGGCAAAGTGGTATTTCGATAGTTCTTAAGAGTGGGACAAAACATAAATGCCAGGACACTTTCAAAGTTCAAGAGGAAGACAAGAACAAATAATTTAAGAACAAATGATAACATATCATGAAGTAATTATTAATGTTCATGGGACAAATGCACATAAAACTCAGAATGGCAAAAATGCTCTCTCAACTGTGCATAAAGTTAGAAGATGGAGACTCAACATAAAAGCAAAAGAAAGGCCCTTCGCAGAGGGAAGCAGGGATCAACTCATGTGCTAGAGCTTTTTATTTTATAAAAAAGAGGTATTAAAAGTTTGACATTTGTGGAGTAATGTCTATATTTTAGGAGAGGTGTATGCTAGTGTCAACGAATGGTAAATAGACAATACAGTACGTCACAAGCCAACTGGATTCACAAGAGCGGCTCCCATGGTGAAGGACGCAACTGGTGTAGAAGGTCATTCATCTTTCTCTTTTGTTTACACAATTATGCTTTGACCGATATGATCAGGGGCAAAAATAGTGAAGAGAATTTGTTTGTATTATTTGGTGCTGGGCACCCCGCTGCCAGCTCTTCTATCATTTGGATAAGCGGATAAAGCCACTAGTCCAGGGTGTGAAATCCAATCAACAAGTGAGATAAAGATTCTTTATTGACGTCCTCATGAGCAAAAACAAGAACACAAAACAGGAATAATTTTGAAGGTTTTAAAGGTAACACATGAGCAATTTACTTTGGAATGGCAGTTAAATACCACATGTAGGTAGATATGGTGGACACAATGGGAAAAACATTGGTTTAAGGGAGTTTGGATGCACGAGTAGAGCTCATACTCAGTACAGGTGGAGGCTAGCAAAAGACTGGGAGCGACAAATCAAGAGAGCATAAGAGCCATAATCATGATAGCGACATAAGCATCATTAATTAAAACATAAGCAGTATCACAAGTTCAAAAACTAAGTGGTCATGGAGGCTATTCATGACTGGTTTGCAGTCATAAACATGGTGTGAGCATGCGCCAAGTCAACCAAATAAAACATTCAAAAGAGAATACCATATATTGATGCTTTACTATGACAAGAACAACTCATGAATCTTTCAACACATATTAAACACTCTCAGGTATTTTAGGATAATCATGCTACTCAATAACCACAAGGATTTAAAACTAAAATAACATTTAGCATGGCATGAAAAAGTTCTAGCCACAGTCTATACAAGCTTCTACTGGTATTGTTATAGATTCTACTTCAAGCAGCAGTTTTCTTTCTCCCAACAAGCACCATACAAAACATGCTTTAACAAAAATACTCTGTATGATGCAACAAGGAAACATGAGATTACTCAAATAAAACTGCTAACAGCTCTGACAGGAGATGCATGCAAAACAGGAGCTAAATAAATGCAGCAGCCAAACAGAGACTAAGAATACAACGTATTCTCATGAAAAAGCGGAGCGTGTCACTCTCCAATAAAAAAATGTTGGGGTCCAACCAAGATTATTATGAAATTAAAAACAAACTGAAAGCAAAAGAAAAAATCAAACTGAAAACAAAAATAAAATACGCTCCAAGTAAAGCACATAAGATGCGAACGAATAAAAGTATAGTTTCACTAGAAGTGACCTGATAATTTGTTGATGAAGAAGGGGATGCCTTGGGCATCCCCAAGCTTAGACGCTTGAGTCTTTTTGGAATTTGCTGGGATGTACCACCGGGGAATCCCCAAGCTTAGGCTTTTCACTCTTCTTGATCACTTCATATCATCCTCTTCTTTTGACCCTTGAAAACTTCCTTCACATCGAAATTCTCACAATCTTCATTAGCAACGTTAGTGCAATTGAAATAATAAACTCACATGGTTCAGTTTCAACACAAGACTAGCAATAAAAAAACACATTAGCTACTTTCACAACTTCTTTTAAAACTCTTTTTCTCAAAAGAACACCAAACGAAAGAGATTAACATGGAAATGCGATAAATGGCAGAAATCTGTCAAAACAGAACAACAGGCAGAGATCGATTTTTTAGAAACTCTTCTGTTTCTCAAATCAAAAAGTGGTCAACGAAGACAAGTTGCGTATATAACTCAGGAATAACCACACACAAAATCAGGAAATTTTGATTTTTCTGTGATTTTTAACGGAATTAACAGTGGACACCAGAAATCTGTTTTCTACGCAGAAACCCGAAATATAGTGTCAACTTTCCACTAGAGGCTTTACTTGGCTCAACAAAAACTCAAAA
The DNA here is from genome assembly GCA_028641055.1 of Alopecurus myosuroides. Lineage (NCBI taxonomy): Eukaryota > Viridiplantae > Streptophyta > Magnoliopsida > Poales > Poaceae > Alopecurus > Alopecurus myosuroides. The sequence goes on from CM054059.1 coordinate 503,693,160, forward strand.
TAAAAGATACATCGGGGTTGCTAAGGAAATAGAAACATCCAGGTGCAAAGCACACCAAAGAAAACAAAGAAAAACAAAATGAAAACAAAGAAATAAAACGGCTTGTCTCCCGGTTGCGCTTTTCTTTAACGCCTTTCAGCTAGGCATAAAAGGGCAACTCAAGTATTTTCAAGTAAAGAAGCATCAACATCATATTTTTCTCTAATAATAGAGTCAAAGGGTAGCTTCATCTTCTTTAGGAAAGTGTTCCAAACCTTTCTTGAGGGGAAGTTGATATTTAATACTCCCCTCTTTCATGTCAATAACAACACCAACAGTTCTAAGAAAAGGTCTTCCCAAAACAATAGGACAAGAAGCATTGCATTCAATGTTCATAAAAGCAAAATAAACAAGGGCAAGGTTATTATTAACCATAATGAGAACATCATCAATTCTACCAAGAGGTTTCTTCTTAGCATTATCAGCAAGATGAACATCCAAATAACAGTGTTCTAGTGGTGGTAAATCAAGAATATCATAGAGCTTTTGAGGCATAACAGAGATACTAGAACCAAGATCGCACAAAGCATTGCAATAAAAATCATTTAATTTTATCTTAATGATAGGCTCCCAACCATCATCTAATTTTCTAGGGATAGAAGTCTCAAGTTTCAACTTTTCTTCCCTAACTTTCATGAGAGCATTAGTAATATGTTTAGTAAAGGCCATATTCATGGCACTAGCATTGGGAATTCTAGCAAGCTTTTGTAAAAACATAATAACTTCAGAGATATTGCAATCATCAAAATCAATATTATTATCATCAAAATAATGGGACCATTATCTCCTACTTCTCCAAAAATTTCAGCACTTTTATTAGAAGTAGTTTCAGCAGTTTGAGGCAATTTAGCACATTTCACCAAAGGAGTAGGGACTTTATCAACACCAACTACTTTACCATTGATAGTAGGAGGTTTACTAGCACTTGGAGCTTCATTTTTACTAGTGGTTGTGATAGTGCAAACTCTAGCAATATTATTCTTTCTAGCCAATTCATCTTCTCTTTCCCACCTAGCATGTAATTCAGCCATCAACCTAACATTATTATCTATTTGAACTTGGATGGCATTGGTTGCAGCAAAGGGATTATCTTCAATGGTTTCAGTTTTAGCAGACATTTTATTAATCAAAGAAAATTATGCCTCTGACAGGGCCGAAATACTATCCTCATCAGTTGAAATTTTACTTTGCAAACCAGAGATTTCTCTATTTAAGTTCCCAATTTGTTGGATAATGGTTCTCAACATAGCAGATTGTTCTTCCATAGTTTTCGTAAACAACCTATTTTGTTCATATTGCATTTGCATAAAGTTCTTAGTTGCCTTTTCAACTTATACAATCCTTTCCTCACTAGGCATTACAGATCTACCATACGAATAACCACCACTATTAGGAGGATAGGGCTTATAATTGTTTCCACCAAAATTATTTCTATAAGGATTGGTGTTAAAATTATTATTTTAAATAAAGTTTACATCAACATGCTCTTCTTGAGCAACCAAAGAGGCTAAAGGAACATTATTACGATCAACTTGAGCTTTGCCATTAACGAGCATAGACAGAATAGCATCAAGCCTTTCACTCAAAGAGGAGGTTTCCTCAACAGAATCTACCTTCTTACCTTGTGGAGCTCTCTCAGTGTGCCACTCTGAATAATTTATCATCATATCATCAAGAAGCTTTGTTGCATTGCCCAAAGTGATGGACATAAAGGTACCTCCAGCAGTTGAATCCAATAAGTTCCTTAAGGGAAAATTCATCCCTGCATAAAAAGTTTGTATAATCATCCAAGTAGTCAGTCCACGAGTGGGACAATTCTTCACCATAGTTTTCATTCTTTCCCACGATTTAGCAACATGTTCATTATCAAATTGTTTAAAATTCATCATTTCACTTCTTAGGGATAGAATCTTAGCAGGAGGATAATATTTTCAATGAAAGCATCTTTACACTTATTCCATGAATCAATACTATTTCTAGGCAAAGATAGCAACCATTCTTTAGCTCTTCCTCTCAAAGAGAAAGGAAATAATTTCAGTTTAATAATATCTCCATCCACATCTTTATATTTTTGCATCTCACATAGTTCAACAAAATTATTAAGATGGGCAGCATCATCATGAGTACTAATACCAGAAAATTGCTCTTTCATCACAAGATTTAATAAAGCAGGTTTGATCTCATAGAAAGCAGCAGTAGGAGCAGGTGGAGCAATAGGTGTGCAAATAAAATCATTGTTGTTTGTGCTAGTGAAGTCATACAACTTAGTATTCTCAGAGGAACTCATTTTAGCAGAATAAAAGCAAGCAAATAAATAACAGTTATGAAGTAAAATAATTTTTTTTGTGTTTTCAATATAGAGAATAAAAACAAGACAATAAACAAAATAAAGAGATTGAGAGTGAGAGACTCCCCTTGCCAGAAGACTTCCTTCTCCCCGGCAACGGCGCCAGAAAAAGTCCTTGATGGTGCAGATCTTGCACTCGTTCGGAGACCCTAAGAGGAGGGTGTGATGAGCACAGCGGTAGGAAGTTTTCCCCTTAGTTAAGAACCAGGGTTATCAATCTAGTAGGGGAAGGAGGACCTTCGGAAGGTTGATGCCACTGACGGTGGTGCTAGCGCTTCACCGGTGTGAGCAACAACGTGGAACCTGCACACAACTCAACCAAAATACTTTTCCCCAATGGTACAGTGAGGTTGTCAATCTCACCGGTCTTGCTGAAAATAAAGATTAGACGCATAGTATGGAAAATAGTGTATGCTTGCAAAAAATAGAGAAAGCAGGAAATTGTTGTGGTTTGTTTAACAGTGTGGAAAATGGACCGGGGTTCATAGGTTCACTAGTGGTGTCTCTCCATAACAGATAGCATGCTGGGTAAACAAATTAAAGCTGGGCAATTGACAAATAAAGGTTGCACCGTAGTGCATAAGATAACATGATGATTACTATGATATTTAGTTCGGGCATTACAACAAGATACATAGACCGACATCCATCTGCATCTATGACTAATAATCCACCCTCAGGTTATCATCCGAACCCCCTTAGGTATTAAGTTGCAAGCAACAGATAATTGCATTAAACAAAGTGTGTAATGTAAGCAATGCTTATGCACGCGGGCACTCTCACCGCTGTTTTCTCCCTAATGGCAACAACACATTCTCCCCCTTCACGTTTCTGTCACTCGAGCAAGGCAACAAGGAGGTATGAACCCACTATCAAGCATAAATACTCCCTCTTGGAGTCACTAGAAACTACTTGGCCAGAGAAACCACTAGCAACGGAAAACATGCAAGATCACAAATAACATATGCAATAAAGACTATAATCAACTTGGCATAAGGTCAATATTCATCGAATCCCAGCAAACACAACATATAGAATTACATAAGATCGATCTCGATCATGATAGGCAGCTCACGAGATCTAAACATGGAGGCATATGAGGAGGAGACAACCATCTAGCTACTTCTATGGACCCGTAGTCCAGGGATGAACTACTCACGCATCACTCCGGAGGCAATCATGGTGATGTAGAAGCCTCTGGTGATGATTTCCTCTCTGGCAGGGTGCCGAAAAACAGCTCCAGAACCCTCGTGATCTAGGGTTGACAGTGACGGCGGCTGCGGAACTTTTTCGGGGATTCTGATCAGGTTCTTAGGGTTTTCCATCCCGGGGGCTTAAATAGGCGAAAGCGCAAAGGCGGTGGAGATCCAGGGGCCCCACACCCCTAGCTAGCGTGGCCAGGGGGCCCGCGCTAGCCCATGGTGTGGGCCCCCTGTTGGCCCTCTTCGACTCCTCTTCGGTCTTCTGGATGCTTCCGGGGAAAATAGGACTTCCGCTTCGAATTTTCCAATTTCGAGAATATTTCCAGAATAACTTTTCTGAAACTAAAACAACAGAAAACAGGTAACTGGCTTTGGGCATCTTGTTAATAGGTTTGTCCCGGAAAACGTATGAAAATGACATAAATAAGGGAGACAACATGTAGCAATTGGCATAATATCATCATGGAGCATCAGAAATTAGGGATACGTTTATGATGTATCACTACCCAAGAATTAGGGTTTTTCCTCTACTGATATGTGATGGGACAATGCTCCTCAGCCCTCTGATGGATGGCCCCTTGATCCAAAGGTTCTTGGGAACCTCTAGAACCTTTCTAGGGACCCCTCTCAGCCCCAAAGTCATGGCTTGGCCGAATCCATCAAATATGGTAAGACTTGGACTCAATCCCGTCACCGATTCCCGTAATCCCGTAATCAGATATATATCCTCCAGTAAAATGGGTCCACGGGTCGCATACGAACTCGGATTGAGATGTTCTTGGTCTTAAATGAAAGGTATGAAAATGGCCAACAACTTTGTAGGAAATTTGATCTTCAGTTGATGTTGTCTTTGGGGGTAAAACTGATGATCTCTAAAAACTGTTGGTGGACAGATTTCAGGAAAGTCAGAGTCCTTTTCCAACAAGTCTCATTTTGTGTTTTCTTGTTAATTCCTACACCTCAAAGAGTAAAACAAGAACATTGTGCACTCTTGCAACTATTATTAGGTTAGTCCAAATAAATCATAAACTTTATATAAAAACAAGTGTCAAAAGCATAATATTAGCATGAAACAATCAAAAATTATAGATACGTTATGGACGTATCAACATCCCCAAGCTTAATTCCTGCTGGTCCTCGAGTAGGTAAATGATAATAAAGTTATTTTTGATTGTAAATGCTATGATAAGGTCCTTTACAATTGCATGATGTATGGATAGTAAAACTTAGCAATCATGTAACCTAATGAAAAGTATCCATGAACTAAGAGCTCATAACATGAAATTTATAAACATCAACAAGATTGTAATGATCATAATAAAGCATGGTAGAGTGGTATCTCGCTTTCCCTTAATTGTGGAGCAAAACATAAATGCCAGGGCACCTCTGAAGTTCAAGGGAAGACTAGAAGTAAAGATATCAGAGATACAAGTATCAAAGTTATACCACAATCAACCGTGCTTTGGGACAAACACATCACACTAAGAATGACAATTATGCTCTCAAGAAGGTGCTCAAAGAATATGGTGGAGACTCAACATAAAAGTAAAAGAAAGGCCCTTCGCGGAGGGAAGCGGAGATCACTCATGTGCTAGAGCTTTTATTTTATTAAACATAGGTATAAAATTTTGACATTCCTCCCATCCATATTACACAAACCATGGCTAACCGAATCCTCGGGTGCCTGCCAACAATCACATACCATGGAGGAGTGTCTATATTTTAAGAGAGGTGTATGCTAGTGTCAACGAATGGTAAATAGAAAATACAGTACGTCACAAGCCAACTAGATTTCACAAAAGCGGCTCCCATATGAAGGATGCATCCGGGTAGAAGGTCATCACTCTTTCTCTTTTGTTTACACAATTATGATTTGACTCATAAATCAGGGCAAAAATAGTGAAGATAATTTGTTTGCATTAATTTGGGGCTAGGCACCCTGCTGCCAGCTCTTCTATCAATTGGATAAGCGAATGAAGCCACTAGTCCAGGGTGTGAAATCCAATCAACAAGTGAGACAAAGATTCTCTATTTACGTCCTCATGAGCAAAAACAAGAACACAAAACATGAGTAATTTTGAAAGTTTTAAAGGTAGCACATGAGAAATTTACTTTGGAGTGGCAGTTAAATACCACATGGGAGTTTATAGTGGACTCTGTGGAATAACTTGGTTTTCAGGGATTTGGAGGCACGAGTAGAGCTCATACTCAGTGCAAGTGAAGGTTAGCAATAGACTGGGAAGCGACAATCAAGAGAGCAATAATTACCATAATCATGTTTGTGACGAAGTAAAATTTACTGAGGCATAAAATTGATACTAGAACTCTGAGGCAAAATAAATCATCGAGGCTTATTGAATTTTTGTTTTCAGTCTTAGCATGCGTGACCATGTGCCAAGTCGATTCAAATGAAACAAACATAGGAGGATACCACAATGCCATACCCTACTATGAATAGGACAATTCATGTTAATATCAAAATGACATAATATACACTATTAGCAAGTTGAAACTAACCATAAGAAAACATAAACTACTAAACAATATCATTTGCACATCATTTTTAAGTTTACTAAACTTTGAAACACCTCTCTAAACAGGAGATAAATAAAAGATATGACGATCAATTTATTAATATAACTCGCGTTTGATGCTACGATAAATAAATAGTAAGATACAGACGCTCCAAGTTTATTCAAGTTTCTATGTTGCTCAAAAACAAAGTTTAAAGGTTTGCAAACCGAGGGGTTGTTCATGAAGAGGGATGCAGAGACATCCCCAAGCTTATGACTTTTGCCATTCTTCAATATTTCTCTTATTGTTGTTCCTTCATTCTCTGTGAAAAACTTCAACACAAAAAATTTCCCCTTCTTTTCTGATATTTTTGTTGATGAAGAAGGGGATGCGATGGGCATCCCCAAGCTTTAACGCTTGTACTTCTTGGATATATCCTGGGGTGACATGGGCATCCCCAAGCTTGAGCTTTTGTCCATTCTTCATCTTCTCGTATCATTCTTCTCTCCCTACATATCAAAACTCACTCCATACAAAACTTCACACAATCTTCATTAGCAACGTTAGTGTAACCAAAATAGTAAATCCACTTTGGTTCAGTTTCAACACAAGTCTAACACCCATTAAAACATTAGATACTTTCACAACTTATTTTAAAGCTCTTCCCCTCAAAAGAACACTAAAAGAAAAAGATTAAGAGGCAAATGCAGAAATCTGTCAAAACAGAACAGCGGGTAAAGATCGATTTTTTCTAAAATATTATGTTCATCAAATCAAAAAGTGAAAAAGTAATTAAAGTTCTATAACAACCTGGGGCATATGCACAAAAAGTTTCAGCTCAATTCGATGTTCTCGCTGAGAGAAATTTTTTTTTGGTGTCAGCACAGAATCTGTTTTAGGACAGCAACTTCCCCAAATCTTACTTCCTCCCTATTAGAGTCTATTCTTGGCACAAAAACAAAATAAAAAGGATAAGAAGAGGTTTCTACAGAGGTAACAACTTCCAAGACTCAAAGAAAACAAAATAAACTGAAAGAAAACAACACGAAAACGGAATAAAACATGGGTTATCTCCCAGGAAGTGCTTTCCTTTAATGTCTTTTAGCTAGGCATGGAAAAAGGAGGGATTCCTTGGGCATACCCAAGATTTGATTATTGTATATTATTGAATATTTAATTGATGTGCACTCGGGAGTTCCCAAGATTGAGCTTTTTATCTTCTCATTTATCTCGTATCACCATCTCTATTGGATCTTAAATACTACATTCACATAAAACTTGACAAAAACTCATTAGTAGGGTTAGTACTCATTAAATAAAATCCACCCATGTTAAAGTTTTGACAATTTTAAATTAAGATTACCTACTGTATACTAACCAATTTATAACATTTATCGATCAAATAAAGATTATAAACATTGAGTATAAGCACAATACAAAATAAGCACGACAATCTGCCAAAACTGAACAGTCTGTAAAAGATGACAGTTAACGAGATATCTACGTTGCTCAAATGAAGAAACTCAAAACTAATGAAAGACAGATAATGATCTCAAGTTTATGCACAAAACATTTCAAGTAAAAATCATATTCTGAGATTTATCACGATTTTTTAAGTGAAGCACAGGAAATCTGTCTAAACGGAATCAATCAGTAAAGATCGAATTATTAGACCTATCTACGTACCTCAAATCAGAAAAAGTACTTCTAATGAAAGAAAGATAATAATCATTAATTTTCACTCAAGAAATTTCAGATCAATATCACTTTCTAGTGATTTTTAAAATTTTCTACGGTGGAGCCCAAAAATCTGTTTCTACGCAGCAAAGTGGTAAACTTGCATCATAAACAAACTATAAGTTATCTATAAATTTTATTTTTATGGTACAAAGGAATATGTATAATATATACACAATATATACAAGTTCTTAACTGAAAATCTTCCATGGAAAGAATTGTTTTGGTTTCATAGGCATGAACACAAGTGTTCAAGGTCGACCCCCACTTAACCATTACCCATCTTTCCGATCACTTTCCTTTTTGAAAACATTTTTAGATACCAAGTACAACTATTTTTTTTGTAATTCGTGTTCCCTATCCATAACTAAAGATAGCAAACAACTTAAAACTGAAGAATAAAACTAATTATAACTGAAAGCATAATTACTTAGAGATAAAGCAAACAAGTGCACACAAGAACATTTACCCCACGCTATTGCTCCCCGGCAACGACGCCAGAAAAGGTCTTGATATCCCACAAGTATAGGGGATCGTGTGTAGCCTTTTCGATAAGTAAGAGTGTCGAACCCAACAAGGAGCTAAAGGTAGGATAAATATTCTCTCAATTTCAATCAACCACTGATACAACTCTACACACACTAAACGTTTGCATTATCCAGGAAATAAAACTAGAGCAATAATACGGGTATGAGAGATAGCTTTGCAAGATAATAAATACAAGAAAGTAAATGTTACTGCTGCAGCAATAAAATATACTAAGTAACCATAAACTAACAGTACCATCAATGTGGAAAAGTGGTCGTAATTGTGGTGGCGTTTTCCAAGATTAATTAGTAAAGATATCAGGTTCATTGTCTTCGATGCAGTTTTCTATGCGGGAGAGGCAAAGCTAACAAGCTCTCACTATCCAATGATTGCAAGTACTTATGGTTGGAATTCTAGCAAACATTCGTAACTACTAGAAGATACATTAAGGTAAAAATACCCAACCATAGCCTTAAGTTAATGGTCCTCTTACTCCCATATGTGCAACTAACCGGTTTGAGTCCTTACGTTTCTGTCACTCCGGCAGAACTACGCCCCTTCCTTTGCACATACTACTAATCCGATGGTGTTGATCCAAGCGCGCACAAATATAATGGACACCAAAGGACAGTACCATATCAACATACAACTCTAATGAACCAAAGACATTTAACCAAGCAATCAAAAGACAAATAAACTACACAAACATGACATAGATCATAGGATAAATATTATAGCATCAAACACCATGTTTACATAGGACGGTATAGAGGTTTGTGGGAGGATGAACCACTGAATACAAGGAGGAGATGATGATCGAGGTGTTGGTGAAGGCGGCATCATGGCAGAGAGGATGGAGAAGGGGAAACACGTGAGGTGCAGGGCGGCGCCGGCGGCCGTCGACGGCGCAGGGGGCTCCTCCTGCGCCGGCCGGCCATCATGGGGGAGCTCCGCCCCTTAGCCCCCTTCCTCTATAGCTTCTTGGTGCTGTAGATGAGCCCTCCCCCATAGAGATGAGACCATGGGGGAGGCAAAATTCGTGGCATTTGGTGGCTGCCCAAGAATTAGGGTTTTCCTCTCCTTATATGTGATGGGGCAATGCTCCCCGGGTCTCCGATGGATGACCCCTTGATCTAAAGGCTCTTGGGCACCTCTAGAACCTTCCTAGGGACCCCTCTCATCACCAAAGTCATAGCTTGGCCGAATCCATCAAATATGGTAAGAGTTGGACTCAATCCCGTCACCGATTCCCATAATCCCGTAATGCGATATATATTCTCCAGTAAAATGGGTCCACAGGTCGCATAGGAACTCGGATTGGGCTGTTCTTGGGCTTAAATGAAAGGTATGGAATTGTCCAACAACTTTGTAGGCAATTTGATCTTCAGTTGACGTTGTCTTTGGGGGTAAAACTGATGATCTCTAAAAACTGTTGGTGGACAGATTTCAGGAAAGTCAGAGTCCTTTTCGAACAAGTCTCCTTTTGTGTTTTCTTGTTAATTCCTACACATCAAAGAGTAAAACAAAAACATTGTACACTCTTGCAACTATTAATAGGTTAGTCCAAATAAATCATTAACTTTATATAAAAAACAAGTGTCAAAAGCATAATATTACCATGAAACAATCAAAATTATAGATACGTTATGGACGTATCAGAGCGTAATCCCATCTTTTCGTTCTACAAGAGTATGTTGCCGAAACTTGCCCGTTACCGCATTACAAATAGATAGATTCTGGCTAACTTTTGCCGTACGTTAGTTAGAAATTGTGTTTTCTGCTACGCATCCCTTCAGTGATATTAGAGTCGATCTATGCGTAGCACTACTGGTACGATTATAACACATGTTGAATATGGGCATCGATCCTACCATTGTTACCCTCTTATGTGTACTTATTCATACTGCGGTATTGTTTGATGAACCGACGGGGACCAAATTTACGCTTGTGCGATACTGATTCCTCAATACTATTTATACATTTGTTTCATATTTACGCCAACCAAGAGCTCCATTGTTGGATGTATGCACAAAAGGAAAAAGATTTTATACATATGTTTAATAATTATGATTCATATTGCTATGCTATAACCGATGCGGCTCCTGAATATGAGATTCACAGGAAAACTTACGCTCATATGTAGTAACATGAACAAAGTATCAAACACTAGTCTTTCATATTATGCCTAATTCATTGTATTATTGATGGTTGTGTTTTTTTTTGTCATGGACATTGTTTATGCCAGCATCAATGAATAGCTTATTATTGGTAGGGACAATATGGGTGGGGATACCCTTGTAGTTGATATGGTAAGAGATTTCAGTAAAGACATATATGTTGTTAGTATCATATCACATCACGGTTATATTACAATGTATCTTTTGACCATGAGGTTATCAGTTTAATATATTATAGAGGTTTTACTTTGATAGTTGATACTCATAAACGTATCTATAATTTTTTATGCTCCATGCTTGTTTTCTATCCAATGCATTTATGTTTTCCACATGTTTTCACATGTTTTTATACACTAACCTATTAACAAGATGCCCCAAGCCAATTCTTGTTTTCTACGTTTTTTCTATTTCAGAAAAGTTCTTAAATAAATATTCTCGGAAAGGGCTGAAAATCCACGAAGATCTTTTTTTACCTGGAACAAAGACAGAGTCAAAAGAAGAGCCGGAGGGGGGCCATGTGGCCCCTATGGGGGTGCTAGGCGGCCCCACCCTAGGTCGCGCCTGGTGGGCTCATTGGCGCCCTGGACACTGCCTCTTCCCGCCTATAAGTTGCCCTCAACCCTAATTTTTATGGGGACGAAGTTATTTTTGACGGGGCATACAGAGAGGCGCCGTCACCTCCAAAGTCCAATCTAGGGCTTCTGCAACCCTGTTACATCACCCTACCAGAGGGGGATCGTCATTGGAGGCCTCTATATCGCCATGATTGCCTCCACAATGATGTGTGAGTAGTTCATCTCGGGACTATGGGGCCATAACAATAGCTAGATGGTACCTCTTTCTTTTATTCTCCATGTTTAGAGTCTCGTGAGCTTCCTCACATGATCGAGACCACCGTTATGTAACTTTGCATGTTGTGTTTGCTAGGATCCAATGAACCATGAGAATATGATTATTTTGTTCATGTCAATTATGATTACCTTGGTCACATAGTTATTTTCACCTCCAAGAGATGGTTTATATGTTAGATAGTGGGTTCATGATTTCCTTACATCTGTGATCGAGTGACAGAAACATAACGGGTGGGGGATGTGTTGTTTCCACTAGGGAGAAAACAACGGTGATCTTTTCCACGGATGAGAACAACTGCTTACATTACGTACTTATTCTTAATTCAATTGTCTGATGAACACAGAGCAATCACTTCGTTGTTGCAACTTAATACCAGCGAGATTGGCTGGATAGCTTTCTCAAGGTGGTCTATTTATCTTGACGTAATGCCTACAATGTTAGAACCCGTGAACTATATCTCGTCATAATATTATTGTTATGCATTCATGATTTGTCAATTGCCCAGCTGTAATTTGTTCACCCAACATGTCTGTCTTCTTTGGAGAGATACCAGTAGTGAAACTATGCCCCCCCGGTCCTATTTTCCTTATTGAGAAAATCTTATTTTAAGAACTTTCATTATTGTTTCCTTGTTGTACCATTTTTTTCTTTTAATGCTTTTCAATATTATATACGTTTAATTCTCTAGTTTCAGCAAGACCGAAAGACGGGCAACTTTCTACAAAGTTGGGGCAAGAGAGAGTTTGTGTTTTGTGCGCAGGTTCCACACTTGTTGATGCGTCAAACAACAATAAACCTTCTCCAAGTCTTAGAAGTCCTACTGGTTGATAAACCCTAATTCCACAATTGGGGAAAAATTCCGCTAGATTACAATACAACTTCTACTTGGGGTAACCCAACGAACGTGTGATCACGTCAGCAACATCAATACTATCTAGAGTCACACCGTAAACCAGGCGAACATAATGGTAGACACTCGGGTAATTCTAAAGGGGTATATTACCTCGATGTTCTGAGATGGAAATTACTCCTCCGTAAAAAGAGAGATACAAGCCTGGGCCCACTCGGTATTCTTGATAGCAATAAGTTCTATAGAGAATGCACAATGATGATACATCATGTGTAATATCATAATACAGTAACGATTAAAAGGAATCTTGCCGGTTAACGAGATAGACAAAGGTATAATGAATCAAAGATTGTTTCACAGCAATACCGGAATCCATAGTATCGGGTAAGTTGGATATCGTGAGTAACTGGGAAACTGTATACTAGCCCATAGGTTCAACAATTTATTCGTATAATATGTGGGAGTCAATGTGGGCGTCCATGGCCTCGCTGTTGATTATCTAAAAGGAAAGAGTTTTCAGCTTCATGCACACACACTATCGAACATGTAGGGGAAACACACTTAAATTAGGGCTAGTTTATGTGTATATCGGTAGGTCTGGATCAACAAAGAGTATCATCGAAATGGTGTTTACGCGCGATAGTTATATTTTATATATCAGAGAGAATTTATGTTGAGAGCACTGGATGTCCAAGAGTAATAGAAATAGTTTCTATTACTATCGAAATATATTCCGGAGTTATTCTGAGAGAGAAATTGAGACTTCACACTTTATAGAGCAAGTGCAGTGGGGGATGAGATGTTTCGGGATGTCGAATATATATTTTTGGCATCGTTAGATAAGTTCGATGATTTTATCTAAACGGGTTAGAGGGATCCAGAAGAGTTTCAGGGAAAAACCGAGAAGAGGGAGCGCCGGAGGGGGGAAGAAATGCCCCTAATGGCCGCACCCAATTTTTGGGGCTGCCAGGTGGGCCTAGGACACCATGCATTGGCACATCTATACCCCTGTATTTTTCTAGATGTATTCAAAGATCTTCTTCCTTCTATTTTCACCATTAGCACTGAGGTGGAAATATTTTGTGTTATCATACCCTTCCTGGATATGCATAACTTTGGGGTGTTAAGCCTAATTTGAGTCATCAACTCATCATCACGCCAAAATTTAGCATTCCGGTCAATAGAATTTCTAAACACAAACTCTCTTAGTCGTAAGCAAGAATTTGGTTACCAAACCGAAAAAAATCTCAACGGGCATCGGGATTTCGGGTAACTGTGGTGACTGAAAAATTATCGGTCATTTATCAGGCAAAATTTGAAATTTTGAGCTAAAAGGTAAAAAAAAAATCAAAAATCAATTTCGAAAGGATATGTTCAGCTTAAATTCAGACGGTCCGGGATTTTTCGTCCGATGAACTCATTTATTGCCCGGGGGAGGGGCGTGAATTCCGGTTACCGGACGGTAACTATGGTATTTCGACCAGTGACCAAATCCCGTCATAAGATCTGCAAAATGTTTGAATTTGCGCTCCACTTCACTTGATCGATCCGCTAAACAATACGCATGCCTAATGGAGAACAAAAAGGCTACCGCATAGTTGCAAAAAGAACAGAGTTGGTCGTCACAGAGAACAAAATCAGGTTAAAAGAAAACAAAGGCAGAGGAGTAATCAGTATCTCGCACGGATGGAGTGAAAATCAAATGGAGATCCATATATATCGAGAAAATCGGTCTGGGATTATTCAACGTACTGAGTCCGGGAAATGAAAATTACAAGAAACTATTGCCCACAGTTTAATATCAAACCCTTGTCTTCTTCGAATGAAAGGGTGAAAAACATCCATATATAGCATATATTGGAGTCGTATATATATCGTCTGTACTGTGTGTATATATCGAAGAACTCACGGCTTCCCGCCACCACCACCTGTGTGGTCGCCGCACACGCCGGCGTCGAGGGTGTTGTAGTTGGCATACCGGCTGGGCGCCGACGGCGGCACGCGGAACCTCCGTGGCATGCACCCGTTGGCCGCCCGCCCGCGGAAGAGCGGCTGCCGGTGGTGGTGAAGCCGCGCCCTGAACGGCGCCGACGTCCCGGGCGGGCTAACCCTCCCCTCAGCGCCAGGCGCCGCAGCAGCAGCAACCACCAGTAGGAGCAGAAGAACGATCATGGCGACATGGGTATGCATGGATCGAGGAAATGCAGTGTACCTACTGAGGCGAAGCTATCGCTAGATGGAAGGTGGGTGCTAAGATCTGTAGGGTTCTTAAAGAGACAACAGCTCATGGCTAGCTAGAGAGAAAGAGACGATCGATCGTCTTTCTCGTACTCTTGGATTGCTAGGCTGTGTATCCGTGAGGATGCTCGTGCAATGGAGTTATGGCAAACCTTTGCTTTTAAATTTCTGTGCGTGGAGAGGTTGACATGCTGGCGATCCAGGATTGGACTTGGCCTAAAGCAAACTATTAGTTGACGCGTCACATGCATGCATGGCTTCCTTACGTGTAAAGGAGGAAGCACAGCTGCAAGGGCGCCCTTAAATCGGCTCTTAGCTGGAAAATGTGCAAATGTATCAAGTTTTAACCTTGAGTCAATTAATTTGGGACGGAGGGAGTACACGACTTCGTAGAATAACATTTTTAACTTGTTTTGTTTGTGCAGAACAAAAATTTACAACTACACATTGTATTTTACGTTGTACACTGATCTTTTTTGTACATTTTCTGTAATATCACTGCAATTGAATTTCGAAGCAAAAAAATGCTGACAAAAACATGTAGAGATACTTCATAATGTAAAAATATTCAAAGTCACTATAATTTGATCCTGTATTTTTTTTCACTCAGTTTTTTGCCATCTATTTTTTTTCAAAGATTGGGTAACATGAAATGTTTTGTTAGATTACGGAAAGTTGGTGCAAAAATTCCTAACATTAAGAAACTGAATTATTATCTTAGCTTTTCACGATGGTAATTGTCCTGATTTTTCAAACAAAAAACCCAATGTTTCCTTTTTATTTTTTTGCACTCAGCCATATGACATGACAGAGAAACAAACCCCAAAACCAGCTAAGAGTTTGAAACCAACAATTTTGCAAGATTTGAGCATGCAACATTTGATTTTAATTATACATGGTTGGTACATAATTAAGTCCCTTTAATAAAAAAATCCAAGTGCCAATTTTAGTTTTAAAACCCCTTCAAGGGGACTAAACAGAAATGTGTGATCGAAAAGAAAATGCTTCTTGGTGGGGTGGTGGAGTCATGGGGGGGCGCGAATGAATGAATGTGTACTAGCCCAAAGGGATTCAAATCCTAGCCGGTGCTTACATTGACATGCACGTACGTGTAAGGTAACAACTTAGGTTAGGTGAGATGTCTAAATTAGGAAACACTGCAACTGTGTGGCTAGTCACCAGCCAGCCACGATCAGTGGACACTCAGGCGTACATGTACGCGCTTCACCGCAATGCTGGACCAAAACCTATGAAAAAGCTGGCAACACCCGAAGGGCTTACAAAGTCAAGCTGCACAATTAGAACCGACTTACCCCAACTCCCCGATCGGTAGCAGAATACAACAAGTCTGAATAGTGCGCTCCCACGAGGAGAGAGGCCGGACAGAAGGCCATCTCGAGGCTCCCTAGAAACCCATCTGGGGTTCCGTGCCGGTTCGCTCCGCTTCCAGTGGCCTTAGGGCTACGGAGGCATGGCGGATCACGGCCTCTCGCCGGAGGGAGGGTCCCCCTTTTTTGTTAGATCTTTGTCTAGTGTCTTCTTCGAGATGATGAGGCGGCGATTATATTTTGAAGTTATAAACATCCTCACTGGTGGAGAACAGGCCAGTAGCACCGGTTTGTAAGGGCCTTTGGACTCGGATACAAAACCGGTGCTACGTATCCGGGACTAAAGCCCCCCCCCTTTAGAACCGGTCAGTCACCAACCGATTCTAAAGGCCTCCACGTGGGCGCCGAAGAGAGCGCGCAGGCGGAGGACCTTTAGAACCGGTTGGTAATACCAACCGGTCCTAAAAATTTTTTTCTCTTTTTTTTTCTTTTTTCTTTTCAGGGTTTCCAATTCCGTATTTAGGGTTTAGGGTTTAGGGCGTGTTCCGTATTTTCAGGGTTTCCGTTTACGTGTTTCCGTTTCTGTTTGCGGTTAAATGTTGATGCACCAAATAGTAGTACATATATATATACATGTAACACGAAGTAATCGACCGATAATTACATAATCTGAAGTTCGTTTTGAATAGTTGTATACTTGCATAGAGAAGGGAGCTGGCTATAATTGGTTCATAGGATGGAAAAATTCTCCGTCTTCTGCTATGACTTGCGTGAGAAGAAATCCTGCCAATTCCTCTGCAATAGCCTTGCAACGGTCGATTGGTTTGAGCTGCGCCCGCTTTCGTGCCATCTTGAAAAGAAGTAGATGAAAACAATTAAGTTATGAACAAAACTAAACATAATTAATGGCAACATAAATAAAGTTGTGAAGATCCGGTTACGTACCTCTAGAGTTCTGGTAGTACGGGATTTCTCATTGATCTTCCTGTGAATGAACTCGCAAACGTAGTATCCACAATAATCAGTTCCCTGTGGTTGTTGCGGGACTTTCTATATACGAGAAACATAATTCAGTCAAACTAATAATAATCAAGAGAATGGTAATGGTATTTAAATCAGGGTACGTAGTACTACTTACTGTGTTAATCTGAAAGTTGAGCTTGTCTGCCCATATACCGGGTTCTTCCTTGATGAACATTTGCCAAACCCTGGGCGACAAAAGAAAAATGAATAGAAGAGTTAATTATTACTTACTTGATATCAGAGAATGAACGAAAAAGAGGCCGATGAACGAAAGAGGCTGATATATATATACTTTTGAAGCATCTGACGCACGCTCTTCCATCTGTCAGCGCCCCAGTTTAACGAGTCCCAGACTTCAACTTGTCCTCTATCGATTCTAATGATGAACAATATGAAGTGGCCGCTGCGCACGTGTACACACGCAGTCATGCATACTCATCAATTACACTTAACATCAGGTAAGCAAAATGGAATGTCTACAAGACAGTAACACTCACCTGAATCCGTAGGGCCAAAGTATTTCTTTTTTGGTATTTTGTCGCTTCAAAAACCTTAGCAAATCATCCGGTGTAGTCTTGTTGAACGTTTCTACTGTGGTTTGATGATACGAATACGGGTCAATGAACCCAAAGTCCCAGATTCCTGCCAGTCTGCATTCACGAATCTTCATTCTGCATAGTAGCGTACAAAAAGAATGTCGTGAGTGATAATTATACGGGCAACGAACGCGAGCTTAACTAAATAATTAAATTACACAAATAAATCACTTACAAACAGTAGCAGCTGAGGATAGACTTGTCGAGGGCACGTTGATTGTACATCTGGAAGAAATCATCGAACCCAAGCTCGACACCGTAATCTCCGAAGTAGTGTTGATCCTGAATTTGAGCCATGATACAGTCTCTCTCCTGCCTTGCGGCCTCCAAGTACCAATCATGTAAACTCCGTAGTTGGGTTGTTAGAGCAGTAGGATCTTCGACCAGAGGGTGCCCGGGCTTGTATTTATATACCACATCAGCAATAGCGTAACCCACGTCGCCCATGCGTGGACAGGACACTGAAGCCTGGTCAGATAAGACCTTGAGCGGGCCAACTGACTGTGCTTCTTGTTGTCCGAGCTGGGGAACTTGTTTCCCGCATTTCGTCTGCTCCGCCTGCTTCATCTGTGCGGCGTGCTTCTTTTCAATATACCGTTCATAGTCTGAAAGGGGCGGCGGTGGCGGCGGTGCAGGATAATATAAGTTGTCGATGGTCCGCTCAATTTTCCACTTTGGGATGTCCTTCAGAGTTTCCTTCCAGACGTCTGGAGGGGGCTTCTGGGGAAACTGTGCGAACCATGCCTTGGTTTTGGATGCCACTGCATTGGTTAGTTCCTCCTCAGTCATCAAGCCTGGTAACTTTGGGGGACTCTTGACTTTCTTGGATTTCCTTGGTCTCTTCTTGGGAGGAGTCCCGTTTCTTCTGAACTGCAGCTTCCGCTTTGTCGTACCCGTAGTGGGCGCATCCGTCGGCTCACGGGAGTGCACGGGCGATGGACCCTCGGCCTCGGGCTCCGGCCAATCTTCGTTGTGGGGTGGACTTGGAGGTTCGTTGGGGGGTGGACTTGGAGGTCGTGCATTCTCTGTACAAAAGTGAAAAAACTATTAAAAATAAGATAACATGTGGTGCAACATTCAGTAATTGATGGAGGTATGGTGCATTCGTACCTGGAGGAGTCGGTGGCCTTGGCGCCGAGTTAGGGAACACGATGTGTTTCTTATTCCACAAGATGATACCAAGCTCCATTTCTCCCAGTGTCTTCTCGCCTTCACCTCCAGGAATACCGAGCTCAATTGAATGGCATCCCGGCGTAATTGTTGACAACCCGACACGAGCATGGGATGCTGGAATCTGACCACCATGGTAGGTTGCTCCAGGTTGATTCGGTAAAGCATAGCCTGACGCCACCCTGAAGGATATGTTCCCCATTGGCATATGTATCTCACAGTTTGTCTTCTCCGTGATATCATCCACGGGGTAGTGAGGCGCCGACGGTTCGACTGCACGACCGTCTTCTAGCTGCAGGTGCGTGGAACCCACGCTGCTTCTATGCTGAGATGGGACGGCATGATCGTCTTCTATTTGCAGCTGATCAGGTGCAGGACGATGTTCTACCTCCTCTTCAGTGTCAGGTAGAGGGTGTCCCCCTTTCTTCAAGAGAAAATCCACCTTTTCTTCTAATGTCGATATCCGTTCACTCGTCTTTTTCTTGCTTCTATCACGGCTTCTGTAAGTGGCAATGTCCGCTGCAAACCCTTGGCTCCACGGGGTATCCGCTCCAAAGCCTCGTGTTCGTCCCCACTTTTCGGGGTTCCCGAGTGCCCTCGTCAGCTCGTCGTTCTCTCTATCAGGAACAAAAGTTCCTTTTCGAACAGCTTCTATTGCCTTCTCTAGTTCTGCTACGACTTTTGTTATTTTTTTCGACCATGGTCCCTGAGCAACAATCATCCCAGTCTCAACGTCCAACGTTGCCCCATGCGCGAACAACCAGAACTTGGACCTATCGGGCCAGTCATGTGTCTGTGGAATGATACCTCTTTTCACAAGCGCAGCTTCATAGCTTCGCCACCTAGGCAGGGCAGTCATGTAGCCACCTGGCCCCAAAATATGGTGATATTTCTTCTTCTTCGCATTCTCCGAATTTGTGGCCGATCGGGATGCAAAGACACCCGATTTCTTGTACGCCTTAAAATCATCCCAAGCGTCTCTTATCTTCACTAGGTTCCCAGTGAAAGCTGGATCTTCGTCCTTATATTTCTTCCACAGTTCTTTCTTCCACCTCTGGAATTGTGTGGCCATCTTCTTCAAAGCCCACTGCTCGACTTTCTTCTTCTTATCTTCCGCTACGCTGAAATTTTGCCATAGCGTTTCGCAAAGAATTTTTTTCAATCTTTCATCGACATAACTAGCTCCAACGTTGGCCCCGGTCTTCGGCTTATTCCATTCTATTAAGTTGATCGGGACCAGGTCTCTTACAACAACTCCGCACTGATTTACGAATTTGCGATAAGTTTCTGGGGGCTGCAGTGGTTTGCCATCAGCAGCAACTGTATCAATCGAGAACCTTGCGGTATCTTTCAACCTTGCGGCCGGGCCTCGTTTGGACTTTGTCTCAGTACTTGCGCTAGCTGTTCCGGAGGGCGCCTAAACGGGAAAATAATGATTCGTTAGTAAGTGCAATACAAATTAATTGTTGCGTGAACAGTGACTTGAGATATACATTGGCAGAGTTTGTTCTGGAGGGCACTTCTTCATCCTCGACGTTGTCGTCGTCATCATCTACTACATCTTCTATATTCTGATCTCCGTCGCCGGAGTCGTTCAAAAATTGATTGCTAAACGCTTGTCCACCGTCGTCATCACGATATATGGCCGTTGCATTATTAAAAATCATCTCGCACATTAATCTTTCCTTCTCCGCCTCACCCATTCCCGCGAGTTTATCGGCGTGCGGATCATGTGCAGGTTCTTGGGGATCCATAGCTCAACACCTGCTAGTAAAATTTATAAAATGAAGAACACTTAGCGAAATTTTCATCGGGCACTTGGCGAAATTATTTCATCGGACAGTAATAAAATAATAGTTCTGGACATATTAATGAAATAATAGTTCTGGACACACCAAGAGTTACATAGCTCGGGTTGATTTTTTTAACCCTAATACATCACGATCGAATAATATCACTTATACATAGTCTCGTGACATCTCTCAAAATAATTAACTCCGACCGGGTCCTAAGCCGCGGGGTGCTGAGTCACGGGTGCTACGCATCCATAGATAAGGAACCCTCATAGGGTCATAGCTCACGTGGTAAGGAACCCTCCTAATAATCGACCAACTGCTGCTATACTGCCTATACTGCCTATCGAGCAAGTACATGTAGCGACGGACGTGCTCGTCCTCCTCCCTGATACGCTGTTGTACCACCTCCTTAGGGGCCGGCTCTCTCCGCACCGAGCGTGGCCCACGCGATGGCCACCAAAGAATATCCGGGTCGACCACGTCACCCGGATTTCTCACCAAGCCGCGTGCCCCGGTACTAAGGAGCTCCTAATGCCAGCCTGGCGGGGCCCAGTCCCGGACATCCCCCGGCGGGTCCAACAAAGACATGAACTAAAAACCTGCCCGGACTAAGTAAATATTCCATAATTAAGTAAAATACCTTAGTGTTTCTAACTTAGTAAAAAATAGTAAATTGAGAAATATAACAGAAATAAGATGAAAGTTAAACAGGAACAATATGATAACTTAGTGAAAAATTTTAACTTACTGAAATTATATATATATTCTAAATTTCTGAAATTTTCTAACACTAACTTAGTGAAATTTTCTAACACAACATTCTAACACAAAAATTCTAACACTAAACAAAATTGTAAAAACAAAATAAAGCACTAAAAAAATCTAACACTAACTCTAAAAATTTCTAACACACTAAATTCTAACACTAACACTAATAACTCTAAAAAAATCTAACACTAAATCTAAAAATTTCTAACACTAACACTAACTCTAAAAACAATCTAACACTAACTCTAAAAATTTCTAACACTAAACACTAACACTAACTCTAAAAATTCTAACAGTAAAACAAAATTGAAAAAAACCGAAATAAAACTTAATTACCTAGCTAGGCCGGCGACGGCGATCGAGGGGCGAGAGGCGGGGCGGCGGAGGCGGAGGCGAGACGGAGGCGGACGGAGGCGGACGGCGCGATGGCGCGACGGAGGCGGACGGCGACCGCGGAGGCGCGACGGACGCGGGGCCGCGCGGGGGATCGACGGCGACGGAGACAGAGAGCGGCCGGAGGCACGGCGGACGGAGGCGAGGCCGACGGAGGCGCGGCGGACCGAGGCGAGGCGTACGGCGACGAGGCGGACGGACGGCGACGAGGCGGAGCAGGGCTTCGCCGTAGGTAGAGGAGAAGACGCGCGAAAGAAATGAGCACAAAATTTCACAAGTCCTGGAGATATCGCCCCACTACAGGCCTTTAGCACCGGTTTGTGTTAGCAACCGGTGCGAAAGGGTCTTTAGCACCGGTTGCTAACACAAACCGGTGCTAAAGGCCTGTAGTTGGGGCCACACCCAGACTGCGCGCCCACTACAGGCCTTTAGCACCGGTTTGTGTTAGCAACCGGTGCTAAAGGTCTTAGTACAAACTGCCCGCCTCCCGCGCGCGGCAGTTTTATTGCTACAGTGCGCACCGGCCCGATCGCGAGTCTCTGTTTCTTCTCTTCTTCCTCTGTCTTTTCTTCTTCCTCTCTTGATCTTCCTCCACTAAGCACCATGGCTGAAGTTTCTAAGAGATATGATGTGGCCACACCATGCGGCAAAAGTCTCGACGTGTTCTACACCAACAATTGCGAGGAGATCCCCGGTGCTCTTGGGTATTTGACCGATCTGTATTTCTCCTCTCCCGAAGAACACCGGTTTTTCGGGCTTGATTTAGAGTATACGGCGGATAAACGGAATGTTGCAGTCATCCAGATTGCATTCAAGGAGGCCGTTTTGGTCTTCCAATGGTCAAGGTAACGCACACGTACAATCTTGCATCTTCGATTTGTTTGTTACATGTGAAGAATACATGTGTTGCAATATATCTAACACGTACACGTATCAAATTTTTGTTGTTGCAGTAGTTCAAAGCATTCTCCGGCACTTGTTGATTTTCTTGTCAACAAGGGGTATGACTTTTGCAGCGTTGACAACACGCAAGACCGTCCGAAGTTGATGCGCTTGGGTATTGTGATACCTGAAGATCACTACATTGATCTTCAGGATCTTATCCATTTTGCTGATTTGAACAGGCCGAAGACCGGGATGGCTCTCATGGCAACTGCCTTCATCCACGAGGGCTACGAAACCATGAAGACTGATTTCCCCTCGAAGAATCACTGGTTGTGGGAGAAGAACCCACTGGACTGGACCAACATCACGTATGCAGCCATAGATGCATACGTCTCCTACGAGTTGTTCCGCTTCTACTCGACGGATCCATAGATGTTGTTTGTGTACCGCATCTTGTGTTCGATATATGCATGTAATGGATATATTAGTATGTAATGGATATATTATCATGTAATGTATATATTATTATGTAATGGATATTATTTCTATATTAATTCCTAGCTATACTATTTCTATATTATGTCAAACACACATTTCAAAACAAACAAACAAAAACACATCAAGAAAACAAAACAGAAAAACTACTGTTTCTGTATATGTGATCACTTACCCCAGGCGCACCGTACACAACATGCGCCTGCGGTAAAGCTCTTATCCCAGGCGCATCTCTTGACTGTGCGCCTGCGGTAAAGTTACCCTAGGCGCATTTTGCTGTTTATGCGCCTGTGGTAAGTTAGGGTGGGTTATGAGTAAGGCAAGGAAAAGTGAGAGCGCAAGTGATACATCGAGCATATACATCGTGGATACATATATATAGATTGATTTAGCGAGATACCATACATGTAGATTGATTTAGCGATTGCCGCAGTGTCGCGGGAATACAAATTCTTTTATTAAAAAGAGAAAACAGACGAACACTACTCCTCGCCGTCGTCGTCGGGGAACTCGTCGGTGACCTCCTCCGGGTCATCATCGTCGCCGAACTCGTCGGTGACCTCCTCGTCATCATCGGAGGTGCATGACGGTATGTCCGAGATAGGCCCCCACCTCGGATCGTCGGAGGCCCAGACTTCGCCGGCGCGGTCGGCCCGACGAAGCTCTTGCAGCGCCCTCGTCCTCGCCTCCCGAGCGGCATCTAACGCGAGGTGGCGTTCGAGGCGGCGCTCCGCCCGCTAAGACGCGCGGGTCTGCCAGAGCTCCTCGTCGGCGCTCTCCTCCCCCGGGTTGTTCCGGTAATACTCGCGGACGACGCGGTCTTCCCTGGCGTCGACTAGGCCCTGAAACGCGCGGTGGCGGAGGTGGAGGTGGTCGGCGGCAGTGATGATCTGTGGCTTCGTCGCCCTGGCCTCCGCTTCCCAGACTGTGTGGCAGTCGTTGAAGTTCATCAGCGACCGCGGGCGGTTGAGGCGCCAGGCCGCCGCGTCCCAGGCGCGGGCTGCCTCTGCCGCCGTCGCAAAGGTGCCGAGGGGGATGCGGTCATCCCCCCAGCGGATATCTGCGCTGAACATTCCGTTCTGCCGCGCTCGGACGCCGCGGAAACCGGTAGTGCTGTTCCTCCTCGGAGGCATGGTGGAAGCGCGACGGTGCAGAGGGATGAAGAAGAAGCGCTCGAGGCGCGACAGTTTATACCGCGCCCTCCAGGCCACGCGTCACAACTCCCGTGCCACGCGCCACCATAACATGGATGGCGCGACAGTTTATACCGCGCCCTCTAGGATCATCTTTGACTTTGAAGGGAGGAATTTCATCAAATTTAATGTAATCTGATAACTTACCCCAGGCGCATATTACAAAGTATGCGCCTGTGGTATAGATCTTAGCCCAGGCGCATATTTTGTCTGTGCGCCTGCGGTAATGTTACCCCAGGCGCATATTGCGGTCTATGCGCCTGTGGTAAGTTAGTGTGGGTAATGAGTAAGGCAACGAGAAGTGAGAGCGCAAGTGAGTAAGGCAACCTTCCTCCTTGGTTATGCATACCAAATGCACGGCTGGACGTATGATGGCGAATCCGGATGTTTTGTATTTGCTCGACGAACTGAATATATGATGTATCAAACCTTAAAGGGTGGTGTAGAACAAAACAAACGGTATCGTCGTCATACAGCCCAACCGTGGCTAGCTACTGGGTGCATATATGCATACCAAATGCACGGCTGGACGTATGACGGCGAATCCGGATGTTTTGTATTTGCTCGATGAACTGAGTATATGATGTATCAAACCTTAAGGGGGGTGTGGAACAAAACAGACGGTATCGCCATCATACAGCCCGACCGTGGCTACTGGGTGCATATATGCATACCAAATGCACGGCCGGACGTATGATGGCGAATCCGGATGTTTTGTATTTGCTCGATGAACTGAGTATATGATGTATCAAACCTTAAAGGTGGGTGTAGAACAAAACAAACGGTATCGCCAGTATACAACCCCGCAGTGGCTACTGAGTGCATATATGCATACCAAATGCACAGCGGGGCGTATGCTGGCGAATCCGGATGTTTTGTATTTGGGAGATGAACTGAACGGTGTATGAAGCTGGGCTATATATAGGGTCCTCTGGCTCACAAAGTGTTGAGCTAGGGTTTTGATCCAACGGTTAAGAAACATCTCATCCAACGGCTCACAACAGCTCGAAAGAAATACACCGTAGCCCTGATCGAACGGCTCACAACAGCTGGAAAGAAACACACCCCGGATCCAACGACTCACAAGCGGTTGAAACAAACACACGATCCGTGTGATTCTATCTGATTGGTCCAAACGAAACCCTAACCCATTTAGTCCCGGTTGGTGTCCCCAACCGGTACTAAAGGGACGATCCGTTTTTATTTTTCTTCTTGCCTTTCTTCTGATTGCGCCGTAACCATGGAACATCTTCATCATTTAACTGAATGCTAGGATCATCTTTGACTTTGAAGGGAGGAATTTCATCAAATTTAATGTAATCTTCTGACATGTCTGTCTTGTCCTCGACTCCCACGATGTTTCTTTTCCTTGAAAGAACTATGTGGCGCCTTGGCTCATCGTCTGATGTATTCGTTTCCTTATCTTTTGTTTTTCTCGGTCTGCTAGACATGTCCTTCACATAGAAAACCTGAGCCACATCATTGGCTAGGACGAATTGATCATTGCCGTACCCAAGATTCTTCTGATCCACTGTTGTCATTCCGTACTTTGGGTCTACCTTCACGCCTGACAGGTTGAACCATTTGCACCAGAACAAAGGGACCTTAAAGGAAGGTCCGTAGTCAAGTTCCCATATCTGCTCTATGTAACCATAGTATGTGACCCTTTACCCGTTGTCGTCTTTTGCATCAAACCGGACGCCACTGTTTTGGTTGGTGCTCTTTTTATCTTGTTTTGCCGTGTAAAATATGTTACCATTTATCTCGTACCCTTTAAAGGTCAATACAGTCGAAGATGGTTGCTTGGCCAACAAGTATAGCTCATCTTCAACAATGTTGTCATTAATCAGACGTCTTTGCAACCAACCTCCGAAAGTCTTCGCGTGTTCTTTAGCAATGAAATCTTCAGGTTGCTCCGGATATTCCGAGCGTAAAATATCCGTGTGTTCCTGGATATATGGAGCCGCCAAGCTGGAATTAACTAGAACTGTGTAGTGTTCTTGACTGAAAGATTGCTCGTCCATACATGTTGTTGATTTCTTTCCTAGCGTGCCTTTTCCACGCAGTCTCCCCTCATGGCGCGACTGAGGAACCCCGATCGGGTTCAGGTCAGGAATAAAGTCAACACAAAACTCAATGACCTCCTCTGTTCCATAGCCCTTGACCATGCTTCCTTCTGGTCTAGCACGGTTTCTAACATAATTCTTCAAGACTCCCATGAACCTCTCAAAGGGAAACATATTGTGTAAGAATACAGGACCGAGAACGGAAATCTCTTGGACTAGGTGAACTATGAGGTGCGTCATAATATTGAAAAAGGTTGGTGGGAACACTAACTCGAAGCTGACAAGACATTGGACCACGTCCTTCTGTAAACTTGGTAGAGTTGCTGGATCGATTGCCTTCTGAGAAATTGCGTTGAGGAATGCACATAGCTTCACAATGGGTACTCGCATGTTTTCTGGCAGAAGCCCCCTCAATGCAATCGGAAGTAACTGGGTCATGATCACGTGGCAGTCATGAGACTTAAGGTTTTGGAACTTTTTCTCTTCCAGGTTTAGTATTCCTTTTATGTTCGACGAGTAGCCAGACGGGACCTTGATACTACTCAGGACTTGGAAAAAGATCTCCTTCTCTTCCTTGGTAAGAGCGTAGCTGGCAGGACCTTTGAAATTCTCTGGATTCATCAGGTCGTCTCGTTCGTGCATACGTTGGTGGTGCAGCCGTGCTTTTGGTGTATCTCTCGACTTCTTCCCATGCACGCCCAATAAGTTTAGCAGGTTCACGCAAATATTTTTCGTCACGTGCATCACGTCGATCGCAGAGCGAACCTCTAGGAATTTCCAATAGGGTAGTTCCCAGAATATAGATTTCTTCTTCCACATGGCTACGTGGTTGTCGGCGTCATTTGGAACAGATTGTGCGCCAGGACCCTTTCCAAAGATTACTTTTATATCTTTGACCATGTCATATATATCAGTACCTTTAGGGAGGGTTGGCTTCCTCCGTGTATCTGCCTCGCCTTTGAAATGCTTTCCTTTCTTTCTTACGGGATGCCTGTCTGGAAGAAATCGACGATGCCCCGGGTACACATTCTTGCCTATATGTATACTTTCTGTCTCGCCTAAACAGTGTGTGCATGCGCTGTATCCCTTGTTTGACTGTCCTGAGATGTTACTAAGAGCGGGCCAATCATTGATGGTAACAAACAGCAACCCTCGTAGGTCAAATTCCTCTTGTTTGTACTCGTCCCACACATGTACACCTTCGTCAGCCCACAACTCTAAAAGTTCATCAACCAGTGGCCTCAGGTACACATCAATGTTGTTGCCGGGTTGCGACGGGCCTGGGATCAGCACTGGCATCATAATGAACTTACGCTTCATGCATAACCAAGGAGGAAGGTTATAGATACATAGAGTCACGGGCCAGGTGCTATGACTGCTACTCTGCTCCCCAAATGGATTCAGGCCATCTGTACTCAGACCAAACCTTAAGTTTCTTGCGTCATGTGCAAAGTCCTCATACTTATCGTCGATGTTTCTCCACTGCGACCCATCAGCGGGGTGTCTCAGCATATCGTCTTCCTTACGGTCTTCTTTGTGCCATCGCAACAACTTGGCATGCTCTTTGTTTCGGAACAAACGTTTCAACCGTGGTATTATAGGAGCATGCCACATCACCTTGGCAGGAACCCTCTTCCTGGGGCGATCGTCGCCCTCAACATCACCAGGGTCATCTCGCATGATCTTATACCGAAATGCACCGCATACCGAGCAGGCATTTAAATTCTCGTGCTGGCCGCGGTAGAGGATGCAGTCATTGATGCATGCATGTATCTTATGCACTTCCAATCCTAGAGGGCAGACAACCTTCTTTGCTTCGTATGTACTGCAGGGCAGCACGTTATTTCTTGGAAGCATCTTCTTCATTATTTTCAGCAGGTTTTCAAATCCCTTGTCAGATAATCCATTCTCTGCCTTCCATTGCAGCAATTCAAGGGTGGTGCCCAGTTTTTTCTGGCCATTTTCGCAAGTTGGGTACAACAATTTTTTGTGGTCTTCTAACATGCGCTCCAACTTCGACCTCTCGTTTTCACTTGTGCAGTTTATCTGTTCTTCACGAATGACCTGACGAAGATCATCATCAGACTCATCAACAATGTCCTCAAGTTCAGGCTCATCTTCCCCCATTTCAGTATCACCGTGTTCATCGAACATAGGATACTTATCATTATCCTCTTCTTCTTCATTGTCTTCCATTATAACCCCTCTTTCTCCGTGCTTGGTCCAACAAAAATAACTGGGCATGAAGCCTTCTTGCAACAGGTGGGTGTGTATGGTTCTTGAGCTAGGGAAATTCCTCTTATTCTGGCATTTTTTACATGGACAGAAAATAAATCCATTCTGCCTGTTTTTCTCAGCCACATTGAGAAAACTATGCATGCCATTAAGTAATTCGGGACGACGTCGATCACTGTACATCCATTGCCGGTTCATCTGCATTATATAAATTTATCAACAACCATTATGCTAAATCATCATGACTAAATTAATTCATAAAAACTCTCTCTAAAACCATCCATAAAAACTCTCTCTAATTAATGCATTTAAAAACAACAACAAATGCGATCAAAATCGCAACAAAGGTAACAATTGACCCGACGACATAATGATACCAAGCCTCTTTACTAATTGCATATTTCCTAATCTTTCTAATCTTCAGGCGCATTGCGTCCATCTCGCTCTTGTGACTATCGACGACACCGGCAAGAACCTTTTCCAAGGTCATCTTCTCTCTTTCAGTTTTTTCCAACCTTTCTTCAGTTTTTTTCAATCTTTCTTTCAAGCCAATATTTTCTTGTTCAACTAAGTATAACTTCTCAACAATAGGGTCGATTGGCATTTCCGGTTCCACTACCTCCTATATAAAAATATCTATGTCAAGTTGGTCGGCGTAAGTAATTGTCGTATAATCAGGAAATGAAAATATGTAGTGAAAAAAGATAATATACCACATCCGAATCATAGACTGGACGAGGGCCAACGGGGACGGATATCAAAACCATGGCTCTAGAAAATTATATACAAGTAAATACGTAAATCATACAAATCAAAATTTGTTTTGGTAAATAAAAACAATAGGCTCACCAAGGTTGTGTCGGTGATGGGGCGATTGACGGTAGTGAGGAAGGGGACAAGGCGCGCGACACTAAAAAAAGCACAAATCATAATTAATTTTGAGCTCAAATTGCATCAATTTGTATACATAACAAAATGAATAACAAATTCTAGCTTAGCTAGGCATTTCATCAAACACCTAGCTAGCACAACAAAAATGAAATGAGCAAGAAAACGAGCAAAACCTGCAATGCCGGAAGAGGGAACGTTGATGCTAACCGTAGAACCGATGGGTACCAACAATCTTGACAAATGGTGGAGAAAATGGGGATGGATTAGACCTCACAAGAGGAAGGAGAGAGCAAAAATGGAGTTGAGCTAGAGCTGGAAAAAATGGAGCTGAGCTCGGGGTGGTATATATGTAGGGTTTAGGGGAGGGATTTAGGACCGGTTTGTGTTACAAACCGGTTCTAAAGGATATGACAGCGTGACCCGCACTGGCTGCAAAAAATGAGAAAACCTGTAGAACCGGTTTGTGATACAACCCGGTTCTAAAGGGTCTGCCCCTGGGCCCCCCTCCCTGCAGCAAATGGCCCGCAAGGCCTTTAGGACCGGTTTGTGTTACAAACCGGTCCTAAAGGCCTTGCGGGCATTTTGCTGCATGGGTGGGGCCCAGGGACAGACCCTTCTGAACCGGTTTGTATCACATCCGGTTCCATTGGGCTTGGCTCAATGCCATGTTTTCTACTAGTGGGGGGTTTCAATATATGATTAGCTAGATGTATTTATAGAAATTTAAAGAGCATAGATTGCACTATTGGCACTTATTCTTCACTGTTATTTTAATGCCTATCATATCTTTGTTGTAATAGTCAAGGAACATAGAAATTTCAACAGGAGAAATTGGACTATCGGCACTTATTCTTCACTGTTATTTTAGTGCCTATAATATCTTTGTTGTAATAGTTGAGGAACATAGAAATTTCTGTTCACACTATTCATTTGTAATGCAAATGCACCTTAAATCAAAAAGGAAATGTACGGAGAGTGAGACACTGCGAACTGCCACAGACGCCGCCGGACCCATCCCTCTGATTTCCTATGCTCAGGACACCGCCGCCGGGCCACAGGAACTAGGGCCAATGCAATGACTCCGCCGAATCCCGCAAACACACCACGTCTGTCATGCCGCCGCCGTCTTGCACGCACGGCTGTAAAATCATCCGGGCTCCAAATGCGCAGTCTCTCAGTTTGGGATGTTCCTCCAGGTCGTCTCAGTCCTGTTCGTGCGACACACCAACATGAATTGGAGAGGCAAAGCTGCCGCACGGGAGACCAACCGGATAACGGGTAGCGCAGTCCTCCTCCAGCCGCGACTCCGGCCGCCAGGGCGGCGCGGCTCTGCAGGCCGCCGACAGAGGAGTGGCAGGGGAGGGGAGCTGCCGCCGACGCCGCCATCGATTTCATGTTTG
This sequence comes from Alopecurus myosuroides, assembly GCA_028641055.1. Taxonomy (NCBI): domain Eukaryota; kingdom Viridiplantae; phylum Streptophyta; class Magnoliopsida; order Poales; family Poaceae; genus Alopecurus; species Alopecurus myosuroides. The sequence goes on from CM054059.1 coordinate 503,723,883, forward strand.
TTCTGTGTGTGAGAAGTGAGAGGAGGCGCCGGTAGTATGGGAAGAGGATCTGGCGCCGGCCACACTCAGTTTTATGTGCACTTGTACAAGCCTGTGAGGAAGAATTAAGCTGGGAGAAAATGACCAAATTAGCGCACGTGGTGCCACTGCTCGTACTAAATTTTCAGGAATCGCATTATTTCCTTGTGTGCTTCCGGAATATATAAGATGTTTTATCTTTTGTCTAATTTATTTGATTCCTATGTATCTAGATGCATTTAAGTTTGTATGTTTACTTATTTTGTTCCATATGTAGTCTATAGTAAATAGTTTTTTTTTTGAAACGGAAAACCCAGCCTTTGCATCTAGGTGATGCACACGGCTTATTATATTAATTCGCTAGAATCCAGCGTTCAAAGGTGCAAATATTACATCTCAGCGGTAACGAATAGTGGCCGTAAAGATCAGCCACCGAAAAAGCAAGCCAGCACACAAATTACACATAATGTAATCTTCTAGTGTGCAACCAACCACCCTGGTTGAAGATAGCCCGGACCGCCGGGTACATCCGGAATCCAAACGTCTTATTTGGCCTTCTGGAATAAGCAGTGACCACTCCTTGATCCAATGCGTAGCCGGATGAACAACCTGCAGAAAATGACAAGCTTGCATATTGTTGAAAATAACATCATTCCTGCAATTCCAAATTGCCCAAATAAAAGCACATACACCTATGCGTATACTCGCTTTTGTAATCTTGTCTACTCCATTTAGCCAAGAGCCGAACAAGTTGGCTACAGACAAAGGTGGCGTGATATTAAATGTGAAATGCACTAATCTCCAGATTTTTGTAGCAAAATCACAAGAAATAAATAAGTGATCAACTATTTCTTGTTCTTTACAAAACACACATCTAGTACACCCCGTCCACCTTCTTTCAACCAGATTATCTTTAGTTAGAATTTCCTTCCGATAAAGGAACCACATGAAAATCTTAATCTTAAGAGGGACTTTCAACTTCCATAAGTATTTGTGTAAAAACGTGTGTTTCCATTCATTTGTTGTTCATAATAAGATTTAACTGAAAACACCCCAGATTGTGTTAGTTTCCAATTATATCTATCAGGTTCATCAGTTATCGAGACCTCCATCAGTCTCTCAACTAAGTGCAACCACTTCTCCCACTTATCACCTATAAGCGCTCTCCTAAAGGTAATATTAGGATGCTCACTTCCCAGAACCTGTGACACCAAAACATTCTTATGTGCAACCACATTATACAAGGACGGATATTGCGTCGATAGTGCAGAACTACCCAACCAGACATCCTCCTAGAACCGAACCGAGAGACCGTTACCTAGCGTACAAGTGATGTTAGAAAAGAAGTCCCCTTTTACTCTTATAATTCCTTTCCAAAAAGGAGAATCGCCAGGTTTGGACTCAACTTGCGACAGAGGAACCCCTTTAATGTATTTATTATGTAGCAATTCATGCCACACTCCCTCCTCCGATAAAAGTTTAAAGAGTCATTTGCTCAATAAACATTTGTTCTTAACATCAAGCACCTCGATACCTAGGCCCCCCTGGACTTTAGGTCTACACACGATATTCCATTTCGTAAGACGGTACTTCCTTTTATGCTGATCACTTTGCCAAAAGAAGCGAGATCTAAAAAAGTCTAGTCTTTTACATACCCCAACAGGCACCTCGAATAAGGACAAGAAGAACATTGGTAACCTGGATAGGACAGAATTGATTAGGATCAAACGATCTCCATATGAGAGCATTTTCCCAATCCAAGAGCTCAGCTTTTGCTCAAACCGGTCCTCTATCGGCTTCCACTCCTTATTTAACAACTTCCGATAATGAATGGGAATACCCAGATACTTAAACGGGAGTTGTCCAACCTCACATCCAAATATGAGACGATAATCCTGTTCATGTTTCACTGCTTCCCCAAAACAAAAGATCTCACTCTTATGAAAATTGATTTTTAAACCCGAAAGTTGTTCGAACAATGATAATAACAGTTTCATATTTACTGCTTTCTCCTTATCATGTTCTAAAAAAAGAATCGTATCGTCAGCATACTGAAGAATTGATATTCCCCCCTCCACTAAGTGAGGAACTAGACTCCCAACCTGTCCATCCTCCTTTGCCCTAGCAATAAGGACTGCCAACATATCAGCTACCAGGTTGAAAAGTATAGGTGATAACGGGTCACCCTGTCTCAATCCTTTTAGAGTTTGAAAATAATGACCAATATCATCATTAACTTTGATCCCAACACTTCCACCTTGGAAAAACCTCGCAACCCAATCACACCACTTCGGTGTGAATCGTTTCATGTGAAGTGTCTGTTGTAGAAAGGACCAATTAACTTTATCGTATGCCTTCTCAAAATCAATTTTGAGTATAACCCCATCTAATTTCTTCTGCTTAAGCTCATGAATCGTTTCGTGTAAGACTACAACCCCCTCAAGAATATTCCTCCCTGGAAGAAACGCTGATTGAGTTGGTTTGATCACACGTTGAGCAATAGAGTAACCCTATTAGTTCCCACCTTCGTGAAAATCATGAAGCTCACATTCAGCAAGCAAATAGGTCTGTACTTCTCAATCCTAGACGCATCATCCTTTTTTGGTAATAGGGTAATTACACCAAAGTTCAGCTTGAACAATTGTAATTCCCCTGAATGCAACTGTGCAAACAATGCCATAAGATCCATCTTAATGACACCCCAATTTTTTTTATAGAACTCCGCTGGAAACCCGTCCGGACCCGGAGCTTTATTTAGCTCCATTTGGTCAATAGCATCAAAAACCTCCTCTTCTAGAAAAAGGCGTGGTTAATAATCTATTTTCTACAGCCGAAACCTGGGGCATGTCCCCAATCATTGTTTCGTCCATCGTGAAAGAATTGAGAGCCGATGCTCCAAATAGTTTCTTACAATACTCTGAAATGAAAACTTTAAGGTTCGATTGCCCCACAATCGTCCCCTCATCCTGTTCTAATTGAAAAATCTTTTTCTTACGATGTCGCCCATTAGCCATAAGGTGGAAATATCTAGTATTACTTCCACCTTCCTGAATATACCTCACCTTAGCACGTTGAGCCCACTTGGACTCCTCATCACGTCTAAGTTTCGCAAGGAAGCCATCAGCTTCTTTCTTAGCCTTTCTATCCTCATCAGTGAGAGGAACCGATTCTGCTTTAACGTCTAACTCGTTAATAAGAAGTAGCAGCTTCTGCCTTAACTTCTTATATTCCCCACTGATATTTTGCGCCCAGCCCCGCAAAAAACTCCGCAGGTGTCTGATTTTATTCTGCCACCTCCTCAATAGGGGACTTCCCATCATAATGGATTTCCATTCGGTTTTCACCATCTCATAAAAACCCTCCTGACGCAACCACGACAATTCAAACGAGAAAATTGAATTATTCCCAACATGAGCAGATGACCCAAAATCAATCAACAGGGGCACATGATCTGACCCCGTACGAGTCAGGCCTTGCACCGTGACAAGAGGAAATTTTTGTTCCCACTCAACACTCGCAAGAAAACGATCCAACTTCTCATAAGTTGCATCTGTTCCTCTACTAACCCAAGTATACTGCCTGCCGGACATCTCCAGCTCCTTTAAATCCAAGCTCTCAATAATAGCATTGAAAATAAATGGCCAACAAGGGTTAAAAGCATTCTTATTTTTCTCCTCTGGTCGTCTGAGGATATTGAAATCATCCCCTATAAACATAGGTAAGGTCGCCCCCTCACAAATACGCACCAGTTCAGATAGAAACGCTGGTTTCTTGTTATCTTGGGCAGCCCCATAGACAACAACCAGCGCCCAAAGGAAGCCATCGTCCTTTGAGCGCAAATGAATTTTTACTGAGAATTCTCCCGCCATTACTGTCTGTACAGTAACCGTTGCGGCATTAAATCCCACTAAAATTCCACCAGACCGACCCTGGGGGGGGGGGGGGGGGCAGACAATACCAACGATAGTCATACCCCCCTGCCAAATGGTTTAGCAATCGAACATGCATCAAAGCTTGATCGCCCTGTTTCCAGAATAGCAATGAAATCTAATCGAAACTTCCTAACCATCTCATTGACAGCTAGGTGTTTTGCGGTGTCTCCAAACCCATTACTGTTCCAAAATACCCCTCTCATTAAACTCTCTTGTTTAAAGATCTCAGCCTAGCACTCCGCCTCTAAGGTCCCAATGACCCCCCCTTTCTAACAGTACGGGAAGGCGCTAATTTAACACCATGGGTACAAAGATCCCTACAATCTTCCGTACCCTCCCCCTTCTCGTTATCATAGCCCTCACATAATGAGTTTGCTTGACGAACCACAAGGCTCGACTCCCCTGACTCATCTTCACCCAAGCTATTATTTAAAAAAGTTAACCTACGATTAGTTTCTAGCTTCTTTAACAATGAAACTGAATGATCCACTTCTGCTAAAGAATTGCCCAGGGAAATACCCAATCGAGACGCTCGTTCTGTCCTCGCTCCGGTGGTGCGTCTAGCGCCAGCGGAGGGCGCAGGCGCGTGGAGGCGTGTGCAGCGGGTTTTCACGGATCTAGTCCGTTTTCGTGTTGGTACGTGTGGTTATAAGTTTGGCTATTCCAATCTACGGTTGTCATCATTGTTGATGGTTACTACTCAAGTGCGTTGGTCTTTCAGAGACTTAGCACGACGACTTCTCATCCGTCTACTTCAACAAGTTCTACTACGACAAGCTTTACCGCGCTACAGTGAGGGAGGGGTGATGACGGCGGCGCGCCTTTGACTCGCTTCAGCGTTTGTAGTCATCGCTAGGTGGTCCAAAAACCATTTTGTAATTTTTCTTACTTTTACGCCGACAGCCACTCCGAGCCCGCATCCATCCCACCATGCCCCGGCCCAATGACAGAATCTTCGGCGCGCCCTAGCCTGCACCTGGTTGGGGGTGGCTAGCGCGGCGACGGTGCTAATTTTCATTTTTAAAACCCCTCCAAGGGGACTAAAAAGAAACGTGTGATCAAAAAGAAAATGCCTCTTGGTGGGGGTGGTGGAGTCATGGGGGCGCCAAAGAATGACTTGTACTAGCCGATAGGGATTCAAATCCTAGCTAGTGCTTACATTTAAATGCACATACATGTAAGAGCATCTCAAGTCGTGCCCCAAGAGGCCCCTCAGGACCACTTCTTTTTTGGCGTTGGCGGACGAAAAATGGTCCAATCGCGATCCCACAAGATCGATGATTTGGTCAAAAGTTCAGCCCGTGAACACAACCCAAACCCAGGGCACTAGGGGGCCCCCGGGGTTGTGGCGCTATTTTTTTTGGCTTGTTTGGCCCACCGTCAACCACGCAATCAATCTCACTCCCCACTTTTCCCTCGGCCTCACCCATGTGCTGCCTCTCCCCGCGGGGTTCGGATCCCCTGGAGTTGGACTCAACTTCACCGGGTGGAGTTGGGCAAATCCCAGCCCTTGTATTATTCCTATGGCCTGGATTTATTCACGTTTCCTATTCTATTAAAAGCATCGTTCTCCTCTTCTGGATAAGGTTGTGAAGACGTGAAGCTTCAGTCAGCCACACGAGCCACACAGTTCCCTTCTTCTCTCCGTGAACATACACACTCCTGGTCAGCTCCGGCGTCGGGCCGACGGCCTAAATCCGGCCTATTCCACGGGTCGCCGCCGTGCCACGCGCTCGAGTGTGCAGCCTCCACTGAGTCGCCTCCGCATCGCGAGCATCCAGTGAGTCGCTGCTGCTCAGCTCGCCCCGAGTGTGCCGCCGCCGCACTGGGAGCTCGCCTCACATCATTAGCTTGAAGCTTCCATGGATTAGGCGCCGCACCAGGAGCTCGCCCCAAATCGCAGGCTTGCACCCTCCATGGAGTCGACGCCGCACCAGGAGCTTGCCCCAAATCACGAGATTGCCGCCTCCACCGAGTCCGTACCCAGAGCTCGCCCCAACAGTACATGCGACATGAACTCGAGCTTCGTGGTAAGGAAAAAAATTGCCAATCCATTTAGTATTCTTGTGCTGGTGCTATATCGATGCTAATTGCAATAACAAATTAATGGGAAAATGTCCACTGTATTGTCAAGGATTAACATAACTAGTACAGATGATACATCAAATACATGATGTTTCTTCGCTTGGTCAGAAGGACTGATTGTAGTATCCAACAAATTGGCTTGTCGCAATGTTGCTTGCAAGAGGAAAATACAATTGCTCATCTTGAGTATATCTAGTACTTGTTTCCTGTCAGTAATAGATGCAAAAATAAAGTAAGCATGAAATTAAATATTATATATTAGCATCTGATTATGTTTTAACCACAGTGAATAAATTACATACTTGACTATGTGATGTGGTATCTGTAAGATTAGTATGTAATGGAGGTAAACCAATATCGCTCGATCCCTGAATTATGATACAAACATGTGAGAAACCAAAGGTTTAATGTTCTCTGGTTTGGTTGTAAATAAACTAGTGATATCTTACCAACAATGATTCCGTGAAACCAGTAGCATTTTCATTTTCATTCATCCACAAGATATCTATTGGTACCTCGACACGCTATAGTTAACAAAAAAAAGTATGGTTAGACTCATAGATGTATTTATCGATATTTATGGAGCCAAAAGATGAGCAGTACTTCTTACATTATTGTTGTAGTATTGTACTTCATCACCTGGACCTTCCTTTGTGTTGGTTTCAATTTTCTTTCTTTTGTTGGATTTTCCTTGCGTTGCCTTGGCCTGTTTTTTTTTGTTTCTTTTTAGCCTTTTCTTGCATTAATTCAACCCAACCCTTTGGTCTCTTATTACTCTTCCGGCCTTCTTTTTTTTTAAACCAGCCACTCTAGTGTCCAAGGTTTTTTGTGACACCGGCAAACTTTCCTCATGAGAATCTTCTGGCTTGAAAATTTCGTTTATCTTCTCTTCTATGGTTTTGTTCACTGAATCAAGTGAACTTTCCAGTAAGAAATATGATTCATCAAAGTCCACTGCCCTCGCAGCTATGCGAGCAAATTTTCTGCATACAGATTTGTATCGATCCAATTTTTCTAACTTAGGATCTTCGATAATATCATGTCCGTTATTGTCCTGCACGATGGCTGATCTTGCTTCTTTTGTCCATCGTTTAAGAATGTATACTTCTGGAATCAACTTGATATTTACCATATCTAGTGATTTTAAAGCATGGCTACAAAGAATCCCATGTTTCTCAAATTTCTTACAACTGCAAGAAACTGTTTGATTAATGGGGTGAACATAAACTTTATATCCATAACCATTAGTTGGCTGTCCTTCAAGACTGTAAATGGCAACGGTGAACTCAATGATCGAATCTTTTTCCACAGAGTTCCTGATATAACTTGCTGTTGATTTTTCAAACTCCTCTTGGAAGAGTTTAAATATAGGCGGTGTATAAGCATTTGCTGCTTGCTGTAGTACCGGTGTGCCCTTCAGTTTTAGCATCGGCAACTTTTTCCTAGCTTCATGTTCAGACTTTACCTCCTTATCACGCTTCTCTTGAACAACCCTTTCAAAATGTTTGAAGAACCTCACTATGTCCAAATTAAATTTCAGATGTTGCTTCAAATCCTTATTGAAGCTCTCGCTGAGTTGCGTGCTTCGCATTCCCAATGTAAACACATCCTTCATGTAGCAATGAGCCCACTTGTGCTTTAGTTTGTAAATACCATCCAACCAACTTCCTTCCTTCACCTTAGATTGCATCCACTTGAAAACTTCTTCAAATTTCTCTTCTTTTTCATATAAATACATGCAACGCTTATATTGCTTCAAAATTGTGGTTGCTTCATCCATTTTTTGACCAAGGTCACTAGAGAGCACCCCTTCTGTTGGTTCTTCATCCTCTTTTTCACCAGGGTCACCAGGGAGCCCCCCTTCCATTGGTTCTTCATCCTTATGCGAGCTTAAATGCTTCACTGCATTCTGACCCATATGCCAGCAGCACAAACCATGTATTGTATCCACAAACACATCGCCAATCGCCGTGCCCATTGCCGCATTTTGATCGGTAAAAATTGTTTTGGGATGCTTTTGATTATGTGCTGCTAGAAAAGTTTCAAATAACCATTTGAAAGAATCTATTGTTTCATCATATAAGAGAGCTGCTCCAAAAACCACTATCTCTCGAAAATGATTAAACCCAACAAAAACTCCAAAAGGTCTGTACTCTTTGTTGGTAGAATATGTGGTATCAAATGTAATCACATCACCAAATAAAGCATAATCTATCAGCATTTTAGCGTCAGCCCAAAATATATTTGTTATTTGTTCTTCACTATCTAGCTGAATGGCATATTGAAAGGATGGATTATCAATGACTTGTTGCTGAAAATACTTTAGCAAACCTCCTGCTTCTCCATACTGCAAGCTGCGCTGGCGCTTACTCCTCAAGTAATTTTTGCGATCTTGCAGTGTGTACCGAAGATTGGATGTTCCACCAACAACTTCTCCAGAAAAGACATGTGCTGCCTTTGGTGCAATGCCAGCGTGATCCGCTGCATCTATGTCCATGGCGTCCACTAGACATATTTTTCGCTGAGAAGGGATCAAGTGGATCATATCTGGCCGATAGAAGACATGATTGTGCTCTGCCACGAAGTCATGTACTTGATATTTGTTAGTATCTCTGTTCAAAAGAATTCCCATGCGTGCATGACAGCCTGTTCTTGTTTCAGCTCGTGAAGACTTGTATTGATCCTCACGTTTATCTTTTGATCGATGACCTTCTTTCCCACATAAGAATCTTGTTGATGTCACAACTCCATCCTTATTCTTATTACTATAGTGCTTTCTAACATCAAATCCAATTTTTCCTGCATAAGAAACCCATAAATTCCATGCTTCATCTGTTGTAGTAAATTCCATACCTAGCCTAGGAGTCCAACTTGAAGCATGCTCGGTGCTGGTGTTTGATTCGAGACCGCTGTGATTTATGTTGGTGCATTCTGGCTGCATTCATCAATCACAGCAGCACCAACAAAGATGTAGATCTAAAAGTTTGGGGAAGAACTGATCTGCTGATTTTGGTGGGAAAATAAAAGTTTGGGGAAGAACTGATCCGCTGATTTTGGTGGGAAAAGGCAAGCAGGGTACAGATCTTCTAGTTTTTGGTGGGAAAAGGTACGTGATGTGTTTTTGGTGGGAAAATGAGGCGACGAGTTCTTTTTGGAGGGAACCATCAAAGAAAAAAAAAACTTCCCTCCAAATTAGTAGATAAGTCACAGGTTGTTACGGTAGATTAAATCCAGGCCATAGGAATAATAGAAAGGCTGAGATTTTTCTAACTCCACCCGGTGGAGTTGAGTCCAACTCCAGGGGATCCGAACCCCTCCCCGCGTGCCCACACGGCGCTCATCGAAGCCGGAGCGGAGCTCCTTTTGAGATCTCAACGCCGAGCTCGCCGTCGTCCTCGACGTCCTCCTGGTCGCCTCCCTTCGTCTCTCACCGTGGCCGAGTAGCACATGGATGGCGGCCCGGCCGCGCGCCGCCTTGCCAGCTGGTGGACGCGGGTGCAGCGGCACGTCCGGCGCTTGCGGTACGTCGGCGACCAGTGGTTCAGGGGTGCGACCTCGGTGGCCACACCATCTCCAACTTCATCGATGGTGCGGCCATCCCGCAATCATTGTCGCCGTTCAGGGCGCGACCGCCCCGCAGTCGCCGTCGCCGTTCAAGGGGTGGCCGTCCCGCACGTCTTCGACATCGTCTTGGGTGCCGCCGCATACGTGGAGCTATCCTACACCATGGCCTTCTCGGTCTCGTCACGTTCACCGAAGGATGCGTGCAGGTGTAGCTCGCTTGCCAGCCGGCGCCGATGCTGGCCATTATTGCGCCCTAAACCACGAGCTCGACGCCCGGGAACCATGGCCACGCTGGGAACCACGAGCTCGACCCCGGGGAACCATGGTCGGCCTCGCCTTCCCGACGGAGTCCCGAGTCCGCACTTCGGGGAACCACGAGGTCGGCCTCGCCTTCCCGTACCGCTCACGGTCAGGGCCAGGAACTTGCTATCATCCTCGCGGTCACGCAGGTAGGGGCGCCAAGGCGGAGGAACCTGCAGAAGACATTGGCGGAGGTCGAGCTCGACGGAGGAGGAAGGCCGGAGCGGGATGGGCCTGGGTTGTCTCCGGAGCTCGCGTGGCCAGGCAGTGCCCAGAGTGTGTTTGTTATAATGACATGCATCAAAAAGGGAAAAAAAGACTACCTATTGGGGGGGGGGGGGGGGTGTGGCTAGGAGAACTGACTGTACAAAAATTTCGCCGGCAAAACTCAGGAGGCCGAAAAAATGCATCTGGGCCCAACGGGCAAAACCGAGGAGGCCGAAAAAAATATCCACGCGCATACACCCCCCATGAACGTACACACGCACATCCTATATCTATGAGCACTTCGAAAGAATGAGCTGGTGGGTCTTGAGATTAACGAAGTCACCATATACACCTCGCTATCGACGGGAACGTCGACTCCCACTGAACAAATATTCCGGCTAAATACGACATATAGCCTATAAGTGTCAAATCTAGGGTTCGAACCTATCTCGTGGGAGGCAACGGCCAGAGATGCTCTCAGGTAACAACTTAGTGAGATGTCTAAATTAGGAAACACTGCAGGGCGTGCAGCTGGGTGGGATAGTTCGCCAGCCAGCCACGATCGGTGGACTCACGAGTTCCCCGCCAACTCAGGCGTACGTGTACGCGCTTCACTGCAATGCTGGACCAAAACCTGTGTGGAAAAGCTGGCAACACGCGAAGCGCTTGCACAAAGTCAAGCTGCACGGCAAGGACTCACGTGAAGAATTAGAACCGACTTGTCCCAGGCCAAAAAGCCAGCAAGCCAGCAGTACGGAACGGCCGAGTTAAAAAAAACAATGGCAAAAGCTTCATTTAATTAATTCATTAATTAAGAAAAGGAATATGTACCAGAAAAATGGATTACTTTCCTAGAAATTATTACTCCTAAGATCTTGTTTACTTCCAGCGTATTTGAAGTGTATTCTGAGCAATTTGAGAGAATCATCCTAGATCTTGAAAAATTTCCAATAGTATGTTTACCACATCGGTTTTGGTTAGGATAATCTCAAAATATTCCCCACAAACCGCCTCAATGGAATTCACTATACGACATCTTACATGTGGGGATTTGAGAGAATTCCATGAATGGAACATTTTTTTACCAAATCACCTCCATGCCAATTTTCTTGGGCTGAAATCACACCCCTAATAAACAAGGTCCAAATGGGCCCAAAGAGGTGCCTCTCTCTCGATCTCGGAAAAAATGACAGTAGACAGGTGGAAAATACGGGTGCAATTAGAAAAAGGCTTTCCTCTTGGAAGGGAAGAATCAGCTCACGCCAGAGCGTCACGTGGTGGGCTCCTACGCGGTCGGTCGCAAAGAACCGGATAAAGGGTGTACACGTTTTTTTTTTTGAGATCCCTCTTTTAGAAATGAGATATCTCGAGAACCGTATTTCGGAATTACGAACAGTTTTCATATTTGAGATTCTCGCGTCGAGAAATTCAAAACTAGATCCCATATTGATAGCTTTCGAGAAACTTTTTTTTACATACCTTATACTCCATGTTTTATACACTTTATACTTTCAGTAGCTTTTTACGGTTTGGCTTCGCCTCGATAACCATTTATAAAATCTTGAAGGGGTACATAGGTCGTTGTGCGTATTGGTCGAAGCGTGCGTTGGTCGTACTGCTCGGCTTTGCCTCGTGGTACCGCTCGGCTTCGTCTCGAAAGAGCCCCCACGGCGCATCACATGAAAAGTATACTTATGCTGTACCTGAAAGTATACATGAGGTGTACATGCACACACGTTGCTATTGAAAGTATACACACGCTGTTTCTGAAAGTATACGCGCAGTGTACCTGGGCGTACATTCGTCTGGGTGTACGCCGGCTCTTCACTGGGTGTACATCCGTCTGGGTGTACGTTGGCCCTGCACCTGGGTGTACAAACGTCTGGGCGTACACCCGTGGTGCACATGGGTGTACGTCATCACTGCACTTGGGACGTACTTTGTTCATTGCACCTGTGCGTACATCTGTGTAACTGGGCGTACATTCGTGTTAATTCCGTGTGTATAAACAAAGTTTGTCGAAACCTATCAAAATGTGATCTAGTTTTGAAGATCTCGACGCGAGGATCTCAAATATGAAAACAGTTTGTCATTCCGAAATACGGTTCGCGAGATATTTCATTTTGAAAAAACGAAGCCCGCCCACCCGTCTACCCGTCCTTGGGTGGGAAGGAAAAAATCACACAAGAACTCTCTCGTGTTGCCACTTGTCACGCATGCAAACACCTTTGAGAGGGTAGGAGAAAGGATAAGGCGGCACTTGCCACAAACGGAGCGGACGCGGGGTGACCTTCCGGAAGGGGTCCTTTTTTCTAGTGAATTCCGGAAAATACTAGACATGTGAACCCATAAATTATGATAAAATGTGTCGTACAGAAAAAGACAAACGCGGTAGTTGCACCATAGGTTGAACTACATTTGCAAGGTGTATAGGAAATCCACATACATGCAAGACCAGGTTTTGTGTGCACATGACAACCCTGCAGACAATATTTATTTGTGAAAACCAAACTTCAAAAAAGGAGAGGAAAAGTTGGAACTTTGAGATCGTCGCGCCTATTTGTCCCCGAAAGTTTGTTTTTCCTTATTATGTCTCTTATTTAGACTAGGCACCGGAATCATATATTTGTATCATGCATATATAACCCATATAATGCATAGTTAGTAGTATCATAGCCACATCTTATTTATTTATTTGTAGAATCCTAATATAATACAAGTGTGTTTTGGGTTGTATTTGTCCAGTATTCCACTCTGTATGTTAAGGGCTTCACCGTCATCATTTTTTTTTGAATTGTTTGATTTTTCTATGCCTATTTCAAAACAAAGTCAAGATTACGGGCATGACCGTTCATAGCTAGTGCTTGAATATTGAGAAACTCTTAGTGTATCTATGATGAAATAGATAGTTGTGTACCAAAAATGATTTTTTTTCAAAAAAATCATGAACAAACTATGAGACACCTATAGTTCAAATTTGACCCATTTCCACCCGAATAGCCAGAAACTTGTGTTTTTCAAAATAGGTGGATGAAAACCTTTTCAAAGGCAAAAATTTGCTTGTTTGTGCATTTAGCATGTTCTAGTATTTAAAAAAATACAGCTCCCAAGTTTTGCAACATATTTGTGGTTGGTGATTCACAAAAAAAGCCATTTTTACACTCGGGAAATAGAAAATGGTTTTTATATTCAATGAAAATGAAAACTTTCTCTGTGAACATTGTCCGTGCTTCCAATATGCATGTTTGTGTGTAATATGGGCACATTTAAACAAACTATGCCATGGATTTAGCCATAACTCCCGTCATTTGGCCCGAAACCCTAGAATGTTCGTAGGAGATAACTCATTTATGTGAAAAAAAAATCAACACATATGTCGTTTTCCAAGTTTATTATTTTTTGTGGATACTAGGAAATATATAATGACACCACGCGAAGGTTCTGCATCATTTTGGGGGGTTTTTAAAATTTTCTGGATTTTCTAAGCTGGTTTCACGAAAAAGTCAAGACGACGGGTATGACTGTTCATAGCTAGGGGTTGAATATTGAGAAACTCTTGGTGTATCTCTGATTAAATAGGTAGTTGTGTACCTAAAAAATGATTTTGGCCAAAAATTATGAGCAAACTACGAGGCACATGTAGTTCAAATTTGACCCGTTTCTAACTAAATCAGCAGAAACTTGTGTTTTTCAAAAGAGGTGGATGTGAACCTTTTCAGAGGGAAATATTTGGTTATTTGTGCATATAACATGGTCTAGTATTTTCAAAAAATGCAGCTCCTAAGTTTTGCAACATATTTGTGGTTGGTGCTTAAAAAAAATAGCCATTTTTCACACTCGGAAAATGGAAAATGGTTTTTTATTCAATGAAAAGAAAAACTTTCTACGTGAACATTTTCCGTGATTCCAATATGCATATTTGTGTGGAATATGAGCACATTTAAACAAACTATGCCATGGATTTGTCCATAACACCCGTAGTTTGGCCCGAAACCCTAGAATGTTCGTAGGAGAGAGCTCAATTGTGTGAACAAATTTTCAACACAACTATCGTATTCCAAGTTTATTATTTTTGGTGGATAATATGACATATATAATGACACCACGCGAAGGCTTGCATTATTTTGGGGTTTCTTAAATTTTCTGGATTTTCTAAACCGGTTTCACGAAAAAGTCAAGACGGCGGGCATGACCGTTCGTAGCTAGGGGTTGAATATTGAGAAAATCTTGGTGTATCTCTGATGAAATAGGTAGTTGTGTACCTAAAAATTATTTTTTCGAAAATCATGAGCAAACTACGAGTCACCTGTAGTTCAAATTTGACCCGTTTCCATCTGAATTGGCAAAAACTTGTGTTTTTCAAAAGAGGTGGATGGAAACTTTTTCAGAGGTAACAATTTGGTTATTTCTGCATATAACATGGTCTATTATTTTAAAAAAAGCAGCTCCAAAGTTTTGCAACATATTTGTGGTTGGTGCTTCACAAATAAGAGCCATTTTTTACACTCGAAAAATGGAAAATATTTCTTTATTCAATTAAAGAAAACTTCCTTCGTCAACATTGTCCCCGCTTTGAAGATGCATGTTTGTGTGCAATATGGGCTCATTAAAACAAACTATACCATGTATTTGGCCATGACACTCGTCATTTCAACCGAAACCCTAGAATGTTAGGAGGAGATAGCTCTTTTCTTTGAACACTTTTTCAACACAACTGTCGTATTCCAACTTTATTATTTTTGGTGGTTACTAGGACATATATAATGACACCAGCAAAGGTCTTGCATCCTTTTGGGATTTTTAAAATTTTCTGAAATTTTCTAAGCCGGTTTCACGAAAAAGTCAAGACGACGGACATCATAGCTTGAGGATGTCATTTCAAATGCTGGCCCGCAATTCTGGACTAAGCTTAATTTCCATGGAAACATGGTTCTTTTGGTATACAAGCCATGAGAGCGTGCTATGAAACCTTGCTTTTATTAACTACGGTAATTAGTTGAACTTTTGCTTGTTATTATTGATAATACAAATTAATTACCAATAATGAACACCATGGTCAGTTGTTTAGTGGTGCTATGGATGATTAGACATACTTGATCAACTTAGACTAGAACTCCAAACCACACCATTCCATTTTAGAGCATTGTGTTGCCGCTCACGTCTTTTCTATCCCGTCTTTCGACGTGCATCGATAGACAGGATAGTAGGCCTCCATAACCCCGTCACTTGTGACCCTGTATGGGAGAGATCAACCATGCATGCTTATGGGGAGTGTCTCGCACAACTATTGGCTTCTTCTCCGACGCTGACGTAGACGACAACTTCTTCGATGTGAACAACACTCTTGGTAACATAGCTTCCAACGACGGAGCCGCGAAGGGGTCTTATTCCATTGTGTTGTATGAGTTCTTTTCTATTCTATTTGAGATGTTAGAACTTGTGTTAGTTTCAATTTATTTAGGCATGTTGTTTCATCTTCGTTACTAGTTTGCATGTCTACTTTTGCGGTCACGATTTATCTACTGTATTCATGGATCAAAACATATGAATTGCTCATATATTTAGCATTGAGTTTCTAAACTTCCAAATTTCCTATTGATTTATGATGTTTTATCTGAATTTTAGATCCCTTAAAATGTACACGGTGCCTTGTCAATTTTACCGTCATGTTAGCGAAAACTGTTGGAATATTTGGCCCACATATGTGTGAGCTGAAATATTGGGCCCATATGTGGGTAGCCCAATAGACAAATCCTGAAATCTCAAAATGGCCCATGTGTACAAGTGAGTGGTGTGAGTGAGAAGTTTAGTCCGACATTGGAAGTTTGAGGAGTTGCACACCACCTTATAAGGTGGAGTGTTGTAGGGATTGTATGTGAGTGAGAACAAGAGAGCCTCTCGCGCACTCCTCCTCCTCCTCCTCCGCCGCTCGCTCGTCTCGACTCGAATCGGCACGTCGCGATCGCGTTTCGTGAATCGAGCCTCGAGCCGAGATAATACTTATTCGTAGTTCACAGTTTCAGACGGCCGCCTGGCACGAAGAACATCATCTAATCAAATGGTGCTCCAGCTTTCTAAAACAGTGAGCTTTCCGACGACTCCCAATTCTACACAAGCACCATATACAAACGTCATGTCGCTGTATCTTTATCTTGGATAACCAAATAAACGCCATTTAAGCTTAACATTTTAAGTGATGTATACATGTTGAATATACAATATATATAGAGAGAGCTCAGATATGTGATACCGGGAGGTATTCCTCTTTCTCTCTCAAACTTTTCAAGAGGACAATCACAACCTTTACTAGCCATTCACCAACAACCTTTACCTTTGCTTTGAGCATGCAGATGGGGAATAGGACAACAGATGCTCACGTGTTTACTTAGTCTCATATATCCTTGTAAAGCAAGATAATGAGATCACTAGAAAAATGGAACCGTTCCGAAATATCACCTCGCGCGTTCTGTGCTTGCGACAAAGCGTCGCATTCTCCTTTCTTGTAGCCCCCGCGGATGCTCCCATGCGTGACAAGTAGCAGCACGAGTTTTTTGGTGAGATTTTCCTTTCCCTCACACGGAAGGTGTTAACGTATTTATTTTTGGGATTCGTTTATTAAAAATGAAATATTGGTGAGAACATTTTCCAAAATCACGAACCGTTTTCATATTTAAGATTCTTGCTCCGAGATCTTCAAAACTAGATCCCATGGTAATAGGTTTCGAGAATTTTTTTTCGCACTTTATACTCCATGTTCTATATACCGTGTACACCTAGTAGCAGCGCGAACTTCCAGTAGCAATGTGGGTATACACCCAGTAGGTGGCGCGTGTGTGTACAGGCAGTACACCGTGTACACCCAGTACACCGTGGTTGCACACCCAGTAGCAGCGTGTACTTCCAATAGCAACGTCGTGTACAACCAGTAGTAGCCGCGTGAGTGTACATGTAGTACATCGTATGCACCCAGTAGCAGCGTAGTACATCCAGTAGAAGCACATGAGTGTACACGGTATACTAGTATCGGTGTACATCCAATACAGGTACTTTCAGTAATAGTGTGCACTTTCAGATACACCGCGCGTATACTTTCAGTAACAACATGTGTATATTTTCAGGTACAAGGTGTGCGTACTTTTCAGATGATGCGCCGTAGACGCTCTTTCGAGGCGAAGCCGAGCGTTACTACGAGGCGAAGCCGAGCTGTAGCACACACTATGACCAATGCACGCTTCGTCCAATGCGCACAATGACATATGTAGCGCCATCAAATTCTTTATAAAATGTTATCGAGACGAAGCCGAGCCGTAGAACGTATAAGAGCATGGCCAACGCTCCACGCTGGACCACTGCCTCATGCCTCCACGTCAGAAATTATTGTCCAGCTAGCATGAACCTGCCGCTTGCAGACCAAAGAGGGATCTTGCAGAGGATCCCGCCTCCTCCTTGACAAAAGCGAGGAAAGGAGATAAAAGAAGCCCAGATGACCTCATGTAGTCTTCGTCCTATTCCTTGCATGGGAGAGAAAGAGATAGCTAAAAGCTGAAGTAGCAGGCATGAGTTCATCTAGTAGAGCAGTCATGCGTTGGGTGAGTTATTTGTTGGTTAATGCCTTGTATCACTTTTAGAGCTAAGACAGTAGCATGGTACTGCTTCCGTTGTACATGCCCTAACTGTGTGCCTGGCTAAAGGGACATGAGCTGCTTAGACTAGTTCCGCCGTGAACGTACATGGCGTCATCCTATCTGATTTTTTGGTTGCTCGTTGACCCCAAAATGGTACCCACGTGAACGTACAGACCAAAAAGGAAAAGAGAGGTGGAACACACTACGTCACCTCACACACTAGTTGATTTGGTCAAATGACACCCTCACTAGTCCAATCTATATCTCGGAAGCTAACGGAAAGGCGCACGCTAGGCGTAGGGCGCCCTACAGCGTCCCGTTTTAGATCCCCTCGCGGACTATTGGATCATCATCACACGGTCACAAAATGCGTTTTGTATTTTTGCATTTTAGCCCCTCTACTTTTTGTATATAGAACCCGCACTCCACTCCAGACCCACTTAACCGAAAAGGTATATTGTATTGCCCCCCAACATCATGATAATTACAGCAAAAATACCATCGCAACAAATTCGCTCGTATCGCAACAAATTTTATTGTTCCGTTTACAAAAAAAAGTATTGCAACAAATTATTCCACAAAAAATCGAAAGATAAGTAATGTTACAAATAATAGTTAAACAATATGTTATTGCGTTGCAACAAAAAAGTTACAACAATGCAACAAAAATCACAACCTATTACAACAATTTTTTTTTTGCACCAAATAGAAAAGTTGGTAAGCAACAAAATAATTTGTCACTGTTTCGGTTGCAACAAAAAACATCACCTATTTCAGCCAAAAGGTAAATCGATAGCAACAAAAAAATTACGTATTTACAACATGTGAATGAGCGCATAAACATATCATTCCAAAATAAGTTCTAATAAACATATAAACATTTTCTAGAAATCATCCAGAAAAAACATTGCAACATCGCGTTTGCGCTTTCTCAACAAATTTTATGCGACTTTATTACAAATTTGGAAGATGTACGCAACATTGAACAAGTAAAAAGAACTTGGTGTAGAGGTGACACTCTAATCAGTTGGGCTGTGGATTCTCAGAAACGGACCCTAAATTGCAAAATGACGAAATTGCTATTTAATTGGGCCAAAATCGGCCCATTTAGTAGATTCCCTGGCTCGCATGCGCTACCTGTCGCGAGCGACCTAAGATAGGGCCGCTAGGGCGCCCTAAAGGAAGCATTTTCGAAAGCCTCTCTTTCTCTAGTGGCACCCGATTAAGTTCGGAAATTGGTTTGGCTACCTGATATCTGGACCGAACAATGCTCTCGTGCCTGGTATTGGTTTTTCCGGTCTGTGTCACATGGCCCATAGTAGATGGGTATTATATGTTGATGTTGCTGTCGCCTTGTGCCGGCCCATGATAAGACCGACTTCTGAAACCCCGTGTACTGAATTACGCAGGTACAACAGTGCGCATGCACTATATATCGCTCGCTGCGAGTCCGGACTCCTTCTTGCCCTTGTTAATTTCCTTATTGGGCTGGCCCATCTAGGGCGCTTTCCGAGAGAGTAGTCGCAGGCATTATACCTTGCTCACTGACGCAAATGGGCCGTGGCCCAAGTAAAGCTAGTCTAAATTCGGATTTTCTTCTAGGCTTTTCATTTTTCTGTTTCTGTTTTTTTTTTCTCCGTTCCTTTTTTTTGTTATTTTTTTTCTCAGTCTTTTTCAAGTCTCAACCTTTTGAAATCAGAACCATTTATCAAAATTTGTTCATTTTAAAATTGTTTGTTTACAAAATTTGTTCACTTTCAAACTTTTGTTCATTTACAAAATTGGTTCACTATTTTGAAAAAAATGTTCATTTTCAAATATTTTTCACCATTGACAAAATTTGTTCATTTGAAATACTTTCACCACTTTAAAAAATGTTCTTATTTAGAATTTGTTCATTTTAAAAAAATCAAATTTTAAATTCTACTTAAAATCCCAAAATCCCAAAAATTTTTCATTTTTACAAAAATTTCTGATTTTTAATCTTTGTTCATTTTCAAAAATTGTTCACCATTAAAAAAATGTTCAGTTAAAATTTGTTTATTTTCGAAAAAAATCACCATTTTAAAATTTATTCATTTTCAAAAGTTGGGCGCATACTCGTTTCAAAAGCTGGGCATGTACACTTTTTTATTTTTTGAGGGATAGTTTGGCGCGTACTAGTTTCCTTCCGAGCTGATGACTCTGATGTGCATCGCTCTTTGGGCCAGGCCCATATAATATGGAACGCGAGCGAGACGGATCTCTGGTCGCTAGAAGCGAGGCATAGGGATCCCCATCATTGCATGACTTCTTTTTCTAAAAGTAGAGGTAAATGCCACATAGAATTTTGTCATCGTCGCAATTACTGTTTGGTCCTCACGTCGAATAATGACGGACGCCCATGGCGAGCGCATGGCGTCACCCTCTTCTTTGCTGTTCCAGCCACCGGCGTTGACAGTTTTCCGTATCTCTCTTTGGCTTCACTTGCACACTCTCGCTGCTTGACATCGCGCTGAACCATATCTTCTCCCCGTGACGACGTGTGTGGCATCCCAACGCCGTCATATGTGGGCCCACCGTACACCATCCAACTCCCTACATTGGCTCTGTATTCAAGGTTTTCTAACGATCGTGCACGCACTCTTTGAAAAGTTTCAGCCAAACCGGTCCCAATGCATAATCGATGGAACCGATATCGGGTCCAGGTGAGCACGGGTGCCAAATCGTCTCTCCCAAAACAGCTATTTATATCTTTTTTTCCATAAACTATAAATGTTTTTTTTCTGCAAGTCATTGTCCTTCCTAATTTACTTCGTATCAAGTAAAACCATTTTAGTGGACTTCCGCTTTACTGTCCGATATAGTCTTCAATGTGCTGATATTCTTGTATCGTATTTTCGACTCCTGAACCATCATCCTGGCCTAGTCGTGCATATGAGTAATTTATATCCTATCCTACATTGTATACTATGTTCCTTTTGTGGGAATGAGGAAACTGCTGAACATCTCTTTATTTCGTGCCCTTTTGCTCAACTTGTTTGGAGAGTGATTTTTTGTACTTTTAATATTCCTCCCCCTCCAATTTGACTAATATGTTTGGGAATTGGTTAAACGGTATTGATAAGAAGACTAAAGATAGGATCAGAATTGGAGTGTCGGCCATTTGTTGGGCTATCTGGAATTGCAGGAATGATGTGGTATTTAACAGGAAAGATTCTTTTCATGTTTTACAGGTTATTTGTTCGGCAGCTCATTGGATCCAGCTATGGGCATTCCTTTTGCATTCGGATCAGAGGAAACTTATGGTGGATGGCTGCAGCAGGCTACTTATGGTGGCACAGGATTTTTTCTCCCGTCATACGTGGCAACATATTAATAGGCTTTCGTAGTGCTATTCTTGTTTGTTGGGAGATTTCCTGTCTGTAAGGTTTTGAGATTGTAAACTTTAACACACTCTGAATTTTAATAAGAAATAAAAGCTGTGTGCATCACTCGATGCAGAGGCTGGGGTTTTCCCCTTTTCAAAAAAAAAAGTATACTATTGTATACATATTTCTTATAAAACTTTTGCTGAAATAAGTCTCACTTAACCAATCCTAAGACAAAAATTCAAGGATACAACTTGTCCAAATATTGACAAAATAAAGTCTGCACAATTTTTTTTCTTTAATCAGTTGAATTTAACGACGCAAGATATATTAAACTTTTGAGTTCTACGAAAAAATTAATCAACTGAAAATTGGTAAAGGAGAACAATAACCACCGAGAGAAGTTCTAGAATCAACGTGAGCCTGATTTCTTAAATAGCAGTAGCTACTAGCAGAATTTCTTAGGGAGCTTAGTTAAGAAAGAAGCCGATACCAAATGTTTCAGCTTTACAGAGTAGGAGGAAGGAAGGAAGAGAGAGATATGGGGGAGGGCTGAACCTGTGAAGAATATACGCAGATATAAACCATGAGGGACTATAAAAGGAGAATATGGCCCAACTATAGTATTTTGTTTGTAATTACTAGCACTAATATTATGAATTAGACTTTCTAGATGGGTGTGAAGTTGCAAATGTTGCCCAAGTGGAACTTACGGCAAAACCGATTTGATTACCAGTCGCGGCAAACAACACCTACTGCTGTAGCTGCCCCGTACCGCATTTTTGCTACAAAAGTAGATGAATGGAGTGGGCTATGTGCTAATTCTTTGAGAGAATTAGTATATTACACCCTCTGTCATGCCGCCATGTGCTTCCTATACCGAGAAAGTTCCCGATATCAGATGGCCGAGTCATACCAGCATCGTTATCTATTCAAATGGCGCTTCAGGTTTTTGAAACTCTATGATTCCCAATGGCTCCCAAATCTACACAAGCACCATACACAACTACTAAGTGGCTGCAATTTTTCTTTCATAGCCAAATAAACAATCTAAGCTTAATATTTGAAGTGATATAAACATTACACATGTTGAATACATACTATATATAGAGAGAGCTCAGATATGTGATACCGGGAAGTATTCCTCTCACAAACTTTTCAAGAGGACAATCACAACCTTTACTAGCCATTCACCAACCAAGTCTACCTTACAGTATAGGACATAAGACATCACCTTGATGGAGTCATTTTTCTATTTGAATAATTACCTACGTCATCGTTTATTTTTATACCCACACCCCCTCGTGTTGCAAATATATTAATCCACTCACTCCCTTTAGGGTCGAAACTCTCCATTCATAGAGCTTATTGGAGAAAATGCTATTTTGCTTTGTCATATGCTCTTTCAAAGTCAATCTTTAAAAGAACACCATCAATTTTCTTCCTATGATGTTTGTGGATAGTTTCATGGGGGACTCCCAGCAGAAATGACGTTTGTGTTGGTCTAATAATATCGTGAG
Organism: Alopecurus myosuroides; assembly: GCA_028641055.1. Taxonomy (NCBI): domain Eukaryota; kingdom Viridiplantae; phylum Streptophyta; class Magnoliopsida; order Poales; family Poaceae; genus Alopecurus; species Alopecurus myosuroides. Next base: position 503,746,484 of record CM054059.1, read on the forward strand.
CTATCTCTTTTATAAGTTAGTTTGAAACTTAGTGAAGTATAACTTTTATTACATAAACAAATTATCCCACTTTGATGAATTTTAACAATTTCTTATTTATAAAAAAGAATATTATAGTACAACAATTTACACGGAATAAAGTCAACTCCCAAAATTGGAATTTAGAGAACATGTCCATTGTGTACTATTTTAAACATACCAGAAACCTTGATAAAGCTCAGCGGGTAACCCATCTAGTCTCAGAGCTTTGTGTTTTTCCATTAGCAAATAGATTCACACATTTCATTTCCAGTAAAGTCCGCAGTAAGCATGATGTTATCCTTGAGACAAAGTTACATGGTATCATGAGTTTCACATTCTACCATAGAAAAATAATTCGTAACTCGTGCTCGCATATCCCGCATGCGGACTGTCACAATGGCATCATATTTATAGAACCTGGCGCTGGAGAGAAGAGAGCGAGCGAGAGAGACAGGTGCAGCGAGAAATCTTGATTTTTTTCTTATTGGTGGGAGAATCGACGGCTATGATGCATCGTGCCATGGATCGCTGACTTGGACAGAGAGAGGGTCCCCCGGAAACGAGGCATGTTAGTTATATTACAAAATACTCCATCCGTCCCAAAATATAAGGCGCGCTATTTTCATGGGGTCTTTGATGGTCAACGTTGACCAAAAATATTTCAGAAATTCTATGGACTGAGAATGTACAAATGGTACCGTTTAATTCGTCTTGTAAAATTCTTTCATTTAATATATATGTATACTATTTATATGGACAAATCATGGTCAAAGTTGGATGGGGCTGACCTTCGAAATTAAAGGGCTTGGTCGTGGTTGCCTATGTTGGCGGGGCACCGGCGGTCTAGGTGCGGGTCCGGGGGAAACTTCTGGCCAGCTGGTCTAGCCGCGGCAGCGGCGAGACCCAAGGGCTCCGCTTTCCTTCTTGGAGGCGCAACTGTGGACCTTCCCTCACCCTCTCGACCCATTCTTGAGCGAAAGCTCAAAATCCGTTCGGGATTGGGTGACAACGTCGCTGTGCTCGTCGTGTCCTCCTTGGAGGCGCCGTCTGGGGATGTGGGGGTCTCGGGTGAGTGGTGCTTCTGGTACTGGGCGGGGCTGTAGGTCCGACGTCGATGGGGTGGTGGTGGAGCTGTGCGATTGGGGAAGGAATCGTGGATGCTTCTTGTTCAGCATCGATATCTCACCATGTTGATTGGTAGGTGCCCTGCTTGGCTCCTCAATGCCTCGGTCCTCCTGTTTGCCATTCGGTCGGCGCCCTCAAGCCTAGGAGAGAGGGGAATGGGTTCCCTCTTAGGTAACAGAACCCCCTAATGGGTGGCAAGTGTTTCGAGCTTTGGTGGTCCTGCTTAGCCCCGATGGTGTGGGTTCCATCCTTCAGCGTTCCTTCTTGTTTGCATCCTCGTCCGGTAGCTCGGACTCGGTGTTGCTGTCAAGTCCCTGGTGGTGGTGGTCTCTCGGTGGAGCTCGTAGCGTGTTTGTTCCCTTCCGCGTGGGCAATCTTGTTCTCCCCTACCTCTTGTGTTCTCGGGTGAACATTCCTCACCCCCGACGGTACTAAGTGCCTTTTGATCCTGGGCAAGGGACACATGGTTCTTTTTCTGGAGGCGAGGCTGGAGGTTGCGGGGGGCGAAGTGCGCTCTGGTGTTGAAGACGGCGTCGATCTCTCGTAGTGCCTCCTCCTGGACCTGGTGTTGCTTTGTTCTTGTTAGCGTAGCTGGGTCTTAGCTTAGACTCCTCAAGCTTGTCTGTAACTCTTGTATCCTTTGTTTGCTTGGGGTAAGTTATACTTGTAAGCTGTTCTTCGGCATGCTGTCTTTGTCGTTGCGAACTATGGGCTTTGTTAATTCATAGTTGGGAATTGTTACCTTTATCTCAAAAAAAAGACTTTCCAATATTACACACTAATCACCAGTGCATAATAAGATAAATCAACTTAATTTCCAATGTTATATATTACTTCATTATGCTAGTACATGTGCAGCTTTATTTGTTAAAACACAAGGGAAAATACATACATCATCTTGTATCATGACACGTACATCCATGCCTTGGACTAAACAAGGGCATCTAGCTAGTATCATGCCACAAAATAAACCGCCTCGAAACATGGCATACAATTAATTTTTAGACTTACAACACAACTTAACCAATTCCAAAAAAAATATTGAAGAATAAAACTCGTCCACCACAAACATTTTGTTTGAACTGTTCCATTTCAAAGGTGCAAAATATATATTAGGCTACTGAGTTCTACAAGCAGCTTCCTTGTGATCCACCACAAGGGTGTATTCCTAACGTGAATAATACTACTAGTCAAGTCGAAGCCAATTCATTGTTTTGGTGCCTTGTCTCACGGAAGCTATCCAAAAATAATGCTGCACTATGGGAACAAATCTATACGCCGACGGCCAAGGTATATGCCGACGGAAAAATATCGGGGCCGTCGGTGTAGACCCCGACACGCTAGCATATAATAAAAAATCAATTTGGCCTCCGCCGACGGCAGCCCCGTTGATACGCCATAAACGTATCCCTAATTTCTGATGCTTCATGATGATATTATGCCAATTGCCACATGTTTTCTCCCTTCTTTATGTCATTTTTATCGATTTTCCGGACTAACCTATTGACAAGATGCCACAGAGTCAGTTCCATGTTTTCTGTTATTTTTTAGTTTCAGAAAAGTTGTTCTGGAAATATTCTCGAAATTGGAAAGTTCGAATCCCGGAACTCCTATTTTCCTCGGAAGCATCCAGAAGACCGAAGAGGAGACGAAGAGGGGCATCAGGGGGCCCACACCATAGGGTGGCGCGGTCCCCCTTGGCTGCGCTAGGGGGTGGTGTGGGGCCCCTGGACCTCCACCGCCCCTGCCCTTTCTCCTATTTAAACCCCTCCGGATGGAAAACCCTAAGCACCTGATCAAAATCCCCGAAAAAGTTCCGCAGCTGCCGTCGTCGTCAACCCGAGATCAGGAGTGTTCTGGAGCTGTTTTCCGGCACCCTAGCGGAGAGGAAATCATCACCGGAGGGTTCTACATCACCATGTCTGCCTCCAGAGTGATGCGTGAGTAGTTCATCTCTGGACTACGGGTCCATAGCAGTAGCTAGATGGGTGTCTCCTCCTCATATGTCTCCATGTTTAGATCTCGTGAGCTGCCTATCATGATCGAGATTGATCTTATGTAATTCTATATGCTGTGTTTGCTGGGATCCGATAAATATTGACCTTATGCCAAGTTGATTATAGTCTTTATTGCGTATGCTATTTGTGATCTCGCATGCTTTCCGTTGCTAGTGGTTGCTCTGGCCAAGTAGTTGCTAGTGACTCCGCGAGGGAGTATTTATACTTGATAGTGGGTTCATGCCTCCTCGTCGCCTTGCTCGAGTGACAGAAACGTGAAGGGGGGGATGTGTTGTTGTCATTAGGGAGAAAACAATGGTGAGAGTGCCCGCGTGCATAATCATTGCTTTCATTACACACTTTGTTTGATGCAATTATGTATTGCTTGCAACTTAATACCTAAGGGAGTTTGGATGATAACCTAAGGGTGGATTGTTAGTCATAGATGCAGATGGATGTCGGTCTATGTATTTGGTTGTAATGCCCGCACTAAATATCATACTAATCATCATGTTATAATATGCACTACGGTGCAACCTTTATTTTTCAAATGTCCAGCTGTAATTTGTTCACCTCGTATGTTATTTTTTTGGACAGACACCACTAGTGAACCTATGAACCCCGGTCCATTTTCCACATTGTTAAACAAACCACAACAATTTCCTGCTCTCTCTACTTTCTGCAAGCATACAACTGTTTTCCACACTATACGTCTAATCTTTGTTTTCAGCAAGACGGTGAGATTGACAATCTCACTGTACCATTGGGGAAAAGTATTTTGGTTGTGTTGTGTGCAGGTTCCATGTTGTTGCAGACACTGGTGAAGCGCCAGCAGCACCGTCAGTGGAATCTACCTTCTGAAGGTCCTCCTTATCCTACTGGATTGATAACCTTGGTTCTTAACCAAGGGGAAAACTCCTACTGCTATGCTCATCACACCCTCCTCTTGGGGTATCCCAAAGAGTGCAAGATCTGCACCATCACCCGTCGGTTTTTTTTGCCTTACTCACCATTTTGAGCATAACTTTTGCATTCGAAATCGGATTTCGACGTTCTTTAGCTCTTTTAGAAAAGGAGAAACAGATCTATATCATCATGCATATTTATCAAGCTACATTCTTCAAATAAATTCATGAGAAGAACGGAACAAACAAGAAAGGGTTAACGGTTACCAGGTGTATACCTATAAGCTGGGATTTTCTCCAGCGGTGCTAGGGGTTGAATATTGAGAAACTATTTGTGTCTCTATGATGAAATAGTTAGTTGTGTAACTAATTTTTTTTTCTTCTAAAAATCATGATCAAAGTATGAGGCACTTGTAGTTCAAATTTGACCCGTTTCCAACTAAATCGGCAGAAACTTGTGTTTTTCAAAAGAGGTGGATGAAAACCTTTACACAGGAAACAAATTGGTTATTTGTGAATATAACATGGTCTAGTATTTAAAAAAAACATCTCGCAAGTTTTTCAACATATTTGCGGTAGGTCCTTCACAAAAAAACCCATTTTTTACACTCAGAAAATGGAAAATGGTTTTTTTATTCAACGAAAAGGAAAACTTCATCCATTAACATTGTCTGTGCTTCCAAGATGCATGTTTGTGTGTAATATGGGAACATTTAAACAAACTATGTCATGGATTTGTCCATAACACCCGTCATTTGGCCCAAAACTCTAGAATGTTCGGAAGAGATAGCTCCTTTTTGTGAACACATTTTCAACACAACTGTCGTATTCTAAGTTTATTATTTTTGGTGGATACTAGGACATATAATGACACCACACGAAGGTCTTGCATCATTTTTTTTTGTGTGTGTGTGTGGGGGGGGGGGGGTTGAATTTTCTGGAATTTTCTAAGTTGCTTTCACGGAGAAGTCAAGACGGCCGGCATGACCGTTCGTAGCTAGGGGTTAAATATTGATAAACCCTTGGTGTATCTCTGATGAAATAGGTAGTTGTGTACCTAAAAATGATTTTTTCCAAAAATCATGAGCAATCTACGAGGCACATGTAGTTCAAATTTGACCTCTTTCCAACTAAATCGGCAGAAACTTGTGATTTTCAAAAGAAGTGTATGGAAACCTTTTCATAGAGAAAAAATTTGTTATTTTTTCATATAACATGGTCTAGTATTTTCAAAAAATACATATCCCAAGTTTTGCAACATATTTGTTGTTGGTGCTTCACAAAAAAACCCTATTTTTGACACTCGGAAAATATAAAGTGGTTTTTTTTATTCAGTGAAAAGGGAAACTTCCTCCGTAAACATTGTCCATGCTTCCAATATGCATGTTTGTGTGGAATATGGGCACATTTAAACAAACTATGCCATGGATTTGGCCATAACATCCGTCATTTAGCCCGAAACCCTAGAATGTTCGGATGAGATAGCTCATTTTTGTGAACACATTTCAACCCAACTATCATATTCCAAGTTTATTATTTTTGGTGGATATCAAGACATATATAATGACACCACACAAAGGTCTTACATCATTTTTTTTGAATTTTGTAAAATTTTCTAAGTCGGTTTTAGGGAAAAGTCAAGACGGCGGGTATGACCGTTCGTAGCCAGGGGTGAATATTTATAAACCCTTAGTGTATCTCTAATGAAATAGGTAGTTGTTACCTAATTTTTTTTTCCAAAAAACATGAGCAAATTACGAGTCACATATAGTTCAAATTTGACCCGTTTCCAGCCGATTCGGCAGAAACTTGTGTTTTTCAAAAGAGGTGGATGAAAACCTTTTCATAGGAAGCAAATTGGTTATTTTTACATATAACATAGTCTAGTATTTTTTTTTAAAAAAATGCATCTTCCAAGTTTTGCAACATATTTATGGTTGGTGCTTCACAAAAAACCCATTTTTGACACTCGAAAAATGGAAAAGGGTTTTTCATTTAGTAAACCTAGGTCTATGTTTGTTTTCAATACAATTGTGATCCACTTTTCTATATCTTGGCAACATGGTTTGATCATTTGGTGCCAAGTTTGGCCCGTTTTCTCCATAAATCTGTTTCGACACCTAATTTTGTTGTGTGACCATATACCATACGCTTAACACCCCACTTAGTGAAGTCTTATACATGATGGAAAATATTATATGGATGTCATATTTGAAGTTCTCTCATTTTCCTAATCGATCTAAACATATTATTTGTCAAATTTTGATTTACGGATTTGTAGTTATGAAATGTTCAATATTAAATGGAGAAAGGCAAACATATTAATTATTATTTAAATTCAAGAGTATTATTAGTTATTATTGTTTACTTATATAATTTTTTGGATTCATAAAATAAAGGAGTGTGGCATGATGGTCCAAGGGTTAACATGATCGATTTGATACTATTGTCAGCGAAACATCCATTGTCTCTAGGCAACTAAGAAGTTAAGCGTGCTGGGACGAAAGTAGTCTGAGGATGGATGACCGATCGGGAAGTGTTAGTAGAAGCGAGGGATTAAAATCAATGTTAAGAACAATTAGAGTAACATATAAATATGTCTCTAAAGCGATTAAATGATTAAACAATTCAAATAAAAAATTAGAAAAAAAATTGAGAAAAAGATAATCTGCCTATCCATACACGGACAGGCTAGCATTACGCCGACGGGGTCAGGCCGTCGGCGTTTTACCTATCTCCCGTAGTGCTGCTTGCGCGGCACTGATAGGGATTCAAATCATAGCTAGTGAGCTCATACATTTACAATGACGTGTGAGATGTCTCAATTAGGAAACGCACACGTACACAAGGCATATGCGTACGTGCGGGCGTCGCCTAACTTAGTTAGTCAGGACTCACGAGTTCCTCAGCCGTACGTGTCCGGGCTATGCAATGCTGGAGCTAGACCAAATTCGGGAAGCGCTTACACAAAGCCAAGCTGCACGCCAACGACTCACCTGAAGAATTAGAACCGACTTGGCCCAGGCCAAAAAGCAGGAAGCCAGTACTAGTACAGTAGGGTCGATTTTTTTTTTAACATGTGCCCATGTAAATGTATGATCAAATGTGTCCTATGAGGGTTGTTGCACTAATGTAAAATAGGTCGAACTTTTTTTCAAGGTATATAATAATACTGTAAAATTCATCAATGAGAAAATGACACGACATTGGGAACAAAAATTGGAAGTATTTCTAAGTAATGACAAAAAGGAGCAATAAATCTTCCCGTCAAATCAACTTGTAGCCTTTTTAAATTTCCTTACTTTTCCATGTCCATTTGTACTTTCTTAAGTTTTAACTGATGTTTAAACACACCGGTAGTCCTCATAATTCCTCACGATTGCTCTCTATGGCCTATTTGTTGCTTTCACTGGTATAATGTGAATGCTGCGTTATATGACTAGGAATTCTTAGGCAATCATGATATGCAACATATGTGACGATTTATTGGTTAAATACAAACCTTGAGATTTATTGCCGGCCGTCAGGTCTCCGTTCTCTACAATTTATACGAGTGTACACATATAGTTAGACTCTAGAGCATACAATTTATGTAAGCTTCCTCGAATGCTTTCTCAATAGTAAAATTTTGCAGTCTGAACTGTTGGATCAATTTGCCGTTAATCTCGGACCACAGTTCTGAGAGGAGTCCGATCCCATAGAATGCAGCATCTCGCGCATCGACACGGTGACTTATCTTGAGCCTCGAAAGAAGACATCGAGGAAGGCCAGCCTCACTTTGCTTCACAGGGCAACACCATTTTCAGTAGACGAAGCTTCTTCCAAGGTGTACGATTGATCTAAATCCCACCAAGTGTTGGCACGTGAGACGGTGAGAGTGAAGGCCCTGATGGAGTTTGGAGGTTTACAACTTGGACAGACCTACTTGTGAGGACCCCTTTTCAGCTAATTTGGAGGTTCTCGACTAAGATTAATTTATGTGGAAGAGTGCTTCTTTTGGTACGCAAACCATGGGATCGTGCAATCAAACCTGATGTTGATCTCTTAAATCTTTTGCTTGATGCCCGATGGAAATATACGATATAAGCAACTATAGTAATTAACTAATTTCTTTGCTTGGTATTATTGATCGTATGAATTAGTTACAATCAAGGAACACCCTATGGTCAGCTGTCTAGGATTTCCCAATGATTTATGATGTTTTATCTGAATTTTACATCCCTTAAAATGTACATGATGCCTAGTCAATATTACTGCCACGTGAACAAAAACCATACATGTATGTTACCGTGAGGCATCGTAAATGGTGTCAAAATTTATGGGTATAGGTGTCTGCTGACCAGTACTGATTGGTTGAACATTAAGCTCGCGTTCGTGGTTAAATGGAAAGGTACATGAAGTAGAGATAATGGACTGATAGGTTTCCTGAGCTGTTTAATGTCAGTCAGTGTCAGAACTGGATTGTTCAAGAAGCCTTTAATGCTGATCTGAATCTTCCTTTCAGGAGAAATTTGCATGGTTCCTTGCTTGATCAGTGGTTTGAGTGCTTAAACCTTGTTAGAAATCTGGAGTCCTCCTCTCCTGATGTGGTTTCCTGGAGTTTAAATGGTAATGGGATCTTCTCGACTAAGTCTGTTTACAAACATCTTGAAGTTGGTTTGGCCGGGGCAAATAATAAGTTTATTTGGGAAGCCAAAATTCCTTTGAAAATTAAGATTTTCTTTGGCAACTCTTTCGTAATGCTTTGGTCACTCGGGATAATATGAAAAAGAGAAACTGGCCTGGTAATACTATGTGTTCCTTTTGTCGGCTTGAGGAGACAGCTGAGCATTTATTCTTTTCATGTCACCTTGCTCGCTGTGTTTGGGGTATTGTGGGCAGGGTCTTTGGCACTAATACTTGTCCTAATTCTCTTTGGCAATCGTTTGCTTGGTTTCATACATTCCTACCTGGGGGAGAGCAATTCTTTGTGGTTGGCATTGCGGCTGTTTGTTGGAGCATCTGGAAAACCCCAACAGTGTGACCTTCGACAATCACAAGATCTTGACTCCTTTTGAGGTGGTTTACACAGCGGCTGCTTTGTTGTTACATTGGGCAGGTTTGCAGAAAGCAGATGGCAAGGAGGTCTTGACTACGCAGGCGACGAAGATGATGCAGGTCATGACCGAGCTTTACGCTACTTCTGGAGCAAGGGCGAGCGTGGCGGCAAGGACCACTTTGATGATTTCTGGAGCGTGATGGACTTAGTTATCTTCTATCTGTTACTGGTTGTGTTGGGCTGTTGGCTGTTGCAGCATTTGTTTTGGCCTTGGTTGCCTGGTCTGTTTTGGTACTTTGGGTCTGTTCCCTGTAGTTGTTTGGTTGAACATTGGCGGCTGTAGGTTTTCGTCCCATAGAGATATTTTTCGAGTCGAAGGGATCTCAGTGGGTTTCCTACAGCTGCTCCAACTCGCTTCCCCCTCCCCCCCATTTCTCTGGTTGTTGAACGATGTATTTCCGTTTTAATAAAAATGGAAAGGGGTGTGTGGCCCGGTTGAAAAAAAAGTAGAGATAATGGAACCATACTTGAGTGAAGCGGTATGACTTAAGTTAACAAGGTTAAGTGGGGATGTTAAGTTATATGTTCCAAACACATGACTCCAAATGCACAAACCTCACTGTCACGGTTCTTGTTGTACTTAATATTTGAGGCATTTTGTGACCACTAGAGCTTATTTAGAACAACATGATGTTTGGATACATAAAAACACCTTTGACTAACAGTTGAGGGAAACAGCCTATCCCATTGCAGCTTCCCTGTGTAACACCTTTGCCACAGAATCAACTGGTCTGAGTGGTGTATGTACTAAATCTTGAGGAAGTTCGTGTATGCGATCTGCTGGTGAGCCGCCACATGTTGTCTGTGCAGAGGTAGTTCACAGTTTCAAATGGCTAGCTGGCACGACGAACATCATCTAATCGAACGTTGCTTCAGCTTTTTGAAACAGTGAGCTTCCCGACGACTCCCAATTCTACACAAGCACCATAAACAAACGTCATGTGGCTGTAATATTTTTTTTAATCTTGGATAGCCAAAAAAACACCATTTAAGCTTAACATTTTAAGTAATGTAGACCTGTTGAATATACACTATATAAAAGCCAGATATGTGATGCCCGGAAGTATTTCCTCTTTCTCTCCCAAACTTTTCAAGAGGACAACCACAACCTTTACTATAGTCATTCACCAACCAACTCTACCTTTGCTTTGAACATGTAGATCGGGAATAAGACCGTGTTTGGTTGGGCTTTTGCGGTGGCTTTCTTTGCTTATAAGCCATAAGCCCAACCAAACGGCAAACTATCCAAACGCGCTTACGTCGAAAGCCAAGCGAAAAACAACGCATCCGGCAAAGCACGCGCGAAGATGCTTTCGTTGCTTTGGCCGCGTGCCTCCTTATGTTTACTCCTAGACTTTGGTTCAAAATTACACACGTCCTGTGCTCACGGGACGAGTATGTCCTGCTTGTTTCCTGTATAGAAATTCCGAGTGATCCATATGGCCATGGACTAATAATTCAAGTTCCTATTTGTTAACTACTACTCCATTAGAGGTGATTTTTACAATACCCTGGTACTCCATAAGTATAGTTAGAAGTACCACTTAAATCCGACCATCCATGAAAAAGGGTAGATTTGTCTTTTCCTCTCAGTCTAATCTGACTCAATCAAATCGTGCATCAGCTTCGCGACATAACTGCTCGGCAAAGTTTGCGGCTATCAGCAGGCCGCCGTCGTTGCAATCACATTTGAGAGGTCATGCATACATCCATTGACGCACTCCCATTCAAGTAATCTTGCACAGCGAGTCAACCTCTCTTTTCTCGGCTGCACCGTGGTCGTCTCTTCTCGTGGGCGTTCGTTACAACGATACCGTGGGCACGGTTGCCGCCGGCTCTTGTTTGCACGCGCCACCATTGAATAGTAACGCACTTAGTAATATGGCCATCGTATTAATCAATCAACGGACCAATCTTGTTTTTTCACATTCATACAGATCAAATAAACCATGGCTACAGGCCTCGGGAAAACTCACAAATGCTAAGATTGAGGGGAATTTAAAACAAATCTATGGCGCTATAGAACATCTTGATCTGGCTTTCTCTTCTACAGACTACAGTACGTTATACACATCTGTTAAGGTGATCGCTTCCAATCAGCAGGCTCGCATGTTGATGGCACTCGAGCAACCAGCCCCCGGCCGCCGCCGCTCCGAGGGTCCTGTAGAAACACGTAGCTGTTAGGTGCTGTTACACTTGTAGTTATCCATCCCTAGTCTTGGGGTGCGATCATCACGGATCACGCACATCGTGCGCTGCCCACTCATCTCTCTGTATATGTACTGGCTTCCTTAACTGAATACGATTGGGTCGCATAACAACAGCAGTCTTCTTGGTATCAGAGCGAACAACGTTCCTCTCCCATGGCCGATCGCGTCGCCGGCGGCCAATCCCCTAGCCCTCTGGACACCGATCCACGCACGCCTCTACCGCAGCGCACGCCCACCTCCATTCCTCGAGCTGCTCTTAGCCCCCTAGCTCCCTCTGAGATTCCTCTCTCTGCACCTCTCTCCATGGCGGCGGCAACCCCCACTGATCTCTCTCTCTCCGGCGCCGGCGCCGGTTCTAGCCACCGTCCCCTCTCCATCCACGACGACCACATCCACCACTACATTAAATTTACCTTGGATGCCTCTGCCACCCATCTCTCCAAATGGCGGCATTTTTTTCTGATTCTCCTTGATCGGCACCACGCCCGCGAGCACATCGAGCCCGGGAACGATCATCGCCATGCCGATGAGCAATGGCATCAGGATGATGTGGATACCGTCCTATGGATCCTCACCACTATCTCCGATTCGCTTCAAGAGGTTGTCATGTCGGAGAACATCACGGCCTACTCCGCCTGGACGCGCCTCCACGCCTTCTTCTTCGACAACCAAGAGGCCCGGGCGATGATGCTGTCGCGAGAGTTTCCGCCAGACGCGGCGCAACGACCTCCCCATCGATGATTACTGTCGCCGTCTCAAGCAGATCGCCGATGCCATGGGTGAAGTGGGAGCTCCCATCTCCGATCGCGAGCTCACCATGCAAATGGTGGACGGCCTCGGCAAAAAGTTCGCACTCCAAGCCGAATTCATCGAGGGGACCAAGCCCTACCCGTCCTTCAGCGCGGCGCACTCTCGCCTCCGCCTTGCCGAGATGAAAATTGATGCGCAAGCCAAGGAGGAGGCGGCCGGCGTCCAAGCCCTTGCCGTCCACAACGATCGTGGTGGTGATCGCGCACCGGGAGGCAACGGGCGCGGCGGTGATCGCGCTCCAGGTGGCCCGCAGGGCGGGGCGCCCAACAACCACGGCGGCGGCCGCGGATCCGGTGGCTACCATGGCGCTCAAGGCGGCTACCAAGACGCTCCCGCTGGCCACCAAGGCGGTGGCCGTGGCTACCACGGGAACCAGGGCGGCTATCAGCAGCAGGGCGGTGGCCGCGGCGGCGGCCGTGGTCGTGGGCGCGGCCGCGGCGAGCAGTTCGGCCATCCCGGCGGCTGTGGCGCTGGCCAGCAGCCGTGGCTCGGCTATTTCGCGCCCGTGGGCGCTCCGTTCCCCTCACGTCCGCCCTGGCCGCCCTCCCTCCTCGGCGCCGGTCCCGGTGCGCCCAGCCATGCCTATCCGATGATTCACGGTCCGCCGCCCACGCCCACTCCGATGCAGCAGTACCCGGTCTCGTATCAGCAGTACCAGGCTACGTACCCGACTCATCAGTACCAGGAGGCACCCTACCATGCGCCTTCATGGGACACCTCCTCGATGGTGAACCATGCCTCCACGTACGGCTCCGCCCTGCCCCCGCATGGTCCCTGGCTCATGGATTCCGGCGCGTCGTCACACGTCACCGGCAACCAAGGTAAATTGATCTCGTCTCATTCACCATCTGAGCATGATTCTAGACATATAATCGTAGGCAATGGGTCCCGGCTTCCTGTTTTTGCTACTGGCACCGCACACCTCACTAACCGACCCTTTCACCTCAATAATGTCCTTGTTTCTCCACATATTGTTTCTAGCTTAATCAGTACCCGCAAATTCACTCGAGATAATTCCTGTTCTGTTGAGTTTGACCCATTTGGCTTCTCTGTGAAGGACCTCGCAACCAGGACGACCCTCATGAGGTCCAATAGCTCGGGCGATCTTTATCCTTTCTTCGGCACTCAAGGAAACTCCCCATCCTCGGTCCTCACCGTCACCGGCGACTTGTGGCATCGTCGTTTAGGCCACCCCAGCTCCACTGCTATTTCTCATTTACCTTTCGATTTCCTTTCTTCATGTAATAAACGCACTTCCAGATTTTCATTTTGTGATGCATGCCAACTTGGTAAACAAGCCCGCCTTCCTTTCTCCACCTCTCACTCCCGAGCTTTACATTCATTTGATTTAATACATTGTGACTTATGGACCTCTCCCGTTGTTAGCTTCTCCGGTTACAAATACTACCTTGTGATTCTAGATGATTTCTCACACTTCTTTTGGAAATTTCCTTTACGACTCAAATCAGATACGTGTGACACCCTCACAAACTTTTTCGCATTTGTCTCCACACAATTTAATAAAACCATCCGATGCCTTCAGTGTGATAACGGCGGTGAATTTCTAAACCATCCCGTTCGCTCATTCCTCTCCGCTAAAGGTGTCTCCCTTCGTCTCTCTTGCCCGTATACCTCACCTCAGAACGGCCGCGCCGAGAGACTCCTTCGCACCACAAACGACATCATACGCACCCTACTGCAGCAAGCCAACTTGCCCCCACCGTTTTGGATAGAGGCCTTACACACCGCCACTCACTTGCTTAACCTACGACCCTCGCGTGCCATCAACCACAACACACCGCATTTCCTGCTCTACGGCGTTCACCCCACATACGATCATCTCCGCACGTTTGGCTGCCTGTGCTTTCCCAACGCCTATGCCAATTCACCTCACAAACTCGCTCCACGGTCCACACGGTGCATCTTCATTGGCTACCCCAAAGAACATAAAGGCTATCGTTGCTTAGATCTTCAAACTCACCGAGTTATCATTTCTCGGCACGTTGTATTTAACGAAAACGCCTTTCCCTACTCCTGTACCACATCCAACACCCCACAAACACCCGCCACACCCGATCCACCGTATCTCCCTCGGATCCCGCCCCAATCATTGGGTACTCAGCCTCGGGATCCGCCTCCCACGCGCGCAGACCAGCGCGCCCACCCACCTGTGCTGCCTGCCCCGCAACCCACCTCCGCACCAATCCCGCGCCAGATTCCCCCGACCCCACCCAGCGCACCACCTGACGCACCGCGTCCACCCCTGTCGCGCACATGCACGGGGTCACCGTCCCCCCACGCGCCACCATCCCTCTCGGGATCTCCGCCCGCCCGGTTGTCCCCTCTATCCACTAGCCCAGCCAACCCCAGTCCGCCACCTCACCAGCCCCTGCCAGCCCGTTCTGTACCAGTAGAACCACCCCAAAACGCACACAAAATGATCACCCGTGGGAAGCAAGGATATTTCATGCCTAAACAGGATTTTAGCCTCTCCCTCTCCACCGCACCTTCTCCCATTCCATCCTCTTATCGTGCCGCACTTAAGGACCCCCATTGGCACGATGCTATGCTCGAAGAATTTAATGCTCTAATGCGGAATGAAACTTGGTCTTTGGTGCCTTGTCCTGCAGGTGTTAACGTCGTGACGGGCAAGTGGATCTATCGTCACAAGTTCAACCCAGATGGCTCTTTGTCTCGTTACAAAGCTCGCTGGGTTGTTCGGGGCTTCTCGCAGAAGGCAGGCGTGGACTACGACGAGACATTCAGCCCGGTGGTGAAGCCAGCCACCATTCGAGTGGTTCTCAGCATCGCCACCTCCTGTTCTTGGCCCATCCATCAGATGGATGTCAAGAACGCCTTCCTTCAGGGCGATCTCGCCGAGACTGTGTACTGTCAGCAGCCGTCGGGATTCTTGGACCCGGTGCATCCCGAGCATGTCTGTCGCCTCCGCAAGTCTCTCTATGGGCTGAAACAAGCCCCACGCACATGGTTCACACGGTTCGCCTCCTTTCTCAAAACCCTCGGGTTTGTGGCCTCCCGTAGTGATTCCTCGCTTTTTATTCTTCATCGAGCAAACACCACCGCCTATCTCCTCCTATATGTAAATGATATCCTACTTACAGCCAGTACCACTACCCTTCTTCACCAGATTATCCACTCACTCCACTCCGAGTTTTCCATGAGTGACCTTGGGGAAGTTCACCACTTCCTCGGAGTCAATGTCCACCGCAACTCCACCGGCTTATTTCTCTCCCAGCAGCAGTATGCCCTCGAGGTTCTTGATCGTGCCCGTATGCTTAATTGCCACTCCATACCCACACCCATCGACACCAAATGCAAGCTCTCCGGCGTCCATGGCGCCCCTTTTTCCGACCCTACGCTTTATCGCAGCATTGCCGGGGCGCTCCAGTACCTCACCCTTACACGCCCCGACATTTCTTACGCCGTGCAGCAAGTCTGCCTTTTCATGCACGATCCCCGCGAGCCACACTTCACACTCATTAAGCGCATCCTTCGCTAAATCCAGGGCACGTCGCACTTCGGGCTTCAGCTCTACTCGGACTCATCACGTGATCTCCTCGCATACTCGGACGCCGACTGGGCGGGTTGCCCTGACACACGACGGTCCACTTCGGGTTTCTGTGTCTTCCTCGGCAACAACTTGGTGTCTTGGTCGTCGAAGAGCCAGCAGACCGTCTCGCGCTCTAGTGCCGAGGCGGAATACCGGGCGGTGGCGAACTGCATTGCGGAATCCTGCTGGCTCCGTCAACTACTTGCCGAGCTTCATCGACCTGCCCCGCGCGCCACCGTTGTCTACTGCGACAACGTCTCCGCCATGTACCTCTCCACGAACCCGGTGCAGCACCAGCGCACCAAACACGTGGAGATCGACCTCCACTTCGTCCGGGATCGTGTCGCTCTGGGAGAAGCCCGTGTTCTCCATGTACCTACCAGCTCTCAGTACGCCGATATTTTTACTAAGGGGCTGCCCACGGCAGTGTTTCAGGAGTTTAGGTCCAGCCTGAACGTCGTCGCCGGCGCCGTTCCGACTGCGGGGGGCTGTAGAAACACGTAGCTGTTAGGTGTTGTTACACTTGTAGTTATCCATCCCTAGTCTTGGGGTGCGACCATCACGGATCACGCACATCGTGCGCTGCCCACTCATCTCTCTGTATATGTACTGGCTTCCTTAACTAAATACGATTGGGTCGCATAACAACAGCAGTCTTCTGGTCCCATGCCTTGAAGTCCGCCGCCTGACGTCTGTCTCTCCGGCACAAGGTCGCCTCGGCGCCTATCCAAGGAATGATTAGTCGGGAATCGGTAATCCTAGACCTACGGGAGACAGCCTACGGAATAAGGCTTACAGACGTACGTGTCATGTCTTGATTAGTCCCCACCTTTAAACTCCCTCCTGAATTTCACGTGGAAGGTCCACCCTCTGACGCACCCCGTGTAATCCCGTAACAATAATCCGTAAGCGACGTTCGTAAGTGTAGCATCACTCGTCGGGAATTGGGGATTAAATTGTCTGTAGCAGCCATGATGCGTTAAGATGAGGCGACTATTCAGGTACAAAAATAAAAAGATTAGGATAACTGTTGTGGAGATTACGATCTTACCCCTAATCTGGAGGTACTCCCTATCTTTATTAGCTGGTACTCTCTTGTAATCGCGCTGGAGTACCACGTGAGCTCATTCGTTGGATTGAAGAAAATGGAAGGCCTATATTCATTTCTGGGTACCGTAAAAGTGCTCCCATTAGAAGTGACCAATGGAGCCTATGTAATTACAAAGTGTCAATTTTTGTTAAACAGTGTGTAAATCAACACAGGAAAATACATAAACAATTAAAAATAGAAATCACTCAGTTACAGTATGATTATTGACCTATTGAAATTCTAATGACGTCCTTGACATTAAATAAAGAACAAACTCTTTGACCACTTTAGGGTTCTTACGGACATTTATCCTTGTAACCACAGCTCAGACATGTAGTTGCCAAATGGCTTTAGGCTTTCTCACAGCACACAGCCCACAACTACTTTTCCACAGCAACTCTTCCACAACTGCTTTCAGATAAGCCACAGCCCAACCAAACAGGGCATAAGGACAACAGATGCTCACGTGTTTACTCAGTCCCATGAGCAAGATAAGATGGTTAAGTTGGAAAATTGGATTTGGCTCCCGAGCATACGTATACATGATATCTAGACCGATCAATGCTCTCATGATTCCCGTCTGACCATGTATTCGCCTGGACCGACATCTTTTTTTTGCAAGGTAAACGTTCTCATTTATAAGATAAAAATCCGGTTACAAGACACGTAAACACCGACATTACAATACTGAAAGGATAGTATAATCCTATGCAAAAGACCAGCGTCTGTCCATCTCCTTCGGCACCACCAAAGTGACCACCAAGAGAGAGATGACAAATCACCTCTTCATCCGAGCTCGACGCGGCTCCATCGCTGATCTGCAGCTTTACAGACCTCCAAAATAGTTTGCCAGAAGCAAAACCATTGTCGTTGAACGAATCAGACCGGGGCGACGTGTCCCCGGACACGCCATCGAACTCCAGAACTGACATCCCCGCACGACTACAACGTCGAAGTAAGAAACCAGAACTGCCAGTTTCCATCCACAAACCCAGCACAAGATGCACCATCTTCCAGCTATTAACTGCGCAGGCAGCCGTCTGCGCGTACTCCCGGATGACAAATCCTCCCTGCTCCACTATGACGTCGGATACAACGCCGCAGCATCGAGGACAGAACAGAAGGAGAGACACACCCTATGGGATCGCCGCCACCGCCTCGCCGATACCATCCATGAACCCTAACGCCACCGATCTGAAAGATCGGCGAACACGCGATGCCATCAACTCCGAGACGCCGTCTTGAAGGACGCCGCCGGTGTGGGAGTGGAGTTGAGACAGATTTATTCGTCGAAGCGCCGCTCCCACCACCCCAACGACGCTCCACAACTTACAAAACCAAACCCTAACTACAGAACGGAGGAACGAGATCCCCCCTCCCTCCTGCCGCCGGAGCGGCAATCGGAGAGAGAGGGGACCAACGCCGTGGCCGGTGGAGATCGGGGGTAGAAGCTCCTCTCCCTACTCGCCAAGCTCCTGGCGGCGGCTAGGTTAGGAAAACTTTTCCAAGAGTCATATATATTTTGCCTGGACCGACATCTTAAACGTCGTGTACTGAATTACGCAGGTGCATCAGTGCATGACTTCGTCATTCTCAAAAATAAAAAGGCAGATATTTTTTCTAAAAGTAGAGGTAAATCGCGCATAGAATTCTTTCCTCGTCGCAATTGCATGGTTGGCAAAGCACTTACTGTTTGGTCCAGCTATCCTTCTGCTTGAGCATTCATCATTCATTTTCCTTGGCAGTTGCAGCGTTGCAAAACTAACATGTGCCCATCTTTGCCTCTGGGTGTTGGTGTGCGGCAGTCCTCATAATCTTTCTGGCAGTAATTAATTCTACCTTGGCAGCTGTGTCTCTGGTACACTCACGTCCGGTCCTCACAGCTCACGTCGAATAAGACAGACGCTCATGGCGAGGGCATGGTGTCACCCTCTTCTTTGCTGTATCCAAGTGTTCCGGCCACCGGCATTGACAGCGTGCTGAGGACGTTGCCCGGATCATCCATATCTTGTCGTCCCCGTGACGGCGTGTGTGGCCTCCCAACGCCGTCGCATCTGGGGCCACCGTACACGATCGCACCCTCTATATTGGCTTCGTATTCAAGTTTTCTAGCAATCGTGCACTATTCGAAAAGCTTCTGCCAAACCGATCCCCACTACAGGAATCGGCCGGTATGCCGACGGCCAAATTCTATGCCGACGGCAATTTTTCGGGGCCGTCGGCATAGATCCAGTGAGGAAATCTAAAACTGCGGAAAAAAAAATTGCTATGCCGACGGCAATTCCGTCGGCCTTTTTTTTTTTTAGCTACGCCGACGGCTGCCGTCGGCATCGACCCTAAGAGGGAATTCCGAAGTCCGGAAAAAAAAAATTTGAGCTATGCCGACGGCAAAGCCAATCTCAATTTTTTTTTGACTTAATCACCGTTTTGGTCATAACTTTTGCATTCTAACTCGGATTTTGACGTTCTTTAGCTCGTTTCGAAGAGGAGAAACATATCTAAATTATCATGCATATTTTTAAAGCTAAATAATTAGAAAAAAATCATGAGAAATAACGCAACTCAATAATGGGTTAAAAAGTTTCGTCTGAGAGGGTTGTGGGGCGTCTGAATCCAACCAAAATCTAGGTGGACCTAAAAATCATGAGAAATAGGTAGTTGTGTACCTAAAAATGATTTTTTACAAAAATCATGAGAAAACTAGGAGGCACCTGTAGTTCAAATTTGCCCCGTTTCCAGCTGAATCGGCAGAAACTTGTGTTCTTCAAAAGAGGTGGATAAAAACCTTTTCAGAGGAAAATAATTGGTTATTTGTGCATATAACATGGTCTAGTATATTCAAAAAATGCAGCTCCTAGGTTTTGCAACATATTTGTGGTTGATGCTTCACAAAAAAAAGCCATTTTTCACACTCGGAGGATGGAAAATGGTTTTTTTATTCAATGAAAAGGAAAACTTTCTTCGGGAACATTGTCCGTGCTTCCAATATGCATGTTTGTGTGGAATATGGGCATATTTAAACAATCTATGCCATGGATTTGGCCATTACACCCGTCATTTGGCCTGAAACCCTAGAATGTTCGTAGGAGATAGCTCATTTATGTGAATATATTTTCAACACAACTGTCGTATTCCAAGTTTATTATTTTTGGTGGATACTAGGACATATATAATGACACCACGCGAAGGTCTTGCATCATTTTGGGTTTTTTTTAAATTTTCTGGAATTTTCTAAGTCGGTTTCATGAAAAAGTCAAGACGGCGGGCATGACCGTTCGTAGCTAGGGCTTGAATATTGAGAAACTCTTGGTGTATCTCTGATGAAATAGGTAGTTGTGTACCTAAAAATGATTTTTTCCAAAAATCATGAGCAAACTAGGAGGCACCTGTAGTTCAAATTTGCCCCGTTTCCAGCTGAATCGGCAGAAACTTGTGTTCTTCAAAGGAGGTGGATAAAAACCTTTTCAGAGGAAAATAATTGGTTATTTGTGCATATAACATGGTCTAGTATATTCAAAAAATGCAGCTCCTAGGTTTTTTAACATATTTGTGGTTGATGCTTCACAAAAAAAGCCATTTTTCACACTCGGAGGATGGAAAATGGTTTTTTTATTCAATGAAAAGGAAAACTTTCTTCGGGAACATTGTCCGTGCTTCCAATATGCATGTTTGTGTGGAATATGGGCATATTTAAACAAACTATGCCATGGATTTGGCCATTACACCTGTCATTTGGCCTGAAACCCTAGAATGTTCGTAGGAGATAGCTCATTTATGTGAATATATTTTCAACACAACTGTCGTATTCCAAGTTTATTATTTTTGGTGGATACTAGGACATATATAATGACACCACGCGAACGTCTTGCATCATTTTGGGTTTTTTTAAATTTTCTGGAATTTTCTAAGTCGGTTTCATGAAAAAGTCAAGACGGCGGGCATGACCGTTCCTAGCTAGGGCTTGAATATTGAGAAACTCTTGGTGTATCTCTGATGAAATAGGTAGTTGTGTACCTAAAAATGATTTTTTCCAAAAATCATGAGCAAACTAGGAGGCACCTGTAGTTCAAATTTGCCCTGTTTCCAGCTGAATCGGCAGAAACTTGTGTTCTTCAAAAGAGGTGGATAAAAACCTTTTCAGAGGAAAATAATTGGTTATTTGTGCATATAACATGGTCTAGTATATTCAAAAAATGCAGCTCCTAGGTTTTGCAACATATTTGTGGTTGATGCTTCAGAAAAAAAGCCATTTTTCACACTCGGAGGATGATAAATGGTTTTTTTATTCAATGAAAAGGAAAACTTTCTTCGGGAACATTGTCCGTGCTTCCAATATGCATATTTGTGTGGAATATGGGCATATTTAAACAAACTATGCCATGGATTTGGCCATTACACCCGTCATTTGGCCTGAAACCCTAGAATGTTCGTAGGAGATAGCTCATTTATGTGAACATATTTTCAACACAACTGTCGTATTCCAAGTTTATTATTTTTGGTTGATACTAGGACATATATAATGACACCACGCGAAGGTCTTGCATCATTTTGGGTTTTTTTAAATTTTCTGGAATTTTCTAAGTCGGTTTCATGAAAAAGTCAAGACGGCGGGCATGACCGTTCGTAGCTAGGGCTTGAATATTGAGAAACTCTTGGTGTATCTCTGATGAAATAGGTAGTTGTGTACCTAAAAATGATTTTTTCCAAAAATCATGAGCAAACTAGGAGGCACCTGTAGTTCAAATTTGACCCGTTTCCAGCTGAATCGGCAGAAACTTGTGTTCTCCAAAAGAGGTGGATAAAAACCTTTTCAGAGGAAAATAATTGGTTATTTGTGCATATAACATGGTCTAGTATATTCAAAAAATGCAGCTCCTAGGTTTTGCAACATATTTGTGGTTGATGCTTCACAAAAAAAGTCATTTTTCACACTCGGAGGATGGAAAATGGTTTTTTTATTCAATGAAAAGGAAAACTTTCTTCGGGAACATTGTCCGTGCTTCCAATATGCATGTTTGTGTGGAATATGGGCATATTTAAACAAACTATGCCATGGATTTGGCCATTACACCCGTCATTTGGCCTGTTTCCACCTAAATCGGCAGAAACTGTCAAAATGGCCAGCATGGCTATTTATCAAAAGAGATTAATTTTTTTTAAACTATCGATGTTTTTATGATATGGATGTCATATTTGAATTTCTCTAATTTTTCTAATCGATTTAGACATTTTATTTGTCAAATTTTGATTTACGGATTTAAAGATATAAATTATTGTATATTAAATAATTTATTCACAAAATAATGTAATTTATAACATTATATTGTTATTTAGTCAATAAAGATAATTATAAAATCATTGTTATTTGTTCAAATACTGTTTTAAATTTATACAATAGAAAAGTTTAACATCATTCCCCACAGGTTAATATGATTGATATGATAGTAATATCAGTAAGTTCTAACATCTCATATGGAATCTAGTTTGGAAGGAACTCAAAGGTTAAGCGTGCTTGGGCTGGAGCAATTTCAGGATGGGTGACCGAACGGGAAGTTTGACTAAGTTAAGTATGTTGACTAGATTAATTGTGTAATTAGAGATTAGAGATTAAATATGTGGCTAAGTGAAAAATTCTGGAATAGAAATTCAAAAAAGTTCAAAAAAAAAAATTCCAAAATTCGAATTTTGGAAATATTGTGCCGACGGCTTTGCCGTCGGCATAGAGCTTAGTGTGCCGACGGCTTTGCCGTTGGCATAGCCTACGCCGACGGTTTTTTATGTGTCGACGGTCATTTGACCTGTGCCGACGCGGTCATATGCCGACGGCAAGGTGCCGACGGCCTTTTAGCCTGTGCCGACGGCTACTGGCCGTCGGCATATGCTGCGATTCCTGTAGTGCCCAACGCATAATTGACGGAACCAATATCGGGTCCAGGTGATCCGGGGTGCCAAATCGCCTCTCCCAAAACAACTATTTATATCTTTTTTCTAGAAACTGTAAATGTTTTTTTTTTTCTGTAAGTCATTGTCCTTCCTAGTTTAGGGCATCTCCAGCCGTCCCCCCAGAGCCCCCCAGGGGGCTTTTTTCGCGGCGGAAGCGGCGAATAGCGCCGCTTCTTCACCACTCGGCCCCCCAGAGGCCCAAATAGCGCCGTTTCGGCGCTAAATAGCGCCGCGGCACCCAGGCCAAACCCAGCCCGCTGGGTTCGGCCTGGGGGGCGAAACTGCGCGCGGGCCAGCTCTGTCAGTGACAGGCCGGGAAAACGCGGGAACAGAAGCCACCGCCCGTGACCTCCCTCTCGGCGCTCGCGCCGTCAAAGGCTGCCGGAGTTATAGCGTGGCGGCCGGCCAGTGCATGCCCCGGTCAAAGGCTGCCGGATTAATGGCGGGGGGCGGCAGGAGTGACACGCGCGGCGCGGCGACTGGCTCGCCAGGCTATAAAAATGGTGCCCGCGCCCTCTCCGTCCGCACATTCTCGCCTCCTCCTCGCCGTTCTTCTCTATCCTCGCCGTTCTTCTCCATCCTCATCCTCGCCGCAATGGACCATCTCTGGGACGCGTGGCCCGAGAGCGACAACGACGAGCTGCCGCCAGCGCAGCAGGTGGCGCCGGAGCAGCTTCCAGCGCAGCAGGTGGCGCCGGAGCAGCGACCGGCGCAGCAGTTGGCGCCGGAGCAGCCACCCGAACAGGACGCGGCGCGGGAGGCCCGGCTTCGCTGGAGGAGGGAGCTGCGGAGGCAGCCCATATGGCCGGAGCAGCACGCCGGGCTGCTCTCCTTCGAAACCGCGCAGAACGAGGGCGCATACCGCGAGGTCCGCGGCGTCCTCGAGCAGGCGGCCGAGGCGGTGGAGGCAGCCGCCATTCGAGCCTCTCTGGAAACACACCAGAGGGAAGAAGCAGCGCGAGAGGTGCGCCGGCAGATGGCCGAGCGCGCTGCCTCGGCCGAGTAGGGGGGCATCATCGCCCTGTACGAGCAGGACCGGCGGCAGGTGGCGCTGCAGAGCGAGCGGCGCAACCGGCCGCCCTCCGAGCAGGCGCAGCTGCACCGCCTGCGGGTGCAAGCCCGAGCGGAGCGGGCGGAGCAACGCTGGCTCGCCGCGGCGAGGCAGGGCGAAGCTGGCCCCTCCAACCAGCGCCGCGACGAGGACGCCGCTGAAGACGACGATGCGTAGGGGTAGTTGTCGCGTAGACCAATAAAAAGTTGTAGTTTAAATTTCCGTCGATGTTTAGTTTGAATTCGCGCCGAATATGTACGCAGTTCCCAAATTTCAATAAAAATCGACTAGTTTGCAATTGCGTTTGTTATGGGCCGATTCTTGGGCTCGGGACGCGACTGGGAAACGCGCCCCCCCAGGTTCCAGAATAGCGTCGTTTAGCGCCGCGGCGACCCCAAAACGGCGGCGTTTTGGGCCCTGGGGGGGGGGGCACAACGACTGGAGATGCCCTTACGACGTGTCAAGTAAAACCATTTTTAGTAGACTTCCGCTTTATTGTCGGATATAATCTTCAATGTGCTGATATTGTTTTACGTAACTAGGTAATCTGCCCGTGCGTTGCAACAGGTAGGAAAAAATCTGTGTTGCGGAGACTTGCACAATATAACTAATCACATAAAACCGACCAACTTCACGCGTCCATTGCACGGTTTCCAATACGCCAACAGAGAAATGTGTCGGCAGCATCATGTAAATGCATGGCCCCGCTCAAGCATCCACTCCAAAAAACGAGCGACTCAGATCATCGAATAATTTAGCAACCAAGTATATTTTTGAGTAAAATACATCAGGGGTCATTAAACTTGTCTGTATAAATCACTTAGGTCACTGTATTTAAAGAAGTTGAAATTACCGTCACTGAATATGCGCAGCTGGGTCACGTACGGTCACCGCAGACGGTGAAGCTACGTATCGAATGACGTGGCAAGTTGGGTCCCGCACGGTAGAGGTGGAGCAACTCAGTCCTGCGAAATCTTACAGAAAGGTACCTAGATTAATTTGATTTATTGTATATACCTTCATCACGTACTGTCCACACCATGTTGTCTGTCCGCGCTCCGGTGCGCAAGCTCCAGCTTTCATGGCGCGTCTCTGGCCATAGTTTGCGCGGCGACGCCAGGAATAGAAACATGAGCTAAAACGAGAACGGCTCATTTGGGCGTGGCCCAGTCTACATTCCCGCCCGTGTCCCCGGCGCTGCAAAGGTTTGGGCGTTGCGCCGTCGATCGCGCGCTCCCGTTACGTCGGTTGATTGATTCGGGCGCGCGGTTCCGGCCATGGCGCAGCTGCCGCCCAAGATCCCCACCATGGTGCCGGCCTGGCTGGCGTTCGGGGGCGGGCACCACCACAACGCTCACGCCCGCCACCACCATCACCAGCGCAGCCCCTCCATGGGCGCGTTCCTCGCCGCGCCAATGCCGCCGCTCCCGCCGCCGCACGAAGCGAACCGGACGCAGCAGCAGCCCTCGTGGGTCGACGAGTTCCTCGACTTCACGGCCGCGAAGCGCGGCGCGCACCGCCATAGTATGAGCGACTCCGTCGCCTTCCTCGACGACAACAATGTCGTCGCCGATCATGCCGGCAGAACTTCCGCTGAGCTGGGTGTTGTTCGACCCGACATCCGGCCGCGTCGTCAACGCTTCCAGCTGGCACTCAGTGTTCATTGGCCGAAGCTGGCTCACGGGGTAAATATGGTGGTGCGGTTCACCTTAGTGCTCGGCGGCGTGGCTCTGGACGCGGCCGTCACGCACGACGGTCGGTATGGGCACATCCGGGAGGTCAGCCTGTGTGTAGAGGACAACGACGCCCCGAGGAAGGTCCGGGGCACGTAGGCAGCAGGGCGGCAATACACAGACTTCGCAAACGGGAAGAGCGCGCAGATGGAGTGGAAGGCGAGGCGCTAGGACCTCGTTGACCTCTGCTGCTGCGGCATTCGTCGGGGCTTGGAAGTTTTCTGAATCCAAACGCCGGACTGTGAGTCTGCGACGCGGCCGGGAAGCTTCAAGGCAACCACACGTCGGAAGAAACCTTGCTGCCGGCGCATTGGATAGACATGCTGCTGTCAAGTAGGTTGGAATAGGCCGATTTTGCGGGGAACGCGTGTGTGCTTTGGGTGTCAGACGCGGTGGCAGACTGGACCGATTTGGTGGACAACCTACGGCGGCGGCGTGCAATTACAGTTGACTCGCTAGGAAATTTTTTGTTTAACCAGACGAGGCGAGACATGAAATTGTCCATACAATCCTAGATCAATAGTTTTTTTTACCGAATCTCAAATGGATAGGTTCGTTGCAAAGTTACTGCCACAATGTAAATGCCTATGACATAGTACTCCCGTTGATTTTGCGATAACACCCTTCCTGCAGGTGGGCCTGTCACTTAATTAGCCACTTGACACGTCACACAACTTGCCACGTCACCCGATACGTAGCTCGACCGTCTACGGTGACCGTACGTGACCTAGTTGCGCGTCTTTAGTGACCGTAATTTCAACTTCTCTGAATATAGTGACCCAAGTGATTTTTACGGACAAGTTTAATGGCCCCCGATGTATTTTACTCTATATTTTTCTATTAAGGAATGAAAGTCTACCCTATGAGTGAACTTTTTCTCTCGAAGCCTCCCCGTTCCCCACCGCTTTGAGAGTCGACCTCCGAGGGCCGGGCCGATCTGGCGTCCTTCTCGCCGGAGTAGCCGGCTGGGAATGGATAAGGAGAGGCGCCGGGTTTAGATTTGTATATAGCAGTAGTTCTAGTAGGATTTGTTTGCTTTCGCGTTGTGCTTGTGGTTGGCGTCATGCCAGGAGGAAGGTGCCGGGTTCTTCCGACCGGATCCAGCGCCACCTTGCAGTTCTTCTCCTCGTCGTGGTGCTCCGATGGTGTGAGCCGGATGCGGGAAGAGAGGATGGTGTGAGTATCTCCATGAATAAGGTTGGTTTTCTCTGCCGATTTGGTGCTGGTGGGCGACAGGCGGGTTCCTTTCTTTCTGTTCGTCGTGGTGACGAAGATGGATGGGGACATGCTGGATTTGTCTTCTGGTCGCTCGATCTGCAACAGGGAGAAGAGTTGCTTCTATCGGGAGTTTCATCCCGGTGGCTATCTTGCCATCGTTCTTCTTGGTCGTGGGTCGGCCGCTCCCAACCACGGCATCGGCGATGGTTGCTTCACCCGCCCGATGCCATGAAGATGTAATCAACCTCCAGGCTGCTATGCCATTTCGGAGGCCCTGCCGCACCACCAGCGCTGTAGGCTCCCACCTCCTCGTCCCAAGTGGTATCGTCCCCGGCGACGTGGAGGTTGACAGCGCCGAGTTGCATCGAGTTCGCAGCGGAGAAGGAGCAGGACCCGATTGCGTTCCCAAAAAAGATTCGGAGGTCCTCAGTGCAAATTGTAAGGGTTGGAATGTATTTTCTTTCTTTCAGGAGGCCCTTTCTGTAATATGTAACACCGCTGTTGAATATTAATGAAGCATCCGGTCCTTCGGGGCCGTCCCCTGTTCAAAAAAAAAGAGTCTACCCTATGAAAAAAAAAGGTAAGCTAGCAACGCACAACCTTCACAATAGAACTTAGACCAGAATTTAATAAACAGTTCCATTAAGCTCCACTAAGATCATTCATAATATAACTTAAACCAGAATGGCATAAAAAAATCCGCTAAGCTCCGGTAAAGATAATGTCTATCATTCAAAGTATTTACATTGTTACATCGATGAGACTTGTGGTTCAATATTGCTTAGACAAAGACAATATTTACATACAGATCAAATACAAATACATTTCCATAGGTCAATCCATTGGAGCTGCACCTAATAGTTTTAGTCGCAAGTCATTGCTATACAAAGCTCGAAAAAAGATTCATCATACTTTGCTCATTAAAGCATCGAAGCCCCAAATAAAATCATAGTTCTGTCACGTGTACACTAAACATTTGACTGTCCAAACATGTTTGCTTCAGTTAACAGGAACGTGGATGCCCCAATAGTTCCTGGTAGTAGATAAGGAGAGCTGACAATACTGCCTAATGATTGAGAAAAATGGATGACCAACAGAGCGCAAACAACTCAATATTTCTTGTCTCCAATTCACAAGTTACAATTCTTGCAACCTTGCTTATAACAAGAAAACAAAGAATGTCAAACCAAATGAAAATCTATAGTAAAAAGTTAATATACTAAGATAACATACAACCCAACCAGATGTCACATCGAAACTTTTGGTAATGTGCCTGCAGTAAAAGGTAACATTTATCATGAAAAGGAGAGAACCAGAAGTTGGCCGTACATGATAATCTAAAAATTATTATCTAAAACAAATGATACAAAAACTGAAAAATAATTTAGATGAGAACCCCATAATCCAGATTTCTATTTACAAATTATATGATAAGTGGAACATGTACTGAGCATTATTTATCTATTGGACTCAAAGGATACAGATAAGAAGTTGCCTATATGGCCATGAGACATCACACAAGACAATTGTTCTATGAACTGAAATTTCAGATGCGGCAAGATTACTTGTGTGATTATTCATACAGGAAGCAAATACCTTTATAGCTGTTACAGTGAAGGCCCTTGCATATGGTGCCTAGCTGATGCCAGAAAACAAAAGTAAGTCTTTCTTCAAAATCCTGTTACACAGGAAGTACTATGGCCGTAAATTAGTGTTTGTTGTTTATCCCTCATGGTAAACTTTGAGGATTGCAAGCTATCTCGGATCATACTAATGGTGTATTTTCCTCGACACAATAATGAAAATTTAGAAAAGTGTAAAAATCACCACAAACCAAATTTTATTACTTGTGAGCTTATCAACTAAATTCACTTGTAACTTGACCTCTTGCTAATCCCATTCTATTCAGATAATTTAAAATCTAGAAACCATGACATCTCCTTCTTAAAGCATTTGGTCGAATGTTTTGTAGGCATCAAATAACGAATTACATCATTTGCGTAAGGGGTTGTGCATTAGAGAAGGCGGCAGGGAGCATAATTCTTACTCCCTCCGTCCGGAATTAAGTGTCATAAAGTTTGACAAAAGTGGATGTATCTAACACTAAATTATGTCTAGATACATCCACTTTTGTCAAACTTTGTGACATTTAATTCCGGACGGAGGGAGTAGTTGCCAATAACATATTAGGTGCCGCGCTAGTTCTTCCGAATTCTGTGAGAGCACAACTACCGCTGCCAGCCATCTTCTTTTTTTCTTCTATCAAGAATATTTCTGAACCGACTACATGCTTGTGTGGAAATATAAAATATCACACATTCGCAATAATAATATACCATGATAGAAGCACACACTCGTTTATTTAGTTCAGTAACAGAACACCTATGGTGCTGTGGCCTACATCAACAAAGTGAAAAAAAAGACGATACACAGACACGTCTGTTGCTTTATGCCAACACTGGAGTAACACTAACTGCTTAGTCATGTTGCTATAATCTACAACATCAAAATATGATACTTCCCAGTAGAGGAGTGTTTATCCAGCAGCTCATGCATCTACTCTACTGAATAGTCAATGAAAGGTAGTGAAACTTACGGTAAGTAAATAGTCAACCAGAACAGCCAGTCGTCTTTTTTTTGTTCATCCGGGCGAGAGATTGCAAGGAAACACTTTGGTCATTATTTTAGCACCCAAACAGTAGCAAAAACACTAAACACTCAGAAACCTCCCCATCGAGGACAAGATCTTCAAGAAACTATTATCCGTGTTGTCAATCTGTTTCCCCCGCCACCCAAGCAGTATCCCGCCACTCACGGTGATGACGAAGCTGATAACAAAGCTCATTATGGAGATGGAGAACATGATGTAGAACGCCAATGTTGTCTCCTTTTGCAGATACACACAAGAATAAGTATACAATACAAGAAACAATACTACTTAGCACACGCGAGTTTCATGGAAGAAAAAACTGATACCTTGAAAATGGAAGAGGCACATTATTGGGTTGGCGTAATTCTCACTGACCACCTGTGACAACAGTATGTCATCGTTCATTAAGAAAAAAACCCTACCGCATCCTTCTATCCTTCCATCAGCCAAATTCTGTCCTAGATGATCCCGATGACGTGCTCAGGCAAAGGAGGGGATTGCTTGACTCTGGGCAGCCTCGCCAAATTCTGCAGCAGCAAAGCTACGATTAAGAGCACGAGACTGAATAAAGCACTTAAAGACAGAGCAAGAACGGATTAGGAAATGTGCCTTTGGTTTCTCATGCGCCTTGTTGATACGCCACACCAGGGCGTAGTGTCAGATCTGACAGCCATGCTAATAATCCAGAACTATGTTAATTACCAAATAGCACTAATTTGACAAGTGTAGCAGTTCTTGGCATACACCATTTGCAACTATTTTTCATGAATAAGCACTCAAATACTTGTAATTATGCAAAGTCATTATTTTATTTGCACCAGTAATTATGCAAAGTCATTATTTTATTTGCACCAGTGGGGAGTGGATAGCGGGGTGCGGGAGGAAGTAAAACGCGGACGAAACGTAATGCTGATTGCCTACAATCACGCGTGTAGTTAATGCTGATTGCCTACGACCGTGCTTGTAATTAATGCTTGGGTTTCGGTGCTGAAATGCGGGTTGAGGAAGAAGCGACATGTCAGACCGGTTCGTTGACGACAGGAATTTTATGTACGGTTGAAGGAACGAATTTATCTCCTATCTAAAAAGGAAATTTCGTTCTTTCAACCGTCGAGCGGCGCATCCTGTCGTCGCGTTTCGTCGCCCGTCGGGGTTCCCCTATGTAGTGCTTATAGCACTACATATTAAGTATCATCCATGTCCTACGTGTAATGGGCCGGCCCATTTACCTTTTTTTTTCTTTTTCTTGAAAATTGTTCAAATACAAAATTTGTTCAAATTCGAAAATTGTTTAAATTGAAAATTTGTTCAAATTCGAAAATTGTTCAAATTAAAAATTTGTTCAAATTCGAAAATTGTTCAAATTCGAAATTTGTTCACATTCGAAAGTTGTTCAAATTCGAAATTTGTTCATATTCGAAATTTGTTCAAAATCAAAAACAGAAAAAAAATCCCGAAATAGAAAGGAAAAGAAAAAAGAAAACAGAAAAGAAAAAAAAGAAAACAGAAAATAGTAAAAAGAAAAAATAGAAAAAGCGAAACTATAAAAAAGCTAAAACAGCTAAGTATACACGAAGCCGCGGCGTGGCCCAGTGGCTTCGCCACGCCGCGCGCAAGGCTACCACGCGGGTTCGAGCCCCCGCACCTGCACCTTGCACTTCTATTTTGCGCGAATTAATTCGTTAATTGGGCCGGCCCACCAGAAAAATTTGCACGGGCGTGCTGTACTAGGGAGTGCTACGGACGCTATATAGTGATTGCGGCCCGTCGCGCAAGGCGCACCTCTTCGATCGTGCCCTCCTGCGACCAAATGGGCCAAGCCCAAATAAATCTTGCTTCACGAACCCTATGTGTGCTCCTCTCTGGCTCCTTCCTCTCCCTCTCTTTAGCGGCCACCCCCGGGCTCAACCACGCGAGTGCCCTGCGCCCTCCGGCCTACACCGCCGCCTCCCCTGACCTCCACTGTCGCATGTGCGAACCGCGGCTCCACCACGCGCTGGGCGCGTGCCCTCCTTTCCTGAACGACGGGCATGATTTCGTCGGGCAAGGCCGTGGTGGATCCGGCCTCTCCTTGGCCATATGTGGGGCGAGGCCACGGTTTCTCCTCCCTTCATGTGGTAGGGGTCGAGGACGAGGAGCTCGCGTCTGCTCCCGCTGTCGGTGTCTCCGGCGCCTCCATTCCAGCGGCCGCGGCTGGATCGGCGGGGTGTAGGATGGGGACGGCTGGAATAGTTGGCTCGCTTGCTGCAGTGTCGTCTTGAACTGGAGGACAGAGAGAGAGCCAGCTGCCAAACTGGAGGACGGGGAGATAGGGTGGGGAGATAGGGTGCAGGTATGTTCAGTTTAAACTAAAGCACTGATGAGCAAATATGTTCAGTTTTAATTCTTGATGTGTGGCTTGCGCCTGCTAGCCTGTCCCTGGATTTTATCGTCATTCGAGCCGGTCACATGGATCATGTGTTATATGCAGAGAGTACTAAGCTCTGAAATTTAACAGTAATTTACTGACTCGATATGCCATGTTGATTAGTACTGACGAGAAAGGATTGCTTGCTTATTTTAATAGATATCCTGGATGGTTAGTGGTAGTGAACTGATCATTGTATTTTGCCCCGTGCACTGCTCGGTCATCTCTCAATTAGCGTATAGCTATTTGACAAAGGAAAACTACACTTCAGATAACAAAAACTGAATAAAAAAAGGAGCAGAACTTGATGTTTTTCCTTTTCATTGATCCCAAATCGAGTGATAGGGCAACCTTTTCATCTCATGGGAATTAATATCTTTTCGGATGCATTACATCATTTTGTTTGCGCAGGTTTATAATTCAGAGAAGACATAAATAAATTGGTGGTGGTCCTTTGTACAGGCTCAACCTGGTGGTAGTTGTCGTCTTGAATTTACGGCTTGTGATGTTTCAAACCACCTACTTTGTTCACTCAGCAGTGGCATGCCAATCAGGATCAATCTTTATTAGCAAATACTCAATTATGTCACGTAGATGAGCTGGGCAAAGAAGTTATAGTTTCCCTGAGAAAAAGCACTGAGATTGATTAGAAACACTTGATGGTTCTGGTTGAAAGTGATGAGACGGAATGGAATAAATCTCTCCCCAAGTTTCTCAAACATTTGGTTTTCTAAGTACTTGCAAATTGTATAGTTGCCTAGACAAATCAGAAGGTTTTGAGTTCTTCACTCAAGCAACTCAAGAGAATTTGCATTACCTGGTAGTTGTATTGAAATTCTGTTTTCTGACTTTGATTTGTTTCAGGGAGTAGGATGGCACAACAAGGTTTGTGAAGGATGCCACAATCTTCCTATGTACGTCCGTGCAAGGTGCAATGACAAAGTGTGGAGCTGTATTTCTGCCACACTGTCAGCCTGGCCTTGACAGTGATTATCACCTGTAGCATTGTCAATATATAGATCATTGATCAACACCTATACAATTGACGCCTCCTAAAAGTAACCTGTCTCTTCTACATTTTTTCTTGTACCTTACTTTTTTAGCTTTATGCTTTATTTGCTCAAGTGCTTAGCGTGTACATATGGTCTTGGTCATCTGCTGCCTGCAGCGAACATAGAGAAACGACATCACGTGAATAAGCGCCAGTAAGAACCCATAGGAAACAAAAGCAGCCTGCACATTTCAAAACAAATGACATCAAAATTGAAATGCCCCCCTGCTCCTGTGTGTGAATTAAAGTGTTTCTCCAGTAAAGACGAAGATGAAGCAGTTTTTACTTTATTATGTTGTCTAGAACAATATTCAGACCATGAATCCCTGATATAAATGAAAGTCGGTTGCCGGACCAATAAACTTTTTCAAAATGATGAACAGGAAATCTATGGTCACTGAGAGAAAAATTTGACTCATTGACTGATTCAAAAAGACTGCGTCAAAGTGTTTTTTACCTAAGGTAATAATTAATGTTTTATTTAGGTATCATGGTTAAGCATACACATGAACGCTGACAAAAAAATGGATATACTGTACTCGCATATGTTCAGATTCAGGCCATTTGATCAGAGCAGGTTGTAACAAATACAACTATGCAAGTGCATGTAGTTACACACTTACACTACCGCGTACCTGTTAGGAGTTATTTCACCTTCGAACACTACCTGTTTGTATGCACTTTTGAAGACAGAGCAAGATTTGGTTTCTTTGTGAATGAGTGCCTTGATTACGTGCTTGGTTGATTTAAGTATGTCGTAAAGGAAGATTAAAGATGAACTATACTAAGCCTAAAAACAAGAAGATGGTACGAATAATCACTTGCCATATATTTACTATTAAGATGGAAGGTTGCTGCCAGTGAACTGGTATGTCGCCTAAATGGCGAGAAGTATGTCAACTACTTTTTCCGGTTGCTTAGATAGTCGGATTAAATTAAGTGCTACAACAACCTGGAATCTCTTGAATAGATTTATATCTAACAAGATTTATTGATTGTAGAGCACTTCTGAATAGATTTACAACTACCTGGAATCTCTTTCCTTATATATTGTATTACTTTAGACACTGTTTTCATCATTGCACAGTTTTCTTTTGGCCTCCTGATGCCTATGGTTTATTTTGCAGTATAAGCCAGACAATCATATGTCCAGCAAGGACATCATATATGAAGAAATTAGAACTTGTAGAATTTTTAGTATCCTTGTTGATGTGCAAAAAGTTCTCGACACCTTCCGTGTTGCTGCAGAATTAGGGAGCGACTCACATGGAGCATATGTGATCTCAGTGGGCTCGTGTAAGAAGAGCACCACGTATGTAAACGATGCAGAATTTCTGATATCCAAATTTCCATTATCTGAATTTCAGAGATCTGACTGCACTTATTATGGAGCCTTATGTAATTCCGTATTAGCACTTACTCATATGCCAGATCACAAACTTTATTTGGCTGGCACAAGTTTCCATTTTCCAGGTACTATTAAACAAGATGTACTTCCTTGCAGGCGAGTGATGTCCTCGCCGCCGAGTTCTTGCAGAAGGACAGAAGACTAGCAGTTTATTGGGGAGCTAGGACGCCCATGTCCTGGTGGAGTAAGTACGATTTTCATGTTCGATATACAGCTTTTATCATGCATAGGTATAACATTTCTCCATGAATTTCTTGTCATGTTCAATCTACAGATCTATAATCAAATCAACTTATGAACCTTAAAGCATTTATGAATGATCGATTGAACAATGAACCTCAAAACTGGCCACATCAAACCAATTGGTTATGTTAAAGGAAAGGGTATTTTAAGGAGATAGTGGAATATCTGAACACCGTGATTTTTCTGTATGTGTGTTGGATATATCTGATTCAGGTTGTAGCCTGTGCCCTTACAATGGGTTTTTTGTACCTCCAAACTGGACTGACCTTTCTAAGCAATGGAATATTTAAGCAAGGTTTAAACGTAAGATTGTTGAGATAGGAAATATAGTTCTACTTCACACTTCAGTGTGGAATGCCATTCTTCACTTCAGTGGTTTAACTGCACTGTACTTGGAATGTGAAATCATATGTGTTAGACACATTATTGCTCCAACAATAATAGTTTCTTTTCAGATACAATTCCAGAAATGTGATGTTGATTTAACTTTTGGATAGTCTTATTCTCTAAAACGGCTTCCCAGTTTATTGATTTTCCTTGATTGATGGGTAGTTGATTCATAATTATTTAATGGTTGTTCTACTCCTTTTGGTGGTCTGATTGATCAGTTCATCTGGAATGTATATTGAGTTAAGCAATATATTTACATGTTAATTTCCGAATGGGAACACCGGATTTTCCTATTCTTGTACTCGTCATGTTTATAGTTAGTTGGCTTAGAGGCGGTCAATTGATTCGAATCAGAAGTGTGCAAGCTTGAAGCCACAAATTATCATGATCTGTTAATTTTCGTAAGTTTTTATGTGCTTGTGGAAAAAAAATGTTTCATCTATACTCTTTTTATTATCAATTTGTCCTTTCACTGTCGAGGAAAAGCCAAGGGTGAACCCTAAGAAGCCTACCTGCAGGTTTTATGTTACACTGGTGCCATTCTCTAAATAACGTTTCATCCCAATGCAGGAGAACCTATGGGTGCTGGTCGTGGCAGGCATGGGGGCACTGAGCTTTGTTATAGAACATTAGAAATTTTGCACCTCATGCATCTGTACAATGTAATCTTCTTTCGTGTAGGTTTGCACCTCATGGGGGCACTGAGTATTTTTATTGGAGCTAAGACGCTAATACAGTTGTTCTTGCTTGTGGAATTATGTCGGAATTTGACTTGATGTAGAAAAGCGCAATGGAGTACATTATTATTTCACGATATTCTTTTGGTGATATGATGCCCTCAAATGGATGGAGCCAAAGAAAAACACCCCCTTCCTGCTATGTCGAATTTGTTAACAATAGATAATTTTCTAGGTCCTCTTGTTGTTTATGCATATGATGTTGAATCGTGTGAAGTGAAAGTCTTAGTGGCCATCTTTCCTAAGAGTATATATGTGGACCATGACAAGTATAAAACTTACAATGATCTGCTCAAGTACACATGGTTAACATTCAACCATTAGAATAATTATATCCCGTTGCAACGCACGGGCAGTTAACTAGTCAACCGTCAACGTCCGCATCTTCGTCGCTTGCATAATTTTCATTTCCAACCCCACGATTTCTAAAATAAACACGCGCTCTACCTAGGAGAGCTCACAGGCCGGCCCCTATTCTCTCGTCGTCTCAGATCTCATCCGGTGTCCCGACCTGGGCGCCGCCACACCGCAGCAGATCGCCGGTCCTTGTGTTGATCGACCTTCCAAACTCCTCTCCCCTTCTCGCCGCTGCGTCCACTCGGCAGTAGCAATTGCGCCGCCGATCGGCCCTTTTGCTGGCGAACAAGGAGCCCGTCTTGTAGCGCGACGTCGCGGAGGAGGCGATGATTAGACCGCGAGGGTAACCCACCTTATCGTGCACGCACTCGCCAGCGAGGAGGAGGACACCGACGCCCGGGTTGCCCCTATGGCCCTATCGTGTGGCTCGATGAGGTCACCGTCACCACTAGAGAGGATGGTGAGGAACCTCGCATGGACATGTAAGCTCCCTCCCACCTTCTCCCAGGTTTGCTCTATTTCGCCTCGATTTGGTGTTGATTTTATTGGGACCAGGCAGCCGCCGCCTCCTCTTCCTCTCCATGTCGATCTCTCTCTTTCCCTAGACCACACCCATGCGCCACTACTCGGTTCGGCGGACAGCCCAGCCTCGCCGCTTGCCAGCGTAGGTCCTTTTCCCCTCTCAATATCTGCCTCCATCCCCTGGAGGTCAAGCTCGACGAGATCCGGCCGATGTCCCATGTTTTGCTCCGCCATTGACTATTACAGCAGCCTCGGCCGTCGACGAAGGACTCCCAATCTCCACCACTACAGGCAAGGCTACCTGCAGCCGTCCCCACTTGCCACCGGAGTCCACAACGGCTGCTACGGGAGTCTACCGGGCGTCACTCCGGGAGTCCACATCGGGGCAGGTAGGCAGCATCCTTACATTCACCATCATTCCTCTAATGAACATTCAGTACAACCAACCCCATTGAAAACTCAGAACATACTTGACTCTATGTTTAAAGTAGCAATGCCATGGTCAAATTGGAAATATCTGGATCTGCTAATTTTGGGATGAAATGATCTCATCCAAATATTCAACGATATATGGGTACAAGTACTTCAACATCTACCTGTGTGCAACTTCACAGGACCATTCGTTTTTCAATCATAAACAACTTAAAACTGAACTTGTCGGTGTCTGATTGCAGAGGAGCGCAGTTTCGTCCTCTTCTTTGATTTATGCGGCAAGAAACCTTCTCCCTATAGGGAGTTTGGTACAAGTACATAGCAATTGCAATTAAAATAAAAAATAGTGTGGTTCTGAAGTTTATTATTTTATCATGTAAGTTTCAGTTTGCTATAAGAGGAAGTTCACTTGTTTTTATTATTTGCTGAATCTCAAAGATATCTTGTGCTAAATCTCAAAGATATCCTATTTCTCACTATAACCATGTTTCTCTGCGAGGGTAACCTTGTATCTAAACTGCCAATTCATTGTTTTTGTGGTCATTACAACACTATCCTTTTGTTCTAAGAAAAGAGTACTAACTACAAACCTATGATTTTGCTCAGCTTATAACCCTATGCTTTTGTTCAGCTTATACTCGAAAGTGAAATCTGAAAAATCATGTTTTTTCTCAGGTTCCCAAAAAAGATTCAGACATGGTACTTGCTGCCGTTGGTGAAGGAATATCTATTTAGCAGAAGATGAAATGTTTCATAAGGTTTGTGCACTGAAAGCTTTGTTCCCACTTCTCACTTGCAATTTTCTGGTTCTTGCATGCATCATTAGTTGATCTATAATACTTTGTAATAACCCAGATTTGAGTTGTGGATTTTTCTGTATGTGTTGGATAATATCTGATTTAGGCTGTAGCCTGTGCCCTTTCAACTGGTTTTTGTACCTCCAAATTGGTTACGGTTGGATTCTTGATTTGCTTATATAAATAATCCATTATGTTCGAATTCTTTTTTAGTGTTATCGTGTTCTAGCTTTAAATGTTTTTGTTCCTACCAGACTGATGGGCTTCATGACGGGAAATTTCTGCTTCTCTTTTGAGAAGATACAATGATGAGTGCAACATTGTCTTCCGCTCTAGGCTTTGCCATCTCGGACTCTTGGTGCTCGATGACACGGGCCACTGCCGCATGGAGGAGCTGACCCTCTTCTACATCTGCACTATGAGGTGTCGCTCTATGACACGCTCCTCACTGCCAACAACAAGAAATTGAGGCATCTCTTTGAAGATCAGTAGAAACATGTGTAAGTTCTTAGATTGTTGTTTCTTATTTTTTTGACCGTATGTGTTGCCTTTCCTCTGCCTGTGTTACATGCCGTTCTTCTTGTGTTCAAAGCTGAGCTGTATGAAGTAAAGTTCCCATGTATTTCTTCATCTTTCTTGATTCGTCCTGAATGATGATACTCCATAGTGTTTAGGCTAATTGACAGACCTGAGAATGTGCGGCACAGTTCTTACATATTCTTTTTCCTAGGATTGCACATATGGAGTAGCTTTTGGAGCTGTCAACCAGACTGGATTTTGTCCACTGCAATACTGTGTGCTTTTCCAGTTGAAAGACGGTTGTACAACCTGAAGCTTTTATATTACCCCCCTACCTTTTACTCTAGATGGTACTACCGATGGATCCCATGGAGGTGAGCCAGGTTAGTTAATTGCTGACCATTTCAATATTTACATGTAATTAAATTGGGTCTCTCAAATGGATCATTTTGTTAACAAAGGTTACCAGTTTTAAGAAAAATATCACAGATGGATTTTGGCCGCCTCATAGAATTATATAGAAAGAGACTAGATACCCTACCTTTTTCTATCTTTGTAATACCAAAGATAATCATATTAGAACAATTGATATACAGGTTTTAGCTAATGTACATGTGCGCTCATTTTATTCAGTTTTGGGTACTCCGGGTTATGCTTATACCAATATTGATAAGATAATGTCTGACTCAAGCTCTAGAAAAACGATGGAAGTGTTTTTATTCCTACTGAAAATGGGTATTTGACAGGGATTCTCAGCCTAAAGCTCACTCTACCAATTATCTGTACTATTATTACACATTTGTAGGAAAATCACATGCTATGATACATCTGCAAGTTGGAGGAGGGTCCAAAGGATTTGGAAATTATGGCCCAAAATTATGTACAACAGTTAACCTAAAATTATGGCCCAAAATTTGACCTTGTTGATACCATCCTTCCACGTGTCTATGCAAAAGAATTAGGAAGCTATGTTTCTACCAAAAATATGTATATGTCTTATTTTTTATTGTATGGTGCATTGGCCATGTACAATCTTTATGTTCTTTGAATAAATATACAATGGAGTGCTCAATCTCTAGGACAAAAGTAGTATATGAGTTATAGCTGCTATTTGTGTGTTTTCAGTTATTGCTATACTGCTTTAGGAGAATAGGCAGACATCTATCTGTTTTTGAAGAAATACTGAATTAGATAGCTGCGCTATTTGGTTGTTTCTTGGTTGAGCAGGCGGAAGTTGTTTAGTATTGAGCATTAAGCATACCATTGGTTCATATATATTTATCCTTGAATGCAATCGTACATGGAGTTGTTGATTTATTAAATGGTATTTTTGCCACGGTTATAAATCTTTACCGACTACATCATACAAGGTGCATTGTAGAACTTAGCTCTTTTGTAACTTCATTATATCTGAAGGAGTAAGGGAGATAGTTTTGCCTTCAGAATTACACATAGATGTAAAATCACAAATTTGATATTTCCATGCCTTGGGAGATATAACTTTAGTTTCTGTGATTTCCCATTATTTTTTTCACTATTCTTAAAGCAAATGTCATTCACTAATGCTAGGTTGTTTTTTTTCCATAATGACATACTACTTCCATTTGGAGTTCAGAGATGCCATTGGACAGATCACATGTAACGGATTATTTAAGTGGGATTCCTTATTTATTTTGGGAGGGCATTCCAAAGAAATGAAGTTCCCCCCGGTTGAATTTATCCGGTGCGCTATTTTTTGAGAATTCTTTTCAGGTGGTTGTAGGCGTCGGAGTAGAAGATTTTCACCTTGGTCTCTTATAACTGATTGGCAAGTTATGTCTCGCGAATGGGCGGTTTATTTCTGGTGGAAGATAAACTACAAGATAATAACAACTCTATGTCTCCCAGCACAATGGATTCACTCAGCAGAAAATGTCAAGTCATTGTGGCATAAAAATGGTCGGGATGAAAGCCGACAAGAAGCACAACTTGTCAGTGGAAAATTTTACACATTGCGGCTAAAGATCCAATGCTGAGCGCTAAGAGGAAGATGTGTGCGGCCACGATATTAAAAAAAAATGTCACTCATGCATGATTTCCTTTGGCAGTGTCGTCATTTTTATTGCACCATGCCAACATATAGTCATTCAAAAGAGCACTGACAGGAGAAATGAAACGAGGAATAGTGAAATATTTTTTTAAAACAAATTATTGTAACTCTTTATTAAATGTGTTGTTAGTGTATCTTTCTCTCTGTTTTTTATGATGCTATGGAAGTGTCGATAATTGTTTTCTCCGAACATGGCTAAAATGATGTGAAGTTGATTGAGAAGTTGACATGTGATGGAGTGAAAGGGTAAAAAATGACAATAATATATGATCACTGGCAAAACATGGGTCGGGTATTCGAAAAATCATTTTTTGAGCTGTTCCATAAAATCAAATCAACTATGTCCATACGTTGTTTTCCCGTGGCAACGCACGGGCATTCAACTAGTTCTTTTAGATAGGAGAGATTTCTAGTCCTGAACCTCATCCTGGCCTAGTTGTGCAATTTATATCCTATCCTACATCCTATACCATAATACACATATTTCTTATAAAAAATTGATGAAATAAATCTCACTTAACCAATCCCAAGGCAAAAATTCAAGGATACAACTCGGCCAAATATTGACAAAATAAAGTGTACACGGTTTTTTTTAATCAGTTGAACTTTAATGATGCAAGATATTAAACTTTTGAGTTCTATGAAAAATTTAATCAACTGAAAATTGGCAAAAGAGAACAATAATCACCGAGAGAAGTGCTAGAATCAACGTGAGCAGCTGATTTCTTAAGTAGACGTAGCTGCTAGCACATTTTGTTTGAACTGTTGAATTTCAAAGGTGTATTAGGCTGCTGAGTTGTATAAGCAGCTTCCTTGTGATCCATCGCAAGCGTGTATTCCTAACCTGAATAATACTACTAGTCAAGGTCGAAGCCAATTCATAGTTTTGCTGGATACTAGCAAAATTTCTTAGGTAGCAGTAGCTACTAGCAAAATTTCTTAAGTAGCAGTAGGTACTAGCAAAATTTCTTAGGGATCTTAGTTAAGAAAGAAGCTGATACCACATGTTTCAGATTTACAGAGTAGGAGCAAAGTTTTAAATAGCGGGCTATTTCATTTAGTGGCAGCTCGGCCAGAAGTTATAAAAGGCTATAGCGGGCTATAGCGAAGCTATGTCTCATTTAACGTTTCTTTTAATTCATGAAACTTTTGAAAAATTAAGCTTACAATCAACCATCATGTATTATATATCACATATATTTGGCACACACGTTTAGAAACTAAGAGTTGCATCGATGCATCATGTATACGTTAAAAAATAAAAATAAATACTCGGGGTACATGAATGGCTTTATGGAAGTCAATTACATCCCTCCTTCTACTATAGCGGTTTAGTGGGCTAAATGAGTTCAAATTTAGCGCTATAGCGAGATTTAGCAAGCTATTAGCGCCATTTTTAATTTAGCGTTAGAAGTGTGTAGGTTTAGCAGGAGGGTTCCAGAAAAGCTATAGCGAAGCTATAGCGGGCTATTTA
Source organism: Alopecurus myosuroides (assembly GCA_028641055.1). Taxonomy (NCBI): domain Eukaryota; kingdom Viridiplantae; phylum Streptophyta; class Magnoliopsida; order Poales; family Poaceae; genus Alopecurus; species Alopecurus myosuroides. The sequence continues at coordinate 503,788,332 of CM054059.1, forward strand.
AAACTATGAGCAGGAGGGAGGAAGAGAGAGATGGGGAGGGGACACATGGTGAACCTGTGAAGAATATATGCAGATATAAAACATGAGGGACTTTAAAAGGAGAATCTGGCCCAACTGTAATATTTTGTTTGTAATTACTAGCACTAATAATATTATGAATTAGATTTTTTAGATGGATGTGAAGTTGGAAAGTTTTCCCAAGCGGAACTTACGGCAAAACCGTTTGAACTAACATCGCGGGAAACAACACGTACTGATGTAGCTGCCCCGTGTGTAGCATCTTTGCTACAGGCCAGACTGGATGAATGGAGTAGTCTATGTGCTAATTCTTTGAGAGAATTCGTATATGCCACCCTCTCTCATGCCGCCATGTGCTTCCTTATCAGATGGCTGACTCATACAAGTAGCGTCATCTAGTCAAATGGTGCTTCAGCTTTTTGAAACACTATGCTTCCCAATGGCTCCCAAATCTACACAAGCACCATACACAACTGCTAAGTGACTGCAATTTTTCTTTCATAGCCAAATAAACAATCTAAGCTTAACATTCTAAGTGATGTAAATATTATTAGACATGTTGAATATATACTATATATAGAGAGTGTGATACTGGGAAGCATTCCTCTCACAAACTTTTCAAGAGGACAATCTCAACCTTTACTAGCCATTCACCAACCAAGTCTACCTTGCTATTAGTATGCTTATCGGGAATAAGGACAATAGATTCTCAAATGTTTACTTGGTCTCATATCCATCTAAAGCAAGCTAAGATAGTCAAGTATGTTAACATCATTTTTTAGAATCTACAAATTTCCCGTGTATCAAATAAAATCATTCTTTGTGAGATTCGGCATTCACCATTTCTTAACTTACGGTGATGAATAGGATTGCCCAATCATCTGAAAGGGAGTTCCCCTATTTCAAAAACGAATAAAAATCTTTGTATTGTTTTCCTTGCTCTTTTGCATGATAAAAAAATCTATTGTGAAATTTAATTTTTAATCCTGATAATTGTTCAAACATATAGAGATTAGTTTCATGTTTAGTTGGTTTCTCTAAGTTATGCTCCATAAAAATAATAGTTTCATCGGCGTATTGTAGAATTTACACTCCTCCGTCAACTAGATGAGGGGTTAGGCCTTCCAACTAACCATATTATTTGTCCCGAAATTAAGATGACCCACATATCTGCTACCACACTAAAAAGTATAGGACATAAAGCATCACCTTGCCGGAGTCATTTTCCTGTTTGAATAATTACCTATATCATCGTTTATTTGTGTAACCATACCCCCCCCCCCGCGCGTTACAAACAAATTAATCCACTAAGTCTTTTTAGGGTGTATTCATTCATAGCACTTATTGGAGAAAACACCATTTTAGTTTGTCAATGCCCTTTCAAAATTAATCAGAAAAAGAACACCATCAATTTTCTTCCTATGAAGTTCGTGGATGGTTTCATGGGGGACTCGCAGCAGAAATGACGTTTTTGTTGGTCTAATAGTATTGTGAGCTATCTCTATTATACGCTAGGTTCAAACTTACTGAAAATACAACTTTAATTCAATAAACGAATTGTCCTATTCTTATGAATTTAAACAATATTTTATTATTTATGAAAAATATGGTAGTGCAGAAAGTCAGACTGAATAAAGGTAACTCCCCATATTGGAACTCAGAGAAAACCCATCTAGTCACAGAAAGTCCGCAGAAAGCAAGATCTTATCCATAGGAGAAAGTTACGTGATATCATGAGTTTCAGATTCTACCATAGGAAAATAATTCAGAACCCGTGCCCGCGTATCCCGCATGTGGACCGTCACAATGGCCTCATATATGTAATTTCGTGGTGATCTAAATTCATACGAAAATTCGGACGGAGCGAAGCACGGCCCATCGTACGGTACGAGTTGGACCCGGATTCTACCTTGTTTAGGGTTTACCCCTTTACATACCTCATGTAAGCCGTTGGTTGGGACAGGTCGCAAGTTGTAAATCCTCGTCGTTTGTAACACACCAGAAAATAGTGAAGTTCTGCTGGCTGACGCCCGTCGGCTTTTCTCTTCCTCATTGGAAGAGTTTTCCTTAAAAATAGCGTGTCCCCTGTCGTGTTAGATCACTTTGTTCATAGTTTATTTATGCTATCGTTCGTAACAATATATATAGAACCAGAGGCTAGAGGGAAGTGAGAGAGAGGTGCAGCGGGAGAGGATCGACGGATATGATGCGTCATGCCATGGATCGCTAAGTTGGACAGAGAGAGCGTCCTTGCAAACTAGGCATGTTAGTTATTACATATTACTGAATATGGTAATTCTGGGTAGTGGTGCCTCTTCGATCGGTTAGCATGAATGGGCCTCCCTCCAAGGTAATTGCTGCTTTCCAAGCGCGGTCCTTCATTTCTTGTAGAAATCAGTTTTTTTAAACATAGTCTTTAATTTACTCTAGGTTCTTTTAATTTACAAATTTAGTCTTTAGTTTCCCCTACAAACCAGGATATTTTCCCCTATTATTCATTCCATTGTTCCTGCATGTTTGGCTACAGGTCGTGTGATAAGGGGTGGCCCAATCTTCTCAGTGAACTCACAGATAAATTCTGAATTGATAACTAGTGCGCCACTAAGAACTCTCCCGGCTGATCCCTGATGCCAATGCAAAAGATAGCAACCCCAAGGATATTCTCAACTCCACACTCTTGCACAAGTAATCCACCGACTACAAGTGGTCCTGTACCGTCTTATTCCCAGTGGAACAGCAGGTAACACGTAAAGTTTGCAGATGAACTTCCAGATGAAAGGCTTACAAGCAGTTTCAATCTAGAGGTCTAGGGTTTATGTTTAACGTAGTCTAATCTATTCCACACGCAAGTGGTAGCTATATATGAGGGAGGGATGCGGCCACAAGCTCCTTGCGCAAGCAATCCCTCTCCTACTCGACTAGGACTCCTATTTCCAAACACATATGGATACAAACCGACCCCACACACAAAGGGGTGCGGACATATTGGTATACACACCAATTGGACTCGTTTTGGAAACTGGCAGAAAACTATTCGTGGCTTGTTTCGGTCACCACGGCTTGCACGAGTCGAATTTCTTGATGAGCCCGGATCCACTGGAAAGCCCATCAAATTCCCTATCTGTATTGTGCTTGTTTGCAGTATTTGGAGCCCGTATGAAGAATCCATGACTATTTCAAATTCGGGACTCCTGGCAGTCCGAACTGAAACATCATTTCCTTGTAGTTGTTTTCCATGCCTCCTTCTTTTGCTCCTTGCTTCCTCTTCTCCATCCATGTTTGTGTTATCAATAAACCTAATCATACATATCATTGTTGGGAATATGCCCTAGAGGCAATCATGTATGATGTAATTCCCACTGTATTCATAAAGTTATTAAGTTGTCCTTGTTTTGAACATCTGATACATGTCATTGAATATGTGATTCGATTGTGGAACCATGTATTCATGTTGTTCATACTAGATTGTCCTTGGTCATTTAGGTTGTGCTGGACACACACCCTAGACTAATGTAAGTGTTGGCTGATGACACAGTTCCACTTGTCATGGGCATGGTGATGCCATTCCAACGTTCACGGACTTGGCTAAAGAGTTTAGCAAGTCGGACTGACCCATATTGAGATGCAACGATCAAGTCGTCATTTGCACGTCTCAATCAATGTAATCCTTAGACCTGAGGTTGTCGCACAATCCGAGTTGTGGATCACCGACTTAGGTTCTGTCAAACGTTGTTCTGTGACAAGGCAACTATAAAGGCAGAGTTCGGGTCGAATGAGAAGCAAGCTGCGTGATGTGGATAATCAAGATGGGATTTTGCCCCTCCTAATGGAGAGATATTCTCTGGGCCCTCTCGAGTGATATGATTCAGGAAGCATGGCCATGCGCGACTCAATTAAGTGTTAACTGTGTCGGTTGACTAAGAGTTAGTCAGATGAATCACATATCACGGATCGAGAAGAGAGTTGAGCTATTTAAGGGATGACGATAAATCGCCTATAGCTCGACAAGGTATATCGTGAGGCAAAAAGGACTAAGATGAATATCACATTGAAAGGTATGTCGTCATGACTCAATGGAACTTGGGAGTCGGCACGTTCTGCTAGGAGCCGCTACCGATTGATCGATTGAGAGTCGGACTCTAATCGTGTCCAAGTCGCCATGAGCCTGCAGGGTCACACACTTAAGAGCGGGAGAAAATATTGGTTGGGTTGGACCCGAACCGGAAATGGACTGAGTTAGTGAGTCGGACTCACAGAGGGAATGGGCCACAAGTGTTGTGCAGCCCATTACCATACGCTATATAAAGAGGGGCGCAGGTTGCCCAGCGGGCACGTTAGTCCACTCTCCCATGCGTTGGGAACCCTAGCCCCACTCAGTCCAGCCGCCGCACCGGACCTAGCAGTCCGCCGTCGGAGCTCCTCCTCGTACGTGTGGATACCGGCAGAGGTGCTGTACGTTCAGCACTTCGACGTTCGAGGGATTGGATCGGCCGGACCGGATCGTGGGACTGCACTGCCCCGACCAGACGCGCTACATCGATAATCCGCACCTGCGCGTCTAGTGGTAATACTCGTGGCCTTCTACCTCGGCTAGATCTTGGGAGTACCGCGTAGGAAAAGTTTTTCGTTTATCACTACGCGTCCCAACAGTGGTATCAGAGCGGTAGCTTCTGGTATTAGGCCCGAGATCCGTACATATGTGATATGTAGTTAGCGTTAGATGTGATCTAATTGCTGTTTTGGTGGTCGGTCTATGAGATAGATCGGTTTTGTACAAGGTTGATTGGATCAATCGTACTCGGGGTTAATGGATGATCTGATTTCCGTGATCATACTGCTAAGGTCGTGGAACAACTTACCCCTACCGGTCGGTTTCCGCCATCGGGGTATACCGTGACACATAAATCCAGTTGCGGTGATCGAAGATCAAAGAGTTTGGTCGAATCGGAATACGGATCAGATTCGGGTAAAATCGTTTTATCCGATGAAGAAATCCATGATCGGAATGCAGATGAGATCTGCGTTTTCCGAAATCCTGTCGTAGCGCCTTAGATGTCGTTGCGAGTTTCACAACGCCGGTAGATATCGTATCTATGCATAACTTGTTTTTGCAGGAAGTTGTGAATGGTATGGCTTATGTGCATGTGATGTGTGTAATCCATACATGATCTGCGTATCATGTTTTTGTCAGCCGGCTGGAGCCTAGGTGCTGTCATTTTATTGTATACCGGCCTGCGTGTCGGATTCTCTATGTAAATTTCATTTACTTAGCTAGTGTAGCTTGTTGGAGAACCCGGAAGGCATGTAAGTCGATGTACAAGTCGGCTACATGGAGTAAGATGGCACGTGACAAGAGTTGGCACGAGTCGACTTACAAGCTTCGTGGAGATGGAGATCACCATGAAGAGAGCCATACCATTTCACATTATAATTGTTTTATTTGTGTTATTGTTATGTCTCTATTTACCTCTATTTAGATAGTTGGTAGATTCTTTAATCCCTCAAAGAAGGTCTAGTCGGTCGCCCCGCCAGTGCTGCACCATCACAAGTCGGACATTCTTGGTAGTGGGCTCATGAAATTGAGGTGCTACCAATTCTTTCCGGTTAGGTGGGTTTGAGTCGGACTCTTACAAGCAGAAGCACTTGGTAATCTAGACGAGTCCATCACAACGGTTGTGGGGCTCGGGGCGAGGTAGATTGGGAGCCGGGGCATGTGATGTCACCCAACTAACATGAGTCGTATAGAGATACGATTGGCAATGTGTTGCCTACCTAGATCACTTGACGGCTAGCGGTGATGCTAAAGCTCACTAGTCGGCTTGCTTATTTAGGATATTGAATCACTTAGCAACCATCGGAGGGATGTTGGTTCTAGTGGGAGCATAAGTATTAAATCGTTTAATATGCCTGCTCTTTTATGAATACATGTCTTAAGTGTTTTTGCGTATTTTCTGTTGTAGATCAATGGCACCTAGCAACCTTCCTCAGTTGTCCACTTTTGCGTTGAGGTCAATCCTAGAGAAAGATAAGCTTAATGGAATTAATTTCACCAACTGGTATCGTAATCTGAGGATAGTCCTCAAGCATGACAAGAAAGAACATGTTCTAGAAACTCCACTTCCAGATGAGCCTGATGACGATGCGACTGTCGCTGTCATGAATGCCTACCGTAAGGCTAGAGATGAGTCTACGGAGATTAGCTGTCTTATGCTTGCACACATGGAACCGGACTTGCAGCAGCAGTTCGAAAATGTTGAGGCCTACGATATGATCGAAAGCCTCAAAAGTATGTTCCAGGCTCAAGCAAGGACTGAGAGGTATCAAGTCTCTCAAGCTTTGCTTGGCTGTAAGCTGAAAGACGGCGATCCACTGAGTCCGCATGTAATCAAGATGATTGGTTACATACAGTCTTTGGATCGCTTGGGCTTCTCAATTAAAGAAGAGATCGCCACTGATATAATTCTGAACTCTCTTCCTAGTGCGTATGGTCCGTTCATCTCGAACTACCATATGCATGGTATGGATAAGAGTATCACTGAATTACATGGGATGCTCAAAACAGCAGAGGCTGATATCAAGAAAGGCGCCAGTCAAGTGTTGATGGTGCAGAATAAGGCTAAGTTCAAGAAGAGTTCTTGGACTAAGAAGAAGAAGGATAAGTCAGGAGGTAGCACCCATGGCCCTGTCCAGAGTGCTCCCTCAAAGACTAAGCCTTCTCCTACAGCCGGAGCCAATTGCTTCTATTGCAAGCAGGATGGCCACTGGAAGAGGAACTGCACCAAGTATTTGGCTGACAGAGCCAAGAGTGGAGGTGTGACTTCCAACTCAGGTACGCTTGTGTGCAATGTTATAGACATTTATCTTGCTGATGCGCCTAATAGTTCTTGGGTATATGATACCGGATCAGTTATTCACATATGCAACTCGTTGCAGGGACTGGTAAGAACTAGGAGCGTGGCAAGAGGAGAGGTTGATATTCGGGTCGGCAACAAGGCGAGAGTCGCTGCGTTGGAAGTCGGCACGATGCAACTTCATTTACCTTCAGGATTTATTTTGGAACTAAATAATTGTTATTATGTTCCAGCGCTTAGTCGAAACATTATTTCCGCCTCATGTTTGATGAGACAAGGTTATGAGTCGAATATTAAGAATAATGGCTGTTCTTTATATTTGAAAGATATGTTTCATGGCTTTGCACCCGTTCAGAACGGGTTATTTATTTTAAATCTTGATAGTGAATCGGTCTATAACATAAATGTTAAAAGGTTGAAACCAAATGATCTGAATATGACTTACTTTTGGCACTGTCGGCTTGGTCATATAAGTTGGAAGCGCATGAAGAAGCTCCATGATGATGGACTTCTAACTTCGTTTGACTTAGAGTCATTCGAGACATGCGAATCATGCCTACTAGGCAAGATGACCAAGACACCTTTTGCAAGGAGTTGTGAAAGGGCGTCCGACTTGTTGGAACTAATACATAGTGATGTATGTGGACCAATGAGCACGACAGCCAGAGGTGGTTATGAGTACTTCATTACCTTCACTGATGATTTGAGTAGGTATGGATATATCTATTTAATGAAACACAAGTCGGAAGCCTTTGAAAAGTTCAAGGAATTCCAGAATGAGGTACAAAATCAGCTCGGCAAGAAAATAAAGTTTCTACGGTCGGACCGTGGGGGCGAGTACATGAGCCATGAGTTTGATGACCATCTAAAGAGTTGTGGAATAGTTCCTCAACTCACTCCGCCGGGTACACCGCAGAGAAACGGTGTATCGGAACGGAGAAATCGGACCTTGTTGGACATGGTACGATCAATGATGAGTCGGACAGATCTACCTTTATCATTTTGGGGTTATTGTCTAGAAACTGCAGCTTTCACACTAAACAGAGTACCATCAAAGTCAGTAGAGAAGACACCACATGAGATGTGGACTGGTAAAAAGCCAAGTTTGTCTTTTCTAAAGATTTGGGGTTGTGAAGCATTTGTCAAGCGACTTCAGTCGGACAAGCTCACGCCCAAGTCGGATAAGTGTATTTTCGTGGGGTATCCGAGGGAAACCTTGGGGTACTACTTCTACAACCGGGAAGAGGGCAAAGTGTTTGTCACTCGGAATGGTGTCTTCCTTGAGAAAGAGTTTCTCAGTCGGGAAGTCAGTGGGAGCACGGTGCAACTCGAAGAAATTCGAGAGGAACCCGCTAGGGGCGAGTCGGCGAACGCCTTGGAGGCTGAGCCGGTCGTGGTACCTACACCGGTAATAGCACCTGAACCACGGAGATCTGCCAGATTACAGAGTGCTCGTGATGTTTTACTGTTAGACAGTAATGAGCCGGCAACTTATTCGGAAGCGATGGTGGGATCTGATTCCGAGTCATGGCTTGGAGCCATGAGATCCGAGTTAAAGTCCATGGATGAAAACCAAGTTTGGAATTTGGTTGATCTGCCTGACGGTGCAAGACCCGTCGAGTGCAAATGGGTCTTTAAGAAGAAAATTGATATGGATGGAAATATTTCCGTCTATAAAGCACGACTTGTCGCGAAGGGGTTCCGACAGGTTCAAGGAGTTGACTATGACGAGACATTCTCGCCTGTAGCGATGCTTAAATCAATTCGGATCATGTTAGCCAAAGCAGCCTATTTCGACTATGAGATATGGCAGATGGATGTCAAGACGGCTTTCCTTAATGGAAATTTAACTGAGGACGTGTATATGATACAGCCCGAAGGTTTTGTCGATCCAGCTAATGCTAACAAGGTATGCAAACTTCAGAAATCCATTTATGGGTTGAAGCAAGCATCTCGGAGTTGGAACATTCGCTTTGATGAGGTAGTCAAATCGTTTGGCTTCATCAAGAGCGATCATGATTCTTGTTTATACAAGAAGTTTAGTGGGAGCAAAGTAAACTTTCTAATCTTATATGTGGATGACATATTACTGATTGGAAATGACGTCATGATGTTGCAAGAAACCAAAGAGTCATTGGAATGGAGTTTCTCAATGAAGGATTTGGGTGAGGCAACTTACATATTAGGAATCAGGATCTATAGAGATAGATCCAGGCGGCTCATTGGATTGAGTCAGAGTACTTATCTGGACAAGGTTTTGAAGAAATTCAAAATGGAAGAGTCCAAGAAGGGATTCTTACCGATGTCCCATGGCATAAAACTTAGCAAGACTCAGTGTCCTTCGACAACTGATGAGCGAAGTCGGATGAGTGTGATCCCGTATGCTTCGGCAATCGGATCCATCATGTATGCCATGATTTGTACTAGGCCAGATGTTTCCTATGCTCTAAGTGTTACGAGCAGATACCAGGCTGACCCTGGCGAAGCCCACTGGGCAGCGGTTAAAAACATCCTTAAGTATTTGAGAAATACTAAGGAAATGTTCCTAGTTTATGGAGGTGATGAGGAATTCAGTGTAAAGGGTTACACGGATGCGAGTTATCTCACCGACTCAGATGATTCTCGTTCGCAATCGGGATACGTGTTCGTAATGAACGGAGGAGCTGTGAGCTGGAAGAGTTCCAAGCAAGATACGGTGTCTGCATCTACAACAGAGGCTGAGTATATTGCTGCCTCAGAGGCGGCAAAGGAAGCTGTTTGGATCAGGAACCTCCTGATTGATCTTGGTGTGGTTCAGGGCGCGTCCAATCCATTGGACGTATATTGTGACAACAATGGTGCTATCGCACAAGCCAAGGAACCTAGACAACACCAGAAGAACAAACATATACTCATGCGGTACCACCTCATTCGCCAGTTTGTCGAACAAGGTGATATCAAGTTATGCAAAGTACACACGGATGCAAACATTGCAGATCCGTTGACAAAGGCGCTACCACAGCCTAAGCATGAGGCGCACACGAGAGGTATGGGCATTAGATGCCTAGGCATATGATGCCAGGATGATTGACTCTAGTGCAAGTGGGAGACTGTTGGGAATATGCCCTAGAGGCAATCATGTATGATGTAATTCCCACTGTATTCATAAAGTTATTAAGTTGTCCTTGTTTTGAACATCTGATACATGTCATTGAATATGTGATTCGATTGTGGAACCATGTATTCATGTTGTTCATACTAGATTGTCCTTGGTCATTTAGGTTGTGCTGGACACACACCCTAGACTAATGTAAGTGTTGGCTGATGACACAGTTCCACTTGTCATGGGCATGGTGATGCCATTCCAACGTTCACGGACTTGGCTAAAGAGTTTAGCAAGTCGGACTGACCCATATTGAGATGCAACGATCAAGTCGTCATTTGCACGTCTCAATCAATGTAATCCTTAGACCTGAGGTTGTCGCACAATCCGAGTTGTGGATCACCGACTTAGGTTCTGTCAAACGTTGTTCTGTGACAAGGCAACTATAAAGGCAGAGTTCGGGTCGAATGAGAAGCAAGCTGCGTGATGTGGATAATCAAGATGGGATTTTGCCCCTCCTAATGGAGAGATATTCTCTGGGCCCTCTCGAGTGATATGATTCAGGAAGCATGGCCATGCGCGACTCAGTTAAGTGTTAACTGTGTCGGTTGACTAAGAGTTAGTCAGATGAATCACATATCACGGATCGAGAAGAGAGTTGAGCTATTTAAGGGATGACGATAAATCGCCTATAGCTCGACAAGGTATATCGTGAGGCAAAACGGACTAAGATGAATATCACATTGAAAGGTATGTCGTCATGACTCAATGGAACTTGGGAGTCGGCACGTTCTGCTAGGAGCCGCTACCGATTGATCGATTGAGAGTCGGACTCTAATCGTGTCCAAGTCGCCATGAGCCTGCAGGGTCACACACTTAAGAGCGGGAGCAAATATTGGTTGGGTTGGACCCGAACCGGAAATGGACTGAGTTAGTGAGTCGGACTCACAGAGGGAATGGGCCACAAGTGTTGTGCAGCCCATTACCATACGCTATATAAAGAGGGGCGCAGGTTGCCCAGCGGGCACGTTAGTCCACTCTCCCATGCGTTGGGAACCCTAGCCCCACTCAGTCCAGCCGCCGCACCGGACCTAGCAGTCCGCCGTCGGAGCTCCTCCTCGTACGTGTGGATACCGGCAGAGGTGCTGTACGTTCAGCACTTCGACGTTCGAGGGATTGGATCGGCCGGACCGGATCGTGGGACTGCACTGCCCCGACCAGACGCGCTACATCGATAATCCGCACCTGCGCGTCTAGTGGTAATACTCGTGGCCTTCTACCTCGGCTAGATCTTGGGAGTACCGCGTAGGAAAAGTTTTTCGTTTATCACTACGCGTCCCAACAATCATAGGCTTAGGTAGTATAACGTTCTCACAAACACAAACATTATTTATTATTAGGAAAGAATTCACCTTATAATAAACATCAGTGAGGCTTAGTATTTCCTTCCAACTCAAGCATAAATGACCCTCATGGACCTCTATTATGTCCATATCATCCTCCCTTTCTTCAAGATAAGCCGTCATCGGCTTGTAGTAAGCTGAAAGTGGAAGAAACAAAAAGAACAACGTGTATGCACAATACAAATATCTATAATGAGGTGCATTAGTTGTTATCATATCATAAAATTGTGCCCAAGACATGTGACCACGAATTTTGCTTAAAAACATCACATAATTGTCATAGCACTCCATAAAATAGCAATCACAATTGCAAATATAAGTGAAGCTCAATAAATCATGATCAAAATGAGAATCATATGTGTATATATTTTTATTGTTTAGTATCAATTCAAGTGTTCTCAAAGAAGATCTATGATCAAATTTATGTTTATTACTACACTCAAAGGTGGGAACATGCTTATTATTTTCATCATTAAAATTGCAACTCAATTTGCAAATATAAGTGAAGAACAATTTATTAGCACATGTATGTGACAAGTATTGTGGCAAACCAAACATATGTGTAAAATCATGCTCATATGTAGGAAGTTGTAGCTTATTTATCCAAGGTAAAACAATGTTCAATTCAGCCACTTTATCACAAGTTATGCATATGTGATCCACCATAAAAATTTCACTCATGTTATAGTCACCAATCAAGTTAAAAGTGAAAGAAGAAACATAGTTGCTAGAGTTGACATATGAAATTTCAGCAACCTTTTTCATAGCACTTTGCACACTAATTGGTTCATTTAACATGATGTAATCCACAATATTATTAGGTGGTATTTTAGCAAGTACTTATTTATGTGAAAGCAACACCACATGATTAAATTTCGAAATTAACACATTATCACATGTAGGTGGAATATCTGTGCTTGTTAACTCACAAGAATCAACTAGCAATTTAGTGGGTTCACATAAATCAATACTTGAGAGGGGTAACACGAAATCAGCACTTTTATCAATAGCAACCTCCTCAGAATTATTAGGTACCAATTCAACTATCTCAAGTGGTGATGCAGGTTCTACTTGTTGTGGCTCCCTTTCTTCAAAAGTAACCTGCATATCACAAGAAACAAAACTAGGCACAATGGCATGCTCCTCCAAGGGTTGTGGTGGTGGTGGTGGTGGTGCAGGTTGTACTATAGGCTCCCTTTCTTCAAAAGCAACCTGCACATCACAAGACACAACACTAGGAGTAGACATAGTTACATTAGTAGAAACAGCCTCATAGGTCTTCTTAACCTCTACACATCTCATAACCAATGGTTGATGTCTAATTCTTTTAAATGTTGCAGGACTTTCATGTATTATCCAATCTCTCTTATTATTCCAAAAGAATTGTAAATCAGGATAATGGCTATCAAAATTAACCTTATAGAGATTGCACCAAAAATCACTCAACAAAATGTGACAGCAAGTAAATGCTCTAGGAAGCACATGACACCTAACTTCTACTGTATGATCATAAATAGTTAACGGAATCATTGTAGCATGAGTAATGTGAAGTGTAGCATCATTAGTTTTTAGCATAAATGAATGACGAGGTGCATAAGATGTCAACTGTAATGCTTCAACAACCTCAATACTAACAAAATTAAACCACCGTGTACCCTTATCAAGAGTAATAGCAACAGTCAAAGTTGTCAGAATCGTGATTCTGAATCGGATCGGAACCTTTACGGTAGGATCGCAAATAGTAGAATCACAACTTTCAGAATCGTAAAATTTTAGATTCTACCTAATAAAATCGTTGAATCGTTCCAGTCAATTAGGGTCGTAAAGTCGTAGAATCGTATAGTAGAATCATGATTCTAACAACTATGGCAACAGTACTACCATTGATGTCTCCTCTGAAGTGGAACAAATTTGGTGCAAGTATTCCACTAGAATCCTCCTCCCAGAAAGCATCACTGCACATAGAAGAACCACTAAACTTCATTGATTAACTTGTTAGTAACAAAATAACAATGGAATGTGGTGTTCTCTCACAACTCACTCAAAAATCTAGCAAGACAATAGATTATCTTACGGTTCCAAAGTGAATAGAAATACTTACCAACAAGTAGTGGCAACTAATATGCTTTGATGTGAAGAAGAGAATACCCAGGGTGTTAACAATCACACGACAAACAAGGTATATGGTGGGCTTGGTATGGATACCTAACAACACCAAAATAACAATCCTATTTGCTGTCCAATGTGATATAAAAAGCACAGGAAACACACACCAAGTATGGAGACAAATGTGGCAATGCAAATATATGGAGGAAATTTTGCAATGCACTGGAAAGACACTAGCCAAGCTCAAATAATATTCATGCACAAGATTGCTCAATGGTGTGTCAATATAGCAATGATGAAAAATAGCTCCACAAATATATCAAGATTTCTCAAGGCCTTTTTGCTTTTTCTCAATTCTGTTTTTCTCTTTTTCTCTTTTCTCTTTCTCTTTTTTTTATATACTTTTTACTGGCCAAATAACAACACGAGGAGCAATACTATTTAGTGAGAACAATGCTATGAACAATGTGACACAAATATATGATAAAGAGCAGGCTGAAAACGAGCAAAAGATAGCTAGTCTTATTGGGTTGTGGTACCTATTATTGCTGTAGAAAGGCTTTGGCTAAGGCTCACAAAGTTCAGCACAGAAATCCTAAGAGTAAACAGTAAGAAAATAGAGAGAAAACTAGAGAAAACAAGTGTTAGGCAGCAGGTGAAAATTGTTGTGGAATAGCACGGTGTGTGGGCGTGGCTGTGGTGTATGGTGCACGCGCGGACTTTGAGGAGGCGAACTGCAAACCGAGACGGTAGAGAATTCCGACAGGGGACAGGACTGCGCGCGGATCGGAACAAATCCCCGCAACGCGTTGGGCCAGCGCTCGGAAGGAAAGATATGCGCGTGGTCGCCTGGTCGGTGGTTGGCGCTCGAAACCCGCGCGTGGCGTGGCGGTTGCTTTTGGCGCGTACTACTCGCGAGATCACAGCGGATCACAGCTCGGAACCAGGGACGGAATCGGCGGGCACGGTTGCCCAAACGAGCGTGTGGCCCGCACGCGTTTGCGGCTGGTTACGCTGGAACAGACAAACGCGTGGAACGATTCGGACAGAAAGGCGCGTGCACACGTTTTGACGAGTGGCCTCGGTGCGCGTGCGCAGGTGGTATTTGTTTCGTCGCGTAGCGCTTGGATTTCGCAGCGCCCACGGAAATTTTGGCGCACGCGGTGGCTGGTGGTTAATATTCGCCGGATATTTTGGCCCGTAGCTCGGAACCACGTGGATCTACGCGTTCCACGTATCACAGCGGATCACGGCAGATCAATCGCTGATAGGTAATAAAGGAACAGGGCCGGTAGCGGTTTTTGGTAAGAAATTTTGTGGCGTATCCGATCCCAGCAAGGAAGCCGATGATGGCTAGGGCAATGTACTGCGGATTTGACAAATATTTCCTTGTAGTTGTTTTCCATGCCTCCTTCTTTTGCTCCTTGCTTCCTCTTCTCCATCCATGTTTGTGTTATCAATAAACCTAATCATACATATCATAGGCTTAGGTAGTATAACGTTCTCACAAACACAAACATTATTTATTACTAGGAAAGAATTCACCTTATAATAAACATCAGTGAGGCTTAGTATTTCCTTCCAACTCAAGCATAAATGACCCTCATGGACCTCTATTATGTCCATATCATCGTGTTTGTTTCACGAGAGAGAGAGAGAGAGAGAGAGAGAGAGAGAGGGAGGGAGAGAGAGAGAGAGGGAGAGAGAGAGAGAGAGAGAGCAACTTAGTTTCCAATATTAGTCTAAATAACATAGAGACTTAATTTCCATGTTACACACTAATCAGCATGGGAGAGAGCAACTTAATTTCCAATATTAAGATAAATCACATAGAGACTTAATTTCCATGTTACACACTAATTAGCAGGGCATTATAAGATAAATCAACTTAATTTCCAATGTTATACATAACTTCATTATGCTGGTACATAAGCAGATTTATTTGTTAAACACAAGGGAAAATACATACATAATCTTGTATCAAGACTACGTACATCCATGCATTGGACTTAACAAGGGGTATCTAGTGTCGAATCTGCATCTCAACAAGTCCCTCGGGTGAACCCATAGTGTTTCGATTAGGAGAATCTGTAGGCGCTGGTGACGATCGTCGGCTAGACAGGGGGCACGATTTACCCAGGTTCGGGGCCCTCGTAGAGGTAAAACACTTAATCCTGCCTCTGTCGATCTGTATTCAAGAGTAGATCGGTTACAATGGGGGTTGCTCAAGTCGAGAGTATCATCTCGAGCTCAAGGCTTGGTGATGCGGTATTGCTTGTCCTCTCCTGGTGGTTCTCCTGGCCTTATATAGGTGGCCAGGTCTCAAATCTCACTCGGGAAGGACTCGAACTTTAACCCTAAGTCGGTTACAAGTTTCCTATCTTGACCCGCAAGTCTCTACGGGTGGGCCTATACTAGCCCTTCTAGAATAGTCCAAGGCATCTCCTCTTGGGTTTCAGTCTTGGGCCTAGGACCGGGTGTCCTTACTTGTTAGGTCCAAGGTTCATCCCTTCGTCATCTAGCTAGTCTCATGCCACGAAATCAACCACCTCGAAACACGGCATAAAATTGTTTGGGACTTACATCACAACTCAATCACACAACATATGAAGTAAAAACATTTTTTTGGAGGACTTTCGCTTTATTGTCGGATATAATCTTCAATGTCGCTGATGTTATTTTACGTACAATTGACTGCTGAAACTTGACATTGGCCTAATCATGCATACGAGTAATTTGTATCATGTCCTCTAACCAATGATGTAATACAAATATTTCTTATAATTTTTTTGATGAAAGTAATCTCACACGACCAATAAGAAAAAGAATAGAACGATCCAACTTTTATGTTGTGTAATCCTACACTCACTTGACTGAATTAAAATCGAAGCAAAACATATCCATGGAGAGCGTGATTGCATCATTCGGCCCTAAAAATGGCTGCATGCACTTCCTTCTGGTGTGGCTTCCGGCGCAGAAGGCCACCTCAACATGATTCATGGATTTCAAACAATAATATGTCAAACTTGTTGGCAAAATATTCATCTAGTTAAATTTTCGTTTTAGCTGTCCATACTTCATTCGCTGGTGACCACAACCGCAGATGGTCATACAATTATTCATCACAGGGGAGATATATATGCATCTGCTGATAGAAAAGCAAAACAAATCTCCTCACTTTACAAGATATTCTGAAGGCATGATCAAGAAGTATAGAATGGAGGTAAAATTTATTTTATGACTAGGGGTGACATTGAATTACTATTGCTAAGTACTAGAAACAAGAACAAGGTGGAATACCCCAAAAGGAAAATGTGCCTGTAATAATAAAAAAAATGTTTTTTCTTCTTTTATCAGGATGCATTTTTTAAAACTTCCTAGAAAAACCATACTTTGACTTTTATCTTGTGAATATGCACTCTTAAGTAGATTCTACCCTAGATTGTTAAATTTTCAATATTGTTCTACTTATCATTTGCGTCTTGTCATTTTACCTAGACATGTTATGGTTTGATTAACCTGCAGATTACATCCATGCATCACACACATGAATCCTCGAAGTAGCTACTAGCTTATGTTCCACAACCACATGCAGAAACTCTTTTCACAAAAGTACGTACTCCTCCAATCCATAATAAGAGTCGTTGATTTAGTACAAAAAATTGTTATACTAAATCAGCGACACTTACAGATTGGAGGGAGTTGTGCTAAATCATGGGAGCCCTTGTAGCACAGGAGGAATATATAGGGTCCTCAGGACCTCATACTTATTTTTTTAGTGGACTGCTCTCCCCATAGGGCCTCATGTGCAGAAAAAAAAACATGGTCATAAATTGCACCAAGGGTAGTAGGACCTTACGTGTAAGTTAACACCGTTAGTATTCTATATAAAAATAGACATAATATCATATTAGGAATGAACGTTAGATTCACTCTAAAAACAATTGTTTCCATGCTCGAATAAGGAAACCCATTTTTAAGTAGTATCAAATAAGAATTTTTCTCTAAGTTAAAACCATATAGGTAACGCAGCGTGAGCCACCGTAAACTATGTGCGAATTTATGGGTATGGGTGTCTAGTGATCAGATCAGTATTGATTGGTTGAACATTAAGCTTGTTTTAGTTGAATGGAAATGTCGATGAAGTAGCTATAGTAGAATCATACTAGGGTGAACCGGTACAGCTTAAGTTGATGAGCTTAATTATATCAAGCACGCACCCACACGTACAAACCTCCATTTTTTCTGTACTTAACATTTCAACTGACAAATAGAGATCATTTAGAACAACAGTATCTTTGTATAGAAATTCATCATGTGTTGATAATCCACATATTACAAGACATTCTGAGTGAGCGAGACAGAGGAGTGTGAGAGATGAAGGGGTAGGGACGGAGCGGTAGGGGGGTGATCCTGTGAAGACTGCAACCATAAATACGAGGGACTTTGACAGGAGAACCTGGCCGAACTAAAGGATATGTTTTGTAAGTACTAGCAGCAATCTTTACAATTTGGATTGCCCATGTAGGTGTGAAATTGCATTTTTGCCAAACTGGAACTTACGACAAAAGTGTTTTGACTAATGCTCGCGCCTCTAGCTGACCCGTGCAGCATCATTGCCGCAGGAGTAGCCCGATGAGTGGCATGTATGCTAAATCTTGAGGAAGTTCATTTATACAACCACCGCCATGTGCTTTCTGAACCGAAAAGGTTTCCAAGGTCAGTTGGCTGAGTTGTACGGAAAACTTCATCCACTCAAATGGTGCTTAAGCTTTTCAAAACACTATGCTTCCCAACGACTCTCAATTCTACACAAGCGCTATACACGAGCACCATGTGGCTGCGAAAAAAATCCTGCATAACCAAATAACACTATTAAAGCTTAACGTTCTAAGTGATGTAGACATGTTGAATATACACTATATATACACAGAGGGAGAGAGAGCTCATATATATGATACCGGGAGGCATTCCTCTCTCAAACTTTTCTAGTCATTCACCAACCAAGTCTACCATGCTATGAACATGCAGATCCGAAATAAGGACAATGCTCACGGTGTTTACTCACTCTCATGTCCTTCTAAAGCAAGGTAAGATGGTCAAGTTTATTTATATCTTTTTTCCAGAAACTACAAACTTTTTTCATTTTTCTTAAAGTTATTGTGCTTCCAAATTTCCAGCGTATCAAGTAAAACCATTCTTTGTGGACTTCCGCTTTATTGTCAGATATAATTTTCAATGGAGACGTATTCGTCAAGTTTATTTATATCAGCCAAGCTTAGTCGTGCGGATGAGAAATTGTATCCAATCCTCCAACCTATGCTGTAATACAAATATTTCTTATACAAATACTGATAAAAGAAATTTCACTTAACCAACCCCCAATTTTTTTTTTTTGAAGAATACAACCTGTCCAAATATTGACAAAATAAATCCTCCACAAAGATTTAGTTTGAACTGTTGAATTTCAAAGGTGCAAAATATTAGGCTGCTGAGCTCTACAAAAAATTTAAGCAACTGAAAATTTTGGAAAGAGAACGAAGCACTGGAATCTACATGAGTAGCTTCACCGCGTGCATTCCTATTTACTAACCTGAATAATAATACCAGTCAAGTCTCACGGAAGCAGGGCAGAGCAAAAATAAACCTGCTTGCACGCCATTCACTGAATTGAACTGCAAAAACGGACCAATAAAGAACACTTCCTCTTAGTGCGGCTTTAGGCGCAGGGCCACGTCAACCTGATGCACTCATTTCAGACAATAATACTGCGGAATTTGCATCCAAATATTCGTCAATTGAAATTTTGTTTAGCTATCCGTACATCACTGGCTGGTGATCACAACCGCAGAAGGTTATAAAATGATTCATCAATGGAAGTAGCTACTACCCTATGTTTCACAAAAGTACGTACATTTCATCAAGGATGTCCAGCCATTCAAACGAACGATATTATCATCACCAAACAGCTGATCCTGGTAAAGAACATGATGCGCACCATGAGATTTCTAAGGAAGAAGCTGATACCACAGGTTAAATAGTTGCTCAAGCCAAAAATTTGACGCCCAACCTAAATGCGCAGCTAGCATGTAGCAACGAACCCCCATACTTCATAGTTTCAATACAACAAAACTATCCACTTGTCCACAGGAACTAGGCTGAACCGACCTCTGCGACCGAAAAGGGGTCACGGAAAGAGAAATCCGCACCCTTTTGAAATTTCCAGAACTTGCCTCCTTCTGGATCATTTTTTTTTGAAACCTGAACTGTGGGGTAAAACCCCACAGCATTTTATTACCATAGAGAGAGCACTTTACAAGATATGCAGAATATACAAAATATACAGACACCCAAAGGGGTGAGCCTATCTAAATTAAATCCTCAATCCATTTTGATAACTGTTGAAGATGTGAATCCTTCACCCTATGCGTATGTAGAGTGATATCATGTATGAAATTACGTTTCCAGGCTCTGAAGGTTGGCATTATGTGCTGAAAGACTGCATCATTCCTCTGTTTCCATATATGCCAAGCAGCAAGAATTACCACCTCAGTAAAAAAGGGCTTGTTAAACTTTTGCCTTGTCTTGTAGAAAACTTGCTCGAAGCTATCACCATTTTCCCAAAGAATTTGCAAATAGTTCCAGATGCGGACACTAAAATTGCACTTAAAGAAGAGATGCATCCAGTCCTCTGTTTCCCTCAAAGGACAGAGGGAGCAGTGAAGGATATCAGTAACATTCCAATGCCTACGCCTCAACATGTCCCTTGTGTTCAAGCGATCACTGACCAATAACCAAGCAAAAACCTTGATCCTTAGCACCACTTTACTCTTCCAAATCCAATCATAAATTTTGCTGGCTCTCTGATTCCTAAAACAGTAATGGTAGAACCTGTTTGAAGTGTATTCCCCTCCTTTCCATATTGTTTTCCACTCATCACATCCATCAGAATCCAACTGAACATGTTGTAGAACCAGCTGCATTTGCTGAAACTCCTGAAACGCTTGCTGAGAGAGTGGTAGATCAAAAAGACTTGATCTATCCAAAGTGAGCAGAAATTCTCTAACCGAAATATGTGAGTCAAGTGCAAAAGAAAAAAGCCTGGGAAAATCTTCTTTGAAATTACGGCCATGCCAAACATCCCAGAATCTGACCGTGTCCCCCCTTTTAACCTGCACTGAACTGACTTGAAAGTATAGGGGCGCTAATTTCATGATATCACGCCACCAAAAAGAACCAGAAAGAGGTGCTGACTGAGGAACCCCATTCGGATAGTGTCTCCAAACCAAATCCACCCAAGGTATATTAGCCTTATTAAAAAACTTATGAAGATGTTTAATAAGCAGGCTTTGGTTTTGCTTCTGAAAGTCAACAATTCCGAGACCACCAGCTCTTCTCGGCTTACAGATCATTTCAAGGGAAGCTAGTGATTGTTTTTTAGAGTCTGGATGATTACCTCTCCAAAGACAATGCCTGATAACTCGATGGAATTGTTTTAAAATTCCAGGGGGGATCTCCAGGGAACACAAAAAGTATACAGGCATAGAGGACAGGCATGAGTTGATGAGTTGCAATCTCCCTCCATAGGCTAAGAAGGTGGAGCTAGCTGTTAGCCTTCTTTCAATCTTGGTGACAAGAGGCATAAGATCAATGATACGAGGCCTAGTAGTCCCCATTGGAAGGCCTAGGTAAGTGAAAGGAAAGGAACCCACAATGCATCCAAAATCAGTAGCCAGTGACTGTACTTCTTCATCCGAAATATTAATTGGTAGCATGCAGGATTTGTGATAATTAACCTGAAGACCAGTAGAGACACTAAAATCCTGCAAAGCCTTCTTGAGAACTGCCAGTTGATTGGCATCAGCCTGTAGCACTAAAATAGTGTCATCTGCATACTGAACAATTGGGAAATCCTGTTCACCCACATCAATTGGCAGGCTGAGCAAACCCCTTTCTTTCAGATCATTAATTATATATTGCAGGATCTCAGCACCCAAGACAAAGAGCAGAGGAGACAAGGGGTCACCCTGCCTAACCCCCCTTCTGCATCTAAATTTTCTTCCAGGGACCCCATTAACTAGGACAGAGGAGGTACCTGACTCCAGCATGATCTTGACCCAAAAAATAAACCTCTCAGGAAAGCCCATATGCCTCAGAACTTGATAGATTGCTTCATGCTCCACAGAATCAAAAGCCTTCTCAAAGTCTAGTTTTAGAATAACAATGGGTAGTTTAGATGTTTTACACTGGTGAATATACTCAAATGACCAGGCCAAACAATCATGTATCGTCCTTCCTTTGATGAAACCATACTGATTTTTATGGATACAATCCAAAATCCTTGTTTGCAATCTGTCAGCAACCATCTTGGTGAGAAATTTGAGGCAAGTATTTGTGAGAGAGATAGGCCTGTAGTCATTAATAGTTTCTGGAGAGGGCTTCTTGGGAATTAAAGTTATGAAAGAAGAATTAATATTCTCCAAGCTAATAGACTGATCAAAGAAATCTCTGGCAAGAGCATAGAAGTCAGTTTTAATGATATCCCAACAGTGCTTGAGAAACATCCCATTAAAACCATCAGGTCCTGGTGCTTTGTCCACCGGCATCTTTTTAACTAAATCATCCATCTCCTTAGTAGTGAAAGGGACCACAAGCTCCTCTAGGCCATCAACTTTTCTAATCATACCTGCTAGATCAAACAACATCTGAATCCCATTAGAGGTTCCCATTCTCTGTTTGTAACAATTCTATGCCACATTAGCCATTTGATCATGATCAGTAATAATATGGCCATCAGCAAGCTGTAGACTAGCCATAGAATTTCTCCTGTATCTCTCTGTGGCCATAGCATGAAAGAATTTAGTGTTCTCCTCTCCCATCTTGATCCATCGTATAGAACACCTCTTCCTCCAATATTGGTACTGAAATCTGAGCAGCTTCTCATGGTGGATTTTAACTAAATTCCGAAAGTTTGCCTCATGAGTGAATAAAGGCCTATCCTCCTCCAATTCATCCAAGAACAAAATAACTATATTGCATTTTTGAATGAGTAGCTTAAGCTTGGAGAGACCCATTTTCCACTTTTTCAGAGCTGATCTCAACAGTTTCAATTTCTCAGATAACATACCTGATGAAGTTACTGCACGTGTCTGTCTGCACCATACATCCTTAACACAATCAAGAAAACCAGGCTGCTGAATCCAATAATTCTCAAAACGAAACAGGTGCACTTTAGGAATGACTGTGTCAATATTAACAATGCAAGGCACATGATCAGAAGTGGGTTTTGCCATTGGGGTGACCACTGTATTTGGGTAGACAGATACCCAGGAGGAAGATGTGAAAAACCAGTCCAGTTGCACCAGAAGAGGATCAGCCTGCATGTTTGACCAAGTGTAAGACCTGCCTTTAAAGGGCAGTTCTAGAATTCCAAGATGAGTGATCACCTCATTGAACAAAAACATATCATTAGCATCCCCTCCAGGTCTGTTACGGTCATCCTCAGAGCGAATAAAGTTGAAATCCCCCATGAAAAGCCATAATTCATCTTGGGGAATCGAAAGATCAAATAACCATTGTATAAACAGGTCCCTCTGTTCTCCCTGACATGGACCATATACCACAACAAGAGTCCACTTTTGTAGAGAATGTACTGACTGAAACGAAATAATCAAACCAAAACGTTTGACCTCAACCAAAGTACCATGGAGAACACTTGATTTCCAAACCACTAAAATTCCTCCCGAAGCCCCAATAGAAGGAGAAAAAGCAAAAGTATCAAACTGTTTAGGACAGCACTTCTTAATGAAAGCACGATCAAAATCTTCCTTTTTGGTCTCCTGTATACAAACCACCGCACATCCACTCTCAACAATTTTATTGTACATAGCCAGCTGTTTATCATGTGAGTTCAGACCACGAATATTCCAGCACAATACTTTCCATATGAGATAATTAATGTTCTGATCCATTAAAAACAACTGAAGGTATAAAAACACCCACACCTACTAGAGGAGAGGCAACAGAACACAACAAAGGCAGACAAATCTTCCCTAGGTACTGTGAAAACTGCAATAAACGGATACAAGATGCAGAGAGGGTGCACCTATCCCTATAGAATGTGATTTTACTCAACATTTGGAAACTATTTGCTGGATGAACAGTCATTGGCCACAGTTGTAAGCTTGTCTGCCTGCAGGTCTGCTGGATTCATCTCCAACATTGCACCAATCTGTTGCAACTCTTGAATAAGCAGTGGAGGACGTGGAGGAGAGCTTCTGCTACTTGGGACCTCAGGAATCTGCTGCAACAAATTTTTTTTCCCCCTCTTCTTGGGCCTAACCACCCCTGGAGCTGACGGAGGTCTGAAACCATCCAGTTTCGCCTGGCTACGGGTACGCATACGAGCCACAGTATTTACTAATAATGGTGCCTTGGAGCGTGATTTCTTGACTGACGACTCCATCGGATCAGACTGAAACTGGAAGACTTGATCATTTGCGCGATCCTCCTCTAGCCCCGCAGCGTCCAGAGGAGCAGTGGTGATCACTTTTGGTGGCATAACGTGTCGAGACCTGGGTGTCACGCACTCCATAACAGCATCAGTAAAGTTCCGAACCGGTGTCTCATCCTCAAAAGCCACCGAAGCCGACCTCTTCTTGTGAGCAGATCGTTTCTTGTAAGTGACAATAGCGGGGAGTGATGCTTCGAGAGCAGGGCCCAGTGACCCATCACCAGCAGATATATCCGAGACCACCCCAGTCTGTACAGTTATCTCATTTGTTGGCTCAGTATTCAGATCATTCAGAGGAGCAGACTGACTTGTTCCATCAGCTAACTGAATAAATTCAGAATTCGATGTTACAGAACCCACAGGCAAAAGGGTTGCAGCTGCTTGCACTAACTGAACCGCAGGTTGTGACACATCAGGAGCAACAGAGACCAACGGGACCGTAGGTGTACCAGCTAGCGTATCCGTGTCAACCTCCAATGGTATGGCAGTATCAGGAACGACAACATCAGCAGGCAGGGTACCAT
This sequence comes from Alopecurus myosuroides, assembly GCA_028641055.1. Taxonomy (NCBI): domain Eukaryota; kingdom Viridiplantae; phylum Streptophyta; class Magnoliopsida; order Poales; family Poaceae; genus Alopecurus; species Alopecurus myosuroides. The sequence goes on from CM054059.1 coordinate 503,812,829, forward strand.
CCTCACCAAAAGGAATAGGAGAAACCTCATCGAGTGAATTCTGAACGTGCTCCATTGACATAGCAGCCACACTAACCTCTGATGCTGAGTTGTAGGCCTGATCATTGTGCTGCTCATTCTGCGGCTGATTCATGTTAGCACCATGAGGTGGCGATGGCATGTTCCAGCCCATCTCTGGGAACTCAGGTAGACCGTGCATGAGATCATCAGGTTGTAAGTTGCCAGGCAAAGGGTGAGGGTTACCATTCAGTGGCATCGGATCCTCATCAGCCGGGTGCTCATCTGCAAAATCACTTGAAAGAATAAAGCAAGGGGCAGTCCACGAATGCCTGATACCCGAGTATCGACCCACTCTTGGCTGTCTGAAAACCACATCACGAGGAACCAGCGATGGCGATGGAAAAGAGGCATACACAAGGGTACGGCACTTCTGGATGTCACGATGCTGCCAGTAATGGAACTCTCCAAACGTGTTGACTGCCTCCCTGATAGAATCAGTGTTTCTATAATCCAAAGGAATCCCTATGAACATCAGCCAACCTCTCCTAATTCCAGCTTGTGATCTAAAGTTGATACCCTCATCATGCTTAATAAACCTCAAAGTGTACTGTCCCATAAACCCCCAAGGCATATGCGAAGCTAGAGCCTGACGGACTACAGGATTTCTGAATTGAAACAGACCCACTCCATGGAACCAAGGCAGATAATTCACCACTTCCACATCCTGATCAACAAGAAAATTCCTGACCTGCTGCATCATGAAGAAGAGCTCCTGTTCCGGTAGGTGAGGCTCCACGATGGCCACCGCATAGGTCTCATGACTGTCAATGACCTGAGAAGATGGAGTAACAAAAGTTCGAGGCAGACGGTGAGCTCCTCCATCAATGATCTGGAATCCCACGGGCATCCACGGAGCTGGATCAAACACGAAGTTCGCCATGGCTTTGTCGGGTGGAGCTGGTGGAGACTCAGGTGGCGGCTGCGGTGGGTGCGTAAGGATCTGATCGATAGGAGGCCGAAGCGAGCCCGAGACCTGGGTAGAAATACCCTCTGTAGATGCCAAATTAGTTACCACCGAATCCTTGATTTTTGGGATCCACCTCAATTTCGTGGGGCAGGGGTTGGAACATTCCTTTTGGATATGACCAAACCGAAAACAACCACGGCAGCGAATCCTCTTGGAGCAATCCCTAGAATCGTGGCCCCAACTTAAGCATCGTTGGCAATCAAAGATTTTCCAGGAAACCTTCTCCACGAAATCAGCGAACACCTCAATTTGAGGATGCGTTTGATTGACAGAATCATCTGGTGGCCCATCAGAACGAACAGAAGGCCCAGTATGTACGGCATCATTTAAACCAGGAGAGCACGCGGGAATTTCGGCCGAAACGGCTGGGGCGGGGTCAGTTACCAGAAAAGTAGGATCCATTGATCCAAACCGGATTTTTAGCGTCGGAGTAACTGATGGATGGACGGGAGGGCTTACCGGCGGTGAGGACCTCGTCGGAGACGCAAATACTGGAGGAGAACCACGATGAACCCGTGAGATAGAGCGGCGGCTAGGCAGAGAGACCAGAGACTCCCTCTGCATCGACTTGCGCCTCCGGTTAGCAATGATCCATTCACCCGCACATTCTCTTTGCCAAAGTGCATATTCGCGACGCCAATTCGGACCACCTCCACTCCAGAGGTGGTAAAAACACTTGAACTGCGGACAACTATAGAACCTCCGACGGAGCAACCAAAAACCCACCTCTTTTGATGAGACCACAAATGAGAAAACACGGTCAAAGAGTAGAGATACCTGTAGATCAAGACAGAGACCGCCTGTGGCCGCTTCGAGGGCAATAGAGGCCAGATCCTCATTCATACGGAAGGTTGCCCTCGCGAAAGAGACCACCATCTTGAAGTGACCAGAGTCCAAGGTGGGATGAACCGATCCAAGCCCCAGACGACGAATCTCCTTGGCAAACGCCATACCCGGAGAGAAATCCAGACCCATGGAGATCGCAGCGTGGACTGCCATGGTTGACGAGTAGAGAACCCAGCTAGGAAGCGCGAGGTGCGGGGGGGGGGGGGAGGGGCTGGTGGCCGCCGGAGAAGGGAGATCGCCGGCGATTTAGGCTAGGGTGGGGTGGGGGCGCGGGTAGAGGGAGGTGGGAGGGGAGCCATCATTCGCCATGGTGGGACTAAATTTGAGTCTCCTTCTGGATCATTGTTCCCAAAGAAAAACGTTTCACAGGATTTGCTCGCCATGTTCCTGCAGCACTTCCTCATCTCGGAGGACGCCTCATCTTTCGAGAATGGCGTGACGCTTGGATCGGCCATAGCAACCGTCGCGGTCTTCAGCACCTGCGCGTTCTGAAAGAAGTACTCGAGGAAGCCGACCTCGCTTGGCTCCCCTTTGAACTCACGCAGACTCATCTCCTTGATGCAAGAGGAAACGTTTTTGATGGGGCCAGACTGCTCCCAGAACTTGGCCGTGAGGACACCAGTGGGTTTGTCACATATTTCACTCTGCAAAAATTGATTCAATCGGTCAACATTTTGGAAATGCATCTATCTCAGGTAGGTGCGAGTAGGTCATCTGTGAATAAAGGAAGCATCAAATTATGCCGGAAATCAAGCAATAGAAATAAAGATAAATAATATAACAGTAAACTGTGGCACAGCAAAAATTCCATAACAAATGTCATAACACAAACAGATAAACATGCAACCCAATAATTCTTACTGCATACTCTAGTCTGTGCATAGAGACGACCCGATGTCTGAGAATAAATGGCCATTCTTGGCCTTTACCGATGACTCGTGAAGAATGTATATGCTGTCCCATAGAATGCCTAGAAATTTTACTGATGTTGTCAAAGGGGCGCCAACCATGCCTAGACGTTACACTTTTCCATAACTAAATGTTCCATCTGATGTGTAGTTTCTAGACATGTTGCCAGATATGCTCATCAATACGAATTTCTTGAGCCTACTCATCCTGCTTCTATAATAAGTGAGAAACACTACAACAATAAAATCTGGAAATGTCTAAGGATGCAAATCACTAGTATTAATCAAGATACGGGCACAAATACAATAGTCATTGTAACACAAGAGTAAACATCCTTATCAAATGCCATAACAATATAATCAGCTGTAAGCTCAGAACATAATTTGTGTGTAACGTGTGGAGAGAAAGTTGCAAGAATGTAAGCAAGGCATGAATAGGCTGACATAAATTGGTCCATAGCTTCCATTAGCTGTTTGGAATGAAAATGCTAGAAAAGATAATACTGTTATTCAGTTCAGGCGATGTGCTCGTTGTGGCAAAATTACTAAAACTAGCTTGCATCATTATCAGCATTCACATCAGAGCGGACCAAACCAAAAGACCAAATACAGAGCTGTCACAATAAGTGAGATGGAGTGGTTCTATGCATTAGTCTGAAGCACTATGTACAAGTACAACTTAAGCAACACAAGAGCGTGCAAGAAATCATTAGAAATGTATGCTGGACACGAATTGGTGACGACCAATACCACGATATGCAGCCTCTTGACGTTGGGAAAGCATCTGAGGAATGTAGGCACCATCTTGACGTCATTGCAAACTCCGAAACGCACATTCAGACTCAGAACCTTGACGCTTGTGAGCATGCTTCCGGTGCTCTCCTTTATCCCTGGCTGGAATTCGCTCGATTCAAGAAGCAATATCACACAATTTAGTCATGAATCAGTTGGACATATTGATTTACCAACAGTGGAAAGAAAGATGTACGAACCATGATGATGCTGTCTCGTATCTCTAGGACCTGACCAGGCTGCAAGTATCCAAAAGAGTGCAGCTTGGGGGCATCGCCAATCTTGATTCTGGTGCACAGGCCACCAGCTTTGGGACGAGACGCTCCATACAGGATGAACCGCTCCAGACATGGAGCCTTTACCACGGCGATGTTCTGAATCAGGGAGGCGCTGATTTGCAGGCACCGAAGGCTCTGGCTGACCAGACGGAGATGCAACCCCTGGTAGCATCCCAGGAGGTTGAGGATCTCAAGGACGGGGCTCCTGGCGACGAGGGCGTCGACGACGCCGTGCTCCATCTCGACAAGGCAGACGCCGAGCTCGCGGAGGTGGGGAAAGGAGGCGCCTTGCAGGGTGGCCGTGTCGGGCAACTTCCAGAGGCCGACGTAGAGGCGGGTGAGGGTGGTGATGGTGAAGAGCGTGGCGGGGATGGGGACCTCGAGCGGCCATGGGCGGTTGACGATGACGAGGTCTTGGGCGCCCTTGGCGGCGAGGAGCTGGAGCCAGCGCGCGAGCTGGGCACGGTACTTGTCCATGTGACTGCAGACGAGGTGAACGCAGGCGAAGGGCCCCGGGTGGGCCTCGAGGATGCTGGAGACGGCCGCGGTGACCGCCGGCGTGTTGGCGGGCCTGGGGCGGAAGCCCTGGCCTTTGGGGAGGAGGTGGGCGTCGATGAGGACGAGGGGCGTGCAGAGCCAGATGGTGCGCCAGCGCGAGGAGAGGACGGCGGTGCGCGCGGCGTCCTTGACGGGGAGGCGGGCGACGATGTTGCAACGGAGCTCGCGGGGGAGGCAGCTGATGCGGTCGACGCCGTCGGTGGCGGCGAGGGCCGGGGGGAGCCGGAGGCCGTCGTAGACGGGGAAGTTTGGGAGGTTGAAGTAGACGTGCGCTAGCGTAGTCTCCGCTGCTAGGTCCAGCTTGTGCGGGTCGCAACCCTTGCGCCGCATTTCGACCGCCGTCGCGGGATCCACGTTGGTGAACAGACCTCGCCCAGCCATGGTCGACGGCGGCGGATGAGACGGCGAGTGGAGTGGAGTGTGGTCTGTGACTGCGGAGGCGGCGGCCGCGATATAGTGCTCGGTTGTGTGGTGGACCTAGGGCTTCGTTCTTTAGCTGGGCCAAGTTCCGACACGGGCCACGAGCGGATTGTCCCTAAAAAAATGCAAACTTATAATAAAGCAAGTAAAATAACCGTTAGATTACGGTTCTTAGGTTAAATGTTACCGTTTTCGATCCCTTACACGAGCACATCCTGTAATTTTCCAGTTGAATGTGCGTTTTGGTGTTCACGATCACATCAAAATAGTTCACATGCTGGATATATTGTGTCGTGTCCCTTCTTGAAGGCATCATCCTCGAGCTGAATTAGTCGTCGTGATCGATAACCGCTTTTTGTGGAGATACTAGGGCGGTGACGATGAACATGGATACATTGGCATGGCGAAATTGTTTTGACAACGATGGAGGTGGCTTGTGCCTCGTCTTGTCTTTCTGAAGTGGGAGTTGCCATAAAGAATCCTAGACGGTAAATATCACATGAGAGGGGTATTTGGCTGCCGGTCCTTCTCGCCCTCCTCCTTCTGACAATGCCTTCAAGTGGATGGCTAGGACACTCAAGAAGGTGTTCAAATTGAACAAAAATATTGAGCAGCGTCAATGGAAAGCCCACTATGATATGGAGCTCAAGCACCGCAATGCAGCACAGGCGGCTCGTCAGCTTCATCGTGATGGCGGCGAATCCGTGGATTCCCTGGTTCTTCCTAGCATCACCAACTGGGACAAGTGGCAAGCCAAATACTCCAAGGGCAACTTGATTGAGTGGTCTGAAGAAGAAGAAGGAGAAAAAGCCACCAGTTCTCGCCGCCGTGCCCCCTCTCCGAGCATGGATATCTCCTTCGAGTGATCTTCGGGGCGTTAGCATCGGTTTCTCCCTCTTTTGGTATCTTGATTCCAAAGGGGGAGAGACATCTATTAGGAGCGGGTATTTGCATGGTTCTCCCTCAAACATGTTCTTCGATTTGCATCTTTCTCTTGCTTGAGGGAGTTTTGTTTTTTATTTGTAAACTTCGGTTGTTTAAATTCTTATGTGTTGTGAACCTCGTATTATGCTTTGTGAGCTTATGAACTTATCACATTATGTGTTGTGTGCTCACTATTATTCTTATGCTCATATAATCATTGCGTCTAAATTCTTTCAACATGAAGGGAGCATAACTTTAGGGGGAGCTCCGTTCATGTTGTGTATTTAATTATGCAAATAGGGATGTTGTCATCAATTACCAAAAAGGGGGAGAATGAAAAATCATCTTCCGTTTTGATAATTAAATGACAATATACCTATTGGACTAATGTTTATTTGATACATGAAAATGCCCAGGTTCACCAAGTACACAATCTCTATGGGTACAAACTTGTTTGGAACGAAAAGAGCTAGAAGAGACAAAGCAGTGAAGCTAATTTTATATGCAACAGAGGCTCCGGTGAAACCACCGGAACCTCCGCCCCAGTCTTTCTCCTACGTGGGCCTCCGGTGCGGGTCCGGTGTGGGGTCTGCCCAAACTACCCTCTGGTGCATACGAGCGGAGGCCAGCGCGGAGCCTCCGGTGGGCGGAGCCTGCGGTGAATTCACCGGAGCCTCCATCCTATCCACTGGCTCACTGGGGGGTTGGCCTCCGGTGGCGCCTCCGGTGGAGGGTCCGCTAAAATAGTGCTCTGTTGGATAAGAGCGGACCCTCCAGCTAAAATAGTACACGGTCATGTAGTGTGCACGACTTGGGAGGTAGGGCGGTGGGTCGCTGGCAGGTGAGCCTGCATTGACCACCTGATCGTGGCCGGTGGGTTGACCACCCAATGCTGGCCCAAATTTGGTCTATATTTTTTTGGAAACATTTGAAGAATGATATTTTCTTTAACATGTTGAAAATAGAGGTAAACAATATGGAAATTTATTTATTATTCAAATTGGTAAGTAAATTTTTTGTAGGGACATAAGCCATATGGACGACCTCCTCTTCATCCGAGACGAGGAGAAAGAAGACGTGCTGCAACAAATGATATATGAGAAAGTCCGTGGACTAGCACCAGAAAGAGATGACGATGCCCGTGGAGTAGAACCAGAAGGAGATGATGATGCCCGTGGACTAGCACCAGAAGGAGATGACGATTCCCGTGGACCAGCACCCGAAGGAGATGCGATGATTTTAACTCACAATTTGAGAATAACTCCGGTGATGGACTTGTGTCCGAATAAAAAAGAGACGACGAAGTGGCCTTAACAAACTCCAGCGAGGTGTATTTATTATATATGAAGGTTGTGTTGATCAGTAGATGCATTTATTTATTTGTGGCTGCGTATTCACTTATTAACGAATCGGTGTTTTTTTTTCTTTTAGCCTTCTGCATCATCGAGCAAATCTGCTAAAAGGCCAAGTCGTCGAGGCCCGACGGCAAGGATGTCGGGTGAGGTTAGGTTGCCCATCACTAGAGTTAAGGATGACTGCGAACCACTAGAACCCAAAGGGAACGTCCGTAAATTTACAAGTCAAGCTAGATCTATTGTGAGGGACATGGTACCTATCAGCATTGCAGAATGGCATAAGCCGAAGGCCCGGGGGATGAAGCTAGTTATGTCAACGGAACTACAAAAAAATTGCTTTGGAACACTCTCGTGACATGCTTCAACCTACCGGAAGACCTCACAGATGACAAGAAGGAGCAAGTGAAGGAATGAACTTTTAAAAAGATGGCCATAACATTCCAGTCTTGGAAGAAAAACTTATGCAGATCATATTCAGCTAAAGATCCAGACTTCACTGGAAGACTAGAGAAGATAAAAGATCACTGGTCCGCATTTAAGACGTATAAGACATCATCTACCTTTGTGTCCTGATCAAAAACGAATAAGGACAATGTGGTCAGGTGGCTACAAGACTGCCATTACTAAGTGGGAAGCATTTGAAGCTGAACTGATGGATGCAGGGATCGTGCCATAGACATGGGACTGGCCCGACCGGTCCAAGTTCTGATTGTTCGCACATGGGGCAGGGTTAGACCCAATGACAGGGCAGATCGTTGCACATGGAAAATGGAATGATAGAATTGAGGCAATCACTGCGGATCTAGTAGATGCAATAGAAAAAGTTAGAAAATGATTGTACATTCCCGATAGAGAGAAAGACGAGCTGTCACTCGCCCTCGGGAATTCTAGACACGTTGGACGAGTACGAGACTTCGGAGGCGGTGTCAACATGAAGGAAGTGTGGCCGGAGTGCGCTGACACTTATAGAAGACGTTCGAGAAAGAGGAAGCAGGAGGTAGACCGGTTATCGGTATTGGAACAACAGGTGCGTCATCAAATAGACTCAATTAGTCCGAGCAAGACACCTGAGTAGCAAATAGATCCTCAAGCCGATGCCACCCCATCTCAGCAAAGAAGCAGCGCGGGTTCCACGCATCTTTCAGGATGTGCAGGTAGCTACCTCGTGGATTATATCACGAAGAAAACAGATTGCGAGCTACATGTGACAATGAAGAACATATCCGTTAAGGTGGCGGCCGGCTATGTTTACCCAACTGAAGAGAGAGAAACGTACCATCATAGAAAATAGAATGTAACAAACCAAACCCTAAAAGGAAAACAAGAAATAGAAAACAAATTCTAATTTTCTGTCGTGGCTGAGAAATGGCCAAAATGCTGCCGCGGCAGCGGGGGTATTCATCCCGGTTCTTGTTACGAACCGGGACGAATGCTCCTGGCCAGGGACCATCCCGCAGTGGCCACATGGACGACCAATTCATCCCGGTTGTAACACAACCAGGACGAATGTGGGGGTGCATTTGTCCCGGCTGTCCCATCCCGGTTGGGCAACCGAGACAAATGGCTCTAAAAAACCGGAAAGAAAGGGGGTTCTACCAGTGTAGATAGGGTCTGCCCTCCATCTCGTCTCTCTCAGAGGGGAAAATCAAAATGGTACCTGCTGGCAACAGCGACCTCATGCCATCTCCAATGGTTCCATACGGAGGCGCAAAATCGAGCCGGAATGGCAGTTGCTCTCGCTTTCGACGCCGAAGCAGTTTGGAGGAGGTGTAAATTTACACGGCCTCTGGTCATGCAAATTTCGTTTCCATGCTCCAGTTGAGATTGTCTTAATATATATGCACTTAACGGGTTCTTTGTTCGTAAGGTACAAGGAGAAGCTCATTATCAGGTGGAGAACTAGTTTGTTGTGACACTGCAAGCAGACAGTATATATACCGGTTGTAATAAGATGTTGACAGAGAAATAGTATGTAGTTCAATCGTGGATAGATGATTAAGGTTAACAAAATTAGTACGCAACATCGGGCGTTTGGTCTAGTGGTATGATTCTCGCTTTGGGTGCGAGAGGTCGCGAGTTCGATTCTCGCAACGCCCCTCTAATTTTGGAATTTTTTATTATATTTGGTCAAATATTATTACATCGAAACATTGGGGAGTTTTACCTCAGCAAAAACTAATATACCCTACAGTTTTGACACAGAGGAAGTAACACTTTAGGTAATTATTTTGAGCTCTGATTCACCGGCGTGTTTTCATATATATTGCAATTGGAGTATATAGTACTAATTTAAGCTCCCACGTATGTCCGTCTTCCTTACAGGATTATCAACTGGTTTATGTCCATTGGCACCTAGTACTAGTAATTAATCCTAACTAGTGCAACAGAAAGCTGTATGCTTAATTAGCTGCCAATCCTCCGTGGACTCTGTTGCCCATCTATCTATCAACATTCCCAAGCAATGCATGGTCAGTCCCAACACACATAGAGCCAACACAAGGACAAGTCTGTACCAGCTACAGGTTTGTAAATAATAATGTTGACTTACACTTTTGTATGAAGTTTACACAATACCTCTCCATAGATATAATAGAAAATGATACACGACATATGAATGATAAAAATAAAAAAGTTCAATTACTACGTACGTAGACATGCAAAATCCGAGGTGGTAGAACTCGTTTGCTCCATAACCCCTTTTCTACTTGCTAGCTAGGAAAATATTTTCATAGTCTGCATACGAGACGGTAGGTCCATCTCCAACAACGGTAGTCCTTGCTTCTGCTTCTCCATATGCATCTTCATAGTCACCAAGTCAAACACGATAAACGTATACAGATGAACTCGCCTACGCACCACCTTCAGAAGCACCACGTATTTTTTTTTTGTACAAAGGTTGGAGCCGAGACCCCGAGCGCTGCAGATTTCATTGAAATGTGGCGGTTACAAATTGCGCATAGGCCCTTCTCAAATCTTGCACAGAAGACGTGGATTTCGAAGGAAGGGCCTGCGAAATTACAAAGCACACCCTCGGACAAAATGAAAAAACGCGATCAGGTCCTCGGGAGATTCCGCCACTGGACGCCGGCGATCTCCAGGCGAGAAGCTCGCCGAGATCGGAGCCCCTTGGAACACCCGAGCTCTCCCTTCCGGCGGGGCACCTGTAACGCCGACAGACGCGCATCCTCCGGGGACGCACCACTTGGCGGCAGCGCTCTGTCGGGCTCCGACGACAGATGCAGAGGACCTCCGGCGACGCGGAGGAGGAAGTACGGCCACCCTCTTGGCCTAGAGTGGCGATGGCGCACAACACCATCGCTTGATATGCTCGTCGATGCAGCAGGAGCCATCCGGCGGCGTCCGAGGAAGCTTCACTCTCACGGGCCCTCCTCTCGTCACCACGATGAGACAGAGGGAGGTGGAGCTTCTTCTTCGCCAGATCCACCGAATAGCCGATAAGGCAGGCGGGATCTTTATTGAATCGACCTTGAGGCTCCTCTCCTGCAGACAAAACCCACCGTGGACATGGTCTGCACAAGAAGGAGGCTCGAGTTCTCGCGCCGCTGCGAGCCGCGAAGAACTGGCCGGAGGGAAAGGAGAAGGCCATAACGGCGACTACAAGCACTCTGGCTACACCTAACCTAGATCTACCTCTGTACAGATCGTGACGACATCCTAGCGCATCACCACACCAACCAGCCCGACGGCTAGCGGCAGGGATGGCCGGAGTCTCACCTCGGCGCCGGTCGACTCTCAAGCTACATAAGCGGTGGGTGGGAAGGGGGTGGGGGAAAAAGGTGCAGAGTTTTAAGGTGAAGCACCACGTCACTGGTCCTTTTCCCGGAGCCCTCGACCGCATCTTCTCCTCTATATCAACCACACTCTCCAACGACCAACTACTGCCATCTGCAGTTGATGATGGGAGTTGTAGCCACACAAACATTCTGAACCCTTTAGTGGCGAGCAGTTTTAGCAGTTCTCCATCTGATGACGTCGCCAAGTAGAGTTGGTTACCCTCGAGGTCACGATCGCATTTAATGGGCGGGAGCTTCACCGTGCCTGTCTTCCCCGTGCTGAAATCATAACTTAGGATTTGTTTGTAAATACACGCGCACGCTATCCAGTGGATGACACCGCCGCGGAGGATAGCGGGGTTGCCACGCTTTTTGATCGACCACCAAGGTAAGGTTTGTTTGCTGAGGTGCGTGACTGGACCCCATGTACCGCATGATGATCCGGTATGTACTCCCATGTTACATCCGAAGATTTCAAATATGAGAAACATAAAGGGCGGACCGATGCCATCAGCAGCGCTGAGAAGGACATACTTGCGGTCACAGTACGAGTAAAGTTGGATCTCTGGTGGGTTGGCGAAATATGTCTGGGCGCCGCTCATAGGGTCATACACGCACATGTGGAAGCAACGGTCAGCTTTGGGTCGTCTTTTTACCTTTAGACGGCGGAGGAAGACGAGACCGCGACGAGACGCCACGGGTCTGTAAGACTCTGTATTCGCTAAGGAGGGTCCCCACGTCCTTGCGTGACAAGAAGGACGACAGGTGGTTATGACAGAACGCCGAGGACGCGGGGCTAGTCGGGGGAACCAGGATGAGGGGCTTCTCAGCTTCGATCGGTGCACAGATAGGCGAGGATGCACGGAGCTGCTTGGCTAACGCGGCCGATGAAAGGCGGGCTGAGAAGGTCACGTCTAAGGAGTCGACAGGCGGCGGCGCAGCGGGTGAGGGTGCGGAGGTCGAAACACGCGGCGATCTCCAGCGGAGGTCGAAGCACTTAATTCAGAACCTTTAATTCCACAATGACAATAATGCAACCCTATCAAGATATTATGTTCATCGTGTCATATTAAGCTAATGAAAATTGAAGATTCTTGAGCATTTTGCCTTATATTTTTTCTTACCAAGTAGAACGACAACTAAGGAAAGTCATAGAAATTTACTATTAGTGAAGACAATGGCACTCGGCGCCACCCTATCGAGATGGGAATAGACTGAGAGGAGCCTATCATAAACAAGGCCATGGAGGAAGCAGAGGAAGAAGGTGGCATCGACGACTTTTGGGTAGTACATCAATGCACCACCAGTCAATCAAGATGAGTAGATGACACGCCCACGTAGCAAGAAGAGACAGGAAGAATTTTGGCGAGTGATCATGCGAGCCTGACCAAGAAACAAAACTCCGGTGTGAGGTGCGTCATGGAACGATGATTGTCGAAATGGCAATCTAGAATGGATGGCCATTCGGTGTCCATTACTAATAATCTCTCCCCGATTTAGTAGATAGTAAAAATCTAATGGCGTGTTTCTTGAATTTGAAAATAAAATCATCCCACCGTGTACCCGTCACATTTTTGCTTGTTTTTTTCTTTGGGGGTTTATGTTTTTCTTTCATTTTGGGGTTTATGTTTATCAAAAAAAATATCTCTAATCATTTTTAATTTTAATTTAGTTTGCTCACTTCTGGTGACACACCTCCCAATCGGTCACCCATCATCAGGCTGCTCCAAGCCCAACACGCTTAACTCCTTAGCTCATTTCCTATGAGATTTCAGGAAACAACGAATGTTCTCCTCACAATAGTATCTTATCAATCATATTAACTGTTGGACCATACTGTCACACGTCTTTATTTTGTGAATCTAAACAATTATTTAAATAATTAAAAGTAAATAAGTAATAAATTTCTTGAGTTCAACTAATCTTGAATGCAAATAAAAATTAACGTGTTTGCCCTTTTCCATTTAATATCGAATAATTCATATCTACATATCCGTAATCGAAATTTGGCAAACAATAACCCGAAATCGATTAGAAAAATTAGAGAAATCCAAATATGACATCCATATCATCTTTTCTATCATGTATATGACTTTAGTAAGTGTGGTGTTGAGTATTTGGTATAGGGTCACCCCGAGCAAATTAGGTGTCAAAACTAGTTTTTGTGCGGGAACTGTTGGATTCACTCCAAAATTCATCAGATAATCAGCTTTATAAAAGGAAAACATACAACAACTATTTTCTACCACAATACTAATAATAGGCGAAAAAGTGTTAATTCTTGTAAACAACACACATATAATTCATCATAATTGGATTCACTCAAAATTTCATGACATAACTATTTTTCCTAACATGCTACTGCACCATTCTTGCAAACAACACACCAATAATTCATCACAATTGGATTCAGTCACATATGTACTTTCCTAGGAATACGGAAGACAAACCAATTGGATTCACTCCAAAATTCATTATAGATAAATTTATACAAATCACACAAGGGCTCTCTATTTTTTTTATAGAGACATGCATGCCATTTTCAAATGGAGATTCATTTTCACACAAGCCCAATATCTATGGATAGATATTATCAAGGGCTATCTAAAACATGTTAGATTTATAATTTTAGAGATTTAAAACTCAAGTTAACCATAGAATAGTTGTTGAGTTTTGGGATCAACCATGTCTTTGTTGAGTTTTTGGGACTTATATCCTTATATTCGAACTTGTGTAGGTTGCTTCTTTGCATGAAAATGTTTCATTTATAATTTTTTGTGTTGCCTTTTGATATTTTAATCATGTGCTTCATGATAATTTTATTTCTCTGTGATACTTGTTGATATTTCTGTTACCTTTTTATGTGTTTGTGTTAGAAGTTTGTTCATGTCATTTTAATATAAACTTGACATTTCATGCAATAGAAAATTCATAGTTCATTCAACCTTCCATACGACGGAAGGAGCAAAAGTGAGAGTAACAATTAATCATCAAGCTTAGAATTCACTATTTCCATCATGATCACATAAACATGATACTCCTCATCTCCTAATGGAGAATACTCTCCATAAGGTGTCTGGACTTCATCATGCAGCACATACTCTTCCTCAAGACTTGTGAGAAAAGCTATCGGATCTGTATTTACAGTAATTCACACTTTTCTTAGTTAAATTCTTTATCCCCAACGGCTGATTCAGATGTATGTTTGCAACAGGATCCATCTCTATAAAATTAATTTCCGATTCGATTAACTATGTTGTGTATCACTCTATTATAAAATGTAAGGCGTGCCATATCTTACATGTGTTTTTTTATATACGAATTCGACCACTTTATGTATATGGATTGGAATGTATACACGGTATGGTCGCATTTATATAGTAGAATGTTCTCATTATATATATTTATGTAATCATTTTATGATCATATTATCATAAGTACAAATCATAGTCTAAATTATAAGATGTTGACTAATAAAATCAAGAGTAAGCCTTCCATCGACGCGGAAGTATGTAAAACGGGCAGACAAAACTCGGAAGCCGTTGTTGTGTGCTGCACACAATAACGAGTACACGGAAGAGAATTACACGACGACAGGCTCTTTACCGCCTGCATTATATTGGGACGCACGGCAAATTTTTCTGGTGGGACCTACCGTTACTTGGCCGCGCCGAGGACGTTAACGGAACCAGGTGGGCCCCTCCTGTCAGTCGTTGCCGTGTGCAAGCACACGGCAAAAAGCCCGTATCTTTACCGTGTGCTTTCACAAGGCAACTTACTGATAGGTGGGCGTGGGCCATTCAGGTCTTTGCCGGTGTGCTAGCAAAAATAGAAGAGGAAACATTATTTTCCACGTAGCACGCATGCTGTACCAGCATTTGTGAACTCATCGATCGTAGTCACGTCCTTCCAGAGACGCCCAACCCATACGTGTCGCCGCCGACCAGATTTATTTATTTGGCAGTCCAGCCCCATACGTGCATGCACACGTGTCCCCCTACAGCTGCAATTTTATATAGCCACTTCACTTGCACTTCTCTCTCTATCGCAACTCGCAGCAGTTCAACTGTTCAACACAAGACCACAATTTCGGCAGCTGTAGATTCACCATCAGAGAGAGACCCAGTCCAATGGAGTACCAGGGGCAGCACGGGCAGGAGACCAACAAGGTGGAGGAGTACGGCAAGCCGGTGGCCGGGCACGGCGGCATCGCCGGCGGCCCCACGGGAACGCACGGCGCCGCTGCTGCCGCCGGCACGGGCGGCGGGCAGGTCCAGCCGATGAGGGACGACCACAAGACCGACGACATCTTGCGCCGCTCGGTATGTTCTGGTTGCCACGCTCTTATCGTAAGTCGTAACTAGTCGTGGTTGACGATCTAGCTAATAATCATGCATGCTGTGTCTAATAATCATGCAGTCTGAGGACGACGGAGTGGGCGGGGGGAGGAAGAAGGGGATCAAGGAGAAGCTCCCCGGAGCCCACAAGGACGACCAGCAGACGGTGCTGGCCAGCGAGTACTTCCGCACGCGCGGTGCCGAGTCCACTGGTGAGAAGAAGGGCGTCATGGACAAGATCAAGGAGAAGCTCCCCGGCGGCCAGCTCTGAGCTACATATGCATCCATCCTGCCTACGTCGACGGAAAATAGAAATAAGATGTGGCGCAACGACATGAGCGAGTTCTGGTGTATATGCTCGTCATGCCCAGGTGTACGTTTGGGACAACCATCTTCTGTCATGTGTGAATGAATGTATGCATTTTTTCACCGGTGGAACAAACCAAGTATTTCGTGTTTTCTATTTCTAGGTTGTATAAAGGATGCAGCGAGTTAACTTCCGTGCGTAAATTTAGCATTACTATTTCATTTTTGTCCTTGTCCTTTTTATTGGTTTGCAGAGTGAAATACTCTTGGTATAATTAAAGAAACTACAAGAAATAAGAACATCTCCGGCATGCTCGCGCGATAAAAAGCGCCGATGTAGCGCGCAGAAGCCACGCTTTTCGCAGGCATGGTAAAAACTTTTCGGCGCGCCGGCCGCAGCGCGTTGCAAAACTCCAAGAAGCGAGCGAAAATCTGACCGGTGCTCTGAAAACTTCGTACGCTCCAGCCATCGTCCACTCCATTCCCCCGCCCAGGGCCGGTCCTGAGATTTCGAGGGCCCAGGGCAGAACTAAAATTTAGGGGCCCTTAGTATAATAGGTGTTGGATGTTAGCGAAATAGAGTGAAAATCCACTCCATTCCCCCGCCCAGGGCCGGTCCTGAGATTTCGAGGGCCCAGGGCAGAACTAAAATTTAGGGGCCCTTAGTATAATAGGTGTTGGATGTTAGCGAAATAGAGTGAAAATCCACTCCATTCCCCCGCCCAGGGCCGGTCCTGAGATTTCGAGGGCCCAGGGCAGAACTAAAATTTAGGGGCCCTTAGTATAATAGGTGTTGGATGTTAGCGAAATAGAGTGAAAATACGAACACATTTTTACGTAGAAAACCCTTACGAGAAAAAAACCACGACGCGCTAACATTGTTGACAATGTCTTCTTTATGGATATCATCTTCTAGATTAACATTACTTGGGGCCACGAGAACTAGCGCCAACTGGTCTGTATTTTTTAAAGCGTTTGGGTTATTCTTTTGTAAAAACTTATGAAGAGATTCTCTTTATGAATCTACCAATTCTTGATCCTCTTTCCTCCTTTCCTTTTAGCAGCATCGGATTCAGGCTTAATGATGCTGAAAATAATAAAATAAAACATTAGGGCATAAACTACCATAAATTAAAGAAGATCCAATCAGCCAAACTACAATCAACATACCTATGTGTCTAGCTGCGAGGGCGCAGCGGGAGGCTTTGCTCTTGATTCTTCAACAATCGTAAAGACAATCAATAATCAGCGGTGGTCATGCGGCCGTCAAACGTCAGGTGAGTCGATGAGACGAGAGACGAATAGGAATTGAAGCGATCGATGATCCACATCACAACATCAGTTACATAGGTACGTACTCCTCAGGCCTTGAAACTTGACTACAGGCACGTAAATTATTCCATATTTCCATCCATCCATCGATCGAGTTTCTGCGTGTATGGATCCATCCGAGATAGACTACCTAGGATCGATCCATCTAAAGGAGCCACAGAACAGGCCAGGTTATTTTTTTTATTTTTCCCTACGTACATATACTACACCTGTATACTGTATATCCGGAGGGGCCCCCAAAAATTTTGGGCCCCGGGCGGCCGCCCCCACAGACCCCCTCCAGGGCCGGCCCTCCCCCGCCCAGGCCCTTTTGCTTTCTAGATTAGGAGAGATGAGGAGAGAGTATTTTAGATTTTGCAAACCTAATTTGCTATTATGAAAGGACCGGCTAAATTTTAGGATCAAGAAATTCATTTGTATATCACGAGCACGTGAGTGATCATGCATAACATAATCATAGAGGAAGAGCGTGAACAATATTTAGATTACTCTTTCTGTGACTTGATGGGACAATCCGTGCGAGTGCAAAAGAGAGAAAATAGGGTGGTCCGGTTTATTGCATCGTATCATTATATTAGACAAACCGATGTACATGATGAGGCTCAGCAAATCTCATCGTGGAGTTGTGGTCATGTAATGGACAACAAAACCACAAGCTCCATCTTATTTGTATGTGTGTTGTATTGTTGACGTACTAGTTGTCGTATTCTATTTGTTATAGTGTTGATGAACTATTTATTTTATTGATGGTAAACTATTTATTTATGTTGTAATAGTAATTAAACTATTTATTGTTGATTTATTTTGTGTGTGCTTGTTCTTCTTTATTACTAGTTGACACCCCGCGCTTTGCTGCAGAAATTATAGATGATGTTCATTATTTAAAATGGCAAATCCAAAGATGTGAAATGGTCTTATGCAACAAGATAATGTTCACATGGCACTATAGCAAAATATGTCAAATTCATCACTAAGTGATTTGGGATCCCTCACATCTGAAACGAAATATTAGACAGACATGAAGTGGTCCATGATTGTTATTCAAAAACATAACAATTGCTTGGCAGGAGTAACCAACTAACATTAAATAATAAAAAAGAGTGTGCATAATCCATAGCATGATAAAGTATCGGAGAAAAATATATCCAGTATCGCCGGGAGCTGTCTCCGCCACTGATTGACACGGCGGCTGCGTATCGCTCTCGTTGGCCGAACGATATATTTCGTGCAGGTGTGCAACTTGAGGAGAGGCGGATTAGGCTGGTCTAAAAAAAAGAATAGGCTGGTCTAAATATTCGGCATGGGCTTCCGGCTGCAGCGGCCTGGGACACTTGGGCTTGGCTGGACTGGTATTCGGCGAGATGAACGAGCCGACCCTGTGGCTAGGGACTCATAAATGGAATAACCTCTTGTCTAAAAACAATCGGAATGACGTGGATGCTTTGCATGTGCAGCTTGCAAATATTAATTGCAGAAAGTGGGTATAGATATTATAGATATATTTTTGTGTGTGCTTGATATTTGTGCTGCCGCGCACGATGCACTTTACAACGTCTGGTAAAGCGCTGCTTGCCACACACACCATTTCACCACGGCTGAAATTGATGTCGCCTATCCAGCTTGCTAAAACCTCTAATTTGGCTCTAAAACATTTTTAGCACGTGGAAAAATAGTGCACATGTTGATGATGATCTAAGTAATGCCATAAAGCGGCATTGGAGGAGAACTATATTCAATTACTGACACATCCTGCCCCTCTGAAGTTTTAGAAGTTGATTGCGGCATTGGAAAAAAAGAATCAACAAATGGTGAAAGAAAACAGTACAACATGAATGAAACCTGTAACATGCACGGGGCAATGCAATGTCAAATTATAAATCCAAGCAGATGGCATCATAATAACGATATGGAAACTAATATTATCGGACATGGTACTGCTTCCTCCGTCTTAAAATAAGTGCCGCTTAAATGGATATATCTATCACTGAAACTTAACTATAGATACATACCATTTGAGCGACACTTATTTTGAAATGGATGGAGTATAAGATACTCCCTTCGAATCCATACTAATTGTCATTGAATCCAATGTAGTATCTCGAATTAAAACAAGTCAGAGCATGGTTAATAATACAGTCGGCTACAGTTTCTGTTCGAGAGTGAAGGAAATCTGGAGTGGCTTGGGTCTGGAGGAGCTTATAACACAGGTGAGCGGAAGATAAGATAATGGTGGAGCAATGTCGGTAGCACTGCTATGGAACAGATAGGCAGAAGATCCCCTACTACCGGAGGTTGATCACAGTGACCTGATTGCTACTGCGATCTGATATGCGTGGTGCCAGCGAAGAAGGGTTCATACGGATCAACCTGATGATCCGTAGTTTTTGCCCGATGTTTCACAACGAGTACACAAGATAAATAATCCTCCCAATCACGCGATGAACGCAACCTGAAGAAGTGGGACGAATCCAGCAAGCAACAGGTGATGATCACCATGCCTCAAACCACAGCATGATAATTCTTGATACACACAAGAACCTTCACGCAAATATATTAAACTGGATACACGGCAGCGCCGTCTCCGGAGGGATGCTACATGCCATACACAACTCGTGTCTAAACTCTCAAAATTCTGGACCCCCCTAAACCCTAGTTGTTGGCTTCTTTATATAGGAGGCCAATCCCTAATTGGTTGGACGGGCCCAAACCGACTTTTAACCTAATTGGACTCGTACAGGATACAAACCGGACCGTTTAACATGCTCGGCCAAACGTGCGGCTCGTGGGCCTTAGATACGTCGTTGTTTATTGTCCTAGCGTGCTAACCAGTTGATGTCTGCATCATCCTTCCCTTCTTAGAAAGACGTTGTCCTCAACGCCGGAAGGTCTTCTCCAGCGTATGTGGCGTTGAATCTTCACATCGCCACGACTCGTCTCCATCATCAAGTTGTGTCGGTCTACCACATCACCTTCTCCCTCGCTGCTAGTTAAACTTAACATGGTTTTTGGCGCCTCCTTTCTTCTCCATATACGAATAAATTAGCGCGTCACCTCCTTCTTCTTAATGCTTGTTGGAGCATTTTTCAATTTCGGATGTATCTTCGAAGCATGACCTTGTACAGGTGCAATACCCAGGCCACACAATTGACAAACACGTCCATCCTTTCCCGTGTGCGTACGCACAACTACTCCAACGTTTCACACAGCTGCTCTAATAATTTTGCGGTCTAGTACCCGCCTCTCCATATGCACCGAACCATGAACAACACGAACATCTTCTGTCTGAACGCCCTTGTCGACAAAAAATGGACGTGTAGAACACGCTGAATCAACCGTCGTGTCACCACTAAGAGGTAGGAGTTCAACTGGCTGGTCACCAACATGCACAACATGCGTGTCATCTACCTGCACAGCTGAATCAACATGTGTCTTGCCAAGTAGCAATCCGCACACCTCTAATGGCAACACATCGCACTGCACCTCATCATCATACTTCCTCTTTTTTTTCCAAAGCAGAGAATACACCACTCAGGCCACACCAATCAATCGAAGAAACTCCACGTACCAGCAACGCTAGCCTTAATAAGCGGAAACAGTTCCGATTTAATCTCTGTTTTTTTTTTCAATGGATGCAGCCAGAATAGGATCCAACCTCCTCCGAGCGTGATAGATAGGGATCCGATCTGTACGAGAAACAAGAACAAGCTCGAAGCCCCAACGCCGCCGGCGACTCTTTGATTCCTTCTTCACTAATATCCAATACCAAACAACCCACAACACGCAGCGATCAATGGCTGCAACCGCTCCGGTAGAAAAATCTCTGTGTAGATCAACTAGTCTTAGCAGATCAATAAGTAAGAACTCGCCGTGAGCAACCTAGAAATCTGATACCATATGATACGGATCAACGTGATGATCTGTAGTTTTTGCCCGATCTTTCACAACGAGTACACAAGATAAATAATCCTCCCAATCACGCGATGAACGCAACCTGAAGAAGTGGGACGAATCCAGCAAGCAACGGGGTGATGATCACCACGCCTCAAACCACAGCACGATAATTCTTGATGCACACAAGAACCTTCACGCAAATCTATTAAACTGGATACACGGCAGCACCGTCCCCGGAAGGATGCTACACGCGATACATAACTCGCGTCTAAACTCTCAAAATTCTGGACCCCCCTAAACCCTAGCTGTTGGCTCCTTTATATAGGAGGTCAATCCCTAATTGGTTGGACAGGCCCAAACCGACTTTTAACCTAATTGGACTATAACTGGATACAGCCCGGACCGTTTAGAAGGCTCGGCCAAACATGCGGCTCGCGGGCCTTAGACATTATACATCGTTGTTTATTGTCCTAGCGTGCTAACCAGTAGATGCCCGCATCAAGGGTTGTGCACGAAGAAACAGTCCAAAACCCTACTAGAACCGCTCAAGCGATCCACACGCTAACTCTGAATTATTCTTGGGCAAAGAAGAAACGCCTAAATATGCCTAGACAAAGGTGGGAAAAACCAAGAGTAAATTTTATGAAATTAAATGTGGATGCGGGTTTTAGTTTGGACAGAGGGTCGGGAAGTACAGGGGACATTATTCGGGATGAGATGGGCTTCTTTCTCGCAGCTAGCTGCTGCACTATCCCCTATGGTTTGGACCCTTCGACAACTGAAGTCGTAGCCCTTCATGATGGTCAAGTGGGGTGCAACCGAATTGGGCTCCACTCGGATTGCATGGACGTGATTGAGTTCATGACGAATGGAGGGAACTCCGTTGGCACGGCCGCGGAGGAGTGTACCCTGCACAGCCGGAATTTTACCAAAATAGTTTTCCGCTCATACCTTAGCTAGATATGGAGAGGGGTCGTCGTCTACTGTTTGGATAGATGATCCCCTGATTTTTTGACAGGTGTGCTACAGATGATGTAACACTGATGTAATCTTTGAGGCAAAGTTTTAGACGCACTCTTTTACAAAAATATTTTTCCGCTCATACCTTAGCTAGTATGGAGAGGGGCCGTCGTCTACTGTTTGGATAGATGATCCCCTGATTTTTTGACAGATGTGCTACAGATGATGTAACACTGATTTAATCTTTGAGGCAAAGTTTTAGACGCACTCTTTTTCCTATCAGGTCTCTGAGGCGATTGAAAGGTTTTTAATGAGACGGCTTTCTTGTCTATATACTAGAAGAATACCCCGCGCGTTGCGGCGGGAATATTTTTAAAAAATCTGTAAACGGAATGGACACGCATAAGACACACGGAATATCGAACTGTGAAGATTCAATTGATCATAACAATATTTATAATAAAATTAATTCGCGTGAAATTACTATATAATTAAGCATTGCGTATTAGTGACATGGATAATTATATGTCTGAAAAAAGATGACATGGATATGTTGCATGAAAGATGTAACATTATTTATTATTTGTTAGTTGAGATGACACGGACAATTCATTGGCTAATAGAGTGGATGATGTGGATAGGTTGCATGTTGAGATAGGAAAATCATAAATGCATCTTAGTGGGGTTTTGCTTTATAAGAAGTACTAGAAAATTAGCCCCCGCGTTGATGTGGAAATTGTTGGAAATGGACATGGGAAAACTGATGTTGTAGTGACTGCATGGAATAATTTTCAAAATTCTTCGAGCCACGCTATATCAAAATGTAATTACTTTAATCGTGACATCTGAATCATAAGTGAAACAAAAGAATAAAAAAAATCCAATTGTCTATACCATTGTTAACAAACTTGTCTTACAAACAAAAATATATTAAATGGTATTTTTTGCCATGTGGATGCTTAAATTCACTCACAGAGATATTTATTTTTACTTTAAGATGCACCAAATATAAGTGTCAACTTAATGTGTGTGGAAATAGGATTTGCAAATGTGGTAACTAAAAATAAATACAACGATTTAATCACTTCAAAGTAATATGGTACGGTTGTGGGTCATCTAGAGAGAAAAAAAAGGGTGGCTTATATGCTGATATGGAATAAGCACCTATGCACACACAAAAATAGCTATTTAACAAATTATGGTGGATCTATCTATATGGGATATAGAGAGATATACCAAACGTATTGTAGTTAAACCTTTCAAAAAATGCATGGAAGAAAAATCCATATGCAAGATGCATATATTGCGATAAATCATGAAATGTCCTGAAATCCATTCCATTTTAACCTATATTTTAAGTTGATTTTGTTAGAATTATTGGCGTGCTATTAAACAACTTGAGATGGAGATGGAGGAAAGAAACTTAAGATTTAATGGAATAAATACATTCTCTCGTCTATTAGATGAGCATGTACTAACTATCTAGCAAGATAAAGTATAGAAACCATCTACAAATATGAGCTTTTGTTGGAGCGTCTCTAAGAAGTCATATATGTAAAGAGGCCGGACTTCAGATAATTTGTGTGGGCTACAAAATAAAGCAACCACTTTGTACCGTGAATCAGCAGGAAGTACAATTCAGGCAGGACGGCTACATTGGCCTTACCTCGGAGATAAAATCGTGATCTGGCTTCCGCTTCTTCGTGAACAACAACAAAAAATTCTTGAAAGGGCACCTCCATACCCAATAGCTCAAAAGTGATTAATAACATAATCAGCAGCCACATAAATTTATATAGTAGACAATGCATATGCTAATCCAATATGTTGAGTGGGATTGGCGGAGCCAAGGCCCGGCTAGCCTAGGCAGCTGCCCGGGCTCTACCAGCCAACGCTTCATTAATTTTAGTACAGCTTGTGTGTTTCAACGTGAATTCTTGTGGGCATTTTTTTGTCAAGTGTAAAGGGGAATGAACCGCTGCTACTCCCTCACCATTCATCCAATAGTACGTGTAATAGGCCAAGAAAAGCATATGCATTTGAGTCTGGATCGCGTGACTCCCTTATATAGAGCGAGAGTTCTAACAATAATGCAGGAAGACAAAAGGATGTCAAAGGTACTGAACCATCATCAGGTCGTCTACTTGGATAATTGATAGTTCTTAGAGAATACGAACAACGTATGCCTTGTTCAATGGTGGGCTTCAGTTACACAACGTGGAAAAATAATTGCAGCTAGTGGAACGTAACATTGTCGCAGCAGTAAAGGAGAAGAGGTGCATTTTTTTATAGGTGGCAGGGTGGACGTCTGTGCAAATAAATAGGAAACAATATAGTGCCGTGGATGGCTGAGACCACATGAAAAAAGTTTGTGGGTACAATGGAAATGGACGGACAGATGGTTGAAATCGAACGGCTCTTAATACGCGATGATGTGGATAGTCTGCATGTGAAGATAGAAAAATCATAAATGATCTCTAGTGGGGTTTTGCTTTATAAGAGAAATAGATAGATAGGTTAGTGTTAAATTTCAGGAAAAAAACTGACTATGTCACTGTCATGTCACATATAGCTTGTTTATAATCAACATATATTTGGCTATATACATAAAGTAGTTTATCACTATATGGCCCACTTTACACTCTCACGTAGCCCATTTTGCTTCTCTCTACTCCACCCCTATGTCATCTTATTGTAATTGTTCTCATAGATAGTACATTGAATTCCATGACAATTAATATGAATCGAAGGATGGAAGGTGTGAGAAGGAAATCAGAAAGGCCTGGTGTTTCAAGTCATAGCATAGCTGGTCAAGGATGGAAGGTCTAAGAAGGAAATCAGAAAGGCCTGGTGTTTCAAGTCATAGCATAGCTGGTCAAGACAATATGTTCATGCATTTCAAGGATACATGTGATGACTACATTGCATATCTAAGACCATGCAGGACGAGAAGGTGCACAAACTGCAAGGAACGAGTAATGCCAGATGGAACAAACGTTTGAAGGTGTTGAACCTAGGGAAACTGATAACACAGCAAGCAAAATATCAATGCATAGTTTTCCTGATTCCCACCAGAAATCATGCAACAAATCTAACACAAACTTTGCAATGTCAAAGCACCAAAGTCGGCCCGGCTAGCAAGGGAGGCAGATACCACCATGTGGGCTTCATAGTTCATAGTTCGCAGCAAAAAAAGAAAAGAAGATTGCCACAGCTCCATTAAGCTTTCGTGGGGATCTCCACTTCTGAGAAGGGGTCCTCAACTGAGAAATCGATTCCTCTCTTGAAACTCCACGCTTTCCCTCCTTCGGGGCCTGTACTCGAAAGAACCACCACTCTGCAGCGGATGGACCTAGCCTCGGAAGCGTTCCTCACCTTGGAAAACGCGTCCTCTTCTGAGAATGGCGTGAAGCTTGGATTCGCCATCGCAACCACCGCAGTCTCCAGCTCGTACGCGCTCTTGAAGAGCACCTTGAGGAACGCCACCTCGCCTTCGTCCCCTCGGAACTCACGGAGATACATCTCCTCGACACGTGACAGGGCATCTACGACGGGGACCACCTTGAACTTGAGGCTCAGCGTACCACTGGACTGCTTACATTTTGTAGACTGCAAGAATGGATCAAATCAGTCACTAGTTGGAAAGAAACGAAGGAAGGTGGGCACATTTGGTGACTGAAGAATGACTTGACATATGTTGTGAAGGACATGCTGTGAATACACTCAGGCGTACCTAAATGCTGGTTCTGATATGTGGAAGAAATGACAAGACATACACACTGATAAAATGGCAAGACATGGCGTTTAAGATGCGTCTTTAACTGCTCCATTATGTCACGTTTACAATTGGTTAGCTGATGTTACAGTCACCTTATTCTTGTCCTAGATACTTAAACCGCTTGCATAACAACATATGAGATTCACTTTTCACAGTAGAGGAAAACGGAAAGAGTAAAAAAGGTCTGTTGCACGATGGAGCAACTATAACATGTAATATATAGAGGATATTTGTACAAATGTAAGAAAGTAGCTCAGATACATTGGTCCATAAGTTGCCATAAGCTACTTCGAAAACAAATATATATAAGGTAACAATATTACGTACTAAGGTAGAAATTTGGCAGCTGAGATTCATAGATTATAGGCAGTAATCAACAATAAATACTGTATATTATACTCATACATAGCTAAATGCTGGATCTGATTAGTGACATTACTGACAATACAATGCTTTCATGTGCATGATGAAGCTAGCAGAAAGTACCAACTACCAAGTAGCCTAGTGTAGTGAGAGAAAAAAAAAATAAGAACCGAGATTGCTGCATGTGTTATTCGTCTTCTCATGATTATCATCGACAAATAAAAAGAATAAGAAACCAGGGGGCAGATCTCAGTCTACAATGGAGGATCTTAAGTGCACATAGCAACTCTTGAAAACTTCTTAGAACATTTTTAATCAGAAATATGCACCTCATGACATGATGCAACTAGTAGTATATAGCCTACATATGGTATATCCCATGGACCTCTAAGAAACTGTAAGCAGCAACGCACAAGATCATTATGCATCCTTTCATCAGAGTGAAATAAGCAAATTCGTGTTCCTCACAATATCCATAGCAGGAAAGGTACTAGCTTTTGGCAGCTCAATTACAGAAGCAGACGCAAATTTACACACAGTGATCTAGAAAACAGGACATACCAGAATTCAAGAAGCAAAGCTACAGAAATCAATATACTGACATAATAAACAGTGTGCCTCTGTGCCACCAGAAAATTTTGTTACCAAATTGTAGTTGTGTGTATTCTACTTTATCTATATACTATAGAGAAGACATGATACTGACAATAAATGGCAAGATTTTGCGTTTAAGAAATAATTGGTGACCGAAATTGGGAAAATATGCCCAGTCGTCATGCAACTGATGTTACCCTCATCTTAGCATGTGTAAAAATTACATGAACAAAAATTGCCCGCAAAAAAGGTATCAGCATTCACCATAAAGATCTCTGATGATAACCAACTTCAAAGATATATGCAGTAAATCAGAAGACATCATCTAGAAGCAGTAATATGCAAGGTATTGCTAAGAATGTAAGCAACTAAAACACGAATTGGTGGTGGAAAAATACCATAATATGCAGTCTCTTCACATTGGGAAAGCATTTGAGGAACATGAGTACCATCTCTGCCTCACTCCGTACTCCGAAACGCACATTTAACCTCAGGATCTTTACACTTGTGAGAATTGTGCTTGTGTTGGCCTTGATCCCGGCCTGAAAATCGCCCAATTTAAGACCAAAGATCACACATTTTTACTCGTGGACATATCTGCTAGTAACTACAGCAATGATAGACAGGAGTCGAGGATATTTACCCTTATGATCTTGTCTCCGATCTCAAGGACATGATTTGTTGGGTCCAAGACTCCCAAGGTGCGCAGCTTGGGGGCATCAAGGATCCTGACCCTGGAAGACAAGCCAACGGGCATGTCCCGGCATCCATGCAGGATGAGCCGCTCGAGGAGTGGAGCCTTCACCACGGCGATGTTCTCCACAACACAACTGCAGATTTGCACGCAGCGGAGGCTCTGGCTGACGAGGCGGAGACGCAGCCCCTTGCTGCTTCCCTGGATGCTCAGGATCTCCAGGACGGGGCTCCTGGCGACGATGGAGTCGACGTCCCCATGCTCCATGACGACGCAGCAGATGCCAAGCTCGCGGAGGTGGGGAAACGTCCGGTAACTTCCCAGGCGGGCCGTGTCAGGCAACTTCCAGAGGCCGATGTAGAGGCGGACGAGGGTGCTGATGGCGAAGAGCACGTCGGGGAGGGGCACGTCGCACGGCCAGGGGCGGTTGACGAGGACGAGGTCTTGGACGCCCTTGGCGGCGAGGAGCTGGAGCCAGCGCGCGAGCTGGGGCTGGTACGCGTTCATGTGGCTGCAGACGAGGTGGACGCGGCGGAATGGCCCCGGATGCGCTTCGAGGATGCGGGAGACAGTGGCGGTGATGGCCGGCGTGTTTGCCGGCGTGGGGGGCCAGAAGTAGTCGTCGAGCCGGAGGTGGGCGTCGAACAGGTCGGGCTGCGCGGAGCGCCAGATCATGCGCCAGCGGGAAGAGAGCGCGGCGGTGCGCGCGGCGTCGGCGACGGGGAGACGGCAGACGATGTTGCGCAGGATGGTGCGGGGGAGGCGGCTGATGCGGTCGAGGCCGTCGGGGGCGGGAAGCGCGGTGAGCTCCCGGTTGTCGGGGACGGGGAAGTTGGGGATGAGGTTGATGCAGATGTACATGAGCAAGTGCTCCATGGCTTGGTCCAGCTCGTGCGGGTCGAAGCCCCTGCGCTGCAAGTCGGCCGCCGTCGCGGGGTCCAGGTTGGTGAACGGCGAAGGCCCGGCCATGGTCGACGGCGGCGGAGCCGGCGAGGGTTTGGGATTTGGGGGACCTCTGAGTGGCGAGTGAAGTGGAGAGTGGTCTGTGAGTGTGGAGGCCGGCGGTTCTTATATGGTGCTCACTTGTGTGGTGGACCTAGGGCTTTGTTTTTTTTAGTTGGGCCCTGGTTTTTCACGAGCCCATTTGTCAGCCACTTATTTATTCCTTCCTTTTGTTTTTTACTTGTGGTCCTTGTGACCTTGTTGTGTACTAGGGGTGTAAGAGCAACTCTAACTAGAGTTTTTTTCAGTTTCGATGCATCGCGTAGTATCAGTGCTCGTAAACATGAACCTGCATATTTTAATTTATGACTTTGCCGCGAAATTAGTTTACAAAAGAGGTGGCAAAGACCACTATTACAACGATTATCACCGACGGTGATCACCGGAGTAGCCCTACACATAGCCCTAGACCTAGCCCTAACCCTAGCCAACCCGAGGGGGCCGCGTCGCTCCCCAAAATGTCGCGGCGGCGCTGCTAAAGGACGGTCGCGCCGCTCAGTCCTCGTCGGAGGAGCCGATGTATCGTGGCTCCTAGAGCGAGGCAGCGATGCCCTTCTCGAGGAGCACCATGTTCACCTCGAGCTGCTGGCGGCGCTGCTCCTCGAGCCACGCCTCATCCGCTACAGACCGCTGGCAGAGGGTCGCCACGACGGCGTCCACCGCATTCTCGGGGACGAAATCGAGCTCGGAGAAGGAGGGGCCAAATGTCGCCGGGTCGTACTCCGGCAGCGGCTCCAGCTCCGTCCTTACGAGTGCACGGGAGGAGCTCCCCACGCCGGAGGAGCTGCCCACACCGCGCTGCGCGACTTCGCGGAGGCGGTCAAACTTCAGGAGGGCGCGGTACTGCAGCGACGCCGGCACGGGGTGCTGGTTGTTGCTGAAGGCGCGCGCCACCCTCTTTTGTGTGGCGTCGGACCGCACCATCCTTTGTCGCGCCTCATCTGACAGATCTGATGGGTCGAACGCGAGACGGGAGGCAGGCTCGCGCTTCGGCGGCATGACGGCGCGACGGAGGTGGATCTGGGTGGACGCGTGAGTAATTTATTGTCGGAGATTTGTGGCGGCGCGGATGGATTGTGGCGGAGGGATGGGGCACGTGACTTGAAAATAGCCCAGCAGCCGCTACTTGTAGGGTTCTGCTCCTCGGGACGACTGAAAACCGTTTACGGGCTGGGTAAGTTTTACGGGATCTGCTACGGCCGAAAATACGACCCAGCCCGTAAACCCGTCGGCCTTTTACGGGTCTCGGCGTTTTACGGGCTCTGCTAGAGTTGTTCTAAGGATGGGGATGGGAGGGATTTTGTTAAATTCTTACTTTCATCCAATCCACATAAATCTCTAAAAATATTCTTCAATTCTAGTACACCAATACGTGGGTAGAATTTTTAATCTCGACCAAAATAAGGCGGTTGGTAAGGATTATCCCATCCAAAACCAGATTAGTCAACAGACAATGGGAGATTTTACGTTATCTCTCGATAATTCCCTTTAATCTCATGGAATTCAGTCCAAATACACTAGAAATAAAGAAGGCCTATGTATAGCAAGACTATCTCCAGCAGAGTTCCCCGTCACCCCCACATCAACATTCGGAGCCAGTGGGGGGTGTCACCGACAAATGGTCCCGCATATCACCGGATCCACCAGACGGTCAACCTAACCTAGCCTTGGCATCCACCCTTGCCTCTTCTCCACGTGCCACCGACGTTAATGTTGGTGACCCCACTAGCCCTTCACAAACCACCATGACACATTTACCCCACCTCCTTGCCCCCTAAGAGCATCTCTAGCAGAACCCGTAAAAGAGTCGGAACTGTAAAGTTCCGGTGCCTTTAGGGGTTGGGCTCAGTTTCCGCGTCGTAGCAGAGACTGAAAACCCAGCCTGAAAACGGCTTACACCCCCCCTGAATCCCTCCTCCCAGTCTCTATTTATTCGGCAACGCGAGCCGTTTTCGGATCAAGATCGAAAACCTAGCTCTGCCGACAACGACAAATATCCAACACGAATCCCCACCTCCGGCGATTAATAACCCCGCGTCGGCGACAAATCAAGCAAAGCCCCATCCAATGGCGCGTAGCCCTAGTTCAGGCAGGTCTGGGAGGGGGTGCGGCGACACCGGGCGACAACGCTGATGGTGCAGGTCTTGCAGTCGTTGGGAGGCCCCAAGAGGAAGGTTTGATGAGCACAACATCAAGTTTCCCTCTCAAAAGAAACCAAGGTTGAATAGACCAGTAGGAGAAAGAAATAACTTCTGAAGGTTGATGCAGATGAGGTGGAGGGGCGCACTACCGGTTTCAGCAGCAACATGGAACCTACAAAACACAATCAATTCACTTTGTCCCAACGAAGTAGTGAGGTTGTCAATCTCACCGATTTTGCTGAACACAAAGAGGTTAAACGTATGGTGTGGAAAACAGTATGAGAATAATATGAAAACAACAATAGCAGTGTGAAAACAGTGGAAGCAGTGGTTGTATTATCACTATAAGAAAATGGACCGGGGTTCACAGTTCACTAGAGGTGTCTCTCCATAAAAGATAGCTAACATGAATGGTGAACAAATTACAGCTTGTCAATTGATAGATAATGAAACATGCATGACATGATGATTACAATGAGATTCATGCGGGCATTACAACAAGATACATAGACCGTCATCCAACTGCATCTATTACTAATATCCACCCTCCGAATATCATCCGAACAAAAGTTGGGTATTAAGTTGCAAGCAACAGATAATCGCAGTAAGCAAAGTGTGTAACGTAAACAATGTAAACAAAGTAAACATTGTTGTTTTCTTCTAATGGCAACATCACATCCTCCATCCGTCATGTTTCTTTCACTCGAGCACAGATGCAAAGGAGGCAAAAACCCACTATCGAGCATAAATGCTCCCTCTTGGAGTCACTAGCATCTACTTGGCCAGAGCATCTACTAACAACGGAGAGCATGAAATATCATAAATAACATACACATGAAGACAACATGATAGATTGATAATCAAGAGACATAGCGTTCAATAATCATCGGATCCCAGCAAACACAACATGTAGCATTACAATAAGATGATCTCGATTATATGAGGCAGCTCACGAGATCTAAACATGAGGCATAAAGAGGAGAGGGCAACCATCAAGCTACTGCTATGGACCCGCAGTCCAAAGATAAAATACTCACGCATCATTCCGGAGACGGGCATGGTGGTGTAGAGCCCTCCGGTGATGATTTTCCCTCCCGACAGGGTGACGAAGAGAACTCCAGAACCCTCCCGATCTCGGGTTGACGATGATGGCGGCCTCGGGTGTTTTCGTGGAAAAGTGGTATATTTTTAGGGTTCACACATCGGGGAGAATATATGGGCAAAAGGGCGATGGCGGTGGGCGCCCGAGGGGCCCACCCCACCCCAGGCAAGGCCAGGGGGCGCGTGATGACCCACACGTATAGGGGTGTATCGTAGTACTTTCGATAAATAAGAGTGTCTAACCCAACGAAGAGCAGAAGGTGTTGACAAGCAGGTTGGATAGAGAATTCACTGTAAACGCTAGCAAACATGTTTTTGGTTGTTTTGGATATAGCAGATAAATAAAGTGCGAGTAAATAAATAACAGTAATAATAATTGTAGCAAGTGGCCCAATCCTTTTGATAGCAAAGGACAAGCCGGTTGTTCTACTTATGATTACCAAAAGTTCTCGAGGACACATGGGAATCTCGTCAAGTGCTTTCGCTTCATTACGGTTGACTAATATTTATTGGTTCGTTAAAGTGTTGTGTGGGTGAACCTATGCTAATGCACCGCCCAACTAAGACTAATACATACTTGTGATTATACCCCTCATATGCATCCGCAAATACAAGAAAGATCCCTAATTGTTACAGCGGGATGAAGGTAGACGGTGACGATGATGGTGTTGGTGATGAGGATGATGATGATGATGATCTCGATGAAGCCTGGAGTGATGACGGTGACGATGGCGACGATTTCCCTTCTCCCGGGAGGAATTTCCCCAGTAGATTTCTCCCTGCCGGAGAGCTTTTCTCTCTCTGGTGTTTTGCGCCCCGAGGCGGCGGAATAATTCTTCGATGATGTGTTGGGGCTTTGGGTTCCCTAGGGGTCAAGTACGTGAAAGGGGCACCCGGGAGTGGGCCAGGGAGGCCAGACCACCCCCAGGCGCGGCCAGAGGGGGGCGCACCTCCTGGTGGTGTGGGCCCCAGGTGGCCCCCTCCTGGTGCCATTCTGGCTCACTTCCTCCTCGGAACTTCTAAGACTCCTCCGGTATCTCCCCCCCTCTTCGTTCTGATCTTCTTAAATAGGGTATCTTGATGGTGCTTTTTCCATCAGATTTCTGGTTCCGGTGTTTATTCTCCAAAAATTATGAAACATGCAAAATAAGATAAAATAACATAAGTGATGCATCATAGCATGAAATATATCGATGAATAACAGAAAATAACAATATAAAACAGTGATGCAAAATGGACGTAACAACTCCCCCAAGCTCAGACCTCGCTTGTCCCCAAGCGAAACTGAACTCAGTAAACATGACCGTAAACATGACCACAGGTTTATGGAGTGAGGTATCGATAAATAAAATACAGACAAGAGGCATCACATCTAACAAAGAACAAGCCATTTAGACAACAACTTCCTCTCATATAATCAAACTCGAAACAAGTAGAGGAAATCACAATAAAGGTGCAAAAGGAAATCAAAATTGGTAAAGGAAAACTTCGTTCTTGGTCAGAGAAGAATTAACAGTGTACTTATCTTTCGATCAGAGTCTTTATACTAGAGCTTATATTGCAGAGTTTATCATGCTCAATTATAACTGTCTCTTTGCTGACATTGGTAACTTTGAAAGTGGTGTTCAAACATATAAAAGCATTTGTACAAACAAGGAAGAATAAAGAACATGATTGAGTAAATCAACATATAGTTGGATGGATCACAAGAACTCGAATGCTTGCTTAAGACAGAAAGAAGTAGGTCTACTGACTCAACATAAAGGTAAAAGATAGACCCTTCTTAGAGGGAAGCATGGATCACTCATGTGCTAGAGCTTTTATTTTGTAAAACAGAGGTATAAAATGGTTGACACTCCTCCCAACCTTTCTTACACAAACCATGGCTAACCGAATCCTAGGGTGTCTGCCAACAATCACAAACCATGGAGGGGTGTCTAATTCTGAGAGGTGTATGCTTATGTCAACGAATGACAAACAGAAAATACAGTACGTCACAAGCCAACTAGACTTCACAAGAGCGGCTCCCATTGAAGGACACAACTGGTATAGAAGGTCATCCCTCTTTCTCTTTTGTTTACACAATTATGTTTTGACTGATAAATTAGGGGAAAAAATGGTGAAGAGAATTTGTATTATTATTTGGGGCTGGGAACCCCGTTCCATATCTTCTAGCATTTGGATAAGCGGATGAATCCACTAGTTCAGGGTGTGAAATCCAGTCAACAAGTGAGATAAATATTCTCTATTTGCGTCCTCATGAGCTAAAACAGAGGCACAAAACAGGTGTAATTTTGAAGGTTTAAAGGTAGCACACAAGCAATTTACTTGGAGTGGCGGTGATATACCACATATAGGTAGGTATGGGTTTTGGGCTCATAGTTTGGACGCACGAGAAGCATTCCCTCTCAGTACAGTTTTTTGGCTAGCAAGGTTGGGTAGCAAGCATAAGAATTAAGGTAAAACAAACAAACACATATATGATAAAGCCAGTCATGCAATCTTCCTTGAAGGTACAAACAAACTTATTTGAGAATACTAAGCTTATGAGCTAACAAGAAAGAAAGATCATGGAATAATATATCT
Source organism: Alopecurus myosuroides (assembly GCA_028641055.1). Classification (NCBI taxonomy): domain Eukaryota; kingdom Viridiplantae; phylum Streptophyta; class Magnoliopsida; order Poales; family Poaceae; genus Alopecurus; species Alopecurus myosuroides. Next base: position 503,846,816 of record CM054059.1, read on the forward strand.
ACATGCAACTCCCTCTTTTCTACTTAAGTTTCAACGAATTGTTGCTACTGACCAACGCTAAATTTGCCAAAACCAACTAGATTAACTTGAAGCTCCAACATTGATACCAATACTAATAACAAGATCAATCACATAACAAAAATTGCAAACTAGAATAAAGTAGAGCAAGTAGATGATGAAACTTCTCATTAATATTTTATTACGGCAACTCAAACCAAGGGATACAACAATAACCAACTAAAGGGTGATACTTACATACTGCAAACCATACTATATGATATTTCCTCTACTCATGATATGACTCTACAAAAAGGTAAAAATGGTGAAAGATAAAGTGTTATACCGCGGCACTCCCCCAAGCTTGGAACAAGCCGAGAGGATGCCAATACCAATGACGAACCAATTCTTCGGTGGTGGTGGTGAATCCTTCTCAATGAGCTTATCAATTGATTTCTACATATCTTCAATATCGAACATAAGCATACGCATCATCTCCGTATTGTGCTCAATACAGTTTGCATGCTTGTCAAACAGTGAATTCCAGCCATCAAGATTTTCCCCCACACTTCCTTAGGTTGAGAGCTTTCTTCATCTGCACGGTTAGAACGATCCATATCCCAGCAAGAAGGCAACTTTGCCTTGGGTGCCCTCCTAGATTGATACTCATGAATTAAAGTACGGAAAGGTTTCTTTATGCCTGAAAGTGGTTTCCTTGAAGCTAAGTAGTGACGTGGGGCCTTCCCTCAGGTGCTCATCCTCGTTGTTTGCTTGGAAGGTTTTGCAACAAATATAATGCTTGCGATGGTAGCACTTGGACGGACTCGTGGGTTTTCTTCTACATCTCCTCGCCTCAACTCTCGATCTCCTCCTCCGGCTTTCGGCCTTGGGGATCATCTTCCTTCGGTCCCTTCCCCTTGTTGTTGTTGGCGGAGACCATGGTGCTTCTAAAACTGAAAACAGATCCTGGCAGAAACAGCTCGAAACAAACACGACGAGAAAACGATATACGGACCTCGGGGGGTCCAGGGTATAGCAAAATATGCGTAACGAAAGGAAAGTCCGTGTCGAAAACAAGTCGAAGAGGGGCTCCGGGGCGCCCACACCATAGCCAGGCACGACCAAGGGTGGGCCCGCGCCCAGGCATGGTATGGTTCCCTCGGGGACCTCCTCCTACTCTTGTTCAACTCGGTAATTTTCATATTTTCCAAAAACCAATAATTTATAACTTAATAGGTATTCCGCGAACTTTTTCTTAACGGGACCGTTACCTATTCGAAAATGAACTCTGCAGATTCTGGAGTCTTCCCTCTAATGAACTTCTCCGGAGTCATTACTTGAATAACATCAACATCTTCATCGTAGGAATCCCCAGAAATATAATTTTTGAGTCTTTGCCCATTTACCACTTGTATAGTGTTATCTTTGAGGGAAGCAATTTTGATTACACCCGAACGATACACTTCTTCAATAATATAAGGCCCTTCCCATCTGGAGAGTATTTTTCTCGCAAAAAATCTGAGACGAGAACGATACAATAGAACTTTCTCACCAACATGAAACTCTCTTTTAAGGATTCTTCTATCATGCCATTTTTTAACTTTTTATTTAAAGAGTTTAGCATTTTCAGAAGCTTCACATCTCCATTCATCTAAATGATTCAAATCAAGCATTCTTTTCTTACCAGCAAGTTTAAAATCTTTATTTAATTCTTTCACTGCCCAATAAGCTTTGTGTTCTAATTCTAAAGGCAAGTGACAAGGTTTTCCATAAACCATTTTGTAAGGGGACATACCCATAGGATGTCTATAAGCGGTTCTATAAGCCCACAAAGCATCATTCAACTTATCAGACCAATTCTTCCTAGATTTATTAACAGCCTTTTGCAAGATAGATTTAATTTCTCTATTTGATAATTCTACTTGCCCACTAGTTTTAGGATGATAAGCTGAGGCAATTCTATGATTAACATCATATTTAGCAAGGTTTTTTTTATAAAACCACCATGAATAAAGTGAGAACCTCCATCAGTCATAAGATATCTAGGCACACCAAATCTAGGGAAAATAACATCTTTAAGCATTTTAACGAGGTTTCACCATCAGCACTTTTACTAGGTATAGCTTCTACCCATTTAGTAACATAATCAATAGCAACAAGAATATGTGTATAACCATTTGAAGGAGGAAAAGGACCCATAAAGTCAAATCCCCAACAATCAAAAGGTTCAATAGCAAGAGAATAACTCATAGGCATTTCATTACGTCTAGAGATATTGCCAACTCATTGACATTCATCACAAGATAAAACAAATTTATGCGCATCTTTAAAGAGAGTAGGCCAATAGAAACCTCATTGTAGAACCTTTTGTGCGGTTCTATCTCCAGCGTGATGTCCTCCATAAGAACTACCATGGCATTTTTTTTAATATTTCTCGTTGTTCATGGTCTGGAACACATCTTCTCATAATACCGTTTACTCCTTCTTTATATAAGTGTGGGTCATCCCAAAAATAATGCCTCAAATCATAGAAGAATTTTCTTCTTTGTTGAGCTGTAAATGTTGGAGGCAAATACTTGGAAACAATAAAGTTTGCATAATCATCATACCATGGACTATCCTGGGATTTTACTTTTATTGCAGCTAGTTGTTCATTTGCAAAACTATCATTAACATGAATAGGGTCAAAAGCAATATTTTCCAATCTAGACAAGTTATTAGCAACAGGATTTTCAACACCCTTCATATCCACAATATGCAAATCAAACTCTTATAAAAGCAACACCCATCTAATAAGCCTAGGTTTAGCATCTTTCTTTTCCATAAGGTATCTAATAACAGCATGATCAGTATGAATAGTAACCTTTGAATCAACAATATAAGGTCTAAACTTATCACATGCAAAAACTACAGCTAAGAACTCTTTTTCAGTAGTAGCATAATTCTTTTGAGCAGCATCAAGAGTCTTACTAGCATAATGAATAACATTCAATTTCTTATCTACTCGCTGTCCAAGAACAGCACCTACAGCAAAATCACTAGCATCACACATAATTTCAAAAGGTGAATTCCAATCAGGTGGTTGAACAATAGGAGCAGTAGTTAAAGCCTTCTTTAAAGTCTCAAAAACTTTCTTGCAATCTTCATCAAAAACAAAAGGTACGTCTTTTTTGAAGAAGATTAGTAAGAGGTTTTGATATTTTAGAGAAATCTTTAATAAACCTCCTATAAAAACCATCATGACCAAGAACACTATGAAAACCTTTAACATCCCTAGGACAGGGCATTTTCTCTATTGATTCCAGTTTAGCTCTGTCAACTACAATACCTCTTTCAGAAATTTTATGTCCAAAAACAATTCCTTCATTAACCATAAAGTGGGGCATTTCTCCCAATTAATAACAAGATTAGTTTCCTCACATCTCTCCAAAACTTTATCAAGGTTGTGCAAACAATTATCAAAGTTAGTTCCATAGACGGAGAAATCGTCCATGAAGACTTCCACAATATCTTCACAAAAACCATGAAAAATAGCAGACATGCATATTTGAAACATAGCAGGAGCATTACAGAAACCAAAAGGCATACGTCGATAAGCATAAGTACCATAAGGACAACTAAAGGTTGTTTTCCCTTGATCTTTTGCCCTAACAGCAATTTGAGAAAACCCAGAATAACCAACAAGAAAGCAAAAAAAACGAGTTTTCTTAGACAACCTCTCTAGAATTTGATCAATAAAGGGTAAAGGATAATGATCTTTCTTAGTAACCTTGTTAACTTTCCTAAAATAAATGCACATTCTATAACCAGCTACTACTCTTTGAGGAATAAGCTCATTATTTTGATTAGGCACAACAGTCATTCCCCCCATCTTAGGGACACAATGCACAGGGCTCACCCATCTACTATCAGCAATTGGAAAAATAATACCAACATCAAGGAGTTTTAATACCTCATTTCTTACCACTTCCTTCATCTTAGGAATTAAACGGCGTTGACGTTCAACTACTAGCTTTGCATCAGGTTCAATATTAATAACATGCTCATTCCCTTTCAAATCATCAAGAGTATATCCAATAGCTCCACGATGTTTCTTAAATATTCCCAATAATCTTTCCTCTTCCTCACCTGAAAGCTTAGTACTAATAATAACATGATATATTTTCTTATCATCAATATAAGCATATTTAAGATCATCAGGCAAATGTTTTAAATCAAAAATTGGATCCTCCTTGGGTGGCAATGTGGTACCCAAGTCTTCCACAGGTAAATTATGTTTCAGTATCACCGGTTGACGAAGAAGAATATCGTCAATCTCATTTCTCTCTTCCATAAAGACCTCACTTTCATGGTCCTCCATATATTGCTGCAAAGCATTGTTAGGAGCAAGAGCAATAGAAGCAAGTTGTTCAACTTTAAAATTCTCATCACGCAATTTAGATTCATGAGGTGCTCTAGCAAATTTGGGGAAATCGAACTCATAAGATTTTCCATCAAATTTAGTCAATATCTTCTCCCTCTTGCAATCTATAATAGCACCACAAGTGTTCAAGAAAGGTCTACCAAAAATAATAGGAAAAGTCTACTACAAAATCAGTGGGATATTTAGTTTTACCACATAAAACTTCCACATCCCTAACAATACCAATTGGAAATACGGTTTCTCTATTAGCAAGCTGAATAACCACATCAATATCCTTAAGCTCACAAGAACTAATTTCATGCATAATTTCTTTATAAAGCTCATAAGGTATAACACTAGAACTTGCACCAATGTCACACAAACCATAATAGCAATGATCACCAATCTTAACACAAAGCACATGAACACTAGTTTTCTTAGGTCTATGAGGATGGGAAACAATTTTAGAAGCATCCTCATAGAAGACAATGTGTTCATCCTCTACATTTCCACAAACATGATCTTTTACTATTGCTACAACAGGTTCAACAGTTATTTGTTCATCAGGGTTCAATAGATTTCTTAATACTCTTATTAACCACACTAGCTACAATAGAGTGTTCTTTCACTTTAGCAGGAAAGGCATTTTTTCAATATAAGGCTCAGGAACATCAGGATTAACAGCATGCACTTCTATATTACTAGCAGGAACAATATCTTTATAAGGTCCATGATATTTGTGATAATCCTTTTTAGGAATATCAAGATAGGAGGCAAAAGCCTTAAGCCGGTTTGCAAAGATTTGAGAATCAAGACCACAAACAGCACTAACATTATAGAAATCATCGGTTCCCATAAAAGATATAATGCATTCATAATCATAATTTATACCCGACTTTCTACCTTTGTCATTCTCCCATCCTTAGTGTTATCTTGAATACGGTCAAGAAGATCCCATTTAGATTCTTCCTTCATACGTGTGAATGATCCAGAACAAGAAGCATCCAATAAATCCTTATCATGAAGAGAAAGCCTTGCATAAAAATTATTGATAACAATATTACTCGGGAGCTCATGAACGGGACATTTGAGCATTAAATAACTTCATTCTCCCCCAAGCTTGGGAAATACTCTCTCCATCATGAGGCCAGAAATTATATATTTGATTCCGGTCTTTATGAATCTCACTAGGAGGATATAATTTAGAATAAAAGAGAGGAACAATTTCCTCCCATCCAATAGATTCACCATTCTTCAGTAATTTGAACCATTCAGCGGCTCTACATTTCAGAGACAAAGAGAATAATTTCCTTTTAACTTGATACATAGTAATACCTGCACATCTGAATAACTCGCAAAGTTCATGTATAAAGAGCAAATGATCACCAGGATGGATAGTTCCATCTCCATAATAGCAGTTATCCATAACACGTCCAACAATTTTCATAGCTATTTTATAAGGATCTAATTCAGCAGATAACGAGTCACTTACTACCCTAGCAGTGATAGTAGTAGTACCCCTGAACAAAGAACCAAAGGTATTCTCCGTAATGAAATAAAATAGCAGACAGAAATAAAAACAGCACTCACAGTAAAAGTTTCTCTTACCAATTTCACTTACCAATAGCACTTCACTCCCCAGCAACGGCGCCAGAAAATAGTCTTGATGACCCACAAGTATAGGGGGTGTACCGTAGTACTTTCGATAAATAAGATTGTCGGACCCAACGAAGAGCAGAAAGTGTTGACAAGCAGGTTGAAACGAGAATTCACTATAAACACTAGCAAACAGGTTTTTGGTTCTTTTGGATATAGCAGATAAATAAAGTGCGAGTGAATAAACAACAGTAATAATAATTGCAGCAAGTGGCCCAATCCTTTTGATAGCAAAGGACAATCCGGTTGTTCTACTTATGATTACCAAACGTTCTCGAGGACACATGGGAATCTCGTCAAGTGCTTTCGCTTCATTACGGTTGATTAATAGTTATTGGTTCATTAAAGTTTTGTATGGGTGAAGCTATGCTAATGCACCGCCCAACTAAGACTAATACATACTTGTGATTATACCCCTCATAAGCATCCACAAATACATGAAAGTAATTAAGATAAATCTAACCACAGCCTTAAAACTTCGGGATCATACACTCCCTCGTGCATTGGTTTCCTAATGGGGGTTTAGATTTCTGTCACTCCGGCAACCCCACAATTAGTAGCCAAATACACAATGCATCCTCCTAGGCCCATAAAGGTGAAGTATCATGTAGTCGACGTTCACATGACACCACTAGAAGAATAGCACCACAACTTAAATACTGAACCACGAGATATTAGTTCAACATAACTTCACTACTAACATCATGACTTCTCCCATGTCCTCAAGAACTAAACGAACTACTCACGAGACATCATATGGATCATAATCAGAGGTGATATAATGGATAATAACAATCTGGTCATAAAGTGCAAACACCGATAAATCTCACAAGTATCAACTACTTAGAAGTAATCCACACCGGGAGAGAGATCTAGTGGTAAACATCGATAAAGATCCCTAATTTTTACAACGGGATGAAGGTGTGAAAGCGCATGGTTCCCCCATATGTGGTTTTGGTAATTAATGACAATCCTTTATGGACTAATGTTTGCATTGAGTTATCCTTGTAGATCTTGTCCATAGGAAATAATGGAGTTCATATGTTGAACTCTATTAGCTTCCTTGATGGCCATTGTTATATTTATGGATTTATATGAAGAATGGTCTTGGTTTGAGTTGAGCTTATTGCTAGTATGTATTGAAGAAAAGGATTAGGTGATCTTTCATTATCATCTTCAAGACATCATCTTTAGAAGTGAGAAGCAAAGATACAAGGTTGATCAAGCAAGCGATCAACACATGAAGCTACAAGTTGTACCAAGTGGGATTGTGTATCTCATGGTATGGTAAGCATTTGTCAATATAGCTTTGTGAACTAACCCATGATATGTGTGTCGCATCTCTATGTGTGGTTAGGTATCTTTCCATGGGCATGAACCAAAAGGAAGATTTCATATAGCCCATGGTCTATGTCGTCGTCAAGCGGTGTTTGTCATCTAGCTTGACGTGGAAGCTCAAGTGAAGCATCTAGAAGATATCCTATGCTTGATGCTTGCCACCCTTTTGGAGATTGTGGCCTTGTGAAGATTTGCCGAAGGGTCTCTCCCATAATGGTGTATGGGGGAGCTAGTCTCTCCCATAATGGTGTATGGGGGAGCAACTTGCAAGTCTTCATCAAGCGGAGTTTGTGCTAGCAAGCGCAATCAAGAAAGAAGATCCAACTTGAGAGAGTCCAGATCGTCATCATCTAGCTCAAGTGGAATGCTCAAGGCAAAGGTATAATCTTGATAGGTTTTCTATTTTACCGGTCTCGTGTCTTTGGGAGACCGGGTTATAGGATAGATAGTCGTACTATCAAGAGGGGCTCTCAAGTGAGTAACTCGATCGAAACGTTATGGAGAGCTCAAACCTTTGCATACTTTGCATATCATCTTTCTTGGTTCTTATTTGTCTTTTGTCTCCTTTGGGTTTTAGTGCTTGTCGTGATCTTCATGACAAGCCTTGGTTTCTCGAAAACGGATTTCGTAAGAAAAACTTGTTGCGTTTTCGGTGGTGAAAATATTTCGTTCGTCTTTGAGAATGTTCCCACACCTTCCATGTGTGGTAACTTCTCCATACTTTGAGGTATCTCATTCGGAGTTCATTTGCAAAAATTATGGGGTTTCTAGTTCAGCCTCTCTGTTTCAGAACTCAACCGGATTATTCTAACCGGATTATTCCGGGCAACCGGATAGTTTTGGTCCATATTTGGGACAGAGATGAGCCGGATTATTTGGAACCGGAATATTCATCTCAAACCGGATATTCCGGTTGTGGAGTTTTTGCTCGAAAACGGCTAAGGACCAGAGTCAAAACTTTCTGGAGTGAACCGGATTATTCGGGGCATACCGGATATTCCGGTTTGGGCAATGTTCGGACCATATTTCACACTGGCATGGGCCGGATTATTTGTACCGGATTATTCACTTCGGACCGGATATTCCGGTCCAGTTTTGAACCGGATATTCCGGTCTACTCTGCACACAAACGGCTAGTTTTTGTGGGGACCTATTTAAGGGGGCTTTCTTCCCCATTGGTCCCCAAGTCTTCCAAGCACGATTTTTCCCCTCTCCCCCACCATTGTTGACCTTGGAAAGCTTGCCCCTCTCCCAATCCCTCCTATGATTCTTGCATATCTTTGAGGGAGAAGGTAGAGGAGATCTAGATCTACATTTCCACCAATCCATCTTCCTTCTTAGTGAGGGAAACTTAGTAGATCTTGATCTTGGAGTTCTTGGTGTTTCTCCTCCATTGTTCTTCCTCTCTTATTCCCCCATAAGCATTTGTTGCTTTGTTGGAATTTGAGAGTGAAGGATTTGATCACTTGTGCTCTTGCCATTTGCATCGGTTGCATCGGTTTGCTCTCTCCACGAGGATTCGTGGAAGTTGAAAGTTTGTGAGCTTGTTACTCTTGGGTCTTGGACCCTAGACGACTTGTGGTGTTCTTGGGAGCCTCCAATTGAGTTGTGGATGCGTGCCCCAAGATTGTGGTGACACCGAGAGCCTCCAATTGAGTTGTGTATGCGTGCCTCGGGTTTGAAGGTTGCCAATAGTGGAAGGTGAACTAGGCCTTTGTGGTGGGGTTCATCGGAGAATAGGGTGAGGCCTTTGTGGCGTTGAATAGGCCTTCGTGGTGAGCTCACACCCCTCCAACGAGACGTACTCCCCTTTGTGGGAGGAACTCGGGAATACATCTTCGTCTTCGTGTGCCTCGGTTATTTCTATACCCAAGCTTTTTACTTATGCAATTTACATTGTGATAGCCTTCGAGCTGGAAGTTATATATCTTTCTATCACCTTGTTACTTGTCTTGCTTAGCATAAGTTGTTGGTTCATCTAGTTGACCGTAGAATATTTAGGTTGTATGCTTGTTAATTTAAACACCTAGTTTATTTCCGCATTTAGCAAGCATTAACCGGAAAAGTTTTAATCGCCTATTCACCCCCCCCTCTAGGCGACTTCGTTGTCCGTTCAAGGTGGACGGTGACGGTGATGGTGTTGGTGATGAGGATGATGATGATGATGATCTCGATGAAGCCCGGAGTGATGACGGTGACGATGGCGACGATTTCCCCTCTCCAGGGAGAAATTTCCCCGACAGATTTCTCCCTGCCGGAGAGCTTTTCTCTCTCTGGTGTTTTCCGCCCCGAGGCGGCGGCGGAATAATTCTTCTACGATGTGTTGGGGATTAGGGTTTCCTGGGGGTCAAGTCCGCGAAAGGGGGCATCCGGGAGTGGGCCAGGGGGCAGACCACCCCCAGGTGTGGCCAGGGGGCGCCGCCTGATGGTGTGGGCCCCAGGTGGCCCCCCTCCGGGTGCCCTTCTGGCTCACTTCCTCCTTCGAACTTCTAATACTCCTCCAGTATCCCCCCTCTTCTTCTGATCTTCTGAAATAGGGTATCTTGACGGTGCTTTTTCCATCAGATGTCTGGTTCCGTTGTTTATTCTCCAAAAATTATGAAACATACAAAATAAGATAAATAAACATAAGTGATGCATCATAACATGAAATATATCGATGAATAACAATATAAAATAGTGATGCAAAATGGACGTATCAGCGCGCCTCCCTATGGTGTGGCCCCCTCCGGGCCTCTTCGGAACTTCGTGGAACCTTCGGGAATTCTAAGACTTCCAGGCTTTGAACTTTCCAATTTCGAGAATATTTCCAGAACAACTTTTCTGAAACTAAAAACAGCAGAAAATAGGAAATGGCTCTATGGCATCTTGTCAATAGGTTAGTCCCGAGAAATCGATAAAAATGACAGAAAGTGTAAGGAAAACATGTAGCATATGGCATGAAAACAACATGGAACATCAGAAATTAAGGATACGTTTATGACGTATCAACATCCCCAAGCTTAGTTCCTACTCGTCCTCGAGTAAGTAAACGATAAAAACACATAATTTCTGAGGTGACATGCTACCAACATAAACTTGATCATCTAAATTGTAAAATCATAAACATAGCTGAGATCATAGAACTTTAATACAAGCACGATAGATATAATTCTAACAATAAAACATAGCAATCACTTTGCATCATGAAAAGTAACACAAACAAAAGGTCATGAATAATAATGCACTCGAAAGTTATACGTTCATTTCAAGCATAGAGAAAACATAGCAAAGTGATATTTCACTTTTCCTTAAGAGTGGGGAAAAACATAAATGCCAGCATACCTTCAAAGTTTAAGAGGAAGACTAGAACAAATAATTTGAGAACAAATAATAACACATCATGAATCAATTAATAATGTTTCTGGGACAAATGCACATTAAACTCAGAATGGCAACTATGCTCTCCCAATTGTGCATAAAGTTAGAAGATGGAGACTCAACATAAAACTAAAAGAAAGGCCTTTCGCAGAGGGAAGTAGGGATCACTCATGTGCTAGAGATTTTTATTTTATTAAACAGAGGTATCGAAAACATTTTTGTAGAGAGGTGTATGCTTATGTCAACGAATAGTAAACAGAAAATACAGTACGTCACAAGCAAACTAGACTTCACAAGAGTGGCTCCCATAGAAGGACGCATCTGGGTAGAAGGTCATCCCTCTTTCTCTTTTGTTTACACAATTATGCTTTGACACATAAATCAATGGCAACAAAAGTGAAGAGAATTTGTTGTATTAATTTGGGGCTGGGCACCCCGCTGTCAGCTCTTCTATCAATTGGATAAGCGGATGAATCCACTAGTCTAGGGTGTGAAAGTCCAATCAACAAGTGAGATAAAGATTCTCTATTTACGTCCTCATGAGCTAAAACAAGAGCACAAAACAAGAGTAATTTTGAAAGTTTTAAAGGTAACACACGAGCAATTTACTTTGGAGTGGCGGTTAAATACCACATGTAGGTAGGTATGGTGGACACATTTGGCAAACTTTGGTTTTTGGGAGTTGGATGTACGAGGAGAGATCATACTCAGTACAGGTGGAGGCTAGCAAAAGACAGAGAGCGACAAATCAAGAGAGCAGTAATGGCCATAATCATGCATGGCGACAAAAACATCATTAATCAAAGCATAAGTGGTACTACAAGTTCAAAATGATCATAGAGCCTATAAGTGACTGGTTTGTAGTCATAATCATGGTGTGAGCATGCGCCAAGTCAACCAAATAAAACATTCAAAGGAGAGCACCACAAATTTATGATTCAATATGACAAGAACAACTCATGATTCTTTCAATGGAACATTAAACACTCTCAACTATTTGAAACAAATCATGATACAAAATAACCACTAGGCTTTAGAATTAATATAACATCTAGCATGACATGAAAAAGACTAGCCACAGTCTATACAAGCTTCTATTTGCACTGTTATAAGCACGAAAACGGTACCACTGCTTTCCAACACCAAGAATTTCATACTAAACAAAAACTCTCCAATAGATACAACAATGAAACAATAGATTACTAACACAACTCTACTAAAACTAACAACTCTGAATAAGACATGCAAGAAAAACAGGAGCTAAACAGGAAATTGGCAACAACTAGAAGAAAAACTAAGAATACGAGCATAACGAGTATTCATACAAAAAAGCGGAGTGTGTCTCTCTCCCACACAAAGAATGCTATGTTCCAACTATATTATTGCAGCAAGGAAAAAAAAGGAAAACAAAAGAAAAACAAACAGACGCTCCAAGTAAATTTCACATGATGTGATCGAATAAAAATATAGACCTGATAAATTGTTGATGAAGAAGGGGATGCCTTGGGCACCCCCAATATTAGATCCTTCAGTCTTCTTATAATTTTCTGGGATGAACCACGGGGGCATCCCCAAGGTTTGACCTTACACTCTTCTTGATCACATTATATCACCCTCTTCTCTTGACCCTTGAAACTTTCTTCACACCACACTCAAAGTAATTCGCATTAGAGGGTTAGTGAAACAATAAAAAATCCATGGGTTATGCATGGGCACAAGTTCCATTTATACTTTTAAACATTAGATACAGCCACTGATGTTCCATGAAGAAAATAAATCCACTTGACATCGTAAAAGAGAAAATGCAAGAAAAATGGTAGAATCTACCAAAAACAGAACAATATGTAAAGACGAATTTGTTCGGGGCACTTACGTTGCTCATATAGCAAAACATAAAGAGCTAAAAAGTTTCGGAATTAGCTGAAGAATAATCACAAAAAGTTTCAGGTCATTTTGATCTTTATGGAATTTATACGATTTTTTACGGTGGACAGCAGAAATCTGTTTCCTGCGTAGAAATCCAAAACCAACTCCAACTTTCACTAGAAACTTTACTTAGCACAACTAAAAAATGAAAATAAAGATACAAAGGAGTTGCTACAGAAGTATACAACCCCTTGAATCAAAGAAAAGAGACAAAAACAAACCAAAAATAAAACCATGGGTTATCTCCCAAGAAGTGCTTTTCTTTAACGCCTTTTAGCTAGGCCCAGAAAAGTGGATTCACGTGTTTTCAAGTGAAGAATCATCTAAATTGTAATTTATTCGAATAATAGAATAAAAAGGAAACTTCACTCTCTTTCTAGGAAAGTGTTCCGTACCTTTCTTGAGTGGGAACTGATATTTAATATTCCCTTTTTTCATATCAATAATAGCACCAACAGTTCTAAGAAAAGGTCTTCCCAAAACAATTGGACAAGAAGCATTGCATTCAATATTCATAACAACAAAATCAACAGGGCAAGGTTATTGTTAACCATGATAAGAACATCATAAACTCTCCCCCAAAGGTTTCTTTTAACATTATCAATAAGACGAATATCCAAATAAGAGTGCTCCAAAGGTGGAAAATCAAGAATATCATAAAGTTTCTTAGGCATAACAGAGATACTAGCACCTAGATCACATAAAGCATTGCAATCAAAATAATTCACTTTCATTTTAATGATGGGTTCCTAGGGACAGAGGCTTCACACCTTAATTCATCCTCTCTAATTTGCATGAGAGCATTTGTAATATGTTTTGTGAAAGCCATATTCATAGAGCTAGCATTAGGACAACTAGCAAGATTTTATAGGAACTTAATCACTTCAGTTATGTTGCAATCATCGAAGTCGAGATCATTTTTATCAAAGGTAATGGGACTATTATCTCCCATGTTTCTAAAAATTTCAACACTTTTATCGGGAACATTTTTAGCAGTTTCAGGCAGTTTTGCACTTTTAATCGCGGAAGTGGGAGTATTGCTTTACCATTGATAGTAGAAGGTTTAATAGCATGAGAAGCTTCAGTTTTACTAGTGGTGGTAATGGTGCAAACATTAGCTATATTATTCTTTCTAGCTATTTCATCTTCTCTTTCCCATCTAGCATGCAATTCAGCTAACATCCTAACATTGTCATCAATTTGAATTTGAATGGAATTTAGAGTTTTTATTTATTTAACATCATGAGGCATAACCTTTAGTTTTAGAAAAACAACATCAAGAGCAAGGCTATCAACTTTAGAAGCAAGAACCTCAATTTCGCCAAACTTTTCCTCAACAGATTTATTAATACGAGTTTGTGTACTAATATAATTCTTGAGCATGTTTTCAAGATCAGAGGGTAGACTTTTATTGTTGTTGTAGGAATTACCATAAGAATTGACATAACCATTATTATTATTAGGAGGAGGATAAGGCCTATAATTGTTGCTACCAAAATTATTCCTATAAGCATTGTTGTTGAAATTATTAATTTTAATGAAGTTCACATCAACATGATCTTCTTGAGAAACCAAAGAGGCTAAAGGAACATTGTTTGGATCAATAGGAGTATGGCCATTCACAAGCATAGACATAATAGCATCAAGTCTATCACTCAAAGAGGAGGTTTCTTCAACAAAATTTACCTTCTTACCTGTTGTAGCTCTCTCAGTATGCCATTCATAATAATTTGCCATCATGTCATCAAGAAGCTTTGTTGCTGCCCCCAAAGTAATGGACATAAAGGTTCCTCCAGCAGCTAAATCCTGAAGGTTTCTTGAAGAAAAATTCAGACCTGCATAAAAGGTTTGGATGATCATCCAAGTAGTCAGTCCATGAGTAGGACAATTCTTTACCAAAGATTTCATTCTTTCCCAAGCTTTAGCAACATTCTCATTATCAAGTTGCTTAAAATTCATAATGCTACTTCTTAAAGATATAATCTTAGCGGGAGGATAATGTTTTCCAATGAAATCATCTTTACACTTAGTCCAATAATCAATACTATTTCTAGGCAAAGATAGCAACCATTCTATAGCTCTTCCTCTCAAAGAGAAAGGAAACAATTTCAGTTGAATTATATGTCCATCTACATCTTTATATTTTCGCATCTCACATAGTTATCCAAAATTATTAAGATGGGCAGCAGCAGCATCATCAGTACTAACACCAGAAAATAGCTCTCTCATAACAAGATTTAATACGGCAGTCTTTATCTCATAAAAATCAGCGGTAAGAGCAGGTGGATCAATAGGTGCGCTAATGAAATCATTGTTGTTGGTGCTAGTAAAGTCACACAACTTTGTGTTCTCAGGGGTAGTCATTTTAGCAAGATTAAAAACATGATAAAAATAACAACTAGAATAAGAACTATTTTTTTATGTTTTTGATAAAGAGAAGCAAACAAGACAAAATAAAATAAACTAAGAAAAAGTAAAAAAGTAAAGAGATGGGAAGTGAGAGACTCCTCTTGCATAAATTCTCTTCCTCCCCGGCAACGGCGCCAGAAAAGTGCTTGATGGTGCAGGTCTTGCACTCGTTGGGAGACCCCAAGAGGAAGGATTGATGAGCACAACAGCAAGTTTCCCTCAGAAAAGAAACCAAGGTTGAATCGACAGTAGGAGAAATAAGCAACTTCCGAAGGTTGATGCAGCTGCGGTGGCAGGGCGCACTACCGGTTCAGCAGCAACGTGGAACATACACAACACAATCAATTCACTTTGCCCCAACGAAGCAGTGAGGTTGTAATTCTCACCGGTTTTGCTGAACACAAAGAGGTTAAACGTATGGTGTGGAAAACAGTATGAGAACAATATGAAAACATCAGTAGCAGTGTGAAAACAGTGGAAGCAGTGGTTGTATTTGTTATGAATAGGCAACTTGTCTATATTGATAGCCCATGGGGCATATATATATTACATATGACTTGGAGAATAAGGAAATAACGTCTAGACTAATACAGACTCCTAGACCTATACTAATACTCCTTAACACCCCCCCCTCAAATGCAAAGCGTATGCAATAGCATTGCATTTGAAGAAGTGTACACTAGAAAACAAAATGATAATCCAGAATCCGCGTCTTGAAAGTGTCTTGTAGCATGAAGAGTCTTCAAAACCTGTAGAGCCAAGCCAGAACGAAGAGCGAATAGAGTCGATCGAACAATGAGACCGACAGAGACCGATATTCGATCAAGAGAAGAGCATGTCACAAACGATCATAGCACAAGAAGCCCACGACATAAGAAGTCCAACGGCGAAAGAATGTGCGTAGATCAATGACAATGCAAAATGAGGCCACAAAAATCCCATAGAAGGACCAGGACCGAGGCCACAAAAGGACCAAGACTAGGAGGCCACAAAAGGACCGAGGCCACAAAATGACCAATAATAAGAGGCCACAAAGGACCGGAATAGGAGGCCACAAACGGACCGAGAATAGGAGGCCACAAACGGACCGAGAATAGGAGGCCACAAAAGGACCAAGAATAGGAGGTCACAAAAGGACCAAGAAAAGGCCACAAAAGGACCGAGAATAAGAGGCCACAAAAGGACCGGAATATAGGCTGACAAATGAAGGTATACCGGACTCTCATGGCATCAGAAACACAAAGAACAACGGACTTGGTGGACGCAGCGGAAATATAGAAAACTAGAAAAAAACGGAGAGACTAATGGTGGTACGGAAGCGGAAGTGAATCATGGTGGCGAGGGCCAGAACCAACTAAAGTTCCCGTGTTGCACTCCTGGCTGTGAAGAAGGTGGTTTCTCTGAACTAGAAGAGTCGGTAGCAACACCGACAGAACCTGTCGAAGAAGAACCCGAAGCCATAAGTTGGCGCAGGAGGCGCACAATATCCTGCTCAGTCACACCTGCTGAAGGGGTCGGGGTAGGAGCACGAGTAGCTGAAGGCTCCGAATAAGTACCACGGGACATGTCCCGCATCTTCTTGAAACAGGTAGATTCAATGTGACCGGGCTTTCCACAATAGTCGCAATGACGACGGGGACGGTCTCCACCATTGGTGGGAGACAGCATAAGAGTCGGAGCACTAAGGTGGGAAGTCACTGGTGGAGCAGTGGACATCGGAGGAGCTGGTGGAGTAGGCGACGAAGCAGGACCACAGGGCGACTGGACAGGTCCACGGGCAGCCAGCACGGAAGGAACATTAAGCAGACCAGCACCATGAAGGCGAATCTCCTCAGCACGAAGCTCAGACAACACCTCTGACATAGGAATACGACCACGGGCAAGCAGCTGAGCACGACGAGCCTCAAACTCAGAACGAAGGCGCGACAAGAACTCATAGATGCGCTGAAACTCCAAATCGGAGCGCAAAGTCTGACAACACGGGCAGGTGCCACACACAGCAGTGCGAAGAGAGTCGAGCTGACGCCAGATAGCAGAACTCTGCATGTAGAACTGATCAACAGTGGAGTCACCCTGCTGTAGAGCATGCTCCTGACGAACCACAGACAGATAAAGAGTATCCCCGGATGGCTGATAGAGTTGACGAAGGTGAGCCCACATGTCAGCGGCAGTACCGAGTCCCATAAACTCCGAAGCAAACTGAGGTAGAACACTGGCAGTAAGGACAGCCGCTGCACGAGCATCATCATCCATCCACTGAGTGTATACGGTCATGTCTTTCTGATAGGTGGCAAGAACAGCAGAGTAGTCCTTAACCTTCTGCTCATACGCCGTAACAGCAGCATCATCAACACTCTTAGCTGCATCCTTTTCGGCCTGAGAAGCACTAGCAGCAAGGACTGGTGGCGTCGGAGGAGTAGGAACCGTAGGAGCAATAGGGCACGGCGGACAGGGGACCTCGACAGAAAGAACACCCCACATACGAAGGCCACGCATATGGACGCGCAGAAAGGCAGCGAAATCCGGGTAGTTGGTGCCATCAAACATCACGGAGCACCGCGGAATCGCGACGAAACCAGCTGCAGCCATAGCAGTTTTTTTTAGTGCGGTCAACTCACAGAGCGATCTGGACAGATCGAAAACGACGGATGGCTGGCAGCAGCAGACAGCCCTCGGGACGTGCTGCAGCTCAAGATAGAGATGGCCGGGACGGATCAAAGCAATGGTGGCCGGGGCGGAGACCTGGGCGACGACGTGAAAAATCTAGGCAGAATACAGGCGGCGGCCGGGCGAAATACGTGCGCGGCCGGGCGGCGGCCGGGCGGCCGGACAGAATACGTACGGGACGGACGGCAGCTGAGGTCTCCGTAGACCTGTGGAATCACACAGATCAAACGCGAAAGCAGCAGAGATAAAGAAATCGAGACCGAAAAAAATCCGATTTAGCACGAGTTGCGCGTGCGAGGAAACCTAGGCTCTGATACCATGTTATGAATAGGCAACTTGTCTATATTGATAGCCCATGGGGCATATATATATTACATATGACTTGGAGAATAAGGAAATAACGTCTAGACTAATACGGACTCCTAGACCTATACTAAAACTCCTTAACAGTATTATCAGTATGAGAAAATGGACCGAGGTCCACAGTTCACTAGAGGTGTCTCTCCATAAAAGATAGCTAACATGCGTGGTGAAAAAATTACAACTGGGCAATTGATAGATAATAAAACATGCATGACATGATGATTACTATGAGATTCATGCGGGCATTACAACAAGATTCATAGACCGTCATCCAACTACATCTATGACTAATAATTCACCCTCCGAACAAACGTTGGGTATAAAGTTGCAAGCAACAGATAATCGCAGTAAGCAAAGTGTGTAATGTAAACAAAGTAAACATCATTGTTTTCTCCCTAATGGAAACAACACATCCTCCATCCGTCACGTTGCTGTCACTCGAGCACAGAGGCAAAGGAGGCATGAACCCACTATCGAGCATAAATACTCCATCTTGGAGTCACTAGCATCTACTAACAACGGAGAGCATGCAAGATCATAAATAACATACACATGAAGACAACATGATAGATTGATAATTGTAACATCCCAAGTATGAAAACTTCCATTTAGAATGTTTGATTCTTGTTTAATTAAAGTCTTGCATCATGTCATCATACTCATTAAATTGTTTGCATTTGTTTTGCTTTGTTTCCTTTTGTTTGCATCTGTTTTCCTTTGTTTTCACAATTGAATTTCAATCAATATTCAAACATTTATTTCATACTTGTTATGTTACAACTTTCCAAATAAAAGGTTCAAATAAAAACAACCAATTGTTTCCATTTTAATTCCTAAGGTTCAACTATTAAAAATGGTGGCTTTAATCAATCACTTAATTCAAATGATTATTCAAATTCAAATACATTTTTTTCCAAACAGCAACCTTTTGGAATTAATGATAATTACACAACAATAATATTCATTTGCTTCCAATTTAAACTATATGATCACCCCATTTAAATTTTGTTTGCAATTATCACTTAATCTCCAAAATCATTTAAATTGGAATCAAATTTCAAACAGCACCCAATTTGAAAGTTATGAAATTACCAAAACATTCTAATCTTTTGTTTCCATTTATTTTTAAACTAAGGGTTCATGCCATTTAAATCTTGTTTCAAATAATTCACTTAATAATAAAATTCATCCAAATTTAAATCAAATTACAAACACCAAGTTAATTTTGAACTTTTTGAAAACAGAAATTGGCAAGTGTTTGATGATGACCTAATTAACTCACCCAAATTTTTCTAAATTTTTCCTAGCCCTAACACTTATCTATTTCTTCCATTTTCCAATTCTGCAAAAAAAAAAAAAAACAGAACAAAAATTTTTTTTTAAAAAAAACGCGCGCGAGGGGAGCAGCACGCACGGCCCGGCCCTTTTCCTTACCCGCACGGCCCGGTACCGTTTCGATCGCCCCCCTCCTTCTTCTATCTGTACGGCGCGGCATCCGCCGGTGCCACGTCGCCGCCGTTGCGCTCCGACGGCCACAGTGCGTCCCGCAGGCCTATAAAACCCTACCCCCGAGCCCTGCTAGCCCTAGACCACCTAGGCTACCTCCTCCCTCGAGCTCCGCCGCCGTTCTCCCCCTCGCTGCAACCACCCACCTCTCTGTACCTCGCCGGAGAGCCACACGTCTGAATCCTCCATGGCCGCCGCCGTTGCAGCCCTCCTCCTCCCTGGCTGACAGCGGGAATCGCACCGCCGTGCTTCCCTCTCCCTCGACGACACTTCCACGAGCCCGGAGCAAGCTGGGATCGCCGGCGCCGTCCTCGACATCGCCGCCGGCCGTCTGCCTCGCCCCTCTGCTTCCTCTCCAGCCGCGGTGAGCACGGCGTGCACCTCCCTCTCTCCCTTCCCTCTCGTGCACGCACACACTCGCACCGCATCCGTGCACGCACACGAGCAGCACGGCCACCGCAGCACGCATCAGCTCGCCGCCGGCCACCGCACCGTCTCCGTCAGGTTCAGAAAACAGTCGCGTTTTTCGTCAGTTCAGATAACAAGAACGAGCTACACCTTAACCTGTTCGCGCGTGGAATACTGACAAGATCCATTCGCCACCCCAGTGGCAACGCCACAGCGCACGCACGGGAGAGGCCAGGGTTCGAGTCCCCCCTCCCGCACGGGAAAATCCCACCTTTTTGCGCGGTGCGCTTACAGGGTGGCCCCCCCTGTCAGCCACCAGTGCTGCCACGCAAGCCCACGCTGGCCACCCTGGCCCCTTGGCCCACTGGCAGTGACCCTGGCTAGATCACTGCACGGTGCAGCACGTTTCTGTCTAGTTTGTTTTTTAAAATCTAAATCCTTTTACAATTACAGTTTGGTCCTTAAAATGAAAATGCAAATAACTTTCATTTTATAAATCCAAATAATAAAAGTAAAATATGTACACTGCCCCAAATTTAATTATCTATCTATCTATAGCAATTGTTTTCTGTTTTGAATAATCCAAATGCATCCAAATTTCAAATTCAAACACTTCATTTGAAATTTGATAAAATCCATAACTAATTCATACTTAATCCAAATAATGCAAATAAAATATGTTTTCCATGCTATTTCAAACCACCTTTTCAAATATAAATTTTGTTTCATGTTTTGAATAATTAAAATTGCTTAAATAATTTAACCCTTGTTTAAATCATTTAAATTTGCTAAATTCATAACTTGCTCAAATTAAATTATTTTTGAACATGTAAAATATGTTTTCAAACTAGAAAAGTATAAACTTTTCAAATATGAATTTGAATTTCTGTTTTGAACAAATAAAATTCAAATAATATTCATGCTTGTTTTAAATTCATTTAAAACTTGTTTAATCTTGTTTAATTCATAATAAATTCATCCTAATCCCTTTTTCAATATTTGAAACATGTAATCCACCTAAAATTGTGTGTTCTTTTCAAATATGAACTTTGTTAGCTGTTTTGCACAATTTAAATTGCTGAAAACAACAATTGCTTGTGTGACACCTTTAAGGAACCAAAATTTCCTAACTTAATAAATAAATTTCTAAAATTGGTAAACCTTATTTCCAATTGATTCTATTGTTGTTATTTTTCTGTTTTCCTCATCCATGCATCATACTAATCCACTTTCACCTGTTGATTAGTTGAAAAACAAATATTCCAACCTTATTTGATGGGCTTTTCATATGCAACCCCAAATTGCATGTGGGTCCATTTAATCATGTTGTTACCATGTCAACTAGTTTATTTTGATGCGTCAATTAAATTGTCATGCATCATCCCATGATTGTGCATTATGCCATGTTATTGATTGTTTGTTCTCTGCGTTGTTTGTTTGCTTCTTCTCGAATAGACGACGACGTTGAGACAGACGATACTTACGACACCCCTTCTGAGGATCTAGCTCAGTACCAGGCTGCTGAGTTTGCAGGCAAGTTATCACTCACATGAACCATTGTGTTCCTTTCAACATTGGTTACCGATACTTTCCGTTGTCTATTTCTGCTAGCCCTATGAATAGTTGTTTCTGTTATGAACCTATCACATGTTACCCTTTAACCCTGATATCACTAGTGGAAACAGGGCCTTTTGTCCCGGGTCGTAAGAGCCAGTTGTCCCGGTTGTGCAACCGGGATGGGCTGGCCGGGACAAATGGCCCTCCCCCATTGGTCCCGGTTGTGCCAGGACCCGGGATGGTAAGGATAGGCCACGTGGCGAACCTGGGCCAGGGAGTTCGTCCCGGTTCGTTCAAGGGACCGGGATGGATACTTTTTTGAAAAAAATATTTATAATCGTCAATTTTCGCGTCCAGGCCCACGTCTTTTGGGCTCCTGTCTCCCAATCCCGAGCCGGCCTCCCCTTCCCCAACCGCATCCAGGCCCACGTTTTTTATTAAGCCCACTGGCCACATTTTTTTTGTCAAAAGGGCCCACTGGCCCGCGTCTTTTATTATGGTCAGTCAACGGTTCGAAGGGGCCACTGGCCAGCGGCCTGGTGGCTGGCTCGCCTGGTCCCTTAAATTAAGACCACAGGACGGTCAAAGGCCACTGTTGCCTCGTCTTCCCGCCCCGCCTCGGCTTCCCGCGCCCCCACTTCCCCACGCGCGCGTGCCACAGCTGCAACCGCCGCCACGCCTCGGCTCCCGCCCGCATTCATGGCCGCCTGCAACCGCCGCCACGTTCAGGCCGCCGGTTGGCATGCCAGACCCTCCCGGGTCCTTTTTAAAGGGCCCCCGCCGCCCGTACAACCCATCCACCCCGGCCGCGCCCAAGGCAGAGCAACCATAGCCACCATGTCCCGCTGGTTCGGCAGCGGCTCCGGCAAGCGCCCCAGGAACGACCACGAAGGCTCCTCGAGCGGCGCCGGCCGCGTCCCACCCCCGCCGGCGGAGGCCTTCGGCTACGGACCTGGAGGTGTCCGCCTCGGCGGGACGCCGCGCGTCCCCGCGCCACCTCCGGCGGCACGCCCGCCGCCCCGCGCCGCGCCCAAGGGCAAGAGGTTCCGCCGGTACGTCCGGGGGGATGAGGCCGAGTGGCACTGGAACAACGCCACGCCGGTGTTCTATGCTGACGTCCACCTCCCGGACGGCTGGCACCTGAACCCCCAGCGGACCCCTGTGCCGCCGGTCCCGACCGGCGAGGCGCTGCTCGAGGAGATCGACCGCCGGCGCGAGCTCCTGCCGGCCCCCGTCCGCAGGGAGCGCGCGTACGCGCGCAGCTCCCCCTACTGGGCCGCCTGGCTCGAGCAGAAGCACGAGCAGCGCCGGCGCTCCTTCATCCCCGCCCCCACGAGGCGGACGTGGCGGACTACCCCGCGCCACCGCGCGGCCGGGAGAGGGAGCTGTGGCTCCTCGAGGACATCCCGGAGGACTTCTCCGGGGAGGAGGACCCCGAGCTCCGGGCTGCCATGGAGGAGGCCTGCGAGGCCTCCCGCCGCTCCCTCCGGGAAGACGAGATCAAGCGGTGGGAGCGGGTCGTGGCCGCCGCCGCCGCCGCCGCCGCCGCCATGCCGCCGCCGCCGCCCCCTACCGAGCCTACCCCCTGGTGGCAGCAGATGTACGCCGACTGGGAGGCGTCCGAGGACCACCCGCCGCCGCAGCCGCTCCCCCCAGGCCTGGAGTACGACATGTCCTGGGTCTGGACCGGCGGCGCTTGGGCGCCGCAGCAGGAGGAGCTGCCCCCACCGCCACCGCTGCCCCCGCCACCGCCGTACGCGCCTCCGATGCCCCCGATGCCTCCGCCCCCGGCCCAGCCGCCTGCCCACCTGTGGCAGCCACCCCCCTACCAAGAAATCTCCTCCGACGAGGAGGACGAGTAGATCGGCGCCGGTGCGCCCCCTAGACTAAGCTACCCCCCCTAGACTAAGCAACCCCCCAAGAAAACGGCCGGCCGCCTGTGGCCGCGCCGCCCCCTATCTATGTAAGCAAGGCCACTGGCCTTTTTTAATATAAGTTGTGTGCCCTAGTCTACCGTGTCCCTAGCCCATCCCCGCCGGCGGTCCGCCGGCGGGATCTGACTACTCGTTCCTGCCGCCGGGGCAGGGCTTCGCCAAGCCATGTCCACTGTCCTGGGGTGTTCGTTCGGCCTGGAGAGAGGGCCGCGATTTTTATACACCTGGGCCTCTGGTCCCGGCCCGTGCCACCAACCGGGACTAGAGCCCCTTTGGTCCCGGTTGGTACCACGGGCCGGGACCAAAAACATATTTCGAATTTTGGGGGTGGCACCCTGCGCGCCCAAAAGTTTTTAGCGCCAAAGTTTGAAAATTATTAAGTTTGCACATTAACAACTTCTATATACTTTCGAATTTGACAAAAATTTCAACATGAAAAACACTAGAATTTGCATAACTAATTTAAATCCATTTTTCGTTTAACTAAATAATTTTTCTAACTACTGAAACTATTAATTATTTTACCATTTGTACATAATTTGAATATAAAAATGTTACAATTTTTGTTTTCTCTCGTGATCTTCCGAGTTAGTCCAGAGCATACAAGGCATCCCGGGTGATTTATATAAAGTTCGACAAAGCGAGTTGTACCTTATTGACACGATGAATTTGAGATCTTCGTCTCCCTTTATCCCGACCCCCGCTTGAAAACATAGTAACTTCCATGTACGCGGCAAGCCTCAGCGGGATCATCAGACTTAAAGCAGAGACGGGCGGTCGGGCGGGGGAGACCGCGCCGTTGCTGTCGCGCTTTCCTCTCCTCTGCTCGTCCGCCGTCTCCGTCGTGCTCCCCTCCGCCTTCAACATTTGGGATCTTCGTTGTTCAGTTAGACGTTTCTCCTCCAAAAATTTATCATATCTGTTAAAGAAGTACCGAAGCTCTATTTCTGTTTTAAGGATATCTGTCAGGATGGTATCTCTGCTATCACTTCGAAGTGTGACTGCAATATTTGCGCAGAATATATGACACCCATAAGGCAAAACCCATTTTTCTCTATCCTCATACAATCTACTTAGCCACTCGTTATCCTTCAGATTGTACTTCGCAAAGACCTACTAAAATCATGAGCGAAAGTTTCCGAACAGTGCAATATATCCCTTAATACTTTCGTTGCATTTTGATATATATCCGAGCGGTGGACAGTCCCTGGCCAAGCAGAAGCAACTGCATCCCCTATCGATGTAAAGCAGTCAGTCAAAACAGTTTTCGGCTGTTTATGCTGGTTAACTCCAATGTATAACAATAGAGGCCTGCCATAATCACTTGTTCTATACCGTGTGTCAACACATACTACATCTCCAAAGTAGTTATAATCCTGCAATATCTGTCAGGATTGTATCTGTACTATCACTTCGAAGTGTTCCTGCAATATCTGCCTACAGTTATCTCATACTCGGATATGGGTCATAGTTGTCAGCTTTTTACCGGTCAATACAAAATACTGATCAAACAGAACTATATGATCATGTATTCCACGCTTATTATTACACATCACCAACAGACGGAGGAGAGAGAAACAGAAAAGTGGGTGGGTGTGCTGCTGGTTGGAATAATAATGAAGTCAGGCTAGTCATAATTGTCAAGCACTCAATGCTTGCCAGCTTTTGACCGATCAATACAAATTATTGGTCAAACTTGCACCTACTCCATTCATAATCACAGAATATGTATAAATATCATTTTGGCTAACAAAATCTCGTTCATACTGCGTTATAAGAACTATGATCATGTATTCCACGTTTATTATTACACATCACCAACAACATCCCTATCTAGTCTTCTGAATTTTCTTCGTGTCCCTTGCTTATGATCGCTTCGGCCGTAACCATGGAGCATCTTCATTATTTAACGGGATGGTGGGGTTAGCTTTCACTGTGAAGGGTGGAATTTCAACAAACTTATTATAATCTTCTGACATGTCTGTCGTGTCCTCAATTCCCACGATGTTTCTTTTCCCTGAGAGAACTATGTGACGCTTCGGCTCATCGTATGATGAATTTGTTTCCTTATTTTTTCTTTTCTTCGGTCTGGAAGACATGTCCTTCACATAGAAGACCTGAGCCACATCATTGGCTAGGACGAATGGTTCGTCATTGTAACCAATATTGTTGAGATCCACTGTTGTCATTCCATAAAGCGGGTCTACCTTTACCCCTTCTCCATTCAGGTTGACCCATTTGCACTTGAACAAAGGGACCTTAAAAGAAGGTCCATAGTCAAGTTCCCATATCTCCTCTATGTAACCATAGTATGTGTCATTTTTTCCATTCTCGTTTGTTGTATCAAAGCGGACACCACTGTTTTGGTTGGTGCTCTTCTTATCTTGGGAGCTCGTGTAAAATGTATTCCCATTTATCTCGTACCCTTGAAAACTCCCAATAGTCGAAGATGGTGACCCTGCCAACATGTATAGCTGATCTTCAACAGTGGTGTCATTTATAAGACGTGTTTGCAACCAACTTCCGAAAGTCTCCATGTGTTCGCGTTTAATCCATGAGTCATCTTTCCCCGGGTTTGCAGACCGTACACTATTCTTGTGTTTCTCGAGATACGTAGCCATGAACATAGAATTTTGTAGAACTATGTAGTGTGCTTTGGTCAAAGAATGCCCATCCCTAGGTATCATTGTTTTCTTTCCCAGCGTTCCTTTTCCCCTCAGTCTCCCCTCATGCCGCGATTCAGGAACACCAATTGTCTTAAGGTCAGGAATAAAGTCAACACAGAACCCAATGACCTCCTCTGTTCCATAGCCCTTCGAGATGCTTCCTTCTGGCCTAGCACGGTTATGAACATATTTCTTCAAGACTCCCATGAACCTCTCAAAGGGGAACATATTGTGTAGAAATACCGGACCAAGAATATGAATCTCTTCACATAGGTGAACCAGGAGATGAGTCATAATGTTGAAGAAGGATGGTGGGAACACCAACTCAAAACTAACAAGACACTAGACCACATCCCTCTGTAATCTTGTCAGACTTTCTGGATCGATTACCTTCTGAGATATTGCGTTCATGAATGCACATAGCTTCACAATGGGTACTCGAACATTTTCCGGTAGAAGCCCCCTCAATGCAATCGGAAGCAACTGCGTCATAATCACGTGGCAGTCATGAGACTTCAGGTTTTGGAATTTTTTCTCTGCCATGTTTATTATCCCCTTTATATTCGACGAGAAGCCAGACGGAACCTTGATACTGTAAAGGACTTCAAAGAATATTTCCTTCTCTGCTTTAGTAAGAGCGTAGCTGCTTAAGTAATGACGCCTATCTGTGTGCTTGTTGCTTGGGTCTTTCATACGTTGCTGGTCCTCCCGTGCTTCTGGCGTATCTTTGGACTTCCCATACACGCCCAGGAAGATAGCAGATTGACACAAAGATTCTTTGTCACGTGCATCACGTCGATCGAAGACCGGACCTCTAAAACTTTCCAATAGGGTAGCTCCCAAAATATAGATTTCTTCTTCCACATGGGTGCGCGCTTATCAGGGCCGTACGGAACTGGTTGGCTGCCAGCAGCCTTACCAAAGATTACTTCTAGGTCCTTGACCATATCGAATATATCATTACCACTACGCAGCTCAGGCTTCTTCCGGTTATCTGCCTCACCTCTGAAATGCTTCCCTCCTTTCTTTCTTACGGGATGCTTGATCGGAAGAAATCTACGATGCCCCAGGTATACAACCTTTTTACATTTATCCAAAAAAACACTGTCAGTATTATCTAAACAGTGTGTGCATGCATTGTATCCCTTGTTTGTATGTCCGGAAATGTTACTAAGAGCAGGCCAATCATTGATGGTTACGAAAAGCAACGCCCGTAGGTCAAATGGCTTTTGTTCATTCTCATCCCACACACGTACACCTGGTTTGCCCCACAATTGTAAGAGTTCTTCCACTAATGGCCTTAGATACACATCAATGTCGTTGCCAGGTTGCCTCGGGCCTTGGATGAGAACTGGCATCATAATGAACTTGCGCTTCATGCACAACCAAGGAGGAAGGTTGTACATACATAGAGTTACAGGCCAAGTGCTATGACTGGAGCTCTGCTCCCCAAAAGGATTAAAGCCATCTGTACTTAGGCCAAACCATAAGTTTCTCGCCTCTCCTGCAAAGTCTGGAAAGTCTCTCTCGATCTTTCTCCACTGCGATCCATCGGCGGGGTGCCTCAACTTTCCGTCTTTCTTACGGTCTTATTTGTGCCATCGCAACAACCTAGCATGCTCTTTGTTTCTAAACAGACGTTTCAGCCGTGGTATTATAGGAGCATACCACATCACCTTAGCAGGAACCCTCTTACGGGGGGGCTCGCCGTCAACATCACCAGGGTCATCTGCTCTGATCTTATACCGCAGTGCAGTGCATATCGGACATTCATCCAAATTCTCGTACTTCTCACCGCGGAAGAGGATGCAGTCATTAATGCATGCATGTATCTTCTGCATATCTAATCCTAGAGGGCAGAGAGCTTTCTTTGCTTCGTACGTACTCTCAGGCAATTCGTTATCCTTTGGAAGTTTTGGCTTCATTAGTTGAAGTAAACTCTCAAATGCCTTGTCAGTCAGACCGTTCTGTGCCTTCCATTTCAGCAACTCCAGTGTGGTACCGAGCTTTGTGCTACCATCTTCGCAATTTGGGTACAACAATTTTTTGTGATCCTGTAACATGTTGTCCAGCTTCAACCTCTCCAATTTATTTTCACAGTCTTCCCTTGCATCAGCAATAACTCGGCCAAGATCATCATCGGGCTCTTCTGATGCCTGTTCTTGATCACCTCCTTCTTCTGCATTCTCTTCCATTGCAGTATCGTCGTATTCAGGGAACAAAGGATCTTCTTCTTCTTCTTCATCGTCTTCCATCACAACCCCTCTTTCTCCATGCTTGGTCCAGCAATTATAGCTGGGCATGAAACCTCTCCGAAGTAGATGGCCGTGAAGGATTCTTTCGGAAGAATGTTCTCTGACGTTCCGACAATCAACACATGGGCAACACATGAAGCCATTATCTTTGTTCGCCTGAGCTACAACAAGAAATGCATTCAGGCCTGCCATATACTCGGAAGTGCGTCGGTCACCGTACATCCATCGCTGTCGTGCATCCATCTGCATCATATAATTAAGTTCATCAAAATACATTACAATAACATATTAATACAGAGATGACCACAGTACATCGACAAATAATATTTTTTTATGTATCAGTTACAGATGAAAAAGATAATTTGTTAACCTCGGTCGAAGATACCATTTTCAGTGAGCTTGTGTGCGTCTCGGGAATTTCGTCGAACACCTCGTGTGCATAGTAAAAAAAAACACACTAACACCACACTCTCTCACACCTCCAAGCAAAAAAAAAGATGGAAGGAGGGGGGCTGAGGCAGTATATATATAGGGGAAGGGGGCATTGGTCCCGGTTCGTGGACTGAACCGGGACAATAGGTCATGCGCGTGCCACGTGGCCTGTGGCTAGGCATTGGTCCCGGTCCGTGGCAAGAGCCGGGACCGATATGCCCCCCACGAACCGGGACCAATGCGCCCAGGCGATTCCTGTTGCCCCGGGCGCACGAACCGGGACCAATGCAGGGCATTTGTCCCGGATTTGGTTGCAACCGGGACAGCTGCCCCCCGGCCCCCTGGACGAGAGGGGTTGTTTCCACTAGTGTATTGCCTCACCTCCACACCTATAACCCCTTTGCTTGTTGCCCGTGTCTTACTAGCATGCTAGGGTTGTTTCTGCTCGAGTCTGTTACCCGTTACTTTCTGTTATTATATTTCTATTATGTTCTGGGGCTCGATGTTAAACAACAACATGTTAATATTGAGGTAATAATAATTTGCTGATAAGGCACCGGCAGGAGGCCCGGCGTGGTTTTGAGGCCTGCTAGTGTCGACCCTAATAGGAAAAGGGTCTTGTCTACTGATCCATGATGAGCGCACTATCCGCGTGTGGGAAGCGTGTATGGGCGCCCCCCTCAATTTGATTCGATTCGCATCTCGTCCAAATCGCCACACTTAGTTCGGGCTTTCCATTTGATGCACGCATATGCAGGTACGAACCCGAGGCCAGGGTGGAACTTTTGTAGTCGGCATTTAGGGCGGCGTGGTCTTCCAGTGCTATGAGGGTCCCCTTTTCTTCGTGGGGCTCGATTAGCCGCGCACGCACAGCACGTGGTGCTTTGGGCTTGATGCGAAGAAGAGTTGAGTTGTGTTGAGTGCCCCGCTTGTTGGAAGGGCCCTTCCATCTGGCGGGTTATTCTTACGTGTACGGCTAAATTGGTGCACCCCTGCAGGGATAAATCTTCTCGAGAAGCCGTGTTTTCCGCGGTTATGGTTAACTTGGTGAAAGTACTGGCTAACAAGTACTCAGAACAACTTACACCTAACTAATGATAACCTGACTAGTGATAGGCTTATTGACACAACAATTTGAACCATCATTAATCCAACTGTGTGAGTTTATCCTCAGATTGCTTCTTTGGATAAGGGGCGAGATCCAGGATGGGTTTGTTTGGTGGTTAGTTATAGTTGGTTACGATACGCTATCTTATCCCCTTTCTGTTAGCCGGAAGTTGTATCATGTTTCTGTAGTTGGTTAGTGCAGCCAGTTGCAGCATCTTTTATATCCCCTTTTCTTCCGTTGAACCCAAGGCATCTGTGCTTGGTGTTGACGGGTTACACTTTGGTGAACTGTGAGTCTTGCTTGCCAGTACGTTTATGTACTGACCCCTTTGGGGCTGTGGTTTCCGCAGACTACGCTTACGAGGATCCCCGTGACGGCTACTACGTGGAGTTTGACGAGGCTGCTGACGAGTAGATAGTGGACCCGGGCAGGATCCGAGACATCGTGGATGGGCTCCGTCTTTTCGTTTCCGGCTTCTTAAGCCTATTTGGATTTGTCTGTACTCAGACCCTTTGAATGCTTCCGCTGAGATGTAATGATGTTATGTTGGGACATGTGTCCTCTGGATGATTGTATTTGCTATCTCTGCTCTAGTGAGAGCTATTTGCAACTTATTTCCATCTTTTGTGTCCTAGAGATATGTTGTGTTATCATTCTGTTAAACGCCGTTGACGTACCATGTGTGTATGGTATGAAGTACGTCAATGGTAGTGTCCTGATTTCTATGGGATGGTTTACGTAGACGATGAACAGTAGGGGTTGGTTGTCACACATACGTGTGTTGGCCTACTCGTAAGAGATGCGGGTGCCGGTAAGCCCCGTAATCCAATCAACTACTGTTCAACGGAACTGCGAGTATCCTCTAGAAGTCCGGGTGCGACAAATGGTATCAGAGCCTGTCTGCCTGTAGGAGCCCTTTTACTGGTCGCAGTTGAGTCTAGAAACTATTTTGTAGCTATATAGGAAAAATGAAACGTGAGAGTAGGAATTCTGCCATTTTATTTCTTTCCCCACCTACCCTCCCTTTTCTGGTAAGGAAGTGCAACGTTGTTTTCTCTTCTCACCTAAACTTTCAAGTTAGGTTTTCACGAATCCTGGTTTCTCTGGGATGGTTATATCTACTAGACCATAGGAATGGAGGTGGTTGTGACATGATTTATCATGTTGCCTACTCACGATTGAGAACGGAGGCGTGTAAGCCCCGGAAGCAAATCCTCTATTCCTTAAGCAGTAGATATTGATCCTTTAGAAGCCCGGATGGGTTTTCCGTAGTACCTCAGGAGTTTTGGTCTCGTGTTTCCCGATGTTGCTTCAATATCCTGTTCTTCTCGACATCCTTTTCGTCCGTTGAAACCTTGTTGTTGCTTTCCACTTCAGTTCTTCTACCGGCGTCTAATCAAAACTTCCCCGATCATCTGCAGATGGATCTCAGGTTCTACCCGCAGGTGGTTCGGATGACTCGTTGTGAGAGCACCGCCGGTTATCCGGAGATGCTGAGGGACATGGTCACTTATCTGGGGTTCCGTTGGGCACCAGAGTACCAGGTCTACGAGCAGCAACGAGAGTTTGACCAGACCTACTACCAGGCTATCGTCTACATTCTGTCAGATGATGGCATGAGCGTCGTCCACCGCTACGAGGCAGTAGGTTCCACAGTGGATATGGCTGTGCAGCAGGCAGCTTATGTGAGTCTCACCGTCCTTCGTGCTGACTACTGGGGATTTGACGATTCTATCTATCGCCACATCCCCCGTGGTTACATCACTTCGGAGGGAGCTCACTTCACTCTCTACGACAACTTGGATGTCTACGAGCATGATAACACCAGGCTGCCCACCACCGCTCAGTTTGTGAGGCACAGTGACGCAGTTGCCAGCACACTATCTCAGGAGTTGGCTTCCGTCAGAGAGCAGCTCTACCTTGCTTTGACTCGTCTGGCGACTTACACCACCGACTTTGTTGGAGATGAGCGCTTTGCACGTTTCGATCAGCCAGTTGGTCGTCGTCTGCCAGATGCTGGAGGTTACGAGCCGATCAGAGGTCCACTCCTCAACCTCGGTGCTGGTTACACTGGGATTCCACGCTTTGGAGCACAGGGAGTCGACGCTATGTACTTCACCACACCTAGAGTCGCTCTCAGACCACGTCAGATCTATGTGGATCGTCGTTCTACCTACTTTCGTGGGCGTGCTCCTCACCGTACCCCTCGTCGTACTACTCACCGCCGTCCTGCGTGATGAGCATGGGAGTACCGATGTATCCATTCTTAGCTATGTTTAGTTATCCTTTGGCTTTCGAACCATTTATGGTGTGTTGGATATTCTGATGTATTTGAACATGTGATGATGTACCTGTTGGTTATCTATTCATGCGTCGGAATAATCGCTTTCGGTTACCAAGTCTATCCTTTTCTGTTGTTGTGCTAAAATGCATTCCATTCAGGATGCCGCCAACAAGGAACAACCCGCCTGAGCCACCGCCAATCCCGGAGCTGTTGACTCAGATGACTCAGGTCGTGACGCAGATGGCCCAGTTCCAGGCTAATCAGCACAACAACCAGAACGCTCCACGAGTCAGTATCAAGGAGTTTCTGAGTCTGGGCCCGAGAGCTTTCGTGGCAACACACGAGCCTCTGGATGCTGATGACTGGATCCATGAGATGGCCAAGGCTCTGTACATTGCTCACGTTGCTGAGGAAGATAAGGTCAAGTATGCCTCCTACCTACTGAAGGGTCAGGCATCTACTTGGTGGGAGAACTACCAGACCATGAGAGCTGGCTACCCAATCACCTGGGGCTGTTTCAAGGAAGCTTTCCTGAAGCACCACATTCCAGATGGTCTCATGGAAAGGATGCGTGAAGAGTTTTGCTCTCTCAAGCAGGGCAAGCTGGATGTCATTGGCTATCAGAGTGAGTTCAATCGCCTCGCTCGTTACGCTGGTGATGAGGTGTCCACTGAGGCTAAGAAGATGGCAAGGTTCCGCAGAGGGTTTAACCCGGAACTCAAGTATGCCCTCACCAACATCAAGGCCAAAGACTTCGAGGAGCTCGTTAACACCGCGCTCAATGAAGAAAATGGGCGCAAGGCGTTCGAGGAGTCTCGAAAGCACTCGCGTGAGGGTGGTTCCTCCTCCAACATGACCACCCCACCGCAGAAGCGCCGCATCTCGGTGCCAAATGCTGCTGTCACTAGGGCTCCATATGCCCAAGCTTCTCCAGGCTTTGCTCCCCGCCCACCCAACCCAGCTCACATGCATGGTCAGAGGTTTTCAATGGGGCAGCCAAGGCCAGATACTCCTCGTGTCGTCACTTGCTACAAATGCAAGCAGACGGGGCACTACGCTGACAAGTGCACTCAGAGGCAGCTACCTCCAGCACCACCTCGTCCCAACACAAACCAGGCAATGGTGCGTGCTCCCCCGGCTAAAGCCTTCAACTCCAACAACAGGCCTGTCGGGAGGACCGCAAGGGTGAATCATGTCAAGGTCGACAAAGCTGAGGAAGCTGCTGACGTCGTTCTCGGTACATTCCCCGTAAACTCTAACCCAGCTAAAGTGTTGTTTGATACCGGAGCATCGCATTCCTTCGTGTCAAAGATCTTTGCGACAGCAGTTAAGCTACCTTTTGTTGGTTTGGGATCCCCGCTAGTAGTAAACTCCCCTGGAGCAACTATGCAAACTTCCAAGATCAGTCATGAGAATCAGATTCTAATTGGAGGTCACATATTCCTTGCTTCTCTCATTCTGCTTGGCAATTCTGACATTGATGTCATTCTTGGCATGGATTGGTTGAAGGCCAATAAAGCTACGATTGATTGTGCTCAGAAGTCAATAACTCTGTTCCACCCTTCTGGCCAGATAGTCTATTCTCTAAATGAATCAAGTTCTGTTCAGCTTTACACCCTCGATGCTAAACCTCTACCTCTACTTGAAAATGTTCCGGTGGTTTGTGAATTCCCTGACGTCTTTCCAGAAGAGTTGCCAGGGATGCCTCCGGACAGAGCAGTTGAGTTCGTGATCGAGCTTGAACAAGGTACTGCTCCAATCTCTAAGCATCCATACAAGATAGCTCCTCCTGAACTGAAATTGTTGAAGGAGCAAATCGATATGTACATGGAGAAAGGTTACATTCAACATAGTTCCTCCGCTTGGGGTTGCCCAACTCTGTTCGTTGCAAAGAAGGATCAAACAAAGAGACTCGTTGTTGACTATCGTCCTCTTAACGAGAAAACTATCAAAAACAAGTATCCAATTCCTCGTATCGATGATCTTTTTGATCAACTTGCTGGAGCCTCAATATTCTCAAAGTTGGACTTGAGGATGGGTTACCATCAAATAAAGATCAGAAAGTAAGATATTCCAAAAACAGCTTTCACCACTCGCTACGGTCTATATGAATACACCGTCATGTCCTTTGGTCTCACCAATGCACCAGCGACGTTCTCTAGACTCATGAATTCTGTCTTCCATGAATACCTCGACAAGTTCGTTGTGGTATATCTTGATGACATTCTGGTCTACTTCAAATCTGAGGAAGAGCATGGAGAACATCTTCGTCTCACTCTCATGAAACTTCGCGAGCATCGTCTATATGCCAAATTCTCCAAATGTGAGTTCTGGATTCCAGAAGTTGCTTACCTTGGTCATGTCATCTCTGCCAAGGGCATAGCCATTGATCCAGAAAAGGTTAAAGCAATTGTTGATTGGAAACCTCCTAAGACGGTGAAGCAAGTAAGAAGTTTTCTTGGCTTGGCTAGCTATTGCCGTCGTTTCTCCAAAACTTTTCCAAGATTGCCAAACCTCTCACTGATCTCACAAAGAAGGACAAGAAGTTCGTTTGGTCTCCACAATGTGATGAAAGTTTCAATCTCCTGAAGACTAAACTCACTTCTACACCAGTTCTGGTTGGCCCAGATACTACCAAACCTTTCTAGATATTCTGTGATGCATCTCTCCAAGGTCTAGGTGCAGTTCTTATGCAAGAACGTCAAGTTGTGGCTTATGCTTCACGTCAGTTGAATGCACATGAACTCAATTATCCCACACATGACCTAGAACTTGCAGCAGTTGTGTTTGCCCTCAAGAAATGGAGGAAATACTTGTTGGGTAATCGCACTGAAATCTTTTCCGATCATAAGAGTCTGAAATACATCTTCACTCAACCAGATCTAAACCTCAGGCAAAGGAGATGGATTGAAAAGATTAAAGACTTTGATCTCACCATTTCTTACACTCCAGGCAAGGCTAATGTTATGGCCGATGCTCTCAGTCGCAAGTCGTATTGCAATAATCTCATGATCATGGAAAGCCAACCTCCACTTCATGAAGAATTCCAGAAGCTGAACCTTGGTCTTGTTCCTCAAGGTTATCTTGCTAGCTTGACAGCCAGTCCAACTCTCAAAGACAAGATTCGTTCTGAACAACTTCGTGATGCTGAAATCAAGAAGATGGTAGAACACATCAAAGAAGGCAAGGAGAAATTTAAGTCCTTCTCAATTGATGACAAGGGAACCGTGTTCTTCGAAGGACGCATTGCAGTTCCTCAAGTTCAAAGTCACAAAGATGTTATTCTCAAGGAGGCTCATGAAACTCCTCTCTCCATACACCCTGGAAGTACAAAGATGTACCAGGATCTCAAGACGCTGTATTGGTGGCCTGGCATGAAACGTGAAATTGCTCAATACGTTTCTGAATGCGACGTTTGTCAATGTGTTAAGGCAGTCCATCAGAAAACATCCGGTCTACTCCAACCTCTGAAAATCCCTGAGTGGAAGTGGGACATGATTGAAATGGACTTCGTCACTGGTTTCCCAAAGTCCAAGAAGGGCAACGATGCAATCTTCGTTGTTATTGATCGTCTCACTAAAGTAGCTCACTTCTTTGCTATCAAAGAAACAATCTCAGCTAGCCAGTTAGCAGAACTCTACACAGCAAAGATTGTTCCTCTTCATGGTGTTCCATTGGAAATAAGCTCAGACCGTGGAAGCATATTCACTTCTCATTTCTGGAAAAGCTTTCAAGAAGCATTGGGCACCAAACTTCTGTTCAGCACAGCCTATCACCCTCAGTCTCAGGGGCAAGTCGAAAGAGTCAATCAGATTCTCGAGGATATGCTCAGAGCATGTGGTCTCTCCTTTGGCATGAAATGGGAGGATTGCCTTCCATATGCTGAATTCTCCTACAACAACAGCTTCCAGGCAAGCCTAGGCATGGCACCATTTGAAGCACTCGATGGCCGCAGATGCAGGAGTCCAATCAATTGGTCTGGAGCTGGTGAACGTTCACTCTTAGGCCCTGACATTGTTAAGGAAGCCGAGGAGAAAGTTCGTATCATTCGTGACAATCTCAAGATTGCTCAGTCTCGTCAGAAAAGCTACTATGACAGCAAGCACAGGGATATGATCTATGCACCTGGTGACAAAGCATATCTCCGTGTAACTCCCCTCAGAGGCACTCATCGTTTCGGTGTGAAAGGAAAGCTTGCACCAAGATACATTGGTCCTTTCAACATTCTCTCAAGGCGTGCAGAAAATGCTTATCGTCTTGAAATTCCAGAAAAACTATCCAAGGTGCACGATGTGTTTCACGTGTCACAGCTCAAGAGGTGTTTCAAAGATCCAGATCGTGCAGTTGATCATGGTTCCATTGAACTGCAAGATGATCTATCTTATGAGGAGCACCCTGTTCGTATTCTCGATGAGACCGAACGTAAGACTCGCAACAAGAGCACAAAGTTCTTGAAAGTGCAATGGTCGCATCATTCCGATAAAGAGGCAACGTGGGAGACCGAAGAGGATCTTCGCAAGAAGTATCCGGACCTTTTCTCTTCTCAGTAGGAATCTCGGGGCGCGATTCCTTCAAGGGGGGCGTTTTGTAACATCCCAAGTATGAAAACTTCCATTTAGAATGTTTGATTCTTGTTTAATTAAAGTCTTGCATCATGTCATCATACTCATTGAATTGTTTGCATTTGTTTTGCTTTGTTTCCTTTTGTTTGCATCTGTTTTCCTTTGTTTTCACAATTGAATTTCAATCAATATTCAAACATTTATTTCATACTTGTTATGTTACAACTTTCCAAATAAAAGGTTCAAATAAAAACAACCAATTGTTTCCATTTTAATTCCTAAGGTTCAACTATTAAAAATGGTGGCTTTAATCAATCACTTAATTCAAATGATTATTCAAATTCAAATATTTTTTTTTCCAAACAGCAACCTTTTGGAATTAATGATAATTACACAACAATAATATTCATTTGCTTCCAATTAAAACTATATGATCACCCCATTTAAATTTTGTTTGCAATTATCACTTAATCTCCAAAATCATTTAAATTGGTATCAAATTTCAAACAACACCCAATTTGAAAGTTATGAAATTACCAAAACATTCTAATATTTTGTTTCCATTTATTTTTAAACTAAGGGTTCATGCCATTTAAATCTTGTTTCAAATAATTCACTTAATAATAAAATTCATCCAAATTTAAATCAAATTGCAAACACCAAGTTAATTTTGAACTTTTTGAAAACAGAAATTGGCAAGTGTTTGATGATGACCTAATTAACTCACCCAAATTTTTCTAAATTTTTCCTAGCCCTAACACTTATCTATTTCTTCCATTTTCCAATTCTGCAAAAAAAAAAACAGAACAAAAAAATTTTAAAAAAAAAACGCGCGCGAGGGGAGCAGCACGCACGGCCCGGCCCTTTTCCTTACCCGCACAGCCCGGTACCGTTTTGATCGCCCCCTCCTTCTTCTATTTGTACGGCGCGGCATCCGCCGGTGCCACGTCGCCGCCGTTGCGCTCCGACGGCCACAGTGCGCCCCGCAGGCCTATAAAACCCTACCCCCGAGCCCTGCTAGCCCTAGACCACCTAGGCTACCTCCTCCCTCGAGCTCCGCCGCCGTTCTCCCCCTCGCTGCAACCACCCACCTCTCTGTACCTCGCCGGAGAGCCACACGTCTGAATCCTCCATGGCCGCCGCCGTTGCAGCCCTCCTCCTCCCTGGCTGACAGCGGGAATCGCACCGCCGTGCTTCCCTCTCCCTCGACGACACTTCCACGAGCCCGGAGCAAGCTGGGATCGCCGCCGCCGTCCTCGACATCGCCGCCGGCCGTCTGCCTCGCCCCTCTGCTTCCTCTTCAGCCGCGGTGAGCACGGAGTCCACCTCCCTCTCTCCCTTCCCTCTCGTGCACGCACACACTCGCACCGCATCCGTGCACGCACACGAGCAGCACGGCTACCGCAGCACGCATCAGCTCGCCGCCAGCCACCGCACCGTCTCCGTCAGGTTCAGAAAACAGTCTCGTTTTTCGTCAGTTCAGATAACAAGCACGAGCTACACCTTAACCTGTTCGCGCGTGGTATACTGACAAGATCCATTCGCCACCCCGGTGGCAACGCCACAGCGCGCGCACGGGAGAGGCCAGGGTTCGAGTCCCCCCTCCCGCACGGGAAAATCCCACCTTTTTGCGCGGTGCGCTGACAGGGTGGCCCCCCCTGTCAGCCACCAGTGCTGCCACGCAAGCCCACGTTGGCCACCCTGGCCCCTTGGCCCACTGGCAGTGACCCTGGCTAGGTCACTGCACGGTGCAGCACGTTTCTGTCTAGTTTTTTTTAAAATCTAAATCCTTTTACAATTACAGTTTGGTCCTTAAAATGAAAATGCAAATAACTTTCATTTTATAAATCCAAATAATAAAAGTAAAATATGTACACTGCCCCAAATTTAATTATCTATCTATCTATAGCAATTGTTTTCTGTTTTGAATAATCCAAATGCATCCAAATTTCAAATTCAAACACTTCATTTGAAATTTGATAAAATCCATAACTAATTCATACTTAATCCAAATAATGCAAATAAAATATGTTTTCCATGCTATTTCAAACCAACTTTTCAAATATAAATTTTGTTTCATGTTTTGAATAATTAAAATTGCTTAAATAATTTAACCCTTGTTTAAATCATTTAAATTTGCTAAATTCATAACTTGCTCAAATTAAATTATTTTTGAACATGTAAAATATGTTTTCAAACTAGAAAAGTATAAACTTTTCAAATATGAATTTGAATTTATGTTTTGAACAAATAAAATTCAAATAATATTCATGCTTGTTTTAAATTCATTTAAAACTTGTTTAATCTTGTTTAATTCATAATAAATTCATCCTAATCCCTTTTTCAATATTTGAAACATGTAATCCACCTAAAATTGTGTGTTCTTTTCAAATATGAACTTTGTTAGCTGTTTTGCATAATTTAAATTGCTGAAAACAACAATTGCTTGTGTGACACCTTTAAGGAACCAAAATTTCCTAATTTAATAAATAAATTTCTAAAATTGGTAAACCTTATTTCCAATTGATTCTATTGTTGTTATTTTTCTGTTTTCCTC
Organism: Alopecurus myosuroides; assembly: GCA_028641055.1. NCBI lineage: Eukaryota > Viridiplantae > Streptophyta > Magnoliopsida > Poales > Poaceae > Alopecurus > Alopecurus myosuroides. The sequence continues at coordinate 503,886,203 of CM054059.1, forward strand.
ATCCATGCATCATATTAATCCACTTTCACCTGTTGATTAGTTGAAAAACAAATATTCCAACCTTATTTGATGGGCTTTTCATATGCAACCCCAAATTGCATGTGGGTCCATTTAATCATGTTGTTACCATGTCAACTAGTTTATTTTGATGCATCAATTAAATTGTCATGCATCATCCCATGATTGTGCATTATGCCGTGTTATTGATTGTTTGTTCTCTGCGTTCTTTGTTTGCTTCTTCTCGAATAGACGACGATGTTGAGACAGAAAATACTTACGACACCCCTTCTGAGGATCTAGCTCAGTACCAGGCTGCTGAGTTTGCAGGCAAGTTATCACTCACATGAACCATTGTGTTCCTTTCAACATTGGTTACCGATACTTTCCGTTGTCTATTTCTGCTAGCCCTATGAATAGTTGTTTCTGTTACGAACCTATCACATGTTACCCTTTAACCCTGATATTGCCTCACCTCCACACCTATAACCCCTTTGCTTGTTGCCCGTGTCTTACTAGCATGCTAGGGTTGTTTCTGCTCGAGTCTGTTACCCGTTACTTTCTGTTATTATATTTCTATTATGTTCTGGGGCTCCATGTTAAACAACAACCTGTTAATCTTGAGGTAATAATAATTTGCTGATAAGGCACCGGCAGGAGGCCCGGCGTGGTTTTGAGGCCTGCTAGTGTCGACCCTAATAGGAAAAGGGTCTTGTCTACTGATCCATGATGAGCGCACTATCCGCATGTGGGAAGCGTGTATGGGCGCCCCCCTCAATTTGATTCGATTCGCATCTCGTCCAAATCGCCACACTTAGTTCGGGCTTTCCATTTGATGCACGCATATGCAGGTACGAACCCGAGGCCAGGGTGGAACTTTTGTAGTCGGCATTTAGGGCGGCGTGGTCTTCCAGTGCTATGAGGGTCCCCTTTTCTTCGTGGGGCTCGATTAGCCGCGCACGCACAACACGTGGTGCTTTGGGCTTGATGCGAAGAAGAGTTGAGTTGTGTTGAGTGCCCCGCTTGGTGGAAGGGCCCTTCCATCTGGCGGGTTATTCTTACGTGTACGGCTAAATTGGTGCACCCCTGCAGGGATAAATCTTCTCGAGAAGCCGTGTTTTCCGAGGTTATGGTTAACTTGGTGAAAGTACTGGCTAACAAGTACTCAGAACAACTTACACCTAACTAATGATAACCTGACTAGTGATAGGCTTATTGACACAACAATTTGAACCATCGTTAATCCAACTGTGTGAGTTTATCCTCGGATTGCTTCTTTGGATAAGGGGCGAGATCCAGGATGGGTTTGTTTGGTGGTTAGTTATAGTTGGTTACGATACGCTATCTTATCCCCTTTCTGTTAGCCGGAAGTTGTATCATGTTTCTGTAGTTGGTTAGTGCAGCCAGTTGCAGCATCTTTTATATCCCCTTTTCTTCCGTTGAACCCAAGGCATCTGTGCTTGGTGTTGACGGGTTACACTTTGGTGAACTGTGAGTCTTTCTTGCCAGTACGTTTATGTACTGACCCCTTTGGGGCTGTGGTTTCCGCAGACTACGCTTACGAGGATCCCCGTGACGGCTACTACGTGGAGTTTGACGAGGCTGCTGACGAGTAGATAGCGGACCCGGGCAGGATCCGAGACATCGTGGATGGGCTCCGTCTTTTCGTTTCCGGCTTCTTAAGACTATTTGGATTTGTCTGTACTCAGACCCTTTGAATGCTTCCGCTGAGATGTAATGATGTTATGTTGGGACATGTGTCCTCTGGATGATTGTATTTGCTATCTCTGCTCTAGTGAGAGCTATTTGCAACTTATTTCCATCTTTTGTGTCCTAGAGATATGTTGTGTTATCATTCTGTTAAACGCCGTTGACGTACCATGTGTGTATGGTATGAAGTACGTCAATGGTAGTGTCCTGATTTCTATGGGATGGTTTACGTAGACGATGAACAGTAGGGGTTGGTTGTCACACATACGTGTGTTGGCCTACTCGTAAGAGATGCGGGTGCCGGTAAGCCCCGTAATCCAATCAACTACTGTTCAACGGAACTGCGAGTATCCTCTAGAAGTCCGGGTGCGACAATAATAAATAGACATAGCATTCAATAATCAATGGATCCCACCAAACACAACATGTAGCATTACAATAAGATGATCTCGATCATGTGAGGCAGATCACGAGATCTAAACATGAGGCATAAAGAGGAGAGGACCTGTAATCCAAGGATGAACTACTCACACATCACTCCGGAGGCGGGCATGGTGGTGTAGAGCCCTCCGGTGATGATTTTCCCTCCCGGCTGGGTGTCGGGGAGAACTCCAGAATCCTCCCAATCTCGGGTTGATGATGACGGCGGCCTCTGGTGTTTGTTGTGGAAAAGTGGTATATTTTTAGGGTTCACGCATCGGGGAGAATATATGGGCGAAAGGGCGATGGCGGTGGGCGCCCGAGGGGCCCACACCACCCCCAGGCGCGACCGGGGGGAGGCGCCGCCCTATGGTGTGGCCCCCTCCGGGCCTCTTTGGGACTCCGTGGAACCTTCAGGAATTCTAAGACTTCCGGGCTTCGAATGTTGCAATTCCGAGTATATTTCCAGAACAACTTTTCTGAAACTAAAAACGGCAGAAAACAGAAATTGGCTCTGTGACATCTTGTCAATAGGTTAGTCCCGGGAAATCGATAAAAATGACATCAAGTATAAGGATAACATGTAGCATATGGCTTGAAAACAACATGAAACATCAGAAATTAAGGATACATTTATGACGTATCAGGCGCCCGCAAGCGGGGGTCGTGGAAGTTCATCCATGCGGGGGCACCCATCCCGGAGAGGTTCCGCTACTACGCCATGGAGGAGTATGACCGGAAGATGCGCAGCGAGGGGGCTTCAACAACGGCGAAGGTGGCTTCAACGGCGGAGAAGGGAGCTCCAACGATGGCAGAGGGCGTGCTCTGATGCGCAGTTCGAACAGCGGCGCCCTCGTCATCCGCGAGCCTCCTCCGCAGGGGCATGACCCAAAGGCCTTCGCCTCCACCGTCTCGCAGGACGACTTCGTCCCCGACGAACAGGTGGACGCGATGGTCGTGCTCCTTTGCGCCGAGGTGGCGACGGAAGAGAAGCAACTCAAGCAGTTGCGCCAGGCGGACACGGATCTCCTTCAGGAGGGCCTTGCCGTGGACGCGTCACACATGGAGCGCGCGACATACTGGAAGAAGCTGGCGGAGGACGACGACAATGAGTCCATCGACATCCTCCAGAGGTCGCCGTACTGTTAGGCTTGCCGTAGTCCGTAGGTTCGCCGTAGTGCGTTGGCTCGCCGTAGTGCGTAGGCATTTCTATGTATGCAAACTTTCACGCGTAGATGTTTGTCTGTGAACATTGCGCCTATCTATGAAATTTTGAATTTCTCGGTTCCATTTAGGGTTCTGCTATGCGCCCGGACTTCATGAGCCTTTAAACTGACAAAAACGCGAACTAAAAACCAACTTTTCAGTTTTCAGTTCAGAGGTTCTGCTAGAGATGCTCTAAGTCACTTCTCCCCGCGCCACTCCTGGCCTCCTCTTCCCACTCATAGCATCTTCATGTATGGTCGCCCACCGACCGCTATCGCCAACATGTTGCACACCGACTTTGAGGCAGGTCTCGAATCACGACGGCTACTGCCGCCTAGTCTAACTAGGGTGAAGGTGTGGGGTTTTCCAACCTCGGCATCCTCATGTCGTAAGAATGTCAGCTCCATGACGACGACGTCCCCGTCCCGTCGGTGCCCAAGAGCCCGGATGCACGGTAGAAGTTCGCTCGACTCCAAGCAATGTTTTCTTCGCATGCATAACGGAACCCTAAGTATGTAATGGCGTCGGCCTAGTGGGACGCCAGCTTCGTCGATGAGCAGAAGGTCGTGTGGCAGGCCTACCAAGGCCGCGATCAGCCGAAAAAATTGGGAAATCTGGTGGAGCGATGCTTTTTTTGGGTGGGGGGGGGGGGGGTGCCCGACTAAACGTCAAATTTGAACCGGCGCCGGAAGTCCCGTTGTTGGTCCCGGACGAGGAAGTCCAGTCGCGCCGCCAGCCACGCCAGAGATCAAGCATGAGCTTGACAAATCAGAGGACACACACGTCTACATGGCCATAACGTTGCCAACGACGTCGACTCTGTCTTCAAGAAGTAGTTTAGATTTAGGCATAGTTCAAATTTAGTGTTGTACTTCAATGTCATTATATTCGTACTAGTTCAATTTGAATTTCACCCGTTGCGTAAATTTGAGTTTTCAGAAATAAAAGTTTGAGGTGCCCTTAGGCCCCCGCCTGTATCATACATGTGTCTGCACAAAACCCGGGGGGGGGGGGGGGGGGGGGGATCCTCACAGCAAAGCATTGTCCGTGGAGTGGATGAGCAGGCAAAGAATTTTTTACATTTCTCTAGAGCTGTCCTATTGTAACAAAAAAAAATACCAAGTTTATTATATTCAGTGGAACTATTTGTTGGGTTTTAAACTCGATCGTTATCAATATAAACCAGATAGTAAGTTTTTTTTTTCAAAAAAGGTATTCCCTATGAATTTAGATAGAGGGAACCAAAATATTCCAGATTACCAAGAATGTTTTCATAAACTGTCCCTCCCAGGTTACCCAGAGAGTAAATCGCAATGAGCTGAATTAATAATGTTATCTTGTTGACAGTTCACTCGATCACATGCAAGCATTCCTTGCTCGTCAGTTGTTGCCCACAACCACAAGATCCATCACTAATCACATGGCATCTTCAAGTTCATGTAAACATCAGAGAAGACCGAACAGGCCAAGTAGGGCAGACATCTTCACGTTCTGCAGCAAATCCATTACTAACTAGAAGCAACAAGAGGACTGTTAATTTCTTCATCAGGATAGGAGCACATTCTATCAAATCAAATCCTATCAGAAGAAGCGGAAGCGAGCCTCTCGGGGCAGTTGCGCTTCTTCGTAGTCGTGAGTGGCCGAGTACATATTCATCACAGAACCTGCACAGACTTGGATTTTTCGGCGGCTTTGCCTGGTACACACAAGGAAGTAGTCAGTATATAAATATATACACCTGCTTGTGAGTGGAAAAAAGTGTTTCTAACAGAGGCAATGGCATGGTCATGTTACAGCTAGACATCACGGGGAACTTCATCCCGGTGACCCGGTCTTGCATACCGCAAGCGCACATCTTTCAAGTTTCAACGGAGGAGGATAAGGATGTTGGTAGACCCTGGGGATCTACCGGGTCGGGGACGTAGTCTGTAGGGGAAGGAGGGGGTTGTGTGGAGGCGAGGGGTGCGCGGCCGGCGGCGGGGCGCCGTCGCGCGGGAGGAAGAGGGGGCGGCGGCTAGGGCTGGGGCGGCGGCGCATGGGAGAAGGCCGACTCCTTTGGGAGTCGGCAATAATGATTTGATTATTGCTTGCCTCAATCAGAACGGAATACATGTGTTTATATAGGAGGACGGCCTCCTCTAAACCCTAATTTACTTGGGCTAAGCCCCTAATTTACTTGGGCTAAGCCCACAACTAGCCACTTTTGGACTTCTTACGCGTATACTGTATCCCGACCATAACATCTCTCCCCGCCTTCTCAAACAGCTCGTCCTCGAGCTGAACTTCTGGAAACTGCTGGCGGAACTCGTCGAGCTTCTCCCAAGTTGCGTCACTCGCCGGAAGTCCTCTCCACTGCACCAGGACATGCCAGACATCACGGCGCTTCTGGGCCTTCAGTACCTCCTCCGGAGCTGGAAGAAGTCGTCCCCGTGCCGCAGGTGGGTCGCCGCGGTAGGCCTTGAGCAAGCCCACGTGGAAGACGTCGTGAAGGCGGGACCCCTCCGGTAGCTCCAGCCGGTAAGCGAGCGATCCGACGCGCTCCAGGACACGGAAGGGACCCGCGTAGCGAGGTCCCAGCTTCCGCTTTGAGCGCGGGTCTAAGGACTGTGTAGTCCGATGCAGAAGACGGAGCCATACCAAATCCCCCACCGCGAACTCCGCGTCACGATGGTGTGCATCATAGTACTTCTTGGACAGCTGCTGTGCCTGAAGGAGGCGCTGTCGCGCCTCGTCCAATATCTCGTCGCGCATGCGGAGTAAGTCTCCCGCGGCCTCAGTCCGGGCTGTCCCGTCCTCAAAGGGCAGCATGCGCGGAGGCGGACGGACATAGACCATCTCGAACGGTGTGGTGTGCAGGGCGGCATGATAGGAGGTGTTGTAGCAGTATTCCGCCCACGCCAGCCAGTCCACCCAAGCTCGTGGGCGATCTCCCGTGATGCAGCGCAGGTACATGGCAATCACCTTGTTGACCACCTCGGATTGCCCGTCGGTCTGGGGGTGGAACGCGGTGCTGAGACGGAGCTTGACGCCGGCCAACCGAAAAAGATCCCGCCAGACGTGTCCCGTGAACACCGGATCACGGTCGCTGACGATCGACGTCGGAAACCCATGTAGCCGAACGACCCCGTCGAAGAAAGCTCGAGCCACAGAGGCGGCCGTGTAAGGATGACCCAACGCGATGAAGTGCGCGTACTTTGAGAAACGGTCGACCACCGTGAGGATGACGGACTTGCCGCCCACTTTGGGAAGCCCCTCGATGAAGTCCATGGAGATGTCCGCCCACACCTGCGAGGGAACCTCGAGGGGCTGCAATAGGCCCGCCGGCCGCTGCGTCTCCGTCTTGTTGCGCTGTGTCGCACCCGGACTTCTAGGGGATACTCACAGTCCGTTAAACAGTAGATAAATGGCTTACGGGGCATACCGGCACCCGCATCTCAATATGAGCAGGCCAACACGTAAACGTGTGACAACCATTATCTTACTATTCATCGTCTGCGCAAACCATCCCATAGAAATCCAGATACTTCCATTGACGTACTTCAAATCATACACACATGGTACGTCAACGACATTGTAACAAGTGATATCACAACAGATCTCTACGACACAAAAGATGAAAATAAGTTGCAAATAGCTCTCACTAGAGCAGAGATAGCAAATACAATCATCCAGAGGACACATGTCCCAACAATACATCATTACATCACAGCGGAAGCATTCAACATGTCTGAGTACAGACAAGAACCAAATAGGCCTAAGAGGCCGGAAACGAACAGACGGAGCCCATCCACGAAGTCTCGGATCCTGCCCGGGTCCGCTATCTACTCGTCAGCAGTCTCGTCATACTCCACGTCGTAGCCACCATGGGGATCCTCGGAATCGTAGTCTGCGGAAACCACAGCCCCAAAGGGGTCAGTACATAAACGTACTGGCAAACAAGACTCACAGTTCACCAAAGTGTAACCCGTCAACACCAAGCACATATGCTCTGGGTTCAACGGAAGGAAGGGGTTATAAAGATGCTGCAACTGGCTGCTCTGACCAACTACAGAGGTACTACCACTTCCAGCTAAACAGAAAGGAGATAAGATCGCGTATAGTAACCAACCTATCATCTAACTCCAAACAAACCCATCCTGGATCTCGCCCCTTATCCAAAGAAGCAATCCGAGGATAACTCACACAGTTGAAATAATGATGGTTCAGATTATTGTGTCAATAAGCCTATTACTAGTCAAGTTGTTAATCATTGGGTGTAAGGTTGTTAATCATTAGGTTTAAGTTGTCCTGAGTACTTGTTAGCCAGTACTTTCACCAAGTAGTCCATAACCGTGGAAAACACGGCTTCTCGAGAAGATTTATCCCTGCAGGGGTGCACCAATTTGGCCGTACACACAAGAATATCCCGCCAGACGGGAATCAAACCCACCAAGCGAGGCACTCTACACAACCCAACTCTTCTTCGCATCAAGCCCAAAGCACCTTGGGCGCACGGCTAATCGAGCCCCGAAGAAAGGGGACCCTCATAGCACTCTAAGAACGTGTCCCCCTATATGCCGACTACAAAAGTTTCACCCTGGCCTGGGCTCGCAAAAACATGCATGCGGCAAATGGAAAACACGAACTAAATGAGGCGATTTGGACGAGATGCGAATCGAATCAAATTGAGGGGGGCGCCCATACTCGCTTCCCACATGCGGTTAGCGCGCTCATCATGGATCAGTAGACAAGACCCTTTTCCTATTAGGGTCGACACTAGCAGGCCTAAAAACCACACAGGGCCTCCTGCCGGTGCCTTATCATCAAATTATTATTAATAATAACATTAGCATGATTGATTGATTAAACATCGAGCCCCCAGAACATAATGAAATAGTAACAGAAAGTAACGGGTAACAGACTCGAGCAAAACAACCCTAAGCATGCTAGTAAGACACGGGCAACAAGCAATGGTTATAGGTATGGAGGTAAGGCAATATCAGGGTTAAAGGATACATGTGATAGGTTCGTAACAGAAGCAACTAATCATAGGGCTAGCAGAATAGACAACGGAAAGTATCGGTAGCCAATGTTGAAAGGAACACGATGGTCATGTGAGTGAATACTTGCCTGCAAACTCAGCAGCCTGGTACTGAGCTAGATCCTTAGAAGGGGGTGTCGTAAGTATCGTCGGTCTCAACGTCGTCGTGTATCCGAGAAGAAGCAAACAAACAACGCAGAGAACAAACAATCAATAACATGGCATAATGCACAAACATGGGATGATGCATGGCCATTTAATTGATGCATCAAAATAAACTAGTTGACAAGATAACAACATGATTAAATGGACCCACATGCAATTGGATTGCATATGAAAAGCCCATGAATTATGGTTGAATTAATTGTTTTACAACTAAGCAACATGTGAAAGTGGATTAGCATGATGCATGGATGAGGAAAACAGCAAAATAACAACAATAGAAGCAATTGGAAATAAGGGTTACCAAGTTTAGAAATTCATTTATTAAGTTAAGAAATTTTGGTTTCTTAAAGGTGTCACACAAGCATTTGTTGTTTTCACCACTTTAATTTGTTCAAAACAGATAACAAAGTTTATATTTGAAAAGAACACACAATTTTAGGTGGATTACATGTTTCACTTGTTGAAAAAGGATTTCAAATAAATTATTTATGAATTAAACAAGTTTAAGCAAGAATTAAATGAATTTAATTCAAACATGAACTTATTTGAATTTTTATTTGTTCAAAACAGTAAGTGAGATTCATATTTGAAAAGTTTATACTTTTATGGTTTGGAAACATATTTTATATGTCCCAAAAGAATTTAATTTGATCAAGTTATAAATTTAACAATATTAAATGATTTAAACAAGGTTTAAATCATTTAACCAATTTTAATTATTCAAAACATGGAACAAATTTTATATTTTAAAAGGTGGTTTAATTTTGCATGGAAAACATATTTCATTTGTTGAAATTGGATTTAAAATGAGCAAGTTATTATTTTGGCAATTTTAAATGCATTAAACAAGAAACAGTTGTTTTCAGCAATTTCATTTATTCAAAACAGCAAACAAAATTTATATTTGGAAAGTACATGAAAAGTTGATTGGAAAACATATTTAGTTTGTGGAATTTGGAATTTTTATGCCCAAGTTATGAATTTTGCAAAATTAAATGAATTAGACAAGAATTCAAATATTGCACCAATTTAAAATATTCAAAACAGTAAACAAATTTTATATTTGGATAGAGCATTCAATTTGGTGCAGAAAACATATTAAAAATGTTGAATTTGGAGTTGGGATGAATTTCTTATGCATTTTACAAGATTTGGTGCAAATCTGCCATTTTTTAGTAACTAGGGACTAGAAAAATATTTTCCAGGGGCCTAGGAAGAAGTTACAGGGACTGGACTGCGATTTCTGTCAAGTTCTGGATCTGGAGAATTAAAATAAAAATATGTTTTTATTCTGCAGGGGGTGGGATTCGATCCCCCCCACCTCCTGGCTGCGCAAAGGGTGCCTAACCACTGCGGTGGTGCTGTTTGTTGTGGCTAGGAAGGGGGCGAGGGGGGTATGAGGTACAGTTTGCGGGTTAACTGAATCTGTTCACGTACAGGTCGCTGTAACCCGACAGGGAACGGAGGCAGCGACTGCTGCTGCGCTCGCCGGAGAGGAGGCCGCTCGCGGGAGAGGCCGTGGTGGTGCGGTGAGCGTGTGGGAGGAGGAGGGAGGCGAGAGGGAAGGAGGGGAAGGGCGGAGCTCACCGTGGTGATTCGGACAGGAGGGAGGCGATGCAGGCTCGGGGCGGACAGGGAGGTTGGTGGCGACAGGAGGCGATGGCGCCGGCGCCACGGGCCCTCCCGGCCACCGCCGAGGGGGGGAGGAGGTAGAGGGGGCCGGGGGGGTTCCATTCCCGGCCCCAGCGCGCTCGGAGGAGGCCCAGACGGCCGGCGATCACCGGCGGCAGGTGTAGCTTTTTCGGTGAGGTACAGAGACAGTTACAGAGAAACAAGGGAACAGAGGGAGAGGAAGATGGAGGAAGGAGAAGAAAGGAAATTGGAGGCGGGGGAGAGAGGAAGGAGGGAGAAGGAGATGGAGGGGAAAACCCTAGGGCTAGGGTTAGGTTTATAGGGGGAGGGGATGGAGCTCCACCGTTGCTGGTTCCTCCTCTGCACGTGGATAGCTTGGATGGAGATCGTACAAGGAGGAAGACGACAGGGGGGAAAAGGTACCGGGCCAAAAGAGGAGGTTTGGGTGGTGATGGGCTGAGGAGAAAAATTGGGCCTGCTGTGTGTGCTCCTCTCTCTTTTTATTATTTGTTCCATTTTTTTTTGCTGAAATGAATTAGGAAGAGGATGAGGGTTTGGAGTTAGGGGAAAATTTAGGAAAATATTTTTGTTAGTGTTCAAAACAGAAATGTAGCATTGACCCAAAACTTTGAATTATTAGCTTGACTTTTAAATTGGTAGTTGAATTTCAAATATTAGTTTGATTTCGAGTTTTTGGGAATAAACAAATTCTATTTGATAAGCTCAAGCAATTATGAGAAGATTGTTGAATTTAATTGTTTGCAATAATTTGATGTTTAAACCACAATTTGAAACATGTCAATTATGAATTGATTTGAAATTTAAATTGCCATTAGGGTGTTGATAAAAAGGAATGTTATTCACAAGCAATTTACATCAACTTCAAACTATTGAAAACAATATTTGAATAGGGTGATCAAATGATTTTAATTGTAAACAAATGAGCACAAATGTTTTGGTTATTCATAATTTCAAAAGTGGGTACTGTTTGCAGTTGAATTTGAAATAACATTTGGATTAAGTTTGTATTAATTAAATTATTAAAAGCCATAATTTTAATGGTGTGAACATTATGGTTTAATTGGAAACAAATGATTGGTTTGTTTTGCAATTTTCATAACTTTCAAAAGGGTTGTTGTTTTGGAAATTAATTGATTTTGAAAGGGGTTTGGTATTAAATGAATTTTTGATAGAAACAAAACAACAGTTTGGAATTACAACTTTAATGGAAGCAATTGATTGTTTTGATTTGAAATATCATTTTGGAAATTGTAACATCACAAGGATGAAACAAAAGGTTTGAATTTTGGTTTGAAATTCAAATAGAAAACAAAGGAAAACAAGGGAAAACAGTTGGAAAACAAGCAAAACAATTGCAATCAACATGATGCCATGATGCAAAACATAAAATAACAGAGAGCAAACATTCTAATGGCTATTTTTCATACTTCGGATGTTACACGCTGGCACGTCACACACGCGCGCACCCAATCCTGCACCAACGCCTTGTCTCGCGGGGTATAGAAATCAGCGCGAAGGCGGTGGAGGGTCTTCTGAACACCCTCGTGACCTGATGAATGTGCCAACTCCAGGACCTGATGGCGGAGATCGTCGTGGTCGGGCACAAAGAGGCGGCGGCCGTAGAGGAGCAAGCCGTCTGCCTGGTGCCAGGGCGCCTCCAATGTGCCGGTGTTCAGGCGCTGTTCTAGGTCCTTAGCGTCGGCGGCCGATGCCGTGGCCTATCGGATGGCGTCGAGGAGAGCGAAGGACGGCCCGGAGCGAACGCACATGGCCGCTCCCACGGGAACCGCGTCTTCCTCGAGTAGCTCGTAGTCGCGGCGAGAGAGGGCATCCGCCACCGTGTTAAGCCTCCCGGGGCGGTACTCGACGGTGAAGTCGTAGCCAAAGAGCTTGCTGATCCACTGATGCTGTGGCACTGTAGAGAGGCGCTGGTCGAGCAAGAACTTGAGGCTGTAGTGGTCCGTACGGACCCTGAAGGAGCGGCCCCAAAGATACGGCCTCCAATGCCGCACGGCCTGGACGAGTCCGATCAGCTCGCGCTCGTACGCCGCGAGCTTATGGTGGCGGACGGCGAAGGGTCGGCTGAAGAAGGCCAACGGCCCGTCGCCCTGGTGCAAGACGGCGCCGAACCCGGTGCCGGAGGCGTCGCAGTCGACCACGAAGGGGCTGTCAAAGTCCGGCATTTGGAGTACCGGCCCCGTCGTGAGGGCGCGCTGGAGAGCCTGGAACGCCTCCGTGGCCGCGTCGTCCCATGCGAAAGCGTCGCGGCGAAGAAGACGTGTCAGTGGCGCCGCAATGTTGCCGAAGTCCCGGATGTACTTCCGGTAGTAGCCGGCGAGGCCGAGGAACCCGCGCAGCGCCCGAGGGGACTGTGGGGTCGGCCAGGCGGCCACGGCTGCGACCTTGTCCGCGTCCATGGCCACGCCGTCCGCGGAGATGACGTGCCCCAAGTAGGCGACCGAGGCCGTGCCAAACGAGCACTTCGAGCGCTTGAGGTGAAGACGATGCGCCCGAAGCTCGTTCAGGATGATGGCCACGTGCTGTAGGTGCTCCGCCCAAGATGCACTGTAGATAAGAATATCATCAAAGAAAACAAGCGCAAATCGGCGTAAGTAGGGGCTGAGTATGTCGTTCATGAGGGCCTGGAACGTCGCCGGCGCGTTGGAGAGGCCGAAAGGCATCACCAAGAACTCAAAGTGGCCGTGGTGCGTGCGGAATGCGGTCTTCTCGATGTCGTCCGGGTGCATCCGCACTTGGTGATAGCCGGAGCGGAGGTCGAGCTTGGTGAAGAAGCGCGCCCCGTGCAACTCGTCCAAGAGCTCGTCCACCACCGGAATGGGGAACTTGTCCTTGTAGGTGACGGTGTTGAGGGCGCGATAGTCGATGCAGAACCTCCAAGTGACATCTGGCTTGCGCACCAGGAGCACCGGAGCGGAGAACGGCGACGTCGAAATCCGGATAATGCCCTGTGCGAGCATCTCAGCCACTTGGCGCTCGAGCTCGTCCTTCTGTAGCTGGGGGTAGCGATACGGCCGTACGGCGACAGGCGCCGTGCCCGGCGGCAGGTGGATATGGTGGTCGCAGTGTCGAGCCGGCAGAAGGCCCTGCGGCCCCTCGAAGATGTCGCGGTGCTGCTCCAGGAGGTCGGCCAACAGGGGATGCGTCTCGTCGAGGGCGGCGGCCATCATCTTGAGCTGCGGGGTGACGGGTCCTGCCCCGCCGATGCCGGTCCACTGGACGCGACGGCCCCCCTCGCGCCAAAAGAGGAGGGTGAGGGCCTCGAAGTCCCAGAGGATGGGCCCCAGCGTGGAGAGGAAATCGAGGCCGAGGATGAAGTCGTAGCAGCCCAGGTTGATGCCGACGCAGTCGATGGCGAAGGACTCGTCGCCAATGGTAGCGGGAACCTGGCGCGCTACGCCTTCGCAAGCAAGGCGGTCCCCGTTGGCGACGGTGACGCTGAACCTGTCGGCGCCGGTGGGCTGGAGGGCGAGGCGCCGCAAGGTGTCCCCGGACATGAAATTGTGTGTCGAGCCAGTGTCGACGAGAGAGGTCAGCGTCTCCCCCTTAATGGTCACCGGAAGGAGCATGGTCTTGGCCGTCTTGATCCCTGCCAGCGCGTGAAGGGAGACGACGAAGGACTTGGCGTCCACCGGCGCGTATGACGTAACGCCGGCCTCGGAAAGCGTCGCGGCCTCAAGCTCCGCGGTGACGGCCTCCACGGCGTCGTCGTCGATGGTGTCCAAGTAGAAGAGGCGGGCACACGTGTGGCCCGGCGCGTACTGCTCGTCGCAGTTAAAACAGAGCCCCTTGCGACGACGCTCGAGCTGCTCGGTCGCGGTGAGGCGCTTGAACGGGCGCGTGGGCGCCGGTGCAGTCCCTGGAGTGGTCGGCGCGGCGATCCGAGGCGGTGCCGGGGTCGTGGCCGACCGGGGGGGGATGCGCACGCCCCGGTTCGGCTGCAGCTGCTGCATGGCGTTGGCCCGCTGCTCGTAGGCCCGTGCGTAGTACATGGCGGACTGCAGGTCTTGAGGCTCCCTTAGCTCCACGTCGACGCGGATGTGGTCGGGCAGGCCCCCGACGAAGAGATCGGCTCGCTGGCGGCCCGAGATGTCAGGCGCGTGACACGCCAATGCCTGGAAGCGGTCTGCGAAGTCCTGCACCGTGCCGGTGAAGGTGAGGCGGCCGAGCTCGGCCAAGCGACTACCGCGGACCGGCGGCCCGAAGCGGCGGAGGCACAAGTCGCGGAAGCGCTCCCATGACGGCGTACCACCCTCGTCCTGCTCGAGGGCGTAGTACCATGTCTAGGCGGCGTCGCGGAGGTGGTAGGAGGCCAACCATGTATGGTCGGATGCGAGCGTCCGCTGTCCCCGGAAGAATTGCTCGCATTGGTTGAGCCAGTTGAGAGGGTCGATGGTGCCGTCATACGTGAAGAACTCGAGCTTGGCGAAGCGGGGCGGCTGTGGCCCGTGGTGGGCGGCCGCGAAGGCGCCCTCGAGGCGACCCGGCGCGGCGGGTATGGACGGCGGGGTAAGGGACGCGTACGCCTCGGCGTACCCCGGAAGACCCCCGCGTGCGACGGCCCCGTATGGCGGCGGCGGCCCCGCGGAAGGAGGCGCGGCGGCCCATGGCGGTAGCGTGGCCGGCGCCATGGGCGGCGCGGACAGCTGGCCGGGGTCTAAGGTGGGCGCGGTTGCCCATGCCGGCAGCGGAGACGGCGACGGCGGAAATTTCAGCGCGGTGATCGGGACGCCTTGCGTCGGCGGCGCGGAAACCGGCGGGGGCGCCGACCGCTGCAGGAGAACGGCGATTGCGTGCTTCATGTCGGAGACCGAGTCGATGACGTCGCGGAGGCCCGTGGAGAGCTCCTGGATGGAGAGGACGGGGGCGGGCTCCCGCGCCGGCGCGGCCGGGGCCGCGGACGCCGACGGTGGCGCCATGGTGGTGGATGCTCCCGACGAGGCGATCGCGGCGGCGGTGGTGGGCGGTCCCGAGGACATCGCAACCGAGGAAGTTGATACCAAACTGGTAGACCCTGGGGATCTACCGGGTCGGGGACGTAGTCTGTAGGGGAAGGAGGGGGTTGTGTGGAGGCGAGGGGTGCGCCGTCGCGCGGGAGGAAGAGGGGGCGGCGGCTAGGGCTGGGGCGGCGGCGCACGGGAGAAGGCCGACTCCTTTGGGAGTCGGCAATAATGATTTGATTATTGCTTGCCTCAATCAGAACGGAATACATGTGTTTATATAGGAGGACGGCCTCCTCTAAACCCTAATTTACTTGGGCTAAGCCCCTAATTTACTTGGACTAAGCCCACAACTAGCCACTTTTGGACTTCTTACGCGTATACTGTATCCCGACCATAACAGATGTAGTAGGCATTTCTAAAACCTTCTTGGTTCCACGGCACACTGAGGCATGACCGATCCTCACTTGATCAGGCTTCGACGGAACAGGAAATCAAGGCTGCAGTTTTTGGTCTGTCGGTCGGGAAGTCCTGACTGTCGGGCTATGTACAAAGGTTATCTGCTGCAGGCCATCAACCATCTTGCACTGCTTATGAGGGAGACGATGGCACTTGCTAAATTCTGTCCATACTTAAATGGGACGGCGCCTGCACAGTTAAGAATTTTCGACCTGTGAGTCATGCATTTGGAGGTTGGTACGATGGTTTGCAAATCGATGGCTAATCGTCTAGCACCTCACCTCCAATCCATCGTTCCGAACTGTCAAAGTGCCTTTGTCTAAGTTGCAGCATACACCGCAACCGCCTCTACCTTGTCTCCGGTCACACTTCCGCCTTCACGGCTCAGGACCAGCTTGTATGCGGATGATGCGGCACTATTCGTTAATCCCCACCCTTTGGACATGCACCAGGTGGCAAGCGTCTTGGCTGTACGCCAATCTTCAGGAAAGTGCAACATACCCAATGCGCTGTGAAGCTGCTGATATCTCTCCTCTCCTTTAAAACCGCATCCTGTCATGTTTGTCAGTTCCACTGTCATTATTTGGGCCTTCCCCTCCACCACAGGAAGAACACCAATGCTGAGCTGCAGCTGATAATCGACAAAGTTACTAGTTGATTGCACGTCGGCGTGGGATACTCCTTAGCTCCGCTGCTAGGCTTTCCATGATCGATTCACTTCTCACTGCAATACCCACTTACATATTGACAAGTGTATCAACTTCGTAAATGGGTGACCAGAAAGAATGACAAAATAAGGAGGGTTTTTCTTCGGAAATTCAAAAATGATGGTGACGGGGGCATGTGCTTGGTCAACTGGAAGGTCGTTTGTTGGCCAAAGAAGCTTTGGGGGCCTTGAAATTCTGGAATTGAGCAGGTTTAGCAGAGCCCTTCGTCTCCGCTGGAAATGGTATGAATGGACACGGATCATCAGGCCATGGGTTGGGACTAAGTTCCCTTGTGATCACATTGACACTTCCCTGTTTGATGTGTGCATCCAAATATCCATTGGCAACGGTAATACTGCAAAATTCTGGACATCTGGATGAATGGTATAACCCCGGCTAAAACTGCGCCCAATCTTTTTAAGCTGTCAAGATTGAAGAGCCTATCGGTGGTACAGGCACCCACTGCTTACAAATGGATAACACAACAATATGGAATCTCAGCTCAGAGAATTCACAGGTTGTGTTTGGATTATAAACTTCGCGATATCAATATCTCCGCTGATGAGGATAAAATTGAATGGAAATTCACGGCCTCGAAGCAATACAGCTCGGCCTCTGCCTGTAATGTTCAGTTTGTGGTAGCTTTCTCAGTGATTGACTTGGCTAAGCTGTGGAAAACCAAGGTGCAGCCTAAATGCAAGTTTTCATGTGGCTTAACTGGTGACATGTTGCAATTGATAGGGCTGGCTCATGGGGATAATTGCTCGCTCTGTGATCAGGAGTTTGAATTTGCCGCTGGCACTGAACTGTCCTTTTTCTCGAGGTATCTGGAATCGGTTTGCTGATTGAACTGGGGCGCAGGCAATGGACATTCAGCCCAATCAATCAATTCCATAACCCGTCTGAGTTGGCAGCGTGACGAGCACATCAAAGGCAGCCTGGTCATGTAGACAGTAGGAGAGGCAGTTGTTACCTTTGCCTTCTCTTCTACAGCAACTCCACTTCCTTGGGAGGAGTCTCATCCTGTTGCTTGCTGCTGCACAAGGAGCCATGGACACGCACAATCTGGTGGCACCTCCTTACCATTGACACGCCACTTTGCCAGACTCTTCTTTCCGAAGCAAACAGACCCAGCCGATCCATCCATGACCACTGCATTCTGTAAAACGCAATGTCAGTGCAGCGCAAGAAAGCAAGTAACTAGCACACATGCTACATCAAACAGCGTCAGACAATTGATTCGAAACAACTTGGTGGCCACCAGTACAGAACCCAAATATAGATGATGATGACGATGATGAACAGAGCCATGTTCCAAGAAAAACTATACATGATCATATTGCACACACATTTTGATTGTTGGAACAAGCAGGCTTGAGCTGCACACATGTTTTGCATCTCAAATACTTCAGTTTAGGATTTCGGTAGGGAAGCTCCAGGGACATTTAGGCCTTTTGCAAGAGCCTACCTGGAGATTCCATTGCATAAAAATTAGCCCGATATACAATAATGCGTCAACAGAGACCAGAGAGAGGGGGGTGCCAAAGGAAATATCTACATTATCCACGGGTCTGTATACATGAACTGCTAAAATGAACTATACTTGGCTCTTGTCCTTTGGGACCTGTTTTATTTGGCGGAGGTGCTCTATGCCTCTATCATAAGCCACACGATGGTCGTTAACTCACCACCACTGCTAAGCTTCCTGGCATGTGACTCCCTACTGCACCGGTTTGCCGCGTACGCTAGGAAGCCGGTCCACAGGTTTAGCAGCAGATCCACCTTGACCTTATCAGCTACCTTATCGTCAATAATCTTGGCAATATTGAGCGCATAGTTCAGCCGAGGATTTTCAGAGTAGGGTTCATTAAATTTCAGCTCCAGTATGAGGCCGGCAAGCTCCTTCTCAAGCCCAGATGGTTTCATGTCCCAGTGATGATGCGGACAGAGAAATTTCATGAGCACGGTGCAAAAGCTGTCGCCAGGAGAACTGACAAGGTTATTTTTCTTGCATATGTCGTCCAGATTGTTGCAGGTTTTCTTGTACAGCCAGTTTTGAGGAAGGCCTGGTAGCATGTACGGGTGGTTCACTAGAAGGAACATCATGTAGTTGGACAGTGCCCTGACTGTCTCCACGTCAGCTGCATCATAGCCCGCCCCCTTTTTCTCCATTGAAGCGAGGATCAAGTCTGTGGCGATGTGCCAGGAGATGATGCTCTCATGGAAGTCAACTCCATGCCACGTCTCCAACTTCTTAAACAGCTCAGGCTTCAGTGCTTCTTCACCCCACCTGTACCTGAGCAAGCCCAAGGTGTTTATATTGTACGGTGAGACACTGTTATTCAACCGCTGTGCACGCTTCATGACCTCCTCTGGGACATTGATAGTACATGAGTAATACCTCATGTCCCACCACTTACCGAGTCGCAGCATCTTGAACAGCTTACCGAGTCGGCGACTCACCTTATCCAACTGTCCGGCACGAAACCGCAGCATATTGTGCTGCCCTATGGTGCCTGACCACCTCCTAGAGGTTCCAGTCATGATCATCTTGCCAGGCCAGGACCTGCGAAGAGAAATAAGTGTGCGCCGTAGCCGATGCATTCTTCCAGTGCACAGAGCTGAATGCCGGAGCGTATCCCATCGCGTGGCACACAAGAAAGCAAGCGCCCAGTTTGACCCTAGTGTGCCAAGAAGAGATTTCGTCTCTAGAACCAAGGCGCCACCCAATAAGGTGTATGTGATGTCAACATCCACTTGTTTGTAACCAACTTTGCTGCTCATCTGGAACAACACGAGCGAGGTGGCAATGGCGAGTGGTGAGATGACGCGGATGCAGTAGCCAACCCAAGTGTGGGTCACGCTTGCCTTGGTGTACAGGATGTCATACATGAGGGAGAGCTCCATCTCCATCACCTTCCACATGGACACACGGTCTCCCCTAAGGTCCCGGATTATTTTCCTTTCCTCAGAGTCCACATAATTTGGGCTATCTGAGTCCACCTCGATCACCGAATCAGCTATTCCGCGCTTGCAGATATGAAACAGGGAATGAGCGCGCTGCAAGGCACGCTCGTCCTCCAAGTTGCTGTACCAATCTTGTTGCTCAATGTAAAAATGTTGGTGATGCTTGTCACTAGCCAGTACCTTGAACGAGCTCTGGAGACTGCTGACATTTGCGAGCCAGAGTGCACATGTCCTCTCAGCATACTTTGCAACACCGACAACGAATATCAAGATAGCAGCCAGCTTGAGGAAGAGCCCGCTGCCAGCGATGTTCTTGTAAAGGACATATCCGGCTCCCAGAACCTGCACCCCAAGGATCAGCAAGTGGCACGTCCAGAGCTTGTTATCCTCGAGGGCATAGGCGGTGATGTTGTCTGGGCCGCCGAGGTGCAGCAAGAGGAATGGTGCCCAGAAGGCAATGAGCTGGTGGTCTTGTGGTGTGCTGCTGCTGAAGAGGAGCTGGCCGGCGGCGTAGGTCGCAGTCATGTCCGACAGCTGGTACGCCAGCCAGAGGGGAACCCTCAGCATAATTGAGCTACTACGCCGGCGTACATTGGCGAAGAGATGGAGGATGATCTGGAAGAAGAGGCTGGAGAGAACCCCGATCTGGCTCGCCCAGTCAATCCAGAAGTCCAGCGGCCCTCCAGCCATCGTTGGGACTTTGATCCTGCAATGCAACAACTGTACACAGGTAAAATGAGTAACAACAACTAAACAAGGTAAAGGCACAGCCTAATTGCATAGTATTGAGCTAGGAGATCGCAATGTGGCGTTGTGAACTTGTGATACCTCCAAACTTTGAAGAAAGTGATCGCCTGCACCCCAGAGTATGACACTGCTGCCCAGAGTAACTACAGAGCAACTGATTGAGTAGTACACTGTCAAGACAACATACATGCCATTCTGGTTTTCATGTTGCAGGGTGTAGCCAACTAGCTTGCCACTTCCAAGTTTCAACAAGTGGCCAAAGAACCAAAACATTAAGAATGCTGATAAAGGCAAGGAATCACATGTGAAGGTACGTGCTGGATGCAGCCGTCAAACCAACTCACCATTTGTTTGCTTGTCAAATAAATTGGAAATGAAATGGGAAGGTATATAATACTGTGTCAAGCATGTGCTTACTGGTGAGTATTCATGAGTTTTTTTTTATTGTTGAGCCCATGCAGTATATGAGCTGCATTCAATAAAACAGCAATACTATAACCCCAGAGCATGTGATGGCAGGGAGGCGATGAGGGTGAATCCCGCTCTCTGTAGCCTGGAGCAGGAGCGTAGCTGCAATGTTTTTACTACTACTACTATACTACAAACTGGAGTAGCAGGTGTGCTAAATGCAGAGATTTTGCCAGGATCCAAACCTGAAACATGAAGTAATCAACAGTTAACTCTGAAAAATGGAAGCTGCAGCTCGTTTTGTTACAGCGTCGACTACAACTTACCGTTTCACGCCACTGGGCAGTCTCATTGCGATCCCAGATCTTGCATCCGATGTCTACCGGCTTTCTAAGCATCAGCATTAACTTTCCGACAACAGCTTTACTGCACTTCAGCTGTACTTCTACCATTTTCTTTACCCCCACACTTGTAAAGCAGGTGTTTCATCATGGTTCTGGAGCAGTGCTGGGCATCTCAAACTGAATCGGGTTAAACCCTAGCTGACACTTGTAGTGGTTCAGACTCAACTGTGCTCTGTAATCGAATCTATCTTGGTACAATCACTCCCAAACTTACCTATTTTCTGTGTTCTTTTTTTTCATAAAACCCAAAACATTTGTGTCTCAAAATCTCAATGCATTGATAGATAGCAAAGGTTTTATGTACATGTCTGAAACCGGACCTACTCCTCACATTTACAGCGCTACGCCTAAGTTCTAGGAACCCTAGGCAGCAGCCTGCTCAACCATATTGCTCCCGCCTTTGCCCATGAATATTAGGCTTCTACCCTTATCGTGCCACACAGACTAGCGATGTCTGGCCACATGTTTTCGAAGACCACCATGCTATGGTGCTTCCAGAGCAACCATGCAGAGAGCATGATCACGAAGAGGTGCACTTGCTTGCAGCAGTAGGGTGGATCAGACAGCCTGCCGCGACCAATCCACGAAGTCTTCTTCGCCAACGGGCGGCCTTGCCGTTGATCTTATCCAGGACAGCACCGCATGCCATAGAATGAGAATCCTGTGAGGAAGTGGGGCATTGTTTCCTCTGCCTGATCACAGAACAAAGATCTCAAGTTGTCCCAGAACAGAGCCGATGTTCCATCCCCAACCATCATTTTGGTAGATGTGGCGAACACACAGTGCTCATCTCTCAAGAAATGCAGGTCCAACCCTTTGCCAGGGGCGCTGCGGCTCAGTGTGCATCCTCCACAACCAGCGTTCGTCTCATCTGCTTGGACTTGAGAGTCAGCTCAACTTCACTTCGCAGTGCTGTAATTCCTTCACCTTCTGATCTAGCTTAGGCATCAGGCTCTCAATCTCCCATGAAACCCTAGCACACCATTGTAAAATTTCATTGTCACTAGCTTTCCTCCTTCCACTTGCAGCTGTATACTAGACATTCGTGCACTCAGTAAATATTATGTACGAAAAAGAAACACAAACAGAGACAGAAAGGAGATAGCATATTTAGTTAATTTATCATCACGGCATATGCTTTAAGAAGAATCATGCATGTCAATCATCCACAAAAGTACAAAACCAAACCAAACCAGCATTGCATAATAATGCATGTTGAGAGTTTAGGTATTCATAATTGAACGATTTCTGCTACCTTAATCAAGTGATTAGCACTTGACATGCAGACTCTAAGCCTGGAGACAATTGTTGGTTCAGAAACATGCTGCTTGCTTCAGACGACAATTGTCAGTTCACAAGCATTAACTGTTTTCCTCCTCCTAATCAACACGTATTTCTGAACACACAGCTAGTATATATATTACCTATTGGTTTAATTTCATTACTTAACTATGTTCACCTCCTCCCGGTAATAACCTGATTGGTTCCGGTCAACCAATGTCCCATAAGGTTCAAATGGGTACAAACACAAGTGAAGGACATTAGAAAACTTAAAATCTATGGGAATATTACACAGTTCACAGTAGATTAATATGGCGCATGTAACTGAACAATATTATTAGAAGGAATAACGCAGTTAAGTACCTTGAATGAATAACACAGCTCTTCTGAAAGATTTTCAACTAGGGAACAATCTGAAAGAAAGAAGGATAACATATAAGCACGATCTGATTTTCTTTTTCAGCGGTGCATCTATAAAAAATTCACATATTTTTAATCCAAGACACTTCAATTATGTTTCAGAATATGGTGATTTTATAGTTTCCCTTTTAAGCATGGCCCATATTGTCCTGTTAACTAGAATATCTTTAAAATCGTTAATTTTCAAAATTTACGAAAGATGCAAACAGTTGTGCGGCATTGACGTATATTTTATAATTATGCGATGAAAACAAAGGCTTAACTTATTGCAAGGCCATTCTGTAGAACATATCAGAGAGAACACATGGTATGCCAGACAAAACATGAAAGAAAGCTATAAGTTCCAACTTCAATGTCCAAATTATTACATGGAAAATGGCTAGATCAAAATTGATATGGGTAATCATTGGATTAAGGTAGCGCGCGACTTCCTTGATCCGCCGCGCGCGCGCCCATCCGCCCTTCCATTCCCCGTCCTCTGGGTGTCGCCGGAGAAACAGAGCTCGCCGCGCGCGTATCCGCCCGCCGGCGCCCGTGTGGGAAGGTCCAGGGACGCGAATGCCGAGGGCAAGACCCTCCTTCTCCTCTGTGCGCTTCTCTTCTGCCTGCTGACCTCGAGAAGATCCAATCTTCCATGCACG
This sequence comes from Alopecurus myosuroides, assembly GCA_028641055.1. Lineage (NCBI taxonomy): Eukaryota > Viridiplantae > Streptophyta > Magnoliopsida > Poales > Poaceae > Alopecurus > Alopecurus myosuroides. The sequence goes on from CM054059.1 coordinate 503,909,366, forward strand.
GCGCAGCTTCAAGTTTTATCAAGCGAGACGAGCGGTGGATTAGCCCAGGGTGTTTCGTGGGAGACGGTGGAGGATCAGGATTCGCGGCGCCTCCGGCGAGCAATCCCGATGGGAGTGGAGAATGGAGTTTTTTCCTGAGCGGGCGCAGGAGCCAGAGAGAAGGACGGGCTGTGATCCTCGCTTGGTAGGGGTACTAAGTGGGCCTTCTCATACGGCCCAAAACTCCCATTCAGCTTCGTCCTTTTATGATTTTTTTTCCCGCAATACATATCACATTTATAAAATCTATAAATGATAATAGAAAAAAAAATAGGGGGCGTTGCGAGAATCGAACTCGCGACCTCTCGCACCCAAAGCGAGAATCATACCACTAGACCAAACGCCCGGTGTTTTGATTAATTTTGTTAATTCATCTCTCTAAATCATCTACTCGCATCTTATACCAATGATTCCCTCAAAAAAAAAAAACTTAGTGAGCTCTGCGAATAGTGAACCGCATACCATCTGCATAACAGCACAAGGTCGTCGATCCGATCAACCGATTATGAATCATTGACCTAGATACCTAGTGCAGCCGAATGTTGGTTCTTTTAATAGTTTGCCCTAGTTCTCACATTATGCACGATCATTCCAGCACACACACACAGTAACCCAACATAAGGACAAGTCTGTACTCACTGTCATTTTCCAAATAATACAGTTGAATAAACAATTTTCCTACACGTTGCAGAAAATTGTACACGACTTATGAAATAACAAAAAAAAAAGTTAGATACCATGTACACATGCACCATCAGAGGGGGCGAAACCCGGCTTTTGTCTTATCCTTTTTTCTTAGCTCTATATTTTTCACAATGTAACCATTTTTAGTAAGATGTGGAACCGAGGAAGTAGCTAGAAAGATATCCTAATATTTTGTACTTTATAGGTGAGACGTAAAGTCAATCTCCACGAATGACAATCCCTGATTTTTCCTATGCATGTTCGTCGTCTCCAAGGTCAAAGACGATAAGCGCATCCTCGTGAACTCGCCAATGTACCACCTTTAGAAGCACCACGTCAGGGATCCTCTTCCCGGACCCCTCGAACTCAATACGTTCATATGGACCGCTGATGGTGTTAGGGTCCAGCGACCGGATCTTCTTCTCCGTGTCAATCCCGGTACCCAGCGACCAACTACTAACACCCATTGCTGAGACAGGGAATTGTTGCCACACTAACATCATGGACCCTTGAATGGCAAGCAGTTTTAGGAGTTTTCCATCTGACGACCTCGCCAAGTAGAGTTGGTCACCATCGTAGTTAATATCACATTTGGTGGGCGGGAGCTTCACTGATCTTGTCTTCCCTGCGCGATATTATAGCTTAGGATTTGCTTGTCAATACACACTAACCAATAGATGACGCCGCCCCAGAGGATAGCGGGCTTACTAAGCTTTTTGTGCAACCAGAAAGGGAAGTCATGGGCGCTCCCATACTTGACGGGAACCCATGTACCACATGATGATCCGGGTGTACTATGATGTTTCCGTAGATCTTAAATAAGAGCAGCAGAAAGGAGGAGCCGATATCGTCGGCAGCAGTGAGAAACCCATACTTAGGATCATTGGCGGAGCGTCTTGGAGACCATCCTGGGTCATGGCCCGGTCTAATCCAGGTGAAATTCGTTTCTATCTGTGTATTTGACCGACCAGATCATAATAAATAATGGTCGTTTAATAGATTTAGCTTCGTTGGCCCATACTTCCATTGTGGGTTGACAGTTTGGTCCATCCTAATATTCCAGTCACGCCCCTTCGCTGCTTAGGATCATAGTCTGGGTCGGTTATCATCCCGGCGGTTTAGAGAAGAATATCCGGGCACCGCTCATAGGGTCATACACACTAGTCAGAGTTGGGTTGTTTGTTCCTGTTGTTGTTGTTGTTGGGGGAGGAGGACGACAAGATGAAACAAGTTTGTATTGGCAAAGGAGGTGGCCCCTGCACCCTTGTGTGACAAGGAGGGCGAGAGGTGGTTGTCGCAGAAGGACAAGGCAGCGGGGTTACTCGGATGAAACAATGTGAAGGTCTTCTCAGTGTCGTTGCATAGATAGGCAATAATGCACGGAGACGATTTGCTAACACGGCGGACAAAAGGCCCGCTAAGGAGGTCACGCCGGAGGAGTTGGCACGTGACGGCAAAACAAACAAAGGTGAGGAGGCCGAAGCGCGAGACAATGTCGAGGAGAAGATCTTTCGGCGGCGTCCATACTATCGGATTCTCGTCCCTTCGCCATTGCCGCCTCCTCTCCCCACCACCGCCGTTGCCACCTCCTCTCCCCTCCATCGCCGCCACCGACGTCGTCTCGAGCCACCAACGCCGACATTCCCCACTCTTGGCGAGCCTCTCCACCAACGCTGGCACCACTCTCGGTGAGCCTTTCCTTCTCTTACAAGGTTATTTAGCTAGTTGTGTCTTGTTTAATTTATTTTTGTCTTGTTTATTTCACAATGCATGGTTTAGATTGATTTAGTTTAAATCGTGGTATAGATAGTGCACGTTGATACATCTCAAACGTATCTATAATTTTTGATGCTCCATGTTTGTTTTCTATCCAATATCTTTATATTTTCACATGTTTTCCTTCGTTTTCCAAACGTTTTCATGGACTAATCTATTGACAAGATGTCACAGAGTCAGTTCCTATTTTCTGCTGTTTTTAGTTTCAGAAAAGTTGTTTTGGAAATATTCTCGGAATTGGACGAAACAAAAGCCAAAAGTCTTAGAATTCCCGGAGCATCAACGGAGTCTAAAAGAGACCCGGAGAGGGGAAGACCGGTGGCCACACCATGGGTGGGCGCGTGTCCCTGATGGAGTGTGGACACACACTCGTTCGGAACCCCCAAGCGCAAGGTGTGAAGAGTACAACAGCAAGTGTTCCCTCAAAACAGAAACCAAGGTTGTCGACCAGTAGGAGGAAGGAGTAACTTCAGAAGGTTGGTGCAACTGAGATGGCAGGACGCACTATCGGTTCAGCAGCAACATGGAACCTACACAACACAATCAAATCACTTTGCCCCAACGAAGCAGTGAGGTTGTCAATCTCACCGGTTTTGCTGAACACAAAGAGGTTAAACGTATGGTGTGGAAAACAATATGAGAACAATATGAAAACAGTAGCAGTAGTGTGAAAACAGTGGAAACAGCGTGTGTATTATCAGTATGAGGAAATGGACCGGGGTCCACAGTTCACTAGTGGTGTCTCTCCGTGAAAGATAAATAACATGTGTGGTGAACAAATTACAGCTGGGCAATTGGCAGAAATGAAGGTTGCACCTTAGTGCATATGCAAGACATAAAGATTACTATGTGATTCATGCGATCATTACAACAAGATAGATAGACCGTCATCCAACTGCATCTATTACTAATAATCCACCCTCCGAATATCATCCGAACAAACGTTGGGTATTAAGTTGCAAGCAACAGATAATTGCATTAAGCAAAGTGTGTAATGTAAACAATAACATCATCCTTAGCCAAAGCATTGTTGTTTTCTCCCTAATGGCAACAACACATCCTCCATCCGTCACGTTTCTGTCACTCGAGCACAGATACAACAGAGGCATGAACCCACTATCGAGCATAAATACTCCCTCTTAGAGTTACTAGCATCTACTTGGCCAGAGCATCTACTAATAATGGAGAGCATGCAAGATCATAAATAACATATGCATGAAGATAACATGATAGATTGATAATTAGAAGACATAGCATTCAACATTCATCGGATCCCAGCAAACACAACATGTAGCATTACATAAAGATGATCTCGATCATGTGAGGCAGCTCACGAGATCTAAACATGAGGCATAAAGTGGAGGAGAAAACCATCTAGCTACTGCTATGGACCCGTAGTCCAGGGATGAACTACTCACGCGTCACTTCGGAGGAGGGCATGGCGGTGTACATCCCTCTGGTGATGAATTCCCCTCCTGGCAGGGTGCTAGGGAGTGCTCCAGAACCCTCCCGGTCTCGGGATGACGATGACGGCGACCTCGGGTGTTTCTTGGGAAAAGTGGTATATTTCTAGGGTTGAAATGTCGGGGCGGTTATATAGGAAAAAGAGCGATGGCAGAGGGCACGTGGGGGGCCCAGACCAGCCCCAGGCGTAGCCAGGGGCGCCGCCCTATGGTGTGGCCCCCCTGTGGCCCCTCTCCGGGTCTCTTCGGGACTCCGTGGAACCTTCGGGAATTGTAAGACTTCCGGGCTTCGAATTTTCCAATTCCGAGAATTTTTCCAGAAAAACTTTTCTGAAACTAAAAATAGCAGAAAACAAGGAACTGGCTCTGTGGCATCTTGTTAATAGGTTAGTCTTGGAAATCGATAAAAATGACATAAAATGTATATAAAACACGTGGGACCTAACATGAAAACAACATGGAACATCAGAAATTAAGGATTTATTTATGACGTATCAACATCCCCAAGCTTAGGTCCTACTCGTCCTCGAGTAGGTAAACGATAAAAAACACATAATTTCTGAGATGACATGCTATCAACATGAACTTGATTATCAATAATGTAAAAGCATATGTAAGCTGAGATCATAGAACTTAAGCACAAGCATGATAAATAAAACTTTAGTAATAAAGCATAGCAATCACATTGCATCATGAGAAGTAACACAAATAAAAGATCATGAGTAACAATGCATCGAAAGTTATACGTATGTTTCAAGTATAGAGAAAGCATGGCAAAATGATATTTCGCTAGTCCTTAAGAGTGGGGCAAAACATAAATGCCAGGACACCTTCAAAGTTTATGAGGAAGACTAGAACAAATAATTTGAGAGCAAGAAAATAACACATCATGAATCAATTAATAATGTTTCTGGGACAAATGCACATAAAACTCAGAATGGAAACTATGCTCTCTCAACTGTGCATAAAGTTATAAGATGGAGACTCGACAGAAAAGTAAAAGAAAGACCCTTCGCAGAGGGAAGCATGGATCACTCATGTACTAGAGTTTTTATTTTATTAAACATAGGAATAAACTGTTTGACACTCCTCCCATCCATCTTACACAAATCATGGCTAACTGAATCCTCGGGTGCCTGCCAACAATCACATACCGTGGAGGAGTGTCTATTTTTTTAAGAGAGGTGTATGCTTATGTCAACAAATGGTAAACAAAAAATACAGTACGTCACAAGCCAACTAGACTTCACAAGAGCGTCTCCCATAGAAGGACGTATCTGGGTAGAAGGTCATCCCTCTTTCTCTTTTGTTTACACAATTATGCTTTGACTGATAAATAAGGGGCTAAAATAGTGAACAGAGTTTGTTTGTATTAATTTGGGGCTGGGCACCCCGCTGCCAGCTCTTCTATCAACTAGATAAGCGTCTGAAGCCACTAGTCCAGGGTGTGAAATCCAATCAACAAGTGAGATAAAGATTCTCTATTTACGTCCTCATGAGCTAAAATAGGAACACAAAACATGAGTAATTTTTAAAGGTAACACATGAGCAATTAACTTTGGAGTGGCAGTTAAATACCACATGTAGGTAGGTATGGTGGACACATTGGGCATACTTTGGTTTTTGGGAGTTGGATGCACGAGTAGAGCTCATACTTAGTACATGTGGAGGCTAGCAAAAGACTGGGAGCGACAAATCAAGAGAGCAATAATGGCCATAATCATGCATAGCGACATAAACATCATTAATCAAAGCATAAGTGGCACCACAAGTTCAAAAACTAAATGATCATGGAGGCTATTAGTGACTGGTTCGTACTAATAAACATGGTGTGAGCATGCGCCAAGTCAACCAAATAAAACATTCAAAGGAGAACACCACAAATTTATGCTTCAATATGACAAGAACAACTCATGATTCTTTCAATGGCACATTAAACACTCTCAGCTATTTGAGACAAATCACGCTACTAAATCACCACTAGGATTTTAGAATTAAAATGACATCTAGCATGATATGAAAAAGTTAGCCACGGTCCATACAAGCTTTTATTTGCATCGTTTATATTTTTTTCCAAATGTAGCGGTTTCTTTTTCCAACAAGCACCATACAAAATATGTTTTAACAAAAACCCTCTAAATGATACAGCAAGCAAGTATGAGAGTACTTACATAACACTACTAAAACTAACAACTCTGAATAAGAGATGCAATAAAAACAAGAGCTAAACAAGAATTTTCACAGCAGTTAGAAGAAAAACTAAGAATACGAGCATAACGAGTATTCAAACGAAAAAGCGGAGCGTATATCTCTCGCAAACAAGGATGCTAGGTTCCAATGATATTATTGCAGCAAGGAAAACAAAAACAAAACAAAACGGAAAATAACAACGCTCCAAGTAAATTTCATATGATGTGACCTAATAAAAAATATAGTTTCACTAGAAGTGACCTGATAAATGGTTGATGAAGAACAAACTTAGATGCTTGAGTCTTCTTAAAATTTGCTAGGATTAACCATGGGGGAATGCCCAAGCTTTGACCTTGCACTCTTCTTGATCACATATATCACCTCTTCTCTTGAACCTTGAAAACTTCCGTCACACCACACTCAAAGAGTAATTCGCATTAGAGGTTTAGTGCAACAATCAAAAATACATAGGTTCCGTATGGGCACAAGTTATATTAATACTTTTAAACATTAGCTACAGCCACTGATGTTTCGTGAAGCAAAGAAATCCACTTGACATCGTAAAAGAGCAAATGCAACAAAAATGACAGAATGTAATTTGTTCACCACACATATTATTTATCTTTCGCGGAGAGACACCACTAGTGAACTGTGGACCCCTATCCTTTTTCCTCATACTGATAATACAACCACTGCTTGCACTGCTTTCATACTAATACTATTGTTACTACTAATGCTTTCATATTGTTTTCCTACTATTTTCCACCCCATACGTTTAACCTCTTTGTGTTCAGCAAAACCAGTGAGATTGACAACCTCACTGCTTCGTTGGGGGCAAAGTGATTTGATTGTGTTGTGTAGGTTCCATGTTGCTTCTGAACCGGTAGTGCGCCCTGCCATCTCAGCTGCTTCAACCTTCTAAAGTTACTCCTTCCTCCCACTGGTCGATTCAACCTTGGTTTCTTTCTGAGGGAAAACTTTCTGCTTCACTCTTCATACCTTCCTCTTGGGATCTCCCAACGAACGTGTATTCACACGCATCAAGCATATTTTCTGGCACCGTTGCCGGGGAGGAAGAGCATTTCTGCAAGGGGAGTCTCTCACTTCCAACCTCTTTACTTTGTTTTTGTTTTGCTTATTTTATTTTGTCTTGCTTGCTTCTCTTTATAAAAAACAAAAAAAAGTTCTTATTCTAGCTGTAGTTTTATTCCTGTTTTTAGTCTTGTTAAAATGACTACTCCTGAGAACACTAAGTTGTGTGACTTTACTAGCACCAACAACAATTATTTCATTAGCACACCTATTGCTCCACCTGCTCCTACTGATGACTTTTATGAGATTAAGCCTGCACTATTAAATCTTGTTATGAGAGAGCAATTTTCTGGTGTTAGTACTGATGATGTTGCTGCCCATCTTAATAATTTTGTTGAACTATGTGAGATGCAAAAATATAAAGATATAGATGGAGATATTATTAAACCGAAATTGTTTCCTTTCTCATTGAGAGGAAGAGCTAAAGAATGGTTGCTATCTTTGCCTAGAAATAGTATTGATTCTTGGACTAAGTGTAAATATGTTTTCATTGGAAAATATTATCCTCCTGCTAAGATTATATCTTTAAGAAGTAGCATTATGAATTTTAAGCAACTTGATAATGAGCATGTTTCTAGAGCTTGGGAAAGAATGAAATCTTTAGTAAAGAATTGTCCCACTCATGGACTAACTACTTGGAGGATCATCCAAACCTTTTATGCAGGTCTGAATTTTTCTTCAAGAAACCTTCTAGATTCAGCTGCTGGAAGAACATTTATGTCCATAACTTTGGGTGCAGCAACAAAGCTTCTTGATAATATGATGGTAAATTATTCTGGATGGCACACTAAGAGATCTACAACTGGTAAGAAGGTAAATTCTGTTGAAGAAACCTCTTCTTTGAATGATAGACTTGATGCTATTATGTCTATGCTTGTTAATGGCCATGCTCCTATTGATCCAAACAATGTTCCCTTAGCCTCTTTGGTTTCTCAAGAAGAGCATGTTGATGTGAACTTCATTAAAAATAATAATTTCAACAACAATGCTTATAGGAATAATTTTGGTAGCAACAACTATAGGCCATATCCTCCCAATAATAGCAATGCTTATGGTAACTCTTATGGTAACACCTATAACAGTAACAAAAGTGTACCCTCTAATCTTGAGAACATGCTTAAGAATTTTATTAGTACACAAACTGCTTTCAATAAATTTGTTGGGGAAAATTTTGGCAAAATTGATGTTCTTGCTTCTAAAGTTGATAGCCCTGCCCTTGATGTTGATTTTCTAAAACTTAATGTTATGCCTCATGATGTTAAAGAAAGTAAAACTTTAAATGCTATCCAAATTCAAATTGATGATAATGTTAGAATGATAGCTGAATTGCATGCTAGATGGGAGAAAGAAGATGAAATAGCTAGAAAGAACAATATAGCTAATGTTTGCACCATTACCACCACTAGTAAAACTGAAGCTTCTCATGCTATAAAACCTTCTACTATCAATGTTAAAGCAATTGGTGTTGGAAACACTCCCACTTCTGCTATTAGAAATGCAAAATTGCCTGAAACTGCTAAAAATATTTCTGATAATAGTGCTGGAATTTTTAGAAACATGAGAGACCATGGTCCCATTACCTTTGCTAAAAATGATCTTGACTTTGATGATTGCAACATAAATGAAGTGATTAAGTTCTTACAAAATCTTTCTGTTTGTCCTAATGCTAATGCTATGAATATGGCTTTCACGAAACATATTACAAATACTCTCATGGAAATTAGAGAGGATGAATTGAGATGTGAAGCCTCTATCCCTAGGAAGCTAGATGATGGTTGGGAACCTATTATTGAAATGAAAGTGAATGCTTTTTATTCCAATCCTCTATGTGATCTTGGTGCTAGTATCTCTATTATGCCCAAGAAACTCTATGCTATTCTTGATTTACCACTATTGAAACCTGGTTATTTGGATATTCGTCTTATTGATAATTTTAGAAAGAAATCTTTGGGGGAGAGTTGATGATGTTCTTATCATGGTTAATAATAATCTTTTACCCGTTGATTTTTTTGTTTTGAATATTGAATGCAATGCATCTTGTCCAATTGTTTTTAGAAGACCTTTTCTTATAACTATGGGTGTTATTATTGATATGAAAGAGAGGAATATTAAATTTCAGTTCCCACTCAAGGAAGGTATGGAACACTTTCCTAGAAAGAGAATGAAGTTTCCTTTTGATTCCATTATTCGAACAAAGTACAATTTTGATGCTTCTTCACTTGAAAATACTTGATTCCATTTTTCTCGGCCTAGCTAAAAGGCGTTAAAGAAAAGCACTTCTTGGGAGATAACCCATGGTTTTATTTTTTAATTTGTTTTTATTTATTTTCTTTGCGTCAAGGGGTTGTATAATTCCGTAGAAACTCCTTTGTATCTTTCTTTTCATGTTTTAGTAGTGCCAAGTAAAGTTTCTGACGAGAGTTGGAGTTGGTTTTCAGATTTCTGCGCAGAAAACAGATTTCTGCTGTCCACCGTAAAAAATCGTGAAAAATCCAGGAAGATCAGAATGACCTGAAATATTTTTTGCTTATTCCTCAACTAATTCCGCAACTTTTTGTTCTTTAAGTTTTTCGATCTGAGCAACGTAAGTGCCTCAAATTTTTTTGTCTTTACAGACTATTCTGGTTTTGACAGATTCTGCCATTTTTCTTACATTTGCTCTTTTACGATGTCAAGTGGATTTATTTGCTTCACGAAACATCAGTGGCTTTATATAATGTTTAAAAGTAACAATAGCACTTGTTCCATACAGAACCAATGGATTTTAATTGTTGCACTAACCCTCTAATGTGAATTGTTGTTTGAGTATGGTGTGAAGGAAGTTTTCAAGGTTCAAGAGAAGAGGTGATGTATTTGATCAAGAAGAGTGCAAGGTCAAAGATTGGGATGCCTCCGTGGTTCATCCTAGCATATTTTTAGAAGACTCAAGAATCTAATCTTAGGGATTCCCAAGGCATCCCCTTCTTCATCAACTATCTATCAGGTCACTTCTCGTGAGGCTATATTTTTATTCAGTCACATCATATGAAGTTTTCTTGTAGCATATGTTTGTTTTTCTTTTGTTTTCCTTTATTTTATTTGTTTTCCTTGCTGCAATAATATCATTGGACCTAGCATCCTTGTTTGGGAGAGAGACACGCTCCACTTTTTCGTTTGAATACTTGCTATGCTAGTATTCTTAGTTTTTCTTCTAGTTACTGCAAAATTTCATGTTCAGCTCTTGTTTTCATTGCATCTCTTATTCAGAGCTGTTAGTTTTAGTAGTGTTATGTGAGTACTCTCATGTTTTCTTGCTGTAGCATGTGGATAATTTTTGTTAAAGCATGTCTTGTATAGTGCTTGTTGGGAAAAGAAACTGCTGCTTGAAGTAGAATTTTTAACAGTGCAAGTAGAAGCCTGTATAGACTGTGGTTAGAATTTTTCATGTCGTGATAAATGTTATTTTAGTTCTAAATCCTTGTGGTTATTGAGTATAATGATTAGTCTCAAATATCTGAGAGTGTTTAAAGTGTCATTGAAAGAATCATGAGTTGTTCTTGTCATATTGAAGCATAAATTTGTGGTATTCTCATCTGAATGTTTTATTTGGTTGACTTGGCGCATGCTCACACCATGTTTATGACTATGAACCAGTCACTTATAGCCTCCATGATCATTTAGTTTTTGAACTTGTGGTACCACTTATGCTTTGATTAATGATGTTTATGTCGCTATGCGTGATTATGGCCATTATTGCTCTCTTGATTTGTTGCTCCCAGTCTTTTGCTAGCCTCCACCTGCACTGAGTATGAGCTCTACTCGTGCGTCCAATTCCCAAAAACCAATGTTTTCCCATTGTGTCCACCATACCTACCTACATGTGGTATTTAACTGCCTTGCTCATGTCCTACCTTTAAAACTTTCAAAATTACTCTTGTTTTTTGTTCTTGTTTTTGCTCATGAGAACGTAAATGGAGAATCTTTATCTCTCTTGTTGATTGGACTTTCACACACTGGACTAGTGGCTTCATCCGCTTATCCAATTGATAGAAGAGCTGGCAGCGGGGTGCCCAGGCCCAAATTAATGTAAACAAATTCTCTGCACTAATTTTGCCCCTGATTTATCAGTCAAAGCATAATTGTGTAAACAAAAGAGAAAGAGGGATGACCTTCTACCCAGATGCGTCCATCATATTGGAGTCGCTCTTGTGAAGTCTAGTTGGCTTGTGACGTACTGTATTTTATGTTTACCATTCGTTGACACTAGCAGACACCTCTCTTAAAATATAGACACTCCTCCACGGTATGTGATTGGTGGCAGGCACCCGAGGATTCGGTTAGCCGTGGTTTATGAAAGATGGTTGGGGAGTGTCAAGTTTATAATACCACTGTTTAATAAAATCAAAGATCTAGCACATGAGTGATCCATGCTTCCCTCTGCGAAGGGCCTTTCTTTTACTTTTATGTTGAGTCTCCATCTTCTAAATTTATGCACAGTTGAGAGAGCATAGTTGCCATTGTGAGTTTTATGTGCATTTGTCCCAGAAACATTATTAATTGATTCATGATGTGTTATTTCTAGTTCTCTAATTATTTTTTCTAGTCTTTATCATGAACTTTGAAGGTGTCCTGGCATTTATGTTTTGTCCCACTCTTAAGGACTAGCGAAATACCACTTTGCCATGCTTTATCTATACTTGAAACAAACATATATCTTTTGTTGCATTGTTATCCATGATCTTTTATTTGTGTTACTTCTCAAGATGCAAGATGATTGCTATGCTTTATTATTAAAGTTCTATTTATCATGCTTATGTTGAAATTCTATGATCTCAGCTTACATATGGTTTTACATTATTGATGATCAAGTTTATGTTGGTAGCATGTCACCTCCGAAATTATTGTGTTTTTATCGTTTACCTACTTGAGGACGAGTAGGAACTAAACTTGGGGATGTTGATACGTCATAAACGTATCCCTAATTTCTGATGTTCCATGTTGTTTTCATGTTGTTTTCCCACATGTTTTCTATACACTTTATGTCATTTTTATCGTTTTTCCGGACTAACCTATTGACAATATACCATAGAGCCAGTTCCATGTTTTCTTCCGTTTTTAGCTTCAGAAAAGTTGTACTGGAAATATTCTCAGAAATGGAAAATTCGAAGCCCGGAAGTCTTAAAATTCCCGAAGGTTCCACGGAGTCCCGAAGAGACCCGGAGGGGGGCCTCAGGGGACACACACCATAGGGCGGCGCCCCCCCTTGGTCGTGCCAGGGGGTTGTGTTGGCCCCCCCAGGCCTCCACCGCCTTTTCCCTTTCGCCTATTTAATCCCCCCGAGGCGTAAACCCTAAATATATCCCACTTCTCCCCGAAAAACACCCGAGGCGGCCATCATCATCATCCCGAGATCGGGAGGGTTCTAGAGTTCTCCCCGGCACCCCGCCGGGAGGGAAATTCATCACCGGAGGGGTCTACACCACCATGCCCTCCTCTGAAGTGATGCGTGAGTAGTTCATCCCTGGACTACGGGTCCATAGCAGTAGCTAGATGGTTGTTCTCTCCACTTTGTGCCTCATGTTTAGATCTTGTGAGCCGCCTACCATGATCAAGATCATCTTTATGTAATGCTACATGTTGTGTTTGCTGGGATATGATGAATGTTGAATGCTATGTCTTCTGATTATCAATCTATCATGTTATCTTCATGCTTATGTTATTTATGATTGTGCATGCTCTCCGTTATTAGTAGATGCTCTGGCTAAGTAGATGCTAGTAACTCCAAGAGGGAGTATTTATGCTCGATAGTGGGTTCATGCCTCCTTTGAATCTGTGCTCGAGTGACAACAACGTGATGGATGAAGGTTGTGTTGTTGCCATTAGGGAGAAAACAACAATGCTTTATCTAAGGATAATGTTATTGTTTACATTACACACTTTGCTTACTGTGATTATCTATTGCTTGCAACTTAATACCCAACGTTTGTTCGGATGATATTCAGAGGTGGATTATTAGTCATAGATGCAGTTGGATGACAGTCTATGTATTTTGTTGTAATGCCCGCATGAATCACATAGTAATCTTTATGTCGTTCATATGCACTACGGTGCAGCCTTCATTTCTGTCAATTGCCCAGCTGTAATTTGTTCACCACACATGTTATTTATCTTTCACGGAGAGACACCACTAGTGAACTATAGACCCCGGTCCTTTTTCCTCATACTGATAATACAACCACTGCTTCCACTGCTTTCATACTGTTACTACTGCTTTCATACTGTTTTCCTACTGTTTTCCACACGATACGTTTAACCCCTTTGTGTTCAGCAAAACCAGTGAGATTGACAACCTCACTGCTTCGTTGGGGCAACATGGTTTGATTGTGTTGTGTAGGTTTCACGTTGCTTCTGAACCGGTAGTGCGCCCTGCCATTTCAGCTGCATCAAACTTCTGAAGTTACTACTTCTTCCTACTGGTCGATTAAACCTTGGTTTCTTTCTGAGGGAAAACTTGCTGCTACACTCTTCATAGCTTCCTCTTGGGGTCTCCCAACGAACGTGTATTCAGACGCATCAGGTATTAAGTTGCAAGCAACAGATAATTTCATTAAGAAAAGTGTGTAATGTAAACAATAACATCATCCTTAGACAAAGCATTGTTGTTTTCTCCCTAATGGCAACAACACATCCTCCATCTGTCACGTTTCTGTCACTCGAGCACAGATGCAAAGGAGGCATGAACCCACTATCGAGCATAAATACTCCCTCTTGGAGTTACTAGAATCTACTTGGCCAGAGCATCTACTAATAACGGAGAGCATGCAAGATCATAAATAACATATGCATGAAGATAACATGATAGATTGATAACCAGAAGACATAGCATTCAACATTCATCGGAACCCAACAAACACAACATTTAGCATTACAAAAAGATGATCTCGATCATGTGACACAACTGACAAGATCTGAAAATGTGGCATAAAGTGGAGGAGACAACCATCTAGCTACTGCTATGGACTGATACGTCAACAACGTATCTATAATTTCTTATGCTCCATGATGATATTATGCCAATTGCTACATGTTTCTCCCTTATTTATAGCATTTTTAAATGTTTTCCGGGACTAACCTATTAACAAGATGCCACAGAGCCAGTTCCCTGTTTTCTGTTGTTTTTAGTTTCAGAAAAGTTGTTCTAGAAATATTCTCGAAATTGGAAAATTTGAAAGTCAGAAGTCTTAAAAGTCCTGGAAGCTTCTAGAAGTCCCGAAGAGCCCCGGAGGGGGGCCACACCATGGGGTGGCGCGGGTGCCACCTAGGGGTGTGGCCCCCCTGGCCACCCCCGGCATCGCCCTTTCGCCTATTTATACTCCGCCGAGGGAAAACCCTAAAAAGATCGACCTTTTCCACAAAATACATCCGTAGCCCCGCCACCGCCACCGACAAGTTTCGGGAGACAGATATCTGTTCTGGCACCCTGCCGGGACGGGGAAGTGCCCCCGGAAGCCATCTCCATCGACTTCACCGCCATCTCCATCGCCGTTGCTGTCTCCTATGATGAGGAGGGAGTAGTTCTCCCCCGAGGCTGAGCGCTCTACCGGTAGCTATGTGGTTCATCTCTCTCTCCCATGGTGTGATCTATATATGATCATGAGCTTTGTAATCTATTTGAATTCATAGATGTTACTCTTCATCTTTTGCTACTCAAGTGCTTTATTAATATGAACTATGGAGTCACCTTGTATCGCAGTGTGAAGGTGACAGTGTGCACATCGTGTGTGTCTCCTCTATGAATTGTGGTGTTTGTCTAGTACCTTCTGGTGCGCTCATAGCGACAGCATGGGGTTAACTAGACATGGGAATGCTTACTTTAAGGAATGCTTTTTGCATCCCTACGCAATGATTAGTGTTTGTTATCCAACCGGAGAGGGTTTAGAGTAGCATAGTGAGAGAAGTTATCTAGTTATTCATTTATGTGATCATTGTTGAGAGTGTCCTCTAGTGAAAGTAGGAGCCCTAGGCCTTATTTCCAAGCATTGAAACATCGTTTTTCGCCTGTTCTTCTACATGTTTGCTTGCTGCCATTTTTATTTCAGATTGCTATTATCACTTATTATCAAAAATATTACTTGCATTACTCTCTCTTCGCCGAACTAGTTCACCTATACAACTGACAATTGTATTAGATGTGTTGGGGACACAAGAGACTTCTTGTATATTGATTGCAGGGTTGCTTGAGAGGGATATCTTTGACCTTTACCTCACTGAGTTCGATAAACCTTGGGTGATTCACTTAAGGAAAACTTGCTGCTGTTCTACGAACCTCTGCACTTGGAGGCCCAACACTGTCTACAAGAATAGAAGTGTGTGTAAACATCATGGACCCGTAGTGCAGGGATGAACTACTAATGCATCACTTCGGAGGAGGCATGGTAGTGTAGACCCCTCCGGTGATGAATTCCCCTCCTGACAGGGTACCGGGGAGAGCTCCAAAACCTTCCCGATCTCCGGATGACGATGACCGCGGCCTCATCGGAAAAAGTGGTATATTTCTAGGGTTGATATGTCAGGGGGATTATATAGGCGAAAGAGCGATGGCAGAGGGCACTTGGGGGGCCTAGACCACCCCAGGCGCGGCCGGGGGGCGCCGCCCTACGGTGTGGCCCCTCTGTGGCCCCTCTCCGGGTCTCTTCGGGACTTTAGCATTTTTCTAAATCGAAGCGGTGCGATATTTGGAAGCATTTTCTTTATTCAAATCCATTTGCCATAATAACTTCAAAAGTAGCAACGATATGGACCATTTGCAAGTTTGCAACCATTCGTTGGCCGCAAAGAGCATGTACGAAGCAGATGATGAATTAGGGAACTGGAATCACCTCTCCATGTAGCTAAAAATCAGTTTGGAGCTAAAATTATATAACTACGGTGAATGGAGTTACTTTCCGGTGGGTAGTTGGGCTAATCTTTCAACTAATGTCAACATCGCGAGAAGAGAAGAGCAATAATAAGAAAAGAGAGAAGAAAGAAAGATGCCAATGCCAAATCACCTTACTCTAGTCGAGGAAGGGGGCGCAGCAACACACATGTTAAGCGAGTCTGGACCAAAATTTGGAACATGCCAAAGTTTTCAACCTGATTTTTCTCTCCCGTTGTAACGCACGGGGCAGTTTGCTAGTCCGTTCTAATAATTCTGAATCTTACATCCTTAAACCAGCCATGAAATTAGTGCTAAGAAAATAATATGAACTTTAGCATTTTTCTAAATCGAAGCGGTGCGAGATCGGAAGCATTTTCTCTATTCAAAACCATTTGACACAATAACTTCAAAAGTAGCAACGACATGGACCGTTTGCAACCATTCGTTGGCCGCAAAGAGCATGTACGAAACAGATGATGAATTAGGGAACTGAAATCACCTCTCCATGTGTAGCTAAAAATCAGTTTGGAGCTAAAATTATATAACTACAGTGGAATTTTAGAATATCATCATACCAAAACAAAAAACAAAATTAGTTCAGAAAATTTGGGGGCGTTGCGAGAATCGAACTCGCGACCTCTCGCACCCAAAGCGAGAATCATACCACTAGACCAAACGCCCATGTTTGATTAGTAATTATTTTATTTCTTCTTAATCATAATTATTTTTGATGCCAGCGCTTTCCCCGCATTGACTAGTTGGACTAGTGAGAGGAGAGCAGATCGATCTTCCAGAACCTTCCCCTTCCCTTTCCCATCCATCCCATGCCGGCGATAGCGCCCTCTGCTCCGGGGGCCTCCTCCTCCACCGCCACCCGAGGCCCAAACCCCCTCCGCCACCACCTCGCCGCCTCCTTCGTCCCCGCGCAGCCGTCGCGGCGGTGGCGGCTGACAGGCGCCGTCGCCGCCTCCGCCGGACGTCGTGCCGTCGCCTCCTGCTGCAAGGCCGCCAAGGACCCTTCTGCCCCCGCCGCCGCTACCGACCACGGTAAATCCCGTTCCACGATTAATCGATGCCAACTTGTCACCATACAGACAGATTCATCCGATCCCAAACGATTGCCCCGGCTGCTTCATTTTAGTACTGCAGCTGGAGTAACATATGAAAATAAGTAGGATCATGTTCCTGTCTTTTGTTTGTAGTGAACTAGTTGAAACTTCTGCGGTGGATAATGAGCTGGTTAAGTGTCCTGCGAGTTATTTCGGTCCTAGGGCATTTCACTGCATCTTTCTCTGAGCAAGGTCTCACCTCTGGAGTTTATACTGCAGCTGGAGTAGCGTATAACATTAAGTAGGCTCATGTTCTCGTCCTCTGCAGCTCTGCTTGTAGTGTCGCGGTGAACTAGCTGTATGTTCCGGTAGCTGGTGAACTGTGCCGTGACACATGCTAATTAATCCTAGCTAGTGCATCCTATCTACATCAGGTTTCAGCTTTGGAGTTCCATTCTAACTCAAGTATCATAGTCATGTAATAACAAGTCTAAAGCTCCTGTTTCTGTCCTCTCACTCTGTTGTCAAGCTGAACTACTAACCCCTCCGTCCTATAATATAAGTGTGACTTCTTTTGTGGCTTCTAGCTTGCTTATAGGTCCAGAAAAGTATAAGCCCAAAAGAACTCTCTAGCTTCTCCTCTGCTTATTTCCACCGATAAGCGACATTTGTACGTGAACCCAGAAACTGGTAGCGACCTCCTTCCCGAGCTTCTCCATTGCGAGAGCGAAGGGGTATCAATAATAGGACATGTCGTTCTGCCAAATTACCGCCAAATGCCACTGCGTCCATCTCTTTGGCAGACCGAGCGAGCGACAAAACAAATCCATGAGAAAAAAGGACTCGTCTCCTTCCCCTAGACCGAGCCCGACCCCTACCCAGCAGCCGCCGGTGGTAAGCCCATCGCCGCCGCTCGCCCAGCCACTCCCCCGCCAGATCTAGGCCTTCCCCGGACGGATCCGCTGATCCACACCGAATCCCCGAACGAGTTGCTGCCCGTCGGCCTGCCGCTCGCCCAGCTCTGCCGCCCGGTTCTCCTCCTGGACCAACGTCGTTGGTGCCGCCCCTGCCGTATCCAGAGCCCAGCGATGCCACTGAGCTCGTCCCCAACCGTCTTCATTCTCCAGGTCGTCCTCCTCGCAGCTCCCCAACGAGTCTAGCGGCGACCTCCATGAAAGATCGACATGTCCAGCAGCGGCCTCCCCAACCGCCGTCGGCCTCGTAGCTCCCCAATTGACGGGGCAGACGGTGAACTCCACCGCGTCCATAGGACCTCCCACACAAGAAGCCATCGGCCTGCTCGAGTGCCACCACTGCGCCTCGCTCAGTGCCCAGCAACTTTTCGTTTATATGTCTGTGAGAGCTGCAGCCATTCATGCCATGTCGGTAGTCTGACACTTTTTTATATGTATAACCAGTTCATGTTCAGTTCCAAGAAACTAAAGTGTGCAATGTAATACAGTTACTTCTCAATCCGTTTATATTCTGTAGATGCAATTGTTTGACATTTATTATAGATGCAAGTTGATACCATGTAGATGCAATTTTATATGCCTACTGTGCAAGCAAAATTGATATTCTCACTCTTTAAAATGTTTAGACCTGTTGAAATTACATAAGTTGTGGCTTTATTTCGTGAACAAATTATATTCAGGGGCATTAGAGACATCTTACAACTCAATCCAATAAATAAGCCAAAACTTTATAAGCTTAAAAGAAGTCTCCGAGCAGTTTCTGAGAGCTTCTCCCCACAACAGTTTCTTCCCACCGAAATTAATAAGCGAGCTTATGCATAAGCATAAGCCTAAAAGAAGTCACCCTAAGACGCTTTGGCAAGCTGAGTAGTAAGTTTGTTCCAGAAGATTATAAACTGGCTATTTTTTATTGGCACACACTGATTAGTTCTAGCTTCAACTGAAATGGACTCTATCTGACTAGTCGTTTGCAGAATTTGTATTGTTCGACCTGCCTTGTTTCACAACTTGCCATGTCAGAAACACTGAAATTCCCACTCATACAAGGTTGGAACCGTCATGCACCTGCGCAGCCAAGATTTTGTTCATCTTCTTACTTAGTAATCAGCGGTTAGAAACGATCTGCTAACAGAGCAGTTCGATGTGTGATCACCGATGAAACTTCACCGCTTTTCTTTTTCTATATACAAGGCCTCAGCTTTTGAATTAGGTCGCTCAAGTACACCTTTCACTGCATTTTTGTACAGATGCATGAAAAAGAGCAGTTCTGTCTGTAATCCTCGATAAAACTCTGCTTGCCACGTTCTGTTTCTATACACAAGGTCTCAGCTTTTGAGTTGCGCGGCCTAGTGCATTTTGTCTAAGCAGGGTCTTTGCTTTGGAGTTCTATTACAACTAAAGTATCGTAGCCATATAACAAGCTTAAAGCTCACTCTGGTGTTAAACTGAAATAGCAGTAAGTTTTTGTTGGGTCCATGTATCCTGCCTTACGCGTATGCGTTTACACTTGCAGTGGGCGATGTAGGGCAAGAAACATGGGACGAGGCCGTGCTTGGGTGCGAAACAGCGGTGCTGGTCGAGTTCTGGGCGCCGTGGTGCGGCCCCTGCCGCTTGATGCACCCCATCATCGCAGACCTGGCAAAGGCCTACGCCGGCAGGCTGAGGTGTCTGAGGGTGAACACGGACCAGAACCAGGAGGTGGCGACCAGGTATGGCATCAGGAGCATCCCCACCATCCTCATCTTCAAGGACGGTGAGAGGAAGGAGACGGTGATCGGCGCCATCGCGGACACCGCCTTGGCTGCAAGCGTCGACAGGTTCTTGTAAGTGCCAGAGCGTGCTGTAACACACATACATATCGAAACGGGCGAAAAAAGGTTTTGCAAGGTGACTAGCATTGCTTACATGAACTTGTATGAAATCAAACCTAGTTCGGAAGCTTGCAAATATGATTAATATGCTATGGTTGCTTTTGAGGATGTTTCGTATGATAATAAAGTGAGCAGTTACATTCTTCTCTTAGATGCAAAGGCTTTCACAGGAAATTTGGAATCTTTAGCATTTTTTTTCATTTGTTTCTAAGGACATCTTGCGCTGCATTTCGGTAGGAAGTTCCAGTCACTCCAACCTCCTAGAAAGGTTTTGTCTGTTGTGCGGTGCAATCAAACAAACGTTGCTGTAAATTCGGTCGCATAGGAATCAAACTTGTATTGATTGAAGCTACATGGAAAACGCTGGCTGCCACATGATCCCTCGTATCTATCCATCTGTTTAACCCTAGCTACTGCTGCTGCAATTATCATCCTCATCTCACTCATCATGTATCCAACGACTTGAGGCATTTGGTATGCTCTCGAGGCACTGGTCGCTGGATAGGGCACGTGGACTACAACTGAGGCTGGGCGCCGGTGTTCCACTCGGACATGGAGCGCTTGCTGGGATGCCAGTTGCTGCTCCGGTGGGCGACGCCCATGGTGGCGCTCCTCTGCTTTATTTTCCTCTAGAGCCGAGCTTCTAATGGAGCTGATAAGAATTTGTTTCCAGTGGATGTCTTGCACTACATTTCATAGGAAGTTCTCCATTGACCCCAATTTCCTAGAAAGGTTTGTTTGTTCTGCGGTGCAATGAAAACAAACTTTGTTGTAAATTCGGTCACATGGGAATCAGACCTGTCTTGAAGCTGCATGAGAAAACGCTGGAAGCCACATCATCCCTCGTATATATATATCCATCTGTTGGATCCTAGCTACTGCTGCTGCAACTATCATCCTCATAATGTACCCAATAGCTTAAGGCAATTGATATTCTCTTGGTTGTTCGATAAGCCCAGTTTTGGGAACAAATCAACAGAGCTTTGGGGGACATATCGATTAATTTGCCATGGTTATTATTTTTTTGCAAAGATTTGCCATGATTATTTGGTTTGGAGTCATTGTTACACTAGCATATAGGAGTACGTACATACGTATGGCTAGGTTGGTGTGGGACCTGAACATATATACCCGATCCCATTCCTCTTTTTTTTGAGAAATCATTCCTCTTAATTTTGTTGCTTACGTCGTGGATCGGCAAACCAGACTAAACGTGCAGATTTTGACTCCCCATCGAGTCCAAATCCAACACCACCAGCGTTTCCTTCTTCATATTTTAGGTAAATCTACAATATCTAAATGGGAGCAACCCACTAACTCTATTTCTCTCAACATGCAGGGTGTCCACATCAGCAACCATCTGATTGGTCCATGTCATCATATTATCCCCACTTCCCTATTTTACATGCAGCTATGCCATGTAATCTTACCATCTTTTTTTTTCTACCGCAACCTGTCATTCATATTCCACTGACCAATTTGTGTACTCCTATCAATTGAATGCAACGCATGTGTCCCCTCCCATTTCTTCAACGCAGCACGACCCACAAAAATTAGTGACAAATCCCAAGAGCCTCCACAGTACTATTCGGCGTCGTGGCTGTTTGGAGACGCATTGCCTCCCGATGTTAGCATTCTTCTCATTATGAGTGTGTAACGGAAGAACGTCTGTCCCCAGTGCGTATTAATGTCCTATTCTCTAAATATATCTTCCACATATACGACATGAAGTTCTGCAACCAAAGGTTTCTGCCGCTCACCGTCCCCTTTGCAGGTTAGGAGTTGCTTATTACTTCCGGGCTATGTGCGCTCCTCGCTCTTTACTGGCCGACCGATCAGACGTCAATGGCTGCCATTCCGTATTTGACAGGTACTCAACTTCGGTTCCTTGCTATCGCCTGCCAATTCTACATATTTAATTGATGTTAGCACATCTACCTTTTTTATTCCCGATAACAACCACACGCAGGCCCTGTGCAGCTGCATCGGTATCTATTTGCATGCAGCTGGTCTTTTTGATGCGATGAAAATGAGGTTAAGAGGGCGCAGTTCCATTTCTAGCATCTAGGTTATATATGATTATATTGATCAAAATTGAGTATTGAGCTATTGATAAAGGGACAATCATCATGGTGTTCTATCTCTTCGCAGAAGTCGTTGTTCATGTTTTCTTGGATAATTGGTTGCATGGAAATGCGAAACGATGTGATGAACTGGCTGATTACATTGTGCTTAAACTAAATGAACCGTAGTTCAGTTAGTTTGCCAACTGCAGTTTTTAGTGGTTGTCAAAGATCACAAAAGCACTTCGATCAACTTTTAACTGGCACATTTACCGGCCAGTTAAGTTTAGCTTATTATAAATAATGGTTCTTTTGATTTTCTATATCACAATCTGATTATTCTTTCTAATCCTTTAGATGATTGTTGTATCAATAACAATAAGCGAGTTGTTGTCGCCCGCCACTGTTAAGCGTCTGAGCTAAAAAATGCTGATTTGTTGCTGACCACAAGGGTGCCAGCGGATTTGAATCAACATACATCGTTTATATACACTGGTGCTTCATTTGTATCGATTTAAACCCATGCAGTTTCTTATCCAATAAAATTACAGAATAAGTCAGCTACGATTCACATTCTAAAAGACAAAAACTGACCCTATGATTAATGCATTATCCTGCTTGCCTTCTCAATTTGACATTTTTATTGTGGACAATATATTTGTGAAACGAGCAAATAAATATTCAATAAGCTCTGAACGATCTATATGCTTTCATCACCAAATTGATCATGTTTCAATGTACCACAAGTACATTTTCTTCTTCGAGTCAAAGTACTATATACTATGGAATACTCTTTATCATTTACAATAATGTTTTAGCGACGAGAAATATCTAATTAACATTTTGTTTATCAATTCAATAATCTTACTCATGTCTGCTTCTAAAAATCCCGCAGCAAGGCGCGGGGTATTATCTAGTATACATAATGACAGGCAAAATTGCACGGAGCACAGCCACGCCATGGTACCATCAAGGAAAATCGGACGAGAAGAGACATGCGCGCCCGAGACCCCGACAGCCTCAACGCTGCCGGCGGATCTCCTGCTTGACAACGTCGCGCGCTGCGACCTCCTCACCTTTGTCCGCTTTGCCGCCACCTGCAAACTCCTCCGGTGTGACTTCCTCAGCCCGCCTTTCATCTGCCGCGTTAGCCACATGGCTCCACGCATCCTGGCCTATCTATGCACCGACCCGGAGAAACCCCTCACACCGGTTCACCCGACCACCCCCGCCGCCTTGTCATTCTGCCACGACAGTCTCTCGCCTTTCTTGGCACGCAAGGGTGCCCTCCTTCGAGAATACAGACCCGTGTCTTCTCGTCATGGCCTCGTCATCCTCGGCCGACTACGCATCCAAAAAGGACCCAAGTCCGACCTGTGCGTGTACGACCCTATGAGCGGCGCTCGGACATTCTTCTCCAACCCACCGACCATCCTAACTTACCATTACACTGTAGAGAAGTATGTCCTTCTCACCGGCCGATGGCATCGGCTCCTCCTTTATGCTGCTCGTGTTTGGTTTCTATGGAAGTAACGTCAGGGTACATACCGGATCATCGCGTGGTACATGGGGTGCAATCAAGTATGGGAGCGCACATGACTCCCCGCGGATATCGGACAAGGGCGAGCCCGCTATCCTCTATGGTGGCGTCATACACTGGCTAGTTGGTCTTGGCCAGCAAATCCTAAGCTTTGATTTCACCAGAGGTGATACGAGTTCGGTGAATCTCCCGCCCACCTGTTGCAATGCTAACTGCGACGGTAACCGGGTATACTTGGTGACGTCGTCGGATAGAAAACTGTTAAAAGTACTCTCCATTCGTGGGTTCATGATGTTTGTGTGGCTACAACTCCCGGTGTCAGCAGCGGGTTGTAGCGGTTGGTCGCTGGAGTCTGTGATTGACATGGAGGAGAAGATGCGTTCGATGGACCTTAATACCACTGGTGGTCCAGATGAGTGTATTGAGTTCGAGGGCTCCGGGACGGAGACCGGTGACGTGGTGATTCTGAAGGTGGCGCGTAGGCGATTTCATGAGTACACACTCATCATCTTCGACTTGGAGACGAAGAAGATGCGTAGGCAGAATCGGGGATCATCATTGTTAGAGATTGACTTGCCGTCTCGTCTAGAAACTATGAAAATATTTTCCTACATGGGTATAGCTAGCCAGGTAAAAAAGATAGGTCGACCCAAAACGAGTTTTACCACCTCAGATGATGGTACATGTCTACGTGGTATTTGAACTCCTCCTCACTCTTTTCTGGTCATTTTGTAAGTCATGTACAATCTTCTATAATATCTATATATGTGGAGGCATTGTCCCTAGGGCCTACAGTCTTCTGTGGCACTAGGATTAATTACAGGAAGAAGCTCATCATCACGTGGAAAACTAGTTTGTGGACGTAGTATAGGAACAGCAGCTGGGACCGCGTGGTTATGTAGTTCAGTCAATTATGGATTAACTACAGGGGTTAACAAAATTAGCCAGTAACATCGGGCGTTTGGTCTAGTGGTATGATTCTCGCTTTGGGTGCGAGAGGTCGCGAGTTCGATTCTCGCAACGCCCCCCATTTTTTTTTAATTTTCATATATGTACTTGGCCAAACATTACAAAAATCATTTTGACACTAATCAATTATTTGGAGGGCACGAACAATCTATACACGGTTTCAATTAGACTGTTCTAGAAACGTGACATGACGAATGTTTTTACATGCATGTGTGATTCAACCGGGATTTTTGTTTGACATGGATACTCCCCGCTCTAAAAAAAATCAATTATACCCCTCCATTTTGGTTCATCAGGCCTCTACGAAAAACCAGGTTATTCCATTGCTAATTTTTGTTTTAAATAATACGTTTTTTATTAATAAGGAAAATAAAAATGCGTTTCTTTATTTTCAAAAATAGAATCCATTCGTCTTGGGCGAATACGATTGGATCCATTCGTCCTGGACGAAAACGATTGGATCCAATCGTCCTTGGCGAAGACGATTAGAGTCCAATCGGCAACGACATGGCCGACTGGGCATTAGTCCTGCAAATCATGGTTCAGTCATCTTCGGTGAAGATGATTGGCCAGTAAGCTTCGTCGAAGACGTTGAAGACGAGTGATTTTTTAATCTAATTTTTATTTTTGGAAAAGTACATTAAAAAAATTTAATTCCAAAAAGACAGTGGGTGCCCTCACATCTATCACTTCATTTTCCCACCACCGTCTTCCATCTCCCGCCTTATCTTCCGCGCCTTTTCTCCCGCTCTTCTTTTTCTCAGACATTTATATATTTCTTTCACACATGTATTGTTATTCTTTTTCCCGGTCTTCATGAGAGATATTATCATTTTTACTAAACAAAAATTTCTAAATTACATGGCAACATAAAATTGAGATACAATTAAAATGAAGATATACCCGTACAAATAACAGTAAATCTTAAATTAAAACACTACGAATAAAATTAAAAAGTACATGTCTTCCTGGGGAATATCACGAACTAAGATCATGTTTTGCAAATTGTACGTAAAAAACCTAATAACCGCGAGCAAACTATATGATAGCCATGATGCATTAAACTTGTAACTATGAGTCCATTCCTTACTTCTCTTTTTAACTTGGATATTTTGGATAGCATCACCGACATG
Source organism: Alopecurus myosuroides (assembly GCA_028641055.1). Taxonomy (NCBI): domain Eukaryota; kingdom Viridiplantae; phylum Streptophyta; class Magnoliopsida; order Poales; family Poaceae; genus Alopecurus; species Alopecurus myosuroides. The sequence continues at coordinate 503,935,108 of CM054059.1, forward strand.
GCTTGGGTTCGATCCATCAGGGGTAATTGTTCAGCACTTTCCATCTTGATAATTTATCTGCACATGTTTTGCAATGTGGATATTTATGAGTGCTAATTGCATTTTTTTTTTGAACCAGGGTGAGTCAGGTTCCATAGTGTATAACGCTGTGACTAAAGATATCAAGTTATGGTTATATAGATGCATGCTTGATTTTAGACTCTTTTCTTAGCATAATTTGGATTCCTGGAACTAGATGGTTTTATTTTGCTACATGTGTGTGGACAACATGATCTATCTTTTTTACTGCCGCACAGGAGCTCATTTTTCTTGGTTCGTTTGACCGCCGCACAGGAGCTCATTTTTCAGGCGCCGCTAGGTAGTCTTGTCCATTATTGTTTTGTTTGGTGTTGAGCAAGACTTTTGACTACTTCACACTTTTTAATTGGTATATAGCATATACGAACATACGTATATTGCTAAGTTGGTGTCGATAAGCAGCATCATAGTCGTATCAATTCTATTGCTTACGTACTGGATCTGGACCCGAACGTACTGGTAGGGTAAACCCGATCGTAGTCGTATCAATTCTATTGCTTACGTACTGGATCGGGAAAACCAGACTCACCATGCAGATTTTGACTCCCCATCAAGTCGGACTCCAACACGACCTGCCTTTCCTCCTTTCTTTTCTGGGTAAATAAATAAACATAGGTAACCACGGGAAGATCAATCTCCCTGCACAGTTAATTACGCCATGGCGCGATCAAGGAAAATCCGACGAACATGCGCGCCGGAGATTCCAACAGTGTGGACGCTGCCGGCAGATCTCCTGCTCGACATCGTCGCGCGCTTCGACCTCCGTACCCTCATCCGCTGTGCCGCCACCTGCCAACTCCTCCGCCGTGACCTCCTCAGCCCGCCTTTCGTCCGCCGCGTTAGCCAAGCGGCTCTGTGCATCCACGCCAATCTATGCACCGAAGTGGAACAACCCCTCATGCTGGTTCACCCGCCTACCGTCGATGCCTCGTCTTTCTGCCACAACCACATCTCACCCTTTTTGTCGCGCAAGGGCGTAGGGATCCTCCTTGACGAATACAAACCCGTGTCGTCTCGTCGTGGCCTCGTCATCCTCCGTAGACAAATTAAGAACATACGAAGACAACCCAAACCCGACAACCGCTTTCAGCTCTGCGTGTATGACCCTATGAGCGGCGCCCAGACATTCTTCTCCAAACCACCCAAGATGGCGTCCGCCTTCCCGTACTTTGACCAAAATTATGTCATTCTCACGGCTGGCGACGGCATCGGCACATCCTTTCGGCTGCTCGTCTTTGATCTGTGCGGATGTAACATCACAGTGAATACCGGATTATCATGTGGTACATGGGGTCCGGTCAAGTATGTGAGCATCAATAACTTCCCTTGTAGATCGGTCAAAAAGCGTGCTGAGCCCGCTATCCTTTGTGGTGGAGTCATCCACTGGCTAGCTAATCTTGGCGACAAAATCATAAGCTATGATTTCGGCACGGGGAAGACGGGCTCGGTGAAGCTCCCGCCAACCACATGCAATGTTGACCAGGACGAGAACCAACTCTACTTGGCAACCTCGTCGGATGGAAAACGGCTAAAACTGCTCGTAATTCAAGGGTTCAAGATGTTTGTGTGGCTCTCCTCAGCGGGTCGTAGAAGATGGTCGCTGGAAACCGTGATTGACATGGAGAAGAAGATGCGGTTGCTGGACAGCGGTGGTCCCGATGTTAGTATTGAGTTTGAGGGCTCCGGGACGAGGACCGGTGACGTGGTTTTTCTGAATGTTATACAAAGGCGAGGTGACTGGTGTACGCTCATCGTCTTTGACTTGGGGACGACGGAGATTCATAGGCAGAGAGAGGGATTATCATTGGTGGAGATCGACATACCGTCTCGTCTACAATCGATGAAAAAGTTTTCCTAGCTAGGTAGGAGTAGTTGTTATTGTCCAACTAAAAAGGATAGGACACACGTTTTGTGTTTTATGCCCTCCGTATGGTGCATGTCTACGTTGTATTTGAACTCTGTTTTTCTGCCATTTCACAAGTCATGTATAATATGTGTTCACTTGATGCAAAAGTTTTGTCCAAGGCAATCCGTAGGAAAAATATGTCCGAGTTTTATTCAACAACATTATTTGGAATCGACAGCCCGTGTAGCGAGAATGCCCTTATGTTAGCTCTGTGTTTGTTGGAACTTATGGTGCGTGGGTAACTAAGGTCTACAGCTCTCTCTCTCTTTTAGGGAAAGGCATGCAGCTCTCTGACAAACTCCTAGTACTTCAGTGTGAGACTAGAAAGAAGAGGGACAGTTAAATTGTACTATCTCTGTCCCGTTTTAGTGACCTGAGTTGTACATAAGATTTGTACTATTCTAGTTATATGTGTGCCACAAGTAAAACAAGACGGATGGAGTAATATACTCCAATTGCAATATAAAAACAAAATCCAGGGCTAAGGCCTTATGCAGTGAAAATACACCAGTGATCCGAATCCGATGGATGCTGGATTTAGTGGTAGGCTGTAGTTAATTATGTTAAGAAGAAGGATTAAGAAAATTAATCATAGGAGTGGGCGTTTGGTCTAGTGGTATGATTCTCGCTTTGGGTGCGAGAGGTCGCGAGTTCGATTCTCGCAACGCCCCCATCCCCTGACATTTTTACGTAATTTTTTTTGGTCAAAATGTTGATATTTTCAAATCGATCTAACATTGAGAACATACCGGATTATCATGTGGTACATTGGGTCCGGTCAGGTATGTGAGCATCAATAACTTCCCTTGGAGGTCGCTCAAAAAGCGTGGTGAGCCCTATCACTTGTGGTGGGGTCATCCACTGGCTAGCATATCTTGGCAAGAAAATCCTAAGCAATGATTTCGGCACAGGGAAGACGGGCTCGGTGAAACTACCGCGCACCAAATGCGATGTTAACCATGACGAGAACCAATTCTACCTGGCGACCTCGTTGGATGGAAAACGGCTAAAACTGCTCGTAATTCAAGGGTTCAAGATGTTTGTGTGGCTCTCCTCGGCGACTCGTAGAAGTTGGTCGCTAGAAACCGTGATTGACATGGAAAAGAAGATGCGGTTGCTGGACCCTAATATCAGTGGTGGTACGGATGTTAGTATTGAGTTCGAGGGCTCCGGGATAAGGGCTGGCGACATGGTGTTTCTGAACGTGATACAAAGGCGAGTTCACAAGTGCACTCTCATCTTTTTGACTTGGATACGACGTAGATTCATAGGCTGATGCGGTGATTATCGTTGGTGGAGATCGACATACCGTCTCGTCTACAATCTATGAAAAAATGTTCCTAGCTAGGTAGTTGTTATTATCCAACTAAAAGTTATAGGACACAAGAAAGTTTTACCACCTCGGATGGTGCATGTCTATGTGGTATTTGAAATCTGTTTTTTGTCATTTCACAAGTCATGTATAACATGCGTTCACTTGATGCAAAAAAATTGTCCTAGATAACCCATCGGGAAAAAAAAATCCGAGTTTAGTTCAGCAACATTATTTGGAAATTGATAGCCGGTATAGAGAATGCCCTCATGTTGGCTTTGTGTGTGTTGGAAGTGATGATGCATGGGCCGGAATGTTGATTCATAGTAAGAGCATGGCTTATAGTATAGCAAACTTGCTGGTTATATGAACCGCCATATCATCTATAGCCATCAGTTGTAAACATTCATATAACAAGGTATGTTATAAGGTTGGCTATTAGAGCACTGCTTTTTACCGTCTTCTTTCTATTTCTCTCTTCACATCTAATGCATTTACGTAGCAACACGCGTAAAGTTGGGCTCAGCTCACTTCCTTCACTTTTTCATGTCCCTCTCCTTCGCATAGCAAAAAATGCCACATATATGGGGTATAATCGAACTATTATACTTGCTCTAATAATAGGAGATGGGCGACAGAGTCCATAGACGATTGGGAGCAAAGACAGGCCGAGTAGCTAGCTAGAATTAAGGCCTACAGCTCTATGCAACAATAAATTCTTCAAGCCTTACCTGACTCCGATCTCTCACACTTCCTGCTTGCCGCCGTGCTGCAGTACGCTGACGACGCTCTAATTATAGCCAAAGCCTCTGCTCCTGCCGCTGCCATTCTTTGCTCCATCCTTGATGATTTCGCTGCCGCCACATGCCTCTCAATCAACTTTCATAAAATTAATTTCGCCCCCCTGCATGTCACTGCCCAACTAACCAACCAACTCGCTGCCATACTCGGTACCTCCATCGCCTCGTTCCAACAAACCTACCTCGGTCTCCCCCTCTCTCCACATAAGCTGCCGCCGTCGGCCTCCCAACCCCTCATCGATATGATATATTGGTACCTCGCAGGGTGAAATTCACTAGTAGGAAACTAGCTATAGCCCCCGGCTTACCACTCGCGAAGTGGTTTTTGGGTTGGCCAGCGCTATTACCGCTGGCGAAGTGTTTTTGTGGTTCGCCAACGCTACCACACTTATCTCTGGAGAACATGCCAGTTCATTCGCCATCAATAAGTGTGGGCCTAGGGGCGCACGCAGCGCCAAGTACTACTGGCGGGCAAAATTGTGCTTCGCCGGCGCTATGTCTGTTACCGCTGGCGAACCGTCCGGTGTGTTTGCCAGCAATAACCTATGGGGCCAGCGTGCATATTACTGTTGGATAACAGCCAAGTGCGTTCGCCAACGGTAACCTTGGGAGCAATAATTGCAGCCACTCACCCCCCCCCCCCCCCTCCTCCACTCTTCTCAGCCTCTCCCTTCTCTCTCTAGCTCAAACCTTCTCTACTTGATGCCAATTTTCCTCACGTCCTCACCTCTTTTCAACCAACTAAAAACTATTGTAGTTGATAGATTTAGGCCTATCTCACTTCCAACACCATTTCTACCAAAAAAAAATCCCACAAGGTTCTTCCTACATGTAGATCTAGAATTACCCTCTCTCCCTCTCCAAAGCTTAAAAAAAATCTTCGGATATCATCTCGTGTGTTCATCTAATTATTTACATTTAAGGTGCGATTAATAAATATATATAAATGAGCCTGCGTGAAATTTGGCCGCATTATGCGCGATATGAAATATATGTGTGAAATTTGACTGGGTTAAATAAATTTTGAAATGAAAATGAGTCGCCAATTATTGCTCGAATGTTGATTCATTTCCGTCTCGGCAAAGTTTAGCACTTCCATGACCTCCGATTTGTAGGAAGGTCATGCCAATTTTTTTCGTGAATATTGATATATGTATATTTATGGTTCTAATAATTATCTTGGTTCTACACTGCCCGTGCAAGCGATAAATAATGATGGTCATTATGAGTGAACGTGTCGTGAATAGTTACTTGAGACACGCGATAGAAGACATGTACAAAATGGACGCAAAGAGATATGATGTCTGTGTCGAAAGTGCAAACTAGGGGGTTTACTCCGCCCCTTTACCCGAGATTTGCTCATGCACCTCCTTAGATATGGTTTCATGGGTCGCCATAACACTCAGTGGATAAGTGATGATGAAGATGATGAAGTACATGGGCGGCGACAGGAAATGATGTGCAGCAGGACAAAAACAACGAGGGGCAACAACAATAGGACAAAGAGCCTCATCCCGCACATGATCATGGAGAAGATGGTGAACAAGACCTGATAGAAGACAAGGATACATGGACACCACTAACGGAAGTCGTGCGGGACCCTCATCTCAAAGAACTGCTCTTGAGGAAGACAACTAAATCCAGATTTGCTGCTAGAAAGCAATCTAAGCTTACGGAAGTAGAGATAGACTCGAAGACCCCGTTGTATCCAGGATGCGATCCGGGAGAGTCCCACCTGAGAGTAGCGTTCGATGTTTTGCGGATGAAAGCAAGATACAAATGGAGTGACATAAGCGGCAACGCAAGCCTGCAGTACTGGCACGGTATCCTTCCGGAGGGCAGCACGTGTCCTAAAAGTTGCGACGAGGACAAGAAAGTCGTGTGCGCCTTTGATTTACTACATGAACAATACCATGTGTCCATCAACGATTGCTACATTTATCGGAAAGAGGACGCGGACAAGACCACTTTCCTAGTTTGCAACGCCGCTCGATAATAGAAAGGGAAGAAGAAAGCTCCTCGAAAATTTGTGTGGTACTTTCCGCTCATTCCCCGTCGGCAACGGTATTTTGCAGACCGCAAGGAAGCAGAGCTCATGCGCTGGCACTTGGAAAGGAGGAAGAAAGTTCTCAAAGATACAAAGCGGAAAAAAAGGTAAATCTGACACATCATTCGGATGCAAGCCAATGTAAAGCAATTGACGGTGAATATCCAACGTTCGGGGCGGAGCCAAGGAATATGAGGTTGGGTGCGAGCACCGATAGGCTCAATCTGTTTGGTAACCCGAGCATCACGCATAGCACCTGATCCGTGTTTGTATGGATATACAACATCCCCACCTGGTTGTGCATGAAGAGGAAGTACATTCACATGAGTATGCTAATTCAAGATCCAAAACAACCAGACAACAACATCAATCTATACCTGAATCTACTTAAAGATGACCTGGACACGTTATGGGCCGAGGAAGGGGTCAACACGTGGGGCGCCTTCGGTGAATAATATTTCCCAATGAGAGTTATCTTGCTCTGTACAGTTCACGACCTGCTCGGCTACAGATATGTTGCGGGCCAGGTGTGCCACGGACATAACGGTTGCGTGAGGTGCATTAGATGACCCCACATTTATGAAACTTCTAAAAGATCCCGGGTCTTCAAAAATAGTCTTTGTGGGCCTTCGAAGGTTGCTACCCAACAAAGACCCGTGGAGAAGGCGGGGAGACCTTTTAACGATGAAAATGAGCTCTGGGGACCTCCAAATAAGAGGTGTGGCGAATAAATCTACAAGTTGCTGAATGATTAAGAAGAATGCCCACCGCCGGTAAAGAAGCAAAAAGCGCCAAAACCACTTCCGGATGTATGGAAGATGAGGTCGGTGTTTTGGGACTTGACATACTGGCCCATTCTCGCTACACGTCATTGCTTTGATTTGATGCACATCACGAAGAATGTGTTCGAGAGTTTGTTTGGCACGATGCTCAACATGCCGAAGAGGACCAAAGACAGGGTAAAAGCAAGAAACAACCTGAAATATTTTGGTATCAGGGAAGATCATCAGGGGGAACGCCCGGATGATGACGACAACGACCGGTCGTCGGATGAGGAGACAGACGGTCGCAAGGCCTAAAGGGTTAATAGGAATGAATATTACTGTCCCCCTCCTACTTCACTAGGTCCGGACGAGATCACAAATTTGATGAAGTGCCTTCTTGGAGTCAAAGTCCCTTTCGGTTACTCGGGGCTAATAAGCAGTTTTCTAGACACGCGGAAACAAAAGTTCAGCAGGATGAAGTATCATGACTGTTACGTGATGATGACGTAGATACTTCCTATGTGATATCCGAGATAATGTACAAGCACGTCCAGGAAACCATGTTTCGCTTTTGTAACTTCTTCGACGTGATCTCTCGAAACTCGATCACGGGGAAACAGATCTCAAGGCTGCATGAAGAGATTGTCGTGATACTATACGAGCTTGAGATGTACTTACCACCCTCATTCTTTGACATTTGTGTTCATTTGTTGGTCCATATTGTGGATGATATCATACATCTCGGGCCATTGTTCCTACACAACATGATGTCGTTTGAAAGGATGAATGTAGTCATCAAAGGATTCGTTCGCAAAAGGGCCCGTCCGGATGGAAGCATCATTCAAGGCTTTCTCATGGAAGAGTGCATCTCTTTCTGCACGAATCATATTTATGTGGAGGACCATGTTGGCTTGCCAGAAACAAGCACATTGGCAAGCTCGATGGAGCAGGTAACAAAATGAACGTAGAGAAGTGCATGTGGATCGAGCTTTTCGACGCACCGACTTTAACAGGGAATCTTAGTAGCTCTCCAACACATTGACATGGTCGATACTTGGGTGGAAAAGCATAAAAGCACGATTAAGAAGAAGTACACTAACCAAATAAAGTGGAGGTCCGAAAGAAAAATAATCATAGAGCACAACTCCACTTTCTTGCGTTGGTTTAAAGATGAGATTTTCGCTAACCCCCCTCCAAGGGATTGTGCGAAAAATAAACTATTATACGCCTGGGCACATGGCCCCGCGCCCAACCTCACGACGTTTCAAGCATATGATATCAACGGGTTCACTTTCTACACGAAGGAGAAAGAAAAAACTTCCGATTATAAAAGAGAGAATTCCTTATTTGGCCCTTACTTAAAATCGTGTTCCCTATTTGGCCCTGAAAAAAATTCTTCCCTATTTGACATCTTAACTTCATTTTCTTCCTAACTTGGCCCTATAGTGCATTCTAAACACAAATGGGTATGCAAAAAGACTGTTTTGCCCCTGATGAACTGTGTGCTAAAAAATACTCTCTAATGTCTGTGACATATTTAACCAAATAAAAAACGTATTGGTTGGCTCAATAATTGCGGTTGGAGTTGCCCGTTTTACGATTGTCTAGGCACTCTCCACGGACACGCCCAATCTACGGACAGTTTGGGAATCGTCCTCCGTAGCACATCCTGGACACTGTCCGACAGGAGATTGTGTAAAAGTCACACCTAAGTGGACCCAAAACTCTGTCGGCTTGTCCGACAATCCAAAAAAAATGATCCCATATGTGTGAACGGTGTGAAAAGTTGTTACTAGCAGTATACCGCTATCCATCTGATCCACAACATGGACATTCATTAACTATTCCGTTAACCCAAACAGTGCTTATGGTGGTTACTACTTGTAGCATTAACCTCACGTCCACCTCATGCCTGCTGATTCGGGTGGTGGTTATGATTGATGGAAGAAATAACTGTGGTGATTAAGTGCAAGAAGCTGACCGTGGCTAATTCCCTCTCTTATAAAGCCTTGCAGTACTATGCCGAATCCCATAGTTTTGTACGATTTGCACCAAAAGTAAATGTTGTATCCGGACGGTACACATACAGGCACACACCATTGCTCTGCGTGGCCTTACACAGTGTACGTGTAGTTTGGTGTACTAGGTGTACCAGTACCAGTCAGTTATACCGTGTCCTCCTTAAAGGAGGCATTTTCTCCTTTGCCTTATTTTCTCTACGAAATAAAAATAAAGTACTCTAGAAATAAAACTTGTTTTAGAAACTGTTTAGAGAGTAATTTTTTATCACATAACTCATCAGGGGTAAAAGAGTCTTTTTACATTCCAATTTGTGTTTAGAACGCACTATAGGGCCATGTTAGGAAGAAAATAAAGTTAAGGTATCAAATAGGGAAGAAATTTTCTTTTAGGGCCAAATAGGGAACAACATTTTAAGTAAGGGCCAAATAAGGAATTCTCCCATTATAAAAACTCAGGGGTAACGATGAAATCCTACACTTGTGAAAAAAAAAAGATATTATGGAAGGATCGAGGAGATATGGGAGTGTAACTACTCTGGAGAGAAGGTGTCGATGTTCCGCGTCAGATGGGCTAGGATTTCGACCGTCAGAAAAGAAGACCAATACTTCACCACCATGTTTATTCCCGAAGACGCACTTCATCCAGCGTGAATGTGACCGCGCAAAATGAGCCATAGATATTGGCTAAGCACGTGTCCCAATGCTTCTTCATAACCGACCCATCAAGGCCTAGCCATGTAGTCATGAGGAAAGGGAAAGGAAACATCATCGGAATAGATGGAGTCGTTGGCGAGGACGAGTTCGACAATTCGGCGACCCAAATATTGATGATGATCAAGAAGATGATGATGTTAGTCATGCAACACCACAAGAAGAAGCGGAACCATGCTACCTAGGAGAGGTCTTCCATTCAAAATAAGAAGTCACGATGTGGGTATAAATTATGCAACCGCGACCAAAAAAGGCAAGAAGATCGAACAATGAGAAACACGTGCGATGATATGTGTCTGCATTGTATGCGACAAAACTATGTATATGATCAACTGATGTGATGTGCACTTATTATAAATGTACCTCTCTATTCTGTATTTCAAATATGTGGAGTTATTATACGTGTAAACAAAACAAAAACAATATAAAACAAGAGAAACCAAAGCGAAAACTAGTGAAAACAAAAAGAAATAATAAAAACAAAAGAAAAATTAAATTTGAAATGTGTATTATTTGAAAAAAAATGAGAAAATGTTTTAGAAAATTGTATTATTTGAAATGTGTTTGAAATGCACACATATATATTTCCAAATTAATTTGAAATGTGTACTACATGAAAAAACAAGATAAACTATTTAAAAAATTATATTATTTCAAATGTGTTTGAAATGCACACGTATATATTTCCAAATTGATTTGAATATTTATTATTTGAAAAAACAAGATATTTTTTAAAAAATGTATTATTTGAGATGCACACATATATATTTCCAAATTAATTTGAAACGTGTATCATTTAAAAAAACAATAGAAAATATTTTAAAATTTTGTATTATTTAAAATGTGTTTGAAATGCACACATATGCATCTATTTTCAAATTAATTTGTAATGTGTTTGAATTATTATAAATAAAATGTGATTGAATAATTTAAACAAATAAAGAAAAGAGAAAAAGGGAGAAACTAATACCGCTCGCGAACAAACCGAGCTGGTTCGCCAGCGCTATGTTATCGCTGGCGAACATGGCGTGTTCATCAGCGGTAACTTAGTGCTGGCGAACTAGCTGGATTTGTTCGCCAGCTCTAGTTGGCGACAGTGACTTACACGCGGGCCCGCCCCTACCGTCTCCGTACACGAGCATAGTATTAGGACTTAGTCGTTTTCAAAACGCCCCTTCCCTCGCCCTACGCGCGCTCGAGACGACGACCTCGGCGACCCCCTGCGAACTCCGGTGGCCCCCTACGGCACTCTACCTCCCCCCTACACCGCTCCACCTCCCCTATTGTTCTCCTGCTCCGGCCTCCACTGGTGCGCCGACGAGCTCTGACGACCTCCTCCACCCCCCTTCCCTCCTGCTCACGAACACTTCCCCCTGGAGGTTCCCCTCGAGTGCCACTGCTCCTGTTTCTCCTCCCCTGCTCACTGCCTGCCAGGGTTTTGCTGAAATTCCTCAAAGAGGTAATTTTTTTTGTTGTTTTTGTGGATCCGTGGTGGATGGTGGATTGTGTATGTATGGTGATGATGATGGTGTTGGATGGATGGGTGGTGTTGATGTGGTGGTCGTGCAGTGGATGTGTGGATGTGGTGGATGTGTGTTCGTGCGGTGGTGGTGTGGATGTAATGGTCGATGTCGACAGCGGTGGTGAGGTGGATGTGGCAGTGGTGATGTGGATGTAGTAATTGATGTCGACGGCGGTGGTGAGGCGGATGTGGCGGTGGTCGTGTGGATGTAGTGGTCGATGAGGTGGATGTCAATTTTTATGTGTTGAATGTCTGGGCCCACCTTCGTTTGGATGTCATCGATTGCATGGGATGTATGGGGATGGGTGGGATATTTATTTGCAGGTACCCCACATGAGGCACTTGATTGCCAGAATGTCGATTAATTGACAAAATTAGGTACTCCATATGTGATATTTTTAACAAAGGTCATACCGAATTTTTCAGCGAATTTTGGCATGACTTTTAATAAAAATATCACATATTAGAGTGCCCAGAAAGTTTGGACTCATGGGGTACCTTAGTTAAATTTCCAGGAATTTTTTGAAATAACTTCAACTTTTCTCGTTAGATATTACTCACAATGGCGAGGCGAGTGGTTCTGGGGTAGGAGGCGGGGACAATAATCCGTGGATGTCGATGCTTGCCACAAGAACTCCATCGTTAGGAGGAGGACCAATGGATCAAATGCACGATGCAGCTGATGAGAAGGAGGAACCCCTTCGTCAGGAGGCACCCACCGATACACCGGGTGGAGAAGGTCAGACCATTATTGGCACCGTGGATGGCACATCCGGTAGCCAGGCGAAGCGTCAGCGTAAAGCAAGACGACCAAACCGGCTCGACACCGTCCGACAAGCATTCACAGCAGTGGATCCCAAAAGTGGTCTTCCTACCCAACCGGGGGATATGCTAGAGGTTACGGCAACCAGATAGGATGTATTTCCCGAGACTTTGCCAACGTTAATATGAAAAAACTCATAGATAAAGAAAACGAAGGTACAGACACCCTCGTCATTGAGAAGTTGAACCCGGTACCAGTTCCCGCCTCACTATGACAACCAGAATCTGAATACCAACCGGGTGAACTCATTAGCCCTCGGAAAGTTCACTTAAGTGTTGGGAACTTGGAGAGGGAATTTTAGGGACATGCTTGAGGAGGGTGCCAGTTTCCCCGAGATCAACAAAATTTGGCCCTCCATTTCAGAAGAAGACTTGATCCAATTCAGGGGGGGGGGGGGGCGAACTCAAGCCTAAAAGACCGGCGCTGAGGAAGTGGGGGAAAGATTTTGAAAGAAGAACATAGGTCCCCACAATCTCGGAAGCCGGGATTACCCTGGGAAGGAAAAAATTTGGGTTAAGAAGGACGCAAACAGGAAAGGGCCGAACCCCTATGACAAGATAGTAGACCCGCAAGTTAGAAATTTTTCTCACGTCCCATTACAGGGAAGATCCCAAAAACCCTAGTGATCTTCTCTTGAATGAGAAGGTGAAGGAGCTCGAGCATAAACATCTCGAAGAAGAGGAAAAATAACGGCTTGCTCATTCTAACGCCGGGTTGTCAGGCGTGACGAAGGACCTGTATGACACCCCTTTTGTTAGGGTGCTTAACACGGCGACGGGGGTGAAGATAGAAACTAAGCCGCATCGTGTCCATGTGCACGGTGCTAGAAAGGGTCATCGGCATGCACATTACTACCTCGACACCAAGGAGAAGAGTAAGGAGCAAAAGATGATGTCAGAAAAATTCAACGACGAACTAGTGACAGAGAGGGTCAATGCCCTCCTTCCTAGCATCTGTGAGTCCTTTTGTCACTCCATCGGGCCTTGGATTGAGGGTGGCAAACAAGGGCCTCTAGGCCCCAGTGTGGATCCTGCTGTGCAGAAGCCGACCGCCAACGCTAAGCCGCATGGCGGTAGCGAAAACCCGTCGTCGGCCCGCAATGCCTCTGCCACGGTTGGACTATCAGCGGTCCATCGCCACTAGCCGAGCTCAATGCTCTCGAGGTAATTTGGCCTCGACAAGTTAATTATATATTACTTCATTCGTGGCGGCCTCAATCACTAACGACTTGCATGTTTTCACAGGCCGACGAGAGGAGATGCACATTGCTACTCCACGGCGAGTTCAAGGACATGGCTAAAGGAAAGATCGTCACACCACTCAACTGCGTGTCCCTCGACGTGGGTATGAAGTTGAGTCGGGTGATCCCAGGTTGCGGTGCTTTGTATCCTCCGAATCAACCCCCCAATGTCGACAACGAGTTAAACCTAGAGCAGTGCTTGGTTTTGCCATTGACATGACCAAAAGCACTAATTCGTTTAGACACTACTCATGTAACCACCCCACAGCTAACACCGGTCGACAGGTCGGGGCACCCTAGCCAAGAAAACGATTTCTCACCTGCAAAGTCCGTACAACAGGACGACGATGATGAGGACCACGATGACTACCTCGTCGGTCCTTACGATGTCAGCCATGATTCATTTGATGCACTTCTCTGGCCAGCTGGGGATCCTGTGGATAAATATCGACGCACGAAGCGTATTTTATGTTCTCAAGAACCGATAGTTGCTGCCACCGATAAACTCAGCCAGGACGTTGTTGAAAAGGCGGTCCAAAATGCATTTCAGAACGAGCCTAAGAAGCGAAAAATAAATAAGAAGAGCGACCGTAATGCCTCCATGAGCCAGCCGGTGCCGGGGACTAAGTCGAAGCCGGCGCACCGGGTAATGAAAAAGGTACCCATCCCCGACTTGCATTCAATCCATCAGTTGGCTAAACCGATGCTTCCACCGAGGTTGGTTGCCTTGTTGACCGGGCATATGCGTAGCCTTCATGATGGTGTTCTCTATACGGAGGAGAGGCTTCTCAAAGAGACAAACCCAACATACCCGCTTTTGCTTGCAAAGGTACCAACTACGCACATTTGGGCTTTGTCACTACATCCACCGCGGACTTGATAGCAATGAGATTTGATCATTTGATGACATCTTCCGGATGTTCCACATGCACGAACTCCACCTATCCATTGTCCGCCTGGTTGTGCTCAGTTTGGCGCAACAGATATGCATAGAGAATATCCCGGATGTCGCGATAATGGACCCCTTCTACATGTTAGACATCTTCTTAAACAACCGTACAGGTAAGGCTACGCGGTACATCCAAGGCTTCTTGTTGTCGCATATGTCCAAGAAGGTCATTCTAATGACTTACTTTCCCGATTAAGTCATTCGCTCGCTGCCATAACATCATTTCGTTGATTTCATTGTTATATTTGAGCATGTACAATAGTACTTAGTTCTTTAGGATTATATAAGGACTCTTTGAACTGTTTTGCACAGAAGCAAATACGGCAGCCTCATCGTTCTATCCCTGAGAGATTCGTTCATCTTATATCTCGACTCCGGGAGTACTCATAAGACAAAAAACTACACCCTCATCAAGTCAGTTCTAGATGATGCTATGAGCAATTACGTCTTGAATGAAGGCATCATGGACAGACCACACAAATTTCAAGGCAAGCGTGCATTCAGACACAAGACGGAGTTCCCCTGCCCCAAGCAGGTGCCAGGCGGTCAGATGGAGGCGTGGTACCTTATCCAATACATACTGGAGTACGTGAAGAAACAACAAAATCTACAATTTCCATCTGCTCTCGACAGATGGTGTCGCGGCATCGCGGATTAGACTAATGCTAAAAGCAGACAAAACTTCGGTCGCATCCAGCACATGATCGCGACAATCATCTATAAGTATGTCGTAAGTTTAGATGTGCGCTTCTACTACAGATAGCGTGGCCCAGCAGCTAACAATAAGCTGCTAGAACTTGTAATAAACCAGGGTGATGAGAGTCCATTCGACTCGTTAGAAGATGCTCTCTCATTCCCGTCGATGCTGAAGAAGAAGAAGAAGACCAAGAAATGATCGATAGTTTATATTCTATTCGGTACGAATTGTGCTCCTAAGAACTTGTTTTTTCTTTGTCTAATACTTTTATCTTGGTCTATAGAGAGATGAATAAGTGGAGATGACAAGGGTTACCTAGTAAAAAGATTGCAAAGTGGAGGCGGGGGCTAACTAGAAAGACCATCACCTTTCATTCTAGTTGTCGACATTTTGCGATTCTATTTTTGTATGCATGTGATCGTCCAATTTAGATGACTATTTTTTGTTCGAAAACCTACGAACTAAACATGTGATCGGGATGTGTATTCATGCTACGTATGGAAATTATCTTGGTGATCACTCTCGTGTCTATGATCTCTCAGTTTGTAATGCATATGTGATACATATGTCAATAAAAAAAATTGAGTGCTTTTCTATGTGTGACTTCTGAAAATCGTGCATTGAACAATATATTTGATGTATATGCACCTGTATATACGACTGAAATACGAAAATACCGCTGTATAAAAGAAAGTGATAATATAGCGCTCGCGAACTTACCGCTGACGAAGCCAGTTAGCGCTGACGAAGGTAGCACAGGCGAACACAAGCCTGTTTGCCAGCGGTATCTATTCCTACCACTGGCAAAGCGCTTCGCCAGCGGTAACCCACTAACACTGGCGTGTTATCGCTAGCGAACAGCACTTCGCCAACAATAGCGAAAAAATATTGGTCACTAATAAGCATTCTTATACTAGTGAAAGCTTAACTCCATTCCAAAGGAGGTAAACTTGTCCTTCTTGCTGCTGTTCTCGACAGCATCCCCATGTACTTCATGTCCTCCCTTATTAGTCCTATATCGGTTATTCAGAAAATTGACAAGCGACGTCGTACTTTCTTCTGGTTCGACAACGATGTCTCCTCACGAGCTAGCTGTCTGCTAGCGTGGGATGAGTTATGTACTCCAAAGAACTGTGGCGGTCTAGGTGTCAAAAACGTGCGCATACAAAACCTTTACCTTATGCTGAAATTTTGCTACATGCAGATGATCTTCCTTGGAAGCAATGGCTTCTCCACCATTCCCCCTCCCACTCCTCAACCCCTGCAAACCAATCCTACCTCTCCACCATTTTACGTAAATATATGTCCGGTCCACCCTCTTCTGGCTCGACCGATGGATCACCCACGAACCACTCGTCACCATTTTCCACGCCATTTTCTCTCACACAAGAAACCCCATCGGTCTAGTTCACTCTATCATCAACATAGGAATGAACTCCAACTTGCGTAACATGCTAACCCATGCAGCCGAACTCGAGCTTGTCTCCTTGTCTGATCTTTTGCAGGGAACCACACTGACAGGCGCTCCTGACGACCGCACCATGTTGGACAGGGGATCTTTCTCCTCCCGTGGCGCCTACAAGCACATGTTCTCCCACCTCACCTCTGATACGGCTCAACACATTTGGGACTCCAAAGTACCGCAGCGGGTCTAGGTCTTCGCTTGGCTCCTTCACCTCGACCGAATCAACACAAGGCAGCAACTACAACACAAGAACATCCTACCCTATGATGACTTCCCCCTATGCCCCGCAACCACGGGAGACTGCGATAATCTCTTCTTCCGATCCCCTGCTGCCACTCGAGTCTGGACTGCATTTGGCATCCCACAGCTCTCCTTCGCTATGCTCGATCTTTGGACCACCTGCAACCACCATGCTCTCACGCCGGCCACCTAGACCTTCACCAATTCTCTCTGTTCTCTGGAATATATGGGACGCGAGGAATGCTCTTGTCTTCCGTCAGATTCACCAAACCACCGCCGCCACCATTCACAAGATCATCGATGACCTGACGCTTTGGGGTTATCGACTACGCGCCACCGAAGACAAAAAGCTCTATTCTACTTTGGAGGAATCGCCTCTCTGCTGTAAACTCTGCAATGTAACTTGTAACTGTTCTTTGATGATGCAATGCTATTCCGGTGGGGACCCTCTCCCCCAGGTGTATGCTTTCCAAAAAAAAAAAAGTTAACCAGTTCATTGATAAGCCTCCGACAAATTCCTAATACTTCAGGCCTCGTTTGGGCTGCGGGGTTTTCGAGACCCAAAGGGACCGGGGAATTGTGGGGATCGGGTGGATCCCTAGCTATCACCCAACCCCCAAACTTCCCTGCCTCTTCAGCTTCGTTTCCTGCTCGATCAATCCGCGAGAGGAGGCTCCGGGCGTCAAATCCGCGCGGATCGGGAGGGATTGGGGTGGTTCGGCCGGGTTGGCCCAACCCCACCCCTGTGTACCAAATGGGCCGTGTGGGAATTCTGGGGGTCAAAAACCTCTAGAGGATTTTCCCTTCACATACCGGTCCAGCCCTGTCTACCAAACAAAGCCTCAGTGTGAGACTAGAAAGAAGTGGGAAAGTCGTGGGACATTTAAATTGTACTAGCTCTGTCCCGTTTTAGTTGACCTGAGTTGTACATAAGATTTGTATACTAAGAGATTCTAGTTCTACATCTGCGCCAAGTAAAATAGGACGGATGGAGTAATATACTCCAGTTGCAATATTAACAAAAATATCTAAGGCTAAGACCTTATGCACTGAAAATACACGGGTGATCCGATGGATGGATGACCCTATGGTGGATCGGGAGAAACGAGTAAACACAGGAGATAAATAGACTGTGGTGGCACAGCAGAGGATGTACTTAATTAAGGGTTAACAATCCAGATTAAGAAAATATATCAAACCATCGGGCGTTTGGTCTAGTGGTATGATTCTCGCTTTGGGTGCGAGAGGTCGCGAGTTCGATTCTCGCAACGCCCCTGTTAAGTTATATATTTTTTATTAAATATATTTTCTGTCTGGATGTTGGGATTCCATTAGATTGTAGCTTTATTTTTTCTCATCAGTTACACTGTACTAGAAAAAATGGCGATGACACCCAAACAACCCATACCAATTTTTTTTTAAAATTAAACAAATCTCTAAAATCATGAAAACTAACTATTAAGGAAACCCTATGATCCTATTTATGAGACCTCACAATTAGATGGAAAAGTTCTCGCATATAAGTAGATGGCCGGAGAAGGCCTAACAAATCAACTGGGGTTCAAGTCGCGGTTCATCGAAGGATGTAAGTCATGGAAAAACAGGATTTTAACACCACCAAACTGCTGACCAGAGTGATCTCCTGACGATTAACATCATACACAACCAGAACGACATGGACTGAAATGTTGGCAGAACCAAATGATATAAGGATTTTAGGTAGGGAGACCGATAACACAGGTCACACAGCGAATCGAAATAGTGCGACTTAATTAGTACACGCGGCCATGGAGTTATCGCCGACTCCCACCAAGCATCATCATGCCAGAAATCTGACAGTGCCAGCATAAGACCATAGGCAGCAACAGATACCGTGTTTCATAGTCTGCACGACAAAACAATCCATCTCTCCACATAAAACTAATATCGGCTGAGAACCTCCGCGGCCAAGAAAGGGTCCTGGAAAGAGAAGTCCGACCCAGTCTGGAAGTTCCATGCGTCACCTCCGTCGGGACCGTTGCTCCCAAGGACAAGCACTTCACAGGACTTGCTCGCCATGTTCCTACAGCTCTTACTTGCTTTGGAAAACGCTGTTTCTTCCGAAAACGGTGTGAAGCGTGGATTGGCCATCACGATGGTTGCGGCCTTCAGCGCCCGCGCGCTATGGAAGAAGTACTCAAGGAACCCAACCTCGCCTGGCTCCCCCGTGAACTCGCGGAGGCTCATCATGCTGATGCGCGAGGTGATGTTCTCGATGGGACCGGACTGCAGCCAGAACTTGAGGGTGAGGTTGCCGCTGGGTTTATCGCATTTTTCACTCTGCAAAGAATGATTCAATCGGTCAATACTCATGCATGTCTCAAAGCAAGATCTGACAAGCTGGCAGAAATGACTGACAAATCAATACTCACATGCATCGAGCTAGAACAAAATAGCCTACTAGAACAGAAAACTGTGCTGGTGTGTGTGCAGCCACTCGAGTATCACAAATTAGAAAGTGGGGCAGCAGAATTCAGTCTACCGTGGAGGTCTTAAACACGTGAACGGTTCTGCCAGAAATATTCTTCAAGGCAAATTTCCAGATGTGAGCCATGACAGCCACTTAATAATTACTTGATCGGAAACAAAAAAAGTGCCAGAATATTATGCCTAGCCTAGTCTAGTAGCATCAATTTGGTATGACTGGTATACCGAACAGACCTAACAAATTGTAGGTAGCGAATGTGCTAGTTTATTATGTGTAAGCTTAATCGGTTTGAAATAAGCATTGGATGCCAGTTGCATCATCCACAGCACAAATAGTGCTACTTAAACCGATTGTAAGTAGCTAGTATGTCCCCAATGGAAACATCTGAGGATGATAATCTTGACACACCAGAATCTAAGGTGCCAAGCAATAGAAATCAATATAATGGTGTAACAATAAACTGTGGCAGCAAAACTTCCAACAAATGTCATAACATAAACAGATGAACATGCACCCCCGATAATTCTAATTGTCCACTCTAGTATGTGTGCAGCCTACTGAAACAGAAATATAACTGTGATGGTGCATATGCACGCCACAAATACTTCTAGCTAGCATGTACACAATTAAAAACACCAGAAGAAGAAATCTGGACATACAGGAAATCGTGAAAATGGCACAACAATAAACTGTGGGACAAAAAAAAAAGGCCATAACATTTCATTAGACAAACAGATGAACATCCAACAGCGATAATTCTAATTGCGTAGTCTGCGTGTGTAAATAGCTATAACAACTATATTGCCTACCTTGTTTTATTATTCACAGGAAATTACTTAGCCTAGCATGCATAAGTACATTCATAACTCATGTTTCACAGTAGAAGGAAATAAAAAGACCAAAAAGAGCTCTAGTGATAATTGACTTGACACAACTATGCAAATAAGTCAGAAAAGTGTCAAGCAATAAAATCAGAACAAAATTTTCATTGAACATGTAAATGGATTGGTAAGAATGTAGGCAATACTTGAATAAGCTGAGATGAATTGGTATGTAGCTTCAGTTAGCTAGTTGGAAAGAAAAGGTTCAAAAGGCAATACTATTATCAAAGTCTTTTTTTTGTGAGAAAATGGAGCATTTTTTGGGCCAAGATTCAGAAGCTACACTACATGCGCTGCTAACTGCACAATGCTTAGTACTGCAAATTATACTGGTCCATAATTAAATGATGGATAAAATTTGTAGGAGAGGTGAGAAGTAACACTTTCATGGATCAACCTAGCAGAATGTACTAATTACCAAATAGCTTAGCAGAGAAAAAAAACAAGAATGATGTATGCACTAAACAAGATGCCACCATCATAATTCATGCATAACAAATTAAACATAAATGCTGCAAAGCTTAGTCCACAATGGATGTCTTAAGTTTTAACCACATTTTGCCAGATATGTTCTCTAATAAGAATTTCCAGCAGTAAGCTATGACAGCCTAAATAAGGCAAATTTCCAGATGTGAGCCATGACAGCCACTTAATAATTTCTTGATCAGAGATAGACAAGTGCCAGAATATTATGCACCTAGTCTAGTAGCATCAATTTGGTATGAATGGTATACCGCACAGACGTCCAACAATCTCTACGCAGCAAATGTGCCAGTTTCTAATGTGTAAGCTTAATTGGTTTGAAATAAGCATTTGGTTGCCATTTGCATCATCCACGGCACAAATACTGCTAGCTAGTATGTACACAATGGAAACGTCTGAGAAAGATAATCTGGCCATATCAGAATCTAAGATGCCAAGCAATAGTAATCAAGATAATGGTGTAACGATGAACTGTGGTACAGAAAAAATTCCATCAATGACATAACATACACAGATGAACATGCAACCCCAATAATTATAATTGTCCACTCTAGTATGTGGGCAGCCAAATAACTAGAACAGAAAAATAACTGTGCTGGTGTGTATACACAGCACAAATACTTCTAGCTAGAATGTTTTACACAATTAGAAACACTAGAAGAATATATCTGGACATACAGGAAATCAAGAAAATGGCACAACAATAAACTGTGGCACAACAAAATTTCCGTAACATGTCATTAGACAAACAGATGAACAAGCAACAGCAACAATTCCAGTCGCGTACTCCAGTCTGCGTGTGTAAATAGTTATATTGCCTACCCTGTTTTGTATTCACTTATTACAGGAAATTACTTAGCCTAGCATGCATAAGTACATTCATAACTCATGTTTCACAGTATAAGAGAACAAAAGGACCATAAAGAGTTCTAGTGCTAATTGACTTGACACATCTAAGCAAATAAGTCAGAAAACTGTGCAAGCTATAAAATCAGAACACATTTTTCAAGTAACGTGTAAATGAACTGGTAAGATTGTAGGCAAAACATGAATAAGCTGAGATGAATTGGTACGTAGCTTCAGTTAGCTAGTTGGAAAGAAAAGGTTCAAAAGGCAAATACTATTCTCAAAGTCTTTCTTTTTTGTGAGAAAATGGAGCATTTTTGTGGCGAAGATTCAGAAGCTACACTGCATGCGCTGGTAACTGCTCAACCCTTAGTACTGCAAATTATACTGGTCCATAACTAAATGATGGATCAAATTTGTAGAAGTGAGAAGTAATATTTTCATGGATCAAACTAGCAGAATGTACTAATTACCAAATAGCTTAGCAGCGCAGAGGGGAAAAAAAATGATGTATGCAATAAACAAGATGCCACCATCATAATTCATGCATAACAAATTAAACGTAAAGGCTGCAAAGCTTAGTCCACAAGGGATGTGTTAAGTTTTAACCACGTTTTGCCAGATATGTTCTCTAATAAGAATTTCCAGCAGTAAGCTACGACAACTTATTTACATAATAAATTTGGAGATAAGTTATTATGCTCGTGGCATGACGAAAGCATTGTACTAGCATTCAAATATTATTATGGTACACCAATAAAGAACTGCCGACGTGAATGTGCTACTTTAGCTTGCGTACCGTGTAATTTCATAAGTCTGTAATAAGCAATGCATGCCTGTTAACCATAGTATCGAATACTAGCCGCTTAAATGAACACAATGAGAAACACTCGGACAAGAAAATCTTTGCATACCTAAAGAAGCAAAGTCGTGACTATAAATAAAGATGCTGGAACAACGATCACTTTGCAAAGGAAAAAAACCTTTATAATTATAATTTGTATTCTAGTCTATGTATGCAGGTTGTATAGAAGGCCTGATTGCTGATAATAAATAGCAAGACATGTCATTTAACCTATATAACTGATCACATATGTTAAACATCCTAATTGGCCAAGTATACCTAGTCATCTAGCTGATGTTCTCATCACCTTAACTTACCAACATGCCAAAATTACCAAAAACTAGCTTCGCACAGCATTCACATTACAGAGGAAGAAACCAAAAGACTGTAACTGACATGAAGTAATCTATGAAGTCAATCAGAAGCAGTATCGACCAGCAATAACATACGAGACATCCATAAAAGTGTAACCGGGACTTGAATTGGTACCAAAATATGCAGTCTCTCCGCGTTGGGAAAGCATCTGAGGAAGGTGGGCACCATCTTGACATCATTGCAAGCCCCGAAACGCACATTCAGAGCCAGAATCTTGACGCCTGTAAGCATGTTACTTGCAGCTTGGCTTTATCCCGGCCTGAAATTCGCCCAATTCAAGAAGGAAGATCACACATTGACTCATGGACCTCCATCAGCTAGACATATTTGGTAATTGGACGAATGGAAAAGCTAGAAACGGGGGAGACGTACCATGATGATGGTGTCTCGGACCTCTAGGGCGTAACCTGGCTCCAGGTAACCAAATGTGTGGAGATTGGGGGCAGCGCCAATCCTAACTCTGGTGCACAGGCTACCGGGTTGGGGGCACGGCCCATACAGGATGAGCCGCTCGAGGCGTGGAGTCTTGACCACTGCGATGTTCTCCATGATCGAGAGAGAGATTTGGACGCAGCGGAGGCTCTTGCTGACCAAGCGGAGGCGCAGCCCCTTCATGCATCCCTGAATGTTGAGGACCTCCAGGACGGGGCACCTGGCGACGAGGGCGTCGACATCGCCATGCTCCATGACCACGGAACAGATGGCGAGCTCGCGGAGGTGGGGAAAGGAGGCGCCGCGCAGGACGGCCGTGTCGGGCAGCTTCCAGAAGCCGATGTAGAGGCGGGTGAGTGTGGCGGTGGTGAAGAGCGCGGCCGGGAGGGGCACCTCGCGCGGCCAAGGGCGGTTGACGAGGACGAGGTCCTGGACGCCCTTGGCGGCGAGGAGCTGGACCCAGCGCGCGAGCTCGGCGCGGTACTTGTTCATGTGGCTGCAGGCGAGGCGGACGCATCGGAACGGCCCCGGGTGGGCCTCGAGGATGCTGGAGACGGCGGCGGTGATGGAGCGCGAGTTGGCCGGTGTCGGGGGCCCGCGGTGGCCGACGGGGAGGAGGTGCGCGTCGCTTAGGACGAGGGGCGTGGAGCGCCAGATGGTGCGCCAGCGGGAGGAGAGGACGGCGGTGCGCGCGGCGTCCTTGGCGGGGAGGCGGGAGACGATGTCGCGCAGGAGCGCGCGGGGGAGGCCGCTGATGTGGTCGATGCCGCCGCGGGCGGGGAGGGCGGTGAGCCGCCGGCCGGCGTAGACGGGGAAGTCGGGGAGGAGTTGGTGGATGTACGTCAGCATTAGCTCCGCGGCTCGGTCGATCTGGTACGGGTCGCATCCCTCGCGCCCTGCATCGGCCGCCGTGACGGGATCGACGTTGGTAAGCGGTGTCCGCCCGGCCATGGTCGACGGCGGCGCCGGCGAGGGTTTTGGGGATTTGGGATTTTGAGCGGCGAGTGAAGCGGAGAATGTTCTGTGTTGTCGTCACTCGTCACATACTCGGTTCTGTGTGTTGTCTTTCTTGGGCCAAAATCGGACGCAGCACGGGCCAACGAGTCAGAAACTGAAAAAATATTTTAAAATTGAAAAGCGAAAAATGTGATTACAGAAATATTTAGGATGTTTTCCCTCACTTACTCCTTCCGTCTAAAACTTTGAGACAATTAATATGAGACGGAGGGAGTACTTTAGTGTAACTTTGATTCTCCTTATGATTATAATTTTTTATAGTAAAAAAACTGGGAATAATCTAGTTATGAATTCCATATTGTGAATCGTTTATTTATGTAGGAATTTTTTTTTTTCATTTCCACTACAAATTTACAGGTTAACTTTGTGTAGGAAATGATTTTTTTTCATTTCCACTACAAATTTACAGGGTAACTTTGGAGGAAATAATCTAGTTTGACGTCACCAAATTAATCTAGCTACTCCCTCCATTCTGGTTTAGTAAGCCCCTAGTAAAAACCAGATAATTCTATCAACTAGGCGTAGTTAACGGTTAATGATTGATTAATTGGCCAGCATGGATTGGGTAATTAAATCAATCAACCAGACCTGAGTTTTAATGTTTAATAACCCCTCAATACCTACAAAGCAAACACACATCAACTAATAAATCATTTGCAACACTACCTATACCCTGAGTTGTTCTCGTCTTGGCTTATGTGACAGTGACACCTAAGTATAATTACCATTTTTTGAGAAAAGAAATGTTCTAACACCATAAATAAATCAAGGGTAAACATGAGAACTTTAGAAACTAGTAATTCATCTGCCCTTAATTTTGGACAAACAAAAATCAGAATTTAAAGATACATATATGTTGGGAATTTTTAACGGACATTACTACAGATCAATTATCATAACCAAACCGCTGGCCCGGAAAACTACATGAAATTTCTTATTAAGGAGCCTAGTTAAGGAAGAAGCTGACACCACAGGTTACACAGCCTTACAGAGCAAGCAAAATACCAGTTCACTAGTTGCTCAAGCTATCTCCAACTTCATCATCAAGCCACAAATTTGACGGGCCAACCTAAAAGGCACGGCTAGCATGTAGCAGC
This sequence comes from Alopecurus myosuroides, assembly GCA_028641055.1. Lineage (NCBI taxonomy): Eukaryota > Viridiplantae > Streptophyta > Magnoliopsida > Poales > Poaceae > Alopecurus > Alopecurus myosuroides. The sequence continues at coordinate 503,960,125 of CM054059.1, forward strand.
AAATCCCTTCATAAGTTTGCATACAAGAAAATTATCACCCTTCACCATGGCCGATCTCAGCGACCGAAAAGGGGTCACGGAAGGAGAAATCCGCACCCTTTTGAAAGTTCCAGAACTTGCCACCTTCCGGATCCTTCCTCCCATAGAAAAACGTATTGCAGGATTTGCTCGCCATGTTCTTGCAGCACTTCCTCATCTCGGAGAACGCCTCGTCTTTCGAGAACGGCGTGATGCTTGGATCGGCCATCACGACCATCGCGGTCTTCAGCGCCCCCGCGTTCTGGAAGAAGTACTCAAGGAAGCCAACCTCGCTTGGTGCCCCTTTGAACTCACGGAGACTCATCTCCTTGATGCAAGAGGCAACGTTTTTTATGGGGCCAGACTGCTCCCAGAACTTGGCCGTGAGATCACCAGTGGGTTTGTCACATTGTTCACTCTGCAAAAAATTGATTCAGTTGGTCAACAGTTGGGAATGCGTCTATCTCAGGAAGGTGAGATCAGGCCATCTGTGAATAAAGGGAACCTCAAACTATGCCGGTAATCAAGAAACAGAAATAAAGATGATGCTATAACAGTAAACTGTGCCACGGTAAAATTTCCAGAACAAATGTCATAACACAAACAGATGAACATGCAACCTGATAATTCTTATTGCATACTCTAGTCTGTGCATAGAGACGACCCGATGGCTGAGAACAAATGGCCATGCTTGTCTTTTACCTTGCTTTGGAAGCCAAAAGGGCGATTAATTACTTAGCTAAGCATGCATAACTGCATACATGGCTCACATTTCACAGCAGAAGAAAATACAAAAGACCATACAGAGCTCTAAATAAGTCACAAACCGCAAGCTGTATAATCTCCCAGAAGATCAGAAGAAAAAAATTTAAGTAATGTGTAGATAAGAAATGCAAGAATGTAAGCAAAGCATGAATAAGCTGAGATGAACTTGTCCATTAGCAGTCTGGAAAGAAAAGGCAATACTAACATCAAATTCCTTTGTTTTTGTGAGGAAATGGAGCATTTCTGAGCTAAGATTCAGAATCTATACTACATGCATGCTGCTGAACACTAATTACTGCAAATTATATATTTCCACAATGAAATGTTGGATCTGTTTGTAGTTTCCAGACATGTTCATCAATACGAATTTTTAGACCTGAGCTACAAGCCTACGACATCTGATTCTATAATAAACTAGTCAGACATGAGTTCCTAAGCTCCTGGTATGATGAAACTTATGTACTAGCATCCATCGATACAGTATTACAGTACGCCCATCCCAAACATGTCTCAAGAACCATAGACATGAACGTGCAAGTTTTTTTTAACTGTCGTGCTAGTTTACTAAGTGTACCTTTCGTAAGTACGTAAGGAAGCAAATCACTATAAATCAACGATAATGGGACAATAATCATTATGACAGAAGAAAAAGAGCTTCCTTATCAAATGTCATAACAAGTTAACAACACATCCCTCCAAGCTCGGAACAAAATTTTCAAGTAATGTGTAGTGAGAAAATTGTAAGAATGAAAGCAAAGCATGAATAAGCTGAGATAAATTGGTCCATAGCTTCCATTAGCTGTCTGGAAAAAAATGCTACAAAAGGCAATACACTATCATCAAAGTGTTTTTTTTTTGTGGGGAAATGGAGCATTCTTTTCAGCTAAGATTCAGAAATCTATACTCATATGAACAGCGACACACACTAGAACAACAAAATCTAGACATGCCTAAAGAAGAGACATCACTATATCGTATATATCAAGATACTGGAATAATAATCATTGAACCACAATGGTTTTTCTTTTATCAAATGTCATAAAGCAAACAGATCAGCATGAAAACTTTCGCAAGTATTCTAGTCTATGCATGTAGATTGTAGAGAAGACATTGTGGCTGAGAATAAATGTGAGGCATGTCATCTAAACTATAGCTGGTCGCATTTTATGCATCATAATCGACAAGGTATGCCTAGTAATCCAGGCAATGTGCTGCCCATGAAAAAGAATTACTTAAACTAGCTTGCAACAATATCATCATTCACATTACAGTGGACCAAACCAAATGAGCATTTACAGATGAGAACGAAACCCTTTCATAATACTAATTATGTATTCCAGTCTATGTATCTTGATTGTACAAAATACACGATGACCGAGAATAAATGCGAGGCATGCCATTTGAACATAACTGGTCGTATTTTATACATCATATATAATTGGCAGGCGCATCCAGGCGATGTGCTCATTACCTTAATGCTATCTGGAAAGAAAAGGCTAGAAATGGTAACACTATCATTGAAGTCCTCTTTTTGTGAAGACATGGAGCATTTTTTTCAGCTAATATTCAGAATCTATCCTTGGACATGCCTAAAGAAGAAAATCACTATAAATCAAAATACTGGAATAATAATCATTGTACCACAAGGAAAAGTTCTTAAGTCTCAGTAAGCAATGCATATGAACACGAATACTAGTAGATCATATGAACAGTGAGAACCATCAGAGCAAGAAAATCTGGACATGCCTCAGGAAGCAAATCAAGATACTGGGGACAATAATCATTACGACAGAAGAAATGTCATGAAAATATAATCGCCTCCAAGTTCGGAACAAAATTTTCAAGTAACGTGTAGAGAAAAAATTGTAAGAATGTAAGCAAAGCAAGAATAAGCTGAGATAAAATTGGTCCATAGCCACCATTAGCTGTCTGGAAAAAAAAGGCTGGAAAAGGTAACACTATCACCAAAGTCCTTTTGCTGTGAAGACATGGAGCATTTTTTTCAGCTAATATTTAGAATCTATCCTTGGACATATGTCTAAAGAAGAAAATTACTACAAATCAAGATACTGGAATAATAATCATTGTACCATAAGGAAAAATTCTTAGCTCTAACCGTGTTATAATAACGCAAACAGATGAGCACGGAACCTTTCATAATACTAACCGTGGTGTCACCATCATCATTCACATTACAGTGGACCAAACCAAAAGGCCATACACAGCGCTGTCACAATAACTGGCCCGAAGTACTATTACATACAATTAACCAACATCATGCAGGAAATTTGTAGAAAATGTAAGCTGGGAGATGAATTGGTTTCAAGCAATACCACGATATGCAGCCTCTTTACGTTGGGAAAGCATCTGAGGAAAGTAGGCAGCATCTTGACGTCATTGCGACTTCCGAAAGGCACTTTCAGACTCAGAACCTTGACGCTTGTGAGCATGCTTCCAGTGCTCTCCTTTATCCCTGGCTGGAATTAATTGGTCCAATTGAAGAAGCAAAATCAAACAATTTAGTCATGAATGAGTTGGACATACAGGTGAACAAGTGGAAAGAAAGATGTACCAACCATGATGATGGTGTCTCGTATCTCTAGGACCTGGCCTGGCTTCAAGTATCCAAAAGAGCGCAGCTTGGGGGCATCGCCAATCTTGATTCTGGTGCAGAGGCCACCACGATGGGGCATCGATCCATACATGACGAACCGCTCCAAGAGTGGAGTCTTCACCACGGCGATGCTCTCCAACGCAGAGACGCTGATTTGCACGCACCGTAGGCTCTGGCTGACGAGACGGAGACGCAACCCGTCGTAGCATCCCAGTCCCAGGAGGTTGAGGATCTCCAGCACAGGGCTCCTGGCGACGAGGGCGTCGATGACGCCGTGCTCCATTTCGACGAAACAGACGCCGAGCTCGCGGAGGTTGGGAAAGGAGGCGCCTTGCAGGGCGGCCTTGTCGGGCAGCTTCCAGAGGCCGACGTAGAGGCGGGTGAGGGTGGTGATGGTGAAGAGCGTGGCGGGAAGGGGCACCCCGTGCGGCCAGGGGCGGTTGACGATGACGAGGTCCTGCACGCCCTTGGCGGCTAGGAGCTGGAGCCAGCGTGCGAGATGGGCACGGTACTTGTCCATGTGGCCGCAGACGAGGTGGACGCAGGCGAAGGGCCCCGGGTGGGCCTCGAGGATGCTGGAGACGGCGGCGGCGATGGCCGGCGTGTGGGCGGGCCTGGGGCGGAAGCCCAGGCCTTTGGGGAGGAGGTGGGAGTCGACGAGGACGAGGGGCGTGCAGAGCCAGATGGTGCGCCAGCGCGAGGAGAGGACGGCGGTGCGCGCGGCGTCCTTGACGGGGAGGCGGGCGACGATGTTGGAACGGACCTCGCGGGGGAGGAGGCTGATGCGGTCGACGTCGTCGGAGGCGGCGAGGGCGGGGGGGAGCCGGCGGCCTTCGTAGAGGGGGAAGTGGGGGAGGTTGAAGTAGACGTGCGCTAGCAGGCCCTCCGTGGCAAGGTCCCCCTCGTGGGGGTCGCAGCCCTTGCGCAGCATTTCGGCCGCCGTCGCGGGGTCGACGTTGGTGAACTGCGACCGCCCGGCCATGGTCGGCGGCGGCGGCGAGGGTCTGGTGATTTGGGGTGAGAGTGGTCTGCGAGTGTGGAGGCGGCGGCTTGGACGTAGGGCTCGCTGTTTTGTTGGGCCAAATTCCGACACTGGTTGCGAGTTGCGACGCGACCTAGGTCGTCCAAGCCGGCAGCTCCACGCTGGCAGTTTGGCACCCCTCCAAAAATGCAAACACTATTGAAAACGAAGTTGGTTGGTTAGTAGGGTGGTTGTACTCTCAGCCCACCAGAGTTCAAACCCCAGGTTTGACATCTGTGTGTTGCATTTAGTCGGAATTTTCTTTCAGTGGGAGGCGACGTTCCCGTCGACAGCGAGGCGTCCGTGGTGACTTCGTCAATCTCAATACCCGCCGGCTCAGTCTCTCGGAGGTGCTCATAGGGGTAGGGTGTGCGTGTGTGCGTTCATAGGGGTGAGTGTGTGCGCGTGTATGTGAGCGCTTGCGTTTGTACTGTGTTTCTCAAAAAAAAAATGCAAACACTATTGTCACGCTATAATTATCATTCTAAGAACAATTCTAGCACATCTCCTAATCGGGGCACCAAAAAACTCCGGGTTGGGTTATACGGTTTCAGCCAGTTTTTTCGAGCAAGCGGAGCCCGTATATCTAGCCCAGACTAAAAAACCGTTTTCAGTCGCCCATGAATCCCCCCACCCTAGACCGCTATATGTAGCGGCTGAAGAGCCATTCTCATGCCACAATCTGAAAACCTACCCCGCCGCCGACGAGAAATCGCCCCCCCTCCGACGAGCAATCGCGTGCAGATCCCTCTGCCACCATCGACGATGTGCGAAGATCCCGCGAGGCGGAGAAGCAGAAGAGTCGCCTTGAGGCGGAGGCCTTCGATTCGAAGCTGCTGGCGCAGGGGCTAGCCCTGCTGGCGGATTTCGACGGGAAGGGCGGAATGGGACCATGTCCACGCCAAACAGGACGCGAAGTTCATCGATCTCGACCCAGAGGAATAGCTCGTCGTAGATTAGATTAGTTCGTTGTAGCTTTAGGTTAGGCCGCCGGTAAGCTCTAGCGATGGTGAGATGCCAAATGTACCGTCGGCGACATGCTCTGGCGATTGTATGAATAAATGGTTATCTCTAATGTTCGCGCGTTTTTGGTTGTTCGCAAAGTTCTTGTCGAGACATCGTAGTAGAATTCATAGACGGGGGTGCCATGAGACTACTGACAGAGACGTGGGGGGGGGGGCGTGATTGTGCGAATGACAATGACACAGGGTTTTTACTCAGGTTCGGTACGACGCAGTAATGCGGCGTTCCTACTCCTGCAATCTCACTATTCAGCACTAAAACCTGGGAATACAGAGTACAATGTGAGGTTCTATTAGCTGCTCGTCAAGGATCAACCTCTCTGCGAGTTAGCCTGTAGCTTCTTGTCTTGTCATATCTCCCGTCCGGCTTTATATAATAGCCGGATTAGGGCATACAGAGTAGGAAACCTAGAAGACTACGGTAAGTATTAACTTGGAAAGTAAGGAATCCGCCTTCTACTATCCAAGCCAGATCACGTGGGTCGTGATCCGGGTTCTTCTAGAATCCGGCTTCTGTGCGTCAGCTTACTGGGCCGCCCGATGGACCGTAGCCCACTACCATTTGGGCCACCCGGGTAATCCGGCACTTTAGACCACCATCTGATATACCCCTATTCGGTATATATCCGACAGTAGCCCCCAAAAAGGACCAAGACTCTGGTTCGCCGTCTTTCGCCAAATGCATATTTTCCGAGAAATATCGGCCTGCAGTCTTGATTCTTCTTTTTCTCCTTAAAGGATGGTGTAACGCAAAACTCGGAATCCATAAAATCCGGCTTTTCTCACACGATCCTTCGTGAAGAAGGAACTTCCTACGTCAGCGCTTTAATCGTGCTGACGTAAGGGACGTTTGGGTTTCAGGCGGGAAACCCTGAAACATATCTCTGACAGATTCTCGCGAGAAACGAGGCGATAGCAATAATCACCCGTCGTTTCATTTCCCGGAATTTCCGGCGAGTGACACGCGTTGATCATCCAACGGTCAAAAGAGCCGTTAGCATGCATCGTGACGGGATTCCCGCTATAAATAGCCGTCTCCGTCCTCTGAGCCAACCTTCCGCTCTCACTTCGCAGCACCATTCGCAGCGCCCAAGCTCGCAGCAGAGCAACTCCCGAGCGCACGCACAAACGCCACCCGCGACCTCACCGGAGCCAGCACGGCCGCCAACCGATGGCATCTCCGAGCTCCTCGCCGCTCCGTTCCGCCACCAGGGACATCGACGAGATCATCGATACAATGGATCCACAACTGGATTCTCCGGCGAATCCCTCCGGCGGCGAGCCGGCGAAGGCCACTGGCGTCGTGGCGGGCGAGGAAATCCGTCCCGCCGCCGCAGATCTTGCGGGGTCTTCGTCCGCTCCTCCTCCGCCGTCCGCCCCGAGACGGTGGAGGAAAAGATTGCTCTTGTCGGAGACGAGCTCGCGGCCGCGGAAGCCGCGGCATCCGCCGCCGCCGGAGCGGAAGACGAGGCGGAAACTGCCGGCAATTGGAGCCCGAGAAACATTCCGCCATCCCTCCTTCCGACAATGGAGAAGGAGGGGCTTTTGATTAAAGACAAATGGCGGAACCCGGAAGATGAGTCCGAGCCCATGCCAAAAGACGGGGAACGCGTTCTCCTTACTTCCCATATTGCGAGAGGTATGAGTTTGCCGCCTTCCGCCTTTTTCTTAGAGGTCCTCAACCATTACGGCGTTCAGCCACATAATCTTCCACCAAACTCCATCCTCTACCTAGCTGGCTTCCAAGCCCTTTTCGAAGGGTATTTAGGAATAGCACCCAGACTAGATTTTTGGCAATATTGCTTTGGAGTGAAGCGTAACCCCACAGAGGGCGTTCTTCCCATCTGCGGGACCATTTCTTTCACTCTTCGGAGATTCAGGGAAGATTGGTACCCAAAGATATAAACATCAGAATCCGTCAAGTTTTGGACAGGTTCTTTCTTTTATGATCACGGCGTCCCGTTTCCCGGGAAAGAAAACGGGGTTCCTCCATTCGTCAACTCCGCCGCCGTTCCTCAAGAGAGTTGGGCAGTTGAAGCGGTGCAAACTTTGCCGGAAGACCTGATGAAGATAAAACGGCGTATTGCCAAACTTACCTCTTCTCAGCCTCCCCTAACTGGAACAGACACTGTTTTGTGCTGGTTTGGCCGCCGTATTCAACCTCTCGCTTTCCGTTCCCAACTCCTTTGTGAGTACGAAGGGCCATAAGATAACATGAGAGGGACGGAAAAATCCTACTCCAAAAGGGATTTCAAGAAAGGACTCAACCAATTGGTCGCTACTCGCGATCAATACACACACTAGTGGAAACAGGGCCATTTGTCCCGGGTCGTAAGGGCCAGTTGTCCCGGTTGTGCAACTGGGATGGGCTAGCCGGGACAAATGGCCCTCCCCCATTGGTCCCGATTGTGCCAGGACCCGGGATGGTAAGGATGGCCCACGTGGCGAACCTGGGCCAGGGACGGCCAGGGAGTTCGTCCCGGTTCGTTTTAGGGACCGGGATGGATACCTTTTTTGAAAAAATATATATTCCGCCAATTTTCCCCTGTCGCGGCAGGTTTTTTTTCGTTTCGTTTTTTGGGCTCCTGTCTCGCAATCCCCAACCGGCCTCCCCTTCCCCAACCGCGTCGAGGCCCACGTCTTTAATTAAGCCCACTGGCCACATTTTTTGGTCAAAAGGGCCCACTGGCCCGCGTCTTTTATTATATTCGGTCAACGGTTTGCAGGGGTCAAAAGGGGCCACTGGCCAGCGGCCTAGTGGCTGGCTCGCCCGGTCCCTTAAATTAAGACCACAGGGACGGTCAAAGGGCCCACGGCCGCCTCGTCTTCCCGCCCCCCTCCACTTCCCCACGCGCTCGTGGCCAGCTGCAACCGCCGCCACGCCTCGGCTCCCCCCCCCCCGCATTCATGGCCGCCTGCAACCACCGCCATGTTCCGGCCGCCGGTTGGCATGCCAGCCTCCCCCGGGTCCTTTTTAAAGGGCCCCCGCCGCCCGTACAACCCATTCACCCCGGCCGCGTCCCAGCCAAAGCAACCCTAGCCACCATGTCCCGTTGGTTCAAGCGCCCCAGGAACGACCACGAGGCTGGGTCCTCGAGCGGCGCGCGCTCCGGCGTTCCACCGCCGCCGGCGGAGGCATTCGGCTTCGGCCCGGGAGGCGTCCGCATCGGCGGGCAGCCGCGCGTCCCAGCTCCGTCTCCGGCGTCACGCGCGCCGCCCCGCGCCGCGCCCAAGGGCAAGCGTTTCCGCCGGTACGTCCGGAAGGAGGAGGCCGAGTGGCACTGGGAACGCGCCACGCCGGTGTTCTGGCCGGACGTCCACCTTCCGGACGGCTGGCACCTGAACCCGCAGCGCATTCCCGTGCCGCCGGCCCCGTCCAGCAGAGAGGCCCTGGGCGAGGAGATCGACCGCCGGCGCGCGCTCCTGCCGGCCCGCCTCCTCAGGGACCGCGCGTACGCGCGGAGCTCCCCCTACTGGGACACCTGGCTCCAGCAGGAGCACGAGCAGCGCCGCCGCTCCTACATCCCCACAGCCGAGGAGGTGAGCACCGAAGACTACCCCGCGCCGCCGCCGGGCAGGGAGCCGGAGCTGTGGCTCCTTGAGGACATCGGCGATGCCATCCCCGAGGACGACGACCCCGAGCTCCAGGCCGGCTTGGAGGAGGCCTACGAGGCCTCCCGCCGCTCCCTCGTCGAGGACGAGGTCAGGCGGTGGGAGGCGGTCCTGGCCGCCGCTGCCGCCGACGGCGCAGCCATGCCGCCCCCGCCCCCTGCGGCGCCTGCCCCTTGGTGGCAGGTAATGAACGCCGACCTGGAGGCCTCCGAGGACCAACCGCCGCCACAGCCGCTGCCCCCCGGCCTGGAGTACGGGATGACCTGGGCCTGGACCGGCGGCGTATGGTCGCCGGAGGAGCTGCCCCCGCCACCGCCGCAGCAGGAGGTGCTGCCCCCGCCACCGCCGCACGCGCCCCCGATGCCTCCGCAGCCACCGGCGGGCCCGCCCTAGCTGCCTGCCCACCTGTGGCAGGCACCACCCTACCAATGCATCTCCTCCGACGAGGAGGAGTAGGCCGGCGCCGGTGCGCCCCCCCTAGGCTAAGCTACCCACCCCCCAAGAAACGGCCGGCCGCCTGTGGCCGCGCCGCCGCCGCCCCCTATAATGTAAGCACGGCCGGCCGCCTGTGGCCGCGCCGCCCCCCTATATGTAAGCAAGGCCCCTGGGCCTTTTTTTAATATATATTTGTGTCCCTAGTCCAACGTGTCCCTAGCCCAACCCCGCCGGCGGAACCACCGCCGGCGGGATCTTCCTACTCGTTCCCGCCGCCGGCAGGGCTTCGCCAAGCCATGTCCGCTGTCCTGGGTGGTCGCTCGGCCTGGAGAGAGTGCCGAGATATTTATACACCTGGGCCTCTAGTCCCGGCCCGTGCCACCAACCGGGACTAGAGCCCCTTTGGTCCCGGTTGGTATCACGGGCCGGGACCAAAAACTAATTTCGAATTTCGGTGGCACCCTGTGCGTCCAAAAATTTTTAGTGCCAAAATTTGAAAATGGTTAAGTTTGCACATTAACAACTTCTATATACTTTCGAATTTGACAAAAAATCCAACATGAAAAATGCTAGAATTTGCATAACTAATTTAAATCCATTTTTCGTTTAACTAAATAATTATTCTAACTATTGAAACTATTAATTATTTTACCATTTGTATATAATTTGAATATAAAAATGTTACAATTTTTGTTTTCTCTCGTGATCTTCCGAGTTAGTCCAGAGCATACAAGGCTTCCCGGGTGATTTATATAAAGTTCGACAAAGCGAGTTGTACCTTATTGACACGGTGAATTTGAGATCTTCGTCTACAACAGAAAAACCATAGTTTTCCTTCGAAGTTTTACTCTGAGCATTCTTTCGCCCTCTTTTCAAAACATAGTGTGGTGGAATTTCTTTGATATTTCTGATCTCAAGAACCTTCAGTACCTGGCAACACGGAAGACCCACATTTTCAAACTTCTTGCAGCTACAAATGTATTCTGATGAGTCGAATCTAACAAAATGACCCCGACGCCTGTTTTTGACAGTTATCTCATACTCGGATATGGGTCTAATTTCGCCACAGTTATAGACCACGCAATCCAAGATCAGTTCAAATTCTAATCTGAAAATCTCAAACAGTGCAGGAGTGTATGCATTAGCAGCTTGCCAAAGTAACCGCAGAGGTGCAACCCTTTGCGTCATTTGAACTCCAAGGTAGTACCGAAGATCTATTTCTATTTTAAGGATATCTGTCAGGATGGTATCCGTACTATAACTTCGAAGTGTGCCTGCAATATCTGCCTATAGTTATCTCATACTCGGGTGGATGTGCCGCTGGTTGGAATAATAATGAAGTCAGGCTGGTCATAGTTGTCAGCTTTTTACCGGTCAATACAAAATACTGATCAAACAGAACTATATGATCATGTATTCCACGCTTATTATTACACATCACCAACAGACGGAGGAGAGAAAAACAGAAAAGTGGGTGGGTGTGCCGCTGGTTGGAATAATAATGAAGTCAGGCTGGTCATAGTTGTCAGCTTTTTATCGGTCAATACAAAATACTGATCAAACATAACTATATGATCATGTATTCCACGCTTATTATTACACATCACCAACAGACGGAGGAGAGAGAAACAGAAAAGTGGGTGGGTGTGCCGCTGGTTGGAATAATAATGAAGTCAGGCTGATCATAGTTGTCAAGCACTCAATGCTTGCCAGCTTTTGACTGATCAATACAAATTATTGGTCAAACTTGCACCTACTCCATTCATAATCACAGAATATGTATAAATATCATTTTGGCTAACAAAATCCCGTTCATACTACGTTATAAGAACTATGATCATGTATTCCACGTTTATTATTACACATCACCAACAACATCCCTATCTAGTCTTCTGAATTTTCTTCGTGTCCCTTGCTTATGATCGCTTCGGCCGTAACCATGGAGCATCTTCATTATTTAACGGGATGGTGGGGTCAGCTTTCACTGTGAAGGGTGGAATTTCAACAAACTTATTATAATCTTCTGACATGTCTGTCGTGTCCTCGATTCCCACGATGTTTCTTTTCCCTGAGAGAACTATGTGACGCTTCGGCTCATCGTATGATGAATTTGTTTCCTTATTTTTTCTTTTCTTCGGTCTGGAAGACATGTCCTTCACATAGAAGACCTGAGCCACATCATTGGCTAGGACGAATGGTTCGTCATTGTAACCAATATTGTTGAGATCCACTGTTGTCATTCCATAAAGCGGGTCTACCTTTACCCCTTCTCCATTTAGGTTGACCCATTTGCACTTGAACAAAGGGACCTTAAAAGAAAGGTCCATAGTCAAGTTCCCATATCTCCTCTATGTAACCATAGTATGTGTCATTTTTTCCATTCTCGTTTGTTGTATCAAAGTGGACACCACTGTTTTGGTTGGTGCTCTTCTTATCTTGGGAGCTCGTGTAAAATGTATTCCCATTTATCTCGTACCCTTGAAAACTCCCAATAGTCGAAGATGGTGACCCTGCCAACATGTACAGCTGATCTTCAACATTGGTGTCATTTATAAGATGTGTTTGCAACCAACTTCCGAAAGTCTCCATGTGTTTGCGTTTAATCCATGAGTCATCCTTCCCCGGATTTGCAGAACGTACAATATTCTTGTGTTCCTCGAGATACGGTAGCCATGAACATAGAATTTTGTAGAACTGTGTAGTGTGCTTTGGTCAAAGAATGCCCATCCGTAGGTATCATTGTTTTCTTTCCCAGCGTTCCTTTTCCCCTCAGTCTCCCCTCATGCCGCGATTCAGGAACACCAATTGTCTTAAGGTCAGGAATAAAGTCAACACAGAACCCAATGACCTCCTCTGTTCCATAGCCCTTCGAGATGCTTCCTTCTGGCCTAGCACGGTTATGAACATATTTCTTCAGGACTCCCATGAACCTCTCAAAGGGGAACATATTGTGTAGAAATACCGGACCAAGAATATGAATCTCTTCACATAGGTGAACTAGGAGATGAGTCATAATGTTGAAGAAGGATGGTGGGAACACCAACTCAAAACTAACAAGACACTGGACCACATCCCTCTGTAATCTTATACCGCAGTGTAGTGCATATCATACATTCATCCAAATTCTCGTACTTCTCACCGCGGAAGAGGATGCAGTCACTAATGCATGCATGTATCTTCTGCACATCTAATCCTAGAGGGCAGAGAGCTTTCTTTGCTTCGTACGTACTCTCAGGCAATTCGTTATCCTTTGGAAGTTTTGGCTTCATTAGTTGAAGTAAACTCTCAAATGCCTTGTCAGTCACACCGTTCTGTGCCTTCCATTTCAGCAACTCCAGTGTGGTACCGAGCTTTGTGCTACCATCTTCGCAATTTGGGTACAACAATTTTTTGTGATTCTGTAACATGTTGTCCAGCTTCAACCTCTCCAATTTATTTTCACAGTCTTCCCTTGCATCAGCAATAACTCGGCCAAGATCATCATCGGGCTCTTCCGATGACTGTTCTTGATCACCTCCTTCTTCTGCATTCTCTTCCATTGCAGTATCGTCGTATTCAGGGAACAAAGGATCTTCTTCTTCTTCATCATCGTCTTCCATCACAACCCCTCTTTCTCCATGCTTGGTCCAGCAATTATAGCTGGGCATGAAACCTCTCCGAAGTAGATGGCCGTGAAGGATTCTTTCGGAAGAGTGCTCTCTGACATTCCGACAATCAACACATGGGCAACACATGAAGCCATTATCTTTGTTCGCCTGAGCTACAGCAAGAAATGCATTCAGGTCTGCCATATACTCGGAAGTGCGTCGGTCACCGTACATCCATCGCTGCCGTGCATCCATCTGCATCGTATAATTAAGTTTATCAAAATACATTACAATAACATATTAATACAGAGATGACCACAGTACATCAACAAATACTACTTTTTAATGTATCAGTTACAGATGAAAAGGATAATTTGTTAACCTCGGTCGAAGATACCATTTTCAGTGAGCTTATGTGCGGCTCGGGAATTTCGTCGAACACCTCGTGTGCATAGTAAAATAAAACACACTAACACCACACTCTCTCACACCTCCAAGCAAAAAAAAGATGGAAGGGGAGGGGGCTGGGGCAGTATATATAGGGGAAGGGGGCATTGGTCCCGGTTCGTGGAATGACCCGGGACAAATGTTCATGCGCGTGCCACGTGGCATGTGGCTAGGCATTGGTCCCGGTCCGTGGCACGAGCCGGGACCGATATGTCCCCCACGAACCGGGACCAATGCCCCCAGGCGATTCCTGTTGCCCCGGGCGCACGAACCGGGACCAAAGCATGGCATTTGTCCCGGATTCGGTGGCAACCGGGACAGCTGCCCCCTGGCCCCCTGGACGAGAGGGGTTGTTTCCACTAATGACAGAAAGTTTGGAAATATATCACGAGGAAAACCCAGCCCCCAAGGTATTTTTATTTTCCTTGCTTTTGGGTTTCTCTCGGATTGTTTCTTTTCCCTGACTTAATCGAATCTTTTGCCATCTCCATAGTTCGACAAACTTAAGGGAGCTGATCTTGCATCCGACGCCGAGCTCGACGAATTACATGCCAGTTTTTATGGCGGCCGGAAATGCAAGAGGCAAGTGACCCCCGATGAAGTAATAAATCTTGACGGAATTCCCATCGCCGCATCCGGGTATTTTGTTGGAGCTTATCATTCCCTTCCGGTTTTTCGAGATATTTAATTCTCGGATGTTTCCTTTTCAGCCTTGCTCCAGTTCCTTTGAAGACAAAGAAATTGAAGAAACATAAAGCTGCTGCTAGCAAAGGAGAGCCATTTTCCGCTGCAGTTTCTCCCTCTCCAGCTATATTTAGCAGGGAAGAAAAAACCACGAACCCGGACATACAGTTTCAGCAATCCAGCCAGCCTATTGCATCTAACATGGATGCGAGGGAAAGGGCGGGACCAGAGATGCGCAGACATCCTCGAGCATCTGGGGAGGAGGAACCTATTCCCACTTTTGACAGGAATTTCCAGGTAAAGGAAGAACCGTTTGATGAACTCGGATACATTCGTCCGGAAGCTAAGAAGTTCTTCGCTCCTGCTCCTCTGATCCGTCCTTGGCCACAAGGCGGGTTAATTGTCTGAAATAACTTCGTATTTTCACCTCGTCAGATCGTGCAAGACGGCCTTCAGCACGTTGGAATTATTTTTTCTGAATATGCAAAGGAATTCAATGAAACCTTGACAAGTTTGCAGGAAATAAGCCAGGTAATATCTCTAGCCCCCAAGCAATAAGTCGAAAGCACGCTATCCACTTAATGCTTCTTATCACGCTTGTTCTAACTTAAGCGTCTTGTTTTCATTTCCGTGTTTCAGCAAACCGCTGATACAATAAACTTGGAAATTTTTAACAAGTTTAACATAAAAAATGAGGAGGTTAAAACCCTTCTATCTATGATTGATGTTAAGAAAACAGAGCTGGCATCGTCTCAGCTGCAACTGGAAGAAATAACAGGTATATTTTAATTCTCTGAAGTTCCTTGTCCATGATTTTTTCTAAGTATTTTTCCGAGTTTTCTTAACCCAGAATTTTTTTCTTGCTTTCCAGCTGCTTTGGCGAAAGCCAAGCAAGATGCTGAAGATGCCGGAAACGCGGCGAGTCTCCGAGAGGAGAATTTGGACCTTCATAAGGAGCTTATGAAGGTTCGAAAAGATCTGGAGGCCAGCAATCTGGCCCTTGGGATTGGTCAACCCAAGGCCTCCCAACAGGCGGAGAAGGACAAGGCCACTATCAAGGATTTGGAGAACGCCTTAACCCTGCGCCTGGAGGAAGGCTCCGAGATGGACAAGATTCTCGGTAAGTTATCAACTTTTACCGGTTTTTCCATGTCTTGATTTCTTTCTCTGCTTTTTCACTAACTCTTTGGTTGTTTGTCTGAAAAACAGGAGATAACCCAGACCGTACTCGGATTGAGAAAATCCGAGCTTTTGGGAAGGTACTCACCGCGATCAAGGCTACGGGTATGTTGCTCATCAACAAGTATCTTCCCGCGAAGTCTGGGGAGCTCTCGGAAGTTGAAAAAATTCCGGGAGCCATCATAGAGATTGCAGACGCCAAGGAGTCCACCTTGCGCTCTGCAGCCCGGGGTGGTGCACGCATGGCATTAGGGCTCATGCGCATGCATTACCCTGGTGCCAAGTCTTGGCGCGTGGCGTCCGGTATCGCTCAAGGATACACGGAAACCCAGCGGACCACAATCTTTGATGAAATCAAGGGTCACGCTACCAAGATCGCCTCTATGGTGAACATCTCCATCACCTATCCAGAAGAGGAGATTCCAGAAGCCCCCGAGAACGACAGCAGTGAAGAAGACTCGGATGCCTGAAGGATTCTTCTTAACCTGGATGGTGGAAATAGAAAATAGGAGCATTACTGCACTTTACAATGTAACTTATATTGTAATGCTTCTATTCTTTTGTATGAACAAGAACTCCGCCTTTTGCAGTTAATTATGAAATTCTTTGCAAGTTTTCCGGGTTTGATATTCCTTTATCTTCTAAGTTCTCTGGTTTATGTGCTTTAACTGTCCTTAGTGTTTGAAATGGCTCAGTAGTACTTTTAATCTTCATGCCGAGTTACTGGGTAAAACCAATCAGTTTAAACTCGGAAACATGGATCATACTAAGGGCATTTTTACTTACTAGCTCCAGTGACCCAACACATAAACAATCAGATAATGCTTAGAGAATAGTAAGGATTTTTTTGAATGAAACTCAGGCACGCAGGCACAATCCGAGTTTCCTTTAACCTTTAGTAGGCTGAAAATCATTCAGTTTTTAAACGCCGAGCACGCAGGCACAATTCGGGCTAACATTGAGTTTTTTGTAAGATCATTGGGAAATAGATAAGGTGGAATCATGTTTTGCACTATAATAAACTTGTAAAAAACATGGATATAAGAATTCCAACAACTTTATTTCATGATCTCAAAGATGTTTACATAGAAATTGAACTAAGTATAGAAGGGACGTAACTGCTGGATACTCCAGGGCCTGATTGTCTCTCCTAGTTCAGCATCTATCTTTCTCTTTCTTTTGCGATTCGGCTTGTCAGGATGATCCTCCGTGTCCCGAATATCGAAAGGTAGTATGATCCATTTTTCATAGCTTTGCTAATGACGAATGGTCCTTCCCATACTGGGGCCAATTTGTGCTTTCTTTGCTGCACCAATCTTAGCACTAGGTCACCTTGTTTAAAAGAACGATGCCTGATTTTCCGAATATGGCAGCGCCGTAAACCTTGCTGGTAAATGGCGGATCTTTGAAGCACAAGCTCTCGTTCCTCTTCTAAGTGATCGACGGCATCCTGTCGTGCTTTTTCGGCATCCGAGTCGTCGAAATCCTGCACTCTTGGGCTATCATGGATCATGTCCGTTGGAAGGATTGCTTCCGCACCATAAACTAGGAAAAACGGGGTTTGCCCGGTTGACTTGTTTGCTGTTGTTCGAATACTCCAAAGCACGGAAGGTAGCTCTTCTACCCATGCTCCCGCTGCTCTGTGAAGAGGAGATTCGAGTCTTGGACGTATTCCTTGTAAGATTGAGCTATTCATTCTTTCAACCTGTCCATTGGATTGCGGGTGTGCCACAGATGCGAGATCTAGGCGAATTCCCGTTTGTCGGCAGTATTTTGCCAACTCTCTAATGGAGAAATTTGTCCCGTTGTCGGTTATTATGCTGTGTGGAACGCCGTATCTCATGACTACGTCAATGATGAAATTGCTAGTAGTTACACCGTCAAGCTTTTTGATGGGTTTAGCCTCCACCCACTTGGTATATTTGTCCACAGCTACTAGTAGATGTGTGAGTCCACCTCGTGCAGTTTTGAATGGTCCCATCATATCTAGCCCCCAGACCGCAAATGGCCATGTAATAGGGATAGTTTTGAGTGCTTGGGCTGGCATATTAGTTTGCTTGGCGTAATACTGACATCCTGCACATGTATTTACTATGTGCTCAGCATCTGTCTTGGCTGTTAGCCAGAAAAACCCGGCACGGAATGCTTTTTTGACTATGCTTTTTGATTGAGCATGGTGTCCGCAATCTCCGGCATGGATTTCTTGCAGGATTTCTCGTCCTTCTTCTGGTGAAATACATCGCAGAAAAATTCCGGAAGTACTGCGTTTATACAGGCAATTGTTAATTACCGTGTATCCTTTGCATCGACGCTGGATCTGTCTTTGCAAGACTTCATCTGTTCCTTCCGGGTACTTCTGATTAACTAAGAAGTTTAGATATAGAATTGTCCAATCCGGGTTAACGAACATGACTTCAATTGACTCGGAAGCCAGAGGATAATCAATGTCTCCACCTTTTATCGATGGTTCGTACAAATGTTGGACGAATACACCCGGTGGTAGGATTTTTACCCTTTCTGATCCCATGCGGGCTAATGCATCCGCATTCCAATTTTCCTCCCTTTTAACATGGAGCACTTCGAATCCGAAGAAACAAATGGCAAACTTGTCCACCGTTCTCCGGTATTTGGCCATTATAGGGCGTTTTGCATCCCAAGTTTGGTTGAGCTGGTGTTGTACCAAATCTGAGTCGCCGTAGCACAGAATGCGCTTGACACCTATTTCCTTTGCAATATGCAAGCCATGAAGCAGAGCTTCGTATTCTGCCACATTGTTGCTGGCGTTGAAGTGTATTTGTAATACATACTCCATTGTGTCTCCTTTAGGGGATTTTAAAACTACACCAGCTCCAGCGCCCTCTTTCATTTTGGATCCGTCAAAGTGCATGATCCAGTACATGGACTCTGGCATAGGTGTTTCCTCCATTGCTTCCGTCCAGTCGGCGACAAAATCTGCCAAAACCTGGGATTTTATTGCCGTCCTAGGCTCATACTTAATGTCAAGTGCTGCTAGCTCGATGCCCCATTTGGCTACTCGGCCAGTCGCCTCCACATTGTTTATTGTATCCCCTAGTGGTGCTTTGCATACCACCGTTATGGAATGTCCTTGGAAGTAATGGCGAAGTTTTCTAGATGCGAAAAATACGCCATATGCCAGTTTTTGATAGTGTGGATACCTTTGTTTGGACTCGGAGAAAACTTCACTTACATAATATACCGGATGTTGGTCTGGTATACTCTGTTCGTCTTTCTTCCGTTCCACAACAATTACTGCACTAAGAACCCGGTTTGTAGCCGTAAGGTACAATAACATAGGTTCTTCGTCTTTTGAGGATGCCAAAATCGGAGCTTTCATCAAAGTTTCCTTTAACTGGGTTAATGCTGCGTCTGTCTCCTCTGTCCATTCGAATTTGTCGGATTTTTTCAACAACTTGTACAGTGGTAAGGCTTTATCCCCCAGCCGACTAATAAATCTGCTGACGGCTGCAGCGGAACCCGTCAATCTTTGGACATCTTTTATATACGTAGGTTTCGAGATGTTTAAGATTGCTTTGATCTTTTCTGGGTTTACTTCTATTCCTCTGTGAGAAACGATGAAACCCAGAAGTTTTCCTGAGGGAACCCCGAATACGCACTTTGATGGATTTAACTTCATCTTGTAAGTGCGCAAATTTTCGAAGGTTTCGTGCAAATCCTCAAGGAGCGTATCTTTTTCCTTGTTAGCAGCAATGTCGTCCACGTAAACATGAACATTTTTGCCAATCTGACTATGCAAACAACGTTGCATGCAACGCTGGTAGGTTGCACCTGCGTTCTTCAGGCCAAATGGCATGGTTATGTAATAGTGCGTCCCATAAGAGGTTATAAAAGAAGTTTTAATTTGATCTTCCTTTTTCATGCGTATTTGATGATACCCGGAATATGCGTCCAAAAAGCATAAAAGCTCAGAGCCTGCAGTGGCATCTATTATTTGATCGATTCGCGGTAACGCGAACCTATCTTTTGGACACAGTTTGTTCAAACCGGTGTAATCTATACACATCCTCAGGGTAGTAGTATCTTTCTTCGGCACTAATACTAGATTTGCTGACCATTCAGTGTGTATAACTTCCTGGATAAAATCTGCTGCTAAAACCCGGATAATTTCCTTGCCGATAGCCTTCCGTCTTCTTCCGTCAAATCGACCGAGACCTTGTTTGACGGGTTTGGAACCTGGAATCACCTTAAGTTGATGCTCAGCAAGTTCCCTGGGTACACCTGGCATGTCAGCTGGACACCAGGCAAAAATATCCCAGTTCTCACGGAGGAACTTGATGAGCTCGCTTTCCTATTGTCGGTCATCCCAGTTCCTACTACGACAAATTTTGTCGGATCTTTGGGATCTAGGATTACTTGTCTTGTATTCTCGGAAGCTTTGAAGCTATCTGCTGGCTTCCGGCTTTCTTTACCTGCCGGTATTTTTGTCGGCGATACCTCTTTAGCCAGTTCTTTCAGCTCTTCCTTTGCTATGATTTTCTCAGCGCAAAGGGCGTTTTCTTTTTCCAGCTTGTTTGCCAGCTTGAAGTCTCCAGATATGGTGATTACTCCTCCTTTTGGCCCTGGCATCTTCAGCTTGTTATAGATATAACATGATCTTGCCATGAATTTGGCGAAAGCTGGACGTCCGAGTATCGCGTGATACAATCTTTCGAACGACACCACTTCGAAGGATACTTTTTCCTGACGGAAGTGATCTTTTTCTCCGAAAGTGACATCTAGGGAAATTTCTCCTAGGGGTCGTGCTTGTCTGCCAGGAACAATGTCGTGAAAGCGTATGTTGCTGTGGTTGAGCTGGGTCTCGGAGATTTTCAGATGCTTCAGTGTATCCAGGTACATTATGTTAATGCTGGATCCTCCATCCATCATCACTCTTTTTAGCCTAGTGTTCTGGACAATAGGGCTTACAACAAGAGCTTGTGTGCCGGGTTCAGGGATGTTTCCGGGATGATCAGACTGATCCCAGGTGATTGGTGTGTTCGAATACTTCAAGAATTTCGGGGTTGCCGGAACAACCGCGTTAATTTCTCGAAGCGTTCTTTTTGCCACCTTTGCTGATGGAGTTGCCGGGAAAGTTAGGGCGCACTCTCCATCAACTCTCGGAAACTTGGGCTCGCCTTTTCGCTGCTGTTCCTGGATTTTTTAGTCAGTGTCCGATTCACTGTCTTCTTTCTCAGCTTCTGGATTTTGCTTGGAAAATTTCCTTTTGGAATTCTTCCCCTTGTTTCCGGATCCTGCACTGCCTTTCATATGCTTGTTCAGCCGGCATTGCGCGTTAGTGTGGGTGGGTTTCCCAAATTGCGAGTGGTGGACGCAGTTTTCTGACTTAATCTTTTCCCACTCTTCTTTGGTGTAATTGATTGGTTCCGTACTACATCCTTTCCACCTGTTTCCCTTTTCACTTCCAAAGGCTATGTAAACCTCTTTGGGCTTTTGTGTTGCATCTGGAGTTCCTTTTTTCTCAGGGCGAGGATTCTTTTTGGCCTGTATCAGTGTATCGATATTGCCTCCTCTGGCCCTGATGTCGTCCTCGGCTGCAGCGTGTTCATTGGCGGTAGTGAGCATAGATCCGAGATCTTTGTGCTGTTTGGAACCAACCATGAACGGTACAAGTCCGGGTTTTAGGCCATTGACGAAAGCATGCATTGCTTGTACGTCAGTTACTCCAGAGCAACTATTCTTCATTGTCGTCCATCTTGAGATGAAATCCACGTATCGTTCGTCCTCAAATTGGGTGCAACGGTTTAGCTGGTTGATGCTATTCGGGCGTTTATAGGTTCCCCGGAAATGCTGAGTAAATACTCGAGCCATATCGTCCCAGCCGTCGACAGTTCTGGAAGGTAATCCATTGATACAGTCTCTGGCTCCATCCAGTAACAATAGGGGAAGAAACTTTACAGCTTCCAAGTCTGTCCCGTTGTTGATCTGGACGACTGTATAGTAGTCTGAGAGGCAGGTATCCGGGTTTGTACTACCGGTATATTTTTGGTACGTTGGACCAACTTTGGCAAAGCCAGAATGTAGGGTTATCCTTCGGATCCTATCTGTGAAGCACTTAGCTCCAAATTATAAATCATCTCTTTCCGCCCTATCCATGTGTGCGGAGTACCTGCCGGCTGAATGGACAGAAGGGGATCTGCTCCTTTCTTTTCCATTGTTGCGCGAACGTGCTTTTCCGGGATCTTCTATATTTCTTCCGAGATCACCCCCTTTGGATGAGGTGGAGTTCTACTCCTATGTCTTTCCTTATTCCTGGGGGGTGTCCGAGATCTCTCACGTCTGTGAGGTATATCCTGTCTTCCAGCTTTTTCAGCTGGGCGTCTCGGAGGCGGTATTGCTTCACCGTCATTCCGGTGTTTTTCTTCCCGATCGTGGGGATTAAGTCCACCTTTCGGGAGATGGGATCCAGTTCTAGACGCTTCATCCTTGTTATCGGGATTTTTCTTGTCTTTTCTCGGATCCGCTTTCTTCTCTTTTGGATTACTTGAATCTCCAGGTTCTTCCGGTCCAGGTGCTCCAGCGGCGCATGTAGCTGTTTTGCATAGGGCGGAGTCGTCGTGCAACTTCCCTGATCGCTCTTGCCCTCGTTGTTGTTGCAATGCTTTTCCTAGGAAAGCATACGCCCCTTGAAGTTTTTCACCGTTGGAGTACATATCATTGTTGAGGATGGCGAACGCTGCTTCCGCGTTTTCTGCCGCGGTTTTGTATATTGGTTCGCCTCTGGCATCTTTGCCGTTTACCTGCTTTTGCCAAGATGGGTTGTGGAACCTTTCTTTTGGCGGCAGTACTTCCGGTCTTACGATTCCGGGTAACCTTGTAGGTTTAATGCCAGATCTATTCGTTTTCTCGTATTCCTCTATTTCTTCCTTCATGAGCTTGATGTCATCCTGGGTTTTTTGGAGGTGTTCACGAGTTCTGAATAGATGTTGCTGCTGCCTTTGGAGAGCTCGTATCCTGGCTTCTAGCACTTCAAGGGGTTCATGCAATCCCACTGGTGTTTGTAATAACTCCTGTTCTTCTTGTTTTGTCATTGGCGGAACAAGGATTTCTTTTGTTTTCTTCTCCGCGGGTTTTATTCCGCTTGCATCTCCTACTTCCGGGCTTTCATTGGCTGGATCAGCCGATTTCTTCTTCCGGATTTTTTACTGGAGCTTTTTAGCAGCCTTGTGCTTTTTCTTGTAAGAGGGAGGTTTTTTGTTAGGTTCATCCTCTGTCAATTCTTTGACATTGGGGTATATTGGAGAAGTTTCTCCGTCTTCTCTCTCTTCCTCTGGCGGAGGAGTTCTAGGGCTTCCCTGACTGTTGACATCCGTGTTTTCAGCCGGTTTTGCCATCAGTACTTCATGGAATCCCTCTTGAAGAGATTTAACCTTTCTTTCGAAGGCGTCCTCGTCTTCGTCTTCGGAATCAAAGTTATCTGATCCGGTTTCTGACTCTAATCTCGCCTCAATGGCGGCTAACACAGAGTCAGCTTTCGATTTCGTCGTTATGTTGACGGATGTCGGATCTTCCACCTCTGTAGTGGGTTTGCTGTTTTCTGCCTCCTGCACGGGGTTGCCTTCATCCGTGTTTTCGGCGACCTCGGATTGCACCATACCGATAAAGTGTGAATCACTTTTATGTCGGCGATCTGAGCAAAACCCGGTATCATAGTCATCTTCGACTGGGTATAGGGCGGGTGGGAAATATTTACTTCCACCGCAAAACCCCATGGCCTCTGCAGTTAATCCGATAAAGATGTTTGCAGATCCAATCGGTAACACGCAGGCAGTTACCAGATGATTTTGCGTCGGTATGTAAGATCCATTGTCGAGGAAGCGTCCAACGTCGTTGTCGAACTCTAGGCTTTCGACAGTTAAGGAACTACCGATTCCGCCGAGTATCCCAGATCGAAACTTAACGCCTGACGTCGCCGGCCCCACGGTGGGCGCCAACTGTCGAGACATCGTAGTAGAATTCATAGACGGGGGTGCCATGAGACTACTGATAGAGACGTGGGGGGACGTGATTGTGCAAATGACAATGACACAGGGTTTTTACCCAGGTTCGGTACGACGCAGTAATGCGGCGTTCCTACTCCTGCAATCTCACTATTCAGTACTAAAGCCTGGGAATACAAAGTACAATGTGAGGTTCTATTAGCTGCTCGTCAAGGATCAACCTCTCGGCGAGTTAGCCTGTAGCTTCTTGTCTTGTCATATCTCCCGTCCGGCTTTATATAATAGCCGGATTAGGTCATACAGAGTAGGAAACCTAGAAGACTACGGTAACTATTAACTTGGAAAGTAAGGAATCCGCCTTCTACTCCAAGCCAGATCACGTGGGCCGTGATCCGGGTTCTTCTAGAATCCTTCTTCTGTGCGTCAGCTTACTGGGCCGCCCAATGGACCGTAGCCCACTACCATTTGGGCCACCCGGGTAATCCGGCACTTTAGACCACCATCTGATATACCCCTATTCGGTATATATCCGACAGTTTTGCTCTGCCTCGCACACCTTCGGACTGAAAACGTCCCCAAAATACATACTAAAAATGTGGTTTTCAGTTTGGCGTTTAAGGGCTCTGCCTGAGTTGCTCTAAAAACATCTCGAAACCATAGACCCAAAAATCGGCCCCCAAACTGTTCGTGGACACACTTGGAGGCGTCCGCAGACAGTGACTGACTGACCAACCCCTAGAAGTTGTGTCCCCCAATCATAATCCCCTAATAGCCTCCCAAAACCATAATTAACCATACAACGTAGATCATCGACGGACGTATATTTCAAAAAATTGATAAAATTTAGTTCGACGCTTACAAGTTCAAAGAGGGGACATAGTTCATCGCGGGTTGACAGACTTCGTCATCGGCGATACCAATTCATCCAACACACTTGATCGGAGGATGAACGACGGCATACCCGGGATTCAGAGCATATGAGTGAGGCGTGCCACTCTCTCTGTCGTATCACGCTCATGGTCGCTCTACCGGGCGAGTTGTGCCTTTAGAGTCTCTGTCTCGGCAGCCATCTATCGGGTCTCTACATCAGCGTTGGCTTGGGTGTAGAGCGCTTTGCATTCCTTCTGTCGGGTGCGGCGTGCCATCCGACCATGGGTCTCTGCATGGCGCATCCTCGCCCTCTTCTTGGAATCCGGCATGTAGGCCATGAAAGGAGAAGCCTTTAAAATGTCCCAACAATGGCCGAGCTCCCATTCTCGCGCCCAGTAACATCCCATGTTTGCAATATAAGCTAAATAGTGTTGCTCATGTCATGGCATGCATTATTTTTAGCACTATGAAAAAATTGCATTTCAAATTCAAGGAATTATTTAAAATAAAGAATACCATTTCAAAATAGGATTCAAAAATTTCAAATTTTCAAAAAAAATGTGTCGAGGATGCAAATTTTGCGGGGCTTACAAATATTATTTGTGTGAAATTTTACTCTTGCCAAAGGGGCCTCAAAAATTAAAAACCAGGAGGACTAATGTATAATTTCCCATAAACCTAGTTTTTTTTTTTGGAAAAGTACATGTCAGTCGTCTTCCTCGGCGACAGATAGGCAGGCAGCTTTCCTTCGTCACGCTGTCGCCCCCGGTGGGCCTCCTGCGCGTGTATAAGACGCCGAGGAGGCGTCTACATCGCACCATCCTCCTCGCCCTCCTCCCCGCTCTCGTGCGCCTCTCTCCCCCTCTGCATCGCCTCCCTCTAGTTGATTAGAGGGTTCAATTAGAGACCCTGTAATTGATTTAGAGCTTCTTCTAATTAGGTTTTTGAGGTGTCCTCTCCCAATTCGATCGAGCTCTAATCTCACTCTCTCTCACTTTCCCATGTGTTGGGATCTCTCCACCTCAATTGTGTACGTGTAGAGATTAGCCGTGGACGGCGAAGCACTGCAAGACTTTGACGGTCGTGAATGGAATATGCCCGAGAGGAAATAATAAAGTGATTATTATCTTATTCCTTTTTTATGATGAATGTTTATTTCTCATGCTAGAATTGTATTAACCGGAATTATTATCTTCCTAGTAACGCCTCTCGTTTAAACTAGCTCGTTGATTAATTGATGATCAAGGTTTCCTGATCATGAACATTGGATGTTGTTAATAACGGGGTCATGTCATTAGGAGAATGATATGATGAACATAGACCCAAAATAAGTATAACAATACGATCAAGTCATTTAGTTTATATTGTTATATCTTGCATACGAAGTAACCGTATTCCTTATACCATGAGATCATGTAAATCACTAATACCTGAATGGTACTTTGATGACATCAAACGTTACACCATAACAGGGTGACTATAAAGGTGACGTTAGGTACTCGGAAAGTGTTAGTTGAGGCTCATGGATCAAGAGTGGGATTTGTCCATCCAAAATAATAGAGAGACATACTCTCGGCCCTCTCGGTGATATCATATCGACACTGCTTGCAAGTGAAAGATCATCGTCCGTATTGATAATTATATGACAACATATCTATTTGATCTAACGTTTGTTTGATATATGAAAATGCCCAGGTTAATCAAGTTCACTAACTCCATGGGCCAAGTGTTCGGTTTAAATGAAAAGAGCTAGGAGAAAGAAACCAAAGGAGCAGTTTCTGCACAGGAGCGGAGGCTCCGGTGAATCCACCGGAGGCTCCGCCCAGGTTCCGGTGCGGGTCCGGTGCAGGCTCCGCCCAAACCTCCCTCTGGTGCATAAGAGCGGAGGCCAGGGCGGACCCTCTGGTGGAGCTCTGGTGGGGAGGAACCTCCGCTACTTCCACCGGAGCCTCCGCCATCTCCATATCAGGGCCAGTATGCAAGTGGCATCCGGTGGGACTCCGGTGGAGGCTCCGCCAAATCCTTGCTCTGTTGGAGAAGAGCGGAGGCTCCACCGGAGCCTCCGGCGGCCCCACCTGGCCCCTGTGCAAATGGCCTCCGGTGCGCCTCCGGTGGGGGCTCCGCCAAAACCTGCTTCTGTTGCATAAGAGCGGAGGCTCCACCGGAGCCTCCGGTGCAGCTCCGGTGGGCGGAGCCTCCGCTACATCCACCGGAGCCTCCGCCCCGTGGCGCTACAAAGATGAACTGGTGCGCTGCGCCAATGCGCAATGGATAGAAGCCCACCGGAGCCTCCGGTGCTCCTGGACTGCAACGGCCATTAAATGAAGGGGTATAAATACCCCTTCCCCTACCTCTTAAATGCCAAGCTTTTCCCATTCTCTCTCCTAGCCATTAATGAAAGCTTCATCTACCTAGATCTCCCACTCCGTCCACCCAATCACTCCCATACTTGTTGGAGAGCTAGAGGAGGCCTAGATCCACACTTCCACCAAAGGAATCTCAAATACCTCCATCATTTTCTTTATGCTAGAAACCTTAGTAGATCTTGTGCTTGTAGTTTTCACCTTGTTGCAAGAAGCTACGGATTGCTTGAGAGCCTCCATCCATCTTGTGGAGTGACCTCGAGCCCTTGTAAAGGTTTGGTCAACGCCTTCAAGTCGACCTCATAGTGGAAACAAGAATCTCCCTCACCGGAGAAGCTCAAGGAGAACAAGGCGTGCACAACCGTGCTATTGAGGAGCGCCTAGGTGGCTCCCACCTCTCCAACGTAGACGTACTTCTCTTTGACAAGGAACTACGGGAATCATATCCTTGTCTCCTTGTTTACACTTGTTGTTTGTCTTACTACCTTACGCTTTACTTCCGTTGCGCATATTATCTTATTCACATAGGTTGCTCACATAGATGCACATCTAGAGAACCTTATCTTATCTTGCTTAGCCCCACTAAAAGGAAAAGAAAAGAAAAATTGGTAGTCAACCTATTCACCCCCCCTCTAGTTGACCATAGTGCACTTTCAATTGGTATCAGAGCCTCGGCTCTTACTAAGGTCTTAACCGCCTAAGAGTACAATGGTCGATGAAAATGCCCCCGGTAGTTCTAGTGCGGAAATCTCCAAAATGGCCGACAATATATCTAACCTACAAGATACAGTTGGAACTGTCCAAACCGAATTATCTAAGGTTAGCTCTAGTGTTAGTTCAGAGGTTTCTAGCATAAAGAAAATGATGGAGGTATTGATGGGGAAAACCAAGGAGTCCGCAAAACCACCTCTCATCGCCAACGATGTTAGCTCGGACGAAGAGTCCATTCCGGACATCTACGAAATGGAAGCTAACATCGCTTTAGCTAAGGCAAAAGCCAAAGCAAAAGCCGATAAAAAGGCTAAGGGCGGTGGGAGCTCCGAGGGCTCCAAGTCTCAATCGGCTAACGGTTCGGGGTCTAATTCTAAAGTTCCACCACCTCCCAATTATGATTCTATCCACCCTATTGCCACAATGCCACACATGGTTAATGTTGGAGTTCCTCCCATGCTTAACACTAACGAGTTATCTTCTTGGAATTTCGATATGGAGTCTCACATTTCAGGTTCTTGCACCGCTTTATGGAGAAGCATTCTCTATGGATTCCATCCTCATGATCCGAGCAACTTGACTCCAAGAGAGGATGTGGAATTTCAACTCAACAAGACCGCTCTTGTGACTATCCAAAAGGCTCTCCCAAGAGAACATCTTGAACACATCCGCGGTATCAAGACCACCAAGGAAGCTTGGGATAAGCTTGACTCTTTGTTCCAAGGCAATGCAAGCATTCAATCATCCAAATATGATGTTGCTCTTGACAAGTCCGAGAACTTTGTCATGCTTGAAGACGAGAGTCCCGAGGAGCTATATAGAAGAGTGGTCACCCTTGGCAATCAATTAAGGGACTTTGGAAAAGAGGAAATCTCCGATGAGTGGATCAAGAGGAAGTTTGTCAAGGCCATAACCCCATTCGAGAAGAACCTCTCCACTAGCATTCGAACAAGATCCGACTACAACTCTCTCAACTCCATTGGTGTCCTTAGTGAGTTCATAGCCATATCCTTATCTCACAAGAGCGCGGATGATGCCCTTGCTCGCTCAAGAGGACATGGAAAGTCTCCTAACCTCGCCTTGAAGTCTAAGACAATGGCCAAGATAGAAGAACTCGATGATGATGATGATGATGAGGACTATGAAGATACATACAAGGGTGCCCATAAATGTATCGCTCTTGCCATGCAAGGGTATTGGAAGAGATGGGAGGCTCACAAGGCCGGTGCCCCTAGACCTTCAAGGAACAAGATCTTTAGGAAGAAACGGGAGCGGCCAAGGACATGCTACAATTGTGGAAGTGCAAACCACTTCGTCAAAGAGTGTCCCTTTGAGCCACGAGAAGAGAATGAAGGGAAGCTTGTTCGCAAGGACAAGAACAAAGCTCCACAAAACAAGAACCTCGCTAGAAGAGTCCCAAGGGCTCTATATGTTCAAGAAGGCCCCACACTGGAAACATACTACTCCGGAGATGAAGGAGAAGATGAAATCGTAGGTGTTGCCCACGTCGCCATAGCTACGACTTCCTCTTCATCGGTCTCTCTATTTGAATCTCCCAATGAGAAGACATCGATCCGACCTACATGTCTCATGGCAAAAGCCACCGCGGTAATATCTTCCACCTCCAAGTCTATTGTCACTAGCTCTCCTTCATTATTGGATTGTGTTGAAAACATTGTTGATGATGAGGAGTACAAGAATCTAGGATCTTGGTTGTGTAGTCTTGAAGGTGAAACTAAAGAAAAGGTAAAAGCTCTCCTAAGGCAACTTGATGATGCTAACTCCCTCATAGATGAGAAGGAGGAGATCATCATGACCTTGGAGAACCATGGAGGTAGCAATGAGAATCATGATGACAAACTCGTCATGGCTCTTGAAAAATAGAGATCCATGAGAGCCTCTCTCGAAGAGAAACTATCTAGTCTACAAGAGACTTAT
Source organism: Alopecurus myosuroides (assembly GCA_028641055.1). NCBI lineage: Eukaryota > Viridiplantae > Streptophyta > Magnoliopsida > Poales > Poaceae > Alopecurus > Alopecurus myosuroides. The sequence goes on from CM054059.1 coordinate 503,989,367, forward strand.
GCTATTAGTGTTCAAAAGCTTAGGAAAGATAACGAAAAATCTCTTGCCAAGCTTAAGAAAGAACATGCCAAATCTCTTGTTTTACTTAAAGAATTTGAAGAGGAAGAGTTGAAGCTAGGAATAGCTCACCAAAAACTTGACGAGGAGCATGGCAAACTAAAAAAGGAGTTTACATCTCTTAAAGAAATTCATGACAAACTTGCCAAGTCTCGTAACAAGCTTCTAGCTCAACAATCTAATATGCATGTTGCATCTTTATCAAATAGCATTGTTATTGTGCCTACCTCTTCTACTAAGACTAACATTGTAGGGAAGGAAAGAATTCTCAATGATGCAATAAGCTCTCAAGGTGCCAAGAAATGGAAAGAGGGACTTGGCTTTGTTTCCAAGTCAAAGAAGATATCCAAGAATGTCACTTCTCCCTCTCAAAATGTTGTCTTTGTGAAAGAGGGAGAGGTGACCAAAGACAAGGAGACCAACGCCATTATGGGTGGTGATACCTCTAGGGGGAGCATCACTCATAATGATTTCGCCGGAAAATATAACCCATCTTATGTTCTTATGAAATCTAGAGATGGACATGTTTATGCTAAATACGTTGGTACTTCTTATGGTGATGATTATCATTGGACTATTTGGGTTCCTAAGACCCTTGTGACTAACAAAAGAGGGCCCATTGAAGGATGGGTACCTAAATCAAGAAATTGATCTCTTGTAGGGAAATGCTTCCAGGTCTAATAGATGGACAGTCGATAGTGGTGCATCCCAACATATGACCGGAAGCCATGACGCAATAAGTAATATTGAACCTCCTTTACCTCATCTCAATTGCGTTACTATTGGTGACAAGTCCGAGCTTAAGGTATTGGGACGAGACAAGGTGGCTATCTCAAATGATTTATCAATTGAGAATGTTCTCCTTGTTGAGTCCCTTGGCTATAACTTGATGTTCGTTCTTCAACTTGCAAATTGTGGCTTTACCTCGTTCTTTAATAAAGAGAGTGTGATTGTCACTTGGGAGACATCTCTTAAAGTAGCAGTTGTTGGGTTTGTCGAGAACGGCACGTATGTAGTGGACTTCTCTAAAGAAGACACGTGTGATGCGACATGCCTAATGGCTAAAGTTGATGTGGGATTGCTTTGGCATCGCCGGCTAGCCCACACCAATATGAGAATGTTACATGACCTCCAAAGTGGCAATCATGTTCTAGGACTAACCAAACTAAGTTTGCTAAAGATCGTGTGTGTAGCTCTTGTTTCTTTGGGAAGCAACATGGAGAACAACACCCAACCAAGCCAACTATCTCCACCACAAGAATTATCGAGCTCATTCACTTAGATCTCTTTGGTCCACTATCCTATGATAGCCTCGGAGGAAAGAAGTATTGCTTGGTGATTGTGGATGATTATTCAAGATATTGTTGGGTGTATTTCTTCAAGAGGAAAAGTGAAACTCAAAAGAGGGTCATCGAGTTCATCACTCTGGTGGAGTGCCAACACAATGCTACCATATTGGCCATTCGGAGTGATAATGGCTCGGAGTTCAAGAACTATACCGTTGAGGGTTTTCTTAGTGAAGAAGGCATTGCCCATCAATATTCCACTCCTTGTACCCCTCAACAAAATGGTGTTGCGGAGAGAAAGAACCGGACTTTGATGGATGTGGCTAGAACTATGATTGCGGAGTTCTCTTCTCCCTATAACTTTTGGGCCGAAGCCGTCTCCACCGCATGTCATGCTACCAACCGGTTATATCTTCGCAAGATTTTGAACAAGACTCCCTATGAGATTCTCACGGGCAAGAAACCATATGTATCTTATTTCAAGGTATTCGGTTGCATGTGCTTCATTCGCAAGAAAGGTAAACAGTTGTCAAAATTTGAGACTAGATCTTATGAGGGTATCTTTGTTGGCTATGCCACAAATTCTCATGCCTATAGAGTCTACAACAAGTCCACCGGAAAAGTTGAAGAACCTATAGACGTGGTGTTTGATGAGGATAACGGCTCCCAAGGGGGGCGTATAGATCATGGTGTTGTAGGAGATGCAATTCCTCCCATCGTCATAAGAAGAATGGGGATTGGTGAAATAATCCCCATTGAGGGTTACCGGATGACGAAGGGAGAAGGACTATGCCCCACTCAAGTGGAGCCATTGACTACACCCATTGATGATCAAGCTACTCAACAAGATGCACCAAGCCCTCAAGCTAACAATCAAGGCCAAGCAACTCATCTCAATCATGATCAAGATTCCATCATTGTTGAGAATGCTCAACCTAGTGGTGATTCATCACCCATTATTGATCCAGGACAAAATGAAGATGGACATGTCTCCGACGAAGAAGGTGATTCTCAATCCATATACAAAGAATCTTTGGAGGAGATACTAGCACGAAGAGCAAAGAGAAGGCTATAGAATCTTGAACGAGCGGGTCATACGGAGGACAAGATTCTTGGACAAGTTCGTGGAAGAGTGGTCACTAGAAGGAAATTGGCGGATTTTAGCAAGGCTCATGCTTTTGTCTCTTTCATTGAACCCAAGAAGGTATATGAAGCTCTCGGTTATCAAGATTGGCTTGAATCCATGCATGATGAACTCAATAACTTCGAGCGCAACAAAGTGTGGAAATTAGTGCCAAGACCCAAGGATTGCAAAAATGTCATTGGCACCAAATGGGTGTTAAAGAACAAACAAGACAAAGATGGCATTGTCATTCGCAACAAGGCAAGATTGGTGGCCCAAGGTTTTTCTCAAGTCGAACGTATCGATTTCGGTGAAACCTTTGCTCCCGTAGCTCGCCTTGAATCCATTCGCATCTTACTTGCTTATGAATCTCATCATAACTTCAAGTTACAACAAATGGATGTTAAGAGTGCTTTCCTTAATAGTCCCATTAATGAGTTAGTATATGTCAAGCAACCTCCGGGTTTCGACGATCCCAACCACCCCGATCATGTCTATAAACTCGATATAATGTTGCGCATCTATAGAGAGACTATCAACCCAAAGGCGGGGAATGTGGATGAGATCCAGGGTTTCTTGAAGAACCTTATGCTTCTAACTCATCAACAGCGGATGGCCGACACCCCTCGCAAGCTTGATGTGCTTGACTACATTTGGAATGAGCTGTGGCACGCCGTGATCAACCGCGAGAATGCTTGCTTTGGGCCGTTCATAATGAAGATCATCTTACACATGTGGAATGACAAGTTTCCGGATGAACCATTTGAGGATGATAATTGGATCCCTCACATGGAAAGGATACTCCTCATCAAGGACCACACCGAGCCCCCTGAGCATCCAACTCCTGCTGTTCGCAAGCACAAGGCCAAGCCTCGCATCATTGTTGATGAGGAAGAAGACGAAGAAGCCGGTCCATCTCACCCTCCTTCCTCTAGCAATGCCTTCAAATGGATGGCAAGGGCCCTCAAGAAGGTGTTTTGTTTGAACAAGAAGATCGAGCAACGTCAATGGGAAGGTCATTATGATAAGGAGCTCAAGAACTGCAACAAAGCTCAAGCCTCTCGTCAGCTTCTTCGTGAGGAAGGTCTCTCCGTGGACTCCCCGGCTCTTCCTAGCATCACGGACTGGGACAAGTGGCAAGCAAAGGACTCCAAGGGCAAGTTGATTGAGTGGTCCGAGTAAGAAGGAGAAGAGGCTACTAGCTCTCACCGCCGCGCCCCCTCTCTGGAAATGGAAGTCTCCTCCGAGTAATCTTCGGGGCGTTAGCATCATTTTCTCCCTCTTTTAGTATCTTGATGCCAAAGGGGGAGAGATATATACTAGGAGCAGGTATTTTCTTGGTGTATCCCTCAAGCAAAGCGTCTTCGAGTTGCATATTTCCTTTGCTTGAGGGAGTTGGCGTTTTCATTTGGTTTTCGTTTGGTCATTTGAAACTTCAGTTTGTTTACATTATTCCTATGTGTCGTGAACTTCGTTATATTATGCTTGTGTGAACCTCGTATCATATTATTTATGTGTTATGTGCTATACAGTTGTCATATTACTCATATGTATATCATACCTAGATGCTCTCAACATGAAGGGAGCATACCTTTAGGGGGAGCTACATTCATGTTGTGTTTTCTATTATGCAAATATGGATGTTGTCATCAATTACCAAAAAGGGGGAGAATGAAAGATCATCGTCCGTTTTGATAATTATATGACAACATATCTATTTGATCTAATGTTTGTTTGATATATGAAAATGCTCAGGTTAATCAAGTTCACTAACTCTATCGGCCAAGTGTTCGGTTTAAATGAAAAGAGCTAGGAGAAAGAAACCAAAGGAGCAGTTTTTGCACAGGAGCGGAGGCTCCGGTGAATCCACCGGAGGCTCCGCCCAGGTTCCGGTGCGGGTCCGGTGCAGGCTCCGCCCAAACCTCCCTCTGGTGCATAAGAGCGGAGGCCAGGGCGGACCCTCCGGTGGAGCTCCGGTGGGGCGGAACCTCCGCCATCTCCATATCAGGGCCAGTGCGCAAGTGGCATCCGGTGGGCCTCCGGTGGAGGCTCCACCAAATCCTTTCTCTGTTGGAGAAGAGCGGAGGCTCCACCGGAGCCTCCGGTGGACCTCCGGTGGACCCACCTGGACCCTGTGCAAATGGCCTCCAGTGCGCCTCCGGTGGGGGCTCCGCCAAAACCTGCTTCTGTTGCATAAGAGCGGAGGCTCCACCGGAGCCTCCGGTGCAGCTACGGTGGGCGGAGCCTCCGCTACATCCACCGGAGCCTCCGCCCCATGGCGCTACAAAGATGAACTGGTGCGCTGCGCCAATGCGCAATGGATAGAAGCCCACCGGAGCCTCCGGTGAAACCACCGGAGCGTCCGGTGCCCCTGGACTGCAACGGCCATTAAATGAAGGGGTATAAATACCCCTTCCCCTACCTCTTAAATGCCAAGCTTTTCCCATTCTCTCTCCTAGCCATTAATGAAAGCTTCATCCACCTAGATCTCCCACTCCCTCCACCCAATCACTCCCATACTTGGTGGAGAGCTAGAGGAGGCCTAGATCCACACTTCCACCAAAGGAATCTCAAATCCATCCACCACAACCTAGTAGATCTAGAATCCTACTTGAGGCCTAGAAACCTTAGTAGATCTTGTGCTTGTAGTGTCCACCTTGTTGCAAGAAGCTACGGATTGCTTGAGAGCCTCTATCCATCTTGTGGAGTGACCTCGAGCCCTTGTAAATGTCTGGTCAACGCCTTCAAGTCGACCTCATAGTGGAAACGAGAATCTCCCTCACCGGAGAAGCTCAAGGAGAACAAGGTGTGCACAACCGTGCTGTTGAGGAGCGCCTAGGTGGCTCCCCACCTCTCCAACATAGACGTACTTCTCTTTGAGAAGGAACTACGGGAATCATATCCTTGTCTCCTTGTTTACACTTGTTGTTTTTCTTACTACCTTACGCTTTACTTCCGTTGCGCATATTATCTTATTCACATAGGTTGCTCACATAGATGGACATCTAGAGAACCTTATCTTATGATAGGGATATGCCTAAGGATTATGTTATCACAATCATGAATGGAGAGTTGATACAAGACAACATGACCATGGTGAAAACAAACATTCAAGAGGTTGAAAACAAGATCACATTGGTGAAAACAATAAAGCAAGATGGTGAAAACAATTCATAACAATTGTTATTTCAATAGAACAATTGTTATTCATCAAGACAAGGGGATAGGTGCTTCCACCAAGTAAAATTCACCATAGAAATCTTATTTTCGAATAGGTATGGTTTCTATACCATGTGTGGCCGAAATCCCATAGTGTGGGTCGGTTTGTATCCATATGTGTCCTAGTTGGACTCCTAGTCCTAATAGGAGTCCTAGTCCTAGTAGGAGGTGGGTTGCTTGCGCAAGGAGCCTGTGTGGCCGCACCACCCCCCCTTATATTCTTGCCACCTGCGTGTGGATTAGGGGAGAACAAGTTAAACTACAGAAACCCTAGTCTTGAGATTGTATTGCTGCTAAGCATTCATCTTGAAGTATAACCAAGTCAAAGTTGCGTGATATCTTGTTATTCCATTGGGAATAGGGGGATACAGGACCACTTGTGATCTTTGATTGCTTGTGCGAGAGTGTGTAGTTGAGAATATCCAAAGGGCTTGATTGTTGTTGCATCTGGCAACAGGGGTCATCCAAGTGAGAGGTCTCACTGTAGCACTAGTTATCCAATATATCAGAAAATCCGTAAAGAGAGAGAAGCTCATTGAGAAGATTGGGCCACCCCATATCATCTTGGTATCAGATTCTCCAGGTTTACTCGGTGAGCAAAGTTATCCCTAGTTTTTGTTATTTTTTATACCTATCTAGAAAAAGCCATACAAAAATAGTTGTTTAGTTCATTGCCAGAGCCTAGATCAACACCAATTTGCATCTACCTAGTTGCTGCCTTTTGTTGATTTGTGTTTCTGTTTTTCTGTTTTTAGTTTTTATCTATTAGGGTTCTTGTGTTTCTATCCAAAAATTCCCACCAAAAATATTGTGGATCTTGTTACTCTTTGGAATTTTTAGACGTACAACTTGTTTCAAGTTGATCTAGTTCCTAGGGTTCATAAGATTGCGTTGCTGTTGTTGCTAATTCGAGCCATATCATATTTGCAATTCTAGTTGTTTTCGGGTTCCTGCCGTGGCATCGTTTTGCTTCAAATTGCTGTCGTGCCCTAGTTCCTGCCGCAGCTCGGATTCGCCATCGCACACTTACCATATACGCCCACGGTAACCAAAATCCCTTACCAAACGCGCACCCGCTCCTTACCGCACTCGGTTCCTAGTTGCGCTCGGACTCGCTGCCGTGAGGCCAAAACGCTCGCAAATCTCTGCCGCCGCTGCCGCCACTTCCGCGCCCACCTCTACTTGCTATCGGAGTCCGCTTACCCGTGCCCACATTTTCCTTACGCGCGCGCCATCCCGCAGCACACCACCACAATACACACTGCCCCTGCCGTGAGCTCTGCCGTGAGTCAAATTTGCTCAGTTTTGCTGTCGTACGGCACAAAAACAGCGTTTTCTCTGCCGTGAGCCTATAGTGATGCCGTGAGCTCGTTTTTCTTCTAGTTTTTCATAGTTTTCTTTTGTTTACTCCCTGTTATCTCTAGGATTCTTGTCTGATCTTTGATAAGCCATAGCTACAGCCATTCTACAGCTACATTTAGGTTCCCAAAACCCAAAGACTAGCTATTTTATTGCTCTAACAGGCTGCTCATTTGATCAAATCTGTCCACTAATTTTTGTTTTACATCTACATTTTTGCTCCTAGTTGATTCAAAGTCAATTGAAAAAATCAAAAAAATAGAGAAAAAGGAAAAAAGTATAAAAAAAATAGAAAGAGAGAAAAATTCAAAAGAGGTCGTGCTACATATCACTAGTGGAAGCTATTTTCTATTGGAATTTTTGTGGACAAATTGAGCAATCTTGTGCCTGTTTCATTGAGTATTTTCTAGTGTCTTCTAGTGCTTGCAAAATCTCTACCATATATTTGCTAAAGCCACAATTGTCTCCAAGAGTGAGTGTGTTTTCTTTAGTTATTTTTATCACATTGAGCAGTGCATTGGAGTTGTTATTTTGGTGTTGTTAGGAATCCCAACCAAGCCCCACCAAATACCCTGTTTTGCATTGTAACACTTGAGAGCCTGGGTATTCTCTTCTCACATTTGACACAGTTTTCATTGGTACTTGTTGGTAAGTTGATCCTTTTCACTTTGGAACAGTAAGTGAACCTTCTTTGTTGTTTTGAGTGAGTTTGAGAGGCACCACAACCCATTGATTATTTGTTCAATAACCTATTAATCATGAGTTTTGCTAGTGAATCTTCTGTGCAGGGTGACAAGGAGGAAGCTAATTTAATGCCTAAGACAAAGACTGGTGAAGATCTATGTACATGGGCAGATTTTTATCTCTTTAGAGGAGGAGTTGCTAATAGGATTGAGCAAAGAGTTGAGAAGAAAATTGAAGAATATGATGATGTCCTAAGGAAGGATTTGACAGTAATTATTGAGGCACAAAAGGAGGCAGCTAATTCAGTGCGTGTTCTTCAAGAAGCCATGACTAATCTCACAAGGGAAGTTACCAATATCTCCACACAATTACAAAGGGCTAATCTAGCTGGTAATCATGAGGAAGGCCGAGCCATTGCATATGGAGGCCGTGGAAATTATGCACCTAGAAGGATACCATTGGAGGATAATAGAGAAGAGGATGGCATGGGGAAACCCAAATTCTTTGTGCCTACTCTTACATGTGATAATGATGATGTTGAGGAGTTCTTGATGTGGGAATTGAAGATAGAAAAGCTATGGAGATTGCATAATTACACTGAAGCTAGCATCTTCTGGATTTGATGGTTATGCTCTCTTGTGGTGGGATGGCATCATAAGATTGAGGGAAACACAAAATCAACCAGAAATTACTACATGGGCTGAGATGAAACAACTTATGACAGACATGTTTGTTCCAACAAATTATTTGAGGACTCTCTATGACAAATTGCAAAATTTGAAACAAGGAACAAATTCAGTGGATCAATATTACAAGGAGATGGAATTAGTGCTACAAAGAGCTTGAGTTGTTGAAGCAAAAGAGCAAACAATGCAAAGATTTATTTCAGGATTGTATTTTCAAATAAGATGCATTGTGAGGCATGTTCAATATAGTAATATGACAGAATTATTGCATCAATCAAGGGAGGCAGAAAAGAGGTTGGCCGAGGAGGTTCCTATGGCTCCAAGGAAGATTTTTCCATCAAGATTTTCTTCCTTTTCACCTCCAACACCTCCAATTACTCCAATTCGAGATAGTACACCATCCAAACCCGAGACAAGCATCAATAATACAAGGAAAACACCACAACCCGCAGCTAGTGGAAGTGGTTCTACTCAATCAACAGCAAGACATAGAGACATGACATGCCATACTTGTGGAGGAAGAAGGCACTTTAAGAGAGAATGTCCTAATAATAAAGTTATGGTCATCAATGATAATGAGGAGTATGAGAGTGGAGATGATGCTGATCCTAATGGAGAGGATACATATGATGATGATGATGATGATGATGGTCCACTTAATGCTTTTGCTACAAATTATCCAACTATTGTTTGCACCAAGGCTTTGAGTGTTATTCCTAGCAATGATGAGAGCCAAAGATGCAATTTATTTCAAACCAAGGCAATTGTTGGACCTAATATGGCTTGCAAGGTGATAATTGATGGAGGGAGTTGCAGAAATCTAGCAAGCAAGGAGTTATGTGCAAAGCGGTTGAATTACAATCCACACCCACATCCATATTATATTCAATGGTTAAATAACAAGGAAGAAATCAAGGTATGCCATATGGTGAGGGTGGATTTTCAAATTGGACCATACAAAGATACAATTGGGCGTGATGTGGTTCCCATGACAGTTTGTCACTTATTATTTGGAAGACCTTGGCAATTTGACAAGAAGGTTACACATATGGGGAGAGAAAACACATATCACTTGAATTGGAATAATAAGGATATTATTTTGAGGCCTATGACACCACAACAGATTGTGAATGAATCAAGACAAAAAATTGAGATGAATCTAGAGAAGGAGAGTGAAAACACCAAATCTATGGATGAAGACAAGTCTAGGCCGAGTGGAAAGAATAAAGGAGTGAGCCTTTTAACTAATGAAATAATTTCTCTTCCTAGTGTTGTTTCTTGTGTACAGGTTGCTATTGAAGAAAGGGAGCACAAAGAAACATCACAAACATCACACATATTGGAGGAATATGCCACGGGTACTAGTGTTCTTGCTTGTGATATGAAGGTTATTTTTGAAGAAAGGGAGCTAATACAACCTTCAAACTCACAAGATATTGATGAAATCATACCTACTACAAATGAGGAGGATAGTATTGACAAAGGTATTGATTTCGGTTTGATAAAAACAAGTATTGAATTATGTGATAATTTACAACCATATCATACTATGATGAATTCGAAATTTCACAATGTGGTTCTTATTACACATGAAGAAGTACTTGCTAAGATACCATCTAGTGATATTGTCTATTATATAATGTTAAAAGAACCAATTGATGTGCAATGTGCTATGAATAAAATTGATTATGATAATTCTAGCACATATGATACTAGTTTCAAAATTAATTTGATTGGTGATTATAACTTGAATAAAATTTTCATGGTACATCACATATGTATCACTTATGATAAAGTGGCCGAATTAAACTATATGTTACCTTGGATAGATGAATTACAAATTCTTACATATGGGAATAATATTACACATATGTTTAGTTTACCACAATATTGGTTGGATACATGTGCTATTAAAACAAACTTCACTTATATTTGCAATTATGATTGCTATGGGATGAAAGGTTATGACTTTTATGTGTTGTTTTCATACAAATTTCGTGATCAAATGTCATACGCACAATATTTTGATTTCCTAACCACTAATGAATGCCATTATAGATACATATATTGTGCATACACGTTGTTCTTTTTGTTTCTTCCACTTTCAGGATATCACAAGCCGTGGACGTCTTGTCTTGAAGAAAGGGAGGATGATAGGGATATGCCTAAGGATTATGTTATCACAAGCATGAATGGAGAGTTGATAGAAGACAACATGACCATGGTGAAAACAAACATTCAAGAGGTTGAAAACAAGATCACATTGGTGAAAACAATAAAGCAAGATGGTGAAAACAATTCATAACAATTGTTATTTCAATAGAACAATTGTTATTCATCAAGACAAGGGGATAGGTGCCTCCACCAAGTCAAATGCACCATAGAAATCTTATTTCGAATAGGTATGGTTTGTATACCATGTGTGGCCGAAATCCCATAGTGTGGGTCGGTTTGTATCCATATGTGTGTCCTAGTTGGACTCCTAGTCCTAATAGGAGTCCTAGTCCTAGTAGGAGGTGGGTTGCTTGCGCAAGGAGCCCTTGTGGCCGCACCCCCCCCTTATATGCTTGCCACCTGCGTGTGGATTAGGGGAGAACAATTTAAACTACAGAAACCCTAGTCTTGAGATTGTATTGCTGCTAAGCATTCATCTTGAAGTATAACCAAGTCAAAGTTGTGTGATATCTTGTTATTCCAATGGGAATAGGGGGATACAGGACCTGTCGTGGGATAATCACGGCAGACGTTACCGGGGGTAACTGATCTTGGGGCAAGACGACACAGGCGTTTGGGAGAGGGTTTAGCTCAGAGGAAAACATGATGGAACTCGATCTGGTAGCTGGCAATCAAGTCGCCGAGTCTCCGATCTCGATATATTAACTTAACTCTCGTGTTACACTGGATGCTCGATATCAGGCGATATTGCTAGAACTCTTGGCCTTCTCTTAACCTAACTTAGGGGCCGGTTTATAAAGCACCCGAAACCCCCTGGCTTGCCCTCCAAGGCGCATCCTGAATCCTACCCGGACACTGCGTACAAAACCCTAACTTTTCTTACCGTAACCCACAATCCGGGTTACGAGGCCTGCAATCCTGGGCCTTCTAGAAGTTCTTTTATCCTCAGCCGGATCTTGCGCAGCGCCCTTTGGGCCGAATTACACCTTGGAGTTGGCCTACCGGGTTATCATCCCTCCATCAGTAGTCCCCAGAATAGCTTGGGCTTCACAGGATCCTCTTTGAAGCGCACGCTATTCCCTGCAAAATTATCAAACTTACAAGTTCAATGGAGGCCGGGTTACATTGCTTTGAAAAACAGCTAGGCCTAACTCCACGGCGGCCATATAATAACCCGGCTTTTTCCAAATTCCTTGCCTAACTTTCCGGGCCAGCATCCTGTCAAAAATGTCAAGGATCCGGCTTGCTTTACTCGATAATTGACCCTGATGTTGCGGAGAAGATCTCATTCTTGTTTCCGTCCGGATATCTCGTTTAGCACGCAAAGCACACCCCACAGAATCCAGGCAAATAGCCGTTTAACCCGAAATTTCCGGCTGCCAACTGTTGAGCTAGGTTTAGCCGCCCACACCCTTATAAATAGGCACTTAGGAGCAAATCCAACCCCAACGGCTCATTCTCCTCCTTTCTTCTTCCTGCTCGCCTCCGCGCCCAAGCTCACAGAGCATCGCCACGGAGACCTCACGCGCATCACCAGAGCCAATCCGCCGCCGGTTGCGCTCCGCCACGGTTCGCCCCGTGCCGCCGCCAAGATCCGCCGCCGCACCCCCGACCTTTCCGCCGGGAATCGCAAAGGGACACCAAGCTTGTGCTATTTGCCTCCGTCGGGCTTCACTTCGATCTCCTCCAGTAAGTCTCTCATATTTATTAACTTGCCCTTGCAATTTCTCGATTTACTTCAGATTGGATCTAAGTCAACCCGCCGGTCATTTTTCTGGTCACGCCGAATTAGGTTGCTCGAATTCATTCTAGCTCATCCAACGGACTGAATATAGACTTTACTTCACTCCCCCTACTGCCCATAGTCACTAATTTCACCACAAATTTAGAAATGGAATCTCCAACCTAGGCCCGGGCCACCCAAATTTTCCGCTCCTGTCTCTGTTACCCGGAAAATCCTCTTTTTCCAGCTCTTTTGCTTACAGTATATACATGGGCAACCATCCAACTTCTTCAAACACTTTTCAATACATAAGCTCCCCATAATTTTCATAATGATGCTTGATACCCGGATAACTTGTAATCTTGCTCCGCAAAACGATACCCGGATAATACTTAGCTTCCATGTTATCTTGATATCGCTCATCAATACTCAGACAACTCATGGTTTCCGAGTCTTATTCCTTGTACCCTTCTACCTTGTGCTTTGCAGGTCAATCCCATGGCTCCCAAGAAGCAGGGGAAAACGCCGGCCAAGGCCAAGACCACCAGCTCCATATCCGCCAATTGGGCGCGGTCCACGGTTACGAAGGCCAAGCTAGAAGAACTGGCCGAACTAGGAGTCCTCCCTTCTCAAAAGGATATCCATTGGAGGGTGCCGGGTGACGAGACCCGGCCCACGCCTGCCAATGATGAGGTAATATGCTTTGTAGAGCACGTGACCCGGGGGTTCCGTCCTCCGGGTCACCCTTTCTTTCGAGATGTTCTGAGCCACTATGGCCTCCGGATATTTGACATAGGGCCTAACTCTGTGTTAAATATTTCCCATTTCATCGTTCTTTCCGAGTCATACTTGTGCACACCGCCAAGTTTGGCTCTTTTTATCGAACTCTTTCAGTGCAAACCGTGCCGCGAAAGCGGTGACGGGGCACTTCTCGCTTGCGGCGGGGTCTCTATCCAGCGCCGCAAGAATTCTCTAATGCCACCTCTCACTCTCAACTCCCACGTCAAACACTGGCAACTCTCATATTTCTATTGCCGAGACACCTCCCCACCCGGCCAAAAGAAACTGCCGGGTTACTCGGAGGGCCTTCTCGATATCTCCGAGACCTTCAACGCCTTTGCCCCTGACTCGGACAGGGAGGCAATCCGGCCTTTATTGGCCAAAATCTCTATTCTTTCGGCCCAAGGTCTCATTGGGCTTAACCTGGTGAAAACTTGGGTCGATTTCCGGATCCAACCCAATTCCATCCGCACTAAGTTAATGTGCGAGTATTCGGGGCACACCACGGACTCGCTCCGATACTCCACCCATAGCTTTGCAGCCGGAGACACCAACAAGACAATCAAGAGCTTCTTGACAGAGAAGTTGGAGGTAATCCGGAATATAGCCGGGTTAGAACCCTTCACGCGTGAGAACCCGGCCCCCAAGGTAAAGACTCGGCTTTCATATCTTTATCTTCACACTTTCTACTCGATATGGCCAATAACCCTTATTCTTATATCTTCATCTCAGGCCGATGATCCTTTTTGGAAGATTGAAACTCCTCCTAGCTCTGAAACTCCAGAGGAGAAAGAAGACGCCGTTAACTCGGATGAAGGTACATTCCGAGTTTCACTTAGCTTTTTTGAAATTGCTATTGCTCGTTCTTCATTTTCCGATTGTAAATCCTGATAACTTTCAGAACAAGAAGAGAAGGACGACGAAGAAGAAACTGAAGGCAAGGTGGAATCATCGAGTGACGAGGACGACGCTGAGCCAACAGTCAAAGTCGGAGCAAAGAGAAAACCCCAAGGGGTCATCTTCAAGGTTCCATACCCTTTCCTTGCCTCTAAACCATATTTCTTTGATAACATGCACGAGCTAAACCAGAAATTATCCACTTGGTCGTATTTGAAGGAACCGCTCGTGACCAAGCGTCGGGTGACTCGGAACTTTCCGGGTGATGGCGCTCTTAATCCGGGCATTTCGTCGTCTTCGGCTCAACGCGCTGGTATTTGACTAATTCCTTCTTGGGTATCAACGCCTTTCTGAACCATCCCCTTACAGGATAATCCTATGTCTTGCTTGATGTTTTTCAGCTTCATCCGGGTCCAGAAGTGAGCTCCCCTTGGACTTCGTGGTGAATCCCGGGTAAAGTTCCCTTCCTGATGCTTTATCACCTTTTCATCACTTTTTTCCAGTTATACGCTAACTGCCTGCTTACATTGTCCATAGAGCCGCGGTCACTGTTAGCGACCAAGAAGATATGGAGACCGATGACCCGGATACTGAGAACCTGACTGATGATATGCATGCCGCAGCTGGCGGAGAAGGACAACAAGTGCCGCCAATAAACCCAGCCGACCGAGAGACCGAGTATCCCATAGCCTCGCACGTACTTGAGGAGGAAGAAGCTGCAGACTTGGGCGCGGGAGAAAGGGCACCAGACTCCGATACTCGGACGACCCGGACACCCTCTCGCACCAAGAGGAGAGTCCCTTCTCCAAGTCCCCAAGGTCCCGGGTCTTCCAATTTGGGCAACGAAACTTTTGACCAGATGATGAGCACTCTCCTTGCTATGAAGGCTTCGGAGAGAGATGTTCTAAAGCGCATGGCAGCGGAGCACCAGGTAATGTTACCTAATATCTCTTCTTATCCATCTAGTCCCCAAATGCCGAGTATAATTTGTTGAAATTGTGCTCGGTATTCTGCGCGATAATCGGCTTGCCATGATACCCGACTAATTCTCATACTTTGGTTTCTCACAGGCACAGGCCACCCGGTCTGATGAACTTTTGCTCAAGACCGAACAACTGCTGCTTGCCGAGGTAAAGCGGAGAGAGGCCCTTGAGGATGAGGTGGAAACTTTGAAGAAAAATGTTTCCAAATATAAGAAAAGGTGCACCACTGCTCGGACCGCCCTGAAAAAGTTGTCGGAGCAAATTACCGATACTTATCGTATCTTGCTTAGTAAGTTTCTTGCTGCTGACTACTTTCACACCTCTTATCTTGTTACATGATACTCGGAATTACTGATATGGCCTTTCTTTGCTTCAACTGCAGGTGCTAACCTTGCAACCCCAGAAGAAGATGCTGTTGCAAAGGCTAAAACTTTAAATATTGTGCTCAGGACTTTCTTTGCCGGCACCAAGTATATATTAGATGCCGTGAAGTGGCTGACTGAGGTATATCCGGGCGAAGAAAATCTTATCCAAGCTTGCTCCACAGTGCCTGCATGGATCGAGATCTGGAAACGCTCGGCATGCCGGATTGGTATGACCCCGGCCTTTGCGCTGGCAAAGGCTTATTTTCCTAAGCTTGAGCCGGCCAAAGTGATATCCGGGTTTCCAGAATTCAAAGCAGACGGCTCCAAGTTTGGGCCCAAGGACTTCAAGGCCGTACAATCCGCAGTGCGTCACTCGGCAACCGCTTTGGCCGATAGTATGGATCTGGGTACGCTTATGAGTTCGTACGATGCTGAAGGCAAAATCGTGAAGGAGGAAGCACCCCCACCCTTCGACATTTTGGAAAAATGGGCTGCCGATTCGGCCAGGAAGAGGGAAGAAACCGCGAAGAGGGAGGCCGAGTTAGGATCGGAGCCAACCACTTCTACACCGGCTGTCCTCCCGCCTGTCCGTCCTGATGCGAAGAAACCGGGTGATGATGCCGGGAGAGCTGCGGAGCAAGCCCAGGACCAAGACCCGGAGGGCAAGGGCAAGGGTGTAGATCCTACTCAAGAAGCCGAGTAAACAAATGCTATCACGATACCTTGGTCGTTTCGCTGCTCTTGTTCGAAACAGATATTCTTTTGTCGGTGCATCTATGCACCTTTGATACTAGTACCAAGATTTGTAACGTACTTTAATTTCTTGATATACCTCGTGCCTCTTCTGGCCTCTGGATGAACTTGATATTTATCTGGTTTGTGAGCTTATTCTCGATATCCGGCTTTCCTTATGGTTCCTTTTGTGAGACTCGGTTTCCGAGCATCGTGGGTTCTGACAGGCGGACTTTTCTCTAAGTCCCCAAGTCCCCAAGACTCGGATGTTAGGGTTTTTTGAGCTTAGTAACAACTTGTTTCTGTTTCAAAATCCCCAGTCCCCAAGGCCCGAAATCCGAGTCTGAGATGTGTGGTCTTTTCCAGAGAACAAATTGTTTTTACTAAGCCCAAGCCCTAGAGCCGTTTCACGTGAGTATTGAAGTTATGCTTGATAAACGTTGAGTTTCCAGCTATTAGCCTTATACTCTGCATAACTTGTGGTTTAGATGACCCTTTTGACAATCTTGTACTATAAGCCGGCTTTCGCGTGGATATCATGTTGTTACATCTATACGAAAACAGGGTCAGGCAAGTCCCATTGGGCTTCATGGCTGATTGTAATCGTAAGCGAGCAAATCATGCCACTTTAGTGCGAGTCACATCAAGCTTAAGTAAGAAAAGTCAAGAAAATTTGGCTCCTTTGTCCGGTTATAAGATTGCAGCCGTACTCGTTAGCGAGTAATCGGCCCTTATAACTCATAGGCATCAAGGCCGGGTCTTTGAGTTTGTAACTGTGCTATTCAAGCAATCAGCCCTCAAGACCTATATATATGCAACATACTTGATGATAATGATGTACTGATAGCAATAAATAATGCTTACCTGTAACCGAAGTAAAGATCATAAAATAAGACTTGATAACCATCTCTTTATTGATACGAGAAAGTTTTTGGTCAGCAGGCCGCCTCATTAAAAACCTTCCAGTCCCCTTAGGTACCCTAGATAGGAAAAGAGTGCGTCTGGAACCTGTTGCCCGTTACATTGCTTTAGTTCTTCTTGGGATTATGTCCGGAACTGACGTAATCGATGCATATTCTCCACTTGTCGATCTTTCTTACTATGAGTACCGGGTTTGCCAGCCAATCCGGATAAGGCGTTTCCATGACGCGGCTGGCTGTGAACGGCTGCGCAATTTCTTCTCTTATGGTGGGTTGTTTGAGTGAATCACCCTTGATGAAAGCCACCATCTTGGTATCTCGTGCTGCCTTGAGTTTTGCCCTTTCGCCTTCAGTACTCGGCTTTTTCAAGGCTATTCTGTCATCCGAGTCTGCTTGAGCCCGGTAATATTTGAGTTCCTCTTTTCTACAAGCTTGTTCAGCCATTGCTGCATCTCCTTCATCGCACTCAGCCGCTATGTCCCGGCTTCCATGTATGGTGATGGTCTGTTTAGGACCCGGGATTTTTAGCTGTAGGTACACGTAACACGGCCTAGCCATAAATTTAGCATAAGCCGGTCTTCCGAACAGCGCGTGATAAGGACTGCGCAACTTGACCACCTCGAAAGTGAGCCACTCAACTCGATAATTGTCCTTTGATTCCCCAAAAGCTACTTCCAATGCGATTTTTCCTTCGGGGCACGCTGAATGACCCGGCACTATCCCATGAAAAATTGTTGAACTTTTTTGTAGCTGAGACTCCTTGAGACCCATGCGTAGAAAGGTTTCCCAATATAGTATATTGATGCTACTTCCACCGTCCATCAGGACCTTTTTCAACTCATAACCATTGACCTGTGGTGCAACTACCAATGCCAAGACTCCCGGGTGTTCTATTCTTTCCGGGTGATCCCTTCTGCTCCATGTTACGTCCTGTTCTGACCACCTCAGGTATCTCGGAACAGCCGAAGACACCGAGTTTACCGCCTGTTTCAGTATCTTCTTGTCCTTGTTGGAACTTCCTGTAGTATGCACGTGATATTGACCCAACTGCTTGGGGTTGGCCTGGAAACCTCCAGCTCCCCCTTGGTTGTTGCCTTGATTTCCGGCTGCCGGGTTACCGGCTGGGGGCGGGCCGTTGCCCGGGTTTCCACCTGGACCTGGTCCTCCTCCCCGACCTGCACCTCGCATGGCTCTGTTCACTTCTTCATTCTTCCACCTTTGTAAGTCGGTGCACTGCTCCAAGGAGTGGTTAGCTGGCCTACCGTTCCTGCTGTGCTTCGGGCATGCCATTCTGAAGATGTCCCAATTATTACTCGGCCTTGGTGGCCCTTGATAGTTTCCTCCATTGTGATTCCCAGTATTGAAATTTCCTTCTGCCCTGGGTGGCGACAAACTCGGAGCCTCCCTCAAACGGGCGCTTGTTCTGGCTGTTGTTACCCGGCGCTGATCCATTGCCGGTTCTTCCATTATTACTTGTGTTTGCTTTTGCTTTTTTATCATCAGTTTCCTCTTCCGTAGTGTCCGTTGCGGCATGTTTATTGCATGCATCCATCAGTTCTCCCATCGTAACCTCTGAAACATTCCGACTAGATTTTATGCGAGTTAATTTCTGTACTAAAGGTGTGTACTTGCAGGTCTTTGCCATAGCTTGCAGCGCATCCTTAGGCTGAATATCTGTAGATGAATGAAGTATTTCCATAACCCGGCGCACCCAGCTGCGCGCCGATTCTCCCTTCTTCTGAACGCATCGCTCTAGGTCATCAATAGTGAATAACTTTCTGCACGTCCCGTGAAAGTGCTTAATAAACGCAGTTTTCAATTCTCCCCATGATTTGATAGATCCTTCTGGTAGATTGGTGAACCATAACTTTGCTGCTCCCTCTGACATCATTAGATACATGAATTTGGCTTGAAGATTCTCGGACGCATTGCGAATCGACATGGCCATCTCATAACTGCTCAACCATGTTTCCGGATCCATAGTCGGCTCATAATTCACTACTTTACCCGGTTCTTTGAATTTTTCTGGGTAAGGTTCAGCCCTGATGCTATCCGAAAGACACTTAGGTCCTGCAAGAATGGTCGAAGCTGGTCTTACTCGGGAAACGTGTGATCCTGCAGGGGGTACAGCTGGTCGCGGTACTGCTGGTATCCCATGTACCGCAGACCCGGCCACGGCTCTCTTGGCTCTGGAACTGTCCACGATGGCCTGTGCTGCTGATGCTGCTGGTACTGCCTGAATGTGTGGAGGAGGAGACATTTGCTGCTGCTCTTCCCTCCGCCGTGCCGAACTTGTCTGGATATTTCCTGCATTACCTTGCTGTTGGCTGACATATGGTGTCCCATGCATCCCGCTTCTGTGATCCGGGTAATTAACCTGTTGTGCCACCGCAGTGCGCAACATATCTATCGCCCACCGGGTCTCCTCTGCGTGGGGTGACTCTCTCACGGGGATTTGATTAAGTGCAAGCGTTGCCGCGTACACGTTGTCCATGGGATTGTTGTAATGACCCGCTGGTGTGCGAAAACGTGATGGTGGTGGTGGTGGCGGCGGTACAGCATTGCCGGTAGTAACTCCAGTCTGTGGTACGGGTAACCCGGCCTGCATGTCTACCGGTTGTACTCCTCCGGTTGTCGGCTGGGGGGCGGTTCCCTGATTTGCCGCTGGGATCGGCTGATCCTGAGGCGTGATAAATAGCGCAGCCGGGTTTATGACTCCTCCCAATGCTGGCAATCTGGTTTGGTGCCTTTGATGTATTCTAGTTGTTTCCTCTCGGAGCCGGGTTTCCAGTGCATCCAGCTCGCGTTGTCGCGTGGCCATCCCTTGTCTTTCTGCCTCTACTTGCCTTCTCTGCTGCTCCAATGCACGACGGGCTACGTCCAAATCCCTAACACGTTCCGCCGCGTTCTCTGGAGTGATAACTGTGGCAAGAACTGTCGGATCTAGGATCAGATTGTTGTCGAACAGGGCCGTATGTTGTGGATTGGAAGGACCCGCTCCTGGTGTCCGGTTTGCTAGGAATCCAAACGTGTTCGCGTGTAAGTCGTTTTCTGGCGCTTGACTGGTAACCGATGCCGACTCTCCGTCAACCTAGGCCAAAACCGTGTTTCCGTTAGCCGGTCCCTGCTGCCGGGTCAATGCTTGTGCTGCCCCGGCTGCGGCCGCGGTTACGTTCTCTTGGTTGAGATTGGTTGCGGGAGCCGTGTAAACCGCAACCCGGTGCACAATGCTTGGCGCGAATCCATATTGCTCCTCTTCGCTGCCGTGTTCCTCGTACCGGTTCTCCAGTAGATGCAGGATAGATTCAGTATCATCTTCTTTCTCGACCCGGCCACGTGGGGTCCATGCCGGCTCCTCCGGCTGTTCCCACTTCGTGGTGGGCTCTTCTGTCGGGCTTGTTGTCCCAACTGATTCTTCTCCATCTGATTGGATATAGCTGGTCTTCCCTGACACAGAATCAAACCCAAAGTCGTCAGGGATCGAACCGGAAGTACGTACCATACCGATGAAGACGCTGATCTGGCCGATTGTCATGATAGATCCGGATTCGAGGTGATCCGACTCTGGCCCCCAGCCAGAATCGTCCACCATCTTCTCTCCTTCGTGGTCGATGTAGATCTCGCCGATGACTAGATTCTCCATGTTCTTTCGAGCTTCTCCCGTGATGTAAACACCTTTGGACGCATGCCCCACGGTGGGCGCCAACTGTCGTGGGATAATCACGGCAGACGTTACCGGGGGTAACTGATCTTGGGGCAAGACGACACAGGCGTTTGGGAGAGGGTTTAGCTCAGAGGAAAACATGATGGAACTCGATCTGGTAGCCGGCAATCAAGTCGCCGAGTCTCCGATCTCGATATATTAACTTAACTCTCGTGTTACACTGGATGCTCGATATCAGGCGATATTGCTAGAACTCTTGGACTTCTCTTAACCTAACTTAGGGGCCGGTTTATAAAGCACCCGAAACCCCCTGGCTTGCCCTCCAAGGCGCATCCTGAATCCTACCCGGACACTGCGTACAAAACCCTAACTTTCCTTACCGTAACCCACAATCCGGGTTACGAGGCCTGCAATCCTGGGCCTTCTAGAAGTTCTTTTATCCTCAGCCGGATCTTGCGCAACGCCCTTTGGGCCGAATTACACCTTGGAGTTGGCCTACCGGGTTATCATCCCTCCATCAGGACCACTTGTGATCTTTGATTGCTTGTGCAAGAGTGTGTAGTTGAGAATATCCAAAGGGCTTGATTGTTGTTGCATCTGGCAACAGGGGTCATCCAAGTGAGAGGTCTCAGTGTAGCACTAGTTATCCAATATATCAGAAAATCCATAAAGAGAGAGAGAAGCTCATTGAGAAGATTGGGCCACCCCATATCATCTTATCTTGCTTAGCCCCACTAAAAGGAAAAGAAAAGAAAAATTGGTAGTCAACCTATTCACCCTCCCCCCTCTAGTTGACCATAGTGCATTTTCAGCAAGCACGTGAGTAGGTCACAAGGATGTAATATCACGGAATGAGTAAAAGATTGCTTGTCGGTAACGAGATCAAACAAGGTATGATTGATACGGATGATCGGATCTCATACAAGTAAAATATTGTGAGACAAAGGGAATTAGTTATTATGTTTATGGTTCACAGGATCACAAGGTCATCGTTGAATATGTAGGAGTCATTACGGATCTCCATATCCCACTATTGACTATTGATCAGAGAGGTGTCTCGATCATGTCTGCATTATTCGCGAACCGTAGGATGACACACTTAAGGTTGGTTGATGCTTTTTGTTGTCAAAATCCAGTTAATGCCTACACATCAAAGTATAAAAAAATAACTTGTGAACTTTGCAACCATTAATAGGTTAGTATAAATAAATGATAGAAAACATAGGGAATTGGATTCACACAAGGTTCATGGTTATGAATAAGTTTAGATTGAGGCTCAAGAAATTTTCGTAATTTTTGTGTTTCAATCACCCCGCAAGGTTAATTTAGCAATAAGAATTAACATACCTCGAACCGCGTAGGTGATGATGATTGATGATCGTAGAACCTACATCCACACTAAAACTTGCAAACAAAACGTTAGAGGCGTTTAACTTGTTTTTGCAGAGTGTGCGTGTGGTTTGGTATAGCTATTGTGTTACTGTGTTTTGACATGATGGCCAATGCCAAAGGGTTGTCAATTATTCGACATCGACAATCAGGTGTTCATCGTGGAGCTCGGAGGAAGTACATGCCATGATAAAGTGGTCGTTTCTCCGTCATGAAAAAACATGAAGCAATTTTCACCGCAACAGATCTTCCTAGGATTTTCGGCCATGGTGAGGATAACGGAGATGGAGGATCCTACTTGGAGATGCATAAATAAATCCCAAAAAACAAAAGCTATACCGAATCACACAAATATATAAATTGCCTGTGATGTTTATCCTTTGTTGATTGTGCAGTAGTCGTTTATTAGGGCGATTTCTCACTAAAAACTGGGCACCTTTTGTTTGTCCTCCTTTTGAATCCTCTTGATGTAATCCTCAAGCCACTCGAAATGGTCACATGGAAGCAGATCCTGCAAATACGTAAACCCAAATCGGATAAAAACCCGAATCAGCTGAAAATTGAGGAAAAATAAAACGAAATTGACATGGGGGAATACATATCTCACCTCCCCAAACTATTCTTTGCTCTCCCATTTCACATACTCACGCCCGCGGTTGCCGTTCTTGTCGCTCGTGGTGACCCGCCGCTGCAGGGACGCTGTCCGTGGGCAGTCAGGACACCTTCCCAGCGGAACTGGCCCGAAGCGCGGCCATTTAGAGTGGGATTCGGAAGCGGAGGTCGACGACATGCCACCGGAGAAGAAGGGGATGTCTCCCCTGTAGCTGTACCGGAGAAGAATGTGGTGCTCGGCTGATTTTCCTGCTCACCGCCGCGAGCTCCGGGGACACGCTCCGTCGCGTTTAAACCGCCGGCCACAAGCGAACGGTCAACAGTTGAGTCCCACAAGCCGCGCCAACGGTCAACAGCTGGTCCCACAGGCCGCGCCAACGGTTCTATTATGGGTCCCACAAGTCAGCATACTAACGGAGGCTGCAAGTCTCACAGAACGAATCCTTGCGCACAGACTCAAAACTGAGCACCATTCGGCGCTAGGGCCAAAACTGAGGTCATGGTACCAACTGAGGGCAGCCTGATAAATAACCTTTAGGGCATGTACAATGCTAGCCTCTTAAGTGAGGCGCTTAATTAGCCGGTTATGTCATGCACCAAGCGTCCGCTGCCAGGAGTCTTAATTTGAGCCCATAAATCAAGCGCCAGACGCTAAGGTTTCCGTCGACGCTAAAGAAACTGCCGGGAATCGAGCGAAACTACCGGGATATATTTCCTAGCGCCTGGCTAAGCGCCTCCCGTTGTACCTGGCCTTAGTACTCTTTGCTTAGGAAAACTTGCTAAGAGAATCTTATACTCCTGCATTTTTTTACATGCATTATTCAGTCCTGCCATGGTAACTTGCTAAGAAAATCTTAGACCTTACATGAATTATTCAGTACTGCCATGGTATTGATTGACCATTATTCATGAGTACTCCTACAATATTCTTGTATTATTTCTGATCATGAGTATAAAAAAATTAGGACTCGGATTTATGATCATGGTTAGGCCTCAGATTTCTAATAGAAAGTCAACAACTGAAAAATTAGGAGTATGTAACTGCAGTCAGTAACCGAAAACTTAGGAGTATGTCTTATAGAAAGTCCAAATTAGGACTCAGATTGTATGCTTGCTAGCAAAGAAAATTCAGTTTAGTAGTCTAGTGCTTAACTAAACTTTTCTGGTTTCTGCTTTATATGCATGTCCTTGGTTCATGAATTTGGCCATTCTTAGGTAAAGCTGCATGTTAGTCGAAGTGAACTGCTATATCTATTAGAGAAAATTGATATACTTCAAGGTAATTGGAAAATACCTCATTTATCTCTAAATTATCCTCTCAAGTTGATTTTGTTATTTGAATACTTTTACAGGGTTTGATTTTGTGTGAACTGGTTTCAGCTACAACTAATCTAGCTGATGCTTAGGCCATCTGACTAATGGAATTCTCCTTCCCTGCGGAAGATGGACTGAACTTTGTCTGTGACTACCCTGAAGGTGACATACGACTCTCTGTCGATGATTGGATCGACAAGGGCTACTTACTTTGAGTATCTCACACCAGACATGAGGAACACTTCTCTTCAGTTGTAGGTTCCATGTTACCCATCATATTTCCAAGAATAAATGGTAAGTCTGACATGAATATTTGAATAAAAGGTCCTCGGATATTCAGCACGATGCTTCTAATTTCTTAGGCATGCAAAGTACATGCGCTAATTTGTTCCTCGGATATTTGCATGTGTGATCACCCTCAGATGAGTATACTTCTGTTATAATTTCTTGCTTGCATTACAAATTGGAGTAATTATTTGCATTAGCTAGGAGTATAAATATATGTAAACATCTGTAATTCTTGCTTGCACACACTTACACACAAACATTAATTCTCCAAGACTTCAGGGTAACTTACACACAAACATTACCAATAACATACTCCTAGCTAATTACACACAAATTTCTGAAGTTCCGGTTACAATTTGGAAATCTTGCATGATAATCATGCGTAGCGCAAAATTTTACCACTCAAATTTTATTGGGAGAATCTAATGGATTTATCTTCTAACGAGAGAGAATCTCAAAGGCACATGTTATCAAGGGATAAACTCCTCTAGCTAGTACTTATAGGAGTACTCCAAACAATCAAGCAAAAAAAAAGAAAAGGTACTCTTTTTTGCCTTGATTCTGCTGGTTCACAACAATATGTGCAATTGATATTTTTTTTCTGCAATGGAAGACCTTAGGCCCCAGCTTCTACATCAAAATGATGCACACATACGGTTTTATATTAATAAAACAATCGTCAAAAGTTTACATCTCCGAAAAATTCATGAGTCACTTAAGATGGCCACAAAGATCAACCACAAAAAGATCACAACCTTAAACATCAATACGCCTTGCATTAAGCCACCCACCCGGCTGTAAATAGCCTGAACAATCGCCATCATTCGAGTACAAGCTGAATCCATAAGTCGTACTAATCGACAGACAGCAAGAAGGACCACGTCTGGATAGAATACATCACTTTGTTAATAGCCTGCAAGAAGTGAGCAATCAATTTTTTGTCAAACACAATATCATTGCGACAATTCCAAATAGCCCATAGTAAAACAACAACACCTACTGGTTTGCTCGGCATAAGAATACTTTATTTTTATAAATACTTTACTGCCAAACTATATGGGCAAACAGGTTATATTTGTGCGATTTTGGGGTTTGTCGGAGATCCATTTAACGTCTTAATTTACATTCCGGAAGAGAGGGAGTAATAGATGATAGAGTAGTTCAGTTTGCAACCAATAAGACAAAAAATGAAATGCATAAGGAAGTTAACTCAGCTGCATCTAGAGATAGAGAACACGAGTTGTTTTATTCCAACGGAGGAGAAATACACACATATACACATGGATGATTCACAAGAGCGTACTACGTAACAAGCTGGCTACAGAGCTAGCTTACACAACTCACTCGCACACACGACACATGTGACATAGGCAGGATGGATACGGCCGAGGCTGAGATAGTGAGATAGATCGATATGCAGCTCAGTGCTGGCCGCCGGGGAGCTTCTCCTTGATCTTGTCCATGACGCCCTTCTTCTCGCCGGTGGCCTCGGCACCGTGTGTGCCAGCGTACTCGCCGGCCAGCGCCGTCTGCTGCTGCTGCTGCTGGTCGTCCTTGTGGGCTCCGGGGAGCTTCTCCTTGATCTTCTCCTTCATCCCCTTCTTCTTCCTCCCGCCCACTCCATCGTCCTCAGACTACAAAGAGAATAGATGGTCAACCACGACTGTTACGACTCAGACAAGAGCGTGGCAACCAGAGCATACCGAGCTGGAACTGGAGCTGCCGGAGCGGCGCAGGACGCCGTCGGTCTTGTGGTCGTCCCTCATCGGCTGGACCTGCGCGCCGCCCGTGCCGGCGGCAGCAGCGGCGCCGTGCGTTCCCGTGGGGCCGCCGGTGATGCCGCCGTGGCCGGCCACCGGCTTGCCGTACTCCTCGACCTTGTTGGTCTCCTTCCCGTGCTGTCCCTGGTACTCCATTGGACTGGGTCTCTCTCTTTCTGATGGTGAATGTACAAATGTGGTTTTGTGCTGAACGATGGAGAGAGAAGTGCAGGTAAAGTGGCTATATAAATTGCAGGTGTAGGGGCGACGTGTGCATGCACGTATGGGTCTCCTTATCACAGGCTAGTTATACTGGCAATAAACAAATGTGGGCATGCCACACGGCCTTGTCGGCGGCGACACGTATGTGTTGGGCGTCTCTGGAAGGACGTGACTAGATGGATGAGTTCATAAAAGCTGGTACAGCGTGCGTGCTACGTGCAAAAAATCGTTTCCTCTTCCATTTTGCGGCCAAATAGGTGAACAAGAAATACGCCGTAGTTCCGCTATATTAATATAGCAACATCCGATACATCAATTTTCAAACAAACCATGTGTTGGGACAGCAGCAAACATACACACAAAGAAACGAGAAAAGAAGAAACAAAAAAGGACATAGGTGGATTGACTAAGCTACCGAGACTCGCGTCCACCAAGAAGTACCACCACGCTCCTAGCATTGAATCGTCGAGTATCAAGCAACATCTTCAAGAAGAAAAGCGCACGCTGCTGCCCGGGCCAGTGCGCTGGTCCTAGGGTTTCTCTCGATACACCAAGGGAATCGGGTCAGGGGTAGCCACGACGCCCTTCAAGAAGTGATGGGATGATGCCACTCGTAAGTGGCACCGCGTCGGAGCCGACAAAGCCGACGAGAATTTTTCCCCCAAAAAACCATATCCACATCCCCCGGACGATCCAAAGCACAGGAGCTCCGCAAAAACGAAGCCTCGACACCATCGGCTATCCACCCACCAACATGCGCCAACACGGTCATGTAGCCGCCATTGCTGTCCTCCCCCGAAGCAGCCGTCACGAGGTCTGCAAGATAGAAGCAAGGAGTAGCTAGTACGAGGTGCCTCCACCGCCCAGGGCGGTAGTCAACCGGACGCGGCGGCGGAGCACAACGGTCCACGCTAAGTCCGGGCAGGCCACACGGGCCCATAAAGCCCCCAATTGGGGCACATCAGTCTCAGTAGGGTCCATATCGGACCCGTAAAGCTCGTCGCCATGCTGCAGCAAGCCGGCCACCGTCGCCGCTGCCTCGGGTACCATCTACCTCACCGTCATCTGCAGAACGTGTGGCACAGCCGGCCAGCCTGCCTCGACCCAAATGGGGCCCCAAAGGCCCAGATCTGGACCATCGAGCACAATAGACGCTGGCACCAGCACGTCACTGGCCATGGCGCTGCGCTGCCCCGCAGATCCACGTCAGCCCATCGGACCTCCACTACCCAGCAAGAGCCGGGCCGCCGCCGGAGGAGAGCCGCCCCGCGAGGCCCCCAACGCGCGCGGGTAGAAGACAGCCGCCGCCGCCGGCAACGCCCGAGCTTCGCTCAGCGGGGGAGGAGAGGTCGGAAGGGCGGGGAGGGGGGAGGGAAGGAAGCACGAGTCGCACCGACCTCAACGGGGGAGGAGGAGTTTCGGGGTCGAGCTGTGCGATCAGTTGCGCCAACGACCTATATATGATCGATAACATTATCTTTTTCCATTTAGTCTACACAAGGTACCTAAAAGTGGCTATTTCACTACAAAGTATTTTTCGGGGTCGAGTCGCACTCGTGAGCAAAAAGCCTATTTTCATTACAAAGTATTATATCTCTAGCTTAATATATTTGTATGTTTTTAAACTTATCTAACAATCCAGATTATACAAGAAAATATGTGATTAAGGCCGAGTTTGATAGTATGGTGGATCAACCCACTAACGGAGAGGCCACTACCGATATCTATGCCGTTTGCCAAGTGGCAAAACACGGGACAATCGGCAACTCGGCTGTATAGAGATCCAAGACAAAAACACTCGGCGACCTCTGACACTAGGCGCATTGTTCACGTGTGCCGACTGCCTTCTCGGATGACCACTCGGCAAAGGCCGAACAGTCGGTAAAAGCCAGATAAAACACTCGAAAAAACCTATGCCTAGCAAAGGACACTGCCACATTTACATCCAGTTCGAATCGGACAATGCTTGTTCTTTGCTGAGTGCCCTCAGCACGGATACTCGCCACAAACAAAACACTGTAACGGTGCTCGTTGCTCGCTGAGTGCCCTCTCCATGGCTCACTTGGCAAACACGCGGTGAAAAGAAAATCAAACTTTTTGCCATTTTTCATTTCGTTGACAACTGTTGCGGTGCAGGGCGCTTGGCACACTTTGCACTTAGAGCATCACTAGTGGAACCCTCAAATCCCCAAACCCTAAAAAATAACCGCTTTTTAAAGGGTTGAGAGAGCAAAAAAACACGTAGATTAGAACCCCGAAAACCTTAAACCCGAAAAAAAAATAGAGATCCGGCCCTCAAAGCTCTTCCCAGACTGTACAAGTGAGGATTGGGAAGAAAACCCCTACCCCAACCCTCACTTCGTGCACACCACGCGTGGAAGGGAATTTTCATCCCTCCACCGCGCCCGCTCCCGCACGGCCCCGTCGGCCGCCCCCGCCCCTCCCCGTACCCTCCTCGTCCCCTCCCCGCCGCGGCGACCGCCGCCCCCGCCCCTCCCGTCCCCGGCCGCCGCCCCGCTCCACGCCCCGGCCACCGCCACCCCGCGGCCGCCCCCCGCGCCCGCCCTCCCTGCACCGGCCACCGCCCCCACGCTTCGGCGCGCCCGGCCTTCCGCCCCCGCGCCCGCACCGCCCCACGCCCGGCCCTCCCGCCACCGGACGCCGAGCCCACGCGCCCGCCGCGACCCCGGGCCGCCCCGTTCATGGTACGAATATTTTCGTTATGTGTTCAGTTTGTCCATTTTAATTGATTGGTGGCACTAATAATTTTTCGCTTTGTGTTGTGTAGATGGAGGGGTTCTCCGATGATTCTGGTTGGTCGTCATCGGACGATTCGGACATTGACGAGTTGATGCAAGATGATGACGTCGAGATGATGGGCCTCCTCGTCGACGTGCAAGAGTTTAAAGACCGCCTGAAGCTGATGGATCAGAGGAGAGGGTCAAAGAAGGGTCGAAAAATTGTCCAAAGGCATGGCAAGGAATGTATTGCGGTAAAAGTCGTGATGCTACCATTGTTCTTGAGGCCGTGGTATCGGAGGACACATGGATTTGGCATGCTTTTTTTGGTTTGCCGGGAACACTTAATGATATCAATGTGCTCAATAGATCTCCTCTGTTCAAAAGATTAGTTTTTGGGGATGCTCCAACTTGCAACAATAAAATCATGGACAATGAGTACTCAATGGGATATTATCTCATCGATGGAATTTACCCTGAGTGGGCAACTCTTGTGAAGTCCATCAAAGAAAAAAAATGGGGTGCCATTAACTAGAAAAGAGGCTCATTTCACCAGGGCACAGGAGGCATCCCGCAAGGACATTGAGAGAGTTTTCGGTGTTTTGCAAGCAAGGTTTGCCATAGTTAGTGGGCCAGCTCGTTTTTGAGACAAAAAAAAACCTTGTAGAACAATATGATTCTCGAGGATGAGAGAGGGTTAAAACTGCCTTGTTTCTATGACAATGTTGGTACCCGTGTGCAACCGGAAAGAAACCCTTGTCGCGTACAAGCTTTTCTTGAAGCACGTCGTCAGATTGAGAATGCAAACACTCATGGTCAGCTCCGGAATGATCTAGTAGAGCACCAGTGGCAGTTGGTTGGGCGACGCCAAGACCCATGATCTACATTTGTTTACTTTTCTATGTCCTATTTAAGTCGAACAATTATTGTAATTTGCTTGAAAACATTGTTGTAATAAGTTGAATGATTATTATGTGCTTGCAAGAACTATTCGGTGTTGTAATAATAACTAGAATGATTATTGTTTTCTTCAAAACGTACGTAAACGTATGAAAATTGTGATATGTGAAATGACAGTTTCAACTGTTGAGATTGGGGCTCTGTTATAAGGGTTGAGTTTGAGGGTTCTATTCTTTGCCCCTGTTTTTCAACCCTTATAAGTGCAAAAAAAAGGGCCCATTTTCAACCCTTAAACTGGTTTGAGGGTTTGAGGATTTGAGAGTTCCACTAGTGATGCTCTTAGTGTTTCCACTGATGTGTTTGAAACATACGCATATTTATCTATATTACATTATCTTAGTCATGAAAATGACCGAGATATTACCCTAAACATGTCACTAATGTCTAATGTGCAAGTCAATTATAAATCTCCTTATCATTATTTTTATTTCAGATTTTGGACGTGAAAATCACTGAAAATCAACACTATAAGAAAATTAAAGAGACGCATAAAACGCTTTTGTGGATTTTTGAATAGGCAGCTCTTTTGTGGATTTAGTTGCAACAACATCCTAATAAAACGCTTGGATAGGAACTTAATATCCACTCGTTATCAGCTGTCTTGCTCCTTTTAGTTGAGTTTCAGAACAAGCGACAATCAATCAGATTGGAGTAAAACCTTCACCAACTACATTATCTAACCAATAAACCGGACTACATTATCTCACCAATACCAATAAATAAACCGGACCTGAGTTTCAATGTTTAACCCATCAATACCAATAAATCAAACACCCTCACCACATCATCTGTACCCCAACTCAGAAATTTCACTATATGGAGTAGTTAATAAATCTCCAGAAAATAAGGTCAATTTAAATATAAGCATATGTTGGGAATTCCTTAATTTTGAACAAGCAAAGACCAGATATTTCACTGATTAATAAAATTCCTTAAAATACGCTAAATTTAATTATACATATATGTTGTCCAGGGCTAAACATATGCGACGTCATCGGGTCACAGTTGATCAAGGATGTGTAGGCATGCCTCGTGATAAAGGGAAGTATATTAATATCACGGAGATATAAATTACACCCGGCCTCTGCAACAACGCAATAAAAAGAATAAACAAAAAGAAAAGTCCCGCTACAGAGTCATCACCAAATAGCTGACCACATAGTGATCCAGGAAAGCAACATAGAATTTCTCAAGGAGCATAGTTACCACAGCCTTACAGAGCAAGCAAAACACTACGGTAGTTAGCTATCTCCATCTTCCACCAGGCATCAAGCCACAAATTTTGACAGACCAACCTAAAGGCGCAACTAGCAAGTAGTAGCGACAATTCCCATACTCCACACAGTTTCCAAGCAAGAAGATTATCCAAGAAGATTATCCGCTTTCCCCACACGAACTAGGATGAGCTAAGCTGGGACGACCTCCGCGACTGAGAAAGGGTCATGGAAAGAGAAATCTGCACCCTTTTGAAACCTGCAGTACTCGCCTCCTTCCGGACCGGTACTCCCAAGAATTACCGTCGTGCAGGAATCGCTCACCCTCCTCTTGAAGCACTTCCTCAGTTCGGTTAGCGCCGCGTCTTTCGAGAACTGTGTGAAGCTTGGATTGGCCAACGCGACCATCGCGGTCTTCAGTGCCCGCGCGTTCTGCAAGAAGTACTCCAGAAAGCCGACCTTGCTCGGTGCCCCTTTGAACTCATGTAGACTCATGAGCTTGATGCGCGAGGCCACGTTTTCGATGGGACAAGATTCCTCCCAGAACTTGGCAGTGAGATCGCCAGTGGGTTTATCACATTTCTCACTCTGCAAAAATTGATTCGATCAGTCAGTACTTGTGCACATTACTTTATTCTAGGATACATGACAAATCAATACTCACATGCATGAAACTAGAACAAAGCACAGAGTAGCCTACTAGAACAGAAAAGTAATTGTGTCAGAATTCAGTCTAACGTGGAGGTCTTAAACACGCGAACCGGAAATATTGTTCGGTGCAAATTTCTTGATATGAGCTATGACAGCCACTTAATAATAATAATAATAATAATAATTGATTAGAGAGTAGATACAAGTGTCTGAGCATGTGCACTTAGTCCAGTGGCATCAATTATGTATAACATACGAAACTGTAGGCATCAAATGTGCTATTATGTGGCAGTTTAATCTGATTGAAATAAGCATTGCATACCATTGCATCATCCACAGCATAAATATTGCTAACTAGTACGTGCACAATGAGAAACACTAGATGGGCCTACCAGATATCAAAAGGCCAGCATAAAAATCAAGATAATGGCACAACAAAATTTCCCTAACAAATGTCGTAACACAAACTCGATGATTCTAATTGCGTACTCTGGTCTGTGTGTGCAGAGCGGATGGCTGAGAAAATAACCATTTTAGCTATGACTGGTCCAGAATGCATATGATAGTTGGTCAACTATGCCTAGTCATATTACTGATGTTTTTTTTACGGCATACTACTGATGTTGTCATCACCTTGTTTTAGTTAATCGGGGGAGATAGCTTAGCCTAGCGTGCTTAACTAATACATGACTCGCATTTCACAGTAGAAGAAAACGCAAAAGACCATACAGAGCTCTAATGGTAACTGACTTGACACATCTATTCAAATAAGCTAGAAATGGCAAGCAATATAATATCCTGCAGGTTCTATTGTAACAATGTCAGAAATGCATGAAGAAGCTGAGATATATTGGCACGTAGCTTCCATTAGCTGCCTGGAGAGAAAAGGCAATTCTATCACCAAAGTCCTTTACTTGTAAGGAAATGGAACCTTTTTTTGGCTAAAATTCAGATTCTACACTCATATGCACTAGAACGAGAAAATTCTAGACATGCCTAAAAGGAGAAAATCACTATAAACCAAGATAATGGAACATTTATCGTTGTGCCACAAGCAAACAAATCTTGTCAAATATCATAAGGTAAACATATGAGCATGAAACGTTTACAACACTTTTTTTTTGCGGGTAAAAGTTGAATTTAATTACTCAGAACAGGTTACATGGCGTTCCTTGTTACAAGCCTGAACAGCAGCCTCAGGGCCTGACGCTACCCAAACGTTTATAATACTAATCATGTATTTCTAGCCAATGTATGTAGATTGTAGAGATGACATGGTGGCTGAGAATAAATGTGAGGCATGTCACCTGAATTATAACTGGTCACATTTTATACACCATATATAATTGGCAAGGTGCATCCAGCCATCCAGGCAATGTGCTCGTTACCTTAACACGTGAAAAAATTACTCCCTCCGTACACTTTTATAAGGCATTTTAAGTTTGGCCACATACATTTTATAATGAGTGAATCTAGACTCATTTTACACATAGATTCACTCAAGTTACTATGTATGTGGGCAAAATTGAAATGATAAGAAATGTGCCTTATAAAAATGGACGGAGGGAGTACTTAAACTAGCTTGCATCACTATCATCATTCACATCACAGTGGACCAAACCAAAACACCATATAGAGAGCTGTCACAATAACTGACCCAAATTAACTGTACGCGTTTATCAGAAGTACTAGTGCACAAAAGAAATTGGTAGAAATGTAAGCTGAACATGAATTGGTGACAACAAATACCATGATATGCAGCCTCTCTATGTTGGGAAAGCATCTGAGGAAGGTAGGCACCATCTTGGCGTCATTGCGAACTCCGAAACGCACATTCAGACTCAGAACCTTGACGCTTGTGAGCATGCTTCCCGTGGTCGCCGTTATCCCTGGCTGGGATTCGCCCAATTCAAGATCACACAATTTAGTCAGATGGACATAGTCTTTGCTATGTGGAAAGAAAGGGGACGGGAGAGGTGTACCATGATGATGGTGTCTCGTATCTCTAGGACCTGGCCTGGCTGCAAGTATCCAAAAGCGTGCAGCTTCGGGGCGTCGCCAATCCTAACTCTGGTGCACAAGCTCCCAGTTTTGGGCAATGGTGCATACAGGAGGAACCGCTCCAGGCGTGGAGCCTTCACCACGGCGACGTTCTCCATGGCAGAGCGGCAGATTTGCACGCACCGTAGGCTCTGGCTGACGAGACGGAGACGCAACCCCTTGTAGCATCCCATGATGTTGAGGATCTCCAGCACAGGGCTCCTGGCGACGAGGGCGTCGACGACGCCGTGCTCCATCTGGACGCAACAGAGGCCGAGCTTGCCGAGGTGGGGAAAAGAGGTGCCTTGCAGGGCGGCCGTGTCGGGCAACTTCCAGAGGCCGATGTAGAGGCGAGTGAGCGTAGTGATGGTGAAGATCGTGGCGGGGAGGGGCACCTCGCGCGGCCACGGGCGGTTGACGACGACGAGGTCCTGGACGCCCTTGGCGGCGAGGAGCTGGAGCCAACGCGCGAGCTGAGCACGGTACTTCTCCATGCGGCTGCAGACGAGGTGGACGCAGGCGAAGGGCCCCGGGTGGGACTCGAAGATGCTGGAGACGGCGGCGGTGATGGCCGGCGTGTCGGCGAGCGTGGGGCAGAAGCCCTGGACTTTCGGGAGAAGGTGGACGTCGATGAGGATGAGGGGCGTGCAGAGCCAGATGGTGCGCCAGCGCGAGGAGAGGACGGCCGTGCGCGCGGCTTCCTTGACAGGGAGGCGGGCGACGATGTCGCGCCGGAGCTCGCGGGGGAGGCTGCTGATGCGGTCGACGCCGTCGGAGGTGGCGAGGGCAGGGGGAAGCCTGGCGCCCTCGTAGAAGGGGAAGCTGGGGAGGTTGAAATAGATGTGCGCTAGCGCGGTCTCGGCGAATTGGTCCAGCTCGTATGGGTCCCAGCCCTTGCGCCGCATTTCGGCCGCCGTCTCGGGGTCCACGTTGGTGAGCTGCCCCCTCCCGGCCATGGTCGACGGCGGCGCCGGCGAGGGTGGGGGTTTCTGAGTGGCCGAGAGTGGTCTGTGAGTGTGGAGGCGGCTTTTTTTTTTGAGTATTACAGCACCTACTAGATAGTAGAACTAATGATTAAAGGAAAATTAAGCTCCAACGGTGGCTCTCCCAGCCACAGGTATCTCCCCACTGGTTCTGAAACCGTGTATCTCGCTAGACGGTGGGCTTCATCGTTGTGTCGTCTCCCCTCATGCACGAAGGAGATATTGCCACGCTGTCGAGCCCTCGCCTTGATCTCCATGATCACACTGCCAAAAACCCCCAAGTAATCTTGATGTAGTCCTTTGATCACCTCCTGACAGTCCGACGCCACGACCACCTTCCCCACCAAGATGTCCTCCGCATTTCGGCCGCCGTCTCGGGGTCCACGTTGGTGAGCTGCCCCCTCCCGGCCATGGTCGACAGCGGCGCCGGCGAGGGTGGGGGTTTCTGAGTGGCCGAGAGTGGTCTGCGAGTGTGGAGGCGGCGGCTATTATATGTAGTGCTCGGTTGTGTGGTGGGCTGGAACTAGGGCTTCCTTCTTTAGTTTGGGCCAAATTCCCACACGGATTGCCCAGCAACATCAAACAACACAGGAAACATTTGTCTCTGGCTCTTCAAATATTGAGGCTCCACCAACTCAAAGCAGAGTTTTCAAAATGCAGTTCTGCAGTACAATCAGTAATGTACTTGGGACATGTTCTATCCGCAAAGGAATGGCTATTGATCCCAGAAAAATCTCTGAGATCCTAAACTTGGGAAACACCCACAACTATTAAGCAACTAATACGCTTTCTAGGCATTACTGGTTATTATCGAAGATTTATTGAAGGACATACCTCTATCTGTCGGCCACTACAGGACATATTGAAGAAAACTGCATTTTCTTGGTCCACACCCCCAACAAAAAGGATTTGGAGAGTTGAAACCTGTCATGACCACACCTCCTGTCTTAATCTTGCCTAATTTCGACCTCCCTTTCACACTGGAAATGGATGCATCCCGTACAGGGCTACGTGCAGTCCTAATGCAATAGGGGAGACCTCTTGCTTACTATAGAAAAACTATGGGACCTAAGACAGAGGCATAGTCAATACATGAAAAGTAAAGCATGGAAATACTGGAAGCCCTTAGGAAACGGAGCATTATCTATTGGGTAATAAGCTCATTATAAAGGCTGATCAAAGGAGCCTGAAATACCTATCCAGTCAAAGGCTGATCAAAGCAGCTAACTAAATCTAGCTGCCGAGAGCAATATTCAGACCAAAGTTAATTGAGTTTTGCAGCAGAGGTCCTACCAAAACAGTAGCAAGCAGACGCTGATAACAACATGGGACAGTTTTACTTGCACACAGTTCACTGGCAATTGCTGGTTATACTTGTCTGATGATTTACAAGGTGACACCACCAAGCCCAGCTCTGCTTCTCGAAGAGGACATGGCGTCAACTACTCGGAGTGATGGCGTCCACTCATCGGCACCAGAAAAACCTGAAAACAAATTGTCATCCTGTCACTAATCTTCAGTGGGATATAATCCAAGCTAGTTGAGCTAAAAGGTACTCCTACAGATCAAGTGAAGTTTAAGATCACATATCAGCTAAAACTCGCAGGCTAAGAATCACCACATATCAATACATGAATTGTAATGTAGTAGCACTGTGAGTTAAATCAATATAACAGGAAGAAACACAAATGTGTACCCTTTCATGTGTCGAGAAACAAATATAAATCTACTACCCTGGATACATCATTGTCTTCTGCTCTCTACTTAACATGAGTAGGTAGCAGATACAAACAATTCCATTACAGGATCATGGCAAACAGGCTTTGTTCTCTTTGGAAACACAAACGGTGATATACACTTGGTCAGATGACCGCAATGGGTTTCCAATGACATCAAGTTCAAGATCTACCACATAATAGTGCTCAACCGGGAACTTTATGTGTAGCAACCTAGCTACAATTCAGGCTAGACCTATCTTTGTTTTGAAAATACGACTAGTCCTATCTGTAGCAGCCATGACCAAGCATGTAAACAGTGGCCTGTAAGGCATGAAAAATAAATAGATGAACATTCTGTATAGGATATGCAGCCAAGGTCTCAGCGTACACTGAAACTGCATCACTTGCAATTCTGATCCGCAAAACAATCAAGATCTCAGTGTACAGCAAGGAATCAAGATGAAATATTTTCAAAATAATCGGTGCACGCTAGTAGCAGTAGCACATATGCCAGCAGATGGAATAGTTGATCTCACCATTGACAAGAGAAAGTTCGGACGGGCGCAAATGGAATAGTAACGGCCTTCAGGTCTGCCTGCCGTCGGGCGCCCTCGCAAAGACGCGCGCGGAGGAGGTCGGCGAGCAGCGGCGGCCGAGAACGACGGCCAGGACGGAGAAACAACGAAAACGGCCCTTCCCTCCTCCGAGGAGAAGAGCCTCCCTGCAGCGCGAGATGGACGTCGGCAGTCGGTGGCCCGCGCCGTCCTGGTGGCCGCCGCATAGAGCCGCCGCCGGAAAACCCATAGGCCCCGCGCGCACCGCGGTCCGTCCAGCTCGACGGAGCGCCGCGCATCGCTGCACGCACGCTCCGGCGAGCAAGACAGCTGCGACGCCGCGGGTACTGGGTCTCCGGCCCGACGAGGCTAGGGCGGACGAGCTTGATCTTCTGCGGGAGGAGAACGGGAGGGACTGGGGGCAAGGGGGTGGCAGAAGGGAGAAGGGGTCGGGGATTGAGGAGAACTGCCGGCGATGGGAGGAGAGACGGCGGCGCCGATCTGAGAGACAGAGGGGATTTAGAAGGAGCTGTCGGTGGGCTGGGAGACGGCGTGAAGATAGAAAGTTGTGGTGTCATCTCTTGTGAATTTTGGGCCCAAATTACATTCCCGCCCGGCCCGATACAAACTTTTTGCCTGCAAAATCAAATTCCACGGCGGGCTCTTTCGGCGCGTAAAGTTTCATTTTTCAGTGTTCCTTTGGCCTTGGGTGGTTCAGATGTGTGGCTCAGATCGTGTGTACAGTTGGTCGATCCGTGGGTAGACGGTTTGGTGCGACCTGATTTGCTTGGAGAATATAAAGGCGGATTCATGAGGTGGCCCAGTACGTCCTGATCTTTTTTCTCGTTGTATTGTATTGCATGAATGTGTACGTGAAGATGATGTGTACGTGCAAGACCTGAAAATGAGACCAAGGCTGTACGTGAAGATGATGTGTACCATTACATATAGTTGCTCGTCAAGATCTCTCGATGGTTGGCACACCCTCCTCGTCGATGGCCCCTCTTTCATTTATCGACGCAGCTGGGGGCGTGCCGCCGCTCGTACCCTTCGAGACCCCTATCTAGACCACCGAAATCCCGGGGAACATATAGGCTCATACTTTCTTGGTCAACGATGAAAGTATCTTCTTCTATAGAATAAAACAATGCAAACTACTCGCGAAGGGCCACTTAAGATCCCTTTCTTTTGTTTCTCGGCTTCTTCGCTCCGAGGATGTGCCGCCAAATCGAGACGCAAACAAACGCCGCCGTGCCTCGTCCCGGCGCCGCGACCGATGCCAAACTATTCCTACTCGGCTCCTTCGTCCCCAGCCTCGACGACGGTCCTTCCTTTTATCAACCACGTGGTGCCACTAATCTCGACTCCTGCTCCTCCTCTTTGTGCGCCTCGACATATACTTCGAGATGGGGCGTCATGTGCATGCGAAACTTGCTAGCCGGCACGTCCCATGTGCATGAGCCCGTGATTAGAGTAGGAGGACCATTTCCCTAACCGTGACTTCAAGGCGACTTGAGATGCATTATTGTTGTCCGCCAAAGACTTCTCTAGCTCCAACAATGACCAACAACACCATCTGTGCCCACCCTTCAAATTGCTAGTCATTATCACCCGCGAGAAGACATCGTGATATCTTATTTTTACAATCTCATCAACCGGTGAAGACGAACAGAACATGTGCTTCGATAATTTGAAAGGCTGCAGAAACCATGCGTTGGTCAAGCAAAACAATGCGGTCGTATGATAGGCTATGTCATGGTGGCTCTTTTTTGTTACGTCCCGCTTCTACACTTTGGATGTAAGCACTGCGAGTTGACATGTATCGTTTATAGATTTAGAGTTCCCGATGCTAACCATATGTCACGTAATTCTCCATAATAGTCATGACAATCCGTATTTTAGCGTCAGCGTCGATGGAAGGGTCGTGTTTCTCTGCCTTAGGGATGTTACTATCCGGTTGGATATTTGGACTGCTCACAACAATGTAACATTAACCGACACTGGATGCTAGATCCGACACAACCAAATCAGGGACAGAACAGAACCTATAGCTTGGTATACATATTGTTGGGAGAGAAGAACTATCTCACCAGAGTCCGAATGTGGGTATATAGGGTTGATGAAAAGGGTAAAAGAAAATACACAACTCTTAAGTGGTATATGCTTCACAAACATGACTATCTCCCTGAACATTTTTTACTTGAAGTGGAAAACTCCCACTTCAAAGCAACAAAACCAATTTTTGAAAGTGTTTGGTCTATTTTTTTAGTTTCTATTGTTACTACTATGATTCACATACACCTCTCTCAATCGTTCAAGCCCATGTACTCTTGGTCATATGGCTTCATCTGCACTTCTCTCGGTTATCTTGTCATTTATGCACCATCTGGTCCCGCGTGTAGTTCTCTCGAGGTTATCACACACGTAGCATATCTCACTAGAGGCAATAGGGATTTCGGCACTAAAAAATCTTCCGAAAATGTTGAAGTATTAAAATCATTTAACAAGTGGAATATAGTTACAAAGCTAAAAAAATCAATATATTCTATGGTTATGCATCCCTTATGACATGCAAAGATTGTGATTGCTCATTCTGCAATCGTACACCCTCTATAGGGGGTAGCACGAAAATTGAGGGTTTTCTCGACCGGGTCTATGGTTTCACCAGAGAGCAGTTCTGGATTGTTTGAATCCAACCAAAACATATTGGTGCCATATAACATGTGTACAAGTGTGTTTTTTGTCTTAGATGTCCAAGATCCCACACTAGCATGTGATCCGCATCACCTTCTCTCTTGTGGTTTTATGGACTTATAGCTCGAAACTCCCACTTGTGACGAATCTGGGGAATCTTTTCAGCATTTGGGAAAGATCTTGTTTTTGGCTATTCCTATGGTCTAACATAACACGACAAGGAATTTGGTAGCACCTCTTTCGGCACACGTGTAGGGGGTAGCCCGAAAAGTTGTGTTTTTCTTCTACGGGGCTAGGGTTCACCGGAGAGGGGCTCCGGATTGTCAGAATCGAACCAAAACCTGTGTGGTGCCATATCACATATTTAAAAAATGTGTTTTTGTCTTAGATGTCCAAGATCCCACTCCGGCGTGTGACCGACTTCATCGGCATTACCTTCTCTATTGTGATTTTATGGACTTATAGATCGAAACTCCCACTTCGGGCGAACCGGGGGGAATCTTTTCAAGAGTTTGGGTAGACCTCGTTTTTGGTTGTTCCTAGGGGCTAAACTAATGCAACCAAGAAATTGGTTGCACTTTGCTACACTCTTCGGACGCATATGTAGGGGTTAGCCCGAAAAGCTAGGGTTTTCTCTCGCGGGTCTAACATTTTGCCGGAGAACGGCTCTAGATTGTCTCATTCTAACAAAAACCTAGGTGGTGCCATATAACATGTAAGAATTTTTTTTTGTCTTATATGTCAAAGAATCCACTCCGTCATGTGACCAGCTTCACCGACATCATCTTCTCTCTTGTGATTTTATGGACTTATAGCTCGAAACTCCCACCTCGGACGAATTGGGAGGAATCTTTTCAAGAGTTGGGTTAGATCTTGCTTTTGGTTCTTCCTAGGGTCTAAAATAATACAACCAAGAAATTATTTTCACGTTGCTACCCTCTTACAATGCAGGTGTAGGGGGTAGCATGAAAAGCTAGGGTTTTCTCGAGCGGGTGTAGAATTTCTCCAGAGAGGGGCTCTGGATTGTCTACATCCAACCAAAACGTAGATAGTTCCATATCACATGTGCACAAGTATGTTTTTGGTATATGTGCAAGATCTCACTACGGCGTGTGACAGGTTTCACCTTCTCTCTTTTGATTTTATGAACTTAGAGCTCAAAACTCCCACTTCAGGCGAACCGGGGGGTGAGGGTCTTTTCAAGAGTTGGGGTAGATATTGTTTTTGTTGTTCCTAGGGTCTTACCTAACACAAACAAGAAAATGGTTTCACTTTTCTGTTCTCTTCCGGGCGCACGTGAAGGGGTAGCTCGAAAGGCTAGGGTTTTCTCCAGCGGGTCTAGGGTTTCGTCGGTGAGCTGCTCCGGATTATCTGAATCCAGCAATAACCTTTTTGGTGGCATATCACATTTGTAAAAGTGTGTTTTTGGTCATATATTTATAATCTCTCGCTCCGTCTTGTGACCGGCTTCACCTTCTCTCTTGTGATTTTATGGACTTATAGCTCGAAACTCCCACATGCGCGAGACGGTGGAAATCTTTCAAGAGATGGGGTAGATCGTGTTTTTGTTGTTCCTAGGGAATAAAATAACATAACCAAGAAATTGTTTGCATTTTTCTACCCTCTTCCGGCGCACATTTAGGGGGTATCCCGAAAAGTTAAGGTTTTCTCCGGCGGGTCTATGGTTTCGCCGTAGAGCGGCTCCGGATTGTGTGGATCCAAAAAAAAAATCTAGGTGGTTCCATATCACATGTGTAAAAGTGTGCTTTTTGTCAGAGATGTCCAATATCCCACTCCATCATGTGACCGGCTTCACCGGCATCACCTTATCTCTTATGATTTTATAGACTTATACCTCGAAACTTCCACTTCGGGCAAATCGGGGAGTGGGGGGGGGGGGTCTTATCAAGAGTTGGGATAGATATTGTTTTTAGTTGTTCCTATGGTCTAACCTAACACAACCTATAATTTTTTTGCACTTTGCTACCCTCTTTCGGCGCAGGTGTAGGGGGTAGCCTAGAAAGCTAGGGCTTTTTCAAGCTGGGCTAGGGTTTCGTCGGGGAGGGCTATGGATTGTATGAATCCAACCAAAACCTAGTTGGTGCCATATCAAATGTTGAAAAATATGTTTGTAGTCTTATATGTCCAAGATCCAACTCCATCGTGTGAGCGACTTCACCTTCTCTCTTGCGATTTTATGGACTTGTAACTTGAAACTCCCACTTCGGGTGAATCGGGGGAAATCTTTTCAAGAGTTGCAGTAGATCTCATTTCTGGTTGTTACTAGGGGATAACTTAAGTTCTTAACGCAATCAAGCAACTGGTTCCACTTTTCTACCCTCTTTTGGCACACTTGTAGGGGGTAGACCGAAAACATAGGACTTTCTCCGACGGGTCTAGGATTTCCCCGGAGAGGGGCTTTAGATTGTCTGAATCCAACCAAAACCTAGGTGGTTCCATATCACATGTATAAAAGTGTGTTTTTAGTCTTAGGTGTCCAAGATCCCACTCCGGCGTGTGATAGGCTTCACCGGCATCACCATAAAATCAGAAGAGAGAATGTGATGCCAGTGAATCCGCTCACATGGGGGAGTGAGATATTGTACATATAATACCAAAAAAAACACTTGTACACATGTGGTATGGCACCACCTAGGTTTTGGTTGGACTCAGACAATTCAGAACCCCTCTCCGCCGAAACCCTACACTCGATGAACAAAACCCTGGCTTTGCGGACTACCCCGACACATACACAGGAAGAGGGTAGCAAAGTGTAAACAATTTCATGGTTGTGTTAGGTTAGCCCCTAGGAAAAACCAAAAGCAATATCTACCCCAACTCTTGAAAATATTCCCCTCGATTCTTCTGAAGTGGGAGTTTCGAGCTATAAGTTCGTGATACCACAAGAGAGAATGTGATTCGGTGAAGACGGTCACACTCCGGAGGTGGATATTGGACATCATATACCAAGAACGCACTTGTATACATGTGATATGTCACCACCTAGGTTTTTTTTGGATTCAGACAATCCGGAGCACCTCGTCGTCAAAAGCCCTAGACCCGCTGGAGAAAACGCTAGCTTTTCGGGCTATCCCCTACATGTGCGCCAAAATAGGGTAGCAAAGTGCAAATAATTTCTTGGTTCTGTTAAGTTAGCCCTAGGAACAACAAAAAACAAGATCTAGCATAACTCTTGAAAAGACTCACCACCCGATTCGCCCGAAGTGGGAGTTTTGAGCTATAAGTCCATAAAATCACACGGAGTGGGATCTTGGACATATAAGACCAAAAACACACTTGTACACATGTGAAATAGAACCACATGAGTTTCTACTCCTGGATTTGACCGGGTTCACCGCCGTCTGTTTCTGTCAAGTGAGTTTCCACTCCTGAAATAGAACCACCTAAGTCCCATGTTTTAAGGGTACTTATTTCATGCAAGGAGTTAGTTATCACGTATCATTTCATATGATATTTCTTTCATGCATGTTATTATTTTGTGTGTTATCTATCGCTTAATGTGCAAAATTTTCTACGCGTTGGTAATTAATCTATGAAATGATAACATGAGCCCCATTATTTCATGTGGTGTCTCATCGCCATGCG
The DNA here is from genome assembly GCA_028641055.1 of Alopecurus myosuroides. NCBI lineage: Eukaryota > Viridiplantae > Streptophyta > Magnoliopsida > Poales > Poaceae > Alopecurus > Alopecurus myosuroides. The sequence continues at coordinate 504,032,763 of CM054059.1, forward strand.
TAACCAGGATCCTTATTTTATTCTCGTAGATAGTTATTGTCTATTATTTTAAGCGTCGTCTCGTTGTCACGCGTTATTATTTTAAGCTAGGAAACAATTATTTCCTATGATTTCATGTTGAATATCATTGTCCTAGATGATTACTTTTCATAAAAAAAATGATACTCCCTCCGATCTGATATAACTTTCGGAGGGAATCAACTAATTAGGTTCAAAGTGACATGCTAAGTCCCGACACTTATTTAGGATTGGAGGTAGTAGTTATTATTTTTCATGTCATGGAACACATCGTCATCATGGGCTATAAAGAGGTGTTGTCGAAAAATCAATGCTCTACCCACATTGTTGGCGACTAGCGTGCAAGAGTGGCAATGGTACAAGCGAAACCGGGGCATAGGGTGGGAAAATGGCACCACTTTCATCAATAGATATGTTGTGCCCTCTATCTTAGGCGGGTGCTATAGGGCGGCACCAGACTGACAATGGTGGCAGTATAGGGAGGATGGGACGACGAGGCCATGGCCGCATGTACAAATCCATAGCAAAAACTGGTGGGCTATATGGCATCGGGTGTCGAACTCCATGTTCCTCTAGGTACATCAAGAGCACGACGTTCTATGATACTACTACGGGTGTTGTGCCCAAGAGCAGGCGCAAGGAAGGACCCCAGGTCGGTGAGCAGTGGGAGTTGTACGATTATGTCATCGTATATTGAGTGGCGATGACAACAATCCAATCTTGATATATACAGGTCTAGTTTTGAAATCAAAGCAAGAGGAGTTTTCCAGATTCGTATTCCCGAATTTGTTACACTCGAAATCGATCATATAGGGTATAGAAGATCCGAGAAATTGGTTCAGCGCGTATTCATGGAGGCATGCATGGCACAAATGCACCTGGTACTTGAGTGACTTTCTATGTAGGGAGAATGACGTAGCAGGATGGGTATAAAAGAAAGAAAAGAAAAGAAGAGAAGAAAAAAGATAAGATACGAAAAGAAAATAGGGGATGTTTTGGTTTCCTCAAAGCCCAGCCCATGCATGCGAGTTAGAAATTAGCTAGCCCAGCCACACGTCAATAGCTTGGGATGAAGAAAAAAAATTGTACCTAGGCGTCCGAGTCCAGACGAAGCTAGCGATGGATCCTTGCGCGCATGAGACTAGGAGTACGAAAGTTTCCTAATCGGATTAAAAAGAAAAAACCGAGGTCGAGAGACCTGGCCACGCATGGCCTGCCCCACGTGCACGTGCACTACTACCGGTGGCGGAGACAGGAACTGAACTGAGCCGGGTCGAACAAATAAGGTCTAATGTTTATTTTTGCATATACATAGTGTATTCAATATAAGAAAGATCCAAAAAAAAAAATCAGTTTTATATAACATCAAGCAAAAATACAAACTGACTATAAAGAAGAAAAAAACTACATAAAAAATAGTGCTATATTTTTATAAGATAGTACAATTGGGTTGAATTCATGTTGGCAAGACCAAAGTGTCGAGGAAGATGCCGATCTCATTTTATCTCTGATTTCATCAATTGGTCCCCGAACTCCACTATCGGCAACGACATTTGCTAGGTCAAAGATTTCAGCAACATTTGCTTGTTGAGTGTCGTGTAACATAGAAATCGAAACCAATCTTTGAGTAATCTCGTGCACGCTTCTGGTCACAAGAAATCAAAACTAAATTCCGAAATCCAAATGGAAGACTAACCTACGCACGATGTAAACTCTTGAGATTTATGGATATTTCTGCATCTTCTTCGCGACCCATTAGAACGAGCCGGCCGCCGGGACGCGGGAGATGAGCAGCGCGGGAGACAGAGGGTCGACGGTTCACAATTCAAAGCTTCCCCCTCTTAGCGACGGGAGACAGAGGGCCGGCCGGTTGGGGCTAGGCAGTGGAATCGACCATGGTAGCATCCCCGAGCATGTTGTTGGGGGCCAGCACCACAGACACCATGTCGTTGCTCGCTTCCTTGGTGCGGTCAGATTTGGGAGCGACTTCGAGCCTGTCGCCGGAAGCGAGCACAACCTTATCAGGACAATCAATCCCTGTGAGCAATCGTCCCTTCTCCTGGATCTCCAATGCGGCCTCGGGACATCATAAGTGATGTATCAAGGGATCTACTATAAGTAGCGACCTAGCTTGGGGCATAAAACAACGCTTGTCAAAAGATATGCACATCAAATAACATGTACTCGGCATACCCGGGAACGAAATAATTTTACCCAGGACGCATGGCGGCGTGTAGCATGCTGCCATGTAGTGCATAAAATGACTACGCGTGGCACATGAAATCATAGGCGGTGCATCAAATGAGCCGACGAGACGCTGCGAGGAACAATAGGTAATAAACCATTCTTCGTCCTGTATGAGGTCTCAAAATTATTGAGGATAATACTTCGCCACTTAATGGTCAATTCAGACTCGCGAACTGCTACGGGGGCCAAGAAATCGATCTTTGAGCCCATTGATGTGTTGGTGAACACGCTATCTATTAATTTAGTGGTAATAAATTTCCCGGCGTTCCAAAATAGCGAGATACCAAAAATGACAAGTCTAGGAAACCCTAATTTCCCCATAGCTTTCCAACGTCACCTTTTTCACGATGATGATGAACTGCCGCATATGCGCGAAGGCCATCCTAGGGAGGAGCACCAAGTTGACGCATGAGTCGAGGCCGGGGTGAGAAGAAAGGGGGCACTCCTACCACCGCGCGGTCGGCAATGGCATGCATAGCCCTTTGTTCCCCAAGTCTCCCCACCATGTCGCGTCCCAATGGTCGGTGGCCCCTCGCCAACATGCAACACCCTTGGCCATTAGGTCGACGCAGTTAGGCCAATTTATCGGATCAGTGCGCACCGTCGTACCAACGCACGCGTGCGCCGCAAGAAAACCGGTCGTGTCGCCATGGTCCAGTCGCAATGGTGACGATTCTCTTGTCGGGAACACACAAAGTGGGGAGGAGTGCTTAGGCTTATGTTGTGTTCGTTTTATTTCGGCCATAATCAAACGTCGATCTTCATCGGACGGTTCGAGAAATGTTTGCCATGTTATGGGCCCGAGGGTTGTGCGTTTGGCCAACTTTAGCTATTACTTCAGGGGTATGTTATCTATTATTTTATGTCGCGATTTCGTCTGGTTATTACATACCATATTATTTAGTGTACTCGCCTCACGGTCGAATCCATGATCATGTCGACAATGTTGCCCGACAGTAAACAAATAAAATCCACTTTTATTTTTTTCTAACGTGTTTCGTTATTCTTGAGATAAAATCAGTTGTGGTCCCATTCCCAATTTACTTCTAGTACCACACAAGTCACGGTCCGGACGTTTGAGAGTATGGTCAAGTTTGATGGATCCTTGTGTAGTACGAGTAACTATACAATAGGTGTATCCTGGCCAAGTCTAGAGGAGACGAGATAGGAAATAAAGAAGAGGTAGCCATATGAACATACCTAGATAAGGATAGTACCCAGAGAAAGAAAGGAAGTGGTCGTCCAAGAGGGATCTTTGACACTAGCGGGAGATGAGGGGTGGCATAACTGGTGGAATGGTGAAATTATGGTGGTAGTGTTTTACAAGAGTGTTGAAATGATGGTACTGAGATGGGGGCTAAAACAATAGGTATTTTTTAACATTCAACAAATAATAGTCGTATAACACATGTTTATCGGCTCAGGAATAAACATTATTAGAGGAACATGACCTAAAATTATCGAGACGTCAAGGTAAAATGGTACTAAGATTGTCGGTGGGTTAGGGCTAGGGTGGTCTTATTCATGACAGTTGGCCGATACTCAAGGAGAGGTGAACGTATTTTGGTGAGGGTGGTTGTCAGGTCGCCGATAACTCTAGACTAAAATATTATTATTTGGTTGAGGGTTGTTGCTAGATCCCATATTGGTTCTCGATAACATGTTGCTTCTATAGCAGTGGTCGAGCCAACCGTGGTGCTCTTCCTCCAAGCGAACTACACATATGATTATAAGACTGCACGTGCTCATATGCTCTTTATATTTTAAAAAAAAATCATGTAAAAATTAGAGTAGATGTCCTCTATTTTCTTAATGCCACGGTGATGTTAAGATTGCTACGAGCCCTTTTCAAGAAGAGTAGAAAGAAGAAGGTACCGTTTTAGCTTTACTAAGAGCTTATGTGGATTGTGTACATGAACTCTCATTCACTAATAATTTCCCCTTTTCCACTTGGGTTCCTCCAATGTTCTTTTTTTTTTTTGGCTATGATATGCTAAAATTAGTCGACTTCCATGTAACACATATTTATAATGCAATGGGCAACTCTGTTTTTTCGTTTACTAGTCAAGTGATGGTGAGTATCACCTGAAAGTTGGTTACCATGGATCATCCTATTTGCAAATGCACCACGGCCGGCTCTATGATATCAAAGGCACAGGTGCAAACTCCAACCAATGGGCCCAACAGTGAGCCATTTCTGGAAAAAAAAAATCTCTGCACCGTAACATATACATATTATACGTATATTATGGGCCCCTTTTAGGCTGAGCCCCTGGCCGTTGCACCACTCGCCCTGGGCCAAAGCTGACCCTGAATGCACCTGCCGTTCGACCACTCACTCATTTAGGAAATTCTCTTCATTCATTTGATGTGAGTTTCCGGCAACCAAATACCATATATATTTCCCTTCACTTTATTTTGGCCAAAAAATCGGAAACGAAGCATTCAAGCAGAATGCCATGTCATTTTACAGTTTGCTCACATGAAAAATGACACGATAAACAATTCATTGAGGCTTAATGAACACATACACCATGATCATAATATGTTTGTTTCGTTAGAAGAGATCAAAGAATAGATGTGTAGAAGACTTTATATTATACCCCTTCCTTACAAAGTGAAAGCGAATGTGATATGAACACATATATCTTTAGCTTTACTCTATCTAAGATATCGGAGGAAAACAAAAGCATGATAGTCAAGAAGGTGAGGGAAAAAGGAGCTGAAAACCAAAAGCCCAGAGTTCATTGCGATGTCGAAAATGTGGTCCCTCTCCACTTCACTCTCCACTCAAAGGTCCCCCAAATCCCAAACCCTTGTCGGCTCCGCCACCGTCGACCATGGCTAGGCCTTTATTGTTCACCAAACTGGAGCCTAGGACGGGGGCCGACTTTCAGCGATGGGACTTCGACCCCCATGAGCTTGACCAGGACATGGAGCACTTGCTCACTTACATCTTCATCAACCTCATCCCCAACTTCCCCGTCCACGGCAACCAGCGGCTCACCGCGCTCCGCGCCCGCAACGGCATCGACCGCCTTCTCGGCGGGATATTTTATAATTTGCCACACTTTTCTCAAATCCTTTATAATTTGCCACACTGACCACCACCTGTCAGTGACACATGCTGTGGCAAATTATAAAAGTGAAAAGAAAAGTGTGGCAAATAATAAAATGCCCCCTTCTCGGCATTGCTTATTTCTTATTTTCTTAGTATGCCAAGAGTATTTCATTTTGCGAAGGCGTCCGTCCCCTCATTTGAAGATATCAATATCACCTATTAATATTTATGAAAGAACGACGGTCGATTTGGACCGGCAAGGGACACAATTTACTCGGGGGCGCGGTAGTGGACCGTCCATGTATTGTGCTTGTTTTCGTCGAGAAGAAACACGGGCGAAAATGCCATCCATCGCGGGAGGCGGAGGGAAATTGTAGACTAGTATATATAGGGATGAAGAGCGTGGGGGCCAGGGGAGTCCGACCAAGCAGCGGAACGACGTGGCAGTCGAGCTCGAAGGCTCCGTGATAGGTGCCGCGCATGCATACGAGATCGTCGTGACCCCTTCATGGGCGTCACTTGAATGGTTGGTCCCTGTGGCGGCGAGGAAAAGGAAGGAGTACGTGGAGAGATGCATGATGAATTTGCGTCTAGCTAGGGATTCGGCGATAAATTCCGTGGTTCCCCTAGCTAGTTGTGGAGGTGATAAAGATATGCTAGTAGTGTATGGATGGATATAAGATATCCGAGTAAAATCATATGCTAGTAGTGTATGGATCGGACATCCGAGCAACGGCGTAGTAGTAATTAAGTGGGGGGATGAAATTAAAATTTATCGCGGAATGTGGTTTGCTAGGTGGATCGCGTATTATTTATATTCGGCACAGACAGGCTAGTTAGTAGGGTATGGATGAATTGGCGTGGAGACTCGAAGAAGCAGAGTGTAGAGTGTTGTATATCGTGTATGTGGAGTGGGTCACGTGGGCACAAGGCATGCACGTGGGTGAGCGTGCGGCGTACGTGGCGCTAAAACAGACGGACGGGCGGCCCAACAGTGGGAGTGCCAAGAGTTGGGCGAACCGGGAGAAAACCTGGCTAACTTTAGGCGAAGTGTGGAAAACCCGGCCAAACTCTGGGCGGACCGGCGAAATCATGGATTTCGCTAACTTGCGACGAAATTTGTCTCTTTTCGACCCAAATCTGGGCTATTTACCGGTTTTTTGCTTGGCGTGCCTGGATTGTGGCCCAAACCGTGGGCGTGCCTGGTCCCGGCTGCGGGGGCCGTATGGGCCACATCGAAGAAAGTTGGTGCGTGCGTGCATCGTATGGTCCCGGCTGCACGTTTTAGTTGTCAAAAAAAAAAAAAAACGAAATAGCGATAAGAGTTGGTCCGTGCAAGGTCGGGTCAGCAGGTCCTGGTTTTGTTGGATTTCTCTGCTTCCCCATCGCGTTTCCTTTTTAATTAACGTACGGGCATCAAGGGAAACCGGACGAGAAGATCATACACGCGCGCCCGAGACTCCCTTAATTACGTCATCTTGACGCTGCTGCCGGCCGGCAAAACGCACATTCAGACTCAGAACCTTGACGCTTGTGAGCATGCTTCCTGTGCTCACCGTTACGCCTGGCTGGGAAGGGATTCGCCCAATCCAAGATCACACAATTTAGTCAGTTGGACATAATTGCAATGTGAACAAATGGAAAGAAAGATGTACCCACCATGATGATGGTGTCTCGTATCTCTAGGACCTGGCCTGGCTGCAAGTATCCAAAAGCGTGCAGCTTCGGGGCGTCGCCAATCCTAACTCTGGTGCACAAGCTACCAGTTTTGGGCAATGGTTTATACAGGACGAACCGCTCGAGGCGTGGAGCCTTCACCACGGCGATGTTCTCCATGGCAGAGCGGCAGATTTGCACGCACCGCAGGCTCTGGCTGACGAGACGGAGACGCAACCCCTTGTAGCATCCCATGATGTTGAGGATCTCCAGCACAGGGCTCCTGGCGTCGACGACGCCGTGCTCCATCTGGACGCAACAGAGGCCGAGCTCGCCGAGGTGGGGAAAGGAGGTGCCTTGCAGGGCGGCCGTGTCGGGCAACTTCCAGAGGCCGATGTAGAGGCGAGTGAGCGTAGTGATGGTGAAGATCGTGGCGGGGAGGGGCACCTCGCGCGGCCACGGGCGGTTGACGACGACGAGGTCCTGGACGCCCTTGGCGGCGAGGAGCTGGAGCCAACGCGCGAGCTGAGCACGGTACTTCTCCATGCGGCTGCAGACGAGGTGGACGCAGGCGAAGGGCCCCGGGTGGGACTCGAAGATGCTGGAGACGGCGGCCGTGATGGCCGGCGTGTTGGCGAGCGTGGGGCAGAAGCCCTCGACTTTCGGGAGAAGGTGGACGTCGATGAGGATGAGGGGTGTGCAGAGCCAGATGGTGCGCCAGCGCGAGGAGAGGACGGCGGTGCGCGTGGCTTCCTTGACAGGGAGGCGGGCGACGATGTCGCGCCGGAGCTCGCGGGGGAGGCTGCTGATGCGGTCGACGCCGTCGGAGGTGGCGAGGGCAGGGGGAAGCCTGGCGCCGTCGTAGAAGGGGAAGCTGGGGAGGTTGAAATAGATGTGCGCTAGCGCGGTCTCGGCGAATTGGTCCAGCTCGTATGGGTCCCAGCCCTTGCGCCGCATTTCGGCCGCCGTCTCGGGGTCCACGTTGGTGAGCTGCCCCCTCCCGGCCATTGTCGATGGCGGCGCCGGCGAGGGTGGGGGTTTCTGAGTGGCCGAGAGTGGTCTGTGAGTGTGGAGGCGGCGGCTATTATATGTAGTGCTCGGTTGTGTGGTGGGCTGGAACTAGGGCTTCCTTCTTTAGTTTGGGCCAAATTCCCACACGGATTGCCCAGCAACATCAAACAACACAGGAAACATTTGTCTCTGGCTCTTCAAATATTGAGTTGAGGCTCCACCAACTCAAAGCAGAGTTTTCAAAATGCAGTTCTGCAGGTAGGGATGCAATGTGGGATCCCACTTATCTCACTTATTGTCCCACTTATACCTCATTTGTATGTGTTTAGTTCATTTTTTTTCAAAGTTTTTGAACTAACCATTCACAAAAAAGATATATGTGGGATATAAGTGGGATAAGTGGGATCCCACTTTGCATCCCTATCTGCAGGACAATCAGTAATGTACTTGGGACATGTTCTATCCGCAAAGGAATGGCTATTGATCCCAGAAAAATCTCTGAGATCCTAAACTTGGGAAACACCCACAACTATTAAGCAACTAATACGCTTTCTAGGCATTACTGGTTATTATCGAAGATTTATTGAAGGACATACCTCTATCTGTCGGCCACTACAGGACATATTGAAGAAAACTGCATTTTCTTGGTCCACACCCCCAACAAAAAGGATTTGGAGAGTTGAAACCTGTCATGACCACACCTCCTATCTTAATCTTGCCTAATTTCGACCTCCCTTTCACACTGGAAATGGATGCATCCCGTACAGGGCTACGTGCAGTCCTAATGCAATAGGGGAGACCTCTTGCTTACTATAGAAAAACTATGGGACCTAAGGCAGAGGCATAGTCAATACATGAAAAGTAAAGCATGGAAATACTGGAAGCCCTTAGGAAACGGAGCATTATCTATTGGGTAATAAGCTCATTATAAAGGCTGATCAAAGGAGCCTGAAATACCTATCCAGTCAAAGGTTGTTGGGAGGAATACAACATAAGTTGATGCTCAAATTGCTCGAGTTCGGCTACACAATTGAATACAAACAAGGAAAAGAAAATCTAGTTGCTCATGCTTTATCAAGGAAACATCATCAGTGACACTCAAGATTCTTGTTTGGCTATCTCGGTTGTAGTCCCAACTTGAACTATTGATGTTGAGTTAACTTATTAGCAAGATAAGAGGTGCATTCCATTACTCCAGGAAATTGCAATTAAACCCGATAGACACCCCTAATACTACATCCTGCAATCTAGGATTCTTCAATACAAGAACGGAATATACATTGGCTCTCATACTGATCTCAACGACTCAATCTTCTCCTCCTTTCACTCATCTGCCTTGGGAGCGCACTCAGAAAGCAGAGTAACACACCATAGATTGAAGAGATTTTTTTGGCCTAATATGAAACAATACATAGCTGATAAAGTGTCCCAATGCCCCCATTTGCGAGATGGTTCCATATCCGGGGTTGTTGGATCCCTTGCATCAATTGATTCGGTGCAAATTTCTTGATATGAGCTATGACAGCCACTTAATAATAATAATTGATTAGAGAGTAGAGACAAGTGTCTGAGCATGTGCACTTAGTCCAGTGGCATCAATTTGGTATAACATTCGAAACTGTAGGCATCAAATGTGCTATTATGTGGCAGTTTAATCTGATTGAAATAAGCATTGCATACCATTTGCATCATCCACAGCATAAATATTGCTAACTAGTACGTGCACAATGAGAAACACTAGATGGGCCTACCAGATATCAAAAGGCCAGCATAAAAATTAAGATAATGGCACAACAAAATTTCCCTAACAAATGTGGTAACACAAACCCGATGATTCTAATTGCAACAATGTCAGAAATGCATGAAGAAGCTGAGATATATTGGCACGTAGCTTCCATTAGCTGCCTGGAGAGAAACGGCAATTCTATCACCAAAGTCCTTTACTTGTAAGGAAATGGAACTTTTTTTTGGCTAAAATTCAGATTCTACACTCATATGCACTAGAACGAGAAAATTCTAGACATGCCTAAAAGGAGAAAATCACTACAAACCAAGATATTGGAACATTTATCGTTGTGCCACAAGCAAACAAATCTTGTCAAATATCATAAGGTAAACATATGAGCATGAAACCTTTACAATACTTTTTTTTGCGGGTAAAAGTTGAATTTAATTACTCAGAACAGGTTACATGGCGTTCCTTGTTACAAGCCTGAACAGCAGCCTCAGGGCCTGACGCTACCCAAACGTTTATAATACTAATCATGTATTTCTAGCCAATGTATGTAGATTGTTGAGATGACATGATGGCTCAGAATAAACGTGAGGCATGTCACCTGAACTATAACTGGTCACATTTTATACACCACATATAATTGGCAAGGTGCATCCAGCCATCCAGGCAATGTGCTCATTACCTTAACACGTGAAAAAATTACTTAAACTAGCTTGCATCACTATCATCATTCACATCACAGTGGACCAAACCAAAACACCATATAGGGAGCTGTCACAGTAACTGACCCAAATTAACTGTACGCGTTTATCAGAAGTACTAGTGCACAAAAGAAATTGGTAGAAATGTAAGCTGAACATGAATTGGTGACAACAAATACCATGATATGCAGCCTCTCTATGTTGGGAAAGCATCTGAGGAAGGTAGGCACCATCTTGGCGTCATTGCGAACTCCGAAACGCACATTCAGACTCAGAACCTTGACGCTTGTGAGCATGCTTCCCGTGGTCGCCGTTATCCCTGGCTGGGATTCGCCCAATTCAAGATCACACAATTTAGTCAGATGGACATAGTCTTTGCTATGTGGAAAGAAAGGGGACGGGAGAGGTGTACCATGATGATGGTGTCTCGTATCTCTAGGACCTGGCCTGGCTGCAAGTATCCAAAAGCGTGCAGCTTCGGGGCGTCGCCAATCCTAACTCTGGTGCACAAGCTCCCAGTTTTGGGCAATGGTGCATACAGGAGGAACCGCTCCAGGCGTGGAGCCTTCACCACGGCGACGTTCTCCATGGCAGAGCGGCAGATTTGCACGCACCGTAGGCTCTGGCTGACGAGACGGAGACGCAACCCCTTGTAGCATCCCATGATGTTGAGGATCTCCAGCACAGGGCTCCTGGCGACGAGGGCGTCGACGACGCCGTGCTCCATCTCGACGCAACAGAGGCCGAGCTTGCCGAGGTGGGGAAAGGAGGTGCCTTGCAGGGCGGCCGTGTCGGGCAACTTCCAGAGGCCGATGTAGAGGCGAGTGAGCGTAGTGATGGTGAAGATCGTGGCGGGGAGGGGCACCTCGCGCGGCCACGGGCGGTTGACGACGACGAGGTCCTGGACGCCCTTGGCGGCGAGGAGCTGGAGCCAACGCGCGAGCTGAGCACGGTACTTCTCCATGCGGCTGCAGACGAGGTGGACGCAGGCCAAGGGCCCCGGGTGGGACTCGAAGATGCCGGAGACGGCCGCGGTGATGGCCGGCGTGTCGGCGAGCGTGGGGCACAAGCCCTGGACTTTCGGGAGAAGGTGGACGTCGATGAGGATGAGGGGCGTGCAGAGCCAGATGGTGCGCCAGCGCGAGGAGAGGACGGCGGTGCGCGCGGCTTCCTTGACGGGGAGGCGGGCGACGATGTCGCGCCGGAGCTCGCGGGGGAGGCTGCTGATGCGGTCGACGTCGTCGGAGGTGGCGAGGGCAGGGGGAAGCCTGGCGCCGTCGTAGAAGGGGAAGCTGGGGAGGTTGAAATAGATGTGCGCTAGCGCGGTCTCGGCGAATTGGTCCAGCTCGTATGGGTCCCAGCCCTTGCGCCGCATTTCGGCCGCCGTCTCGGGGTCCACGTTGGTGAGCTGCCCCCTCCCGGCCATGGTCGACGGCGGCGCCGGCGAGGGTGGGGGTTTCTGAGTGGCCGAGAGTGGTCTGTGAGTGTGGAGGCGGCGGCTATTATATGTAGTGCTCGGTTGTGTGGTGGGCTGGAACTAGGGCTTCCTTCTTTAGTTTGGGCCAAATTCCCACACGGATTGCCCAGCAACATCAAACAACACAGGAAACAGTTGTCTCTGGCTCTTCAAATATTGAGTTGAGGCTCCACCAACTCAAAGCAGAGTTTTCAAAATGCAGTTCTGCAGAGGGATGCAATGTGGGATCCCACTTATCCCACTTATTGTCCCACTTATACCTCATTTGTATGTGTTTAGTTCATTTTTTTGTCAAAGTTTTTGAACTAACCATTCACAAAAAAGATATATGTGGGATATAAGTGGGATAAGTGGGATCCCACTTTGCATCCCTGCAGGACAATCAGTAATGTACTTGGGACATGTTCTATCCGCAAAGGAATGGCTATTGATCCCAGAAAAATCTCTGAGATCCTAAACTTGGGAAACACCCACAACTATTAAGCAACTAATAAGCTTTCTGGGCATTACTGGTTATTATCGAAGATTTATTGAAGGATACGCCTCTATCTGTCGGCCACTACATGATATATTGAAGAAAACTACATTTTCTTGGTCCACACCCCAACAAAAAGGATTTGAAGAGTTCAAACCTGTCATGACCACACCTCCTGTCTTAATCTTGCCCACTTCCAACCTCCCTTTCACACCGGAAACGGATGGATCCCGTGCAGGGCTAGGTGCAGTCCTAATGCGTCCTAATGCAATAGGGGAGACGTCTTGCTTACTACAGAAAAACTATGGGACCTAAGGCAGAGGCGTGGTCAATACATGAAAAGTAAAACGTTGAAATACTAAATCAAAGGGAAAGTATGTCATATTGTCAGGGGTGGACATGAAATGGGCAGAGATACCCTTTCATGTGTCAAAGAAACAAATATAAATCCAAAACCACTCTTCACCCATCATTGTCTCTCTAGTTAACATGAGTAAGTGGAAGATACGAACACTCCCACAACAGACAGACTGTAGATGCATGTCAAGGCGTACATACAAGTCTTGTCTTTGCAAATACAGATCCAGGATTCTCAAAGTAAATGAGGTTCACAACAAGCTTCTAATCAAACTTCTAAGCATTGAGGAACTCTCGGCCTAGCCTTACTACTATTCTTGTAAAGCAGATTGCAAGAATAAGGGAGCACAACTCGCATGTGCAAAAAACAAGAGATCAAACAGCAAAGCATGGCAAACAAAAGCAGATAAACAGTAGCAAGCAGACACTGATGATTTACTTGCACACAGTTCACTTGCAAGATAAACAGTAGCAAAGCATGGCAAACAAAAGCAGATAAACAGTAGCAAAGCATGGACAGTTTTACTTGCACACAGTTCACTTGCAATTGCTGGTTATACTTGTCTGATGATTTACAAGGTGACACCACCGAGCCCAGCTCTGCTTCTAGAAGAGGACATGGCGTCAACTACACAGAGTGATGGCGTCCACTCATCGGCACCAGAAAAACCTGAAAACAAATTGTCATCCTGTCACTAATCTTCAGTGGGATATAATCCAAGCTAGTTGAGCTAAAAGGTACTCCTACAGATCAAGTGAAGTTTAAGATCACATATCAGCTAAAACTCGCAGGCTAAGAATCACCACATATCAATACATGAATTGTAATGTAGTAGCACTGTGAGTTAAATCAATATAACAGCAAGAAACACAAATGTGTACCCTTTCATGTGTCGAGAAACAAATATAAATCTACTACCCTGGATACATCATTGTCTTCTGCTCTCTACTTAACATGAGTAGGTAGCAGATACAAACAATTCCATTACAGGATCATGGCAAACAGGCTTTGTTCTCTTTGGAAACACAAACGGTGATATACACTTGGTCAGATGACCGCAATGGGTTTCCAATGACATCAAGTTCAAGATCTACCACATAATAGTGCTCAACCGGGAACTTTATGTGTAGCAACCTAGCTACAATTCAGGCTAGACCTATCTTTGTTTTGAAAATACGACTAGTCCTATCTGTAGCAGCCATGACCAAGCATGTAAACAGTGGCCTGTAAGGCATGAAAAATAAATAGATGAACATTCTGTATAGGATATGCAGCCAAGGTCTCAGCGTACACTGAAACTGCATCACTTGCAATTCTGATCTGCAAAACAATCAAGATCTCAGTGTACAGCAAGGAATCAAGATGAAATATTTTCAAAATAATCGGTGCACGCTAGTAGCAGTAGCACATATGCCAGCAGATGGAATAGTTGATCTCACCATTGACAAGAGAAAGTTCGGACGGGCGCAAATGGAATAGTAACGGCCTTCAGGTCTGCCTGCCGTCGGGCGCCCTCGCAAAGACGCGCGCGGAGGAGGTCGGCGAGCAGCGGCGGCCGAGAACGACGGCCAGGACGGAGAAACAACGAAAACGGCCCTTCCCTCCTCCGAGGAGAAGAGCCTCCCTGCAGCGCGAGATGGACGTCGGCAGTCGGTGGCCCGCGCCGTCCTGGTGGCCGCCGCATAGAGCCGCCGCCGGAAAACCCATAGGCCCCGCGCGCACCGCGGTCCGTCCAGCTCGACGGAGCGCCGCGCATCGCTGCACGCACGCTCCGGCGAGCAAGACAGCTGCGACGCCGCGGGTACTGGGTCTCCGGCCCGACGAGGCTAGGGCGGACGAGCTTGATCTTCTGCGGGAGGAGAACGGGAGGGACTGGGGGCAAGGGGGTGGCAGAAGGGAGAAGGGGTCGGGGATTGAGGAGAACTGCCGGCGATGGGAGGAGAGACGGCGGCGCCGATCTGAGAGACAGAGGGGATTTAGAAGGAGCTGTCGGTGGGCTGGGAGACGGCGTGAAGATAGAAAGTTGTGGTGTCATCTCTTGTGAATTTTGGGCCCAAATTACATTCCCGCCCGGCCCGATACAAACTTTTTGCCTGCAAAATCAAATTCCACGGCGGGCTCTTTCGGCGCGTAAAGTTTCATTTTTCAGTGTTCCTTTGGCCTTGGGTGGTTCAGATGTGTGGCTCAGATCGTGTGTACAGTTGGTCGATCCGTGGGTAGACGGTTTGGTGCGACCTGATTTGCTTGGAGAATATAAAGGCGGATTCATGAGGTGGCCCAGTACGTCCTGATCTTTTTTCTCGTTGTATTGTATTGCATGAATGTGTACGTGAAGATGATGTGTACGTGCAAGACCTGAAAATGAGACCAAGGCTGTACGTGAAGATGATGTGTACCATTACATATAGTTGCTCGTCAAGATCTCTCGATGGTTGGCACACCCTCCTCGTCGATGGCCCCTCTTTCATTTATCGACGCAGCTGGGGGCGTGCCGCCGCTCGTACCCTTCGAGACCCCTATCTAGACCACCGAAATCCCGGGGAACATATAGGCTCATACTTTCTTGGTCAACGATGAAAGTATCTTCTTCTATAGAATAAAACAATGCAAACTACTCGCGAAGGGCCACTTAAGATCCCTTTCTTTTGTTTCTCGGCTTCTTCGCTCCGAGGATGTGCCGCCAAATCGAGACGCAAACAAACGCCGCCGTGCCTCGTCCCGGCGCCGCGACCGATGCCAAACTATTCCTACTCGGCTCCTTCGTCCCCAGCCTCGACGACGGTCCTTCCTTTTATCAACCACGTGGTGCCACTAATCTCGACTCCTGCTCCTCCTCTTTGTGCGCCTCGACATATACTTCGAGATGGGGCGTCATGTGCATGCGAAACTTGCTAGCCGGCACGTCCCATGTGCATGAGCCCGTGATTAGAGTAGGAGGACCATTTCCCTAACCGTGACTTCAAGGCGACTTGAGATGCATTATTGTTGTCCGCCAAAGACTTCTCTAGCTCCAACAATGACCAACAACACCATCTGTGCCCACCCTTCAAATTGCTAGTCATTATCACCCGCGAGAAGACATCGTGATATCTTATTTTTACAATCTCATCAACCGGTGAAGACGAACAGAACATGTGCTTCGATAATTTGAAAGGCTGCAGAAACCATGCGTTGGTCAAGCAAAACAATGCGGTCGTATGATAGGCTATGTCATGGTGGCTCTTTTTTGTTACGTCCCGCTTCTACACTTTGGATGTAAGCACTGCGAGTTGACATGTATCGTTTATAGATTTAGAGTTCCCGATGCTAACCATATGTCACGTAATTCTCCATAATAGTCATGACAATCCGTATTTTAGCGTCAGCGTCGATGGAAGGGTCGTGTTTCTCTGCCTTAGGGATGTTACTATCCGGTTGGATATTTGGACTGCTCACAACAATGTAACATTAACCGACACTGGATGCTAGATCCGACACAACCAAATCAGGGACAGAACAGAACCTATAGCTTGGTATACATATTGTTGGGAGAGAAGAACTATCTCACCAGAGTCCGAATGTGGGTATATAGGGTTGATGAAAAGGGTAAAAGAAAATACACAACTCTTAAGTGGTATATGCTTCACAAACATGACTATCTCCCTGAACATTTTTTACTTGAAGTGGAAAACTCCCACTTCAAAGCAACAAAACCAATTTTTGAAAGTGTTTGGTCTATTTTTTTAGTTTCTATTGTTACTACTATGATTCACATACACCTCTCTCAATCGTTCAAGCCCATGTACTCTTGGTCATATGGCTTCATCTGCACTTCTCTCGGTTATCTTGTCATTTATGCACCATCTGGTCCCGCGTGTAGTTCTCTCGAGGTTATCACACACGTAGCATATCTCACTAGAGGCAATAGGGATTTCGGCACTAAAAAATCTTCCGAAAATGTTGAAGTATTAAAATCATTTAACAAGTGGAATATAGTTACAAAGCTAAAAAAATCAATATATTCTATGGTTATGCATCCCTTATGACATGCAAAGATTGTGATTGCTCATTCTGCAATCGTACACCCTCTATAGGGGGTAGCACGAAAATTGAGGGTTTTCTCGACCGGGTCTATGGTTTCACCAGAGAGCAGTTCTGGATTGTTTGAATCCAACCAAAACATATTGGTGCCATATAACATGTGTACAAGTGTGTTTTTTGTCTTAGATGTCCAAGATCCCACACTAGCATGTGATCCGCATCACCTTCTCTCTTGTGGTTTTATGGACTTATAGCTCGAAACTCCCACTTGTGACGAATCTGGGGAATCTTTTCAGCATTTGGGAAAGATCTTGTTTTTGGCTATTCCTATGGTCTAACATAACACGACAAGGAATTTGGTAGCACCTCTTTCGGCACACGTGTAGGGGGTAGCCCGAAAAGTTGTGTTTTTCTTCTACGGGGCTAGGGTTCACCGGAGAGGGGCTCCGGATTGTCAGAATCGAACCAAAACCTGTGTGGTGCCATATCACATATTTAAAAAATGTGTTTTTGTCTTAGATGTCCAAGATCCCACTCCGGCGTGTGACCGACTTCATCGGCATTACCTTCTCTATTGTGATTTTATGGACTTATAGATCGAAACTCCCACTTCGGGCGAACCGGGGGGAATCTTTTCAAGAGTTTGGGTAGACCTCGTTTTTGGTTGTTCCTAGGGGCTAAACTAATGCAACCAAGAAATTGGTTGCACTTTGCTACACTCTTCGGACGCATATGTAGGGGTTAGCCCGAAAAGCTAGGGTTTTCTCTCGCGGGTCTAACATTTTGCCGGAGAACGGCTCTAGATTGTCTCATTCTAACAAAAACCTAGGTGGTGCCATATAACATGTAAGAATTTTTTTTTGTCTTATATGTCAAAGAATCCACTCCGTCATGTGACCAGCTTCACCGACATCATCTTCTCTCTTGTGATTTTATGGACTTATAGCTCGAAACTCCCACCTCGGACGAATTGGGAGGAATCTTTTCAAGAGTTGGGTTAGATCTTGCTTTTGGTTCTTCCTAGGGTCTAAAATAATACAACCAAGAAATTATTTTCACGTTGCTACCCTCTTACAATGCAGGTGTAGGGGGTAGCATGAAAAGCTAGGGTTTTCTCGAGCGGGTGTAGAATTTCTCCAGAGAGGGGCTCTGGATTGTCTACATCCAACCAAAACGTAGATAGTTCCATATCACATGTGCACAAGTATGTTTTTGGTATATGTGCAAGATCTCACTACGGCGTGTGACAGGTTTCACCTTCTCTCTTTTGATTTTATGAACTTAGAGCTCAAAACTCCCACTTCAGGCGAACCGGGGGGTGAGGGTCTTTTCAAGAGTTGGGGTAGATATTGTTTTTGTTGTTCCTAGGGTCTTACCTAACACAAACAAGAAAATGGTTTCACTTTTCTGTTCTCTTCCGGGCGCACGTGAAGGGGTAGCTCGAAAGGCTAGGGTTTTCTCCAGCGGGTCTAGGGTTTCGTCGGTGAGCTGCTCCGGATTATCTGAATCCAGCAATAACCTTTTTGGTGGCATATCACATTTGTAAAAGTGTGTTTTTGGTCATATATTTATAATCTCTCGCTCCGTCTTGTGACCGGCTTCACCTTCTCTCTTGTGATTTTATGGACTTATAGCTCGAAACTCCCACATGCGCGAGACGGTGGAAATCTTTCAAGAGATGGGGTAGATCGTGTTTTTGTTGTTCCTAGGGAATAAAATAACATAACCAAGAAATTGTTTGCATTTTTCTACCCTCTTCCGGCGCACATTTAGGGGGTATCCCGAAAAGTTAAGGTTTTCTCCGGCGGGTCTATGGTTTCGCCGTAGAGCGGCTCCGGATTGTGTGGATCCAAAAAAAAAATCTAGGTGGTTCCATATCACATGTGTAAAAGTGTGCTTTTTGTCAGAGATGTCCAATATCCCACTCCATCATGTGACCGGCTTCACCGGCATCACCTTATCTCTTATGATTTTATAGACTTATACCTCGAAACTTCCACTTCGGGCAAATCGGGGAGTGGGGGGGGGGGGTCTTATCAAGAGTTGGGATAGATATTGTTTTTAGTTGTTCCTATGGTCTAACCTAACACAACCTATAATTTTTTTGCACTTTGCTACCCTCTTTCGGCGCAGGTGTAGGGGGTAGCCTAGAAAGCTAGGGCTTTTTCAAGCTGGGCTAGGGTTTCGTCGGGGAGGGCTATGGATTGTATGAATCCAACCAAAACCTAGTTGGTGCCATATCAAATGTTGAAAAATATGTTTGTAGTCTTATATGTCCAAGATCCAACTCCATCGTGTGAGCGACTTCACCTTCTCTCTTGCGATTTTATGGACTTGTAACTTGAAACTCCCACTTCGGGTGAATCGGGGGAAATCTTTTCAAGAGTTGCAGTAGATCTCATTTCTGGTTGTTACTAGGGGATAACTTAAGTTCTTAACGCAATCAAGCAACTGGTTCCACTTTTCTACCCTCTTTTGGCACACTTGTAGGGGGTAGACCGAAAACATAGGACTTTCTCCGACGGGTCTAGGATTTCCCCGGAGAGGGGCTTTAGATTGTCTGAATCCAACCAAAACCTAGGTGGTTCCATATCACATGTATAAAAGTGTGTTTTTAGTCTTAGGTGTCCAAGATCCCACTCCGGCGTGTGATAGGCTTCACCGGCATCACCATAAAATCAGAAGAGAGAATGTGATGCCAGTGAATCCGCTCACATGGGGGAGTGAGATATTGTACATATAATACCAAAAAAAACACTTGTACACATGTGGTATGGCACCACCTAGGTTTTGGTTGGACTCAGACAATTCAGAACCCCTCTCCGCCGAAACCCTACACTCGATGAACAAAACCCTGGCTTTGCGGACTACCCCGACACATACACAGGAAGAGGGTAGCAAAGTGTAAACAATTTCATGGTTGTGTTAGGTTAGCCCCTAGGAAAAACCAAAAGCAATATCTACCCCAACTCTTGAAAATATTCCCCTCGATTCTTCTGAAGTGGGAGTTTCGAGCTATAAGTTCGTGATACCACAAGAGAGAATGTGATTCGGTGAAGACGGTCACACTCCGGAGGTGGATATTGGACATCATATACCAAGAACGCACTTGTATACATGTGATATGTCACCACCTAGGTTTTTTTTGGATTCAGACAATCCGGAGCACCTCGTCGTCAAAAGCCCTAGACCCGCTGGAGAAAACGCTAGCTTTTCGGGCTATCCCCTACATGTGCGCCAAAATAGGGTAGCAAAGTGCAAATAATTTCTTGGTTCTGTTAAGTTAGCCCTAGGAACAACAAAAAACAAGATCTAGCATAACTCTTGAAAAGACTCACCACCCGATTCGCCCGAAGTGGGAGTTTTGAGCTATAAGTCCATAAAATCACACGGAGTGGGATCTTGGACATATAAGACCAAAAACACACTTGTACACATGTGAAATAGAACCACATGAGTTTCTACTCCTGGATTTGACCGGGTTCACCGCCGTCTGTTTCTGTCAAGTGAGTTTCCACTCCTGAAATAGAACCACCTAAGTCCCATGTTTTAAGGGTACTTATTTCATGCAAGGAGTTAGTTATCACGTATCATTTCATATGATATTTCTTTCATGCATGTTATTATTTTGTGTGTTATCTATCGCTTAATGTGCAAAATTTTCTACGCGTTGGTAATTAATCTATGAAATGATAACATGAGCCCCATTATTTCATGTGGTGTCTCATCGCCATGCGTAACCAGGATCCTTATTTTATTCTCGTAGATAGTTATTGTCTATTATTTTAAGCGTCGTCTCGTTGTCACGCGTTATTATTTTAAGCTAGGAAACAATTATTTCCTATGATTTCATGTTGAATATCATTGTCCTAGATGATTACTTTTCATAAAAAAAATGATACTCCCTCCGATCTGATATAACTTTCGGAGGGAATCAACTAATTAGGTTCAAAGTGACATGCTAAGTCCCGACACTTATTTAGGATTGGAGGTAGTAGTTATTATTTTTCATGTCATGGAACACATCGTCATCATGGGCTATAAAGAGGTGTTGTCGAAAAATCAATGCTCTACCCACATTGTTGGCGACTAGCGTGCAAGAGTGGCAATGGTACAAGCGAAACCGGGGCATAGGGTGGGAAAATGGCACCACTTTCATCAATAGATATGTTGTGCCCTCTATCTTAGGCGGGTGCTATAGGGCGGCACCAGACTGACAATGGTGGCAGTATAGGGAGGATGGGACGACGAGGCCATGGCCGCATGTACAAATCCATAGCAAAAACTGGTGGGCTATATGGCATCGGGTGTCGAACTCCATGTTCCTCTAGGTACATCAAGAGCACGACGTTCTATGATACTACTACGGGTGTTGTGCCCAAGAGCAGGCGCAAGGAAGGACCCCAGGTCGGTGAGCAGTGGGAGTTGTACGATTATGTCATCGTATATTGAGTGGCGATGACAACAATCCAATCTTGATATATACAGGTCTAGTTTTGAAATCAAAGCAAGAGGAGTTTTCCAGATTCGTATTCCCGAATTTGTTACACTCGAAATCGATCATATAGGGTATAGAAGATCCGAGAAATTGGTTCAGCGCGTATTCATGGAGGCATGCATGGCACAAATGCACCTGGTACTTGAGTGACTTTCTATGTAGGGAGAATGACGTAGCAGGATGGGTATAAAAGAAAGAAAAGAAAAGAAGAGAAGAAAAAAGATAAGATACGAAAAGAAAATAGGGGATGTTTTGGTTTCCTCAAAGCCCAGCCCATGCATGCGAGTTAGAAATTAGCTAGCCCAGCCACACGTCAATAGCTTGGGATGAAGAAAAAAAATTGTACCTAGGCGTCCGAGTCCAGACGAAGCTAGCGATGGATCCTTGCGCGCATGAGACTAGGAGTACGAAAGTTTCCTAATCGGATTAAAAAGAAAAAACCGAGGTCGAGAGACCTGGCCACGCATGGCCTGCCCCACGTGCACGTGCACTACTACCGGTGGCGGAGACAGGAACTGAACTGAGCCGGGTCGAACAAATAAGGTCTAATGTTTATTTTTGCATATACATAGTGTATTCAATATAAGAAAGATCCAAAAAAAAAATCAGTTTTATATAACATCAAGCAAAAATACAAACTGACTATAAAGAAGAAAAAAACTACATAAAAAATAGTGCTATATTTTTATAAGATAGTACAATTGGGTTGAATTCATGTTGGCAAGACCAAAGTGTCGAGGAAGATGCCGATCTCATTTTATCTCTGATTTCATCAATTGGTCCCCGAACTCCACTATCGGCAACGACATTTGCTAGGTCAAAGATTTCAGCAACATTTGCTTGTTGAGTGTCGTGTAACATAGAAATCGAAACCAATCTTTGAGTAATCTCGTGCACGCTTCTGGTCACAAGAAATCAAAACTAAATTCCGAAATCCAAATGGAAGACTAACCTACGCACGATGTAAACTCTTGAGATTTATGGATATTTCTGCATCTTCTTCGCGACCCATTAGAACGAGCCGGCCGCCGGGACGCGGGAGATGAGCAGCGCGGGAGACAGAGGGTCGACGGTTCACAATTCAAAGCTTCCCCCTCTTAGCGACGGGAGACAGAGGGCCGGCCGGTTGGGGCTAGGCAGTGGAATCGACCATGGTAGCATCCCCGAGCATGTTGTTGGGGGCCAGCACCACAGACACCATGTCGTTGCTCGCTTCCTTGGTGCGGTCAGATTTGGGAGCGACTTCGAGCCTGTCGCCGGAAGCGAGCACAACCTTATCAGGACAATCAATCCCTGTGAGCAATCGTCCCTTCTCCTGGATCTCCAATGCGGCCTCGGGACATCATAAGTGATGTATCAAGGGATCTACTATAAGTAGCGACCTAGCTTGGGGCATAAAACAACGCTTGTCAAAAGATATGCACATCAAATAACATGTACTCGGCATACCCGGGAACGAAATAATTTTACCCAGGACGCATGGCGGCGTGTAGCATGCTGCCATGTAGTGCATAAAATGACTACGCGTGGCACATGAAATCATAGGCGGTGCATCAAATGAGCCGACGAGACGCTGCGAGGAACAATAGGTAATAAACCATTCTTCGTCCTGTATGAGGTCTCAAAATTATTGAGGATAATACTTCGCCACTTAATGGTCAATTCAGACTCGCGAACTGCTACGGGGGCCAAGAAATCGATCTTTGAGCCCATTGATGTGTTGGTGAACACGCTATCTATTAATTTAGTGGTAATAAATTTCCCGGCGTTCCAAAATAGCGAGATACCAAAAATGACAAGTCTAGGAAACCCTAATTTCCCCATAGCTTTCCAACGTCACCTTTTTCACGATGATGATGAACTGCCGCATATGCGCGAAGGCCATCCTAGGGAGGAGCACCAAGTTGACGCATGAGTCGAGGCCGGGGTGAGAAGAAAGGGGGCACTCCTACCACCGCGCGGTCGGCAATGGCATGCATAGCCCTTTGTTCCCCAAGTCTCCCCACCATGTCGCGTCCCAATGGTCGGTGGCCCCTCGCCAACATGCAACACCCTTGGCCATTAGGTCGACGCAGTTAGGCCAATTTATCGGATCAGTGCGCACCGTCGTACCAACGCACGCGTGCGCCGCAAGAAAACCGGTCGTGTCGCCATGGTCCAGTCGCAATGGTGACGATTCTCTTGTCGGGAACACACAAAGTGGGGAGGAGTGCTTAGGCTTATGTTGTGTTCGTTTTATTTCGGCCATAATCAAACGTCGATCTTCATCGGACGGTTCGAGAAATGTTTGCCATGTTATGGGCCCGAGGGTTGTGCGTTTGGCCAACTTTAGCTATTACTTCAGGGGTATGTTATCTATTATTTTATGTCGCGATTTCGTCTGGTTATTACATACCATATTATTTAGTGTACTCGCCTCACGGTCGAATCCATGATCATGTCGACAATGTTGCCCGACAGTAAACAAATAAAATCCACTTTTATTTTTTTCTAACGTGTTTCGTTATTCTTGAGATAAAATCAGTTGTGGTCCCATTCCCAATTTACTTCTAGTACCACACAAGTCACGGTCCGGACGTTTGAGAGTATGGTCAAGTTTGATGGATCCTTGTGTAGTACGAGTAACTATACAATAGGTGTATCCTGGCCAAGTCTAGAGGAGACGAGATAGGAAATAAAGAAGAGGTAGCCATATGAACATACCTAGATAAGGATAGTACCCAGAGAAAGAAAGGAAGTGGTCGTCCAAGAGGGATCTTTGACACTAGCGGGAGATGAGGGGTGGCATAACTGGTGGAATGGTGAAATTATGGTGGTAGTGTTTTACAAGAGTGTTGAAATGATGGTACTGAGATGGGGGCTAAAACAATAGGTATTTTTTAACATTCAACAAATAATAGTCGTATAACACATGTTTATCGGCTCAGGAATAAACATTATTAGAGGAACATGACCTAAAATTATCGAGACGTCAAGGTAAAATGGTACTAAGATTGTCGGTGGGTTAGGGCTAGGGTGGTCTTATTCATGACAGTTGGCCGATACTCAAGGAGAGGTGAACGTATTTTGGTGAGGGTGGTTGTCAGGTCGCCGATAACTCTAGACTAAAATATTATTATTTGGTTGAGGGTTGTTGCTAGATCCCATATTGGTTCTCGATAACATGTTGCTTCTATAGCAGTGGTCGAGCCAACCGTGGTGCTCTTCCTCCAAGCGAACTACACATATGATTATAAGACTGCACGTGCTCATATGCTCTTTATATTTTAAAAAAAAATCATGTAAAAATTAGAGTAGATGTCCTCTATTTTCTTAATGCCACGGTGATGTTAAGATTGCTACGAGCCCTTTTCAAGAAGAGTAGAAAGAAGAAGGTACCGTTTTAGCTTTACTAAGAGCTTATGTGGATTGTGTACATGAACTCTCATTCACTAATAATTTCCCCTTTTCCACTTGGGTTCCTCCAATGTTCTTTTTTTTTTTTGGCTATGATATGCTAAAATTAGTCGACTTCCATGTAACACATATTTATAATGCAATGGGCAACTCTGTTTTTTCGTTTACTAGTCAAGTGATGGTGAGTATCACCTGAAAGTTGGTTACCATGGATCATCCTATTTGCAAATGCACCACGGCCGGCTCTATGATATCAAAGGCACAGGTGCAAACTCCAACCAATGGGCCCAACAGTGAGCCATTTCTGGAAAAAAAAAATCTCTGCACCGTAACATATACATATTATACGTATATTATGGGCCCCTTTTAGGCTGAGCCCCTGGCCGTTGCACCACTCGCCCTGGGCCAAAGCTGACCCTGAATGCACCTGCCGTTCGACCACTCACTCATTTAGGAAATTCTCTTCATTCATTTGATGTGAGTTTCCGGCAACCAAATACCATATATATTTCCCTTCACTTTATTTTGGCCAAAAAATCGGAAACGAAGCATTCAAGCAGAATGCCATGTCATTTTACAGTTTGCTCACATGAAAAATGACACGATAAACAATTCATTGAGGCTTAATGAACACATACACCATGATCATAATATGTTTGTTTCGTTAGAAGAGATCAAAGAATAGATGTGTAGAAGACTTTATATTATACCCCTTCCTTACAAAGTGAAAGCGAATGTGATATGAACACATATATCTTTAGCTTTACTCTATCTAAGATATCGGAGGAAAACAAAAGCATGATAGTCAAGAAGGTGAGGGAAAAAGGAGCTGAAAACCAAAAGCCCAGAGTTCATTGCGATGTCGAAAATGTGGTCCCTCTCCACTTCACTCTCCACTCAAAGGTCCCCCAAATCCCAAACCCTTGTCGGCTCCGCCACCGTCGACCATGGCTAGGCCTTTATTGTTCACCAAACTGGAGCCTAGGACGGGGGCCGACTTTCAGCGATGGGACTTCGACCCCCATGAGCTTGACCAGGACATGGAGCACTTGCTCACTTACATCTTCATCAACCTCATCCCCAACTTCCCCGTCCACGGCAACCAGCGGCTCACCGCGCTCCGCGCCCGCAACGGCATCGACCGCCTTCTCGGCGGGATATTTTATAATTTGCCACACTTTTCTCAAATCCTTTATAATTTGCCACACTGACCACCACCTGTCAGTGACACATGCTGTGGCAAATTATAAAAGTGAAAAGAAAAGTGTGGCAAATAATAAAATGCCCCCTTCTCGGCATTGCTTATTTCTTATTTTCTTAGTATGCCAAGAGTATTTCATTTTGCGAAGGCGTCCGTCCCCTCATTTGAAGATATCAATATCACCTATTAATATTTATGAAAGAACGACGGTCGATTTGGACCGGCAAGGGACACAATTTACTCGGGGGCGCGGTAGTGGACCGTCCATGTATTGTGCTTGTTTTCGTCGAGAAGAAACACGGGCGAAAATGCCATCCATCGCGGGAGGCGGAGGGAAATTGTAGACTAGTATATATAGGGATGAAGAGCGTGGGGGCCAGGGGAGTCCGACCAAGCAGCGGAACGACGTGGCAGTCGAGCTCGAAGGCTCCGTGATAGGTGCCGCGCATGCATACGAGATCGTCGTGACCCCTTCATGGGCGTCACTTGAATGGTTGGTCCCTGTGGCGGCGAGGAAAAGGAAGGAGTACGTGGAGAGATGCATGATGAATTTGCGTCTAGCTAGGGATTCGGCGATAAATTCCGTGGTTCCCCTAGCTAGTTGTGGAGGTGATAAAGATATGCTAGTAGTGTATGGATGGATATAAGATATCCGAGTAAAATCATATGCTAGTAGTGTATGGATCGGACATCCGAGCAACGGCGTAGTAGTAATTAAGTGGGGGGATGAAATTAAAATTTATCGCGGAATGTGGTTTGCTAGGTGGATCGCGTATTATTTATATTCGGCACAGACAGGCTAGTTAGTAGGGTATGGATGAATTGGCGTGGAGACTCGAAGAAGCAGAGTGTAGAGTGTTGTATATCGTGTATGTGGAGTGGGTCACGTGGGCACAAGGCATGCACGTGGGTGAGCGTGCGGCGTACGTGGCGCTAAAACAGACGGACGGGCGGCCCAACAGTGGGAGTGCCAAGAGTTGGGCGAACCGGG
This sequence comes from Alopecurus myosuroides, assembly GCA_028641055.1. NCBI lineage: Eukaryota > Viridiplantae > Streptophyta > Magnoliopsida > Poales > Poaceae > Alopecurus > Alopecurus myosuroides. The sequence goes on from CM054059.1 coordinate 504,059,608, forward strand.
AGAAAACCTGGCTAACTTTAGGCGAAGTGTGGAAAACCCGGCCAAACTCTGGGCGGACCGGCGAAATCATGGATTTCGCTAACTTGCGACGAAATTTGTCTCTTTTCGACCCAAATCTGGGCTATTTACCGGTTTTTTGCTTGGCGTGCCTGGATTGTGGCCCAAACCGTGGGCGTGCCTGGTCCCGGCTGCGGGGGCCGTATGGGCCACATCGAAGAAAGTTGGTGCGTGCGTGCATCGTATGGTCCCGGCTGCACGTTTTAGTTGTCAAAAAAAAAAAAAAAACGAAATAGCGATAAGAGTTGGTCCGTGCAAGGTCGGGTCAGCAGGTCCTGGTTTTGTTGGATTTCTCTGCTTCCCCATCGCGTTTCCTTTTTAATTAACGTACGGGCATCAAGGGAAACCGGACGAGAAGATCATACACGCGCGCCCGAGACTCCCTTAATTACGTCATCTTGACGCTGCTGCCGGCCGGCAAAACGCACATTCAGACTCAGAACCTTGACGCTTGTGAGCATGCTTCCTGTGCTCACCGTTACGCCTGGCTGGGAAGGGATTCGCCCAATCCAAGATCACACAATTTAGTCAGTTGGACATAATTGCAATGTGAACAAATGGAAAGAAAGATGTACCCACCATGATGATGGTGTCTCGTATCTCTAGGACCTGGCCTGGCTGCAAGTATCCAAAAGCGTGCAGCTTCGGGGCGTCGCCAATCCTAACTCTGGTGCACAAGCTACCAGTTTTGGGCAATGGTTTATACAGGACGAACCGCTCGAGGCGTGGAGCCTTCACCACGGCGATGTTCTCCATGGCAGAGCGGCAGATTTGCACGCACCGCAGGCTCTGGCTGACGAGACGGAGACGCAACCCCTTGTAGCATCCCATGATGTTGAGGATCTCCAGCACAGGGCTCCTGGCGTCGACGACGCCGTGCTCCATCTGGACGCAACAGAGGCCGAGCTCGCCGAGGTGGGGAAAGGAGGTGCCTTGCAGGGCGGCCGTGTCGGGCAACTTCCAGAGGCCGATGTAGAGGCGAGTGAGCGTAGTGATGGTGAAGATCGTGGCGGGGAGGGGCACCTCGCGCGGCCACGGGCGGTTGACGACGACGAGGTCCTGGACGCCCTTGGCGGCGAGGAGCTGGAGCCAACGCGCGAGCTGAGCACGGTACTTCTCCATGCGGCTGCAGACGAGGTGGACGCAGGCGAAGGGCCCCGGGTGGGACTCGAAGATGCTGGAGACGGCGGCCGTGATGGCCGGCGTGTTGGCGAGCGTGGGGCAGAAGCCCTCGACTTTCGGGAGAAGGTGGACGTCGATGAGGATGAGGGGTGTGCAGAGCCAGATGGTGCGCCAGCGCGAGGAGAGGACGGCGGTGCGCGTGGCTTCCTTGACAGGGAGGCGGGCGACGATGTCGCGCCGGAGCTCGCGGGGGAGGCTGCTGATGCGGTCGACGCCGTCGGAGGTGGCGAGGGCAGGGGGAAGCCTGGCGCCGTCGTAGAAGGGGAAGCTGGGGAGGTTGAAATAGATGTGCGCTAGCGCGGTCTCGGCGAATTGGTCCAGCTCGTATGGGTCCCAGCCCTTGCGCCGCATTTCGGCCGCCGTCTCGGGGTCCACGTTGGTGAGCTGCCCCCTCCCGGCCATTGTCGATGGCGGCGCCGGCGAGGGTGGGGGTTTCTGAGTGGCCGAGAGTGGTCTGTGAGTGTGGAGGCGGCGGCTATTATATGTAGTGCTCGGTTGTGTGGTGGGCTGGAACTAGGGCTTCCTTCTTTAGTTTGGGCCAAATTCCCACACGGATTGCCCAGCAACATCAAACAACACAGGAAACAGTTGTCTCTGGCTCTTCAAATATTGAGTTGAGGCTCCACCAACTCAAAGCAGAGTTTTCAAAATGCAGTTCTGCAGAGGGATGCAATGTGGGATCCCACTTATCCCACTTATTGTCCCACTTATACCTCATTTGTATGTGTTTAGTTCATTTTTTTGTCAAAGTTTTTGAACTAACCATTCACAAAAAAGATATATGTGGGATATAAGTGGGATAAGTGGGATCCCACTTTGCATCCCTGCAGGACAATCAGTAATGTACTTGGGACATGTTCTATCCGCAAAGGAATGGCTATTGATCCCAGAAAAATCTCTGAGATCCTAAACTTGGGAAACACCCACAACTATTAAGCAACTAATAAGCTTTCTGGGCATTACTGGTTATTATCGAAGATTTATTGAAGGATACGCCTCTATCTGTCGGCCACTACATGATATATTGAAGAAAACTACATTTTCTTGGTCCACACCCCAACAAAAAGGATTTGAAGAGTTCAAACCTGTCATGACCACACCTCCTGTCTTAATCTTGCCCACTTCCAACCTCCCTTTCACACCGGAAACGGATGGATCCCGTGCAGGGCTAGGTGCAGTCCTAATGCGTCCTAATGCAATAGGGGAGACGTCTTGCTTACTACAGAAAAACTATGGGACCTAAGGCAGAGGCGTGGTCAATACATGAAAAGTAAAACGTTGAAATACTAAATCAAAGGGAAAGTATGTCATATTGTCAGGGGTGGACATGAAATGGGCAGAGATACCCTTTCATGTGTCAAAGAAACAAATATAAATCCAAAACCACTCTTCACCCATCATTGTCTCTCTAGTTAACATGAGTAAGTGGAAGATACGAACACTCCCACAACAGACAGACTGTAGATGCATGTCAAGGCGTACATACAAGTCTTGTCTTTGCAAATACAGATCCAGGATTCTCAAAGTAAATGAGGTTCACAACAAGCTTCTAATCAAACTTCTAAGCATTGAGGAACTCTCGGCCTAGCCTTACTACTATTCTTGTAAAGCAGATTGCAAGAATAAGGGAGCACAACTCGCATGTGCAAAAAACAAGAGATCAAACAGCAAAGCATGGCAAACAAAAGCAGATAAACAGTAGCAAGCAGACACTGATGATTTACTTGCACACAGTTCACTTGCAAGATAAACAGTAGCAAAGCATGGCAAACAAAAGCAGATAAACAGTAGCAAAGCATGGACAGTTTTACTTGCACACAGTTCACTTGCAATTGCTGGTTATACTTGTCTGATGATTTACAAGGTGACACCACCGAGCCCAGCTCTGCTTCTAGAAGAGGACATGGCGTCAACTACACAGAGTGATGGCGTCCACTCATCGGCACCAGAAAAACCTGAAAACAAATTGTCATCCTGTCACTAATCTTCAGTGGGATATAATCCAAGCTAGTTGAGCTAAAAGGTACTCCTACAGATCAAGTGAAGTTTAAGATCACATATCAGCTAAAACTCGCAGGCTAAGAATCACCACATATCAATACATGAATTGTAATGTAGTAGCACTGTGAGTTAAATCAATATAACAGCAAGAAACACAAATGTGTACCCTTTCATGTGTCGAGAAACAAATATAAATCTACTACCCTGGATACATCATTGTCTTCTGCTCTCTACTTAACATGAGTAGGTAGCAGATACAAACAATTCCATTACAGGATCATGGCAAACAGGCTTTGTTCTCTTTGGAAACACAAACGGTGATATACACTTGGTCAGATGACCGCAATGGGTTTCCAATGACATCAAGTTCAAGATCTACCACATAATAGTGCTCAACCGGGAACTTTATGTGTAGCAACCTAGCTACAATTCAGGCTAGACCTATCTTTGTTTTGAAAATACGACTAGTCCTATCTGTAGCAGCCATGACCAAGCATGTAAACAGTGGCCTGTAAGGCATGAAAAATAAATAGATGAACATTCTGTATAGGATATGCAGCCAAGGTCTCAGCGTACACTGAAACTGCATCACTTGCAATTCTGATCTGCAAAACAATCAAGATCTCAGTGTACAGCAAGGAATCAAGATGAAATATTTTCAAAATAATCGGTGCACGCTAGTAGCAGTAGCACATATGCCAGCAGATGGAATAGTTGATCTCACCATTGACAAGAGAAAGTTCGGACGGGCGCAAATGGAATAGTAACGGCCTTCAGGTCTGCCTGCCGTCGGGCGCCCTCGCAAAGACGCGCGCGGAGGAGGTCGGCGAGCAGCGGCGGCCGAGAACGACGGCCAGGACGGAGAAACAACGAAAACGGCCCTTCCCTCCTCCGAGGAGAAGAGCCTCCCTGCAGCGCGAGATGGACGTCGGCAGTCGGTGGCCCGCGCCGTCCTGGTGGCCGCCGCATAGAGCCGCCGCCGGAAAACCCATAGGCCCCGCGCGCACCGCGGTCCGTCCAGCTCGACGGAGCGCCGCGCATCGCTGCACGCACGCTCCGGCGAGCAAGACAGCTGCGACGCCGCGGGTACTGGGTCTCCGGCCCGACGAGGCTAGGGCGGACGAGCTTGATCTTCTGCGGGAGGAGAACGGGAGGGACTGGGGGCAAGGGGGTGGCAGAAGGGAGAAGGGGTCGGGGATTGAGGAGAACTGCCGGCGATGGGAGGAGAGACGGCGGCGCCGATCTGAGAGACAGAGGGGATTTAGAAGGAGCTGTCGGTGGGCTGGGAGACGGCGTGAAGATAGAAAGTTGTGGTGTCATCTCTTGTGAATTTTGGGCCCAAATTACATTCCCGCCCGGCCCGATACAAACTTTTTGCCTGCAAAATCAAATTCCACGGCGGGCTCTTTCGGCGCGTAAAGTTTCATTTTTCAGTGTTCCTTTGGCCTTGGGTGGTTCAGATGTGTGGCTCAGATCGTGTGTACAGTTGGTCGATCCGTGGGTAGACGGTTTGGTGCGACCTGATTTGCTTGGAGAATATAAAGGCGGATTCATGAGGTGGCCCAGTACGTCCTGATCTTTTTTCTCGTTGTATTGTATTGCATGAATGTGTACGTGAAGATGATGTGTACGTGCAAGACCTGAAAATGAGACCAAGGCTGTACGTGAAGATGATGTGTACCATTACATATAGTTGCTCGTCAAGATCTCTCGATGGTTGGCACACCCTCCTCGTCGATGGCCCCTCTTTCATTTATCGACGCAGCTGGGGGCGTGCCGCCGCTCGTACCCTTCGAGACCCCTATCTAGACCACCGAAATCCCGGGGAACATATAGGCTCATACTTTCTTGGTCAACGATGAAAGTATCTTCTTCTATAGAATAAAACAATGCAAACTACTCGCGAAGGGCCACTTAAGATCCCTTTCTTTTGTTTCTCGGCTTCTTCGCTCCGAGGATGTGCCGCCAAATCGAGACGCAAACAAACGCCGCCGTGCCTCGTCCCGGCGCCGCGACCGATGCCAAACTATTCCTACTCGGCTCCTTCGTCCCCAGCCTCGACGACGGTCCTTCCTTTTATCAACCACGTGGTGCCACTAATCTCGACTCCTGCTCCTCCTCTTTGTGCGCCTCGACATATACTTCGAGATGGGGCGTCATGTGCATGCGAAACTTGCTAGCCGGCACGTCCCATGTGCATGAGCCCGTGATTAGAGTAGGAGGACCATTTCCCTAACCGTGACTTCAAGGCGACTTGAGATGCATTATTGTTGTCCGCCAAAGACTTCTCTAGCTCCAACAATGACCAACAACACCATCTGTGCCCACCCTTCAAATTGCTAGTCATTATCACCCGCGAGAAGACATCGTGATATCTTATTTTTACAATCTCATCAACCGGTGAAGACGAACAGAACATGTGCTTCGATAATTTGAAAGGCTGCAGAAACCATGCGTTGGTCAAGCAAAACAATGCGGTCGTATGATAGGCTATGTCATGGTGGCTCTTTTTTGTTACGTCCCGCTTCTACACTTTGGATGTAAGCACTGCGAGTTGACATGTATCGTTTATAGATTTAGAGTTCCCGATGCTAACCATATGTCACGTAATTCTCCATAATAGTCATGACAATCCGTATTTTAGCGTCAGCGTCGATGGAAGGGTCGTGTTTCTCTGCCTTAGGGATGTTACTATCCGGTTGGATATTTGGACTGCTCACAACAATGTAACATTAACCGACACTGGATGCTAGATCCGACACAACCAAATCAGGGACAGAACAGAACCTATAGCTTGGTATACATATTGTTGGGAGAGAAGAACTATCTCACCAGAGTCCGAATGTGGGTATATAGGGTTGATGAAAAGGGTAAAAGAAAATACACAACTCTTAAGTGGTATATGCTTCACAAACATGACTATCTCCCTGAACATTTTTTACTTGAAGTGGAAAACTCCCACTTCAAAGCAACAAAACCAATTTTTGAAAGTGTTTGGTCTATTTTTTTAGTTTCTATTGTTACTACTATGATTCACATACACCTCTCTCAATCGTTCAAGCCCATGTACTCTTGGTCATATGGCTTCATCTGCACTTCTCTCGGTTATCTTGTCATTTATGCACCATCTGGTCCCGCGTGTAGTTCTCTCGAGGTTATCACACACGTAGCATATCTCACTAGAGGCAATAGGGATTTCGGCACTAAAAAATCTTCCGAAAATGTTGAAGTATTAAAATCATTTAACAAGTGGAATATAGTTACAAAGCTAAAAAAATCAATATATTCTATGGTTATGCATCCCTTATGACATGCAAAGATTGTGATTGCTCATTCTGCAATCGTACACCCTCTATAGGGGGTAGCACGAAAATTGAGGGTTTTCTCGACCGGGTCTATGGTTTCACCAGAGAGCAGTTCTGGATTGTTTGAATCCAACCAAAACATATTGGTGCCATATAACATGTGTACAAGTGTGTTTTTTGTCTTAGATGTCCAAGATCCCACACTAGCATGTGATCCGCATCACCTTCTCTCTTGTGGTTTTATGGACTTATAGCTCGAAACTCCCACTTGTGACGAATCTGGGGAATCTTTTCAGCATTTGGGAAAGATCTTGTTTTTGGCTATTCCTATGGTCTAACATAACACGACAAGGAATTTGGTAGCACCTCTTTCGGCACACGTGTAGGGGGTAGCCCGAAAAGTTGTGTTTTTCTTCTACGGGGCTAGGGTTCACCGGAGAGGGGCTCCGGATTGTCAGAATCGAACCAAAACCTGTGTGGTGCCATATCACATATTTAAAAAATGTGTTTTTGTCTTAGATGTCCAAGATCCCACTCCGGCGTGTGACCGACTTCATCGGCATTACCTTCTCTATTGTGATTTTATGGACTTATAGATCGAAACTCCCACTTCGGGCGAACCGGGGGGAATCTTTTCAAGAGTTTGGGTAGACCTCGTTTTTGGTTGTTCCTAGGGGCTAAACTAATGCAACCAAGAAATTGGTTGCACTTTGCTACACTCTTCGGACGCATATGTAGGGGTTAGCCCGAAAAGCTAGGGTTTTCTCTCGCGGGTCTAACATTTTGCCGGAGAACGGCTCTAGATTGTCTCATTCTAACAAAAACCTAGGTGGTGCCATATAACATGTAAGAATTTTTTTTTGTCTTATATGTCAAAGAATCCACTCCGTCATGTGACCAGCTTCACCGACATCATCTTCTCTCTTGTGATTTTATGGACTTATAGCTCGAAACTCCCACCTCGGACGAATTGGGAGGAATCTTTTCAAGAGTTGGGTTAGATCTTGCTTTTGGTTCTTCCTAGGGTCTAAAATAATACAACCAAGAAATTATTTTCACGTTGCTACCCTCTTACAATGCAGGTGTAGGGGGTAGCATGAAAAGCTAGGGTTTTCTCGAGCGGGTGTAGAATTTCTCCAGAGAGGGGCTCTGGATTGTCTACATCCAACCAAAACGTAGATAGTTCCATATCACATGTGCACAAGTATGTTTTTGGTATATGTGCAAGATCTCACTACGGCGTGTGACAGGTTTCACCTTCTCTCTTTTGATTTTATGAACTTAGAGCTCAAAACTCCCACTTCAGGCGAACCGGGGGGTGAGGGTCTTTTCAAGAGTTGGGGTAGATATTGTTTTTGTTGTTCCTAGGGTCTTACCTAACACAAACAAGAAAATGGTTTCACTTTTCTGTTCTCTTCCGGGCGCACGTGAAGGGGTAGCTCGAAAGGCTAGGGTTTTCTCCAGCGGGTCTAGGGTTTCGTCGGTGAGCTGCTCCGGATTATCTGAATCCAGCAATAACCTTTTTGGTGGCATATCACATTTGTAAAAGTGTGTTTTTGGTCATATATTTATAATCTCTCGCTCCGTCTTGTGACCGGCTTCACCTTCTCTCTTGTGATTTTATGGACTTATAGCTCGAAACTCCCACATGCGCGAGACGGTGGAAATCTTTCAAGAGATGGGGTAGATCGTGTTTTTGTTGTTCCTAGGGAATAAAATAACATAACCAAGAAATTGTTTGCATTTTTCTACCCTCTTCCGGCGCACATTTAGGGGGTATCCCGAAAAGTTAAGGTTTTCTCCGGCGGGTCTATGGTTTCGCCGTAGAGCGGCTCCGGATTGTGTGGATCCAAAAAAAAAATCTAGGTGGTTCCATATCACATGTGTAAAAGTGTGCTTTTTGTCAGAGATGTCCAATATCCCACTCCATCATGTGACCGGCTTCACCGGCATCACCTTATCTCTTATGATTTTATAGACTTATACCTCGAAACTTCCACTTCGGGCAAATCGGGGAGTGGGGGGGGGGGGTCTTATCAAGAGTTGGGATAGATATTGTTTTTAGTTGTTCCTATGGTCTAACCTAACACAACCTATAATTTTTTTGCACTTTGCTACCCTCTTTCGGCGCAGGTGTAGGGGGTAGCCTAGAAAGCTAGGGCTTTTTCAAGCTGGGCTAGGGTTTCGTCGGGGAGGGCTATGGATTGTATGAATCCAACCAAAACCTAGTTGGTGCCATATCAAATGTTGAAAAATATGTTTGTAGTCTTATATGTCCAAGATCCAACTCCATCGTGTGAGCGACTTCACCTTCTCTCTTGCGATTTTATGGACTTGTAACTTGAAACTCCCACTTCGGGTGAATCGGGGGAAATCTTTTCAAGAGTTGCAGTAGATCTCATTTCTGGTTGTTACTAGGGGATAACTTAAGTTCTTAACGCAATCAAGCAACTGGTTCCACTTTTCTACCCTCTTTTGGCACACTTGTAGGGGGTAGACCGAAAACATAGGACTTTCTCCGACGGGTCTAGGATTTCCCCGGAGAGGGGCTTTAGATTGTCTGAATCCAACCAAAACCTAGGTGGTTCCATATCACATGTATAAAAGTGTGTTTTTAGTCTTAGGTGTCCAAGATCCCACTCCGGCGTGTGATAGGCTTCACCGGCATCACCATAAAATCAGAAGAGAGAATGTGATGCCAGTGAATCCGCTCACATGGGGGAGTGAGATATTGTACATATAATACCAAAAAAAACACTTGTACACATGTGGTATGGCACCACCTAGGTTTTGGTTGGACTCAGACAATTCAGAACCCCTCTCCGCCGAAACCCTACACTCGATGAACAAAACCCTGGCTTTGCGGACTACCCCGACACATACACAGGAAGAGGGTAGCAAAGTGTAAACAATTTCATGGTTGTGTTAGGTTAGCCCCTAGGAAAAACCAAAAGCAATATCTACCCCAACTCTTGAAAATATTCCCCTCGATTCTTCTGAAGTGGGAGTTTCGAGCTATAAGTTCGTGATACCACAAGAGAGAATGTGATTCGGTGAAGACGGTCACACTCCGGAGGTGGATATTGGACATCATATACCAAGAACGCACTTGTATACATGTGATATGTCACCACCTAGGTTTTTTTTGGATTCAGACAATCCGGAGCACCTCGTCGTCAAAAGCCCTAGACCCGCTGGAGAAAACGCTAGCTTTTCGGGCTATCCCCTACATGTGCGCCAAAATAGGGTAGCAAAGTGCAAATAATTTCTTGGTTCTGTTAAGTTAGCCCTAGGAACAACAAAAAACAAGATCTAGCATAACTCTTGAAAAGACTCACCACCCGATTCGCCCGAAGTGGGAGTTTTGAGCTATAAGTCCATAAAATCACACGGAGTGGGATCTTGGACATATAAGACCAAAAACACACTTGTACACATGTGAAATAGAACCACATGAGTTTCTACTCCTGGATTTGACCGGGTTCACCGCCGTCTGTTTCTGTCAAGTGAGTTTCCACTCCTGAAATAGAACCACCTAAGTCCCATGTTTTAAGGGTACTTATTTCATGCAAGGAGTTAGTTATCACGTATCATTTCATATGATATTTCTTTCATGCATGTTATTATTTTGTGTGTTATCTATCGCTTAATGTGCAAAATTTTCTACGCGTTGGTAATTAATCTATGAAATGATAACATGAGCCCCATTATTTCATGTGGTGTCTCATCGCCATGCGTAACCAGGATCCTTATTTTATTCTCGTAGATAGTTATTGTCTATTATTTTAAGCGTCGTCTCGTTGTCACGCGTTATTATTTTAAGCTAGGAAACAATTATTTCCTATGATTTCATGTTGAATATCATTGTCCTAGATGATTACTTTTCATAAAAAAAATGATACTCCCTCCGATCTGATATAACTTTCGGAGGGAATCAACTAATTAGGTTCAAAGTGACATGCTAAGTCCCGACACTTATTTAGGATTGGAGGTAGTAGTTATTATTTTTCATGTCATGGAACACATCGTCATCATGGGCTATAAAGAGGTGTTGTCGAAAAATCAATGCTCTACCCACATTGTTGGCGACTAGCGTGCAAGAGTGGCAATGGTACAAGCGAAACCGGGGCATAGGGTGGGAAAATGGCACCACTTTCATCAATAGATATGTTGTGCCCTCTATCTTAGGCGGGTGCTATAGGGCGGCACCAGACTGACAATGGTGGCAGTATAGGGAGGATGGGACGACGAGGCCATGGCCGCATGTACAAATCCATAGCAAAAACTGGTGGGCTATATGGCATCGGGTGTCGAACTCCATGTTCCTCTAGGTACATCAAGAGCACGACGTTCTATGATACTACTACGGGTGTTGTGCCCAAGAGCAGGCGCAAGGAAGGACCCCAGGTCGGTGAGCAGTGGGAGTTGTACGATTATGTCATCGTATATTGAGTGGCGATGACAACAATCCAATCTTGATATATACAGGTCTAGTTTTGAAATCAAAGCAAGAGGAGTTTTCCAGATTCGTATTCCCGAATTTGTTACACTCGAAATCGATCATATAGGGTATAGAAGATCCGAGAAATTGGTTCAGCGCGTATTCATGGAGGCATGCATGGCACAAATGCACCTGGTACTTGAGTGACTTTCTATGTAGGGAGAATGACGTAGCAGGATGGGTATAAAAGAAAGAAAAGAAAAGAAGAGAAGAAAAAAGATAAGATACGAAAAGAAAATAGGGGATGTTTTGGTTTCCTCAAAGCCCAGCCCATGCATGCGAGTTAGAAATTAGCTAGCCCAGCCACACGTCAATAGCTTGGGATGAAGAAAAAAAATTGTACCTAGGCGTCCGAGTCCAGACGAAGCTAGCGATGGATCCTTGCGCGCATGAGACTAGGAGTACGAAAGTTTCCTAATCGGATTAAAAAGAAAAAACCGAGGTCGAGAGACCTGGCCACGCATGGCCTGCCCCACGTGCACGTGCACTACTACCGGTGGCGGAGACAGGAACTGAACTGAGCCGGGTCGAACAAATAAGGTCTAATGTTTATTTTTGCATATACATAGTGTATTCAATATAAGAAAGATCCAAAAAAAAAATCAGTTTTATATAACATCAAGCAAAAATACAAACTGACTATAAAGAAGAAAAAAACTACATAAAAAATAGTGCTATATTTTTATAAGATAGTACAATTGGGTTGAATTCATGTTGGCAAGACCAAAGTGTCGAGGAAGATGCCGATCTCATTTTATCTCTGATTTCATCAATTGGTCCCCGAACTCCACTATCGGCAACGACATTTGCTAGGTCAAAGATTTCAGCAACATTTGCTTGTTGAGTGTCGTGTAACATAGAAATCGAAACCAATCTTTGAGTAATCTCGTGCACGCTTCTGGTCACAAGAAATCAAAACTAAATTCCGAAATCCAAATGGAAGACTAACCTACGCACGATGTAAACTCTTGAGATTTATGGATATTTCTGCATCTTCTTCGCGACCCATTAGAACGAGCCGGCCGCCGGGACGCGGGAGATGAGCAGCGCGGGAGACAGAGGGTCGACGGTTCACAATTCAAAGCTTCCCCCTCTTAGCGACGGGAGACAGAGGGCCGGCCGGTTGGGGCTAGGCAGTGGAATCGACCATGGTAGCATCCCCGAGCATGTTGTTGGGGGCCAGCACCACAGACACCATGTCGTTGCTCGCTTCCTTGGTGCGGTCAGATTTGGGAGCGACTTCGAGCCTGTCGCCGGAAGCGAGCACAACCTTATCAGGACAATCAATCCCTGTGAGCAATCGTCCCTTCTCCTGGATCTCCAATGCGGCCTCGGGACATCATAAGTGATGTATCAAGGGATCTACTATAAGTAGCGACCTAGCTTGGGGCATAAAACAACGCTTGTCAAAAGATATGCACATCAAATAACATGTACTCGGCATACCCGGGAACGAAATAATTTTACCCAGGACGCATGGCGGCGTGTAGCATGCTGCCATGTAGTGCATAAAATGACTACGCGTGGCACATGAAATCATAGGCGGTGCATCAAATGAGCCGACGAGACGCTGCGAGGAACAATAGGTAATAAACCATTCTTCGTCCTGTATGAGGTCTCAAAATTATTGAGGATAATACTTCGCCACTTAATGGTCAATTCAGACTCGCGAACTGCTACGGGGGCCAAGAAATCGATCTTTGAGCCCATTGATGTGTTGGTGAACACGCTATCTATTAATTTAGTGGTAATAAATTTCCCGGCGTTCCAAAATAGCGAGATACCAAAAATGACAAGTCTAGGAAACCCTAATTTCCCCATAGCTTTCCAACGTCACCTTTTTCACGATGATGATGAACTGCCGCATATGCGCGAAGGCCATCCTAGGGAGGAGCACCAAGTTGACGCATGAGTCGAGGCCGGGGTGAGAAGAAAGGGGGCACTCCTACCACCGCGCGGTCGGCAATGGCATGCATAGCCCTTTGTTCCCCAAGTCTCCCCACCATGTCGCGTCCCAATGGTCGGTGGCCCCTCGCCAACATGCAACACCCTTGGCCATTAGGTCGACGCAGTTAGGCCAATTTATCGGATCAGTGCGCACCGTCGTACCAACGCACGCGTGCGCCGCAAGAAAACCGGTCGTGTCGCCATGGTCCAGTCGCAATGGTGACGATTCTCTTGTCGGGAACACACAAAGTGGGGAGGAGTGCTTAGGCTTATGTTGTGTTCGTTTTATTTCGGCCATAATCAAACGTCGATCTTCATCGGACGGTTCGAGAAATGTTTGCCATGTTATGGGCCCGAGGGTTGTGCGTTTGGCCAACTTTAGCTATTACTTCAGGGGTATGTTATCTATTATTTTATGTCGCGATTTCGTCTGGTTATTACATACCATATTATTTAGTGTACTCGCCTCACGGTCGAATCCATGATCATGTCGACAATGTTGCCCGACAGTAAACAAATAAAATCCACTTTTATTTTTTTCTAACGTGTTTCGTTATTCTTGAGATAAAATCAGTTGTGGTCCCATTCCCAATTTACTTCTAGTACCACACAAGTCACGGTCCGGACGTTTGAGAGTATGGTCAAGTTTGATGGATCCTTGTGTAGTACGAGTAACTATACAATAGGTGTATCCTGGCCAAGTCTAGAGGAGACGAGATAGGAAATAAAGAAGAGGTAGCCATATGAACATACCTAGATAAGGATAGTACCCAGAGAAAGAAAGGAAGTGGTCGTCCAAGAGGGATCTTTGACACTAGCGGGAGATGAGGGGTGGCATAACTGGTGGAATGGTGAAATTATGGTGGTAGTGTTTTACAAGAGTGTTGAAATGATGGTACTGAGATGGGGGCTAAAACAATAGGTATTTTTTAACATTCAACAAATAATAGTCGTATAACACATGTTTATCGGCTCAGGAATAAACATTATTAGAGGAACATGACCTAAAATTATCGAGACGTCAAGGTAAAATGGTACTAAGATTGTCGGTGGGTTAGGGCTAGGGTGGTCTTATTCATGACAGTTGGCCGATACTCAAGGAGAGGTGAACGTATTTTGGTGAGGGTGGTTGTCAGGTCGCCGATAACTCTAGACTAAAATATTATTATTTGGTTGAGGGTTGTTGCTAGATCCCATATTGGTTCTCGATAACATGTTGCTTCTATAGCAGTGGTCGAGCCAACCGTGGTGCTCTTCCTCCAAGCGAACTACACATATGATTATAAGACTGCACGTGCTCATATGCTCTTTATATTTTAAAAAAAAATCATGTAAAAATTAGAGTAGATGTCCTCTATTTTCTTAATGCCACGGTGATGTTAAGATTGCTACGAGCCCTTTTCAAGAAGAGTAGAAAGAAGAAGGTACCGTTTTAGCTTTACTAAGAGCTTATGTGGATTGTGTACATGAACTCTCATTCACTAATAATTTCCCCTTTTCCACTTGGGTTCCTCCAATGTTCTTTTTTTTTTTTGGCTATGATATGCTAAAATTAGTCGACTTCCATGTAACACATATTTATAATGCAATGGGCAACTCTGTTTTTTCGTTTACTAGTCAAGTGATGGTGAGTATCACCTGAAAGTTGGTTACCATGGATCATCCTATTTGCAAATGCACCACGGCCGGCTCTATGATATCAAAGGCACAGGTGCAAACTCCAACCAATGGGCCCAACAGTGAGCCATTTCTGGAAAAAAAAAATCTCTGCACCGTAACATATACATATTATACGTATATTATGGGCCCCTTTTAGGCTGAGCCCCTGGCCGTTGCACCACTCGCCCTGGGCCAAAGCTGACCCTGAATGCACCTGCCGTTCGACCACTCACTCATTTAGGAAATTCTCTTCATTCATTTGATGTGAGTTTCCGGCAACCAAATACCATATATATTTCCCTTCACTTTATTTTGGCCAAAAAATCGGAAACGAAGCATTCAAGCAGAATGCCATGTCATTTTACAGTTTGCTCACATGAAAAATGACACGATAAACAATTCATTGAGGCTTAATGAACACATACACCATGATCATAATATGTTTGTTTCGTTAGAAGAGATCAAAGAATAGATGTGTAGAAGACTTTATATTATACCCCTTCCTTACAAAGTGAAAGCGAATGTGATATGAACACATATATCTTTAGCTTTACTCTATCTAAGATATCGGAGGAAAACAAAAGCATGATAGTCAAGAAGGTGAGGGAAAAAGGAGCTGAAAACCAAAAGCCCAGAGTTCATTGCGATGTCGAAAATGTGGTCCCTCTCCACTTCACTCTCCACTCAAAGGTCCCCCAAATCCCAAACCCTTGTCGGCTCCGCCACCGTCGACCATGGCTAGGCCTTTATTGTTCACCAAACTGGAGCCTAGGACGGGGGCCGACTTTCAGCGATGGGACTTCGACCCCCATGAGCTTGACCAGGACATGGAGCACTTGCTCACTTACATCTTCATCAACCTCATCCCCAACTTCCCCGTCCACGGCAACCAGCGGCTCACCGCGCTCCGCGCCCGCAACGGCATCGACCGCCTTCTCGGCGGGATATTTTATAATTTGCCACACTTTTCTCAAATCCTTTATAATTTGCCACACTGACCACCACCTGTCAGTGACACATGCTGTGGCAAATTATAAAAGTGAAAAGAAAAGTGTGGCAAATAATAAAATGCCCCCTTCTCGGCATTGCTTATTTCTTATTTTCTTAGTATGCCAAGAGTATTTCATTTTGCGAAGGCGTCCGTCCCCTCATTTGAAGATATCAATATCACCTATTAATATTTATGAAAGAACGACGGTCGATTTGGACCGGCAAGGGACACAATTTACTCGGGGGCGCGGTAGTGGACCGTCCATGTATTGTGCTTGTTTTCGTCGAGAAGAAACACGGGCGAAAATGCCATCCATCGCGGGAGGCGGAGGGAAATTGTAGACTAGTATATATAGGGATGAAGAGCGTGGGGGCCAGGGGAGTCCGACCAAGCAGCGGAACGACGTGGCAGTCGAGCTCGAAGGCTCCGTGATAGGTGCCGCGCATGCATACGAGATCGTCGTGACCCCTTCATGGGCGTCACTTGAATGGTTGGTCCCTGTGGCGGCGAGGAAAAGGAAGGAGTACGTGGAGAGATGCATGATGAATTTGCGTCTAGCTAGGGATTCGGCGATAAATTCCGTGGTTCCCCTAGCTAGTTGTGGAGGTGATAAAGATATGCTAGTAGTGTATGGATGGATATAAGATATCCGAGTAAAATCATATGCTAGTAGTGTATGGATCGGACATCCGAGCAACGGCGTAGTAGTAATTAAGTGGGGGGATGAAATTAAAATTTATCGCGGAATGTGGTTTGCTAGGTGGATCGCGTATTATTTATATTCGGCACAGACAGGCTAGTTAGTAGGGTATGGATGAATTGGCGTGGAGACTCGAAGAAGCAGAGTGTAGAGTGTTGTATATCGTGTATGTGGAGTGGGTCACGTGGGCACAAGGCATGCACGTGGGTGAGCGTGCGGCGTACGTGGCGCTAAAACAGACGGACGGGCGGCCCAACAGTGGGAGTGCCAAGAGTTGGGCGAACCGGGAGAAAACCTGGCTAACTTTAGGCGAAGTGTGGAAAACCCGGCCAAACTCTGGGCGGACCGGCGAAATCATGGATTTCGCTAACTTGCGACGAAATTTGTCTCTTTTCGACCCAAATCTGGGCTATTTACCGGTTTTTTGCTTGGCGTGCCTGGATTGTGGCCCAAACCGTGGGCGTGCCTGGTCCCGGCTGCGGGGGCCGTATGGGCCACATCGAAGAAAGTTGGTGCGTGCGTGCATCGTATGGTCCCGGCTGCACGTTTTAGTTGTCAAAAAAAAAAAAAAAACGAAATAGCGATAAGAGTTGGTCCGTGCAAGGTCGGGTCAGCAGGTCCTGGTTTTGTTGGATTTCTCTGCTTCCCCATCGCGTTTCCTTTTTAATTAACGTACGGGCATCAAGGGAAACCGGACGAGAAGATCATACACGCGCGCCCGAGACTCCCTTAATTACGTCATCTTGACGCTGCTGCCGGCCGGCAAAACGCACATTCAGACTCAGAACCTTGACGCTTGTGAGCATGCTTCCTGTGCTCACCGTTACGCCTGGCTGGGAAGGGATTCGCCCAATCCAAGATCACACAATTTAGTCAGTTGGACATAATTGCAATGTGAACAAATGGAAAGAAAGATGTACCCACCATGATGATGGTGTCTCGTATCTCTAGGACCTGGCCTGGCTGCAAGTATCCAAAAGCGTGCAGCTTCGGGGCGTCGCCAATCCTAACTCTGGTGCACAAGCTACCAGTTTTGGGCAATGGTTTATACAGGACGAACCGCTCGAGGCGTGGAGCCTTCACCACGGCGATGTTCTCCATGGCAGAGCGGCAGATTTGCACGCACCGCAGGCTCTGGCTGACGAGACGGAGACGCAACCCCTTGTAGCATCCCATGATGTTGAGGATCTCCAGCACAGGGCTCCTGGCGTCGACGACGCCGTGCTCCATCTGGACGCAACAGAGGCCGAGCTCGCCGAGGTGGGGAAAGGAGGTGCCTTGCAGGGCGGCCGTGTCGGGCAACTTCCAGAGGCCGATGTAGAGGCGAGTGAGCGTAGTGATGGTGAAGATCGTGGCGGGGAGGGGCACCTCGCGCGGCCACGGGCGGTTGACGACGACGAGGTCCTGGACGCCCTTGGCGGCGAGGAGCTGGAGCCAACGCGCGAGCTGAGCACGGTACTTCTCCATGCGGCTGCAGACGAGGTGGACGCAGGCGAAGGGCCCCGGGTGGGACTCGAAGATGCTGGAGACGGCGGCCGTGATGGCCGGCGTGTTGGCGAGCGTGGGGCAGAAGCCCTCGACTTTCGGGAGAAGGTGGACGTCGATGAGGATGAGGGGTGTGCAGAGCCAGATGGTGCGCCAGCGCGAGGAGAGGACGGCGGTGCGCGTGGCTTCCTTGACAGGGAGGCGGGCGACGATGTCGCGCCGGAGCTCGCGGGGGAGGCTGCTGATGCGGTCGACGCCGTCGGAGGTGGCGAGGGCAGGGGGAAGCCTGGCGCCGTCGTAGAAGGGGAAGCTGGGGAGGTTGAAATAGATGTGCGCTAGCGCGGTCTCGGCGAATTGGTCCAGCTCGTATGGGTCCCAGCCCTTGCGCCGCATTTCGGCCGCCGTCTCGGGGTCCACGTTGGTGAGCTGCCCCCTCCCGGCCATTGTCGATGGCGGCGCCGGCGAGGGTGGGGGTTTCTGAGTGGCCGAGAGTGGTCTGTGAGTGTGGAGGCGGCGGCTATTATATGTAGTGCTCGGTTGTGTGGTGGGCTGGAACTAGGGCTTCCTTCTTTAGTTTGGGCCAAATTCCCACACGGATTGCCCAGCAACATCAAACAACACAGGAAACATTTGTCTCTGGCTCTTCAAATATTGAGTTGAGGCTCCACCAACTCAAAGCAGAGTTTTCAAAATGCAGTTCTGCAGGTAGGGATGCAATGTGGGATCCCACTTATCTCACTTATTGTCCCACTTATACCTCATTTGTATGTGTTTAGTTCATTTTTTTTCAAAGTTTTTGAACTAACCATTCACAAAAAAGATATATGTGGGATATAAGTGGGATAAGTGGGATCCCACTTTGCATCCCTATCTGCAGGACAATCAGTAATGTACTTGGGACATGTTCTATCCGCAAAGGAATGGCTATTGATCCCAGAAAAATCTCTGAGATCCTAAACTTGGGAAACACCCACAACTATTAAGCAACTAATACGCTTTCTAGGCATTACTGGTTATTATCGAAGATTTATTGAAGGACATACCTCTATCTGTCGGCCACTACAGGACATATTGAAGAAAACTGCATTTTCTTGGTCCACACCCCCAACAAAAAGGATTTGGAGAGTTGAAACCTGTCATGACCACACCTCCTATCTTAATCTTGCCTAATTTCGACCTCCCTTTCACACTGGAAATGGATGCATCCCGTACAGGGCTACGTGCAGTCCTAATGCAATAGGGGAGACCTCTTGCTTACTATAGAAAAACTATGGGACCTAAGGCAGAGGCATAGTCAATACATGAAAAGTAAAGCATGGAAATACTGGAAGCCCTTAGGAAATGGAGCATTATCTATTGGGTAATAAGCTCATTATAAAGGCTGATCAAAGGAGCCTGAAATACCTATCCAGTCAAAGGTTGTTGGGAGGAATACAACATAAGTTGATGCTCAAATTGCTCGAGTTCGGCTACACAATTGAATACAAACAAGGAAAAGAAAATCTAGTTGCTCATGCTTTATCAAGGAAACATCATCAGTGACACTCAAGATTCTTGTTTGGCTATCTCGGTTGTAGTCCCAACTTGAACTATTGATGTTGAGTTAACTTATTAGCAAGATAAGAGGTGCATTCCATTACTCCAGGAAATTGCAATTAAACCCGATAGACACCCCTAATACTACATCCTGCAATCTAGGATTCTTCAATACAAGAACGGAATATACATTGGCTCTCATACTGATCTCAACGACTCAATCTTCTCCTCCTTTCACTCATCTGCCTTGGGAGCGCACTCAGAAAGCAGAGTAACACACCATAGATTGAAGAGATTTTTTTGGCCTAATATGAAACAATACATAGCTGATAAAGTGTCCCAATGCCCCCATTTGCGAGATGGTTCCATATCCGGGGTTGTTGGATCCCTTGCACATACCAAACATAAAATGGGTAGAGATACGTTTGAACTTTGTCGAAGGGCTTCCTAAATTAAAGGGAAAGTATGTCATGTTGTCAGGGGTGGACATGTTAACCAAATATGCCCATTTCCTTCCCCTAGCTCATCATTTCGCAACTCATAAAGTGTCAACACTATTCATTGACAACATCTTAGAATTACATGTCCCTCCACAAGTGATCACCTCAGGTCGAGAGAAAATCTTCACCTCCAAACTGTGGCAGGAAATTAATACATGCCAAACGTATCTGTATTTTTATTGTTTCATGCTTCTTTTATATCATTACTACATGTTTCTACTACCTTTTATATCATTTTAGTGCATTTTTACGGATTAACCTATTAGCAAGATGACAAATGTCAGTTCCTGATTTTTGTCGTTTTTAAGTTTAAGAAAATTTGTTCTACAAAAGTCCACGAATAGATTTAAAAAAAAATCCGGAGATCGGTTTTTACCTGAGACGAGGAAAGAGTCCAAAGGGGGGCTGGAGGCGAGCATGACAGAGAGGGGGCGACCCCCAGGCGCGGGGTTAGGTGGGGTCGCACCCTCTAGTCGCCTATAGCCCCTAGGGATCCCCCAAGTCAACTATTTAAAGCCGCTTGACCTAAAACTTACACCCGGGGGTGGTTCCATAAACCCTTCAAATCTTCGGCGCCACCAAAACCTGATTTAGAGGGTCAGAAGGTCATTTTCTGACACCCTGTCGGGGTGGGGTAGACCCTAGAGCCATCTTCATCGACCGTCCTATCTCCATGATGGTTCGTGAGTAGTTACCCATGGATTATGGGTTCATAGCAGTAGCTAGATTGTATCCTCTCTCCCACGTTCTTGATCTCATGAGTTGTCTTACATGAGTGAGATCCTTATGATGTAATCGGTGATGTGTTTGTTGTGATCTGATGAATTGTTACATTATGATCTATCATTTATGTTTGTGAGTTATTATTGTTGCGACTTGTTATGTTCATTGCTTGTCACTTAGGGACCTA
Source organism: Alopecurus myosuroides (assembly GCA_028641055.1). NCBI lineage: Eukaryota > Viridiplantae > Streptophyta > Magnoliopsida > Poales > Poaceae > Alopecurus > Alopecurus myosuroides. The sequence goes on from CM054059.1 coordinate 504,080,382, forward strand.
GTGGCGTGATTTCAGATTCGAACTCTTTATCTTTGCATAAATATAATTGTTGTTTTAGATTGTATCTGGAAGTTTTGTGCACCTGTTAATTTTCCGGAACAGGAGACCCCACAGTGACAGGTTGCGATATCAAAGGGAAAGGCTTTAACTTGAGAATTACATGTGCTTATTGAGTGTTAATGCTTTACTCCCGTGCTTAGTTACCATTAGATTCCATGGTTGGCCCCGATGAAAACGAAATGGTTGGATAAAAAATGGTGTGCAAGTTTTATGAAAATCGCATACAACTATCTATGGAACACATGCATACATATGATTTATATATGATTTACATACTAGGATGCTCTTTCAGAAGCTAGTTCAATTCTTGAAAGACGAGACGTTTTACGAGATGAGGAAGTGTTACGGGAACATGGGGAGCAAATCGCGCTAAACGTTTTTCTCCAGGAGCAATGATCTAGAAGGAGCAAGTTCTAGAACATTCAAAAGGGTGCGGATTTCTCTTTCTGTGACCCATTTTCGGTCGCAGAGGTTGGCTCAGCCTAGTTCCTTTGGACAAGTGGATAGTTTTGTTGTATGGAAAATATGAAGTGTAGGGTTTGTTGCTACTTGCTGGCTGCTCCTTTAGGTTGGCCTGTCAAAGTTTTGGCTTGACCAACTGTTTAACCTGTTGTATCAGCTTCTTCCTTAGAAATTTCATGTTGCGCACCATGTTGTTTACCGGGGTCAGCTGTTTGGTGATGATAATATTGTTCAATTGCATGGATGGACATCCTTGATCAAATGTGAGTTAAACTCCGAGACGCAACATCTGCTTTTAGGCCTACTCAAGATATGTACCTACTTTTGTGAAACATAGGGTAGTAGCTACTGCCATTGATGAACCATTGTATGACCATCTGCAGTTGTGGTTAGTGGTCACCAGCCAATGAAGTATAGATAGTTAAACCAAAATTTAACTTACCATATTTTGGCTGCAAATTCGGCAGTATTGGTGGCCCTGCACCGGAAGCCGCACCAGGAGGAAGTGCTCTCGATTGATCAGTTTTGCTTTGATTTCGGTTCAATTCAGTGAGTAGTGCGCAAGCAGGTTTATTTTTGCTCTTCCCTGCTTTGTTTCGGATAACTTCCGTGAGACAATAAAGCGGATGTCCACAACTGATATTTTTACTCGATGCGCTAGAAACTGGGAAACAAGATTATTTTAAGAAAAATAAAGTGTAGTTTCTGGAAAAAGGTATAAATAAACTTGACCATCTTAGCTTGCTTTAGAAGGACACGAGACTGAGTAAAAAACATCAGCATTGTGCTTATTCCCGATATGCTTTCATAGTAAGGTAGAATTGGTTAGTGAATGGCTAGTAAAGGTTGCCTTTTCATAGTAAGGTAGACTTGCTTCCCGGTATCACACACACACACACACACACACACACACACACACACACACACACACACACACACACACACACACACACACACACACACACACACACACACACACACACACACACACACACACACACACACACACACACACACACACACACACACACACACACACACACACACACACACACACACACACACACACACACACACACACACACACACACACACACACACACACACACACACACACACACACACACACACACACACACACACACACACACACACACACACACACACACACACACACACACACACACACACACACACACACACACACACACACACACACACACACACACACACACACACACACACACACACACACACACACACACACACACACACACACACACACACACACACACACACACACACACACACACACACACACACACACACACACACACACACACACACACACACACACACACACACACACACACACACACACACACACACACACACACACACACACACACACACACACACACACACACACACACACACACACACACACACACACACACACACACACACACACACACACACACACACACACACACACACACACACACACACACACACACACACACACACACACACACACACACACACACACACACACACACACACACACACACACACACACACACACACACACACACACACACACACACACACACACACACACACACACACACACACACACACACACACACACACACACACACACACACACACACACACACACACACACACACACACACACACACACACACACACACACACACACACACACACACACATATATATATATATATATATAGGGTCGCGCTATTTGACACCCAGGGTGCAGAATAGTTATTCTACACCCACCCTGTATCTTTTCAACCGTACATGATTTTTATGTCACGTAAATTTTGTCGTATTCCTTATGTCGAATAGAACGTAAGAAACTATATACATGACATAAACCTTTAATTACGTGATGGTACGAAAAAAATGAAAAATTACACATTTTTATGTTGTTTTTATAACTTTTATGTTGATATGACTCATATATTTTTCATATTTATACCGAGTATTCTCTTACGGATCAAACATGAACGTAAATAATTACATATGTAACATGAATTTTTGACTTGGAAACATAAAATAAATTGTGGGTGCAAAATAAGTTTTCTGCACCCAGGGTGCCAAATAGGGTGTCTATATATATATATATATGTATGAGCTCTCTCTCTATATATATAAAGCGTATATTCAACATGTCTACATCACTTAGAATGTTAAGCTTAAGTAGTGTTATTTGGTCATGCTGGAATATTTTTGCAGCCATGGTGCTTTGTAGAACTAGGAGTCGTTGGGAAGCATTGTGTTTCGAAAAGCTTAAGCCCCATTTGACTAGATGATGGTCTTCGTATGACTCAGCCATCTGAGCTTGGGAACCTTTTCCATTCAGGAAGCACATGGTTGCACTCCAGCGGGTTGTATAAACGAACTTCCTCGAGATTTAGCATACAGGCCACTCATGGGGCTATTCCTGCGGAAATGGTGATGCATAAGCAAGAAATCAACAATCCAAACTACACACATCCACTAGGCTTGCGTCGATTATATCAGCTAAATCATCATCATGCTTCGATAATAAATACTGCCGTACAAGATCTCGACGAACAACCAAGAAGATTTTTGGAACGGTCAATCCACCTACAAGAATATAAAATTTGTACCAGTATCAACTTTCTTGCATCGTTTGACCAAATCCCAACCAACATGTTGGTTTTACCAACACAAAGAGCATGCGCTGCCAAGGTATATGGCAGCATTCATTGACAAGACAAAGTTGCCGACAGGAAGATGAAACAACGGGATTGCTTGATGTGTCTATCAAAGGAGATAGTCAAACATTAAACGAGGCAACATATATAGGCGATAATATTTCACCCCTATGAATATAAAACTAACCTCCAGGTTACAACAAGGAACACTAGTAGAAAAAAGGCCTTCCATACGCCCCCATCAGTCCCCAAACGTCGCGCACCGTGACTAATGAGTCTTTAGTCCCGGGTTGGGAGTAGACCCGGGACAGAAGGTCATACGTCGCGGGTTGGGAAGCGCGTTGAGGCGCGTGGAGGGCATTAATTCCGGTTGACCTGGCCGCCCGGGACTATTGGTCCTTTAGTCCCGGTTGGCGTGGCCGCCCGGGACTAAAGATCAAACTTCTCGCCTCCCGCGCGGCGGTTTTTATTTCGCGAGCGAGGCAGAAGGGCGCCATTCCACAGCGCGCGTCTCGGAGTCTCTGTTTCTCTTCCTCTCTTCTCTGTACTCTATCTTCCTCCTCATCTCTTGATCGATCTTCACCAAGCACACACCATGGCTGAAGTTTGGGAAGAATACAATGGTCCTACACCATGCGGCAAGATTCTCGACGTGTGCTACACCAACAGTTGTGAGAGGCTGCCCGGTGCTCTCGGTTATTTGACCGATCTCTATGACGCCTCTCCCGATGAACACCGGTTCTTCGGGCTTGATCTGGAGTATACGGCGAATCAGAGGGATGTTGCCGTCATCCAGATTGCATTCAAGGAGTCCGTGTTGATCTTCCAATGGTCAAGGTAACGCACACGTATTGCATCTTCGATTTTTTTGTTGCATGTGTGATCATACATGTGTTGCAACATATCTAACACGTATCAATTTTTTGTTGTTGCAGTAGTTCAAAGTATTGTCCGTCCCTTGTTGATTTTCTTGTCAACAGGGGGTTTGACTTTTGCAGCGTTGACATCACGCAAGACCGTCCGAAGTTGATGCGCTTGGGTATTATGATACCTGAAGATCACTACATTGATCTTCAGAATCTTATCCAGTTGAAGGGGCCAAAGACCGGGATGGCTGTCATGGCAACTGCCTTGATCCACGAGGGCTACGAAAGGATGAAGTCCGATTTCCCCTCGAAGAATCACCGTTATTGGGAGAAGACCCCACTGGACTTGACGAACGTCAAGTATGCAGCCATAGATGCATTTGTCTCCTACGAGTTGTTCCGCATCTACTCGACGGAGCCATAGATGTATGCATGTAATGGGTTATCTTAGTATATATACGTAATGGATATCTTTTGTTATGTAAATGTTCCGTATTGTGAGACTTATGTAATGGATATCTTTTGTTATCACTTGTCTTTTGTTATCACTTGTCTTTTGTTGTTCATAAAACTATGTGTGAGACTTATTTTATTTGTGATTTAGTTATCACTTGTCTTTTGTTGTTCATAAAACTATTTTTGTTTCCTATAGTTTTAAATGACTTGGATATTATTTCTATATTAATTCCTAGCTATACTATTTCTATATTATGTCAAACACACGTTTCAAAACAAGCAAAAACAAAAACACATCAAGAAAACAAAACAGAAAAACTACAGATTCTATATATCTGTTAACAAAAAATTAGTATTATTGTTCTTCATTTTTTGATATATTATTTGTATTATTAAGATTTTAAAATGAATTAGTATTATTGTTCTTCATTTTTTGATATATTATTTGTATTATTAAGATTTTAAAATGAATTAGTATTATTGTTCTTCATTTTTTGATATATTATTTGTATTATTAAGATTTTAAAATGAATTAGTATTATTGTTCTTCATTTTTTGATATATTATTTGTATTATTAAGATTTTAAAATGAATTAGTATTATTGTTCTTCATTTTTTGATATATTATTTGTATTATTAAGATTTTAAAATGAATTAGTTCTATTTTTCTTCATTTTTTGATATATTATTTGTATTATTAAGATTTTAAAATGAATTAGTTCTATTTTTCTTAATTTTTTGATATATTATTTGTATTTTTAGAAATAATACAAATTAAAAGTTAAAGTTTATTTATTTATTTAAAATAATTAATTACATCATTACTTTGGTTTATTAAAAGATTTATTTGAAATTCAGACAATAAAGAAATGTGGCATCGAGTCTCATGTTAATAGGATTGATATGATACTAGTATCACATACATGCGTGCGAAACACTAGAGGCAATCATGTATGATGTAATTCCCACTGTATTCATAAAGTTATTAAGTTGTCCTTGTTTTGAACATCTGATATATGTCATTGAATATGTGATTCGATTATGGAACTATATATTCATGTTGTTCATACTAGATTGTCCTTGGTCATTTAGGTTGTGCTGGACACACACCCTAGACTAATGTGAGTGTTGGCTGATGACACGGTTCCACTTGTCATGGGCATGGTGATGCCATTCCAACGTTCACGGACTTGGCTAAAGAGTTTAGCAAGTCGGACTGACCCACATTGAGATGCAACGATCAAGTCGTCATTTGCATGTCTCAATCAATGTAATCCTTAGACCTGAGGTTGTCGCACAATCCGAGTTGTGGATCACCGACTTAGGTTCTGTCAAACGTTGTTCTGTGACAAGGCAACTATAAAGGCAGAGTTCGGGTCGAATGAGAAGCAAGCTGCGTGATGTGGATAATCAAGATGGGATTTTGCCCCTCCGAATGGAGAGATATTCTCTGGGCCCTCTCGAGTGATATGATTCAGGAAGCATGGCCATGCGCGACTCAGTTAAGTGTTAACTGTGTCGGTTGACTAAGAGTTAGTCAGATGAATCGCATATCACGGATTGAGAAGAGAGTTGAGCTATTTAAGGGATGACGATAAATCGCCTATAGCTCGACAAGGTATATCGTGAGGCAAAAGGGACTAAGATGAATATCACATTGAAAGGTATGTCGTCATGACTCAATGGTACTTGGGAGTCGGCACGTTCTGCTAGGAGCCGCTACCGATTGACCGATTGGGAGTTGGACTCCAATCGTGTCCAAGTCGCCATGAGCCTGCAGGGTCGCACACTTAAGAGCGGGAGCAAGTATTGGTTGGGTTGGACCCGAACCGGAAATGGACTGAGTTAGTGAGTCGGACTCACAGAGGGAATGGGCCACAAGTGTTGTGCAGCCCATTACCATACGCTATATAAAGAGGGGCGCAGGTTGCCCAACGGGCACGTTAGTCCACTCTCCCATGCGTTGGGAACCCTAGCCCCACTCAGTCCAGCCGCCGCACCGGACCTAGCAGTCCGCCGTCGGAGCTCCTCCTCGTACGTGTGGATACCGGCAGAGGTGCTGTACGTTCAGCACTTCGACGTTCGAGGGATTGGATCGGCCGGACCGGATCGTGGGACTGCACTGCCCCGACGCGCTGCACCGATAATCCGCACCTGCGCGTCTAGTGGTAATACTCGTGGTCTTCTACCTCGGCTAGATCTTGGGAGCATTGCGTAGGAAAAAGTTTTCGTTTATCTCTACGCGCCCCAACAGTGGTATCAGAGCGGTAGCTTCTGGTATTAGGCCCGAGATCCGTACATATGTGATATGTAGTTAGCGTTAGATGTGATCTAATTGTTGTTTTGGTGGTCGGTCTATGAGATAGATCAGTTTTGTACAAGGTTGATTGGATCAATCGTACTCGGGGTTAATGGGGGACCGCCGGCTTCGCCCTGTCGTAGCGCCTTAGATGTCGTTGCGAGTTCACAACGCCGGTAGATATCGTATCTATGCATAACTTGTTTTTTGCAGGAAGTTGTGAATGGTATGGCTTATTTGCATGTGATGTGTGTAATCCATACATGATCTGCGTATCATGTTTTTGTCAGCCGGCTGGAGCCTAGGTGCTGTCATTTTATTGTATACCGGCCTGCGTGTCGGATTCTCTATGTAAATTTTCATTTACTAGCTAGTGTAGCTTGTTGGAGAACCCGGTGGCATGCAAGTCGATGTACAAGTCGGCTACATGGAGCAAGATGGCACGTGACAAGAGTTGGCACGAGCCGACTTGCAAGCTTCGTGGAGATGGAGATCACCATGAAGAGAGCCATACCATTTCACATTATAATTGCTTTATTTGTGTTATTGTTATGTCTCTATTTACCTCTATTTAGATAGTTGGTAGATTCTTTAATCCCTCAAAGAAGGTCTAGTCGGTCGCCCCGCCAGTGCTGCACCATCACAAGTCGGACATTCTTGGTAGTGGGCTCATAAAATTGAGGTGCTACCAATTCTTTCCGGTTAGGTGGGTTTGAGTCGGACTCTTACAAGCAGAAGCACTTGGTAATCTAGACGAGTCCATCACAACGGTTGTGGGGCTCGGGGCGAGGTAGGTTGGGAGCCGGGGCATGTGATGTCACCCAACTAACAGGAGTCGTATTGGATACGATTGGCAAGGTGTTGCCTACCTAGATCACTTGACGGCTAGCGGTGATGCTAAAGCTCACTAGTCGGCTTGCTTATTTAGGATCTTGAATCACTTAGCAACCATCGGAGGGATGTTGGTTCTAGTGGGAGCATAAGTATTAAAGCGTTTAATATGCCTGCTCTTTTATGAATACATGTCTTAAGTGTTTTTGCGTATTTTCTGTTGTAGATCAATGGCACCTAGCAACCTTCCTCAGTTGTCCGCGTTTGCGTTGAGGTCAATCCTAGAGAAAGATAAGCTTAATGGAACTAATTTCACCAACTGGTATCGTAATCTGAGGATAGTCCTCAAGCATGACAAGAAAGAACATGTTCTAGAAACTCCACTTCCAGATGAGCCTGATGACGATGCGACTGTCGCTGTCATGAATGCCTACCGTAAGGCTAGAGATGAGTCTACGGAAATCAGCTGTCTTATGCTTGCACACATGGAACCGGACTTGCAGCAGCAGTTCGAGAATGTTGAGGCCTACGATATGATCGAAAGCCTCAAAAGTATGTTCCAGGCTCAAGCAAAGACTGAGAGGTATCAAGTCTCTCAAGCTTTGCTTGGCTGTAAGCTGAAAGACGGCGATCCACTGAGTCCGCATGTAATCAAGATGATTGGTTACATACAGTCTTTGGATCGGCTGGGCTTCCCAATTAACGAAGAGTTCGCTACTGATATAATTCTGAACTCTCTTCCTAGTGCGTATGGTTCGTTCATCTCGAACTACCATATGCATGGTATGGATAAGAGTATCACTGAATTACATGGGATGCTCAAAACGGCAGAGGCTGATATCAAGAAAGGCGCCAGTCAAGTGTTGATGGTGCAGAATAAGGCTAAGTTCAAGAAGAGTTCTTGGACTAAGAAGAAGAAGGATAAGTCAGGAGGTAGCGCCCATGGCCCTGTCCAGAGTGCTCCCTCAAAGACTAAGCCTTCTCCTACAGCCGGAGCCAATTGCTTCTATTGCAAGCAAGATGGTCACTGGAAGAGGAACTGCACCAAGTATTTGGCTGACAGAGCCAAGAGTGGAGGTGTGACTTCCAACTCAGGTACGCTTGTGTGCAATGTTATAGACATTTATCTTGCTGATGCGCCTAATAGTTCTTGGGTATATGATACCGGATCAGTTATTCACATATGCAACTCGTTGCAGGGACTGGTAAGAACTAGGAGCATGGCAAGAGGAGAGGTTGACATTCGGGTCGGCAACAAGGCGAGAGTCGCTGCATTGGAAGTCGGCACGATGCAACTTCATTTACCTACAGGATTTATTTTGGAACTAAATAATTGTTATTATGTTCCAGCGCTTAGTCGAAACATTATTTCCGCCTCATGTTTGATGAGACAAGGTTATGAGTCGAATATTAAGAATAATGGTTGTTCTTTATATTTGAAAGATATGTTTCATGGCTTTGCACCCGTTCAGAACGGGTTATTTTTTTTAAATCTTGATAGTGAATCGGTCTATAACATAAATGTTAAAAGGTTGAAACCAAATGATCTGAATATGACTTACTTTTGGCATTGTCGGCTTGGTCATATAAGTTGGAAGCGCATGAAGAAGCTCCATGATGATGGACTTCTAACTTCGTTTGACTTAGAGTCATTCGAGACATGTGAATCATGCCTACTAGGCAAGATGACCAAGACACCTTTTGCAAGGAGTTGTGAAAGGGCGTCCGACTTGTTGGAACTAATACATAGTGATGTATGTGGACCAATGAGCACGACAGCCAGAGGTGGTTATGAGTACTTCATTACCTTCACTGATAATTTGAGTAGGTATGGATATATCTATTTAATGAAACACAAGTCGGAAGCCTTTGAAAAGTTCAAGGAATTCCAGAGTGAGGTACAGAATCAGCTCGGCAAGAAAATAAAGTTTCTACGGTCGGACCGTGGAGGCGAGTACATGAGCCATGAGTTTGATGACCATCTAAAGAGTTGTGGAATAGTTCCTCAACTCACTCCGCCGGGTACACCGCAGAGAAACGGTGTATCGGAACGGAGAAATCGGACCTTGTTGGACATGGTACGATCAATGATGAGTCGGACAGATCTACCTTTATCATTTTGGGGTTATTGTCTAGAAACTGCAGCTTTCACACTAAACAGAGTACCATCAAAATCAGTAGAGAAGACACCACATGAGATGTGGACTGGTAAAAAGCCAAGTTTGTCTTTTCTTAAGATTTGGGGTTGTGAAGCATTTGTCAAGCGACTTCAGTCGGACAAGCTCACGCCCAAGTCGGATAAGTGTATTTTCGTGGGGTATCCGAGGGAAACCTTGGGGTACTACTTCTACAACCGGGAAGAGGGCAAAGTGTTTGTCGCTCGGAATGGTGTCTTCCTTGAGAAAGAGTTTCTCGGTCGGGAAGTCAGTGGGAGCACAGTGCAACTCGAAGAAATTCGAGAGGAACCGGCTAGGGGCGAGTCGGCGAACGCCTTGGAGGCTGAGCCGGTCGTGGTACCTACACCGGTAACAGCACCTGAACCACGGAGATCTGCCAGATTACAGAGTGCTCGAGATGTTTTACTGTTAGACAGTAATGAGCCGGCAACTTATTCGGAAGCGATGGTGGGATCTGATTCCGAGTCATGGCTTGGAGCCATGAGATCCGAGTTAAAGTCCATGGATGAAAACCAAGTTTGGAACTTGGTTGATCTTCCTGACGGTGCAAGACCCGTCGAGTGCAAATGGGTCTTTAGGAAGAAAATTGATATGGATGGAAATATTTCCGTCTATAAAGCACGACTTGTCGCGAAGGGGTTCCGACAGGTTCAAGGAGTTGACTACGACGAGACATTCTCGCCCGTAGCGATGCTTAAATCAATTCGGATCATGTTAGCCATAGCAGCCTATTTTGACTATGAGATATGGCAGATGGATGTCAATACGGCTTTCCTGAATGGAAATTTAACTGAGGACGTGTATATGATACAGCCCGAAGGTTTTGTCGATCCAGCTAATGCTGACAAGGTATGCAAACTTCAGAAATCCATTTATGGGTTGAAGCAAGCATCTCGGAGTTGGAACATTCGCTTTGATGAGGTAGTCAAATCGTTTGGCTTCATCAAGAGCGATCATGATTCTTGTTTATACAAGAAGTTTAGTGGGAGCAAAGTAAACTTTCTAATCTTATATGTGGATGACATATTACTGATTGGAAATGATGTCATGATGTTGCAAGAAACCAAAGAGTCATTGGAAAGGAGTTTCTCAATGAAGGATTTGGGTGAGGCAACTTACATATTAGGAATCAGGATCTATAGAGATAGATCAAGGCGGCTCATTGGATTGAGTCAGAGTACATATCTGGACAAAGTTTTGAAGAAATTCAAAATGCAAGAGTCCAAGAAGGGATTCTTGCCGATGTCCCATGGCATAAAACTTAGCAAGACTCAGTGTCCTTCGACGACTGATGAGCGAAGTCGGATGAGTGTAATCCCGTATGCTTCGGCAATCGGATCCATCATGTATGCCATGATTTGTACTAGGCCAGATGTTTCCTATGCTCTAAGTGTTACGAGCAGATACCAGGCTGACCCTGGCGAAGCCCACTGGGCAGCGGTTAAAAAACTATTCTTAAGTATTTGAGAAATACTAAGGAAATGTTCCTAGTTTATGGAGGTGATGAGGAATTCAATGTAAAGGGTTACACGGATGCGAGTTATCTCACCGACTCAGATGATTCTCGTTCGCAATCTGGATACGTGTTCGTGATGAACGGAGGGGCTGTGAGCTGGAAGAGTTCCAAGCAAGATACGGTGTCTGCATCTACAACAGAGGCTGAGTATATTGCTGCCTCAGAGGCGGCAAAGGAAGCTGTTTGGATCAGGAACCTCCTGATTGATCTTGGTGTGGTTCAGGGCGCGTCCAATCCTTTGGACGTATATTGTGACAACAATGGTGCTATCGCACAGGCCAAGGAACCTAGACAACACCAGAAGAACAAACATATACTCATGCGGTACCACCTCATTCGCCAGTTTGTCGAACAAGGTGATATCAAGTTATGCAAAGTACACACGGATGCAAACATTGCAGATCCGTTGACAAAGGCGCTACCACAGCCTAAGCATGAGGCGCACACGAGAGGTATGGGCATTAGATGCCTAGGCATATGATGCCAGGATGATTGACTCTAGTGCAAGTGGGAGACTGTTGGGAATATGCCCTAGAGGCAATCATGTATGATGTAATTCCCACTGTATTCATAAAGTTATTAAGTTGTCCTTGTTTTGAACATCTGATATATGTCATTGAATATGTGATTCGATTGTGGAACTATATATTCATGTTGTTCATACTAGATTGTCCTTGGTCATTTAGGTTGTGCTGGACACACACCCTAGACTAATGTGAGTGTTGGCTGATGACACGGTTCCACTTGTCATGGGCATGGTGATGCCATTCCAACGTTCACGGACTTGGCTAAAGAGTTTAGCAAGTCGGACTGACCCACATTGAGATGCAACGATCAAGTCGTCATTTGCATGTCTCAATCAATGTAATCCTTAGACCTGAGGTTGTCGCACAATCCGAGTTGTGGATCACCGACTTAGGTTCTGTCAAACGTTGTTCTGTGACAAGGCAACTATAAAGGCAGAGTTCGGGTCGAATGAGAAGCAAGCTGCGTGATGTGGATAATCAAGATGGGATTTTGCCCCTCCGAATGGAGAGATATTCTCTGGGCCCTCTCGAGTGATATGATTCAGGAAGCATGGCCATGCGCGACTCAGTTAAGTGTTAACTGTGTCGGTTGACTAAGAGTTAGTCAGATGAATCGCATATCACGGATTGAGAAGAGAGTTGAGCTATTTAAGGGATGACGATAAATCGCCTATAGCTCGACAAGGTATATCGTGAGGCAAAAGGGACTAAGATGAATATCACATTGAAAGGTATGTCGTCATGACTCAATGGTACTTGGGAGTCGGCACGTTCTGCTAGGAGCCGCTACCGATTGATCGATTGGGAGTTGGACTCCAATCGTGTCCAAGTCGCCATAAGCCTGCAGGGTCGCACACTTAAGAGCGGGAGCAAGTATTGGTTGGGTTGGACCCGAACCGGAAATGGACTGAGTTAGTGAGTCGGACTCACAGAGGGAATGGGCCACAAGTGTTGTGCAGCCCATTACCATACGCTATATAAAGAGTGGCGCAGGTTGCCCAACGGGCACGTTAGTCCACTCTCCCATGCGTTGGGAACCCTAGCCCCACTCAGTCCAGCCGCCGCACCGGACCTAGCAGTCCGCCGTCGGAGCTCCTCCTCGTACGTGTGGATACCGGCAGAGGTGTTGTACGTTCAGCACTTCGACGTTCGAGGGATTGGATCGGCCGGACCGGATCGTGGGACTGCACTGCCCCGACGCGCTGCACCGATAATCCGCACCTGCGCGTCTAGTGCTAATACTCGTGGTCTTCTACCTCGGCTAGATCTTGGGAGCATTGCGTAGGAAAAAGTTTTCGTTTATCTCTACGCGCCCCAACAGTGGGGTCTTTAGTCGCGCATTGCTAGTCCCGGTTGCTGGGTCGGGACTACAGGCCCTGGCGAACCGGGACTACAGCCCTATTTTCTACCAGTGGAAACACTAAAGCAAAAACTGTAATTGAGTTATCATGTTGGAATCCAACTAAACCCAGATGATGCATAAAATGCAAAATATCACGAATTTAGACTGGCATGATCTTCCAAAAGGCAACAAGGCCATTTCCTTCAAATCATAAATCCCGGTGTGAAAATCACCCCCCCCCCCCCCCAAAAAAAACCCACTTGGCATCCCAAAATAAAGCCCACACATTGATGATTCTGCTGACGCAACATTATTTATCTATCAATACCAAGTATAGGTCGGAGGATAGACTTTTTTCATCAAATTTTTGTGTAAGAAATATTTGTATTACAACTTAGGTTGGAGCATAGGACAGTGGCGGCGAAAAAAATTAAGATAGGGCGAAGTAAAAATAATAATGTGAACATTGAAATAGTGCCAAGATTTTTATATGATCTATAATCACTTAGTACAATATAAATATAGACATATTTTAATATAGGCAAACCCTATAAACATACGGATGATAAACTTCTAGTTTTTTTAAATCTTAAGTTACTTTTGTGCATAAAGACTTTTGATCGAATATATATCTCGATGTAGCAATCATACAGTCATTAAAAAAATTACCACAAACATCTTTTTTCACAACTTGGTCTTGATGTTTTTTATCGCCCAGAGCCAGAAGTCCCTTTCAACTGTTTTTGTTACCATCGATCAAAGAAATACCATCTCAATGAGACGATATACCGCAAAAAACTTGATATGCCTTTCAAATATTAGGAAAATGTCTAAGTTTTTTGGGTCTCTGCCTACGAATAATGAATGTTTCTGATTATATTGTATATTCTTATGCACATAATTAGAGAAGTGTGAGACGAGTAAGACTATTCACATTGAATTTAGAAATGAGTCTTCTAAGGAATTCTCGAAATATGCTAGTGTTGGCTTAGACTTTTGGCCACCCACATAGTGCCAATATACACTCAAATTGTCCTTAAATACGACGTCTAGCACATTGTTTTGTTAGATATGTAATGAACTATTTCAACAACAAAAAAGTTTTGGTTAGACTAGATTTAGTCCTTATTTTTGGTTCGGAATTGATTGTGCACTGTTTTTAGTAAACAGGCATACCTTTTTTTATACGGAATCCATTTTTACATCGAGCACTCCATTTTTACCTTGCCCTATGGGGAGCTCTGCCTTTGGATAGGATACATATTGCTCATCCGCACGACTAACCCAGAGTGACATAAATAAACTTGAAGAATACATATACATTGAAGATTACATCCGACAATAAAGCAAAAGTCCACAAAAAAATGTTTTTACTTTATGCACTAGAAATTAGGAAGCACAATGACTTTAATAAAAATAAGATAGTTCGTAATTTCTGGAAAAAAGATATAAATAAACTTGACCATCTTAGCTTGCTGTAGAAGAAGGACATGAGACTGAACTAAACATGTGATCATCGGTTGTCCTTATTCCCGGTCTGCATATTCATAGCAAGGTAGACTTGGTTGGTGAAAGTCTAGTAAAGGTTGTGATTGTCTTTTTGAGAAATGAGAGAGAATGCTTCCCTGTATCACATATCTGAGCTCTCTCTATATATAGTGTATATTCAACATGTCTACATCACTTAAAATGTTAAGCTTGAGTAGTTTATTTGGTTATGCAAGAAAAAAATTGCAGCAACATGGCGGTTTTGTATGGTGCTTGTGTAGAATTGGGTGTCATCGGGAAGTAGGGTGTTTCAAAAAGCTGAAGGACTGTTTGATAAGATGAGGCTCTTCGTGCAGCAAAACCCTCTAATACTGCTAACCATCTCGGTATAGACAGCACACATGGCAGCTTACCAGCGGGTCGCATAAACAAACTTCCTCAATATTTAGTACATACACCGCTCAGTCAGGCTAATTCTGTGGCAAAGGTTCTGCACAGGGCAGCTACAACGTGGCCGACTGCTAGCCACAACTGTTAGTGCATTGGTATCTTGTAGTATCTGAAGATCACATTGCTCTAAATAAGCTCTATTGGTCTCTTAAAATATTAAGTATAACAAGAACCATGACACAGTAAGGTTTGTGCATTGGGAGTCATGTGCTTGGAACATATAGCTTAACATCCCCAATTAAGCTCATTAACTTAAGTCATACCGCCTCACCCAAGTATGGTTCCATTATCTGTACTCCATGTACTGTTCCATTCAACCATGGGCTTAATGTTCAACCAATCAATACTGGTCACTAGACACACATACCCATAATTTTGATACCATTTATGGCCCCTCACAGTAACATACCTATATGGTTTTTGCTAATGTGACGGTAATAGATGATTATTATTGACTAGGTATCGCCTACATTTTAAGGGATGGAAAACTCAGATAAAACATCATAAATCAATGAGAAACCCTAGAACTTTAGAAACCCAATGTTAAATATATGAGAAACATGTCATAAGTTTTGATCCATGAAAATAGTAGATAAATCAAGACCATAAAAGTAGACATGCAAACTAGTAACGAATATGAAAACAACATGTCTAAACCAATTGACGGTAACACAAATTCTAACATCTCAAATAGAAGAGAGAAGAACTCATACAGCACAATGGAAGAAGACCCGTTCGCGGTGCCGTCGTTGGGAGCTATGCACCGGGAGTGTTGTTCACATCGAAGAAGTTGTCGTCATCTAAGTGTGTTGGAGAAGAAGCCAATAGTTGCACGAGACACTCCATGTCTGTTATTTTGGTATATGATCCAAATTCAGTTATGAAGATAAAGCCAACTTCTAACGAGTGCATGCTTACGAATATCCAAATTTAGTTATTGCTGGATCATGTAGGTACTTTTCTATCTATCCATCTCTGCACGTGTCTATTGAGGCGTGGTGGTGGCATTGATGGAGATAAATGGGGACCGGGAAGGGGAAAGCTCATGGCGGCGCTGACTGTGAGGGACGGACAGGGCCGGTGCTGAGGGGGGCGAGAGGGGCGGCCGCCCCGGGCCCAAACAATTTGGGGGCCCATTTCAGGTATGTGTTAGTAGGCTTAGTTTGTGTGCATGCAAAGAAAAAAAATTAGCTTAATAGCTTGGTCGGCTCGTTGATTTTTCCGTGAATACATCAATTAATATCTTAACGGGCCGTCCCAGATAATTGAAAAGCCCTTCGCGAGTAATTGGGCCTGAAGGCTGGCTCGTAACTACTCCTACTCGGAGAGGCAGGGGAGCGCAGCTGACCAGGCCAACGACCCTGGTTTCCTTGGCTCCAGCAGAGTTGTCGACGTCAATAGGTGATCGATTCAGGACTCTTTGTACGTCGCCTAAATAAAAAGGATTTAGAATCAGATCACATCGATCATTGACTTGTCCGCTTCCGCCGTCCCTTGTCCGCTCGGCCGCCGTCGCACCTCCGTCACAACTTAGTTAATTTTGTGATTCATTGCCATAGATATAGCAATTGAAGAGTAGATTTGCAGAACTACAGTCTTTCAGATGTATATTTAAATTTTTATTGAATTCAACAAATTTGAAGTTAATGGATGGTTCTCAAATTAAAGACAGTTGCAATATATTTGCAAATGCTTTCTCTCTCGATCAGAAATGTGATATCGAGTTAAATGATCTAATTTCCGATTTAAGTGTTATGCAGTTGACCTTGCCAAATAGAACAAAGTTTGTCAGAGAAGCAAATTGTTATCCTAATATGTATGTTCTTATCGAATTTTATTTACGATGTCCGTGACAGTTGCATCGGCTAAAAGAAGCTTTTCAAAATTAAATTAAAAAAAAACTATTTGAGATCTATAATATAACAAGAGAGACTAAATGGTTTGTCAACTCTATGCATCCAGAAGAAGTCATTGGATAACGAGAAAATTTTAAGATATACCGAAGTTGTTGGATTACTCCATAATAAATTACTCCTTCGTGCGTATGTACTATGTAGTTTCTTTAAAAAAATGTCTCATTTCTCTTATTTTATTTCTCAATATATCTATATATATATGTCTACTTATAGTAAGGGGGCCCCAAATTTTCGCCTCGCCCCGGGCCCCCGAAATCTCAAGACCGACCCTGGGGACGGAAGTGGGCGTCTAGGGTTTCGCTGGCCGGATAAATAGTCGGGTAGGGGCTTCATCATGAATGTAGAAGACTGACAACTGAAAGTGCATGGTGCCCCATATGTGGTTTTGGTAATTACTGACAATCCCTATGGACTAATGTTTGCATTGAGTTATCCTTATAGTTCTTGTTCATAGGAAATAATGGAGTTCATGTATTGAACTCTATTAGCTTCCTTGATGGCCATTGTTATATTCAATGATTTATATGAAGAATGGTCATGGTTTGAGTTGAGATTATTGCTAGTGTGTCTTGAAGAAAAGTATTATGTTATCCTTCATGGTTATCTTCAAGACATCATCATTTGAAGTGAGAAGAAAAGATACAAGGTTGATCAAGCTAGTGATCGACACACAAAGCTACACGATGTACCAAGTGGGATTGTGTATCTCATGGTATGGTAAGCAATTGCCAATATAGCTTTGTGATCTAACCCATATATGTGTGTGTGGCATCTCTATGTGTGGTTAGGTATCTTTCCATGGGAATGAACAAAAAGGAAGATTTCATATTGCCCATGGTCTATGTCATCGTCAAGCGGTGTTCATCACCTAGCTTGACGTGGAAACTCAAGTGAAGCATCTAGAAGAAATCCTATGCTTGAATCTTGCCACCCATATGGATATTATGGTCAAGTGAAGATGGTCATGTGAGAAGCTCTCTAATATTAGCTTATGGGGGAGCAACTCACAATCTTCACGAAGCGAAGCGCAATCAAGAAAGGTGGTCCAACTTGAGGTGATTAAGATCGTCATCATCTAGCTCAATTGGATTGCGCAAGGCAAAGGTATGAATTAGATAGGGTTTCTATTTTACCGGTCTCATTATTCTAGTTGGGAGACCGGATTATAGGATAGATAACCGTACTATCAAGAGGGGCTCTTGAATGCATATCTTGATCGTATCTATCGTAGAGAGCTCAAACCTTTGCATACTTGGAATCATCCTTCTTGGTTCTTATTTGTGTTTTCTCCATGTAAGGTTTTAGAGATTTTCATGTTCTTCATGTCAAGCTCAAGTTCATCAAAAATGGATTTCGTATGAAAAACTTATCGCATTTTTGTTGTTGGAGGTTTCTACCGGTTGTCCTTTATTGACAGGCCAAACCTTTCATCATTTGGTTTTATATTCCCATTTGGACTATGATGTTTCTCTGCATATTCTTTTAGTGCTCGTCGTTGCGATTTCAACGAGCCCAAGAACATCGAAAACGGAGTCCGGATGCAAAAGTTACGACCGTTTTCGTATAGGGTGTTCTGCAGTTTTTTCCACCAGCGGAGGCTCCGGTGGTAGCTCCGCCGGAAACCCCTTCGGGTTGATGTTGGCGGAACCTCCGGTGAAACCACCGGAGGCTCCGGTGGTTGGGGCATTTTTTCAGCCATTTTGATGTCCTAACTCATCCGGAGGGCGGAGGTTCCGGTGGTTTCACCGGAGGTTCCGCCCTTGCGCGAATTTTCCTCCAACGGTTGGATATTTGGGTGACCTATTTAAGGGGCCTTCTTCCCCAATGGTTCCCCAACCTTTTGGGCAAGTTTGACCTCCATTGTTGACCTCCAAAAGGTTGCTCTCTCTCAATCCCTCCAATGATTCTTGCTTCCACTTGAGGGAAAAGAGAGAGGAGATCTAGATCTACCACTTCACCAATCAATCCCTCCTCTTTGTGAGGGGAATCTATTGGATCTAGATCTAGGGATTCATTTGTTGTTTTCCTTGTTCTTCCTCCTTCCTCCCTCCATAGCATTAGTTGCTTTGGTGGGATTTGGGAGAGAAGTTCTTGACCACTTTGTGTGTTCTTGCCATTGCATTAGGTGCATCGGTTTGAGTTCCCCACGAGATTCGTGAAAGAGAAGTTCGTGAGCTTGTTACTCTTGGGTGCTTGGTCACCGGAGAGATTTTTCCTCTTGGGTGTATTGAGCACCCTAGACGGTTAGTGCTTGGGGCTTCCACCTTGTTGCAAGAAGCTTCGTTGAGAGCCTCCAATTGAGTTGTGGAGATAGCCTCAACCTCGTGTAAGGTTTGGTCAACGCCTTCAAGTCGACCTCATAGTGGAAACGAGCATCTCCCTCACCGGAGAAGCTCAAGGAGAATAAGGTGTGCACATCCGTGCTATTGAGGAGCGCCTAGGTGGCTCCCCACCTCTCCAACGAAGACGTACTTCCCTTGGGAAGGAACTTCGGTAATCACACCGGTGTCTCCTTGTGCTTCGGTTATTTCTATACTCTAGCTCGTTACTTATGCATTTACCTTTGTGATAGCCATCGTGCTTGAAGTCATCTATCTTGCTATCTCATAGTTGTATATCATGCCTAGCATAAGTTGTTGGTGCACATAGGTAAACCTAGCTTGCATAGGTTTTGTGCTTGATAAATTAAACGCTAGTTTTATTCCGCATTTACTCAAGCCTAAACCGTAATTATTTTAAAGCGCCTATTCACCCCCCTATGCGGCATCCTTCTACTTTCAATTGGTATCAGAGCCAGGGCTCTCATTGTTCGGCTTTACCGCCTTGAGAGTAATGATGTCGCTTAGTGAATTAGTGCACGATCCCACATTTCATTTCGATGTCACAAACTATGATCTTTGGAAATTTCGAATGCTCATTTATTTCCGGGTCATGGACCCACACATGGAGCAAATTGTAGAGATGGGTTTTTCTTCTCCAAAGGATCCTCAAAATCCAACTTTAGAGGAAGAGAAAAACTTATCTCTCGATGCTCTTGCTATTAATGCTTTTTTCCTTCTTGTGAGCCTTGTAGTTATTAAGTCACTTTTTCCTATTCGGAATGCTCATGAGTTATGGACAAAGCTTCAAGATAAATATGGAGTGTCCAATATTATTGTGGATGATTGCTCTCCCTCCATCTCCGTTCGTGATGAGTTCTCAACTTCTTCTACTTCACCAACATGTGGTAAGCCACAAACTAATGAGATGGTGAGTAGTGATAGGCTTTGCAATAATGATAGTGAGATTATTATTGATGATCCTTCATATCTATCTTATTGCAATGTCTCATCTTTGGACTTAAACACAACTAGCACCAAAAATGTTTTACATGCTTGTGTTGATAGTCTTTGCATATCATGTCGTCATTGCTTGACTAAATCTCATGATGATATGCTTGCTTTATCTTGTTCCCATGATAAAAATGATTGTGTTTCCTCTAGTATTTGTATGTCTAACAATTTAAAGGAAACTCAACTCTCTATGGAACAAGATGTGGACTTGAGTGGTGCCTCAAGTAATGATTCATCATCATCTACCACATTTTGCCTTATGGCCAAGGATTCAAAGGTATCTTCCACTTTGAACCCCAATATATATTATGATGATAGTAGTGATGATGGTGTTGGTAAGGAAGATGATTATGAGTCTAATAAATTAGGCTTATGGTTAGCAAGCCTTGTTGGTGACACCAAAGAAAATGTGAATGCTCTCCTAGAACAACTTGATGAGGCTAACTCTCTTGTAGATGAAAAGGAGGATATCATCGTGACTTTGGAAAGTCATAGTGGTAGTCATTCTATCAAGGACAAAGAGCTTGAAAAGGCTTTTGAGAAAGAGCGGTCCCTTAGATCTTCTCTTGAAGAGAAACTATATAGTCTAGAAGAAACATATGCTATTAGTGTTTCTAAGCTTAGAAGGGACACTGAATTATCTCTTTCTCTTGCTAATGACCTCAAAGCTATAAATGTTGATGCTTGTGCTACTAACTCTATTTCTTGTGAAGCATCCACATTAAAGGAGAATTTTGAGCTACGGGCTCAACTTGAGTTGCTAACTAGTAATTATGGGAAATTGGAAGAAACTCATGAAAAGCTCTCAAGCTCTCATAAGGATCTTCTAGTCTCCCATGAGAGTCTAAAATTATCTCATAAGGCTATGTTAACTAAGGTAACATCTTGTGAGAATCATGTTAACAAAGGCACAATATCTACTCTAAATGTTATATTGCCTTGTGCTAGTCCTAGTAATTCATCCCCTCATAATGTTCCCACATCTTATGATGAATTGCTTTCCTTACCTTGTTGCTCTAATAATGATGCATCTACTTCCTCTAGCTCTTGTGTTGATACTAACCATGTAGAGGAAATCAAAGAGCTCAAGGCCCAAGTCACTTCATTGGAGAAAGACTTGGAGAAGTGCCATAAAGGGAAGTCCACACTTGATAATATGTTGAGTGTCCAAAAATCCCCCAATGACAAGAGAGGACTTGGATTCATTTCCAATCACAAGAACAAGTCCAAGGTCGACAAGAAGAAGGGCCATGAACAAGTCAAGAATTTGGCGAATATTGTTTGCTTCAAGTGCAAGGTTGAAGGGCATCATGTTAGATCATGCCCTATGAAGAAGAAGAAACTTAGCGAGAAGCAACAAGGGAAGCGGCCACAAGTTCAACCTCAATCTCAACTTCAAGTTGAAGAAAGGCCTCTTCCTATGAAGGCTCAAGCTAATGCTTCTCAAGTTGAGAAATCAACTAAGAATGGAAGGAGTCGTTGTTGCTACTTATGTCATGAAAAGGGCCATCTTGCTTCTTCATGCACTAATGGTACATTATCCAACCCTATCATAATTGATGATGTGTATTCCATTCAGAAGGATGATGTGGGCAATGTGTTTGCCAAATATGTTGGTACTCAAAGTGGTGTCAAGAAAAGAACCATTTGGGTTGCCAAGCCTATTGTGACTAACCTCTTAGGACCCAACTTGGTTGGGGACCAACAAGCTCAAACTTGATCAATAGGTGTTATCGGAGGGCATTGGAGACTTGGCTATATCATGAAGAATTAAGGGATCTTCATCACGTATATTTTCCTTAAGCCAAGTCATTTGGATTATCACGTCTCTATCTCATATTCCATGCTCCTTCTTGCGGTAACTTGTATTTATTACATTATATATATACATTGAAAGTTTCTTGCCCCTTTGCATATATTGGTTTTGTACCTTGCTTGTATTTTGTATATTTTATGCTTACTACTTACTTATCCTTGAGTAATCTAGTATGTGTTTGTCGGTTCGCACAAAATGTATGTATAAGTTTGCTTTGAGCCTAATTGCATCTTGTGTGTATCTTATTTGGATCTTTTGAGTGATTAATGGACTATCCCATTTTGGGAGAGTAATATGCCTTTGGCACTTCACAATCCCAAAATGTGTGTACATGAGGAATACCACATAGTGTTGATATTTCAATATTATCTAGTCTCTATGTGGTATCTCATACTCATGAGAAATTCAAATTCTAATGTCTATTAATTATCTCAAGTTGGTCTTTGTTTGCCTCTTGCTAAGAAGATACGGATTATCACATTATGGGGGAGTAATATGTTTGTGCATATTACAAGACTAAAGAATGTGAACATTTAAGGTTTTGCCACATAGAATTGATATTGTTAATTATCTTATTCCTATGTGGCATGTGTGCTCAAACAAGTTCCAATTTTCTTAAATGATTTTATTTGCTCATCTTTTGGTATCTTATTTGTGAGAGAGTTTCTTGGTGCGGTTTTCCACAAATTAGCACAAGAATTTACCTTCTCGGGAACCGCTTGCTTCTTGATATATTAATCATTTCTTTGCATGATCATTCGACTATTGAAGCCACCAAGAATCTCTATTTAAGTATGGTGTTTTCATTCCTATCTTTTACCACATACTTATGTTTTGTGAATATGATTGTGAACAAATGTACCACCGAGAAATATCTCCATACATCTCTTCTCTTTGACAAGTTATAATAATTTGTGGTAAGTTTATTGATCATATTTACTTTGTCCATTGCTCTAAATTTGCCTTGTTTCTTGCCAAGGATTTGTTTGGTTCAAACTCCTTTGTGTCTTCCTTACTCTACTCAATATTTGTTTTATGCTTTATTGAGTTAGGAAAAGCAATGATCCCATTCGTGTGCACTCTTATTCAAAGTCATACTTCTTTGTGTTGCATTTCTTGGGGAAGCTATCCTACATTGAGTAGAACACAATTCTTTAATTGGTATTGCATCTTATTGCTTTTCTTGAGCTTGACTAGTGTTTGAACAATATATATGGAGAGTAATGATTCCATTGTGTGCATCTTGTATTCAAATGCAATATCATAATTAATGCACTATTATTGGAAGAACTATCCTATATGTGTTTGAACACTTGTTGTCTTGAAATTGGTATTTTATCCCAATGACTTGTCTCTTTGGAAGACGAACATTTTTCGTCTTGGTACTTTGTGTGCCATCATGAAAAGTGTAGAGGGTTTGTTTATTCGTTGATGTTGTTTTTGTTATCTTCTCTATTTGATTTCCTAAATCATGTGTTGATTTGGGGTTTTGATATAACTTTGACACTTTGTTTGATTTTATCTCTTGTGAGTGTCTTCTTTGTTTTAATTGGTATTTTGTCCAATTTGTATCTTGTTTGGTTCTTGAAAGTTTTGTGCATGTATATTTACTATGTATATTCTTTCACATGCTTACTTTCGTTGATCCAATATATAGGATAAACTCCATCAAATCCTAAATGGCTAAGATGCGCATAAAATTCAAATTCATATTAATATGCATATATTTATGTGGAGTTTGTCTTATGTATTGTAGTTGTTCTAACTACTTTGGACCCAATAAGTTTGGGAACCATTTTGTACTTGATTTTTGTTTTTAGGTACAATGGAGATACATTGGTTGCTTGCTCCATTCATAAGGAAGGAGTTCTCACCATCATATCATAGGAGTCAAGCTACGATGATTATCAAACTCGCATCCTCTTCATCACCAATGCCGTCTCGGTAACAAGTATCTATTCTATGCATACATTTTTAGCTTTCAATCTTGTGTAGGTTGCATCTTGACATGAATTCCATTTGTTGCATTTCATTTGGCTCTTGCAAATGTCTTATCAAAAACATATTTATTGCAACTATGAGTAAGCCGGGATGATTTCATACTAAGGGGATATTTATAATCAATTTCATGATTCACCAATCCCAAGTATATTAATCTAGTAACTTCTACTTTAAGTCTCTCATATGCAATATTTATGAATTCTCAAAAACCATTTGAATCTTTTGTGATATGCGTTACCTTTCTCGAAGCATTCCAACTATCACTTTTCCCTTGTGATATTTGTGATGCTTTGATGAGTTTATTGTTTGTCCATCTATATCCCCTTAAGATTAAACTAATCCTAGTGCTTTGCTTTCAAACAAAAATCTTATTGATATATTTATGAACCTATCTTGGATATCATGTTCTTTACCCTTATACCTATTTTTGTGTGTGCATATTTCTTTGTGGATATATATCTTTGTGATTGGTGTCCACTTAGAAACTTATACACACGAGAATAGTTACATCTTTAATTGATATTCTATTTCTTTAGTGACCATGTTTTATTGCTTTATATTACTTGGTGGTTCCTAAAAGGCACAAGATTTTCTTTTTCTTTTGGTATTCCTTTGGAATCTTATAAAGCTTGTGGACATATGTGTTTTATCATTTGTTGGTTTGTGTGTATGGGAAAGACATGATATGCACTATGTGACTCATATATTTAAAGACTATGATGAAGCATTGCTCATCCTATTAGTCTCCTACAAATGTCCTTCCTTGTCACACTCATCTCTTTCGGTTGAGTAAATCTTTACTTGTCGCTTCTTGATCTTAATTGCTCAACTCTTGTTTGTTTGCAAGTTGGTTTGCTACATTTCCTATCTATTCTCTTGCTCTTGTTTGTGTTCAAAATTATCTAGAAGGGAGTGATGATTCCATGTTGTGCACATTATATAGTAATTCAAATCTAACATTGTGCATGTACCGTGGGGAGTTCCCTCTTGATTTTCTAGAACACTTGGTTGATCTTATCATAATATTGATTTTGGTCAATCGTTTTTTTCGGATCCTTTGGTTGGTTGCTTCTTTATGAAAGTATCCTTCAATTTGACTTTACTTGTAAATCTTTGGATCCTCAATATAGTTTGATCTCCCTCCATATATTCCTAGTTGGATACATGCTATTGATTTCACTCATATCATGAGGAATGCATACACTATGTGGGAGCTCTTATTATATTTGCCTTCTAATCTTTTTTCCCATCTTGGCAATGGATCCCAATAGGGGAGAAGTTTAGAGGGTTTAAGGGAATTTGGTTCTATGCTTTAGTTTCGTTCTTAAGCATTTGCCTTCCATGCTATTGCATCCTTGCTCTTTGTTTTGCATGGTTGCTTAATTCATCATATAAACCCTCGTAAAAAGGGATTGTCATCAATTACCAAAACGGGGGAGATTGAAAGTGCATGGTGCCCCATATGTGGTTTTGGTAATTACTGACAATCCCTATGGACTAATGTTTGCATTGAGTTATCCTTGTAGTTCTTGTTCATAGGAAATAATGGAGTTCATGTGTTGAACTCTATTAGCTTCCTTGATGGCCATTGTTATATTCAAGGATTTATATGAAGAATGGTCATGGTTTGAGTTGAGGTTATTTCTAGTGTGTCTTGAAGAAAAGTATTATGTTATCCTTCATGGTTATCTTCAAGACATCATCATTTGAAGTGAGAAGAAAAGATACAAGGTTGATCAAGCTAGTGATCAACACACAAAGCTACACGATGTACCAAGTGGGATTGTGTATCTCATGGTATGGTAAGCAATTGCCAATATAGCTTTGTGATCTAACCCATATATGTGTGTGTGGCATCTCTATGTGTGGTTAGGTATCTTTCCATGGGAATGAACAAAAAGGAAGATTTCATATTGCCCATGGTCTATGTCATCGTCAAGCGGTGTTCATCACCTAGCTTGACGTGGAAACTCAAGTGAAGCATCTAGAAGAAATCCTATGCTTGAATCTTGCCACCCATATGGAGATTATGGTAAAGTGAAGATGGTCATGTGAGAAGCTCTCTAATATTAGCTTATGGGGGAGCAACTCACAATCTTCACGAAGCGAAGCGCAATCAAGAAAGGTGGTCCAACTTGAGGTGATTAAGATCGTCATCATCTAGCTCAATTGGATTGCGCAAGGCAAAGGTATGACTTAGATAGGGTTTCTATTTTACCGGTCTCATTATGCTAGTTGGGAGACCGGATTATAGGATAGATAACCGTACTATCAAGAGGGGCTCTTGAATGCATATCTTGATCGTATCTATCGTAGAGAGCTCAAACCTTTGCATAATTGGCATCATCCTTCTTGGTTATTATTTGGGTTTTCTCCATGTAAGGTTTTAGAGCTTTTCATGTTCTTCATGTCAAGCTCAAGTTCATCGAAAATGGATTTCGTATGAAAAACTTATCGCATTTTTGTTGTTGGAGGTTTCTACCGGTTGTCCTTTATTGACAGGCCAAACCTTTCATCATTTGGTTTTATATTCCCATTTGGACTATGATGTTTCTCTGCATATTCTTTTAGTGCTCGTCGTTGCGATTTCAACGAGCCCAAGAACATCAAAAACGGAGTCCGGATGCAAAAGTTACGACCGTTTTCGTATAGGGTGTTCTGCAGTTTTTTCCACCAGCGGAGGCTCCGGTGGTAGCTCCGCCGGAAACCCTTCGGGTTGATGTTGGCGGAACCTCCGGTGAAACCACCGGAGGCTCCGGTGGTTGGGGCATTTTTTCAGCCATTTTGATGTCCTAACTCATCCGGGGGGCGGAGGTTCCGGTGGTTTCACCGGAGGTTCCGCCCTTGCGCGAATTTTCCTCCAACGGTTGGATATTTGGGTGACCTATTTAAGGGGCCTTCTTCCCCAATGGTTCCCCAACCTTTTGGGCAAGTTTGACCTCCATTGTTGACCTCCAAAAGCTTGCTCTCTCTCAATCCCTCCAATGATTCTTGCTTCCACTTGAGGGAAAAGAGAGAGGAGATCTAGATCTACCACTTCACCAATCAATCCCTCCTCTTTGTGAGGGGAATCTATTGGATCTAGATCTAGGGATTCATTTGTTGTTTTCCTTGTTCTTCCTCCTTCCTCCCTCCATAGCATTAGTTGCTTTGGTGGGATTTGGGAGAGAAGTTCTTGACCACTTTGTGTGTTCTTGCCATTGCATTAGGTGCATCGGTTTGAGTTCCCCACGAGATTCGTGAAAGAGAAGTTCGTGAGCTTGTTACTCTTGGGTGCTTGGTCACCGGAGAGATTGTTCCTCTTG
The DNA here is from genome assembly GCA_028641055.1 of Alopecurus myosuroides. Classification (NCBI taxonomy): domain Eukaryota; kingdom Viridiplantae; phylum Streptophyta; class Magnoliopsida; order Poales; family Poaceae; genus Alopecurus; species Alopecurus myosuroides. The sequence goes on from CM054059.1 coordinate 504,107,937, forward strand.
GGTGTATTGAGCACCCTAGACGGTTAGTGCTTGGGGCTTCCACCTTGTTGCAAGAAGCTTCGTTGAGAGCCTCCAATTGAGTTGTGGAGATAGCCTCAACCTCGTGTAAGGTTTGGTCAACGCCTTCAAGTCGACCTCATAGTGGAAACGAGCATCTCCCTCACCGGAGAAGCTCAAGGAGAATAAGGTGTGCACATCCGTGCTATTGAGGAGCGCCTAGGTGGCTCCCCACCTCTCCAACAAAGACGTACTTCCCTTGGGAAGGAACTTCGGTAATCACACCGGTGTCTCCTTGTGCTTCGGTTATTTCTATACTCTAGCTCGTTACTTATGCATTTACCTTTGTGATAGCCATCGTGCTTGAAGTCATCTATCTTGCTATCTCATAGTTGTATATCATGCCTAGCATAAGTTGTTGGTGCACATAGGTAAACCTAGCTTGCATAGGTTTTGTGCTTGATAAATTAAACGCTAGTTTTATTCCGCATTTACTCAAGCCTAAACCGTAATTATTTTAAAGCGCCTATTCACCCCCCCTCTATGCGGCATCCTTCTACTTTCAACAACCCACGTCACTAGTTTCTGCATGGATCCGTCCTGTCAGTCCAACATGGCCGACGCGTTCCGGCGGCGCCAAATCCGGTCGACATATGGGCTGGATTTGAGGCTTGTGGGACAGCGCAGACATTTGGTTTAGGTAAGGAGGGTCTGGTAGGATGGTCATTCTTTCCCCTGACTGTTCAGATTGTCCGCCCGATCGTATGGGGTGGAAATGGGGCGGTCCGGTTGCAAATGCTCTAACTAGCATAATGCTTTGGGTCGCGACTCCTTAGGGCATCTCCAGTCGTTGCGCCCCCCCAGGGCCCAAAACGCCGCCGTTTTGGGGGCGCCGCGGCGCTAAGCGGCGCTATTCTGGAACCTGGGGGGCAGGCTTCCCAGTCGCTCCCCGAGCCCATGATTCGGCCCAAACAGAACGCAATTTGAAAGTAGACGATTTTTATTGAATTTGGCGAAGTGCGTACATATTCGGCGCGAATTTAAAAACTAGTACTGAAATTTAAACTAAACTAGCCTAGAAAATCTAAAGAAGGCCGAGGCTGGCGGCGATGGCCTGGCTGTAGTCGCCGCCGCCGTCGTCGTCGTCGTCCTTGGGGCCGTCGGGGCGCTTGCTGGTCCCATGACCGGCGCCGGCGCAGCCGCCCCACCTGCTCGCCGCGAGGGCTTGCTGGATCTCGTCGTCCTCGTCGGTGTCGGGGTCGAGGACGATGTAGACGTTCTCCTTCTGTGGCGGCGGGGGCGGGACGCGGTGGCGGGCCGCGTTGGCGGCGGCCTCTCTGTCACGCGCCTCCTTGCGCTTCTCGGCCTCCGCTAGGAGGCGGCGCTGGAGCTCCAGCTCGGCCGCGGTGCTCTCCTGGAGGCTCCACGTCGCCGCGGCGTCGGCGTCGAGCGGCTGGAGCGTGTCCAGGGACAGCTGCTCCGCGACCTTCTGGTCGGGCCACTCGTCCTCGTCGTCGCCGGCGTCCTCGGTCCTCGGGCGAACCACGCGTTCGAAGCGTGGTTCGCCGATGCGGAGTGCGCCGCCGCTACGCCTGCGGGCAGGCGCCCCGGTGTTCAGAAAGGGGGGAGGTAGAGAGGGATTGGGCGCCGGAGGAGCTCGACGTCGCCGACGACGAGGAGGCTCCCGTCCGGCGCGCTGCCCACGGCTGGGCCTGCCGGGGCGGCATCTCCAGGCGCGGCTGGTCGCCGGCGTCGATGTGGTCGAGGACGGCCTCGATGGTCCTGTTGGGGACGCTCCACCAACGGCGGCGCCCGTTGGCGTTGAAGCGGCCGTCGACCGGCCCGTTGTCGTTGAGGGAGGCGAGCTCCCTCTCGCGGCCAGAACTCGTCCACGCCCGCCTCCGGGAAGCGGGCGGGCTCCGCCATGGCGTCGCGCGCCTCGCGGATGGCGCGCCGGAACTCGTCGTCGGTGTTGGGGGAGGGGAGGAACAGGCACCCCTCCCCTGCTGAGCGCCCAACGGCGGAGCTCGGGAGGCGCACGTCCGGCGGGCACGGGTAGCCCGCGCGGTACAGCGCCACCGCCTCGCCCCGGCGAAGGTTGCGGCGGGGGAACCCGTTGGCCGCTGCGCCGTCCTTGTGGCTGGCCATTTGCGTGGGAGAACGGGGGGAGGAGAGCGCCGAGAGGAAGAAGAGAAGAGGGAGTCGTCGGTGGAAGAATGGCGAGCGCGGCGAGCGGCGGGGGGATTTTATAGGCGGCCGGGCATTTACTGCGGCGCGTCCTCTCGCTGTCGCCCGCCACGCCATTACGCCGGCAGCCTTTGAACGGGCGCATGCACTGGGCGCCCGCCACGCCATAAACGCCGGCAGCCTTTGACCGACGCGCGAGCCGAGAAGATAATCACGGGGCGGTTATGTTCCCGCGCTTTTCTCGCCGCGTCGCTGACAGAGCTGGCCCACGCGCGCGGCCGCGCAGTTTCGCCCCCCAGGCCGAACCCAGCGGGCTGGGTTTGGCCTGGGTGCCGCGGCGCGAAATAGCGCCGAAACGGCGTTATTTGGGCCTCTGGGGGGGCGAGTGGTGAAGAAACGACGCTATTCGCCGCTTTCGCCGCGAAAAGGCCCCCTTGGGGGGGCTCTGGGGGGACGGCTAGAGATGGAATTAACTACAGCACAAGACTTAAACTTCATAATACTTCGTGACGACGATATACGAGAGGAATAAAAAAAAACTCGCCCTTATCTCCCACTTAAGGCCTTGTTTGGCAGCTATGGTTTATAGTGTATTTCGGAGTATTATACGGAGTGTTTTGGGTGAAAACACTTCCATCACCCAATCCCCTAAAATTCCCTTCTAGCCTAATCCTCTGTAACCTCTTTTCAGAAAATGCCGTTCGGTAAGAAACAATGCGAGCTGTCTGCACTCTTTAGCCGCGTCCAGCGATCAAAAACGCGAGGAGTGCGAAGTGTTTCTGATCCACCTGTACCCGACGAGTTTTCAGCGGATCGACGTGGCTCGGCCCGTCCAAAACCAGCGAACCAAATAGCTACGGAGTGTTTGAGCGTGTATTAAATTGGGCCGGAAAACTACACCAGAAAACCTGTCAACACCGGCCTGCCAAACGAGGCCTAAGGGGAGAACTAGGAAATACGGCATACATTTTCCTTCGGTCACAATGTAGATTTTCCTTTGTGTGACATTAAGACACGAGGCACTTTGACCCTGTTCAACTGAAAGCAAACGAACAGGCAACGAGGCAGCATCCGGACCAGTTTTCACGGCTGGCAGCTTACTCACAAGGCAGCACAATTGCACAAACCAAAGCTATGAAAGAAGAGACCAATGCAAGTAAGCTAAACATGCTCAAGATAACAAAATTTCCATACATCAGACCTTTAAGATGAGTGTTGCAGGCCTTTCACATAACACAATTCCCCAAACATCTTTGCGTCAACCGATAACCACAACTAGAACATGATTGGCAAATAACATAACTAGCAGCAGTAGAACTTATAGACACATACACTTGGAAGCAAATAACATAACTAGCAGGCAACTTCAGTACCCACTTGCCAGGAAAAGAAATGCAGCTTGGCTCACTCTTCTCCGATCCAAGCCCTGTGTGGCGTCTCTGTTCCAAACAGATCAGATCAAGAATAAGGATGAGACGATTATAATAACCATGAGAAGATCAAAACAATTGAAACAATGTTATATACAAAGTCTCTTTTTAAATGGTACAGTACATGTTTACGTAGACAGCGGTAGTTCAACAACATTAACAAGAGCCTGATCCAAATTCGGCTAGGACATCAACTGCGGAAATCCAAAGCTAAAATGTGCAAACGATATCGAAAATATGCACAGTATTAAACATCACTTGCTAACAAGCGGATTAAGTATTATCAGAGAAATCTGCATGATTGCAACAATAAACATCAACTCGTTTTTCTGGAGATCATACGATCCAAAGACGAATCATCTCAGCATTATTAGACAAACTTAACATCAACCCGTCAGTAAGAGAACAGTTGGTATACAGTTTGTACTACACATCTTCAACCTTCATTGTTCACATCTTCTCAAGTCTTTTGCCAGGCAACTACACATCATCGCTTTACAAACTACATGATCAGCGACCACATGCCTCGATCAGAGGCAGACACTGAACTTCCTAGATTATCAAGTCGTTCAATATTTATATTGCATATCATGTGCACATGAGAGGTGCACAGAATGCAAAGCAATACCGTCCAGTATATACTCAAAGGCATGTTCAAGAAAATAAAATGCTTGCCTTTTATAACTGTAATAACTAAACAATTTAGGAACTTACTAGATTCATAGACGAGGAATCAAAATAAAATAAAATATGCATCATCTTATAAATTGAGTAACCAAGATAAAAAGATAAACGCATCATGAAAAAAAATACTGCTCACTTATTCAACCAAGATAGCACATCGGCAGATCTCATGTGTTCACAGTTCCAGATCCAACCTTTTCCATCCAACCCCCCTTCCTGCAAGCAACAGAAGTTCAATAAACAATGAAAATTCAAAGAAGTTGAATAAATGAGAAGGCAGGTAAGCTTTTGTGGCAAGTACAGCAACTGAAACCATATCCATTGACAGGTGCAAAAGAGAATGATAATAATCATTTACCAAGACTTGTTAAGATTGCTTAGATGTTCAGAGAAAATGCATTCATTCAGAATTATTCAGAAGATAATGTGTACGTATGTCCAATGGGCCCATACAACATATGCACAGATCAAGAAACCTTAGTGAAAAAATGAGCATGGCGTAGTATAGTTCCAAATTTAAAGAACTAGAAAAATAAGATACACGATACTATGAATAGATAGCTAGTATCAAGGTCAACCAAGATAAAAAAAATTATCTTGCAAGGATATGCACTGAATGGAAAAACACAACAAGATTTAATCTTTGAAATGTTCCAAGAAAAAATAATATACTGAATTACATTGCCAATTTTCTATAAGATAACCAGACTGATAAAATATGAACTACTGAAGCTATTCTTTTATATCTACTCGATCCTTAATCACAAGAATAATAATACTCCCTCCGCCTCATATTAATTGTCTCAAAGTTAGACAAAAGTGGATGTATCTAGACATATTTTAGTGTTAGATACATCCACTTTTGACTAAGTTTGAGACAATTAATTTGAGACGGAGGGAGTACAACAAGCATATACCAATAGTAATGTGAATGAATCTTGTTACACAAGGTGCAAAGGTATTACCTGCAGTATAGAAATTTCTATATGGATAATGGATCTTTATATTCTTGCAATTTCTTCTTTTAGAAATAATTTCAAACTGCGTCAAGTTAAGTTGGAGCATGAAGTCGCCAATGTATGTAGCTAGAACAATCACATTCGAGTCCTCGTCATACCCCACTATTGTTGCCACGTTAAAGTCATTATGCGGTTCCCGTGGAAAGAGCCCCTCAAGTTGAATGGTTTTCTGCAGCAGCACCCATTCGACAACACCATCAAAGTTTGATTTCCTCGTCCACAATTGGATGCTCAGTTTCAACATAACTGCAAGGCCAAGGCCAAGGCCACTACCACCATCTATCCGTAAGAGCTGAAAGGACCATAAGGTCTCACGATGCGCATCTGCTGGCTTCTCGATCACACTAAGAGTCTGTCTTTCAATATCAAACGCAAGGATGTCACCTCCAAAAAGCAACCAGTAAACTACATTCCCAATTAGGACGCTTGGTCTCAGCGAAAGAACCATACTATCAGTCAACGTTGAGACAATATTTCCCCAGACGCCAGATGCTGAGTTGTAGAGACAAGCGAATGCTTGTGTGTCTCTGCCACACGTCAAAGCTAACTCAAAAGGGCTCGAAAAGCAATCGCCGTGTACATGTCCATCTTCAGGGTCAGCGCACAACACGCCGGCATGCCAAGCCCAGAAAGTGTCGCCCTCTGCATTGAGGAGCCCTGGTGGAAAAGGCACGCGGTGCTGTTGGCCAGTGAGGGGATCCCAAACGACGCCTCGTGCCTACACTCGCAGATCAGGACAGCAAGGCCGTGGCGGCAGCCAAGGAAGTCCCAATAGTCGCAGGAGTCGCTGCGCTTGGGGACGGCGAAACGCTCGGCGGGGATGCGGTCGGGTTTCGTGTCCAGAACTGGAACAAAGTTGTGTTTCATGCCAGGAGTCATGCATGAAGCCCCTGCGAAGAAGCCCAACAGAGGAGGCATCCGGTTGTGTTTGCGGAAACGTTTGAGGAACTCTGGGTCGGAGAGGATGCTGCGCCAACGCATGCACACGAGGGAGGCACGTGGGAGGGAGGATGGCTTCGAAGGGAGGCGGAGGAGGATCTCCTGGAGGAGATTCTCGTCATCCAGCGGGGGCACCGGGGCTGGCCAGGAGGTAGTATTGTCGTCATCGAGGACCTTGGATACTGGGTCAGCTGCCATTGTGGGACTCAGCACCCTCTTGGCATCCACATACGCCCTGAAACAGCAGTAGCAGCAGCGACAAGCAAATGCAATAATCAATGGAAATATTTCTTCAATCGATGTGGTTGCAAACACTCCAAATGTTATCTACTGACTGGTTTTTTTAGTCAACTTGTGTTGGAAAACATATAACAAACATATATCCATCCATCCATCTGAACTATGTGCTGCTTCAAACAGACAGAAACTGGGTGGCCTTAAATGTATGTGGTTGCAAAACAGCTGGAGCGTCAGACAGATGCAATCAAAATGGACTGGTTTCTTTTAATCAATCTGTTGGCAAAACACATCGAATGTGATCAGATGGACAGTTTCTTTTAACAAAATCAATCTGGTGGGAGAATATTAACAATTTATGACATGATTTTCAAATGCAGCAATAGCACTAGAAATAAGATTCATAGATATAGCAATGTGACCAAATGCAACACTTTTTCTTTGAGTATCTGCGGATATGCAATCTTCTGCAGAAAGATTTACAAATATGATTTCTCATGAGGTAAGCATACTCCCTCCGTCTCAAATTAATTGTCGCAAAGTTTAACAAAAGTGGATGTATCTAGACATCATTTAGTGTTAGATACATCCATTTTTGTCAAAGTTTACGACAGTTAATTTGAGACGGAGTAGATAGATTTAACCAGAAAATAGGCAACTTAAAAAGATATCTGAGCAATAAAGATAAGGCAAACAGTTGAGCTTCAGGCACTTAACAAGGTGAGGATGTACACGGAGGAGGAAAATTAAAGTCAGCTACAACTTGCAAGAAAAAAAAGTTGCCATACTTTTTTGATCAATCATGTAGCTTGGCATGTGCTAGCTACTTCTGTGTTAATTCAGTAAGAAAATAAAAGCAAAAAAGCAACTAAATGGCACCATGCTACCCAGAAGCAATCAATCTGTTCATTGTCAATTCTACCGATTGGTCCGTACTCAATTTTCTTTTTTGCTTGATCGATCGATTGATTTTCAGTGCAATGCAACCGCACCTGCGTCTGAATTCATTTATGTAAGTTAGCCTGAGCTACTAAAAGTCAATAGTAGGACTCTCCCTGAGTCTAGTGACAACTGAACTGGCTAAAGGGAAAAAGGGCAATATTTGGAAGGTTTTATTTATAGCTCAAGAGAAACAAAATACAATTAGGATGCATTAATTGAACCGTTTTCACTTATCCTATATTTTCTTCAGTCAATATCCAACGCACAACAAGACACAATCTATGCTGCCTAAAATGAAAGGAAACTGGATCTTACCGTTGGGTAATCGGATCAGGATCCATCATCTACCTCAAAACTGGTACCTTCTCTCCACTGTCTCAGCAAGTAAATCGAGCTAGGGTTCAGCTATGAAGACAAATCAATCCAGGTTTTTCTGCACGAGAACAGAAGAATTAAAGAAAAGGAAAAAAACTAGGGGAACGGGAAGGAGAAGAGGTCACCTGACCTCGAATCTTCGGTTGTTTCCGGTGGGCTGAGGTCGCCGGCGACGCCGCTCCCTTTTCTCGCTCGTCTCCGGCCGCAGTTGTGCTGGGGGAGTGGACACTGGAGGGGACAGCTCAGCTGAGGTGCAGCTGAACCCTGAATCGTCCGGCCGAGGCCGCCGGTGGGCGGAGGTCGCCGGTGGCGCCCCTCCTTTCTCTGGCCCGGCCGCCGTTCTGCTGGTAAACTGGACTCCGGGAGCTTTTCTTTGGGGACGCGAATGGAGTGCAGTGCAGAGCAGAGCTGAGCTGAGATTTTCTCTAGTGCAGTTTATCAGTAAAAGTAATAGGCCAGCCCAGCCCAGCCCAGCCCGATAAAGTCCAGCCAAATCTGAGAACTAAAGCCCAGTAGGGTTCCAATCTCAGAACGACCCCTCCAAGTCCCCTTTCTTGCGCAATGCGGGACACTTTGAGCCCAGTTTTCCTTTCCAACTGACTCATGGGCTCAAAGTGTCGGGCTTAGTTATCTATCTTATCCAGTTATTCTAGCCATATGTTATCTATCTTTTTCATGGATTAAATCATTTAGAAAATTGCTCATATTAAACACTGTGTGCGTGCTGCACCTTCAGGAGCAGCTCAATGGAGGAAGGCCATGGAGACAGAATCAGAATTGATGCTCGTGACGTTCATAGCAACGATAGAAATAGGGAAGTGGCGGGAATCAGACCGGAGTCTCGCCGAGGTTGTGCCGGAGTAGTCGCACGGATCGGAGGAGGAGCAGGTCGCCGGAATTCGCCGGAGAAACTCGCCGACCGAAATGGAAGGAGAGGATGTCGCCGTTGTTGTAGTCATTCTCCTGCCAATTCCTGGCATGAAGAGGACATAGACGAGGATGCGGAGTGGTTGCAATGTATACTATGGCGGCGGGGTGACGACGAGGTCCCTCAGTGCTCTCACGGTGCACCAATTTGGGTGGAAGAACACAGAGGGAGGGAGGTAAAGAAAGTGGCGGCGGAGAGGGAAAAGGGAAGAGGAGAGGAGGCCTAGGGTTTGGCGATCCTCTACCGGGTAGATAAGGAGGGGAAAAGGACCTCGTGGTGGTGGTTTTGGTGTGGAGGAGAAATGGACAAAGAAGGAATGATCTCCTTTTTTTGAGGGAAAGAAGGCCTGATCTCCTACTACTATGTATGGAGGAGCAAGGTAACGGGCTAGCTTGGTGGGCTGCTCGGCTTGGGTCTGGCCGGTTGGCCTTCTATCTCTCCCTCTTAAAATGTTTATTTTTGTGACTTGTTTTATTATTTTCCAGAAATTGTTACACTATTGAAAATAATAGTTTTATGCACTAAACGAATTCCAAAGAGTTTTAGAAACTAGGATTTGATGAATTTAAAATAGTTTGCAAGTTTTATATGCACGAAGATGCATTATGCCATGCAATGCAAAAGAAAAACAAGGAACAAAATTTATTAGGGAAGAATCCCCGGCCGTTACAGGTATGTACCAGTTGAGTCGGCTTAATCGTTGTTACATGATAGAAATGATGTGTCAGTCAAAGAGTAGAGCACACAGACCAAAGATCCTTGGATAGTAGAAAAAAGAAAAAATATATCAAATAGTGCAACCTATGTTTCATAACAAACAACATTCTTGATTGTGTGACATGGTATTATTTTTAAGTGTCATAATAGCTCTTTCCCTTGAGTCAAAATAATTCAAAAGGGAAAATCACTAACATGTGATGTTTTACCTAACATAATATTTGTATAGCCACAGAGTCCTATGATTTCTAGTTATCATTTCAATTTCATATTTGCAATATCTATCGTTCTATAGATTTATTTTATAAGAATATACTATACACTGAAGACCATGCCCTCGTATTTGCGATAGCTACCTTGCTAGTTAATAACAAATAAATATCCCCTAATTTTACTTTTATATTTGTGTATGTAAGACATGATATCACTTTTAGAAAGGAAAATCTACAAAGAAAAATTGGCATGGTAGTAAGTAGAGTGTATTTTTACATGATGAGATAATTACACACTTTTTTGTGCAAATCTGATGATCCATCTTGGTCTAGTATTAAGGTTTCATCCAATTTGTACCAATCATTTATATTGTGACTAGGTTTTGGAATTGGCTATGGGAATTCTATCAAAATTTTGAGAAGATATCCTTACGGAGAATGGAAGCCTTGTGTTGGGAATTTTGAATTTGCACTAGCGATATTGTGTTATTTGATATGTCCTGCTTTGCTTCTCATGCACGCATTTTCTATGCAATTGGTACCATTTACAGAAACCAGATCATAAGGATCTGCTCATGACAACATGCATGAAGTACTGGAGTTAGCAGCCAAGGAGTTATTTACACACAACATAGATGTTGAACTTTCTATGCACCGGTACCCAACATAGATGATGGACAGGCATGTTTAAGAGCACATACATATCATACTTTTTGTTATGGTTTTTGTTGTATGCATCTAGTTATGCAAATGCAAGTATAATGTTCCTTGATGCGGTGTCGTAGAATTGTAAGTTACGGAAATATCCGTTTAAAAATGCATAGTGCCACCATCTATCACACGCAAGGGCCACAAAAGTTGTCATGGGCCTAAGAACAAAGCAAAGGTCAATGGCCTAAAATACAGGCATAGCACCGAGGTCATCAAGAGAACTCAAATCAATGCGAAAGGTCAAAACCTGTCAACCCGAGGCAACATTTACAGAAGTACCATTTTACAACAATTAGCCACATCTAAGGCACACTTCACTAATGTCTCTGGTCAAAGACGTATAACTTTGACCATAATTTATACATATAATACGTCGCTGGTCAAAGAGGTATAATGATTTACGAAATGAACGAATTTTGCAAGTTGAATTCTATAGTAATATTCATACATTCTCAATACCTATAATTTATTCATTATCTGCGGTAAAATTTGAGCATCAATGACCAACACAAAATTAGTCTGCCTTATATTTTGAGTCGGAGGGAGTAGTACTTAAATGATTAGGAATTTTCTGTCAATTAACACACAATTAGAATGTTCTGATCCACGCCACGCAACAACCACGAGATCTAATAATATGTGTTTGACAAATTGGGAATGAAATATTCAAATTATTAGAAAATCAATGGTTCTTTTTTTGTTTCTTTGTTTATTTAAGGTAGTTCATCACATATACCACACGATAGCAAATCAATGATTCCTTGTTGGTTGTTTGGACCACTTAGTTCTCTCCTATAAACTCTACCAGTTTATATATTCATGGTTTTATACCAGAGCACTGAGAAAACTATTAAAAATGTTTACCATGCATCCTCGCATGTTGACGGATCTCACAAGCATTGAGCGATCAAGCTTGTGAACATTACTCGATTTTGTAATAAGGGGCAGTGAAATTAGGTAGAGGTGGTTGGTGAATGTGTGTACGATTTTCCCTCTCAACAACATTGAGTAGATCAGACTCCTCGAAGTACCACATATGTGATCTCTATATATTGGAATTCCTAGGGGTACAAAGGTGAAACAAAAATAACGTATGCAGCGTAGTCATTGTCCATCACCTAAAGTCTAGATAAATCACGACCAACCAGTACAAGACAGGCGCAATGTTTACGATTGGTAGTCATTGGGAATTACCGTAGAACAAGAATAACACTTTATTTATCATGGCTCTGCGTAAAAGGGGCAGTTCTGTTGTATGTATCAGCTACTGGATCTCTCATCTAGTCGAGGAAAACAGGAGCCCTCCGTCCCTATGAGCAGTTTCGTAGACTAAGCCCGACACTTTGAGCCCAGTTTTGTAGACTAAGGTGACAATGCAGGTGTTGTGGATTTATTAGAAAGATAATATTCAAGTGATAGGTTATGGTGTCTATCAGTACTATCTTTGTATGCTTAAAGTGACAGGGTTGGGGTGTTCATTGACGGGAACATGAACTTTAAGGTGTGCTTGTGTATCCCTACACGATTCTCATCCTACTTGATTCATGAGGAACAGTTTCCGAGCTATGTCTTTCATGCAGGTTGTTAGAGGAAGTATAATGTGTTTAATTATGTTAATGTTGTTGAGAGTTGCCACTAGTGAAAGTATGATCCCTAGGCCTTGTTTCCAACCATTGAAACACCGTTTACTTTCAGTTTTACCACTTGTTTGCTTGCAGCCATTTTTATTACAGATTTACAATACCTTGCTTTACCATCCATATCACATGTATTTCACTATCTTTTCGCCGAACTAGTGCACCTATACAACTGAAAATTGTATTGGTTATGTTGGGGACACAAGAGACTTCTTGTATCTGAAGGGTACGTTGCATAGAAAACAAAAAAAATTCCTACGCGCGATAAACCCAAATGGCCAAGATCTAATCTAGGAGATGAAAGGAAACCGGGAGAAAGAGAGTCTTGAGATAACATACCCTCGAAGACTCAAAGTGGTACGAGATAAAATCTCGTTGTTGGCGTAGTCATACTCACGCCGATCCCGAGCGATAAGAAGTGCACCGCAATCCGGCGGTGCCTCCATAATCGGTCACACGTTCAGCTCAATGAAGACTTCCGTTCCCTTGATCCATCGGGTAGCGGAAGTAGAGGATCCTCGCGGAACTCCAACAGCATGTTGGCATGGTGGTGGTGAAGAATCCCACAGCCAGGGCTTCGCCAAGCCATAGACCATGGAATGGAGCAGCGAGTGGAGGGAAAAGGGAGTGGGCAAGTGTGTGGAGAAGAGGGAGCTCTCACCCTACTTTTATAGGGGAGTGGAGGCAGCCCAAGGGGGGTGCGGCCAGCCATGGGTGCCCCCACCCCTTCCTCTCTTCATGTGAGTGGAAGCCCCACTCACACCCACTCATACTCCCTTAATTTTCCACTTAGAAAATTCAAAGGTTTTTTCTTTAATAAATAAATAAAATATTTTTGTTTCTTTATTTATATTTTTAATTCCATTAACAAACAAATTCATGCAGCACCTCGAATCATTTGTTAATTATATTAACAACCATTCGATGGAAAACCCCTTGAACTATTTCAATTTTCTCCCGAAACAATTTTTCGGAGCTGCCCAAAGTATTCTTCGGTATTCTGTATCCTCTCTAACGCTTCATCGAACCTTAAGTGTGCCACCCTACGATTCCCTAATAATATAGACATGATCGAGACTCCCCTCCGATCAATAATCAACAGCAAGATCTCGAGATCCGTGATGGCTCCTATATATTCAACGATGACTCTCGTGATCGTGTGAACCTTTCAACGTCGTAACGATTTCCCTTTGTCTCGCGATATTTTACTTGCCCGAGATCCGATCATCGGTATCCACCATACCTTGTTTGATCTCGTTATCCGACAAGTACTCTCTTCTCGTTCCCGTGATATAACATCCTTGTGATCATATCACGTGCTTGCAAGCGGTGTCGATGTGATATCACCGAGAGGGCCCTGAGTATATCTCTCCGTCATATTGGATGGACAAATCCCATTCTTGATCCATGAGATTCAACTAACACTTTCCGAATACCTAATGCCACCTTTATAGTCACCCTGTTACGGTGTGACGTTTGATGTTATCAAAGTATTCTTTCGGTATTAGTGATTAACATGATCTCATGGTCTAAGGAACAATGTTACCCCGAATGTAAGACATAACAACAAAACTAAATGACTTGATCATATTGTTATACTTAGTTAGGGTCTAAGTTCATCATGTCATTCTCCTAATGACATGATCCCGTTCTTAACAACATCCAATGTCTATGATCAGGAAACCTTGATCATCTGTTAATCAATGAGCTAGTTAAAAGAGAGGCTTCACTAAGAATTTTGGGTTGTTTATTAATCACACATGTATCAACGTTTCCGGTTAATACAATTCTAGCATGAGAAATAAACATCTATCACCTCCACGATCAGATCGTAGAAATTTAATCTTTCTGTTACGATGATTTTCAACTTCACACTGAAATTCTTTGAACTTTTTAAATGTCTCAGATTTGTGTTTCATTAAGTAAATATACCCATATCTACTCAAATCATCTGTGAAAGTGACAAAATAACGATATCCACCACGCGCTGATACACTCATTGGTCCACACACATCAGTATGTATGATTTCCAGTAAGTCTGTCGCCCGTTCCATGGTTCCAGAAAACGGGGTTCTAGTCATCTTGCCCATAAGGCATGGTTCACATGTTTCAAATGATTCATAATCAAGTGATTCTAAGAGTCCATCAGAATGGACCTTCTTCATGCGTTTAACACCAATATGACCTAAGCGGCAATGCCACATGTAAGTAGCAGTATCATCATTTAATTTAATTCTTTTAGCATTCACATTATGAATATGTGTATCAATACTATCAAGATTCAAAAGAAATAAACCATTCTTCTCAGGTGCATGACCATAAAAGATATTATTCATATAAATCGAACAACCATTGTTCTCAGACTTAAAGGAATAACCATTCTGCATTAAGCAAGATCCAGAAACGATATTCATGCTTAATGCAGGCACCAAATAACAATTATTTAGGTTTATAACTAATCCCGATGGTAGACGTAGAGGCCGCGTCCCGACGGCGATCACATGAACTCTTGATCCATTGCCGACGCGCATCGTCACCTCATCCTTTACTAGTGGTCGCTTATTCTGCAGCTCATGTTTCGAGTTACATATGTGAGCAACTGAACCAGTATCAAATACCCAGGTGCTACTGCGAGTACTAGTAAGGTACACATCAATAACAAGTATAGCATATATACCTTTGTTCACTTTGCTGGCCTTCTTATCTGCCAGATATTTGGGGCAATTGCGCTTCCAGTGGCCAGTACCCTTGCAATAATAGCACTCAGTCTCAGGCTTAGGGCCATACTTGGTTTTCTTCTCAGGAGTAGCAACAGATTTGCCATCCTTCTTGAAGTTAACCCTTGTCTTGCCTTTCTTGCTTTTCTTGAAACTAGTGGTCTTATTGATCATCAACACTTGATGTTCTTTCTTGATCTCCACTTCAGCAGTTTTAAGCATCGAGAGAAGCTCGGGAAGAGACTTCTTCATGCCTTGCATATTATAGTTCATCACGAAGTTCTTGTAACTAGGTGGCAGATATTGCAGAACACAATGTATCCCTATCTCATTGGGAAACGTTATTCCCAAGGCTATGAGCTTATCAGCGTACACAGACATCTTGAGTACGTGCTCACTAACGGAGTTGTTCTCTTCCATCATGCAGCTAAAGAACTTTTCTAAAGCGTCGTAACTCTCAATTGCGGCATGGATATCGAAAATCATTTTCAATTCTCCCATTGTAGCAAAAGCAGTGTTGTTCTCGAAACATTTTCGCAGCTCTGGCTCTAATCCATAGAGGATGCCGCAATGAACTATACTGTGGTCTTCTTGTTGAGTCAGATAAACATTTTTTTATCTTCATCAGAAGCATCATCAGCGGGCTGGTCACCTAGCGGTGCGTCAAGCACATAGAGTTTCTTGCAAGCGGTGAGGAGAATCCTCAGGTTAAGTGCCCAGTTGGTAAAGTTTCTCCCATTGTTCGCTAATTTCTCTCTCTCCATGAACATATTGAAATTGAAGGTAGGTGGTGCCATGATCTACAACATATTTGCAAAGACTATTTAGACTATGTTTATGATAAATTAAGTTCAAGTTAATTCTAAAATTATCCCATGAACTTCCAATAAAAAACAACATCCCTCTTAGTCGTCTTTAGTGATTACACGAACCAAATTCACTACACCGAAACCGATCATCACGTGAGACGGTGTAGTTGCAAAGGCGAACATCAACATGTTCATCATATCAACCATATGACTCATGCTTTACCTTTCCGTTACGTGTTCCGAGGCCATGTCTGTACATGCTAGGCTAGCCAAGTAGAACCGTAGTATTGCGTGTGTTTCAAGGCCATGTATGTACATGCTAGGCTTGAAAACACCCGTTGTATGCGAACGTTGAGTCTATCACACCCGATCATCACGTGGTGTCTCGAAACGAGGAACTTTCTTAACGGTTCATACTTAAGGAAGAACACATTATTATCTTGATATTAAGTGAGAGGGATCATCTTATAATGCTACCATTGCGATCTAAGCAAAAAACATGCATAAAAGGATAAACATCGCATGCATGGATAATGTAATATGATACGGTCCTTCTTGCACTTGATCTCCATCTTGTGCATCATGGTATGATCTCCATATCATTCCACCGGCGTGGCACCAAGGTCCGTGGCACCTCCATCTTGATTGTCCATTACAACATATCACATGGATATGATATACAGCACGCAGGGCATAAAATAACCATATGGCTCCAGCCGGTATGTCAATAATTTACAAAAGATATCATCTCATACATAAAGTTTGTAACATTGACCATATCACATCACATGCCCTGCAAAAACAAGTTAGACGCCTCTAATTTATTTTTGCATATTTTACGTGGCTTTGGGCTTACGAGGATAGAACCGTTCATACCTACGTACAAGAACCACAATGTTGATAAAACATATTTTTAACAACCCTTTGTAGATTAGATCTTAACTATAGTAGGAGAAACGGACACCCCCTTAGTCATAAGTGAGACTATTCTCGCGTACATAGTACACGTAAACTTAGTCTAGGGCAGCTTCATCCTACTATGCCACTAAGATCATAAAATACTCAAAGAGGCAAAAACATGATCATCAACGCCCACATACTCATATGTGTTCTACCCTTACAATTCATCTACACATAGATCCGTCTCTGATACCACTGAAGGGTACGTTGCATAGAAAACAAAAAATTTCCTACGCGCGGTAAATCCGAATGGCCAAGATCTAATCTAGGAGATGAAAGGCAACATGGAGAAAGAGAGTCTTGAGATAACATGCCCTCGAAGACTCAAAGTGGTACGAGATAAAATCTTGTTGTTGGCGTAGTCGTAATCACGCCGATCCCGAGCAAAAAGAAGTGCACCGCAATCCGGCGGTGCCTCGATGAAGACTTCCGTTCCCTCGATCCAGCGGGTAGCAGAAGTAGAGGATCCCCGCGGAACTCCAACAGCACGACGACATGGTGGTGGTGAAGAATCCCACGGTCAGGGCTTTGCCAAGCCGGAGACCATGGAATGGAGCAGCGGGTGGAGGGAAAAGGGAGTGGGCAAGTGTGTGGAGAAGAGAGAGCTCTCACCCTCCTTTTATAGGGGAGCGGAGGCAGCCCAAGGGGGGTGCGGCCAGCCATGGGTGCCCCCACCCCTTCCTCTCTTCATATGAGTGGAAGCCCCACTCACACCCACTCATACTCCCTTAATTTTCCACTTAGAAAATCCAAAGGTTTTTCTTTAATAAATAAAACATTTTTATTTCTTTATTTATATTTGTTAATTCCATTAACAAACATTTGCATGCAGCACCTCGAATCATTTGTTAATTCTATTAATAACCATTCGATGAAAAACCCCTTGAACTATTTCAATTTTCTCCCGAAACAATTTTTCGGAGCTGCCCAAAATATTCTTCGGTATTCCGTATCCTCTCTAACGCTTCATCGAACCTTAAGTGTGTCACCCTACGGTTCACGAATAATATAGACATGATCGAGACTCCTCTCCGATCAATAATCAACAGCGGGATCTGGAGATCCGTGATGACTCCTATATATTCAACGATGACTCTCGTGATCGTGTGAACCTTTTAACGTCGTAACGATTTCCCTATGTCTCACGATATTTTACTTGACCGAGATCCAATCATCGGTATCCACCATACCTTGTTTGATCTCGTTATCCGACAAGTACTCTTTTCTCGTTCCCGTGATATAACATCCTTGTGATCATATCACGTGCTTGCAAGCGGTGTCGATGTGATATCACCGAGAGGGCCCCGAGTATATCTCTCCGTCATATTGGATGGACAAATCCCATTCTTCATCCATGAGCTTCAACTAACACTTTCCGAATACCTAATGCCACCTTTATAGTCACCCTGTTACGGTGTGACGTTTGATGTTATCAAAGTATTCTTTCGGTATTACTGATTAACATGATATCATGGTCTAAGGAACAATGTTACTCCGAATGTAAGACATAACAACAAAACGAAATGACTTGATCGTATTGCTATACTTAGTTAGGGTCTAAGTTCATCATGTCATTCTCCTAATGACATGATCCCGTTATTAACATCATCCAATGTTTATGATCAGGAAACCTTGATCATCTGTTAATCAACAAGCTAGTTAAAAGAGAGGCTTCACTAGGAACGTTGGTTTGTTTATTAATCACACATGTATCAAAGTTTCTGGTTAATACAATTCTAGCATGAGAAATAAACATCTATCATAAACAAGGAATACCATAATAAACACTTTATTATTGCCTCTCGGGCATATTCCCTTTATTATCTTAATTGCAGGCTTTCTTGAGAGGGATACATTCAACTTATACCTCCCTGAGTTCGATAAACCTTGGGTTACGCACTTGAGGGAAATTTGATGTTGTCCTACAAACCTCTGCGCTTGGAGGCCCAACATAGTCTACAAGATTAGTAACGTGTAGTAGACATCAGAGGTTTAAGAAATTGTTCTTTCAATCTCCTCCTTTTTGGTATTATATGACAACACTAGGATTTGCAATATAATTCTAAGACTTAGCCTTGTATTTTCAAAATGAAATGTAGGAAGTCCCTATCAACATGTGCACACTCCCTCTAAGAGTGAGCATGTAATAGATAAATCTAAGTTTTCATATCAAGCATGGAAGAGAGCTCCTTAGGACACATATTTGCATAGGTGAGACATAGGTAAGATAGAAAGCATACCTTATGGACAATAGTGTGAGAATTATACTAGTCCTTCAAGAACTCACCATTTAATAATACTGAAAACACTTTGTGCCTCACAATACTTAAACCACATAGTTTCACACGAAATAAAACCAAATATCAAGAAAATAAGTTCAACTTAAGACAAATGGACACATGCTCTATAAAAATTATAAAAGAGCATGCTTGTGTCCGACCCTTGCAAACCCCTCGCAAAGATATCCTAGATAGAACTACTTCTCCCCCTTTAGCATCGAAACGCCAAAAAGGGAAAAAAGGCGATACTAGCGCTCCATGTGATCGCCAGAGACCTCAGCCTCGGCATCATCATCACATCTTCCTCAGAAGAATCATCGTCAGTATATGATCCTTCATCCTCATCATTTGTTTCACCATCCACAATTTCTTCATCAGTGCGAGTTGTGTTGTGAGAGGAAGAAGGATCTTTCTTCATGTTGTAAAGATCCTTTTCCACCTTGACCCATGGATACTGAGAGGTACCCCATTTTTTGTATGGAGTGGGAGTACCAGCCTTAGGAGGTGATCCTGTAGCACCGCTGAGACGGTGAAGGATAAGCTGCTGAGTGTGAGCTGACTAGAGATCAAGACAATAGGCATTATACTGCTCATGATGGCTATCCACCTTCATGCATAGGACATTACGTTGGAACTAGTTTAGCTTCTTGATCTACGGAACAATATAAGCCATGGGAGTGTGGTGCCTACGAATACCGCATGCATCAACCATGAAGGATCTAGGAGTAGTGTGAGGAACAGATGGAGCAACCACAAACTTCTTGACATTGGGCTTCTTCACTTTGTGCTCCTCACAGTCATCATTATAGATCTTCATCTGGAAGAGCCTTCTTGATCAACATTATGTATGGAGCATAGGAGATAGTGGTTCTACTAATCATAGCCTCATAAATCTCATGGTAGAGAAAGTCCATGACATCAACAGTGAAATCCTTGTCAGGTTTTTCATTTTCAGCCCACTTCTGAGCAAGGAGCAATAAGTTGACAAGAGAAGTGAGAATGGCACCATTGTTTCCACCACTTGGAGCAATTATTTCCCTGAAAATGCGCACAAAATGATCATAGAGTGGTAGAAGTCATGTAATAATACCAATGACTCCATTAGCCCCATACATATTTGTCATCATATTCTTGGCAGCCTTGTCTAGAGAATGTAGACGGTGACCAACAGCAGCAAGACCATCAGAAGTATATCCAATAACTAAAGTAAAATCAAAGAAACTGAATTTACACTTGGTTGACCCTGTAATCCATTTCAGAGTCTTGGCATCATCGGTAACCATCACAAGAATAGCAAATAATTGCTGAATGCGAGTGACATTGTAGTTGCACTGGCGCTCCATGAGGGTTTGCAACCCCATGTTCTCAATCACCTCCGCGGCCTAAGCAAAATATGTCTTTGAGTGGAGATAGTCCAACTTGATGGAATGAATAGGACGGATAGGACGTGACTTTGACAAGTACACATCCTCGTGAATATACAGTTTCTCCACGCACTAGAAGCTGGAGTCTTCAATCTCCAAGTCTTTCTCAGTAGTAGTATACCAGTCATCTTGTTTGATTTTGGCATAATCAACACCATCCATTTGCTGATAATTGACCCTTGGTACCTTTCCCTTCCTCCAGTTTTGGTCTTAGCCACACAGTATTGGGCCTTCTTTGTCCTCTCATCCTCAGCATGTTGTTCACTGAGGCTAACAGTCATGCCATGTTCATCTATGCGTAGATAACGACCACGAGCTTTCTTCTTAGGGACACTTGAACCACCTGAGAATATAGAGTAATAGAGGGGTGATAAGTCATAAAGTATCCATAATTTCTGATGTTCCATGTTGTTTTCATGCCATATGCTACATGTTTCTTATACACTTTATGCCATTTTTATCGATTTTCTGGGACTAACCTATTGACAAGATGACATAGAGCCAATTCCTATTTTATGCTTTTTTTAGTTTCAGAAAACGTGTTCTAGAAATATTCTCGGAATTGGACGATCCAAAGTCCGGAAGTCTTAGAATTCTGCCGCGCACACGGAGTCCGGAAGGGGGCCGCCCCACACCATGAGGCGGTGCGCCGCCCCCTTGGCCACACTAGTGGTGGTGTGGGCCCCTGGCCGCTCACCGACGTTTCCCTCTCGCCTATTTATACCACTCGGGAGATGAACCCTAAATACTCGAGCCTTTTCCACCAAAAACATCCGCAGCCGTCATAATCTGACTTCATGCACAGTTCAGAGAGCATAGTTGCCATTCTGAGTTTAATGTGCATTTGTCCCAGAAACATTATTAATTGATTCATGATGTGTTATTGCTTGCTCACAAATTATTTGTTCTAGTATTCTTCATGAACTTTGAAGGTGTCCTGGCATTTATGTTGCCCCACTCTTAAGGACTAGCAAAATATCACTTTGCCATGCTTTCTCTATACTTTAAACAAACGTATAAATTTCGATGCATTGTTATTCATGATCTTTTATTTGTGTTACTTCTCATGATGCAAGTTGATTGCTATGCTTTATTATTAAAGTTTTATTTATCATGCTTGTGTTGAAATTCTATGATCTTAGCTTACGTATGCTTTTACAATTATTGATGATCAAGTTTATGTTGGTAGCATGTCACCTCAGAAATTTTGTGTTTTCATCGTTTACCAACTCGAGGACGAGTAGGAACTAAGCTTGGGGATGTTGATACGTCATAAAAGTATCCTTAATTTCTGATTTTCCATGTTGTATTCATCTTATTTCCTACATGTTTGCTATACACTTTATTTCATTTTTATCGATTTTCGGGACTAACCTATTAACAAGATTCGAAGCGAGTTCCATGTTTTCTGCTGTTTTAGTTTCAGAAAAGTTGTTCTGGAAATATTCTCGGAATTGGAAAATTCAAAGCCCGGAAGTCTTAGAATTCCCGAAGGTTCCACGGAGTCCCGAAGAGACCAGGAAGGGGCCACAGGGAGCCATACCATAGGGCGGCGCGCCCCCTGTCCGCGCCTGGGGGTTGTCTGGGCCCCCGGGTGCCCTCTGCCATCGCTCTTTCGCCTATATAACCCCCCGACATATTAACCCTAGAAATATATCACTTTTTTTCGAGAAACACCCGAGGCCATCGTAATCGTCATCTCGAGATCGGGAGGTTTCTGGAGCTCTCCCCGGCACCCTGCCGGGAGGGAAATTCATCACCGGAGGGGTCTACACCACCATGTCCTCCTCCAAAGTGATGCGTGAGTAGTTTATCCCTGGACTACGGGTCCATAGAAGTAGCTAGATGGTTGTATCCTCCCCTTTATGCCTCATGTTTAGACCTCGTGAGCTGTCTCACATGATCGAGATAATCTTTATGTAATGCTACATGTTGTGTTTGCTGGGATCCGATGAATGTTGAATGCTATGTCTTATGATTATCAATCTATCATGTTATCTTCATGTATATGTTATTTATGATGTTGCATGCTCTCCGTTATTAGTAGATGCTAGTAACTCCAAGAGTGAGTATTTATGCTCGATAGTGGGTTCATGCCTCCTTTGCATCTCTGCTCGAGTGACAGAAACGTGACGGATGGAGGATGTGTTGTTGCCATTAGGGAGAAAACAAAAATGCTTTGTCTAAGGATGATTTCATTGTTTACACTACACACTTTGCTTACTGCGATTATTTGTTGCTTGCAACTTAATACCCAAGGTTTGCTCGGATGACACTCCGAGGGTGGATTATTAGTCATAGATGTTGTTAGATGACGGTCTATGTATCTTGTTGTAATGCCTGCATGAATCACATAGTAATCTTTACGTCTTGCATATGCACTACGGTGCAGCCTTCGTTTCTGTCAATTGCCGACCTGTAATTTGTTCACCACACATATTATTTATCTTTCACGGAGAGACACCACTAGTGAACTGTGGACCCCGATCCATTTTCCTCATACTTATAATACACATACTACTTCCACTGTTTTCACACTACTGCTACTATTTTCATACTCTTCTCATACTGTTTTCCACACCATACGTTTAACCTCTTTGTTTTTAGCAAAACCGGTGAGATTGACAACCTCACTGCTTCGTTGGGGAAAAGTGATTCGATTGTGTTGTGTAGGGTCCATGTTACTGCTGAACCGGTAGTGCGCCCTATCATCTCAACTGCATCAACCTTCTGAAGTTACTTCTTCCTCCTACTAGTCGATTCAACCTTGGTTTCTTTTCCGAGGGAAAACTTGCCGCTGCACTCTTCACAACCTTTCTTTTGGGGTTTACCAACGTCATCCATCTCTCAGTTGTCATTTGTTTACCCAACATGCTATCTATCTTTTATGGAGATACACCACTAGTGAACTGTGGACCCGAGTCCATTTTCCTCATAGTGATAATACAACCACGGCAATCACTGTTTTCATACTGTTGCTACCGTTTCCCTATTGTTTTCCACACCATACGTTTAACCTATTTATTTTTCAGCAAAACCGGTGAGATTGACAACCTCACTGCTTCGTTGGGGCAAAGTGGTTTGATTGTTTTGTGTAGGTTCGACGTTGCTGCTGAACCGGTAGTGCGCTCTTCCAATATCAATAGCATCAACCTTCAGAAGTGATTTATTTCTCCTACTGGTCAATTCAACCTTGGCTCCTTTCTGAGGGAAATTTGATGTTGTGCTCTTCATACCTTCCTCTTGGGGTTTCCCAATGAATGCAAGATCTGCACCATCAGCAATTAGAATTATCAAATAGAGAAATTAAATCTATCATGCAAAAGACTGTTAATAAATCTAGGAAAAAATGGGCTGATAAGTTAAATGATGCTTTATGGGCTTATATAATTGCTTATAAAAATCCTATGGGTATGTCTCCTTATAAAATGGTTTATGGAAAAGATTGTCACTTGCCTTTAGAATTAGAACACAAAGCTTATTGGGCAGTGAGAGAACTAAATAGAGATTTTTAAACTTGCTGGTAAGAAAAGGATGCTTGACTTGTATTCTTTAGATGAGTGGAGAAGTGAAGCCTATATAAATGCTAGACTCTTTAAAGAGCGTTAAAAAAATGGCATGATAGGAGAATTATTAAAAGAGAGTTTCATGTTGGTGAGAAAGTTCTATTGTATAGGTCTCGTCTCATATGTTTTGCAGGAAAATTACTCTCCAGATGGGAAGGACCTTTTGTTATTGAAGAAGTGTATCATTCGGGTGCTATCAAATTTTTTCCCTTAAAGATAACACTACACAAGTGGTGAATGGGCAAAGACTCAAACATTATATTTCCGGAGATTCTTATGATGAAGATGTTGATACTATTCAAGTGGTGACTCCGTGATACGTCCATTTTGCATCACTGTTTTGTATTGTTATTTTCTGTTATTCAATGATATATTTCATGTTATGATGCATTACTTATGTTATTTTATCTTATTTTGCATTTTTCATAATTTTTGGAGAATAAACACTGGGAACAGAAATTGGATGGAAAAAACATCGTCGAGATACCGTATTTTAGAAGATCAGAAGAAGAGGGGGACACCGATGGTGTCTTAGAAGTACAGAAGAGGACTCCAGCCAAAAGGGGAGCCAGAGAGGGGCCACCAGGGGCCCACACCATGAGGTGCCGCCCCCCCCCCCTTCCCCGGCCGCGCCGCCTGGTGGTGTGGCCACCCTAGCCCACCTCTGGTCGACATCTTTCGCGTACTTAACCCCCAGGGAACCCTAAGCCCCATACGATCATCGAAGAATTATTCCACCTCCACCTCGAGGTAGAAAACACCCAAGAGAGAAAAGCTCTCTGGCAGGGAGAAATCTGCCGGGGAAATTCCTCTCCGGAGAGGGGAAATCATCACCATCGTCACCGTCATCACTCCGGGCATCATCAAGATCGCCATCATCATCATCACCACCACTAGCACCATCACCCTCATCATCTATTGTCATCCCGCTGTAACAATTAGGGGCCTCTATCATTGTTTTACATTAGATCTCTCTCCTGGTGTGGATTACTTGTTAGTAGTTGATGCTCGTGATATTTATCGATGTTAGCACTTCATGACCAGATTCTTAATATCCATTATATCACCTCTGATATGATCCATATGATGTTTTGTGAGTAGTTCGTTTAGTTCTTGAGTACATGGGAGAAGTCATGATGTTAGTACTGAAGTTATATTGAAGTAATATCTCGTGGTTCGGTATTTAAGTTGTGGTGCTATTCTTCTAGTGGTGTCATGTGAATATAGACTACATGATAGTTCACCTTTATGGGCCTAGGAGGATGCATTGTGTATTTGGCTACTAATGGTGGGGTTGCTGGAGTGACAGAAACCTAAACCCCCGTTAGGAAACCAATGCACGAGAGAGCGTAGAATCCCGAAGTTTAAGGCTATGGTTAGTTTTATCTTAATTACTTTCTTGTATTTGCGGATTCTTGCGAGAAGTATAATCAAAAGTATGTATTAGTCCTAGTTGGGCGGTGCATTAGCATAGGTTCACCCACACAAAACTTCACGAACCAATGGATATTAATCAACTGTAACGAAGCGAAAACACTTGACGAAATTCCCATGTGTTCTCAAGAACGTTTGGTAGTCATAAGTAACTCAACCGGCTTGTCCTTTGCTCTCAAAAGGATTAGTCCACTCGTTGAAATATTATTTACTGCTCTTTATTTACTCACACTTTATTTATCTACTATATCCAAAACAACCAAAACCCGTGTGCTAGTGTTTACAGTTAATTCTCTATCCAACCTGCTTGTCAACACCTTCTGCTTCTCGTTGGATGGTGCACCCCCTATACTTCTAGTTTTTTTAAATCTTATGTACTTTTGTGCATAAAGACTTTTGATCGAATATATATCTCGATGTAGCAATCATACAGTCATTAGAAAAGTTACCACAAACATCTTTTTTCACAACTTGGTCTTGATGTTTTTTATCGCCCAGAGCTAGAAGTCCCATTCAACTGTTTTTGTTACCATCGATCAAAGAAATACCATCTCAATGAGACGATATACCGCAAAAAACTTGATATGCCTTTCAAATATTAGGAAAATGTCTAAGTTTTTTAGGTCTCTGCCTACGAATAATGAATGTTTATGATTATATTGTATATTCTTATGCACATAATTAGAGAAGTGTGAGACGAGTAAGACTATTCACATTGAATTTAGAAATGAGTCTTCTAAGGAATTCTCGAAATACGCTAGTGTTGGCTTAGACTTTTGGCCACCCACATAGTGCCAATATACACTCAAATTGTCCTTAAATACGACGTCTAGCGCATTGTTTTGTTAGATATGTAATGAACTATTTCAACAACAAAAAAGTTTTGGTTAGACTAGATTTAGTCCTTATTTTTGGTTCGGAATTGATTGTGCACTGTTTTTAGTAAACAGGCATACCTTTTTTTTTATACAGACTCCATTTTTTCATCGAGCACTCCATTTTTACCTTGCCCTATGGGGAGCTCTGCCTCTGGATAGGATACATATTGCTCATCCGCACGACTAACCCAGAGTGACATAAATAAACTTGAAGAATACATATACATTGAAGATTACATCCGAAAATAAAGCAAAAGTCCACAAAAAAATGTTTTTACTTTATGCACTAGAAATTAGGAAGCATAATGACTTTAATAAAAATAAGACAGTTCATAATTTCTGGAAAAAAGATATAAATAAACTTGACCATCTTAGCTTGCTGTAGAAGAAGGACATGAGACTGAACTAAACATGTGAGCATCGGTTGTCCTTATTCCCGATCTGCATATTCATAGCAAGGTAGACTTGGTTGGTGAAAGTCTAGTAAAGGTTGTGATTGTCTTTTTGAGAAATGAGAGAGAATGCTTCCCTGTATCACATATCTGAGCTCTCTCTATATATAGTGTATATTCAACATGTCTACATCACTTAAAATGTTAAGCTTGAGTAGTTTATTTGGTTATGCAAGAAAAAAAATTGCAGCAACATGGCGGTTTTGTATGGTGCTTGTGTAGAATTGGGTGTCATCGGGAAGTAGGGTGTTTCAAAAAGCTGAAGAACTGTTTGATAAGATGAGGCTCTTCGTGCAACAAAACCCTCTGATACTGCTAACCATCTCGGTATAGACAGCACACATGGTAGCTTACCAGCGGGTCGCATACACAAGCTTCCTCAATATTTAGTACATACACCGCTCAGTCAGGCTAATTCTATGGCAAAGGTTCTGCACAGGGCAGCTACAACGTGGCCGACTGCTAGCCACAGCTGTTAGTGCATTGGTATCTTGTATCTGAAGATCACATTGCTCTAAATAAGCTCTATTGGTCTCTTAAAATATTAAGTATAACAAGAACCGTGACACAGTGAGGTTTGTGCATTGGGAGTCATGTGCTTGGAACATATAGCTTAACATCCCCAATTAAGATAATTAACTTAAGTCATACCGCTTCACCCAAGTATGGTTCCATTATCTGTACTCCATGTACGGTTCCGTTCAACCATGGGCTTAATGTTCAACCAATCAATACTGGTCACTAGACACACATACTGACGAAGGCATGGATCCTGGACCCTGCGAGTAAGGACACCCCCTCTCAAGCCTTCTGGTCAAGGCCCAATAGGAAGCGCCCTTGGAGTACTCTAGAAGGCCCATGAGAAGCCCACTCGCATCAACTTGCGGGTTAAGTTAGGGAATTTGTAACCGACCCGGCTAGGGTTTGAGTCCTCTCCGGGTAGAACTCGAGACCTGGCCATCTATATAAGGCCAGGAGAGCCCCCTAGGAGAGGACCAAGCAATACCGCACGACCAAAAAGCCTCAGAACTCGAGATCTACTCTCGATTCGAGCAACCTGTAACCGATCTAATCATCCAATACAGATCGACACGAGGCAGGAGTAAGGGTTTTACGTCTACGAGGGCCCCGAACCTGGGTAAATCTTGCCTTCTGTCTAGCCGACGATCTCACCAGCGCCCATGACTTCTCCTAATCGAAACCCGATAGGGTCACCTAAGGGACTTGTCGAGTCAGGGATTCGACAATTGGCGCCGTCTGTGGGAATCGCGGGCGCTGGATCACCGGCATCTTCGGCTTCATCGACATCCAACTCCCGTTGGAAACCAACGACTACGGCTCCGAACAATCCTATACGGATCGGATCTGTCGTGGTCACGCCTCACTCGCCGGAATCTCGCCCGGCGTTCGAGGAACTGGAGAAGAGCGTCACCCTGACGTTCGGGAGCTTCAACTTCATGGCGAACAGAGACGGGATCCTCCACTTCTCAGATGAATCTGAAACCGAATCTGGAACCGCCAACTCGCGCTTCCCTACAGGGAAAAGCGGCGAGTCCATCCGCCACAACGCAGTCGACTACCACACCCTCTCGACAGAGGAACCCTCTCGGGTGCGGAGAGCTTTTCGATCTACGCCTAGGACACACGGACCACAACTGGCCCAAGTCTGCATGGCAGGGTCAGAACAGCCCTCGGAAACTGAATATAGCGCGACTGAGCGCGATATAATCGGCGTTTCGCGGGAAGCCTGGAAAAGAGCCAAGGAATCCATGCGAAAGAGCCAGCCGCCTGCGGCGGGAGCCACGCAGGAAGACCTAACCGCCTACCACTATCACCTAGTGAGGGCGGCCTCAAACATCAAGGATGCCCGAGCGGATCTAGCCCGTCGCAGGAGAGCGGCGGATGAATCAAGCCAACGTCGAGCCGAACTATCCCACGCACCTTCAGTCGGTACCCGACCTAGGGGGAAGGGACCCACAGCGTCGACGAGGGACCACGAATCTATGGCTGGAACCAACAGGTCTACCACGTCTTCTTTCATGAGGGTCGACGACGACGGCAACGTCTACCCGCAAACCCCAGCCGCTGCGATCCTAGCCGCAGCAACCTACATGCAGATGAATCAGCCAACAGACAGCGATCCCCGGGTGGAACAATACAAGCACATTCGCAAAGGTCTAGGGCTGGCGGCCGCGAGGCTCGCCTCTCACGATCGCAAAGAACAATTGGAGAAGGAGCGACTGGAGAAGGAAAAGGACAAGGAAACGCCCCGCAGGCACAGAAGCTCTTCCCCAAGAAAAGACAAGTCGCCACGTCGTGGCCGAGGGAAAGAAGCCCGCCGCCGTGATGACAGTCGAAGCAGCGGCGACGACAGCCCGAGAGATAAAAGCCCGCGACACCGCGGCAGCCGTTCACGCAAACGAAGCAAGGAACCACGGAAGAACTCCGATCGCGATCAACCCGGACGGGACGCGCGATCAGACATCACGCAAAACAAAGTGGATAGAGCGAGGGCGTCAAGATATCGCGATCGATCATCGTCCGGCTCTTCAGATGACGAAACCTGCGGCGCACTATGTTTCGCCCGTAGCATCCGCGAGGCGCCCCTGCCCAAGCAATTCAAGCTCAGCACGGAAGTGACGAAATACGACGGCTCACTCGAGCCCTCTCAATGGTTAAGCGACTACCTCACGGCAGTGAAATGCCAACGTGGTAACAAGAACACGGCCATGCAATACCTCAATTTGCACCTAGCCGGAGCAGCTCGCAGCTGGCTGGAGAGAAGACCGTGATCTTGCTACGCATCGTGGGATGATTTGCACCGTGATTTCTGCAAAAACTTCCAGTCGACCTACAAGAGACCGGCTACAATCGAAGAACTACGAGCCTGCAAACAGAAAAGCGGTGAACCCACCCGAGAGTACATCCAGCGGTGGAACACGCTCAGGAACACCGCGGGAACGATCTCTGAAGAAGTGGCGATTGAGGCCTTCGCCAAAGGAGCAAGAAGAACCGTGTTTCGAGAAGAGCTCGGCAGAGCCGCGCCCAAAACCATCGGGGAGCTCATGGTCATAGCCGAAAAATGGGCCAATGGAGAAGACGCAGTACGCAACGAAAGAGGATCATCACCTGCACACGAGGACGACCGCCACGGACGAAGGAAGAGAAGAAAATATTACGACCACGACGACAGAGAAGAACTAGTGGCAGCAGAATTCACGCGAAGTCACGACTCCGGTCGTCGCGGAAGTCGCGAGTGGAAACCGAAAGTAGAAGAAAAATCACCCGAGGAAGACCTTGATGCGTACTGCTCGCTACATCTGTTCACAGACAAGCGCACGGGCAAGACTAAGGCAACACACCTTCTCAAGGATTGCCGAAAGTTCATCGAAATCTCGGACGCGCTCGCCAAGAAAAGATTCGCTTCCACCCAAAACTATCCACCACTACCAGGAGGCGGACAACAATTCCAGCTACCACCGCCTCCACCTCCACCGGCCAACCCAAACATGGCGCTCGCCGCATTGCCAGCGCCACCACAACAAAACACGGGAGCAAATACATACCCGACTCCGCACGGACATCTCCTCGGGATGATACAGAAGGTATGCCCCTCTCGCAGAGCTCAAAAGACTAACTCGAGACAAATATGCATGGCAGTACAGACGCCACCGACAAAGCCCGAGTACCTGAAGATGGCCGATCAGCCAATCACGTTCTCGAAAGAAGACCACCCGCCACGAGTCTATCGGCCGGGACACGCCGCCCTCGTCATTCAAGCTCAAATTGGCAATTATGACCTGGCCCGCGTGTTCATGGACGGTGGCAGCGGCATCAACATCATCTACGCGGATACACTCCGTCGAATGAACAAAAAATCTGGACGGTCTAAGGGAATCAGAAACATCTTTCCATGGGATAGTCCCGGGCAAAGCAATCAGTCCACTCGGAACAATCAACCTAGAAGTCGTACTGGGCTCCCCACGCAACTACAGAAGGGAATTCTTGGACTTCGAAGTCGTCGACTGGCCCTCACAGTACCACGCCATTCTTGGTCGAACAGCGTTCGCCAGATTCATGGCCGTGCCACATTACGCATACTTGAAGCTCAAGCTACCTGGCGAATACGGTGTGATCACCATCGACGGAGACTTCCAGAAATCGGACAAGTGCGACATAGAATTTAATGAGATCGCAAAATCTTTCGGGATGCAAGAAGAACTTCAAGAGTTAGCAAAAACAACGGACCACTCCGTTATGCCCCTCACGAAGAAAAACGCACCCGAACTGGAATTCAGTGCCAACAGCGATACTCGCAAGCACCAAGTACACCCGACAGACTCCGTGAAGACGGCGATGGTTTCCACAACCCTTTCGCCAGCATAGGAAGGCGCGCTCGTCAAACTCCTCCGTGAGTACTGGGAGATTTTTGCCTGGCAGCCCTCAGATATGCCAGGAATACCCAGAGAGTTTGCCGAGCACTCACTCGAAGTCTTTCCTGACGCCAAACCTATCAAACAGACGACTCGACGATTTTCAGAACCCAAGCAAAAAGCGCTGGGAGAAGAAGTAAACAGACTGCTAGCCGCAAACTTCATCAGGGAGATCAAAATATCCACCTGGTTAGCAAACCCGGTGTTGGTCCCCAAGAAAAACACGGATATCCTTCGGGTGTGCATCGACTACACGTCGCTAAATAAACACTGCCCCAAGGACAACTTTCCTCTACCACGAATCGACCAGATCGTGGACTCTACGGCAGGTTGCCAGCGCCTCTCCTTTCTAGACGCCTATTCAGGATATAATCAAATCCGCATGAAAAAGGAAGACGAGGAGAAGACGGCTTTCATCACACCACACGGTGTATACTGCTACACGACAATGCCCT
Organism: Alopecurus myosuroides; assembly: GCA_028641055.1. Lineage (NCBI taxonomy): Eukaryota > Viridiplantae > Streptophyta > Magnoliopsida > Poales > Poaceae > Alopecurus > Alopecurus myosuroides. Next base: position 504,139,359 of record CM054059.1, read on the forward strand.
TCGGGCTGAAGAACGCAGGCGCAACATATCAGCGCTGCATGCAAAGATGTCTCGCCAATCTCATTGGCAAAAACGTACAAGTGTACGTCGACGACATTGTCATCAAAACTCGAGTGGAGGACACACTCCTCGAGGATATTAAAGAAACATTCGACGCCCTTAACGCATATCGGATCAAGCTCAACCCGACCAAATGCGTTTTCGGTGTCCCCGCAGGCAAACTTCTCGGGTACCTGGTATCCGCCAGAGGCATCGAAGCCAACCCGGAGAAAATACAAGCCATATTGACTATGAAGGAGCCAACCAATCTACGCGGAGTACAGCAGCTCGCAGGACGACTCGCAGCCCTGAGCAGATTCATCGCACGATTGGGAGAGCAGGCACTACCCTTCTACAAATTACTGAAGAAGACGGACAAATTCGAATGGACGCCCGAAGCCAAAAAAGCGTTCGCAGACCTGAAGCGGTCCTTGCAAAGCAGGCGCATCCTTGCGACACCGCAAGAAAGGGAGCCACTTTTCCTATACTTAGCCGCCACAAACTAGGTCATCAGCACAGCGATCGTAGTCGAAAGACCTGAAGACGGCAAAGCATACGGAGTTCAAAGACCAATATATTACATCAGCGAAGTACTTTCGCCATGCAAACAACGCTACCCTCACTATCAGAAGCTCGCATACGGGGTTGTTCTCACAGCTCGAAAGCTCAAACATTATTTCCAGGAACACGCCATCACAGTGGTTAATGATGCGTCACTCGGGACAATCATGAACAATCCTATGGCATCCGGAAGAATAGCAAAGTGGAGCATCGAGCTGGGCACCTGGGACATCACCTACGCTGGACGCAACGCAGTCAAATCACAAGTTCTCGTGGAATTCATCAGCGAATGGACAGAGCTGCAAACACCCGGGCCACCCGAGTATACGAGCAATTGGATAATGTACTTCGATGGATCCAAGAGAAACGAAGGAGCAGGAGCAGGAATCGTTCTCATCTCACCTAGCGGAGACAAACTGCAGTACGTCTTGCGACTGGATTTTCCACCCGATGACCCAGCATCGAACAATGACGCAGAATATGAAGCACTATTGCACGGGATGAAGATGGCGATCGCCTGTGGAGCTACCCGATTAATGATCTACGGCGATTCCAACCTCATAGTGCAGCAAACAATGAAAGAATGCGACGCCATTGCTGAAAACATGGTTGCATATCGCGACATGTATAACCTACTCGAAGGAAGCTTTAAAGGATGCGAGCTAAAGCACATTGCAAGATCCAGCAACGAAGAAGCAGACAGATTGGCCAACATGGGTTCCACGAACACACCCATACCGCCAGGGATATATTTCGAGCGGATGATTAAGAGATCAATCAAACTGAAGAAACCCGCAGAACCACCCGCAACAATGGAAACAGAGGTCAGCCCGCAAATCGCGCTTCTCGAGCTTACTCATAACATATCACGGCAGGTTTTCCTGGTCGAACCAGTCTGGACGCAGAAATATCTCGACTACCTGCTAAACAAACAGCTCCCGGCCGATCCACGTGAGGCTCGACAGCTAATCAGGCGTAGCAAATCCTTTCGGGTGGTTAACGGAGAATTATACAAACAAAGCATCTCGGGAATACTTCAGCGTTGCATCGCACCCGAAGACGGCAAGGAATTACTTCGAGACATACATCAGGGTGATTGCGGACATCATGCTAGCTGGAAAGCGATATTGGGGAAGGCCTTTCGAGCAGGATTCTACTGGCTTACAGCAGCCACCGATGCAAAAAACCTGGTCGATAGATGCGACGCCTGCCAGCGATTCGCACCAAAGCCGCACGCACCCGCCACGGAGTTGCACATGATACCCATCGCCTGGCCCTTTGCACAATGGGGGCTAGACATGGTTGGACCATTACGCAGATCCACACCCGGTGGATATACACATCTGTTGGTCGCAGTCGACAAATTCACCAAATGGATAGAGGCAAGACCAGTAACTTCGGCTAGCGCCCAATGCGCCGTGGAGTTCCTTGATTCCATCATATGCAGATTTGGTATGCCACACGACATCATTACAGATAACGGCACAAACTTTACGGCAAAGGAAACACAGCAGTTCTGCGAAGAGAAAGGCATCAATTTCAAGTTCGCTTCGGTTGCCCACCCGCAAACGAACGGACAAGTCGAAAGATCCAACGGCTTAGTTTCGGCTGGGATCAAGAAACGACTACTCGACCGTCTGCACCCCGCAGCAGGGCATTGGGCAGAGGAGCTACCCTCCGTACTCTGGAGCCTCCGGACAACCCCAAACAGGTCTACAAAATGCACACCATTTTTTATGGTATACGGGGCGGAAGCAGTCCTTCCCGAGGAAGTTCGATTCAGCGCCCCACGGGTTGTGGCCTACAGCGAAGAAACCTCCAGCAAAGCACTCGCAGTAGATATGGATGCACTCGACGAAATGCGGGACATCGCACTCGCAAGATCCGCAGTCTATCAACAATCGCTACGCAACTATCACAGCCGCCGCATACGCCATAGGTCATTCGTGGTAGGTGACTTAGTATTGCGGCTCAAGCAGAAGGAAGGACACAAACTCGAACCACCTTGGGAAGGACCCTTCATTGTACACGAAGTTATCCTAGGAGGAGCCTACAGGCTCAAAAATCCAGCGACCGGAGGAATCTATTCCAATCCATGGAATATTGCACAACTCCGCAAATTCTACCCCTAGGCTTACTTGTTTCTACAACAATAAGGCTATGCTAGCCAATTTTGTAGCTCGAATACATGACTTCTCAGTCATTGCAAATACATGATTTCCTCATCATATTTACCCGAAGCTTCTTGTTTACTGCATGCTAAAAGTCACAGGTACACACCCCATCGCATACACGGGGGCTACACCTAAGAACTTAGCATCCCAAAGAAATATCATCCAATACAAGGTTACACACCTTACAACGATTTTTACAAACTATAAACAGTTTACAGGATATTCACATCCGACAGATCAATCAAAACGCTGAGCATTCTCAGTCGCTAAGACCCTATCTACCTCTTCAGAGGTCATTCGGATAATCTTCTCGGCTGCAGGGCGTACAACATCATAAAAAGGTGTAATGTCCTCGATTGCATAATCTGGGCGCCGAGCTGCGGAGTTCAAATCTATCTCAGGATGCCATATTCGGACAAAGGAGAGAGCAACAACCGCGCCGCACGTCATCTGTTTGCGTACGCACGTGCGAATCTCCCCTTCCCGACTAAACAGGCTGAGTAGATAGCTCCAGTCTTCGGGACCCCTTTCGAGTGGATAAAAAGCTGCATTCATCGCGATCAAGACCTCGTGAAAAGAACCCACGAGAATTCTCGCCTGCAGCACTCGGAATTTCAAGGTGGCCATCACAAACCCTCGAGTGCGATCAGACCAGAAGTTATTCGCATGAGGTTTTGGGCTGTTAGCCTCTTGGTGAATGTGGTTTTCCACCCACTGCTTTTCCTCCCTGTCATTCGGTCTAACAACTGAAGGGCAGATGCACTTAATCAGCTGAAGAATACAAAAGGAGAAAAAATGCACGGGGGCTGCACCACTTACATAGCAACTCCCTCGCAACTGAAGATAGCTCGTCCATCAGAAATTGCTCGCGCTTAGCCGCCAATTTCTGTTTGGATATCGCCACATCAGCCACCCCGCGCAAAGCTTTCAGCCTACGCTCACCCTCCTGAACCTTATCACGAAGGCCAGCAAAAGTGCCCACGGCGGCCACAAGTGGATTTACTGGATTACCACGTCCACCAGAAGTTTCCGCGGCAAACACAGTAGCCTGGAAGAAGCACAAGGAAAGAAGTGAGATGCCCTACTCGAGTGGTTTCTAGTCGCACATCTGACTAAACACGCTTGGGGGCTACTCCCATCGGGAGACAAAGGTACACACAGGAAGAATAAAAACTCCAAAGGATAAATGCTTCGATCAAGGACAACAAAAGTACGGGAATACATCCCAAGGTTCATTACATTCAAAGAAGGAAATAAAAAAAAACTACGAGGCCACATTGGTGCTCCCACTAGCAGCAGTCGACCCTCCCTTCTTCCGAGCAAAAATCTCAGAAAGCTTCCGAGCAAGAATGGCGGCTTGCTCGCCAAAACGAGAGAGCCGTACCTTTTTGCCCGTGGAAGGATCGACTGGAATGGACGAGTAAGCCTCCTCCAACCCTTCGACTCCGTGCGCCAGAGCAAATTGGATCGCAGTCTTCGCGCCAGCCTCCGATTGAGCGACTGCAAAGGCATCCAGAAGCTTTCCTTCTGAGAAGACCTTCAACATATCATCGAGCGCAGGTGCAGGAGTGGCGCTAGGAGGCGACCGTACAGTTTCCCCAGCACTTGGGTAGCATCACTGACCATGGAAGAAACTCCATCAGCGTGCCTTTTAAGCTGGGCAAGCGTATCGGTTACCACATCCACCCGCTGGAGTCCAGAGATTTCTAGAGGAACATCCAGAATACCTGCGAAGGGAGAAAATAATAACTTAGCAAACTACAGCCAAGTGAAGAATCAGAATCGCGAAATTCCAGCAAGCTTACCCGCGAAGCGCTCAGCAAGGGGACGGAGGAACCCGACAAGCTCGCTGTCGGCCTTACTGCCGGTTTTCTCTAACTCCTTCAAGGACTTCCGCGCGTCCGCAAGCTGTCGACTGAAGTCTTCCGACTGCATGCGGGAAGTCTCTAGCTCTTGTCGAATGGCCGTCAAGTCAGCTTCTCGAGCAGTTACCTGTTCAGAGAATTTGACCTTTTCGGATTCTGCAAATTCAAGTCGAGCTGCAAAAAGACGCTTATCAAAAACTGAAGAATGAATGGAGTCTGGAAGACAGGGAAGCGATAAAGCTCACCCTTGAGAAGATCGTTTTCAGTCTGAAGTCGGTTGCGGTCCGCTCGAAGAGACTTGCAATCCGACTCGGCAAAAACGACGCGGCGACCAATCGCCGCAAGAGAATCAACAAGCGACTGCAAAAGCACGAAGATAGAAGAATTAGAAGGATTACATTGGAGCCTGTACCCGATTATTTACAATCGACTACAGCCTCGGGGGCTACTCCCATCGGGAGCACTGCCGTGCACCCGAGAAAAGCAAAATCATGAAGAAAAGATGAACAGAACTTTGAGCCTGCAGCCGATCGCACGCGATCGACTACAGCCTCGGGGGCTACTCCCATCGGGAGCACTGCCGTGCACCCGATAAAAAAATTCTTGAAGGCCAAAGAGATAGAAGTTTACCTGTCCGGTGGCGCGGGAGAGAGGATCCGCAGAACTGTCCGTCGCCTCCTTCGAGACCGAAGTCCTAGCGGCGGAGCTGGGGACTTTTCGCTCCACAGTCGCAGCATCAGGCGCTGCCCTGGGAGAGTTCTGGACGGTGCCTGCAGTGGGGGTTTCACCCGCGTCTTTTGCTTTGTTCCTCTTTTCGGGAGGAACGTTAGCAGCAAACCTACGCGGGCTGGTCGCTTGCAGACTGCAGTGAAAGATAGAAAAACATCAATATCGGAATTTAGAAGTTGATCGACTGGCATTACAAAAGAACAAGGAAGAAAACACTTACTCATCATCTTCATCATCGTCCAGAGCATCCGCGTCCCAAGTGGTTGCTATCACTGGAAACGAAGCCGAAGGAGGAAGAGATTGGAGTGGAGTCACATGGATAGGAGCTTGACTAGGCGATGCTTCCAAGGATTTGTCCTTTGAAGTAGCTTCGTTTTCATCTACCCGACGACGTTTCGGGAGGACGCCATTCGAGTCTTCGACGTCATCCGAAGAATCGTCCTCCGAGCTCGAGGAAGCGTTGGCGACACTGGTGTCAACCGCGCCGTCCTGGTGACTAGACACTTGCTCCGAAGCAGCTCCCCCTGTAGCTGGCGGGTAGCAATCCGCCATGGCTAGACTCTACGAAGACAAGAAAACAAGAAAGATCTTATCGACTAAAAATTCAGAAGATGAAAGTAACTCAAAGACAGGAAACTAACCTCAGCTGGAGGAGGATTCGAAGCGGAGAAAGCTTCAACCGAGCAGTCGGGGAATTCTTCCCCTACCTTCAGTCGAGTGATTGCCGATATCTTCTTCTCGAATTCCACATTCGAAAGTTCTTCGCGGCTCACTCGGCTGGGGTCCTCTGAGCCCTGGCACTCCCACATGGTGGAAGGTCTCTGCTGAAGAGGTTGGATCCTGCGCTTCAAGAAGAGGCTCGCCAGATGGAGCCCGTTGAGCACGACTCCCGAAGTTTGGTCTCGAAGAGCGGCTACTCTTGCGAGTAGGGGCGTGACCGTCTGGTTTTCGTCGGCTGACATCTTGTGGCTCCAAGATTTACGCCTCGTCAGAACTGCGAATGGGTGGAACTCTACGAGCCCACCCGAGCTGTTGTCAACAACATAGAACCACTTCTTCCGCCAGCCTTGGGCGGAGTCGATGAAGTGCATGTTGAAGTACGCGTTCTCCTGGCGCGCCTGGATCCCGAAGCCACCCGTGCGAAGTGGCTCGCCAGGCTCGGACTCCACCCGCGGCTTCTCGCGGAAGATCCGGATCTTGAAAAGCGCTTTCCAGAGCGCCCAATGCGGGCGAATGCCGAGGTAGCACTCGCAAAGCACGATGAAGCACGAAATGTGCTGCACCGCGTTCGGAGGAAGGTCGTGAAGCTGTATGCCGTAGGCACACAGCAGCCCGATGAAGAAAGGGTGAAGGGGGAAAGAAAGGCCCCGAGTCACGTGGTCCACGAAGACCACGCGCTCATTCGATTGAGGATTGGGTACCTCTTCTCTTTTCCCGAGACGGACGCGCTTCTCCGCCTCCGCTGGTAACAATCCCTCCCGCTGCATCTCCTTGATGCTTTTTGCGGTGGTGTTGGGCGAGCGCCAGTCGCCGGCGCGAGGAGCGGGTGGCGCAGAAGGCTCGCCAGACGCCAGAGTACCAGCGCCACGCTTCCTTCCGCCAGCCATTGTTCGCAGCGAGAGCTTGAGCGCGAGGAAGATGAAGATGGGCGCAAGGAAGAAGACGAAGACAGAGAGCGGGGAAAATTTTACTGCGGCGCTAACACCCCTACTTATACACGGGGCAAGGCAATCTCAGCCGTACGATGCGCTACGTGGCACCTATCACGGCTGCCACGCGTGAGGATGAAACGAAGCGGCGGCCTGCGCTGTTTCGTGCCACGATCTTAACAGAAGATCGTGCGCATTTACTGCGCGTTTCGCGTAGAAAACGGGAGCGACGTCTCGTTTCCCGGTCAAAAAGCTGACAAGGTGGGCCACCATCTGCTACCACTCCGTCACGTCCCATCGGGAGAAGAGGAGTGCGCCATGACGTCATGACGTTCGTCATTCAAAATTGAGATCTTTTCGAATGGAAGTTCAAACGCGAAATTATCTTCGTACGAATATCGATTCCTTCGGATGAAACCAACTTTTCCATGAACAGTTCATAAAGCAAGACCTCTTCGAACAGAGAGGAAAATACCCTATGCACGAAAAACTCTTTCGTATGGGCACAGCATCCCGAACATGAAAACTCTTTCATATGGGATTGGTTTTTTCCAACGCGAAATTTCTTTCGTATGGAGCTCAAACGAATCCATCGGGTGGGAAAAACCTACCTCTCCTACACGTGATAATTCTACATCATAAAAACCTGGATTGTTCAGCCGACTAGGCACATCTGGATGCCGTATTCTTCGAGTACGAAGGTAAGACCCAGAAAGATCTTTCTTTTGGGCCTGGAATCGCACTCGAAAGCTGCGTCCTCCGGCATAGTTCCGTGTCAACAACACGAAGAAAAATCCTAGCGGACGCGCCGGGTACCCTCATAGGTTAAGTTCGACTCGATAAGTCCACAACGGCCCAGTCGCAACAATCACCTCATCGGGTTCGAGTCGGAGGTCTCGAATCTGTGTAGGCCAGGAGTGTTTTTGCCCTAGTCGCAATTAATTGGCCCTGATCTCTCGGGAGAGCCAAGCTACTGCGCCACATCCTTCTGCAAATAAAAGCCGTAAAACAGGCGCCAGTACTACTCGATACTCGAGCCTTATAACTTACAATACAGGGGACATACCCTTCAAAAACAACAACTGTCGAGCTGAACTTCCGAGAGGAGATCAAAAAGTTCTGACCGTCTACTCGACTGAAAGTAAATCCCAGTCGAGCACACGCTCGGGGGCTACTGACGAAGGCATGGATCCTGGACCCTGCGAGTAAGGACACCCCCTCTCAAGCCTTCTGGTCAAGGCCCAATAGGAAGCGCCCTTGGAGTACTCTAGAAGGCCCATGAGAAGCCCACTCGCATCAACTTGCGGGTTAAGTTAGGGAATTTGTAACCGACCCGGCTAGGGTTTGAGTCCTCTCCGGGTAGAACTCGAGACCTGGCCATCTATATAAGGCCAGGAGAGCCCCCTAGGAGAGGACCAAGCAATACCGCACGACCAAAAAGCCTCGGAACTCGAGATCTACTCTCGATTCGAGCAACCTGTAACCGATCTAATCATCCAATACAGATCGACACGAGGCAGGAGTAAGGGTTTTACCTCTACGAGGGCCCCGAACCTGGGTAAATCTTGCCTTCTGTCTAGCCGACGATCTCACCAGCGCCCATGACTTCTCCTAATCGAAACCCGATAGGGTCACCTAAGGGACTTGTCGAGTCAGGGATTCGACACATACCCAGAATTTTGATACCATTTATGGCCCCTCACAGTAACATACCTATATGGTTTTTGCTAATGCAACGGTAATAGATGATTATTATTGACTAGGTATCGCCTACATTTTAAGGGATGGAAAACTCAGATAAAACATCATAAATCAATGAGAAACCCTAGAACTTTAGAAACTCAATGTTAAATACATGAGAAACAATCATAAAAATAGTAGATAAATCATGACCATAAAAGTAGACATGCAAACTAGTAACGAATATGAAAACAACATGTCTAAACCAATTGACGGTAACACAAATTCTAACATCTCAAATACAAGAGAGAAGAACTCATACAACACAATGGAAGAAGACCCGTTCGTGGTGCCGTCGTTGGGAGCTATGCACCGAGAGTGTTGTTCACATCGAAGAAGTTGTGGTCATCTAAGTGTTGGAGAAGAAGCCAATAGTTGCACGAGACACTCCATGTCTGTTATTTTGGTATATGATCCAAATTCAGTTATGAAGATAAAGCCAACTTCTGACGAGCGCATGCTTATGATTATCCAAATTTACTTATTGCTGGATCATGTAGGTACTTTTCTATCTATCCATGTCTGCACGTGTCTACTGAGGCGTGGTGGTGGCATTGATGGAGATAAATGTGGACCGGGAAGGGGCAAGCTCATGGCGGCGCTGACTGGGAGGGACGGAAGTGGGTGGCTAGGGTTTCGCTGGCCGGATAAATATAGTCAGGTAGGGGCTTCATCATGAATGTAGAAGACTGACCACCCACGTCACTCAGTTTCTGCATGGATCCGTCCTGTCAGTCCAACATGGCCGATGCGTCCCGGCGGCGCCAAATCCGGTCCACATATGGGCTGGATTTGAGGCTTGTTGGACAGCGCAGACATTTGGTTTAGGTAAGGAGGGTCTGGTTGGATGGTCAGATTGTCCGCCCAAGCGTATAGGGTGGAAGTGGAGTGCCCGCCCGATCGTATAGGGTGGAAATGGGGCGGTCCGGTTTTTTTTTTTTTTGAAACATTTTCCATTAATAATAAGCTAGCAAGCCCGCCTCATTAAAAACCTCTCAACCCCCTTAGGTACCCTGAGAGGAAAAGAGTGCGTCTGAAAACTTGCAGCCCCCCACATTTACATTGTTGCCTCAAAGAGACTTACATCCGAAGCTAAAGCTGAAAGAATAAAATCAGGAGGGTCCTCGATCCATCTAGTAGAAACGGAACCCTCCACATTGCTAGCTAGGATATGAGCCACACTATTACAAACTCTAGAGCTATGCTCAAACACAATGTGCGTGAAATCATGTGCTAGGAAGGTACACTCCTCGAAGATAGCTGCATCAGTTCGAAAGGAGACACCTCCCTCTTTCATTGTTGATATAACATCCGAGGAATCCCCATTCACTTCGACTCTGTTGCACCCAAGTTGACCCGCCAGGATCAGGCCGTCCCGCAGCGCCCATGCCTCTGCCGTAGTTGCATCAGGTACATGTTGGATGCCCCTATTGCACGCCGCCAGAAATCTACCCTTCTCATCTCGCAGGACGGCCCCAGTAGCTCCTGAAAACATCTGTGGATTAAAAGAGGCATCAAAATTAAGTTTAACATAATTTTCTCTCGGTTTACTCCATCCAAGCCTTTTAATCTCTAGTTTTTTAAGGCATGATCTTTGGTAATTGAGAGCCATGGCCATGATCGCTTGTGAAGTGAACGCCGGTTTTGATACTGCCTCCTGACGAGTAATTTTCCTGCGCTCCCACCACATGTACCAGCATCCCGTAATCACTATCTCAATGACCGAAAGATTTTCCGAGTGGACACGCTGGAGGCCATCATCTCGCAGCAACAATTCCAGCACTCCCGACCCCTCGCGTTCCAAGCTTGCCATAGATTGAATATCCTGCCAAAGACCCAGGTTTTCCCATATTTCTCTCACCCTAGCACACGTGAAGAATGCATGGTGGAGATCCTCACAATGAGTTTTACATATCTGACATATCGGATCATTAGTAATATGCCTATTGGCTAGAATGCTACCGCATGGTATAGTGGCATGGAGGAATCTCCACCCAAAATTTTTTATCTTTGCTGGTACCTTCAATTTCCATAGCCTATCCCATACAGGATTAATATCAGAAGTCCCCGGGCCACTCGTACGTATCAGTTTTCTGCCATGTTGAAAATCCCACTCAGTATGGTAAGCTGATCGTACTGAAAAAATTCCACTGTTTGTATACTTCCAAGCCACGAAGTCCTCCGACAGCCGAGTAGAAAGGGGGATGTTTAGTATTCGGTTCACATCAATAACTAGGAAGTTTTGTCTCAGAATGTTCTCGTCCCAACAGTGGTTCGCATCAATAAGATCTGATACCTTAACAACCGTAGACCCTCCTCTCACAGAAACAACCCCTCTTGACGGGCTAGAGGGAATCCATGGGTCCTCCCAAATCCTTATACTATCTCCAGTACCAACTCTCCACACACAACCCTTTTTAAGTGTTTGTATACCAGCCCAAATACTCTGCCAAGTGAAGGATGATCCTTTCTTAATTGTTGAATTCAAGAGATCGCCAGACGGATAATATTTTGCTTGTAGTATTCTTGCACATAAAGAATCAGGCTCAGTTAACAGTCTCCACGCCTGTTTTGCAAGCATTGCCAAATTGAAACAATGTAGGTCTCGGAAACCCATCCCTCCTCTTTTCTTTGGGACACACATCTTCCACCAAGCAAACCAGTGCATATGTTTTTGTCCTTCCTCATCTCCCCACCAGTAACGGGTCATAGCATCTGTGATCCCTTTAATTACCTGTTTAGGCAGCTTGAAGACGGACATTGCATACGTTGGGATGGCTTGGGCCACCGCTTTCAACAGAATCTCCTTCCCTCCATAGGATAGAATTTTTTCTTTATAACCTCTCAGTTTCTGCACTATCCTATCAATGATATGAGAAAAACAATCAGACTTGTCCATACCCACTTGTGTTGGAAGGCCCAGATATGAATCAGTAATTGCCTCCGTAAGAATATTGAGTTGCACACAAATATCTTCCCTCATCTCCACCTGTGTGCATGGGCTAAAGAAAATGCTAGATTTGGCCTCGCTCACCAACTGACCCGATGCATTACAGTATCCTTGAAGAATATTTCTCAGGGTAATAGCATTGTCTATATTAGCCTTCATAAGAATAAGTGAGTCATCTGCGAATAAAAGATGTGAAACCGCCGGGGCTGATCGACAGACTTTCACACCCACAATATCCCCTTTATCTTCGGCATCCTGTAATAGATTTGTTAACGCTTCAGCACATAACAAGAATAAGTAGGGTGAGAGGGGATCCCCTTGCCGAAGCCCCCTGGTAGGGGTAAATTCTTCTGTCTCTTGGCCATTAAATCTCACTTTATAAGTGACTGATCTAACACATGCCATAATAAGTGTTACCCAATTCGGATCAAACCCCATCTGAATAAGAATTTTCTCCAAGAAGGTCCACTCCACGCGATCGTAGGCCTTTTGCATATCCAATTTAATAGCACACCAACCAAATTTCCCCGTTCTCTTCTTCTTTATCATATGATAAGCCTCATAAGCAACTAGAATATTGTCTGTAATTAATCTTCCCGGAACAAACGCACTTTGGGTTGGAGATATAATATCCGGAAGAATAAGTTTCAACCTGGCTGCAAGAACCTTGGAAATAATTTTGTAAGTAACATTGCAAAGACTAATAGGTCTGAATTGAGTTACCTTCTCCGGGTTATTGATCTTTGGAATCAACACAATGGATGTTTGATTCCATCCAGTAGGAATAGAGGCCGTATTGATGGCAGTAAGAACTTCATCAATTACCGCATCACCAATGAGATCCCAATATTTTTTGAAGAATATAGCGTGTAATCCATCCGTCCCCGGGGCTTTGAGATCCCCAATGTTAAACAACGCCTTCTTAACTTCATCTCTCGTGTAAGGCCCCGTAAGATTAGAATTCATAGCTCTTGTTACCTTAGGCTTCACTTTAGCAATGATCTCCTGGTCTGGATCGAAAACTTCTGAAGTAAATAAGCCCGAAAAGTAATTCTGAATATGTGGAGGAAGTTGGTCACCCTCAAATGAATTCCCCGCATCATCCACCAATGTTTTAATAAAGTTTCTCCTCTTCCTTTCGGTAGCCATTTTGTGGAAAAAATTTGTGTTTCGATCACCGTATTGTAACCAATTTGCTCGACACCTCTGTACCCATTTGATCTCCTCCTTTTCATTAGCCTGTTCAATTTGAATCTGTAGTTCTTGTTGCCTCGCCGTTGCTTCATCGGACAAGGGGCCCGATAGGACCTCATTCAGCTCCCGCTGCAGCTCACGAAGCGAACGATGAGGTTCACGTAAAACCTGCATGTCCCATGCATGCAGGGCCGAGTGCACCTGTGCCAGTTTCCCCGCTAGGTCCAGTGGGCCGGACTGCAGAGCCTCCGACCAGGCCGCGCCCACCACGCTGTTGAAGCCCTCCTCAAGAAACCATCTCGCTTCGAAATTTTTTGTACGTATTGTTTTGGTTCTCTGGTTGCTGTCATGGTACACCGTATCCACTGTAATGGGTCTGTGATCAGATTTGAAAAAATCTTCATGAACCACTCCCGCTTGTAGGAAGCGATCCATCCAAGCCTGGTTAGCAACTGCTCTATCGAGTCTCTCACGTATGCGTCCTCTCCTCCATGTATATATATCACCATTGTATCCAAGATCAAACAGACTGCAGTCAAAAAGAGCATCACGAAAACCCTGGAGGTATCTCTGATGCCTAATCACTCCCCCCTCCTTTTCGGAATTGCATATGATTTCGTTAAAATCACCTAAAACGACCCATGGCAGATTTGTCATACTATTCAAACTTCTCATATATTCCCATGTGTAATGTTTTCTGTCCGTACTGGGTTCCCCATAAATACCAGTAATTCTCCACTCCTCACCTGTACCTTCATCGATTCTTATATCCAAATAATTGGTATGTTCTATATAAGAGGTCACTGTCAACTCATTATTCCAGAATAAGATTAGTCCTCCACTGCGGCCATTGCTCTCAGACAAAATCATGTGATCATAATGCAGCCGTCTTCTAAGGTTCTCAGCTTTAACTCTAGAAAGGTGGGTTTCAGATAAAAACAGAACATCTGGCCTAATACGCTCCTTAACACCCTGGAGCGATCTCACTGCCGCGGTTTTTTGGAGACCACGGCAGTTTGCACCGCATATTTTCATTGCGCCCGGACAGGCCCCTCACGGGAGGCCGCCGATCCGAGTGACGGGGAGACAGCTCCGTCCGTCTTTGATTTTTTTGATCTTGTAGAACCATTTGATGTAGTTCTTCCCGATGCCTCCCTCTCTTCCGTTTCCATATCATTTGACAACTCTGGAACTTGGGACATCATACCATTTTTTTCGTCAAAAGCTAGTCTCTTTCTAACCATTCCTTCTGTATCATTATCCAACATATTTACCTCAGGTGACTGATCTGTCCCGATTGCCTTTAGGGGACTTGTAGCTGTATCCCTCAGGTCATCATCGTTTGGTTGCATGTGTTGTGTTTTCTGAGCTAGGGCGTTATGCCTCCAGCTGATATGCTCCCCCGATAAGATGGAAGTTCTCCCTCTGCCGAGTGGGTTCCGTCCACCTGTTGGAGTAGAAGCTCTACCACGTCCACTGCCACCCATGCCTCCTATTCTTCTCCCATGCCACGTATCCCAATCAGCTTTCAAAAAGTCTCCCCATCGAAGATTAGCCTCCTCGTGTTCACCCGTACCGCACTCCAGATGTGTGTGTCCAAACTTCCCACAAGCGCCACAAAATTTCGGTATTTTCTCATACTTGAGCTGGTAGGCTTCCCTTTGACCTCCTCTCGATAAAGTAACAATTCTGGCCAACACTTTCCTGACATCAATTTTCACTCTAACCCGAACAAAATTACCCACTCCATCCACTATTGTTTCCACCTTCAATACCTTCCCTACCTTCTTCTCGACAAGATTTTTAATGAGTGAATTGTCCCGATATCCAATAGGCAATTTGTGAATCTGCACCCACACTTCAATGTGATTGAGATCCACCGAATCCGTAGGTGAGAGTCCATCATATTCCTCTATGATCACCGCATGCTGTCTGAAGTGCCAGGGACCCCCATCTTTCATCTTAATCCAATCACCTAAGCAGAAACATTGTATTGTAAAAAGATTGGGTTCAAGTGCTGTAAAAATCATCTCCTTGGCCGGGCTCCAAGCAATTCTCATATGTTGCTCAAAAGTCTGGGGGCTAAAAATATTCTCTGTGTGGACTCTTGCCAATGCCAGCCACTTCATCTCTTGTACCGGGTTGATTAATTCATCCTCCAAAACTAGGTCGTCGATTTCGTCCTCTTCAATACCCAGCCTGAGTAGGAGGTCATCAATGTGCTCAGGACCTCGATCAACCTGGGATCCAACCATGCTCGAAGCACTCTTCGTTGACATGATTACTGGAACTGTCTAGCCGCCGATCGAAGACAATGAGCGGACCCTGTCTAGCAATCGCCTCCGACGTTCTCCCCTTCTGTTTCGAGTACCGCTGCGAAAGAAAATTCATGTCTGTCCGCGCCCCTCGCTCCAACCTAAGTAGGGGGAACCACGTAACCACTCCCGATCGGATCCGGAGGCCGAGACCCACTCCTCGCCGGTGAGATCGGCGGAGGAGGAAACAAACCCTAGCGTCGCCTGCGGCGGCCTAGGTCGTAGGTGCGAGTTTCGTGCGTGCGTATCTCTCGGTCTCTAGGCAGGTCGTATGGGGCGGTCCGGTTGCAAATGCTCTAACTAGCATAATGCTTTGGGTCACGACTCCTTATCTCCCACTTAAGGGGGGAACTAGGAAATACGACATACATTTTCCTTCGTCACAATGTAGATTTTCCTTTGTGACATTAAGACACGAGGCACTTTGACCCTGTTCAACTGAAACCAAACGAACAGGCAACGAGGCAGCATCCGGACCAGTTTTCACGGACAGGTAAGAGACTGGCAGCTTACTCACAAGGCAGCACAATTGCACAAACCAAAGCTATGAAAGAAGAGACCAATGCAAGTAAGCTAAACATGCTCAAGATAACAAAATTTCCATACATCAGACCTTTAAGATGAGTGTTGCAGGCCTTTCACATAACACAATTCCCCCAACATCTTTGCGTCAACCGATAACCACAACTAGAACATGATTTGCAAATAACATAACTAGCAGCAGTAGAACTTATAGACACATACACTTGGAAGCAAATAACATAACTAGCAGGCAACTCCAGTACCCAGTAATCTTGTCTTTGGCTACCGCACACCAAGCTGCTTGGCTCACTCTTCTCCGATCCAAGGCCTGTGTGGCGTCTCTGTTCCAAACAAATCAGATCAAGAATAAGGATGAGACAATTATAACCATGAGAAGATCAAAACAAGTGAAACAACGAAACCATGTTACATACAAAGTCTCTTTTTAGCTGGTACAGTACATGTTTAGGTAGACAGCAGCAGTTGAACAACATTAACAAGAGACTGGTCCAAATTCGGCTATGGGTATCAACTGCGGAAATCCAAAGCTACAATGTGCAAACGATATCGAAAAGATGCACAATATACTACTCACTTGCTAACAAGTGGATCAAGTATTATCGGACAAATCTGCATGATTGCAACAATGACATCAACTCGTTTTTCTAGAGATCATACGATCCAAAGACGAATCATCTCAGCATTATTAGACAAACTTAACATCAACCCGTCAGCAAGAGAACAGTTGGTACTACACACCTTCAACCTTCATTGTTCACATCTTCTCAAGTTTTTTGCCAGGCAACTACACATCATCGCTTTACAAACTACATGATCAGCGACCACATGCCTCGATCAGAGGCAGACACTGAACTTCCTAGATTATCAAGTCGTTCAAGATTTATATTGCATATCATGTGCACATGAGAGGTGCACGGAATGCAAAGCAATACCGTCCAGTATATACTCAAAGGCATGTTCAAGAAAATAAAATGCTTGCCTTTTATAACTGTAATAACTAAACAATTTAGGAACTTACGAGATTCATAGACGAGAAATCAAAATAAAATAAAATATGCATCATCTTATAAATTGAGTAACCAAGATAAAAAGATAAACGCATCATGAAAAAAAATACTGCTCACTTATTCAACCAAGATAGCACATCGGCAGATCTCATGTGTTCACAGTTCCAGATCCAACCTTTTCCATCCAACCCCCCTTCCTGCAAGCAACAGAAGTTCAATAAACAATGAAAATTTAAAGAAGTTGAATAAATGAGAAGGCAGGTAAGCTTTTGTGGCAAGTACAGCAAATGAAACCATATCCATTGACAGGTGCAAAAGAGAATGATAATAATCATTTACCAAGACTTGTTAAGATTGCTTAGATGTTCAGAGAAAATGCATTCATTCAGAATTATTCAGAAGATAATGTATACGAGTTATGTCCAATGGGTCCATACAACATATGCACAGATCAAGAAACCTTAGTGAAAAAATGAGCATGGCATAGTATAGTTCCAAATTTAAAGAACTAGAAAAATAAGATACACGATACTATGAATAGATAGCTAGTATCAAGGTCAACCAAGATAAAAAAAATTATCTTGCAAGGATATGCACTGAATGGAAAAACACAACAAGATTTAATCTTTGAAATGTTCCAAGCAAAAATAATATACTGAATTACATTGCCAATTTTCTACTCCCTCCGTTCCAAATTATAAGCCGTTTTAGCATACTAGTTTAGTTTGCCAAAACGGCTTACAATTTGAAACAGAGGTAGTATAAGATAACCAGACTGATAAAAATATGAACTAACTGAAGCTATTCTTATATATCTACTCGATCCTTAATCATAAGAATAATAATACTCCCTCCGTCTCATATTAATTGTCTCAAAGTTAGACAAACGTGGATGTATCTAGACATATTTTAGTGTTAGATACATCCACTTTTGACTAAGTTTGAGACAATTAATTTGAGACGGAGGGAGTACAACAAGCATATACCAATAGTAATGTGAATGAATCTTGTTACACAAGGAGCAAAGGTATTACCTGCAGTATAGAAATTTCTATATGGATAATGGATCTTTATATTCTTGCAATTTCTTCTTTTAGAAATAATTTCAAACTGCGTCAAGTCAAGTTGGAGCATGAAGTCGCCAATGTATGTAGCTAGAACAATCACATTCGAGTCCTCGTCATACCCCACCATTGTTGCCACGTTAAAGTCGTTATGCGGTTCCCGTGAAAAGAGCCCCTCAAGTTGAATGGTTTTCTGCAGCAGCACCCATTCGACAACACCATCAAAGTTTGATTTCCTCGTCCACAATTGGATGCTCAGTTTCAACATAACTGCAAGGCCAAGGCCAAGGCCACTACCACCATCTATCCGTAAGAGCTGAAAGGACCATACGGTCTTACGATGCGCATCTGCTGGCTTCTCGATCACACTAAGAGTCTGTCTTTCAATGTCAAATGCAAGGATGTCACCTCCAAAAAGCAACCAGTAAACTACATTCCCAATGAGGACGCTTGGTCTTAGCGAAAGAACCTTACTATCAGTCAACGTTGAGACAATATTTCCCCATACGCCAGACACCGAGTTGTAGAGGCAAGCGAATGCTTGTGTGTCTCTGCCACACGTCAAAGCTAACTCAAAAGGGCTCGAAAAGCAATTGCCGTGTACATGTCCATCTTCAGGGTCAGCGCACAACACGCGGGCATGCCAAGCCCAGAAAGTGTCGCCCTCTGCGTTGAGGAGCCCTGGTGGAAAAGGCACGCGGTGCTGTTGGCCAGTGAGGGGATCCCAAACGACGGCCTCGTGCCTACACTCGCAGATCAGGACAGCAAGGCCGTGGCGGCAGCCAAGGAAGTCCCAATAGTCGCAGGAGTCGCTGCGCTTGGGGACGGCGAAACGCTCGGCGGGGATGCGGTCGGGTTTCGTGTCCAGAACTGGAACAAAGTTGTGTTTCATGCCAGGAGTCATGCATGAAGTCCCTGCAAAGAAGCCCAACAGAGGAGGCATCCGGTTGTGTTTGCGGAAACGTTTGAGGAACTCTGGGTCGGAGAGGATGCTGCGCCAACGCATGCACACGAGGGAGGCACGTGGGAGGGAGGATGGCTTCGAAGGGAGGCGGAGGAGGATCTCCTGGAGGAGATTCTCGTCATCCAGCGGGGGCACCGGGGCTGGCCAGGAGGTAGTATTGTCGTCATCGAGGACCTTGGATACTGGGTCAGCCGCCACTGTGGGACTCAGCACCCTCTTGGCATCCACACATGCCCTGAAACAGCAGTAGCAGCAGCGACAAGTAAATGCAATAATCAATGGAAATATTTCTTCAATCGATGTGGTTGCAAACACACCAAATGTTATCTACTGACTGGTTTTTTTAGTCAACATGTGTTGGAAAACATATAACAAACATATATCCATCCATCCATCTGAACTATGTGCTGCTTCAAACAGACAGAAACTGGGTGGCCTTAAATGTATGTGGTTGCAAAACAGCTGGAGCGTCAGACAGATGCAATCAAAATGGACTCGTTTCTTTTAATCAATGTGTTGGCAAAACACATCGAATGTGATCAGATGGACAGTTTCTTTTAACAAAATCAATCTGGTGGGAGAATATTAACAATTTATGACCCTATTTTAAAATGCAGCAATAGCACTAGAAATAAGATTCATAGATATAGCAATGTGACCGAATGCAACACTTTTTCTTTGGGTATCTGCGGATATGCAATCTTCTGCAGAAAGATTTACAAATATGATTTTTCATGAGGTAAGCATACTCCCTCCGTCTCAAATTAATTGTCGCAATGTTTAACAAAAGTGGATGTATCTAGACATCATTTAGTGTTAGATACATCCATTTTTGTCAAAGTTTAAGACAGTTAATTTGAGACCGAGTAGATAGATTTAACCAGAAAATAGGCAACTTAAAAAGATATCTGAGCAATAAAGATAAGGCAAACAGTTGAGCTTCAGGCCCTTAACAAGGTGAGGATGTACGCGGAGGAGGAAAATTAAAGTCAGCTACAACTTGCAAGAAAAAAAAGTTGCCATACTTTTTTGATCAATCACGTAGCTTGGCATGTGTTAGCTACTTCTGTGTTAATTCAGTAAGAAAATAAAAGCAAAAACAACAACTAAATGGCAACATGCTACCCACAAGCAATCAATCTGTTCATTGTCAATTCTACCGTTTGGTCCGTACTCAATTTTCTTTTTTGCTTGATCGATCGATTGATTTTCAGTGCAATGCAACCACACCTGCGTCTAATTTCATCTATGTAAGTTAGCCTGAGCCACTAAAAGTCAATAGTAGGACTCTACCTGAGTCTAGTGACAATTGAACTGGCTAAAGGGGAAAAGGGCAATATGTGGAAGGTTAGCTCAAGAGAAACAAAATACAATTAAGCTGCATTAATTGAACCGTTTGCCACACTTTTCTCAAATCCTTTATAATTTGCCACACTGACCACCACCTGTCAGTGACACATGTTGTGGCAAATTATAAAAGTGAAAAGAAAAGTGTGGCAAATAATAAAATACCCCCTTTTCTTCAGTCAATATCCAACGCACAACAAGACACAATCTATGCTGCCTAAAATGAAAAGGAAACTGGATCTTACCGTTGGGTAATCGGATCAGGATCCATCATCTACCTCAAAACTGGTATCTTCTCTCCGCTGTCTCAACAAGTAAATCGAGCTAGGGTTCAGCTATGAGGACAAATCAATCCAGTTTTTTCTGCACGAGAACAGAAGAATTAAAAAAAATGAAAAAACAGGGGGATCGGGAAGGAGAAGAGGTCGCCTGACCTTGAATCTTCGGTTGTTTCCGGTGGGCCGAGGTCGCCGGCGACGCCGCTCCCTTTTCTCGCTCGTCTCCGGCCGCAGTTGTGCTGGGGGAGTGGACACTGGAGGGGACAGCTCAGCTGAGGTGCATCGGGACCCTGAATCGTCCGGCCGAGGCTGCCGTTCTGCTGGTAAACTGGACTCCGAGAGCTTTTCTTTGGGGACGCGAATGGAGTGCAGTGCAGAGCAAAGCAGGGCTGAGATTTTCTCTAGTGCAGTTTATCAGTAAAAGTAATAGGCCAGCCCAGCCCAGCCCAGCCCGATAAAGTCCAGCCCTATCTGAGAACTAAAGCCCAGTAGGCTTCCAATCTGAGAACGACCCCTCCGGCCAAGTCCCCTTTCTTGCACAATGCGGCGACATGCATGTTGTACACTGTGATACCCGGTAAAGCCCTTGAAGGAGCATTTCATCCAACGCCTCGTTGACGGCGTCGAACTCGTCGTGTCGTGGTCGTTGAAGACGCATAGCATTAGCCCAAAGTCGGTCACCTCGGGTGGCACACCGCCATAGTCTATCTTCTCCTTGACGTCCCCATAGACTCCACCACCCGGGCCGCCCGATATGGGCCGTCTTCATAGAAGAGAAGGGGAGAAACTAGATGGTGGCTCCGTCGCTGAAAAGATCGAGAGGTTAACTAGAGGAGGTGAATAGGTTAACTATAATTTTTTCTTCTTTTTTCTTTTAATTAGATATTGCTCAAATATAGGTTCTCTAAATTATGCAACTAGATAAACAATCATATATGATGAGCAATAAGCTGCTAGCAATAGATAGATAAGCAAGTAAGCTAGTAGCAACAAGTAAAGATAAGTTGAGAGATAACCAACACAATGATACGGAGATTTATCCCGAAGTTCACTTCCCAAAGGAAGTTAATTTCCGTTGATGCGGCGCGGTGTTCACCAAAGTGAAACACCGAGTAGCCTTCAAATGGCACACCACTCCTTCATGATCTTCCAAGGCACGAATCACTATGTTGTTGTTGAGGTTGGCAACTAGAACCTTTACAAGGACGAGGCACACTCCACAACTTAGAGTGTTTTCACCAAATCCACCAAGACACCAAAGCTCGATGCTTCAAGGTCAGGGAACACACCACAACTTAAATGGTGTACCCTGCAATGTCTCTGCAGCTCACAAATCACTATGGAGGACCAACAACCTCTAATGGCCCCAATGAACCCTAGAGTACAAGCCCTTCTCACAAATCAAGGGGAAATCAAATTTACTTGGTAGGTATGTGTATTTTGGTCTTCTCTCTCAAATCCCCAAAGGGCAGAGTGTTTGAGTGACTAGGGAGATGAAGCTCATGAACATGGGGGGTCTTTTAGTTCTGGTCATGGTATCTTGAGGTTGAAGAAGGCGGGGGTATTTACACCCTCCCCCCCCCCAACAATGGTAGCCGTTGCAAGATTATTCTAAATCCTGGGGGCTGGATTATCCGCTGTGAGTTGTGGCCGGATATTCCGGTTACTGAAATATCCGGGGCCTGCTGAAATCTTCGGCCAGATATCCGGCCCAGACCAGGGGCTCACGCACTTAAGTCCTTGGCCATTTCAAATAATCTGGGGTAACAAAATGTTCGGGCAAATATCCAGCCTAAATATCCAACCCAGTCCAAGTGCTTTGCGCACTAAAGTCCTTATTGAAATTCTCTGAAGGCCGGATAATCTGGGGAAACATGACACCGGATTATCCGCTCTGGAAACTGCATTTCTGACATATTAGCATAGATTTCTGTTTTTCCTATAGGATACAATCCTATAAATCAAACAAGTGATATAGGAAAAATTCCTGTAGAAAGCAATCCTACAAATTCCTATACTATTCCTTTGAATCAAAGGGGCCCTGCAAGATTCCTATGGGAATTGTTCCTATAGGATACAATTCTATGAATCAAACAAGTTGTATAGAAAATTTTCCTATAGGAACCAATCCTACAAAATTCCTATACTATTCCTTTGAGTCAAAGGGGCCCTTAACATTTTAATTTTGACCACATAGATAGTAAAATGAGTGAATGCATGTAAAAAAATGAGTTTAAATTCACTTATTTTAGAATGTATGTGGTCAATATTAAAATGTCTTATAAAAGTGAACGGAGGGAACAAATAAGATGTTACGCATCATATGTGTAGTATCATACACTACCCACTATGGCTAGTCTAATGGGAGTGACGTGATAGGAAAACCAAAATTTTGTGTGAAAAATATGTGCGGGATCTCAGAGTTCCAACTTTTTCTCTCCTTGTTTCTCTTTGAAAAAAGGTTATGTTTGCAAGGTTGCCCTGTGTGCAAAACCTAGTCTTGCATGTATGTAGATTTTCTTACATATTTTCGTATCATTCTTCCTCGTGTTATGATTTTCGTACTAGTATGTATTCTCATTTTTTTATAACGAGTATATATTAATATCGCGGAAATACTAATTACGTTGAGGCTTTGCAACATCACAATACCCTAATGGTATTACGGATGCACACAACCAAAACAAAAGAAAAACAAACTAAAAAAGAAAAAGTCCCGCTATAGAGTTTGGGTCCTTGCAGCAGCATCACAACCACTAACAAGACAATACCTGATGGTCAAGTTCTCCAAAAGCAACATCTTTAAGAAGGAAACAATGTGCAAACACCGTCATTGCCCGATCGAAGATCTTGGAATTTTACCCTGGAGGTAGTCTCGGCTCTCAAAACAATGCCTTCGGCAAGGCCATTGCCAGGCAGAACCAATTAATACCAGACATTGCATTTTCACACTGAAATGTAAGACTTTGAAATTACCTGTGATGCCACCCCCCTTATATACCATTGCCAGTACTCTTGAACCTCCAAGCCAGTTCCTCATCGATGCAAAGGTCCAAACACCATTGCTAGTCCTTGATACATCTAAAATGTATCTCCTTTTCGAACACTTCTCTTATGGTTTAGCTTTAAACTTGTGAGATTTGGATACCACTAACACGGACTAACGTTGTTTTCACCACAATTACCTTGGTGTCTCGTTTTTATGCAGAAAAATCAACTTTCAGGAACATTCCCAGAAAAGACCCCATTGAGCTTATATCACCAGAAGACCCCGGGAGCTAGAAGGACACCTGGAGGGGGGCCAGGAGTGGCCCAGACCACCCCTGGGCGTCCCCCGCCCCTAGGCCGCACCACCTGGTGGTATGGTGCCCCCAGGAACCCCCTCGGGCTCCCCTTTCGACTACTTACGCCCCGTAAACCTAAAACACGAGGGGGTTCGTCATATTCCATAGAAACACAAAAGAGTGTTGCCGCCACCTCGAAACTCAATTCGGGGATACGAAGTTCCTGTTCTGGCACCCTGCCGGGACGGGGATTCGAAGGAGATCATCGCCATCGACACCGCCACTCCTTCTCCATCAACCATCCATGATTCCTCCATCCATGTGTGAGTAAGCCCCGCTGTAGGCTGAGAGGGGTGGAAGGGATTGGATGAGATTGATCATGTAATAATGCCAGATTGTTAGGGCATAGTGCCTAGTATCCATTGTTAGTGTTTTCTACCGTTGTTGCAACTTGTTGTGCTTAATGCTTGTCACTAGGGCCCGAGTGCCATGATTTGATATCTGAACATGTTATTGTTTCATGAGTATAATTATGTTTCTTGATCATACTTGCAAGTTTTTTACACATACTGTTGTCCGGAACCCAAAGCCCCAATGTCTCAGAAATTGGGACAATCGGAGGGGATGGCTGTGATGTGAGGATCACACGTGTTCAGGGAGTGTTAAGTCTTTGCTCCGGTGCTTTATTAAAAGGAGCACCTTAATTACCAGTAGTTTCCCTAGAGGCCCCGCTGCCACGAGCTGGTAGGACAAAAGATGGTGTGCAAGTTTCTCACTGCGAGCATGTACGACTATATTGGAACACATTCCTATGGTTAACCTAGAACTTGGATGCTTTATTATTATTATTTGCAATGCCCACGTTATTATTATTACATGACCTATGTTATCCATGCAACGCCCGTTCATCCATTCCCTTTATGCCTACGGTACTCCCTGTTGGGATTATGCCTTAGAGGCAATCATGTATGATATATTTCCCAATGTATTCATAAAGTTATTAAGTCGTCCTTGTTTTAAACATCTGATATATGTCATTGAATATGTGATTCGATTGTGGAACTATGCATTCATGTTGTTCATGCTAAATTGTCCTTGGTCATTAAGGTTGTGCTGGACACACACCCTAGACTAATGTGAGTGTTGGCTGATGACTCGGTTCCACTTGTCATGGGCATGGCGATGCCATTCCAACGTTCATAGACTCGGCTAAAGAGTTTAGCAAGTCGGACTGACCTATATTGAGATGCAATGAGTAAGTCATCCTTTGCATGTCTCAATCAATATAATCCTTAGACCTGAGGTTGTCGCACAATCCGATTTGTGGATCACTGACGAATATATGGATCCTGGACCCTGCGAATAAGGACACCCCCTCTCAGGCCCAAGGTTGAAGGCCCAAGAAGAGGAGTCCTTGGAATACTCCAGAAGGCCCACGTGAAGCCCACCTGCTAACTTGCGGGTTAAGATAGGAAACATGTAACCGACCTAGTTAGGGTTCGAGTCCTCTACAGGTAGGATTCGAGACCTGGCCACCTATATAAGGCCAGGAGAGCCCCCCGGGAGAGGACCAAGCAACACAACACCATCGAAGCCTTGAACTCGAGATCTAACTCTCGATTCGAGCATCACCATTGTAACCGATCTCTCCATCAATACAGATCGACAAGAGGCAGGAGTAAGGGTTTTACCTCTACGAGGGCCCTGAACCTGGGTAAATCTCGCCCCCTATCTAGCCGACGATTCCACCAGCGCTCATGACTTCTCCTAGTCGAAACCCGATAGGGTCACCTAAGGGATTTGTAGAGTCAGAGATTCGACAATTGGCGCCGACCGTGGGGACGACGGGCGCTGGATCACCGGCATCTTCGGCTTCATCGACAACGCACTCTCGTTGGAAACCATCGACTACGGCTCCAAACAATCCTATACGGATCGGATCTGTCGTGGTCACACCTTACTCGCCGGAATCGCGCCCGGTATTCGAGTATCTGGAGAAAAGCGTCACCTTGACGTTCGGGAGCCTAAAATTCGTGACTAACCGGGATGGAATCCTCCACTTCTCGGATGAATCGGAAACCGAATCTGGAGCTGTCGACTCACGCCGTCATCTGGAGAAAAGCGGTGAGTCCATCCGCTTCAACGCCAACGACTACCACACCCTCTCAACAGAGGAACCATCAAGAATTCGAAGAAACTTTCGACCTACGCCTAGGACGCACGAGCCTCGACTGGCTCAAGTCTGCATGGCAGGATCGGAACAAGCCTCGGAAACAGAACACAGCGCGACAGAGCGCAACATAATCGGCGTCTCACGGGAATCCTGGAACCGAGCAAAGGAAGCTATGCGAACGAGCAAGCCACCCGCATCCGGGGCCTCACACGAAGACATGGTTGCCTACCACTATCACCTAGTGAGAGCAGCCACGACTATCAAGGACGCTCGGATAGATCTGGCCCGCCGAAGAAGAGCGGCGGACGAGTCAAGCCAAAGGCGAGCCGGGCTATCCATAACACCCTCGGTTGGAACCCGACCCGCGAGAAAGGGACACGCATCCACATCCAGGAACAATGAGTCCCTAGCCGGAACCAGCAGATCAGTCACCCCTTCTCTCATGCGAGTCGACGATGATGGCAATGTCTACCCGCAAACTCCTGCTGCCGCGGTCCTAGCCGCAGCAACTTACATGCATATGAACCAACCGACGGAAAGTGATCCTCGGGCGGAACAGTATAAACAAGTACGCAAGGGATTAGGGCTGGCGGCCGCAAGGCTCGCCGCTTATGATCGAAAGAAGGCCGCAGAGCAGCTGGAAAAGGAACAGGAGAAGGAGAAAGACAAGGATAGGGAAGCATCCCGTAAACGCAAGAGTTCTTCGCCAAGAAGGGACAGGTCACCACGTCGTGGTCGAGGAAAAGAAGCACGACGCCGTGATGACAGTCGAAGTAGCAGCGAAGGCAGTCCGAGAGACAAGAGCTCGCGGCATCATAGCAGCCGCTCGCGAAAGCGAAGCAAGGAGCCAAGGAAGGATACTGACCGCGACCGGCCAGAGTACGACGCGCGATCATATCTCGCGCAAAAAAGGGTGGATAAGGCGAGGACTTCGCGATATCGCGAGCGCTCCTCGTCTGGCTCCTCGGATGACGAAACCTGCGGCACTCTCTGCTTTGCCCGTAGTATCCGCGAGGCGCCCCTACCCAAAAGATTCAAACTTAGCACGGAAGTAACAAAGTACGACGGATCACTCGAGCCCTCCCAATGGCTAAGCGATTACCTCACGGCAGTAAAATGCCAACGTGGGAATAAAAACACGGCTATGCAATACCTCAATTTGCATCTCGCCGGCGCGGCTCGCAGTTGGCTGGAGAGACGACCAAAATCTTGCTACGCATCGTGGGATGATCTACACCGCGATTTCTGCAAAAAAATTCAGTCGACTTACAAGAGGCCAGCCACCATTGAAGAACTGCGAGCATGCAAGCAGAAAAGTGGCGAATCCACCCGCGAGTACATCCAGCGATGGACTACGCTCAGAAATACCGCAGGAACCATTTCAGAAGAAGTAGCGATTGAAGCCTTCGCAAAAGGCGCCCGAAGAACGGCTTTCAGAGAAGAGCTGGGCAGAGCCGCACCCAAGACTATTGGGGAGCTGATGAACATAGATGAAAAATGGGCTAACGGAGAAGATGCGGTGCGCAATGAGAGGGCATCATCACCTGCCCATGATGAAGATCGTCATAGTCGAAGGAAGAGGAGACTACGACCACGAAGACAGAGAGGAGTTGGTCGCAGCGGAATTCACGCGAGGCCGCGACTCCGGTCGCCGTGGGAATCGCGAGTGGAGACCAAAAGCTGAAGAAAAATCACCTCACGAAGACCTCGATGGATATTGCTCGCTACATCTATTTACAGATAAACGCACGGGCAAAACTAAGGCAACGCACCTTCTTAAGGATTGCCGAAAGTTTATCGATATCACAGAAGCACTCGCAAGGAAAAGAGCTGCACACGCGCAAAATTACCCACCGCTTCCAGGAGGAGGCCACCAAGGGTTCCAGCCACCACAACCCCCACCTCTACCAGCAAATCCAAACATGGCATTAGCCACGCTACCTGTACCGCCAGCTCAAAACTCCGGGGCCAATGCGTACCCAAATCCAGCAGAGCAACTCGCGATGATCCAGAAGGTATGTCCATCCCGCAGAGCTCAAAAGACTAACACAAGGCAATTGTGTATGGCCGTGCAGACACCGCCAACAAAAAACAGAATACTTGAAGATGGCGGACCAGCCAATAACATTCTCGATGAAAGACCACCCGCCACGGGTCTATCGACCAGGACACGCTGCCCTTGTCATCCAAGCACAAATTGGCAACTACGACTTGGCCCGCGTATTCATGTATGGTGGCAGTGGCATCAACATTATCTACGCGGATACACTCCGTCGGATGAACATGAACTTGGACGGCCTCCAGGAATCAGAAACATTCTTTCACGGGATAGTTCCAGGAAAAGCAATCCGTCCACTCGGAACAATTAACCTAGAAGTCGTGCTGGGAACTAAGAGCAACTACAGAAGAGAATTCCTCGACTTCGAAGTTGTCGACTGGCCTTCACAGTACCACGTCATTCTTGGTCGAACAGCGTTCGCCAGATTCATGGCAGTACCGCATTACGTCTACCTGAAGCTCAAATTACCTGGAGAACATGGCGTAATCACCATCGACGGAGATTTTCAGAAATCCAACAAATGCGACATTGAATTTAATGAGATTGCAAAATCTTTTGGGGTGCAAGAAGAACTTCAAGAGCTGGCGAAAACCACGGATCACTCCGTGATGCCCCTCACGAAGAAAAACGCGCCTGAACTAGAGTTCAGTGCTAATAGCGACACTCGAAAGCATCAAGTGCACCCGACAGATCCTGCGAAGACAGCGCTGGTTTCCACCACCCTTCCGCAAGCATAGGAAAGCGCGCTCGTCGAACTCCTCCGTGAGTACTGGGAAATTTTCGCTTGGCAGCCATCAGATATGCCAGGAATACCCAGAGAGTTTGCCGAGCACTCACTCGAAGTCTTTCCAGATGCCAAACCAATCAAACAAACTACTCGACGATTTTCAGAACCCAAGCAGAAGGCGCTTGGAGAAGAAGTAAACAGATTGTTAGCAGCGAAATTCATCAGGGAGATCAAGATATCCACTTGGTTAGCAAACCCGGTACTGGTCCCCCAAAAGAACACGGACATCCTTCGGGTATGCATCGACTACACGTCGTTAAACAAGCACTGCCCCAAGGACAACTTTCCCCTCCCGCGAATCGACCAGATCGTGGACTCTACGGCAGGCTATCAACGCCTCTCTTTCCTGGATGCCTATTCGGGATATAATCAGATCCGGATGAAAATAGAAGACGAAGAAAAGACAGGATTCATCACACCTCACGGTGTCTACTGCTACACGACAATGCCCTTCGGGCTCAAGAACGCAGGCGCAACATACCAGCGCTGCATGCAAAAATGCCTCGCCAAGCTCATTGGCAAGAACGTACAAGTGTACGTTGACGACAAAGTCATCAAGACTCGAGTTGAGAGCACACTCCTCGAGGATATTAGAGAAACATTTGATGCCCTCAACGCATACAGGATCAAGCTCAATCCGACAAAATACGTTTTCGGCGTTCCAGCAGGGAAACTTCTCGGGTACCTGGTATCCGCCAGAGGCAACGAAGCCAACCCAGAAAAAATACAAGCAATCTTGACAATGAAGGAGCCAACTAATCTACGCGGAGTCCAACAGCTTGCAGGGCGACTGGCCGCCCTGAGCAGGTTCATCACACGATTGGGAGAGCAAGCGTTACCCTTCTACAAGCTGCTGAAGAAGACGGACAAATTCGAGTGGACACCTGAAGCTAAGCAAGCATTCGCGGACTTAAAGCGATCGTTGCAAAGTAGGCGAGTCCTTGCAACACCTCAAGAAAGGGAGCCACTATACTTATACTTAGCCGCCACAAACCAGGTCATCAGCACAGCAATCGTAGTCGAACGACCTGAGGAGGGCAAAGCGTACGGAGTTCAGCGTCCAATCTATTACATCAGCGAAGTGTTCTCGCCATGCAAACAACGATATCCTCATTACCAGAAGCTCGCATACGGGGTGGTCCTTACAGCCCGAAAGCTCAAGCACTATTTCCAGGAACACGCCATCACAATAGTTAATGATGCGTCACTCGGGACAATCATGAACAACCCCATGGCATCCGGAAGAATAGCCAAATGGAGCATCGAGTTGGGCGCCTGGGACATCACTTATGCAGGGCGCAACGCAGTCAAATCTCAGGTGCTCGTGGAATTCCTAAGCGAATGGACAGAACTACAAACACCCGGGCCACCTGAGTACACGAGCAATTGGATAATGTATTTTGACGGGTCCAAAAGAAACGAAGGAGCATGAGCTGGAATTGTCCTTATATCGCCACAGGGAGACAAACTGCAATACGTCCTGCGATTGGACTTTCCACCAGATGATCCAGCATCGAATAACGACGCAGAATATGAAGCCCTGTTGCATGGAATGAAGATGGCAGTCGCCTGTGGAGCTACTCGATTAATGATTTACGGCGACTCCAATCTCATTGTGCAGCAGACAATGAAAGAATGTGATGCAATTGCTGAAAACATGGTTGCGTATCGTGACATGTACAATCTACTCGAAGGAAGTTTCAAAGGGTGCGAGTTGAAGCACATTGCAAGATCAAGCAATGAAGAAGCAGATAGGCTGGCAAACATGGGTTCCACAAATACACCCATACCACCAGGAATATATTTTGAACGGATGATCAAGCGATCGGTCAAAGTAAAGAAAGCTACAGGAACACCCGCAGCGTCAGAAACAGAGGTCAGCCCGCAAGTCGCCATTATCGAGCTTACCCATAATATATCACGACAGGTTTTTCTGGTCGAGCCAGTCTGGACGCAGAAATATCTCGACTACCTGATCAACAGACAGCTCCCGGCCGATCCACGCGAGGCTCGACAAATAGTGAGACGCAGCAAATCCTTTCGGGTAGTCAACAGAGAATTATACAAGCAAAGCATCTCGGGTATACTTCAGCGATGCATCGCACCCGAAGACGGCAAAGAATTACTCCAGGACATCCACCAAGGAGACTGCGGACATCATGCTAGCTGGAAAAAAATCATGGGAAAAGCTTTCAGAGCGGGATTCTACTGGCTAACAGCAGCTACCGATGCAAAGGACCTGGTCGAGCGATGCGATGCTTGCCAGCGATTCGCACCAAGACCACATACACCTGCTACGGAATTGCACATGATACCCATTGCTTGGCCCTTCGCACAATGGGGGCTGGACATGGTTGGACCACTACGCAAGTCCACGCCAGGCGGATATACGCACTTGCTGGTTGCAGTCGACAAGTTCACCAAATGGATCGAGGCCATGCCAGTAACTTCGGCTAGCGCCCAATGCGCCGTCAAATTCCTCGACTCCATTGTATGCAGATTTGGCGTGCCACACGACATCATTACAAACAATGGTACAAACTTCACAGCAAAGAAAACGCAACAGTTTTGCGAGGAAAAAGGCATCAACTTCAAGTTTGCTTCAGTTGCCCACCCGCAAACGAACGGTCAAGTCGAAAGATCCAACGGCTT
The DNA here is from genome assembly GCA_028641055.1 of Alopecurus myosuroides. Classification (NCBI taxonomy): domain Eukaryota; kingdom Viridiplantae; phylum Streptophyta; class Magnoliopsida; order Poales; family Poaceae; genus Alopecurus; species Alopecurus myosuroides. The sequence continues at coordinate 504,170,733 of CM054059.1, forward strand.
AGTTTCGGCTGGCATCAAGAAACGTCTACTCGATCGTCTACACCCTGCCGCAGGATATTGGGAAGAAGAGCTACCCTTCGTACTATGGAGCCTCCGCACAACTCCAAACCGATCTACAAAATACACACCATTTTTCATGGTATACGGGGCAGAAGCAGTCCTACCCGAGGACGTTAGATTCAGCGCCCCACGAGTCGTGGCCTACAGCGAAGAAACCTCCAACAAGGCACTCGCGGAAGATATGTATGCACTCGACGAGATGCGGGACATCGCGCTCGCAAGATCCGTAGTATATCAGCAATCACTGCGAAACTATCACAGTCGCCGCATACGCCACAGAGCATTCGCAGTTGGAGATCTAGTGCTGCGGCTCAAGCAGAAGGAAGGACACAAGCTCGAGCCACCCTGGAAAGGACCCTTCCTCATACACGAAGTCATCCCAGGCGGAGCCTACAGGCTGAAGAATCCGTCGACTGGAGGAGTCTATTCCAATCCTTGGAATATCGCACACCTCCGCAAATTTTATCCCTAGGATTACTTATTATCACAACAAATAAGGCTATACTAGCCACTCTTGTAGCTCGAATACATGACTTCTCAGTCATAGCAATAAAATACATGGTTTCTCAACCATATTTATTCGAAGATTATTTATTCTTACATGCTAAATAGTTACAGGTACACACCCCATAAACACACGGGGGCTAAGCCTACAACTAAGCATCACAAGAAAATTCATACACACAAGGTTACACACCTTATAAACAGTTTTTACAAGCTATGATAGAATATACACATTCAACAATCAGTCATGGCGATAAGCATTCTCAGTCGCCAACACTCTCTCTACTTCTTCAGAGGTCAATCGAATAATTTTCTCCGCTACAGGACGAACAGCATCGTAATGCGGAGAAATATCATCGATTGGTCCATCTGGGAGGCTAGCTACGGAGTTAAAATCTACTTCAGGATGTCGTATTCGGACAAAGGAGAGAGCCACCACCGCGCCGCAAATCATCTGGTTGCGCACGCACTCGCGAACTTCTCCTTCCTGCCCGAAGAGCCCAAGGAGATACCTCCAATCTTCAGGACCCCTCTCAAGCGGGTAGAATGCAGCGTTTATCGCGATCAAGACCTCGTGAAAAGAACTCACGAGAACTTTTATCTGGGAGACACGGAATTTTAAAGTAGCTAACACAAAACCTCGGCTGCGATCAGACCAAAAATTGTTCGCATGAGGCCTTGAGCTGCCAGCTTCTTGAAGAATGTGGTTCTCCACCCACTGTTTTTCCTCCCTATCATCCGGTTTAACAACTGAAGAAAAGAGTACGTGATCAGATAAGGAAGCAAGACAAAGAAGACTTGGGGGCTGTATTACTTACACAACAGTTCCCTAGCAAGGGAGGCCAGCTCGTCCATCACAAACTGTTCCCGTTCAGTCGCCAGTTTTTGCTTGGACTTCGCCACATCGGCTAACCCACGCAACACTTTCAGTTTGCGCTCGCCATCTGCTACCCGATCATGAAGACCAGCCAAGGACCCAACAGCTGCAACAAGTGGATCAGCTCGGGCAGCAAGTCCACCTGAGGATTCTCCGACAAAGCCAGTAGCCTGGAAGAGTACAAGGAAAGAAGTAAGACGCCCTATTCGAAGTATCTCTAGTCGCACATTTGACGAATGCTCGGGGGCTACTCCCATCGGGAGAGAATACACAAACTACCAGAAGCAATTTCCAGGCAAACATTTCGATTAAAAATAATACGGGAATACATCCCAAGGTTCATTACATTCAAAACGGAAAAGGAATACAAAACTACGAAGCTACAGTGGTACTCCCGCTAGCGGTAGTCGCCCCTCCTGTGAGCCGAGCAAATAGCTCGGACAGCTTCCGAGCAAGGATGGCGGCTTGCTTGCCAAAACAAGAGAGCCGTACCTTTTTGCCCGTGGAGGGGTCGACTGGAAGAGCCGAGTAGGCTTCCTCCAAACCGGTGACTCCATGCGCCAGCGCGAACTGGATCGCAGTCTTTGCGCCAGACTCCGACTGGGCGACCGCGTAGGCATCCAAGAGACTGCTCTTCGAAAAGATCTTCAGCAAGTCATCTAGCACAGATGGAGGTGCAGCGTTGGCGAGGAAGCGACCGTGCAGTTGCGTCAACACGTGAGTGGCATCACCAATCAAGGAGCAAACTCCTTCGGCATGCCTCTTGAGTTGAGCAAGAGTGTCGGTTAGCACGTCTATCCGTTGGATCCCAGGGATCTCCAGAGGAACATCCAGAAGACCTGCAAAAGAAAAGAATATCAAGACCTGGCAAGTCCAACAGGATAAAAGATGAAATCGCGAGAGCTTAAATTACTTACCCGCGAGACGCTCAGCAAGGGGACGGAGGAACGCGACAAGGTCAGAATCAGCCTTATTGCCAGCATCCTCTTGATCCTTTAGAGCCTTCCGCGCATCCGCAAGTTGCCTCTCAAGATCCTCCGATCGCATGCGGGAGGTCTCCAATTCTTGTCGGATGGACGCCAGATCAGCCCCCTGAGTGGTTACCCGCTCAGAAAGACTGCCCTTCTCGGATTCCGCGAATTCGAGTCGGGCTGCATAGAAACACTTGTCAGAAATCAAGAATCGAAGAAAGAATAAGAAGAAGAAAAGATGATAGGACTTACTCTTAAGGAGCTCATTCTCAGACGAGAGTCGACTGCGATCTGATCGAAGCAACTCACATTCTGACTCGGCAAGAATAACTCGGCGACCAATCGCCGCAAGAGAGTCAACAAGCGACTACAAAAATACAGAGGTAGAAGAATTAGAAGATATGAACTGGAGTCTGTACCCGATTAAATTCAATCGACTACAGCCTCGGGGCTACTCCCATCGGGAGCACTGCCGTGCACCCGATAAAATCAAGAAGAAGAAAAAGACAAAGCTTTGAGCCTGTAGCCGACCGCACACGATCGACTACAGCCTCGGGGGCTACTCCCATCGGGAGCACTGTCGTGCACCCGATAAAATTTTTATTACAAATGACAAAGTTTACCTGACCCGTGGCGCGGGAGAGGGGATCCACGGAGCTGTCCGTCACTTCTTTCAAAGCTGAAGTCCTGGCGGCAAAGCTAGGCGCCTCACGTTCCACAGTCGCCGCATGGGGGGCTGCACTGGGAGAATTCTGGACAGTGCCAGCTGTGGGAGTCTCACCCGCAGCTCCTGCTCTATTCCTCTTTTCGGGAGGAACAGAAGAAGCGTACCTGCGAGGACTGATGGTTTGCAAACTGCAACAAATAAACATCAACATAGGTGCAAAGGAAAAAGTTCGACTAAAGGACAAGAAGAAGAACTTACTCATCATCTTCATCTTCATCCAGCAAATCCGCGTTCCAAGCGGGCGCGATTACTGGGAATGAAGGGGAAGGGGCGAGTGAGCGAAGTGGAGTCGCGGAGATAGGAGCCTTCCCAGGCGATTCTTCCAAGGAGTTATCCTTGGAAGTAGCCTCGTTATCATCCACTCGACGACGCTTGTGGTGATGAAGGCCGCCATTCGATCCCTCCGCATCATCCGAAGAATCATCCTCGGAACTCGAAGAAGCATCGGCTACACTGGTATCGGCTAAGCCGTCCAGGTGACTCGCCAACAACTCCGAGGCGTCCTCTCCCGCAACTGGCGGGTAGCAGTTCGCCACTGCTAAGCTCTACAAAGAAGGCAGAAAAAGGCAAGAAAAAATTCAGTCGACTAAAGCTCAAAGCAAGAAAGAAAATAATAGAAGACAGGAAGGGTAAACTAACCGCGGCTGGTGGAGGTTTCGAAGCGTCGAAGGCTTCGACTGTGCAGTCGGGGAACTTCTCCCCCACCTTCAAGCTGGTGACAACCGCGATTTTCTTCTCGAACTCAACGTTCGAAAGCTCCTCGCGGCTCACTCGGCTTGGATCTTCAGCGCCTTGGTATTCCCACATGGTGGAAGGCCTTTGCTGCAGCGGTTGGATCATGCGCTTCAGAAAAATACTTGCCAGGTGCAGCCCGTTGAGTACCACTCCAGCAGTTTGATCCCGGAGAGCGGACACCCTTGCGAGTAGGGGCGTGACAACCTGGGTTTCTTCGGCTGACAGCTTGTGCGCCCAGGACTTCCGCCTCTTCAAAACAGCGAACGGGTGGAATTCTACGATCCCACCCGAGCTGTTGTCGATGACGTAAAACCACTTTTTCCGCCAGCCTTGGGCGGAGTCGACGAAGTGCATGTTGAAGTAGCTGCTCTCCAGTCGCGCCTGGATCCCGAAGCCACATGTGCGTAGCGGCTCGCCAGGCTCGGAGTCCACCCGCGATTTCTCGCGGAAAATGCGAACTTTGAAGAGGGCCTTCCAAAGCGCCCAATGAGGGAGAATGCCAAGGAAGCATTCGCAGAACACGATGAAGCACGATATGTGCTGCACCGCGTTCGGGGGAAGATCGTGAAGCTGTATGCCATAGACATACAGCAACCCGAGGAGGAAAGGATGGAGAGGGAAGGAAAGACCCCGAGACACGTGGTACGCGAAGACCACGCGCTCGTTCGACTGCGGGTTTGGTACCTCTTCTCTCTTCCCGAGGCGCACCCGCTTCTCAGATTCAGCCGGCAGCAGCCCCTCCCGCTGCATCTCTTTGATGCTCTTCGCAGTGGTGTTGGGCGAACGCCAGTCGCCAGCTCGAGGCGCAGGTTGCGCGGAAACTTCTCCGGTTGCAGAGGTGGCAGCGCCACGTCTTTTGCCTCCAGCCATGGTTGACAGCACGAGCTCGAGCGCGAGGAAGAAGATGGGCGCGAGGAAGGAGATGGATTGAAGATGAAGGCTGGGAAGTTTTTACCGCAGCGCTAAGTCCCGTATTTATACACGGAGCGAATCAGCCCCAGCCATTCGATGCGCTACGTGGCGCCTATCGCAGCCACCACGTGTGAAGATGAAACGAGGAGACGGTGAAACGTTGTTCCGTGCCACGATCTTAACAGAAGATCGTGCGCATTTACTGCACCGTTCACGTAAAAACCGGGAGCGGCGTCTCGTTTCCCGGTCAAAAAGCTGACTAGGTGGGCCAGCCCATCTGTTACCACTCCATCACGTCCCATCGGGAGGAGAAAAGTGCGCCATGACGTCATGACACGCATCATCAAAATCAAGAACTTTCGAATGGAAAATTCAAACACGAAAATAGCTTCGTATGAAATTCCTTCGATTAAAGGCAATTCCTTTGCGAACAAATCATGGAGCAAGACCTATTTAAAACAAGAGAACTACCCTATACACGAAAACTCTTTCGTACGGGCACAACAGTCCAAACATGAAAACTCTTTCATATGGGCATGACTCTCTTCAGTACGAAAATTCTTTCGATTGAATCTTAAACAATCACTCGGGTAGAAAGAACCTACCTCCATTCACACATGATATTTCTACATCATAAAGACCTGGATTGTTCAGCCGACTAGGCACATCCGGATGCCATATTCTTCGAATATGAAGGTAAGACCCAAAAAGATCTTTCTTAAGGGCCTGGAATCGCACTCGAAAGCTGCGTCCTCCGGTATGATTCCGTGTCAACAACACGAAGAAAAATCCTAGCGGACGCGCCGGGTACCCCTATAGGTTAAGTTCGACTCGATAAGTCCACAACGGCTCAGTCGCAACAATCACCTTATCGGATTCGAGTCGGAGGTCTCGAATCTGTGTAGGCCAGGAATGTTTTTGCCCTAGTCGCAATTAATTGGCCCTGATCTCTCGGGAGAGCCAAGCTACTGTGCCGCATCCTTCTGCGATAAAAGCCGCAAAAACAGGCACCTATGCTGCTCGACACTCGAGCATGAAGGCTCGTTGTACAGGGAACACACCCTTTAAAACAGGAAACAACCAAGCTGGTTATCCATAAGAAAGGCAGACCAACAAAGGATTGACCATCTACTCGACTGGAAAAATCCCACTCGAGCAAACGCTCGGGGGCTACTGACGAATATATGGATCCTGGACCCTGCGAATAAGGACACCCCCTCTCAGGCCCAAGGTTGAAGGCCCAAGAAGAGGAGTCCTTGGAATACTCCAGAAGGCCCACGTGAAGCCCACCTGCACTAACTTGCGGGTTAAGATAGGAAACATGTAACCGACCTAGTTAGGGTTCGAGTCCTCTCCGGGTAGGATTCGAGACCTGGCCACCTATATAAGGCCAGGAGAGCCCCCCGGGAGAGGACCAAGCAACACAACACCATCGAAGCCTTGAACTCGAGATCTAACTCTCGATTCGAGCATCACCATTGTAACCGATCTCTCCATCAATACAGATCGACAAGAGGCAGGAGTAAGGGTTTTACCTCTACGAGGGCCCTGAACCTGGTTAAATCTCGCCCCCTGTCTAGCCGACGATTCCACCAGCGCTCATGACTTCTCCTAGTCGAAACCCGATAGGGTCACCTAAGGGATTTGTAGAGTCAGAGATTCGACAATCACCGACTTAGGTTCTGTAAAAAATTGTTCCGTGACAAGGCGGTTATAAAGGCAGAGTTTGGGTCGAATGAGAAGCAAGCTGTTGAAGGGTTTGTTGTATACAAAAAAAAAACTCCTACGCGATAGACACCCGAAGGGTCAAAGATCTAATCTAGGAGATGTAAGCAACGGGGAGAAAGAGAGTCTTAAGGAGAACATACCCTCGAAGACACAAAGAGTTACGAGATCAAATCTCGTTGGTGATGTAGTCGTACTCACATCGATCTCAAGATCGCGAAGATGAGCGCTAAAATCCGGCAGCGCTTCCGCACTCGGTCACACGTACAGCTCGATGACGACCTCAGTCCCCTCGATCCAGCGGGGCAGCGGAAGTAGAGGATCCCTCAGAAACCAGCAACACGACGGTGTGGTGTGGTGGACAAAACTTCGTTCAGGGCTTCGCCAAGCGCATGAACATGAGGTGGATCAGCGGGAGGATGGAGATGGAGATGACACCAAGTTGTGTGGAGAGAGAGGTCCAACCCCTCTTTACATAGGAGGGGGAGGCAGCCACAAATTTTTGGTGCCTCCACCTCTCCCCTCATCATGTGGGTGGAGTCTCCACTCAACACACTCATTCTCCCATCAATTCCCACTCAAAATTCCAAGGGTTTTCTTTAATAAGTAAATAAAACAAATTTATTTCTTTATTTTGATATTTGTTAATCCTATTAACAAACATTAACACTTACCCCCTTGAACTATTTGTTAATCAAACATTAACATATACCACCTTGAACTATTTCAATATTCGCCGAAACAATTCCGATGAATATTTCAATATTCCCCGAAACAATTCCGGTGTTGTCCAAACTTTTCTCCGATATTCCATATCCACTCAATCGCGTCATCGAACCTTAAGTGTGTCAGCCTACGGTTCGCGAATAAGATAGACATGATCAAGAATCCTCTCCGATCAATAATCAACAGCGGGATCTGGAGATCCGTGATGACTCCTATATAGTCAACGATGACTCTCGTGACCGTGTGAACCTTCAACGTCGTAAACTATTCCCTTTGTCTCGCGATATTTACTTGTTCGAGATTCGATCATTGGTATCAACCATACCTTGTTCAATCTCGTTACCTGACAAGTATTATTTTCTCGGTTCCGTGATATGACATCCTTGTGACCTAGTCACGTGCTTGCAAGCGGTGTCGATGTGATATCACCGAGAGGGCCCAGAGTATATCTCTCCGTCATTTTGGATGGACAAATCTCACTCTTGATCCATGATCCTCAACTAATACTTTCCGAATACCTAACGACACCTTTATAGCCACCCTGTTACGGTGTGACGTTTGATGACATCAAAGCACCCTTCCGGTACCAGTGATTGGCATGATCTCATGGTCTAAGGAATAAGTTACTTCGTATGCAAGATATAACAATATAAACTAAATGACTTGATCGTATTGTTATATTGATATTGGGTCTATGTTCATCACATCATTCTACCAATGACATGACCCCGTTATTAACAACATCCAATGTTCATGATCAGAAAACCTTGATCATCTATTAATCAACGAGCTAGTTAAAAGAGAGGCTTTACTAGGAACCATTGTTTGTTTACTAAACACACATGTATCAACGTTTTCGGTTAATACAATTCTAGCATGAGAAATAAACATTTATCATAAACAAGTAATAAGATAATAACCACTTTATTATTGCCTCTCGGGCATATTCCCTTCAGCTACGTGATGTGGATAATCAAGATGGGATTTTGGCCGTCCGACTGCAAATATATTCTCTGGGCCCTCTCGAGTGATGTGATTCCAAAAGCATGGCCATGCGTGACTTGGTTAAGTGTTAACTAGGTCTATTGACTAAGAGTTAGTCAAATGAATCATATATCACGGACCGAGAAGAGAGTTGAGCTATTTAAGGGATGATGATAATTCGCCTATAGTTCGACAAGGTATATCGTGAGGCAAAAGGGACTCAGATGAAAGTCACATTGGAAGGTATGTCGTCATGACTCTATGGCACTTGGGAGTCGGCACCTTCTGCTAGGAGCCGCTACCGGTTGATCGATTGGAAGTTGGACTCCAATCGTGTCCAAGTCGCCATGAGCCTGCAGAGTCGCACACTTAAAAGTGGGAGCAAATATATATTGGTCGGGTTGGACCCGAACTGGAAATGGACTAAATTAGTAAGTTAGACTCACAGAGGGAATGTGCCACAAGAGTTGTGAAGCCCACTCCCACTCGCTATATAAAGAGGGGCGCAGGTTGCCCAACGGGCACAAGTTTCCACTCCCATGCGTTGGGAACCCTAGCCCCACTTAGTCCAGCCGCCGCATCGGACCTAGCAGTCCGACGTCGGAGCTCCTCCTCGTACGTGTGGATACCGGCAGAGGTGATGTACGATCAGCACTTCGACGTTCGTGGGATTGGATCGGCTGGATCGGATAGTGGGACTACACTTCATCGACATGCTTCATCGATAATCCGCACATGCGCGTCTAGTGGTAATCCTCGTGGCCTTCTACCTCGGCTAGATCTTGGAAGTACCACGTAGAAAAGTGTTTGTTTATCTCTACGCGTTCCAACACTCCCATCCTACTGTTTTCCGCGATTGCTACTGTTGTTACTATTTTATTCATGTTGTTATTTTACTACTAATGCTGCTGTAAAACTGTTACCACTGATAAACTGTTGCAAGCAAGTCTACTTTCAGGTGCAGATGAATTGACAACTCAGTTGTTAAGGCTAATAAACATTCTTTGGCTCCCCTTGTGTCGGATCAATAAATTTGGGTTTTACTTCCCTCGAAGGCTGTTGCGATCCCCTATACTTGTGGGTCATCAAGACTATTTTCTGGTGCCGTTGTCAGGGAGCATAACTTTATTTATGTGCTCACTTGAACGTGATATTGTTCGCTGCAAGGCTTTCATCATGGGTAAGACTCGTGATGGAAAAGTTTCTATATTACCATCCACTACAAGGAGAGTTACAACTCTGAACACCTCCCTTGCTCTTGATTCACCATCTGTTATGAGTAAGCTTCTTACAGCACCGCATCCTACACACATTGTTACTTCTGATGAGTCTGAAAATGCTTCTGATACTTTTGATGATGCTTCTATTATGATTGATGATACTGGTTCTCTAGGTCCTTTCCTAGATGCTACTATTGCTAAATCCAAACAAATTGAAAATGCTGAAATTCCTGTTGAAAATATTGGTACACCTGTTAATTCACCTGAGTTTATTGATGATCTTGATGAAACCTGCATTGAACTTAATGATTACTTTATTAAAGAAGCTCGGGCTACTACTAGTGCAAGTGCTCTTAATAGTCTCCTTGCAAGACATGTTGTTAAATATAAATCTTCTCTTGGTGCTAAATTTGCGACATCTCCCATACAAATTAGAGACAATGATTATGATTTCTCTCTAGATTTATCTTACATATCTATTGTTGAGAAGGAACCATTTTGTGGAACTGAAAGTAAAAGTGCTATGGAAAACATTAATGAGCTTTCATCTTTGAGTAGTTTATTTTCTGATGATACTAAGCTGCGTACTTATTTTGTTACCAAGATTTTCCCTTTCTCGTTAAAAGATGAAGCTAAAACTTGGTTTAACAATCTGTCACCTAGATCTATTACTAGTCCTATGGATTTGATTAATGCTTTCTTTCAAAAAATATTTTCCTGCTAGTGCTCAACATGTTGTTATGCAAGATATCTTTAACTTTGAGAAAATTAAACGAGAGAGATTACTTGAATCTTGGACAAGGTTTTGTTCTTTAATAAGAGATTGCCCTAGCTATCCTCTACCTAAAATGAGCCGCTAGATATATTTTATAATGGACTAACTGTTGAATTTAGGACATACCTGGATAGTTGTGTTGGTTGTGTTTTCAGGAAAAGAACTCCAGAAGAAGCTGAAGAATTAATGGCTAAAATAGCCAAAAATAATGATGATTGGAATATACGTGAGCCTACACCTACACCAGAGACAACACCAATACCAACACCCAAGAAGAGAGGGGTGATTGAATCAACTGATGAAGGAGGCCAAGAAATCTCTTAAAGAGAGGGGTATTAAATCTGAAGATGTGAAGAATTTACCTCCTATAGAAGAATTATGTAAGCCTATTCCTCATACATCAACAGTTGAGGTACACTCTCTCCAATATTTTGATAATAGATATATTCCCTACTCTAAACCACCTGATCAATGCTTAGATGAATTTGATAATTATGTTGTTAAGCAAGATAATTTTAATATAAGAGTGCAAAATCATCTTATGAAAAACTCTAGAGATATTGATAATTTGCATGGTATTATTGAGAGAACTTCTAATGATGTTAAAATGCTTGTTAAACATTTTCATATGGTTCAAACTCAAATTGATCAACTTACTGAAGTGCAAAAAGATATGCTAGCTAATGCTTCTAGAGAGAAACATGTTTGTGAAATAATTACTAGAAGTGGTATTTCTACTCACGATCCCTTGTATCCTGAAGGACATCCTAAAGTAATTGAACAAGATTCTCATCAAGCTAAAAAAAATAGTTTTCCTTCTAAGAAAAAGAAGAAGAGACATAAAACTATTGTAGAATCTCTTGAACCTTCTAAAGATCCTAATAGTATATCTATTTCTAATACCGAAACTGAAAGTGGTAATGATAAAAGTGATGCTTCTCATAAAAAAGAAACTATAGCTGAACCTGAAAAGCAAACTAAAACCGTGAAATATACTAAGGAGGATTTCATTGCCAATAAACATGGTAAAGAAAGAGAGGCTTGGGTACAAAAAGCAATGCATTTTCCTAATAAGAAACACAAATGTAAGGAAGAAGAACATTATAATAAATTCTTTGAGTGGATGAAACCACTATTTTTGCAAATTCCTTTGACCGATGTTATTAAACTGCCTCCTTATTCAAAATATATGAAAGATAATGTCTCAAACAAAAGGAAGATTCCTAATGAGGAAATTTCCACTATGCTTGCTAATTACTCTTTTAATGGTAAGGTTCCAAAGAAGTTTGGAGGCTCTGGTTTATGTTAGAACTACTTTATGTGACCTGGGAGGTGGAGTTAGTGTTATGCATTTCTCTCTTTATAAGGGATTTTATTTGGAAAAATTGATACACACTAATATATGTGACCTGGGAGCTGGAGTTAGTGTTATGCCTTTCTCTTTTATAAGAGACTTTGTTTGGAAAAATTGATACACACTGATATATCCTTGCAAATGGCTGATAAATCTACGGCTATTCCTGTTGGTATATGTGATAATGTTCCTGTTCAAGTTGCTGCTAGTTGTTTGATATTAACTGACTTTGTTGTGTTGGAAATGCCTGAAGATGATAATATGTCTATTATTCTTGGGAGACCTTTTCTTAACACTTGAGGGGCTATTATTGATTGCAATCAAGGAAAATTAACTTTTAATGTTAATGATAAAGAGCATACTGTTTATTTTCCCAAGAAGATGGTAGAAGATATGGTCTAAATTCAATTGAAAATGTTGAGACCATCAAAATTGGAGAATTTTATTGTCCTATTCCAGTACCACCAAAAGAATATGAAATTATTATGATTGGAACTATGTCTATCAAGGTTGAGGTAACATAATTATTTAGTGTTAAGCAAAGTTTTGCTTCATATAAAAATTATTCTGGTAACAAGACTTGATCAACATTGTTAATAAAGTGATTTTGAATGAAGAGGACACTGTTTTAACTATGTTTTCACCTTCCCCATTATGTTTTCACCATTTTTACTTCTGTTATCACCTTGCCACTTTAGTACAATCATGTTTTCACCATTCATACTTTTGTTTTCACGGTGATTTCTTTTGTTTTCACCATGTTATGTTTGTTTTCACCACTTCCACCTTTGTTTTCACTGGGTATTTACACATTAGAATGTTTTAGAACCTCTGTAGTTCTGGTTTTGGTCTTGTTTTCCACCCTTATGTAATTGTTTTCCGGGTTTATAATTAATTATAAATTCTGAAAAAACCTCGAAAATAAAGTTTCTCGGAAAACTAAAGAAAAATTATAATAATTTTTTACGTTAAAAATGAGGCAGAGAGCCACCTCGGAGACCCACCAGTCAGGCACACCATGGGCTGGCGCGTCCTACCCCTGGTGGCTCCTAGGTATGGTGTGGCCCCCTGGCCCTCCACTTACTCTCTCCCCTTCCAAAGATTCCTCTCTCACCTCCCAAACTCAAAATATTTCCTGGAACCCGTGTTCTTGTTGTTTTTTCCTCTGGATTTTTTGATCTTCTTGCTCAGCCCATCATTTGTGGTGAAATTTGGTGTATTTGATCTCCCGTATGTGACTCCTCCGGTTATCCAAGTAGAATTTTATTTGGTGGAGTATTTCTTGAGTATTTTAGTACTGTATGTGAAAACTTATGTGAGTTATAATGCTTGGTTTAAGTTGAAATAATTTAGTTGTGATGCATGTTTAGCTCTCCTATAAGTCTCTATAGTAGTTTCCACCTTATAGTTGCTTGAAATAAATTTTTGTGATGATTGTTAAAAAATTCAGAGATGGAGCACAATGTGCATCAACTAAACCAGCATGAGTTGGATTTGCATGAGGTTATGCCTGTGCACCATGAAGAAAAAGTGTTTCCACCAATCTATCCATGCTAGGAATTCATGCGTCTTACGGGAATTCTCCAGGATTTTTATACTCTTGTGCAAAATGCAGGATTGGACCATTTCTTTGAGGATGAGCCTACGCAACATATTAAACTAACCGTGTCTGTGGTGGAGGATTTTCTCTTTAGATGGTATTCAACTAACCCTATGGTCCATTACAAAATTTATAACAAAGCTGTAGACTTGCCTTTCAGTGTTTTTTGTGAAGCTATCAAGGTGCCACAATGGGGTTCATGTGAGAAGAAAAGAGGGCAGCCTAAACCACTACTGGATTTATATGAGAAGATTTGCCAAGGTAGAAGCTTCACGGGGGAGAGTGGTAAAATCCGAGAAATTCAACTCCCTAGCATTCGATACTTTTCTTATTTTATTTCCAAATGTGTGCTAGCAAGAAAAACTGCCAACAAGTTATCTGTATAGGATCTAGCTTTTATTTCAGCTGCTTTAAAATGTGATAGGTCTTATAACTTTGGTGCTTTAATTGCTTACCGTCTCTCACTTAATTGTGAGAAGGGCGGAATTTGTGGAGGACTTATTGCCTCTCGTTTGCTAGCTTTGCATGGTGTGGAGCCAAATCCTCTAGACCTCCAGTTTCCTTTAGAGAGGCCGGACCTTATTTCCATGATTCAACATAAGTTTCTATCTACTCATGCTAACCTGAACAATTTATCTTGTGGGACAACTTTCTCCAAACAATCAAGGTGGAGAGTGACTAAATTTGATAGAGTAGTACTTTTGTCTGCACCTATTTTGCTTAACCTTAATAGCAGGCAAGGTTGGTCACTTTTATAGAGTGAGCTGGATGCACACATCCAACAGCAACCCCAACATGTTGAAGACACTGGAGAGGGGTACGATAGTGATTTCGTCCAACCCTCCGACACTGCGGGGTTTCCTTATCCAGCACCCCGACTATGATTATGCGCCAGCCGCTTCATCTTCTTCATGTGCGTCCGAGTACGACCATTCTAGGGATGAACCACCACAGCAGGGATATTTCTCGCGCCGTGATTGATCTCCACTTAGGCCAAAAGCCTAAACTTGGAGGGAGGTATACCTATATCACACACTCATCTATATATCATTTTCTGTCGGTTCCTTGTATATCCATATTTTCGTTTCTTGCGGTTTTTTTTGTTTTCTTTCGCTTCTTTCGTATATTTTGTTTTGTTCTTGCTTTCCAAAACACAAAAGACCAAAAATATTTATGTTATTTCTCTTTATTTGCTTCTTTAGTTTCTTTTGTTGGTTTGCTTTACTTTCTCGTTTCTGAAATCCAAAAACATTTTTCTTTGTTTGCTTTGTTTCTTTTGTTCTTTGGTTTTGTAAAGTTTGTTGCAGAGTTTAGTGGAATTATGTGTCTTCGTTGGAGCTTGGTAACCATTCTATATTATTTAATCCACATGAGTGAAGAGCAGTAATGATGATTTACGACAACTGAAGTTGTGGTGAGAGGCTGGTATGAACTCTATTTGTTTTATTTTTGTACATATACTCGTCCATATGAACACGCTTAGTTTTTTGTGTAAGGTGTATGTTATTTAATTGATACTTAGTAGTTCATGCTCTCTCATGTTTAGTTCCAACTTATTAATATAAGATAGCATGTCTTAGAAATGTTTGCTTGTATTGTTTTATTCATAGAAGGGTATGACATTGTGGTATCTCCCTCTGATTGTTTCGCTTGAATCGACTTGGCACATGCTCACTCATGCATAAGACTGAAAACAAAAATTCAATTAAGCCTCGATGATTTATTTTGCCTTAGAGTATTTGTATCACTTTTATGCCCCTGTTAATTTTGTTTTGTCGCAAGCATGATTATGATGGTTGTTGCTCTCTTGATTGTCGCTCCCCATCTATTGCTAGCCTTCACCTGTACTGAGTATGAGCTCTACTCGTGCACCCAATTCCCCAAAACCAAAGTTTTCCAAATGTGTCCACCATACCTACCTATATATGTGCTATTTAACCGCCACTCTAAGTAAATTTCTTATGTGCTACCTTTAAAATCTTCGAAAATTATTCATGGTTTGTGCCCCTGTTTTAGCTCATGAGGACGTAAATAGAGAATTTTCATCTCACTTGTTGATTGGATTTCACACCCTGAACTAGTGGCTTCATTCGCTTATCCAATTGATAGAATAGCTGGCAGCGGGGTGCCCAGCTCCAAATTAATACAACAAATTCTCTTCACTATTTTTACCCCTGATTTATCAGTCAAACCATAATTGTGTAAACAAGAGAGAAAGAGGGATGACCTTCTACACCAGTCACGTCCTTCGATGGGAGCCGCTCTTGTGAAGTCTAGTTGGCTTGTGGCGTACTGTATTTTCTGTTTACCATTCGTTAACATAAGCATACGCCTCTCTAAAAAATGTTCTCAAAACCTCTGTTTAATAAAATAAAAAGCTCTAGCACATGAGTTAATCCCTGCTCCCCTCTGCGAAGGGCCTTTCTTTTACTTTTATGTTGAGTCTTCACCTTCTCGGTTTATGCACTTTCTTGAGAGCATGGTTGTTATTCTCAGTGTAATGTGCTTGTCCCAGAACAGGGTTTATTGTGGTATAACTTTGATGTTTGTATCTTTGATATCTTTATTTCTAGTCTTAATTTGAACTTCACAAGTGCCCTAGCATTTATATTTTGCTCCATTATAAAGGGCAAGCGAGTACACTTTATCATACCCTATTATGAGCATTGCAATCCTGCAAATTGATATAGTTCGTGTTGTTTATTAGTAGTTCGTTGGTATGTCTTCATAGTTTGCATAGCTGTTAGGTAACTTTTATCTCATATACATCTTATTATGAATTTCCTCAGCACCTGATCATATAGTGAATATATTTACATAATATGAAACAAATATGTTTGTTAAAGTCTTTTATCGCACTCAGTTGTCACTGAATTGCTTGAGGACAAGCAATAAGATAAGTTTGGGAGGGGGAGTTTATACGTCCAAAACGTATCTCCTTTTCTGAACACTTTTCTTATGGTTTTCCTCTAAACTTGTGAGTTTTGAATACCACTAACACGGACTAACGCTGTTTTCAGCAGAATTACCTTGGTGTCTCGCTTTTATGCAGAAAAATCAACTTTTGGGTAAATGCCCCGGAAAAACCCAATTGAGCTTATATCACCAGAAGACCCCGGGAGCCAGAAGGACACCTCGACGGGCACCAGGAGTGGCCCAGACCACGCCTGGGCGTCCCCCTTGCCTGTATCGTCTGGTGGTGTGGGGGGCCCAGACACCCAATGGGGCTGCCCTTTCGACTAATTATGCCCCGTAAAGCTAAAACACGAGGGGGTTTGTCATACTCCACAGAAACACAACAGATACCGCCACCACCTTGAGACTCAACTCGGGGATCAGAAGTTCCTGTTCTGGCACCCTGCCGGGACGGGGATTCAAAGGAGATCATCGTCATCGACACCGCCACTCCTTCTCCATCAATCATCCATGATTCCCCCGTCCGTGTGAGTAAACCCCGTTGTAGGCGGAGAGGGATGGAAGGGATTGGATGAGATTGATCATGTAATAATGCTAGATTGTTAGGGCATTGTGCCTAGTATCCATTGTTAGTGTTTTCTACCGTTGTTGCAACTTGTTATGTTTAATGCTTGTCACTAGGGCCCGAGTGCCATGATTTCAGATCTGAACATGTTATTGTTTCATGAGTATAATTATGTTTCTTGATCATACCTGCAAGTTGTTTACACATATTATTGTCCGGAACCCGAGGCCCCAAAGTGACAGAAATTGGGACAAATGGAGGTGGTGGTTGTGATGTGAGGATCACATGTGTTGACAGAGTGTTAATGCTTTGCTCCGGTGCTTTATTAAAAGGAGCACCTTAATTACCAGTAGTTTCCCTAGAGGCCCCGCTGCCACGGGCTGGTAGGAAAAAAGATGGTGTGCAAGTTTCTCATTGTGAGAACGTACGACTATATTGGAACACATGCCTATGGTTAACCTAGAACTTGGATGCTTTATTATTATTATTTGCAATGCTCATGTTATTATTATTACATGACCTATGTTATCCATGCAACGCCCGTTCATCCATTCCCTCTATGTCTACGGTACTCCCATCCTACTGTTTTCCATGGTTGCTACTACTGTTACTATTTTATTCATGCTGTTATTTTACTACTACTGCTATAAAACTGTTACCATTGATAAATTGTTGCGAGCAAATCTACTTTTAGGTGTAGCTGAATCGAAAACTCAGCTGTTAAGGCTAATAAATATTCTTTGCCCCCTTGTGTCGAATTAATAAATTTGGGTTTTACTTCCCTCAAAGACTGTTGCGATCCCCTATACTTGAGGGTCATCAGTCCTCCGTCTTTGACTTCACAATGGATTCGCCCATGGTGACTACAGAAGCAGAGCTTCGCGCCGTTCCCTGCGTTACGACCGAATCCCACCCGATGCAACAATCTCCACGCATTAATAACGCCGTGGGAGATCGCCGACGGAGCCTTCTGGAATCCGACACTCTCGCCAGATCAAAGAGGACAAGCGAGAGGCAGTTCTTTACTTGGCGTAATAGGAACCTGATACGTCATAAACGTATCGTTAATTTCCGATGTTCCATGTTGTTTTCATGTTATTAACTACACGTTTGCTATACACTTTATGTCATTTTTATCGATTTCTGGGACTAACCTATTGACAAGAAGCCACAGAGCCAGTTCCCTGTTTCCTCCTGTTTTTAGTTTCAGAAAAGTTGTTCTGGTAATATTCTCACAATTGGAAAATTCAAAGCATAGAAGTCTTACAAATCCCGAAGGTTCCACGGAGTCCCGAAGAGGCCCGGAGGGGGGGGCACAGGGGGCCACACGATAGGGTGGCGCCACCTGGCCGCACCTTGGGGTGGTCTGGGCCCCTCGGGCGCCCACCACCATCGCCCTTTCGCCTATTTATTCCTCCGATACATCAACCTTTAAAAAAGACCACTTTTCCACGAAAAACACCCGAGGCCGCCGTCATCGTCATCCCGAGATCGGGAGGGCTCTGGAGATCTCCCCGGCACCCTGCCGGGAGGGAAATTCATCACCGGAGGGGTCTACACCACCATGCCCTCCTCCGAAGTGATGCGTGAGTAGTTCATTCCTGGACTACGGGTCCATAGCAGTATCTAGATGGTTGTCTTCTCCACTTTATGCCTCATGTTTAGATCTCGTGAGCTGCCTCACATGATCCAGATCATCTTTATGTAATGCTACATGTTGTGTTTGCTGGGATCCGATGAATGTTGAATGCTATGTCTTCTGATTATGAATCTATCATGTTATCTTCATGCATATGTTATTTATGATTTTGCATGCGCTCCGTTATTAGTAGATGCACTGGACAAGTAGATGCTAGTAACTCCAAGAGGGAGTATTTATGCTCGATAGTGGGTTCATGCCTCCTTTGCATCTGTGCTCGAGTGACAGAAACTTGACGGCTGGAGAATGTGTTGTTGCCATTAGGGAGAAAACAACGATGTTTACTTCATTTACCTTTTTTACATTACACACTTTTCTTACTGCGATTACCTGTTTCTTGCAACTTAATACCCAACGTTTGTTCGAATGATATTCGGAGGGTGGATTATTAGTCATGGATGAAGTTGGATGAGGATCTTTGTATCTTATTGTAATGCCTGAATCACATAGTAATCTTTATGTCTTGCATATGCATTATGGCGCAGTATTCATTTCTATCAATTGCCTAGCTATAATTTGTTCACCACACATGTTATTTATATTCTATGGAGAGATACCACTAGTGAACTGTCGACCCCGGTCCATTTTCTCATATTGATAATACAACCACCGCGATTACTGTTTTCACGTTGCTGCTACTGTTTTCATACTGTTCTCATACTGTTTTCGACACCATATGTTTAACCTCTTCGTGTTCAGCAAAACCAGTGAGATTGACAACCTCACTGCTTCGTTGGGGCAAAGTGATTTGATTGTGTTGTGTCGGTTCCACGTTGCTGCTGAACCGGTAGTGCGCCCTGCCATCTCAGCTATATCAACCTTCTGAAGTAACTCCTTTCTCATAGTGGTCGATTCAACCTTGGTTTCTTTCTGAGGGAAACTTGCTACTGTGCTCTTCATACCTTCCTCTTGGGGTCTCCCAGCGAACGTGTGTTACACGCGCATCAAGCTAATTTCTGGCGCCGTTGCCAGGGAGGAAAATAATTTTTGCAAGGGGAGTCTCTCACCTTCAATTTCTTTACTTTGTTTTTGTTTTGCTTGGTTTATTTTATTTTGTCTTGTTTGCTTATCTATATCAAAAACACAAAAAATAGCTCTTATTCTAGTTGTTATTTTTGTTATCCTTGCTTTATCATGCTTGCTATCAATGTTTAATGTCTTTGGAACTAGATCTTGTTGGCAAGGTGGGTTCACGGAAGAACAACAAAAATACTGTAACGAACACCGCTTGTCACAAAAAGGGATACACTTATTGGAGCAAATTAATAAATTGCATAATTGTGATCTACTTATAATGTTACTTATTGCTTTGATAAATCTCGTTGCTGTAGGAGGTATAAATACCTCCCTTTTCAATGTGAGTATAATGATAATGTTACCATATCTTCTTATGTTAAAGGAAATTATGAATTTTATGATGTGGAACAAATTGAAGAATTTATTTCTTGGAAGGGTGCATTTGAAATTGCTTATTTGCTTGAAAATATTGATGATGCACCTTATAAATTTGAAATTTATGCTATAATTGAATATTGCTTTGATAATTATAAGGATTGGAATTACTACATAATGGAATATGTTAATAAATGCTCTCAACCTAAGGAAGAGACTAATGCCTTGCAGAAGCCTATGGAAGAGGAAATTGTTGAATCTGGAAGCTCATTGGATGAAAAAGAGGAGGAGAGTGATGATCAAGAGGACAAAGAATAGAGCTACCCATGTCTACCTCCAAATGAGAGTAACTCTTTAACTCATAATTGTGACGATCCTATTGATTCTTTTGAAATATCCATTTTTTATGAAATTGATACTTGCTATACTTGCGACCTTGACACTACTATGAATGAAACTTGTGAGAATGATATTGCTACTATTATTTATGATAATCCATGCTATTTTGATAAATCCTATGATAATCTTCTATTTATGCCAACTATTGATATGCATGATAATGAGGAAGTTTGTTTAGAAAATTTATATAATAATGCTCTAGATGATGGTCCTATGTTATTTGATGTTATAAATTATAATGCTACTGAAAATAGGATTTTTTATAATGTGTTCTATACCTTTTAAGAGTGACCAATCATCTTGTTTTGATATTGCTAAAAGTGGGAAAGAAGAGGTCTTTATTTTTAATTTAGATACCACTATTTTTGAGTTTGATATGAATTGTGTGCATTTAGACCATGACAAACATGCTTTATATGATAATTTTGTTGTTGAGTTTGTTCATGATGCTACTAGAAATTATTATGAGAGATGAAAATATGGTTGTAGGAATTTTCATGTTACTAAAACACCTCTCTTTTTGTTGAAAGTTTTTAAGTTGCTCTTGTTCCCATGATTTCTGGTTTGAGCTTCTCTAATTTATTTCTTTACAAGATTCCTATGCATAGGAATTGGGTTAAACTTAAATTTGTTTTATACTTGCTTCTTGATGCTCTCTTTTGCTTTAATTCATATTTCTTACGTGAGCATCTTTTTCACTTGAAAACACGTAAATCCACATTTCTGGGCCTAGCTAAAAGGCGTTAAACAAAATCACTTCTTGGGAGATAACCCATGTTTTTTGTGCTTGTTTTTCTCTATTTTATTTGAATCAAGGGGTTGTATACTTCTATAGAAACTCCTTTGTATCTTTATTTTCATGTTTTATTTGTGCCAAGTAAAGTTTCTGACGAGAGTTGGAGTTGGTTTTGGGTTTCTGCGTAGGAAACAGATTTCTGCTGTCCACCATAAAAAATCGTATAATTCACATAAAAATCGAGATGACCTGAAATGTTTTGTGCTTATTCCTCAGCTAATTTCGAAACATTTTCATTATTTAAGTTTTTTTAGCAACGTAAGTGCCCCGAAAAAATTGGTCTTTACAAACTGTTCTTGTTTTGGCAGATTCTGCCATTTTTCTTACATTTGCTCTTTTACGATATCAAGTGGATTTCTTTGCTTCAAGAAATATCAGTGGATGTAGCTAATGTTTAAAAGTATCAATATCAATTGTGCCCATACATAACCCATGTTTTTTTATTGTTGCACTAACCCTCTAATGTGAATTACTCTTTGAGTGTGGTGTGAAGGAAGTTTTCAAGGGTAAAGAGAAGAGGGTGATATAATGTGATCAAGAAGAGTGCAAGGTTAAAGCTTGAAGATGACCCCGTGGTTCATCCCAGAAAATTCTAAGAAGACTCAAGCATCTAAGCTTGTGGATGCCCAAGGCTTCCCCTTCTTCATCAACAATTTATCAGGTCACTTCTAGTGAAACTATATTTTTATTCGGTTACATCATATGATATTTACTTGGAGCGTATGTTATTTTTCGTTCTGTTTTCTTTTGTTTTCCTTGATGCAGTAATATCATTGAACCTAGCATCCTTCTTTGGGAGAGAGACACGCTCCACGTTTTCATTTGAATACTCGTTATACTCGTATTCTTAATTTTTCCTCTAGCTGCTGCAAAATTCCTGTTTAGCTCCTGTTTTCATTGCATCTCTTATTCAGAGATGTTATTTATAGTAGTCATATGTGAGTACTCTCATGCTTTCTTGCTGTATTATTTAGAGATTGTTTGTTAAAACATATTGTGTATGTTGCTTGTTGGGAAAAGAAACTGCTGCATGTGGTACAATTTATAAACAATGCAAATAGAAGCTTGTATAGAGTGTGGCTAGAATTTATCATATCATGCTAGATGTTATTTTAATTCTAAAGCCTAGTGGTTATTTTGTAGCATGATTTTTCTCAAATAGCTGAGAGTGTTTAATGTGCCATTGAAAGAATCATGAGTTGTTCTTGTCATATCGAAGCATAATTTTGTGGTGTTCTCATTTGAATGTTTTATTTGGTTGACTTGGCGCATGCCCACACCATGTTTATGACTACAAACCAGTCACCTATAGCCTCTATGATCATTTAATTTTTGAACTTTTGGTACCACTTATGCTTTGATCAATGGTGTTTTTGTCGCTATGCATAATTATGGCCATTACTTCTCTCTTGATTTGTTGCTCCCAGTCTTCTGCTAGCCTCCACCTGTACTGAGTATGAGCTCTCCTCGTGCAATCCAACTCCCAAAAACCAAAGTATGCCAAATATGTCCACCATACCTACCTACATGTTGTATTTAACTGCCACTTCAAAGTAAACTGCTCATGTGTTACCTTTAAAACTTTCAAAATTACTCCTGCTTTGTGTTCCTGTTTTAGCCCATGAGGACGTAAATAGAGAATCTTTATCTCACTTGTTGATTGGACTTTCACACCCTGGACTAGTGGCTTCATCCGCTTATCCAATTTATAGAAGAGCTAGCAGCAAGGTGCACAACCCCAAATTAATACAAACAAATTCTCTTCACTATTTTTGCCCCTTATTTATCGGTCAAAGCATAATTGTGTAAACAAAAGAGAAAGAGGGTTGACCTTCTACACCAGTTGCGTCCTTCAATGGGAGCCGCCGCTCTTGTGAAGTCTAGTTGGCTTGTAACGTACTGTATTTTCTGTTTACCATTCGTTGACATAAGCATAGACCTCTCTAAAAAATAGACACTCCTCCACGGTATATGATTGTTGGCAGGCACCCAAGGATCCGGTTAGGCATGGTTTGTGTAACATGGTTGGGAGGAGTGTCAAACATTTTATACCTCTGTTTAATAAAATAAAAGGTTTAGCACATGAGTTAGTCCTTGCTTCCCTCTGCGAAGGGCCTTTATTTTACTTTTATGTTGAGTCTCCATCTTCTAACTTTATGCGCAGTTGAGAGAACATAGTTGCCATTTCTGAGTTTAATGTGCATTTGTCCCAGAAATATTATTAACAGATTCATGATGTGTTATTTTTTTGTTCTCAAATGATTTGTTCTAGTCTCCCTCTTCAACTTTGAAGGTTTTTTGACATTTATGTTTTGCCCTACTCTTAAGGACAAGCGAAATATCACTTTACTATGTTTTCTCTATACTTGAAACAAACGTATAACTTTCAATGTATTGTTATTCATGATCTTTTATTTGTGTTATTTCTCATGATGCAAAGTGATTATTATGTTTTATTGCTAGAATTATATCTATCATGGTTGTGTTTAAAGTACTATGATCTCAGCTTACATATGCTTTTACAATATTGATGATCAAGTTTATATTGGTAACATGTCACCTCAGAAATTATTTGTTTTGTCGTTTATCTATTCGAGGACGAGTAGGAACTAATTTTGGGGATGTTGATACGTCATAAACGTATCCTTAATTTCTGATGTTCCATGTTTTTTTCATGTCATTTCCTACATGTTTCCTATACACTTTATGTCATTTTTATCGATTTCCGGGACTAACCTATTAACAAGATGCCACAGAGCCCGTTCCCTGTTTTCAACAAAAGTTGTTCTGGAAATATTCTCGGAATTGGAAAATTCGAAACCCGGAAGTTTTAAAAATCCCGAAGGTTTCACGGAGTCCCGAAGAGGCCCAGAGGGGGGCCACACCATAGGGCGGCGCGCCCCTTTGCTGCGCGGGGGGTGGTGTGGGCCCATCGGGCGCCCACTGCCATCGCCCTTTCGCCTATTTATTCCCCCCGATACATCAACCCTAAAAAAGGACCACTTTTCCACGAAAAACACCTGAGGCCGCCGTCATCGTCATCCCGAGATCGGGAGGGTTCTGGAGCTCTCCCCGGCACCCTGCCGGGAGGGAAATTCATCACCGGAGGGGTCTACACCACCATGCCCTCCTCTGAAGTGATGCGTGAGTAGTTCATTCCTGGACTACGGGTCCATAGCAGTAGCTAGATGGTTGTCTTCTCCACTTTATGCCTCATGTTTAGATCTCGTGAGCTGCCTCACATGATCGGGATTATCTTTATGTAATGCTACATGTTGTGTTTGCTGGGATCCGATGAATGTTGCATGCTATGTCTTCTGATTATGAATCTATCATGTTATCTTCATGCATATGTTTATGATCTTGCATGCTCTCCGTTATTAGTAGATGCTCTGACTAAGTAGATGCGAGTAACTTCAAGAGAGAGTATTTATACTCGATATTGGGTTCATGCCTCCTTGCATCTGTGCTCGAGTGACAAAAATGTGACGGATGGAGGATGTGCTGTTGCCAATAGGGAGAAAACAACGATGTTTACTTTGTTTACATTGTTTACATTACACACTTTGCTTACTGCGATTATCTGTTGCTTGCAACTTAATACCCAACGTTTGTTCGGATGATATTCAGAGGATGGATTATTAGTCATATATGAAGTTGGATGACGGTCTATGTATCTTGTTGTGATACCCGCATGAATCACATAGTAATTTTTATGTCTTGCATATGCACTACGGTGCAGCTTTCATTTCTATCAATTGTCCAGCTGTAATTTGTTCACCAGATATGTTATTTATCTTCTATGGAGAGACACCACTAGTGAACTGTGGAATCCGGTCCATTTTCTCATACTGATAATACATCCACTGCGATTACTGTTTTTACACTGCTGCTACTGTTTTCATACTGTTTTCCACACCATACGTTTAACCTCTTTGTGTTCAGTAAAACCGGTGAGATTGACAACCTCACTGCTTCGTTGGGGCAAAGTGATTTGATTGTGTTGTGTAGGTTCCACGTTGCTGCCGAACCGGTAGTTCGCCCTGCCATCTCAGCTGCATCAACCTTCTGAAATTACTCCTTCCTCCTACTGGTCGATTCAACCTTGGTTTCTTTCTGAGGAAAACTTGCTACTGTGCTCTTAATACCTTCCTCTTGGGGTCTCCCAACGAACGTGTGTTACACGCGCATCAGAACCCTATGACCACCGCCATTATTCTCTAGCCTCGCAGGCCCCGGACCACTCCCAGCAGAAACGTCCACAATGACGGGGTAGACCATTGCTGAACTCTAGGTCGTCGGCATCTCCACCTCACAAAACGCAAAGCGCCAAGCTGTCATGCCGTCAGCCACATCTCTACCTCACCAAAGCACCGACGGATAAACACAACCGACGCCCGATAATATCAAGCCCTCATCTAAAGAACTGCCCCACGCCATTCCTATGCACGAGGGGACAATCGACCCCCACGCCGCCGCCGACGTCCTGAGCTTTGCCCGGCCGTGCCCTATGGCGGCGGCGGCGAAGGAGGAGGAGAGTGGGGAGGGGACTTGGCGGCAGCAACATGATTAGGTCGCTCAACGACCTAATGTTCACATTCTCCTCCTCCAAGTCCCCCTCCCCACTCTCCTCCTGCTTCACCGCTGGAGAGCGGCGAGCAAATGACGACGAGAATGGGCGTGGAAAATGAATTGGCATGGAAGGGGAAAAGGGGAGGAAAATAGGATATCGGCTCTGTCCATGACAACGCGGGCCTTTCAAATCTCTCTGTTGATCCGTTCACTTCACCGGGGTTTCGCATCCTCCTTTGAAAATGCGCGGTACTTTGTTGCACTGACATCCCGACCACGCGTGTTGGTGAGACAAGTACGCATCCGAGGCTCGTGTGGTGTGAGTGTGACCACAAATCTCTCCGCCCAAAATTTCAAAATCCCCGAGACCTTCCTTTCTCCTCACTTTTCCGCTACGGAGTTTTCGAGCAGAGGCCCCGAGCGCGCGGCTACCGGGCGACGCGACGCAACGCCGGCGAGGGAGGGGCGGTGAAGGTGAGGTTCCATCTGTCTCGACCGTCGGTACCAGATCCACCTGAACCCCCGTACTCCTCGCTCCCCCTCCGTTTCTACTTCCCGCTGTCCGATGACCTCGTCTCCTCCCCGTCTTTGGATCAGCTTGGCTTGGACGGCGCGCCGTTGGGAGGACTCCTTCGCGGCGATTCACCGGACGGGAGGCCTCGCAGTCGCAGGAGACTACTGAGGAGATCCTCGAAACTAAGGTACCGACTCCGGATTCCCCACCCTCGAATGATTGGCTCAGTTCGTGCGTTCTGGTTACCCGCACGCGAGGTTTACTAGGGGTTCAAACTGGATGCCCGCTTGCTGGGTAATCGATAGCCTATAATTGCGCCTCGATTTGTGGCAAATACTTGCCCATGACTTGTGATTCCGCTAGGGTTTGCTCGGTTTCAATTGGTTACTCTGTCAGGTCATGCCTTCTCCATTGTAACTGGGCGAGTAATTGATTTTACATTGTGGAGCATCATCTCTGCTCTGAATCCTGAGACCATACTTTATTCTGGTGCTCTATGATATACTTTATTCTGGTGCAACTTTACGTTCACAAGGGCTGGTCCTAGTAGTAGTAGGCTAAATCGGACTTGATCTTACTTCCTGCACCCTGTTTTATTTGACACAGTTCAGTACTGCATTCATATTCCCCACTTAAAATCAGGTTACAGTCTTTTGGCACTGTGCAATTTCAGATTTCAGTCACCATAGCAATTCAGACTTGGGATATAAGTTACGTCTGACCAGAATATTTTGTGCATTTCTGTGTTACTGTTCATTTCTAAATTCTGTCAGGCATACGTGCTGTATTTCCATAAAAAATCACAACGAGTCGATGCATCTCCTACTGTACTCTGTCATGTATTTAAGGGACCGTTAGTACTCCTTGCTCCTGTGCCAACTCTGTGATGCAAATATTACCGGTTCCTTGTTTTCCCCTTAAACCATGTCCCCTTGTGATCCAGTTAGGGTTTGCTCCGTTTCAATTGGTTACTCTGTCAGATCATGCCTTATCCCCTGTATTTGGGCGAGTAAGCAATTTCACATCGTGGAAGATCATCTCTGCTCTGAATGCTGAGACCACCCTTTGTTCTGCTACTCTATGATATAGTTGCAATTGTTACGTTCACTGATTCAATAATATATGTGTTTGCAAGGGTCTGGCCCTAGTACTAGTATAAGCTTATTGGACTTGATCTTACTTCCTGCAGTCTGTTTTATTTGACACAGTTCAGTACTCAACTCATATTCCCCACCGGAAATCAGGTTGCGGTCTTTGGTACTGTGTAATTTCAGATTTCCAGTCACCATAGCAATTTAGAATTAAGATATAAGTCACGTCTGACGAGAATATTTTGTGCATTTCTGTGTTACTGCTCATTTCTAAAATTCTGTCAGGCATACATGCTGCATCTCCACAAGAAAGCCATAACGCAACGATGCATCTCCTACTGTATTCTGTCATGTATTTAAGGGATAATTAGTACTCCTTGCTCCCGCGCCAACTCTGCGCCGCAAGTGTTGCCAATTCCTTGTTTTCCCCTTAAACCATTTCCCTCCTTTGCTCATAATATGCCACCATTTTTTCTCCTACACGAATGTTTTCTAGGTGGTGTGTCTTTGCAACTATTCTGTTTTACACATTTGTGAAGCTTGATTTTGATTCTGAAAGATGATCTAACATTGGTGGAACCTTACCTGACATACTTTTCCTCCTGTTTATCAGCTTCAACTTAAGTTATTTTGGTATATTATTTATTCCAGAAGCTGTGACAATGGACATTGTGCCGCCAAGCATCCAGAAAGTGAGTAGCAGTTCTTCTCCAAACTTCTAGGCTGCTTCCTGTTTCAGTTCCAGCTCTTCTTTTCATACTACTATTTTAACAACTCGTGCACTATGACTTGTCTAGGCTACATCAGGTGATGTTTGGAGTTTGACCAGCAGCCAGTACCCATCTGGTAAATTTCGGAAGGTCTCAATTGGCATCCCAATTCCAAAGGCAGGTTCTGTATCAAGAGACAGAGATGCTGCTAGTGCCCCTGCATTTGAGAGGAACTTGTCTCAGAGAACTGATGGAGGATCTAGACCCCCTAAAGTTTCTAGTGCTTCACTCCGGGTCTCACAAGAAGCTGCAAAACATGGTGGATCTGCTACAGAGGTACCTGAAGCTGTTCCTGTTAAGGTTTCTCCATCACAACCTGATGATCATGCTAGTAAGCAAACGGGAACCTTTTCCTTTGGAACAAGAAAAGAGCAAGGCAGCCAGCTTGGTCAGCTAGAAAAGACAACCTTTGTGAGTTCACAAGGAAAGTGCGCAGCAGAATCTGCAGATAATACCAAGCCCAACAGCGAAGTGCTCAGAACGAAGTTGTGGGAGATCCTTGGTGGTAATTCACAAACCAAGCAGGCTGTTGCTTCACCGAACCCTGAAGATATTGAGACACCTGACCAACCTAAAAGGCAAACCGCGAATGGACCATCTTCAGGGATCAAGAAGGTTTACACCTCACGTTTTCCTGATAGTATCAAGACACCTGATCTGCTGAACTGTCAAACAGCTAGCTATACAAAGAGTAAACCGTCCTCGGATCACATTGAGTCAGATTCTGATACTCCACAAGTAGTTGCAGTAAGGCCTGTTACTCGCATACTGGGACGCAAGAAAGCACCAGCAGTCTCCAAGCAGCAGGATAAGAGCCAGAGTGCAAAGAAACCATTATCTACTTCATGTTCTGCTCCCAACCAGAAAACACTGGATAATGTTTTTGCTTTCAATGAGAAATGCACACCCAAAACAGTGGGGGAAACTGCAAATAATAACTCTGGCAGATTGAGAAATCTTAGGAGCTCGAATAGGAAGGCTAAAGCAGAGGTTAAGAAGATCCATTGTTCTGACAGGATTTCCGACAAGACCACACAGGATGATAGGGAAGGACAGCTACCTTCTAGAAATGCACCATCAGAGAATAAGGGAGAGAAAACCGTCTCCTTTTCTTCTTTGTCCCGAACTGGAAAAACTGCTGAGAGCCGTTCTAGAAGCCCTACAAGGGAGAAACAGCTGAATGGAATGGCTAAAGTTGTGCCTCGGAGGACGCGGGTGTCGAAAAAGTTAGCCACACCACTGAATGAGGGTGAAGATAAGGTCTCTTCTCAGAATATTTTATCAAAGAGCAAGGACAATTATTCTCCATCGCTACATTGGAAGGAGAATGCTAATTTGAACAAAGCTTCAGACAGAAGCCCTCAGGCACATACAGTGGCAGGAAATAATTTCAAGTCGCCACCATCTTGTGCTGCTAGTCCATCACCTGAACCAAAAATGTTCCCATGGGATCATGAGGTAAGTCCTCAGATAAATGGTAAACTTGCTAGTCCATCACCTGAACCAAAAATGTACCCATGGGATCATGAGGTAAATCCTAAGATAAATGGTAAACTTGGAGAGAAGTTTACCAGTCCATTGGCAGACAGATTCAGGGGCATGCAAGATGACTTTGCAAGTCCTACTTTTGCAACTAATGTAAATGGCTACCACCCAAGAAGTAAAATGCTAGATGATGACACATACAGCCCCAAATATCCAAGAAGTGTGAGCAGGTCAAGATCAAGGTCCTATGCTTCTGATCCAGGGTCTGAGCCATTGGTAGGCTTCAAATCTCCAAAACACTTCCCAGTCTTATTAAATTTATTTTGTTTATACTCACTAACAGATTAACGGAGTAGTATCTATTTGTCACATAACAATGAATTGCTGATTTCCAGGACGAAAAGGATAAAACTGATGAGTTACCTAGCAGTGAATCTCCTGATTCTCCAGAAGAAAAAGAGAACAAAAAACAACCATATCTTTCACCCAATTTGCCAACTGAAGATGAAGAGGCTCAAATTTCTATTCCAACCTTTCGGAGAGGTCTGAATACCAACACTGCGAATTTCCATGCATTTTATGCAGGCAAACCAATAGTTTCCCAGAGTATGTTTTGTTCCTTTTGGATTTAGTGGTAATTTATAGAACCAAAGGTGACTGTTAGTTTACAGAGTATCACCCCTCCTCTTCTGCACGAGGACAGTAATACTCTAGGAAAAAACATTCTTCTCTATGTATTCATATATGAAATGAGCAATTTCTCTATACATCTATTACTAGTTAAATAGTATTGGCACAGCTCCTGCACTTTTCCTGCAAAAAAGTAGACCAGTTAAACATTAGGACCAGAGTCTCCAATAGTATTGCATCAGCTATATTTGAATAAATTTTCATAGCAATCGTACTATTGATCAATCATTATTGGTGTCAGAGCCTCCATAGTCGTATTGCGGCATTAGGGTTAAGGCTCTCCATAATGGACTTTTTTTTTAACGAAGTTGCTGTTATGCTTACAAGCTACAGCCACTCTTTATTATTTTATGAAGTGCTTGCTCATGGGAAGTCATTCAGATGGAATAGAAGCAACATGTGACATATTTGTCATGTGCATGCATGCTAGTTAAATGTGTTTTTAACTTTTTATTAGTATCTTTGCTAATGTTGACCACACGTCGTTTGAGATTTGTAAATTACAGTATGTCATATATCCAAAAGCTCTTATCTGTGTTGTATTATTTATAGTTGGTTCTTTGTTTGCAGGATATAAATCTCGCAAACGGCTTTCAGATGAAGACAACCCTGAGAAATCTCCTCTTGAAAATCTGGATAAGAAATCACATCTAAAAGAGGGCAAAAGATGCAAAAGGCGCTTACCTTCACCTATTCCTATTGCCACTTCTGGTAAAGTTGCTTACCTTGTGTTTATTCAGTGGTTGCAGTTCATAGCTAATATGTCCTTACTAATTTATTCAGGAACACTGGAAACTATAATGTCAGACAAAGAACCAGGGCAACGGCCAGATGACTACCTAACCAGGTCTGCCTTTGGTTTTATTAATAAATACATATCTGATATTGTTTGTTGGACCAATTTAATTTTCGTTTGCAACCAGGGCTTTTGATCAGTTACTGGTGGTGCTCGGAAGGTTCCAAACTAAGATCAAGTCTGAAACAAGCAATAAAAGTTCTGAGATACTGGCAGCTAGTGGAGAGATAATACGCCAGCACCTCCAGGGGGTTGAGGTGCAGATGCAGGATGATGTGTAAGATCTTTTACCAGTGCTACCAAGAAACTACATCTACCCACATATGTGCACTGAATCGTATATAGGCTTATTACAGAAGTATACATATACTAGAGGTACAGCTGTATTTGATACATCACATTTAACTGTGCTTTCAGGGATAAGCTGGTAAATGCAGGAAAATCTAAAAGAAAGCGACTAGAATTAACATTTGAAGGTACAGCTTATGTTATGTTAATGTAGGCATTAGTCTGTCGTGAATCGTGAGTTTTTGACAACGGGACCAATTACTCAGAATCCATTCAGAAAGCAGTTAACCTATTATAGATGTGATTTGCTGGTGGTGTTGATCCATGGTGCCACTCATGCTTCACCTATTTGGATTATTAAGCTCGGTCCATTTGCAGAATCTTATGCTTGAACAAATAATTGTAAAATTGAAAATAACAAAATAAGCTGAATGTCAGATGCATATAAAAGACCCAAAAAATAGGTTGAACAATGTCGGATCCTAATATTATTGTTCCTGAATCTCTCATCATCTGAATACTGAAGCATAAAATCTAAAAATCAGTTCCACGAAATATTAATTTGAGAAAATCTAATGTGCCATTTTATGAGTATGCCTGAAGTTTTCCTTGTGATACTTTACCTTGTTTCCTGCATGCCTTCTGCTGTTTCTTTTGAATAAAGTTGACAACTCAAATGACCTGGCATTCTGTCATCTGGTTTTAGAGCACCAAGAACAGTTAAGGGTTCTTCATGAGACCTTCAAGGAGAAGGTAAACCAGCAGTTGCTTGGTTGCAAGAACTCGCTTGAAGATTTTGAAGCCTATCATGCAGAACTTAAGGGAGTGGCTGACAAGCAGAGTAAGTTTAACTTAAGGCCTTGCACTTGCATAATGGAAAGAGACATTTACTTTTTGGACTCTGCTTATTACAAATGGATACTGCACAAACTTCCAAAATTGTGGAATCATGTTTAACCTTTGTCAAAGCGGAGCCTTATGAAGTATCACAACTGGATCAGTCTTCTTATAGCCTGGAAACTTTATGTCATAATATAACTGATCCAGACATTTCAACTATATATGATTCCGAAGTAGTTTCCTGCGTGAAGTTTATTGCTGAATAATATGGTTAACTCACACATTTTCAGTTTAAAAGAATGACTGGCCAATCTGCATTGTCACGTGTTTATAAGAAACATCCACCACCGAAGTAGGAATTATTGTGTTCAGCCTATTGTTATCATTCATAAGAAGCAAATGGAATGATTCATCATACATCCACTCCAAAAAAATATCTTTTTAAATGCTCTGTTTATTCTAACCGTTGGCTACCACTGAACCATGGTGTTCTTTCATGATTTGCATCGACAGAAGCGTCACACAAGGAGCTCCTCCAACATGCCGAGAAAACAGTCTGTTCTCAGCTCAAGGACGCTGAAACCAAAATCGAGCAGGTTCAGAAGGTAAGGCAAATTAACACTGTCCCTAAACTCCAGGGGGATGCTGTATCCATCAGAAGATAAGCCCATCTCATTCATGAAAAATGCTTTGCAGAGAGCCCGGAAGAAGATGAACGGCCTGAAATACGTTCTCAAGGAGCTCATCACGGAAGCTGCAGATTGATCAAGTTCACCCGCTCTACACAAGTAGTACATAGGCTGAGGGAACAGGTCTACGGCTCCATTTTCAAAGGGTATAGGAGGATGGTGCCAGAATGCATATAGGGTTTCTTTTCTCGCGGTTACAGGCTGAACTCTGTCAATACATTTATCCGTAGCATCACACGTTCTATCTATCTTCGTCAATGGAGCTTGCCACCATGTTGTTTTAACCACAAAGCATTCTTCGTTTACGAAGCACCGTACTTGCTCAGTTGGGCAGTACAATGAATAATTTAATGAATCCAGTGCAAAACTACAAATGTTCTGATTGGATTTGCTGTCACGTGAACGCAATAGGTGAAAAATTCAAATTGATTCTCCTGCCATGCATGACAATGTTTTATATGTCTATGTCTTCATTTGTTGTTCTGTGTCACTTGTGCATTCACGTTGTCATTATTGTATGATTGTGAGTTCTTCTGTGTCAATCTGTTATCCCAGTCATTTACAATTGCTTTGCAAATTCCTTTAAATGGCTTGAACACTGACTTATAATATTTTTGACCAATTTTTTTTATGCGAGTAGAATAATTGATCATCTTTGAGCACAAAAAAGATTCATAATTGTTTGACCATTTTTTAGTTTCTATTTTTTTCGTATAACAGATTCACTTGTACCTGTGTTCCACACTTGATGTAGCAAATATGTAGGAGTACATGATAGTATAGCTTGTCCTAAGACTGAACAAAAACATAATTCGAGCAGGAAAAAATATTGCTAGTTGTATATTAATTAATTTTCAGTAGATATGAAAATACTTTTTTTTTGAACTGGAATAAATACTATTGACTATGAAAAACAATGAGTATGATCAATACACGATCCAAAGAGGCACTTGCGTGTCCTCCCCTGGCTCGTGCCCTACAGTTCTGTCTGGATGACTCTCTTACAGATCCATGTAAATTCATCCTCTCCTCCTGTATGCGAGGACAAGTCTTGGATGCATTTCTAAGTTTTCTAGGGCGTGTTTGTTTCATGTCACAAAGTGGAGTGTAATGGAATGGTTCCACACTTGGCACTCGTTCCCGCGTTTGGTTAGAAGAAGTAATGGAATGTAGCGGTTTCATGAAAAGGAATGTACTCCCTAGATTCGGAATGTGATGATTCCACCAATTCGGAATGCACAATTCAGATTTAGCCCAATTAAGAAACGAAGCCCTACATAAACATAACAGCCGCCGACCCCACAACCATAGACCACACCAACCTGGACCAGAGATGGAGGCCGTAGTGCCGAGCGCTGGCTTGGGCCTCTTGGATTTGTTCTCCCGCCTCGTCGTCACAGAATCCGTGGGCGGCCCCGCCCTCCGCGCCTCCGACGACGTCCACTGCATCAGCCTCCTCTCCAACGTGCTCATGCGCAACATCGCCGCCCGCCTCCCCATCAAATACGTCGTGCACATCGGTGCCCTCTCCTCTCGCTGGCGCATGATCTAGCTCTCCAAACCCCTCTTCCCAGTCGATGCCCACCTCCACCTAAAAGGCCGTGGCTAGCCCCCCACGTCCGTCACTCTTAATTATTACTGATTAGAAATCTTTGTGAAATAAATTAATACCCATTGAATTGGGAATGGTGATAAAAATGATTTAAAAAACAAAAGGGTTTATCAGGGCATATTATTTAAAATGGGTATTAAGTTCATTCTTGCAAGTCCAATGTATTAATTTCCGAAAGTTTACAAATCATATTCGTATCTACCGCATGAGTGATTGGTTGGCGGTGGAACCACATACTGAATATTGTGGTGGAGGCTCCATCGTATGAGAATGGTAGGATTAATAACAAGTGTACCATAGCTTATCCAACGCGGTATCTTAGCGTCAACCAAAGGTTTTGGTATGGGCCGGACGGATTATAAGTATCTTCTTCCTTATCACATATTCTCGAATACACTACCAGGTTGAGTCGTGGATGCGATCAATGCGTGGAAGCACCTTGTAAATTTCCCACGGCGGGTCCGATGAAGGTAGTGGTATCTCGGGTGGGGTGATAGAGATGTATCAGGGCTCTAGTTGTGCTCTAGTTGTGCCAAGGATCTGGTATGTCATGATAAGAGTGAATTTGTGGGGTTGAAGAATAATTGAAATGAATCCAAAAACCTTATGCTGGACAAACCACACACCTGCGTGTGAAACTTGTAGCAAGGCAAAGTCTAGTTTTGGGGAAGTAACACACCTCTACAGAGTGTATAAGAATTTGTGACAGATACATCCGTGTTCCCGGAAGGAACTATGTTCGCAGAAGGAAAGGAATATTAAGTGATTCCGAAACCCGTGAGGGCTGAGGAATATAGGTTTTTTAAAAATCTA
Organism: Alopecurus myosuroides; assembly: GCA_028641055.1. Taxonomy (NCBI): domain Eukaryota; kingdom Viridiplantae; phylum Streptophyta; class Magnoliopsida; order Poales; family Poaceae; genus Alopecurus; species Alopecurus myosuroides. Next base: position 504,205,830 of record CM054059.1, read on the forward strand.
AAACAACCTTTTCAAAACTTGTCATGACATTAGTTAGTGCATGAAAATCCAAAACCTTTTCTTACCTGAGCTTGTTGAATAACGCTCGTTACACAACACTTCCGTTGACCTCTTTCTTAGACTTTGAGGAGGCCGGCAATGGCGTGAACAATCAAATTACCAAAGACCAGGAGTCCTACTATGAAGCCTCGTACTTGCCCGGAGGAGTAGAACGAGTCGACTAGATCATCACATACGGAGCAGCGACACCGAAGAAGAAGATCAGGAGGAGTAGTTGAGCGAGTATAGTCTATTATTAGAAGGGAACAACAGCTCTAGGATCTAAACTCTTGAGCTATCATGGTTCTCTCGTTGTTGTTTTTAGTAGGACGTCAACTGTCTCAAGTTGACTTGGTAGTTTTTAATCATTCCTAGATAACCGAGGAGAAGGTCGAAGAGTTTATACGTTTTTGGTTTATAATAATAAGTAATATGAACTGGTTGACTCATAATGTTTCTGTTGTACTACTCCGAAGGATGTGATATTTATGGAGAAGAGGTTCCGTAAAATTTGTGCACTACACATACAGTGGTGTATCAGGTCACCGCACGAGGCCAACTTACTGCCAGTACGCGCTCAGCACACATGCTTCCAGTGCGACATACTAGAAGCGAGCCAGTGGGTAAACACGCTAACACTAACTAGTAGAAAAATGTTCTCAGTTGTGCTCGCTTCTAGTAAGTTCTCTCGTATAATTTATGTCCTACTAGTGTTCCTGTGCGTCCGCCTCACTTGCAGCCATATGAACGTCTACCCCGCCTAGCTCATGCGCTGGCTCCAACTCCTCGCCATCAAGGGCGTCCATAAGCTCGTCCTCATCAATCTTCCGTGGCCGCTCTGGGTGCCCCTCCCTGCTGAAGAGGTCATTGTCCGTGCCCACCGTAACTTTTGTGACCGAGCTGAAGAGGTTCTTGTCCATACCCCCGGGAAATGGTCTTACCGGACAAAAAATCCCGATTTTGTTTGAAATTTTTGAATTTTAACGAAAACTCTCGGTAAATGGTCATATTAGGAACACAATAATTTGAATTTTTAAATTTTGGTTTTCAAATTTGTCCGGTAACCGGAAATCCCGACCCCCCTCGGGATTTTTTTTTCTACCAGTAACCAAAACCTTGAGTGCAGCCCGCCTTGTTGACGAACTTTTCTTTCCAAGGTTTATTTCCACTATAAAACAATGGAGTATAGGAGAGAACTGCTGTCATTGCCTTTACATTATAGTGATAAATGCTAGTTAAGTTTCTATTCTCTACTTTTCATTTTCTGAAAGTTGGTGATGTACGTGGGAATATTTAAAATTTCTAAATGTTCTCAAATTTTTGATAGTCAGACTGATTTCCCTAGAAGATAGAAAATGTGAATGAAAATTCACATGAAAAAGGTGAAAGTTCGCCCAAAGATTTCTACAAGGTACACCAATTTTGTCGAACTAACTTTAGCTCCGTCACAAAACAGTAGATTATAGGAGATCCGTAGGTCGCTGTCATTGCCTTCGGATCGAGTAAAGTGACAGATGCAGCTCCAGGGATTGAAAATAGAGGAAGGATAAAAGAAACTGGGAGCCAGATGGAATTACACGGTGGATCGATTAATTAATGAATCATCTGCACTATGTCTCGTTCCACCAATGTAATTAATTAACGTGTTTCTTTGACTAGACAAGTGGATGATATACGTTCTTAAGTGGAACTATATTAAAGTATGTTCAGCGCACTCCAAAAGGCAATCCATTCCTATTTTAAGCAAGATTCAAAACCTACGTCTCACGGCACTCATCAAATAATTATCTTTGTACCCGAATATCTCAGCAGTTGAATACGGCTAAGGCACCTCATCTCATCTATATATATGCACGCTAGCTGCACCAATAATTACCATCAATCAAGAGAAATACAGAACCTCCCCCCCCCCCCCCCCCCCCACTCTCTATTGCACTCTCCAACATATCTCCTTGGTCATGGCTGCTCGCTACTCGGTTAGTTTCTTCATGGCAGTCTCCGCGTGCGCCTGCTTGCTTAGCAGTCTGGCGGCACGGGACCTCGGCGACGATCAGTCTATGGTTGTGAGGCACGAGCAGTGGATGATCAAGTACGGGCGCACATACAATGACATGGCAGAGAAAGCACGTCGGCTAGAGGTCTTCAAGGCCAACGTGGCATTCATCGAGTCGGTGAATGCCGCGAACGACAAGTTCTGGCTGGAGGCCAACCAGTTTGCAGATATGACCAATGATGAGTTCAGGGCAACTCACACAGGTTATAAACAGTCAGTGAGTGGTAGAAAGAATGGGAAGATGACAGGCTTTAGGTACGCAAATGTCAGCCTTGATGCTCTCCCGACTTCTGTCGACTGGAGAACCAAAGGCGCCGTCACTCCCGTCAAGGACCAAGGGAAATGCGGTAAGCTCAAATTTACATTGTGTTTAAACTTGTCTCAGTTCACATGTCACATAGAGGACTGAGCATTTCAGAATCTATGTTTTTTTTGAAACGGAAAAACCCAGGCTCTGCATCCAGTGGATGCAATTCAGAATCTATGTAAAATGTACTCCAATATACCATTGTGCTTTAACTTTATTTGACACAAGCAAATTTCAACATAATCATATCATGTTTGTTTGTGAACAAAGCGACTAACTAGTGATTCTTGTATGTTTAAGGGTGTTGCTGGGCGTTCTCCACTGTTGCTTCCATGGAGGGCATCGTGCAGCTGAGCACTGGCAAACTGATCTCTCTATCAGAGCAGGAGCTAGTGGACTGTGACACCTCGGACAATGGATGCGAGGGAGGGCTCATGGACAATGCCTTCGAGTTCATCGTCGAGAATGGTGGCCTCACCACCGAGAGCAACTACCCCTACACCGGCACCGACGGCTCCTGCAACTCCAACAGGGTGTCAAATTCTGCGGCGTCCATCAAGGGGCACGAGGACGTGCCAGCAAATGACGAGGCTTCACTTCAGAAGGCGGTGGCGGCACAACCCGTGTCGGTCGCTCTCGATGGAGGCGACAGCCTGTTCCAGTTCTACAAGGGTGGTGTGCTTTCAGGTGACTGTGGCACGGAGCTCGATCACGGTGTCACTGTCGTCGGGTACGGTGTGTCTGACGATGGGACCAAGTTCTGGGTGATTAAAAATTCTTGGGGCACGTCATGGGGTGAGGATGGCTACATCAGGATGGAGAGGGACGTCGCCGACAAGCAAGGCCTCTGCGGTCTCGCCATGCAGCCTTCCTACCCGACAGCTTGATCACATTGCGTCCTAGCTTGCTTGTTGATCGATCAGCTCACGTCGGTGCCTCTGTGTGTCTGAATTCATATACCTCCTATACTATTGGGTAAAACATGCATATATGAATAAATATACTACAAATTTTAGAACAGTTGAATTGTACAAGAGGAGTGCTACGATGTCTTCTTCTATCTTAAAATCTGGACTGTCATCTAGGAATATTTCGTTTCTTTGATAGATTGCTCTTCTTCTGCAATCAAGAAAGGTTGAGGCCCCCGCGTCGTCCTCGCGAGGGCGACTTGGGCGGCGCCCTAACCCTAGCAGCCGCCGGCGCACCCTACCCTCTCCCTCCTCCTCGCCGCTGCCGGAGGACGCCGCCGGGCGAAGCTTGCGCGGCCGACGGCGGCGGCGGGGTCTGCCTCGCGGTTTGCTCTCCCAGCGCCGCTGTTGCCGTGGTCCTCGAGGTGCTGCAGGGAGCCATGGCCGCCAATGGCGCCGTGCGCATCTCTGCGTGGTGCCGGGGTGGCTCGGGAGCTCGGCTGCCGGCGGTGGAGGGTGTCGCCGGTCCGTTCTCGCCTAGCAACAGATCTGGTGCGGATGCGGTTTGTTCCCCTCCCATGGAGTTCGCCACTGCTCGGGTGCAGGGCTCTCCAAGATCCCACGCGGGAAGGGCTGGGGCGGCCGGTTCGCTGCACCTCCCTGCGGCAGCCAGCGATCCGTTGACTCGTCGGGGGAGTTCCGGCCAGATCTGATGCGTTTTTCGATCTGGGCCGAGCAGGGCCAGGGTGTGGTCCGTTTGCCGGCCGGCGGGAGTAGGGCCTCCTCGGCCTTCCTAGCCCCAGCCGCACGCGATATCTCGGCCCCGCCTCCGCCATGGCCAACCTTGCCTCGTCTCTCTGTCCGGCTCCGCCGCGGGGCTCCGCTCCTCCCCGTGGTACGCTCCTCCGCCCGCGTCCTTGCGGCCAGCAACCCTGCCCCACTCGGGTGTGCGGGCTCTGCCAGATCCATGGGTCGATCTGAGGGGTCGGCTGGCCTGGACGCCGCGGACTGGAGACACCTCGGTGGTGGCGCCGCGCCCCCCGACACGCGTCGTGACGGAGAGTCCGATGGCCAGAGGCTTACGGCATAGATAAGCTGGAATTTGGCACCGTCGGGTCGATTGCCAAACCTAGGGTTTTGGTGGTTTGTGGTTGCTGTCGAATGACGTGCGTGCCGCCGGTGTGCCCGGTAGGGGTCGGGCCTCCGCGCTCCTTTGGCTGGGAGGTTGAGAGGTCTCTAATCCTCGGTCGTCTCTGCGTCCCGTGACGGTGGCCATCTCTCTTCGGGAGAGGCGCACCAGCGAAAGCTGTGCAGGTTCCCCTGCCCATGACGACGACGCCGGTGCGCACCGTTTACCCTCTTGGGGGCGTCATGGTGATGCCTTCCTCTTCCGATCTGCTGGATCACGTCTCTTGTACCCGCTTGGTCGTTCGTTCGTGCTCGATGGGTCACTAATCTAGGACATGGCGAAAGCTTTGCATGCCATTGGTTTGTGCCGCCGCCGACGACGCTGTTTGGCGCCGTTCCCCTCCATGGAGGCGTTGCTCGAAGCCCCGCTCCGACGACTCTGTCTTGCCTGTTACGTGCGTGGTGTGGATTCAAGTGGGGTTTGTTGCTTTCGATCGGAGTCGTTGCCTCTCGCGTGCAACTGAAGACAAGGCTTCCTCTTCGGGTTCAAGCGAGCTCCTTGTTAGCTTAATTCGTGTTGCTTGTTTCCTGCATCTTTTGCAGTCTTTTGAGTTGTACTTTGTGTCTGTTTGTGTAACTGGTAACCACAGCGTGGTGTTGTAATGCTTGTACTCCTAGCCGGTTGTTGGCTTCGTTAATTCAAAGTCGGGCTCATTTCGAGCCTTCCATCTAAAAAATATTTCGTTTCTTTACAAAAGAGAAAAATACGAAATTCATCTCTCAGTTAAGAATCTCGTTAGTGGCTCCCTTCTACGTAGAGAAGGATTTAAGTTGGTTTTCGAGTCCAATAAAGTAGTTGTAACGAAATATGGACTGTTTGTTGGAAAAGGGTATGAATGCGGAGGTCTGTTCCGCTTTGCCCTCGCTGATTTCTGTAATAAAGTCGTGAACAATATTCATTCAAGTGTTAATGAAACAGAAGTTTGGCATTCACGTCTTTGTCACGTTGGTTTCAGTTGCATGACGCGGATAGCAAAACTAAATTTAATTCCAAGTTTCACTTTAGCCAAAGGTTCTAAGTGCCATTCGTGTGTACAAGCAAAGCAACCTCGCAAGCCCCACAAGGCTACGGAGGAGAGACACTTGGCGCCATTAGAACTCATACATTCTGATCTCTGTGAGATGAATGGTGTGTTGACTAAAGGTGGAAAGAGATACTTCATGACGTTAATAGATGATTCCACTAGGTTTTGCTATGTATATCTGTTAAACACTAAAGATGAGGCTCTACACTACTTTAAAATCTATAAGGCAGAAGTTGAGAATCAACTTGAAAAGAAAATTAAACGAATTCGGTCAGATCGTGGTGGAGAGTATTTCTCTAATGAGTTTGACTCCTTTTGTGCGGAACATGGCATTATTCACGAGAGGACGCCTCCCTATTCACCTCAGTCAAATGGGGTTGCCGAACGGAAAAACCGTACTCTAACAGATTTGGTTAACGCCATGTTAGATACATCGGGTTTATCCAAGGCATGGTGGGGGAGGCTATATTGACATCATGTCATGTCTTGAATAAAGTTCCGACGAAAGACAATGAGGTCACTCCCTATGAGCAATAGGAGAAGAGAAAAACAGCACTCTCGTACTTACGTACTTGGGGCTGTTTGGCGAAAGTCAATGTGCTGATCCCCAAAAAGCGTAAACTTGGACCAAAGACCGTGGATTGCGTTAATTTGGGATACGCTAAGAATAGCGTTGGCTATAGATTTCTAGTAGTGAAATCTGAGGTACCTGACGTGAAGGTCGGTACGATTTTGGAGTCTAAAGATGCTACATTCTTTGAGGATATTTTTCCTATGAGAGATATGCAAAGCACCTCTAGACAGGAATCAGAGGAGACTCCTGAACCTGCCATTCCTATGGAATATTATGAACAAACACATGATGAGAATACTGAGAAGGATGACGAGGAAACCCTTGGTAGGGGCAAGAGACAGAGGATTGCAAAGTCCTTTGGTGATGATTTCCTTGTGTATCTTGTGGATGATACTCCCACTTCTATTTCAGAAGCTTATGCATCTCCAGATGCTGACTACTGGAGAGAAGCGGTCTGTAGCGAGATGGATTCCATCATGGCTAATGGAACGTGGGAGATCACTGAACGTCCTTATGGCTGTAAACCATTAGGATGTAAGTGGGTGTTCAAAAAGAAGCTTAGGCCTGATGGTATGATTGAAAAGTACAAGGCTAGACTTGTGGCAAAGGGTTACTCCCAGAAAGAAGATGGAGATTTCTTTGATACTTATTCACCTGTGGCCAGATTGACTACCATTCGAGTATTACTCTCGTTGGCGGCCTCACATGGTCTTCTCGTCCATCAGATGGATGTTAAGACGACTTTCCTAAATGGAGAGTTAGACGAGGAAATCTATATGCAACAGCCAGATGTCTTTGTGTTAGATGGTCAAGAAGGAAAGGTGTGTAAGTTACTGAAATCTTTATATGGGCTAAAACAAGCACCTAAGCAATGGCATGAGAAGTTCAATACAACTTTAACATCTGTTGGCTTTGTTGTTAATGAAGCTGGCAAATGTGTATACTATCGCCATGGTGGGGGCGAAGGAGTTATATTGTGTTTATATGTTGATGACATATTGATATTTGGGACCAACCTCAAAGTAATCAATGAGGTTAAGTCATTTCTATCCCAGAACTTTGAGATGAAAGATCTTGGTGTGGCTGATGTTATTTTGAACATCAAGCTATTGAGAGACAATGAGGGTGGGATTACACTTCTGCAATCCCATTATGTTGAGAAGGTTTTGAGTCGTTTTGGATATTCGGACTGCAAAATTTCTCCAACACCATATGATCCTAGTGCGCGGATTCGAAAGTTCGAAGGCACAACTAAGGATTAGCTGAGGTATTCTCAAGTAATTGGTTCACTCATGTATCTAGCAAGCGCTACGAGGCCTGACATCATGTTTGCTGTGTGCAAACTAAGCCGGTTTGTTTCCAATCCGGGTGATGTGCATTGCATGCTGTAGAAAGAATTATGCGCTATCTGAAAGGTACCGTGAACCATGGACTTCACTACAGTGGATATCCTTCGGTACTTGAAGGGTATTGTGATGCGAATTGGATCTCTGATGCTGATGAGATAAAAGCCACAACGGGGTATGTGTTTTCCCTTGGGGGTGGTGCTGTTTCCTGGAAGTCTTGCAAGCAAACGATCTTAACGAGATCGACAATGGAAGCAGAATTAACAGCATTAGACACGTCTAGTATCGAAGCAGGATGGATTCGAGATCTTTTGATGGACTTGCCTGTGGTTGAAAAGCCAGTACCGGTTATCCTTATGAATTGTGACAATCAAACAGTAATTGTCAAGGTGAAGAGTTCAAAGGACAATGCACAGTCCACAAAACACATAAAAATGATATTAGAAGCTGTCAGACATTTGAGAAACTCCGGAGTGATAGCGGTGGATTATATCCAGTCGGCTAAGAATCTGGCAGATCCCTTTACTAAAGGGCTGTCACGGGTTGTGATAGAAAGTGCATCGAGGGAGATGGGTATGAGACCCACATGAGTTGCCATGGCAGTAACCCAACCTATGTGATTGGAGATCCCGTGAAGTGGGACCTGAGAAAACAAGCTAGTGATTAACTTAGGAGAGTAATTTTTACTAACCCAATCCACTGGAGATGCAGTACTCTCAAAAATTGTATGGCAGGTTGACTTTTGTCTTAATGTGTTCCAAAGCTTGTATAAGCAAGATGCTATCCTACAGAGCGATCTTTGGAGGAACACACCTATATGATCCTGACTGCTGGTCACAGTCTATGAGATTGGGTAATCTCTAATAAATTCATGAATAGGCGAGAAGTATGACTAATATGCTCCACCCAAGGGGTCAGCCTTCGGCAGCCTAGTACTGGCAAGACATTTAGTGAAACTATTTTACGCCAAACTGACAATTCAAGGCATAGTCCATTGTTCAGTTGTGATGTAGTGTAGCTACTTGTTCTAGGTGGATGTTCAACCTTAACGGGTCTCCACTGAAAATTCCGGTATATAAAAACTGTGAATGGAACAGAGGACAACACCATGGGTCTTCGGGATCTGGTGGGGGATTGCTGAAATTCGGATGGGCTTGCAGGCCCATTTGGCAATTTCCATTTAATCCCAAAGGCCCATGCTGCCATAGCAAATGGTGGGAGTTTAGTCCCATATTGCTAGTTGGGAGAGTCTTGCACCAGTTTATAAGGTGAGCTCTCTCCCCACTAGTGTGAGTTGGTATGAAGAGAGAGGAGTAGTGGAGGTGTTCCACACGCGCGCTCCTCCTCCTCCGCCGCCCGCCTCGCCTCTTCACGACACGTCACAACGCGCCGCGGGTTGCGGGAATGAGCCGAGCCGATGCCTTTATTTTGGCAGTTGGAAACGGAGAGTCAACAGTCACACCAATAATATGAGACGCCATATTGATTGCTGTCTATTGCGTCACATTTATTTTGGTAACAGCCGCGCGCAGTAAAACACCGCATTGATCACGCGGTAACCGCGCGCAGTAAAACAGCGCATTGATTACGTGGTAACGGCTGTAGTAAACGCCAAATTAATTTGTGAGCTGACCGTTCTCCTACCCGGCCGTGCCTATATATTGCGGCCGCAGGGGGCGGACACAAACACAGAACTCATACGCTCTGCACCCATTGTCGTTCCTCTCTCTGTTGCTTCCGCCGGTGATCCCATCCCGTCTACCGCGTACACGGCCGACGGGAGAGCAGGCCTTCAAAACCCCGCCTCTCCAGATCCGGTACGGGAGTGGGGCAATTAGGTTTTTGGTGAGCGTCTCCTACACGACTTCTCGCTGCCGTACGTCTACTTCGACTACTACCTCATCGTCCTCATCGTCAACATGGCCACCGAAGCCGAACGAGCTGCTGCTGCAGCCGCCGCCGCGGCTGCCGCCACTGCTACGTCTACTGCCAACTGGCCGGTCGCAGGGTATACCACGTTTATCCCTGTCCTTGTTATTTCCATGTGTGCGATACTAGTAGGTTGCGTAGATGTGTCTACTGTCAATCTAGTTTGCATGAATATGGTTAATTATCAGTATGTTTACGTCATGCTCGTGATTTATACTTGGATTATTTTAATCTGTAAATTGCCTAGATTCTTCACATTTGATACCACCTAGAATAAAGCCACAAGCAATTGACTTTACATCGGTTTTATTTGGTACTACCGGAGTATTTTCGGCAACACCAGTAATATTCAGCCGACTAGTGGCGCGGTATGCCCGCTAGACTCTGGCATTTTGGCCAGTGAACTAGGAAGGCTACTATAATAGGAAGGTTCGTTGCAACTTTTTCTGCCACGGTACTAGAAATGGAACCAACACGATAACAATAATTATAATAAAAGTGGAACATTGTGTCTAGGCCAAAGGATTAAGGAGGTTTAGGAATCGAGCTCCCAGAAATAAAAATTCGATGTTTGCTAAGAAAATATATTTTCAAACTCCTAAATGGATAGGGGGACTGGAAGGAGCTTCTTACAAATAAATACTTAGTAGATAAAACTCTTTCTCAGGTTAAACCTAAGCCAAGGGATTCTGCTTTTTACGGGGAATTATGTCGGTTCAGCAGGAGTTCTTCTCCGGGGGTTTGTTCATTGTTGGTAATGGAAAACAAACACGTTTTGTTGCTGATGTTCTGACCAATGCCCGACCTATCAACTTACAGTTTATAAGGAACTTGACTAGAAATAGTCGGACACCTTGGTTGCGGTTAGTTCAACAATTAATGCCCATATCCTTGTCAACGGAAGAGGATTCCTTCTCCTGGGGTTTGAATCCGAATGGAATTTTTTCTGTTAGGTTTATGTATCTTGATTTCATGAATGACCATCCTCCTTTTATGCGTAAGTATCTTTGGAAAATTGAAATCCCTCTCAAGATTAAAATTTTCATGTGGTTTCTTAACCGTCGAGTTATTCTAACGAAGGAAAATTTACCTATGCGAAACCGGAAGGGTTGTAAGAAGTGTGTATTTTGTAGTCATAATGAAACATTGGAACATTTGTTTGTTTCATGCTCCTTTGCTCTATAAATTTGGAGATTGCTCCAATTCAGTTTCAATTTTCCTTTTCCTACAAGCTTAGATAATATGTTTGGAGCTTGGATCCATGGAATGCACAAACAAGCTAAAAAACGAATACATATTGGAGTGTGCACTTTTGTTTGAGCAATTTGGAACTGCCGCAATGATGCGATTTTTAACAGGATAGGACATGCTTATTTTTTCAGGTTGTCCACAAGGCTATTTATTGGATTACTTCGTGGTCTCTCCCGCTACTGATGGACCAGCACCCTTTTATGGAGGCTAGGTGCCACCATTTGCTGGCCGTAATTCGCACCAACCTCTCCTCCAATGGGTGGCATCACGATAGATGGATCTGCGGATCCTAGAAAGCTTCTTATGGAGCTTTTCTCTTGTTATGTTTGCTGAATTGTAGAACCTTTTAACCGCTTCCGCTTGGTTATGCTTTGTAATAATTTGTGTACTTGAGTTTTTTAATAAAAATCCGTGGGCATCACAGCGATGCAGAGGATGGGGCTTTTCGCTCCCATTTCTAAAAAAAGATCAACGACAATTAAAAAAATATTACACTTAGCATTACAAACATATATAAATAAAAATACAAGGTAAATGTAAGCGAGCAACATATATAAACTAAAATCAACAAAACGGGCATCGCTTGTTAAACAGACGACATACGCCATAGTGACCGACTTCGTTATTGGCCCGTGAAGCCGCCATTGACATGCTTCCAGCTATGTGTTGCACCACCTCTCCACTGGCCCATGATGCCGGGATGGCTCTTCTTCCATTTTCGTCAACCCACTTAGCCGCTTTAGAAAAGAGACGATACTGAAAGTTTCGACGTCTGCCGATGTCCTCGCCGACTGCATTTCCACCGAAGGTAGTTAGCTGGGTTCGATCTTCTCCCCAGCTTGCGCTCTAGCAGCAAACTCGCAGAGTAAGGCGGGGCTCGGAACCGGCACCATTGTCACCTACCCATGTTCGCCACCGCGCACAACCCGTCCAACGTCACCCTGTCCATCCCACGACCACACACGGGGAGCCGCTGAGGAGAGTGTGAAGAGAGAAGATTAGTTGAGAGAGATAAAGCTATACAGATGTGTTTGCAAGTGGGTCTGGCAACCAAGCGGTGGGGATTTTATCCCTTCGAACAAATTCTAGCGTGACCTGGATTACTACTCCTGGCGTGTCCCAAACAGTTCGCGCCAGAGATAACATATGTACTACCGGTGTGGTAGGTGTGGTATGTGTCAGCAACGCCACCAGTGGGGGATAGAACTAAATGAAATATGGCAACTTACCACTGACGTGGAATAGATATGCAACACCACTGGTACTAAACTATTACTAGCGGGTCAACAACTCCACGCCACTAGTGAAACTTCGTGAAACTCTCCATCCTAATGGCATGTAGAATCGAGGAGTACTGATTTTGCTATCACTATTATTTACTCAACTGGGATTTTTGTTCCTTATTTACTCCCACACATGTATTACTTCAGTAGGATAAGAAGTTTTTATACGATTTCTGTTGAATATATTAGCAATTTAGCACATGATTTAATTCGAAATAAGATCAGATAAATTGCGACAGCAGCAAGTACAATAATCATGCAAATATCTAGATCTAGTACAGTAGACAGATTGATACAATCTATTGCAAGAACTAGACATACGAATTCCAGCAACATCTCATACAGATGAGAGAGAGATACGTACGATGGAGCGGTAGCAGCACCGCCGTTGTTGTTGTCCCCGGTGTCGGCCATGTCGTTGATGAAGAGGTTGCCGAGGTCGGGGAAGAAGTCGTCGTTGGGGAAGTAGTCGCCGTCAGCAGTCGCGCGAGTGCGCTCCCCAAAAACCTGATCGCCCCTCTCCCGTACAGGATCACAAGAGGCGGGGTTCCGGAGGCCTGCTGTCCCTTCTCGCGGTGCACTCCGGAAGGAGGGATGGAGAAGACTTGATTGGCGGCGCAGTGCTCTGGAACGGTGGTGCGAAACCATATGACGAAGTGGCGGCTAGGGTTTTCCGTATGCGCGTATTTATATGCGGGCTGGGAGAGACGTGTGCCTAACTCCACGTCTGAGTCAGTTCGGTTCCACGATCCAGAAAGGAAACGGAAACGGTTTTGGAATTAACGCGTCCGTTAATTACCAAATTAATGACTCATTAAGTTTTCCCAACCGACAAAATAAACGCTCTCGGCTCGGCTCATTCCCGCAACCCGCGGCGCGTCGTGACGTGTCGTGACGAGGCGAGGCGAGGCGTGGCGAGGCGGGCGGCGGAGGAGGAGCGCGCGTGTGGCACACCTCTCCTCTTGCCTTGCCTACTCATACATGAGCTAGAATGGCTCACCTTATAAGGTGGTTCCACTCTCTCCAAACTAGCAATATGGGACTAAACTGTAGTCCCACTCACTCCACTCATTATTCATGAATGGGCCATGACAATTTCAGGATTTTAGTGGGCTTAGTGGGCTAGACATGTGAGCCCATGTAAAATTCCAACAATCACCCACAAAGTGTCATTAGCACATTTCATAAACTCTGTTCCAAAACATTGTTTATATACCGGTGTTAGTGGAGACTGTTAAGTTGAACTTCCACTTAGAACATCATGCTACACTAGTTCACAACTTGAATAGTGGACTATGCCTTGAACTACAAGTTTGCTGTGATACCAGTTTTACACAACGTCTGAACCGTTACTAGGCTGCCGCAAGGCTTCCCCGCGGTTTGGAGCGTATGCGTCATACTCCGAAGGCCTTTCATGAGTTTATTAGAGAGCACCCGATTCTCATAGACTGCGACGTTTAACAGTCAGACTCATATAGGTGAGTTCCTCAGGATATGTTCTGTAGGACACATCTCTACTTATATAAATAAGCCACTTGGAACACATTAAGACAAATGTCAACCTACCGTACAGATCAGGAGAGTATTGCATCTTTTATGGAGTGGAATAAAATATAAGGATACTCTCCTCTCAGCCGACCAACAGCTTGTCTCCCACTTCTAATTCACGGGATCTCCGATCACATAGAGTGGGTTACCACTGTGGTCAACTCATAACGTGGGTCTCAAACCCATCTCCCTCGATGCATTAACGATCACATTCCGTGATAAACCCTTTGTGAAGGGATCTGCCAAGTTCATAGATGTTTGGATATAATCCAACGCAATAACTCCGGAGTTCTTCAATTTCCTGACAGATTTTAATCTCCTCTTCACATGTCTTGATGACTTTGCATTATCCTTAGAACTGTTCACTTTGACGATCACAGTTTGATTATCACAGTTCATTAGGATTGCGGGTATTGGTTTTTCAACCATAGGCAAGTCCATCAAGAGCTCACGAAGCCACTCTGCCTCAACAGTGGCTGTGTCTAATGCTGCGAGTTCTGCTTCCATAGTTGACCTCGTTAAAATGGTCTGCTTGCAAGGCTTCCAGGAAACAGCGCTACCACCAAGTGTAAAAACATAACCACTAGTGGCCTTAAGCTCATCAGCATCATATATCCAATTAGAATCACTATATCCTTCCAGAACCCTCGGGTTTCCGGTATAGTGAATTCCATAGCTCGCAGTGCCTTTTAAATAGCGCATAACTCTCTCAAGCGCACGCCAATGATCATCTCCCGGATTGGAAACAAACCGACTCAATTTGCTCACAGCAAAAGAGATGTCAGGCCTCGTGGCACTCGCCAAATACATAAGCGAGCCTATAATCTGAGAATATCTCAGTTGATCTGTAGTAATCCGTTGATTCAGAAGCAACAAACTAGCATCATATGGAGTTGAAGAAGGCTTGCAGTCACTATACCCAAAGCGACTCAAGACCTTTTCCACATAGTGAGATTGAAGCAGTGTGATCCCACCATTATCATCTCTCAACAGCTTGATGTTCAAGATAACATCAGCTACTCCTAGATCCTTCATCTCAAAACAGCGAGATAAGAAATCCTTAACTTCCTTGATTAAATCAAGATTGGTCCCAAAGATCAATATGTCATCAACGTATAGACATAGAATAACTCCCTCGCCCCCACCATGGCGATAGTACACACATTTATCAGCTTCGTTTACAACAAAGCCTTCAGCAGTCAAAGTCCTTTCAAACTTCTCGTGCCATTGCTTAGGTGCTTGCTTGAGGCCGTATAATGACTTCAATAACTTACACACCTTGCCTTCCTGACCGGGTACTACGAAACCATCTGGCTGCTCCATGTAAATTTCCTCGTCCAACTCTCCATTAAGGAAATCCGTATTAACGTCCATTTGATGAACGAGAAGACCGTGCGAGGCAGCCAGTGAGAGTAGCACACGAATAGTGGTCAGTCTAGCCACATGTGAGTAAGTATCAAAGAAGTCTTCACCTTCTTTCTGGGTATAACCCTTGGCCACAAGCCTTGCCTTGTACTTTTCAATTGTACCATCAGGCCTAAGCTTTTTCTTGAACACCCACTTACATCCTACAGGTTTACACCCATAAGGACGATCAGTGATTTCCCAGGTTCCGTTAGCCAAGATGGAATCCATCTCGCAACGAACAGCCTCCTTCCAGTAGTCAGCATCAAGAGACGCATAGGCTTCTGAAATAGTCCTGGGTGTGTCATCCACGAGGTACACAATGAAACCATTACCAAAGGACTTTGCAGTCCTCTGTCTCTTGCTCCTTAAAGGAACTTCATTGTCATCCTCCTCAGGATTCTCAACGTGTTCTATCGGAATGGTGGATTCAGGAATCTCAGCTAATTCCTGACTAGATGAAACAGGTTTCTCCTGATTTGATGAGTTAGACATATCCTTCATAGGAAATATGTTCTCAAAGAAAGTCGCATCATTCGACTCCATAATTGTACCAACATGCATGTCGGATACCTCAGATTTTACTATCAAGAATCTATAACCAATGCTATTAAAAGCATAGCCCAGAAGAACACAATCTACGGTTTTAGGTCCAAGCTTGCGCTTCTTGGGAATTGGTATATTGACTTTCGCCAAACAACCCCAAGTACGTAGGTAGAAGAGTTTCAACCTTTTCCTTTCCCATTCCTCAAATGGAGTAATGGTTTCATTCTTTGTAGGAACTCGGTTTAGGACATGACATGCAGTCATTAGCGCCTCCCCCCACCATGCCTTGGAGAGACCTGAAGTGTCTAACATGGCGTTAACCAAATCAGACAGCGTTCGGTTCTTTCTTTCAGCCACACCATTTGACTGAGGTGAGTAGGGAGGCGTCCTCTCATGAATAATACCATGTTCAGCATAAAAAGAATTAAACTCATTGGAAAAATACCTTCCACCACGATCAGACCTAAGCCGTTTAATTTTACGATCAAGTTGGTTCTCTGCTTTGGCCTTATAGTTCTTGAAATAAGTTAAAGCTTCATCTTTAGATTTCAGAAGATACACATAACAATATCTAGTGGAGTCATCAATAAGTGTCATAAAATATTTCTTTCCACCTTTTGTCAATATGCCATTCATCTCACAAAGATCAGAATGTATAAGTTCTAGTGGTGCCAAGTCTCTCGCCTCCGCAGTCTTATGAGATTTGTGAGTTTGCTTAGCTTGAACACACACTTGACATTTGGAACCTTTAATAGTACCGAATTTCGGAATTAAACTATTTGCTAACCGCGTCATGCAACCAAAATTAATGTGACAAAGTCGTGAATGCCAAACATCACAATCATTATCGTGGAAAACATTATTAATAACTTTGGTGCAAATATCTGACAAGGATAAGCGGAACAAGCCTCCGCACTCATAGCCTGTACCAATAAATTGTCCATACTTGGAAATTACAACTTTATTAGAGTCGAAAACCAACTTAAAACCATCTCGACATAAACGTGAGCCGCTGACGAGATTTTTATTGATGGAGGGCACATGATGAACGTTCTTCAGTCGCACGATCTTCCCCGAAGTAAACTTCAGATCGACCGTACCAACACCACGAACAGTAGCATGTGACCCGTTCCCCATCAGCACGGGGGAAGTCCCTGTGACCTGATAAGAAGAGAACATAGAAGCATAAGCACAAACATGTACATTGGCACCTGTGTCAATTAACCATTCAGGTGAATGACAAACTGAAAGAATAGTGGGAACTATACCGTACCCAGAGTCCTTCATCTCAGTGTCAGCCATGACAACATTAGCGGTCTTGCCGCTGTTCTCCTGCTGCTGCAGCTCATAACGCTTAGGGCACTTTGGAGCCCAATGGGTCAGTTCACCGCAAACGTGACATGACCCCTTTCTCTTCTTGAAGTTGGTAGAGTGCGACGGCTTAAACTTGCCATCGGGCTTGCCTTTACCCTCAGATTTCTTCTTGTTATATTTAGGCTTGTTAGGCGGGTAATGTTTCTTCTGTACCACATGAGCAGAAGAACCTACCTCAGCAACCCGAGCACGTGTATCCTTTGCTCTCGCCTTCTCTTCCACATCAAGAGATCGATGAGGTCCATAGCGGAAAACTCCTGTCTCTTGTATTTTAGAGAAGTAGCAAAGGTGCTCCATGAAGATGGAAGCTTGGCAATAATGCCTCCGGCCACAAACTTGTCCGGTAACATACACTTAAAGTGCTCAAGTTCTTTAGCGAGTGACTGTATATCATGAGCCTGTTGAACAACAGAGCGCTCATCAGTCATCCTGTAGTCATAGAATTGCTCCATGACATACAGCTCGCTGCCAGCATCCGAGGCCCCAAATTTGGCCTCGAGTGCAGGCCACATATCCTTGCCGTTATCAAACGACATGTACGGATCCACAATGGAATCATCAATTATACCGAGGAGGGCACTTTTAAACATAGTGTCCATATTCTCAAAGGCCTCCAGCAGCGCAAGGTTTGAAACCATAGCACTGCTCTCGTGCGCCACCTCTTATAGTCCACACCCTTGAAAGGGATTGGCCTTGTCGCCGCAATGACAGACGGCGCAGGTGCAAGAAATTGCCTATAATCAGGTTTTTGGATTGTTGAATATATTAGCAATTTAGCACATGATTTAATTCAAAATAAGATCAGATAAATTGCGACAGCAGCAAGTACAATAATCATGCAAATATCTAGCTCTAGTACAGTAGACAGATTGATACAATCTATTGCAAGAACTAGACATACGAATTCCAGTAACATCTCATACAGATGAGAGAGAGATACATACGATGGAGCGGTAGCAGCACCGCCGTTGTTGTTGTCCCCGGTGTCGGCCATGTCGTTGATGAAGAGGTTGCCGAGGTCGGGGAAGAAGTCGTCGTTGGGGAAGTAGTCACCGTCAGCAGTCGCGCGAGTGCGCTCCCCAAAAACCTGATCGCCCCTCTCCCGTACAGGATCACAGGAGGCGGGGTTCCGGAGGCCTGCTGTCACTTCTCGCGGTGCACGCCGGAAGGAGGGATGGAGAAGACTTGATTGGCGGCGCAGTGCTCTGGAATGGTGGTGCGAAACCATATGACGAAGTGGCGGCTAGGGTTTTCCGTATGCGCGTATTTATATGCGGGCTGTGGTTTTGGAATTAACGCGTCCGTTAATTTCCCAACCGACAAAATAAACGCTCTCGGCTCATTCCCGCAACCCGCGACGCGTCGTGATGAGGCGAGGCGAGGCGAGGCGAGGCGAGACGTGGCGGGCAGCGGAGGAGGAGCGCGCGTGTGGCACACCTCTCCTCTTGCCTTGCCTACTCATACATGAGTTAGAATGGCTCACCTTATAAGGTGGTTCCACTCTCTCCAAACTAACAATGTGGGACTAAACTTTAGTCCCACTCACTCCACTCATTATTCATGAATGGGCCATGACAATTTCAGGATTTTAGTGGGCTTAGTGGGCTAGACTTGTGAGCCCATATATGTAGCCCATGTAAAATTCCAACAATTTCTAGAAAAAATGTGACGTTTTATAGGGAACCATTGTGAGCTCATGCAACTTGTGGCATTACCGACGAAGCACACGAAACGGAGATTACGAATCATGCATCCACTTTACTAGATAAAGTAAACACAAGAAATTATATTCCAACATACACAATGTAGTCATGTATGAAGCTTCCTTTGTCAATCCCATCTCAAACCAGTGCTGACATAAATATGAAATATGTTCAATAAACGATTTTTTTTTTAATTTTGCACATGCTTTAAAAAATCCTGATGATTTATGATCATTTGAAAATATGCATAATATAGATTGCTTAACTTCTAGATTTTGCCTAATGTTTTCTGACATTAAACCTCTTACCAGAACGAATCTAATACTACATGGTATTTTTTATATAAATTTATTTAGAAATATCATAGAGTTGATAATTAATTCCAACTTTGATTCCTTCATCAATGTCATCCCTCCCGTCCCAAAAAACATAGTATTTGAAAAAAAATAGCTCGGGTAGGGTTGTGAAATTCTCAATTTTTATGGTGAACTTGTGGTCCATAATTCAATGTGCCATGTTCCACTATTTTCTTTTCTTTTAAGTGAAGCAACTATATATTGTGGAATGTGATCACCGCATATTCTTAAAATATATAATTTATGAGTATTTGTAGATATACTAAATTAACCTCTTTGTTTTCCATATGTCTTCAAACCAATTGTCGGAATGACGTAAATAAATTCATTGTATTTTCAAACGAAATACTGTAGGAAATTCTTAACTTTTTTTTTTCAAAAACAGAATAAGAGGAGGTGGGACATCCCATCTTCGCATCACATCCTAAACTCATCACACAAGGACATGGAGTCCTGAAAGTTGAGAATCAGTGGTCGTAGTTGTGTCGTGCATAGCTTTTGGTCGTGTGCGAGACAAGGCCTCTGGGTCAAGGTTCTTGGAGCTGACAACATCAATCGTCCATCACCCCTATGAATTTCAGTTCACCCATTCTAACAGTATTCATAAGCACTCATTCATTATAACGTAGCACCAAATCCTATTGCATTGCATATGCCACTAATTCTGGTTGTCTAGTGTTGTTGGATCAGCCATTAATTCCGCAATGATCTCCTCACCAAGGTTATCCTCGTCAAGGTTTTTTGCCGGAGCTCCAATCTAGGCTTATGGAATATGGTGTATGGTATGGACCGCGCAAACAATATTTGAGACGCGATATCACACATGGAAAAAAAATATCACCTGTTATATGGTTTACACATACGGCTAATCGGTAGATATCATATATGTCCCACAAGGGCCTCATCTAATTTGGACCGAATTATAACCTTTCCATAACAAAACAATGTGATTCATTGAAGTATTTTTCTTTGTGGCCTTGATTTTAACCACCATTGAGAAATTTAACTCCTTTTGTGGAACAACAATTGCGTCAATCGTCCTTATTATTTTATTACTGCCTATAATTCTTCAGTAATACATATGATGGATAATTCATTTAAGAAGTTCATTGCCAAATGCTAAAGGTGGACTCCAGATGCACATATAGTTTCAATCTTTCTCTTTTGGTTCAACATGACGTGTTGGGCTATTTATTGGATGAAAGAACTTCTCTTCTACACCACTGGAGAGGACCTAAAAACAGAGGAACACACATGGTTGTTGCACCACGTCGTCGCCAACGCGCAGTTGACGTAATCTATCTATAATATAGTAAATGCAAGATACAAGGGTCCAAAATAAAGACACCAAGTCGATCCACATCTCAGAGTAGAATTAGTCCAACAGTTAGACATATAAATAATGGATGTTATTTAAAGAGAGGCAGAAGCATAACATCCGCGCACACAACACCAACAAATTACATGTCATGTATCACATTAAAAAAGGGTTAGCTACCAAATAAATCCACTCACCTGCAACACATGATATAGAAAAGGTGCACTAAAAAACATCCTAATTCTATATGCAACGAGAAAAGATGCTAGGGCCGGAACCATGCATTGCACCGATCCAATGACGCAACAGGAAAAACACGCTGCTCGAAGGAACAAGTCCTCTCTGCTCCAAGGCGGCTGCCAAAGGTGAATATACGATAGCCAACAATCACGTTGAGGAGGCACCGACACACTCTCGTCAACCGTGTTCAGGTGGCACTCACGCAACCGCGAGCTGGCCATCTAGACGCGTCCAAGCTGCACCCACGTGCTCTCTTCAATGAGGACGACGAACGCGACGCGCCGGCCAAGTGGGGCAGGCAGCTGGTGGGAGGAGAGGAGGGCGAGACTCCAGGATGGTGCAGGACGATGCTGCAGCCGATCGACAGCCAGCTCGAGGGCATGGTCTATGGATGGTTCTCCCATATTTTTTTTGAGCCGCAATGCCAAGGCTACGAGCACGCAAGTAGCCATTAAAGTAGTCAACCAACATCGGCAAGAGTACCAGCACCAGTATTGCAGGGAAAAATAACGAAACAGCTTGGTCAACGTCATTGGGAACCGAGAGAGAATCACCATTGTCGAAGACATAGCAGCCGGAACAAATATTGCGAGGACAATCCTCCCCGCGGCAACCAAGAGAAAAGATCCAAAACTGATCTGGCGAAGCAAGATCTGAAGGATCATACCTAGACAAATTTAATCTTCCAACACCACGATAAACGCCGGGATGAAAATCTCGTCGTCGAACGAGGGGCCGAAGATCACTTATTGTAGACGATGCAATCTCCATTGACGCGGATGCCAAAACGAAGAAGGCTACCAAAACCCTAAATTATTGAAATCACTAATTTAACGAGAAACTCCACCCATAGATCAGGTTCCCCACCCCTTCTGACGCCGGAAAAGCCGGCCGGAGGAGGGGGAACCGTCTTGTGGAGGCGGTGGCTCCTTTTTCCTGGCGGCGAGATACGTCTAGTAGTATGATTCCTAGTAGTCAGAATTTCAGCACTAGTATGACTTGTAACCAACAATTGGATGCACCAAAATAAACGGTTGTTATTCATTTGGGGGTACCACAAATAAAGGCTATTTGCACCATCCCACGTTTTGACTATTTTTATATTGTCATAAATAGATGACCCCCATTTGCTTAGTCCATGTCGTGTTGCTTAGTATTCATCGAATGCAACGAAAACAATGATGATCAACAAACACCAACAACATGTTCTAATTCTATTCCAATTATGTATGATAGAATAATAAGAGAAATCACTTAAAAGGGTTATATGTTTATCCACCCATATATGGATCACGTACAATGACCACGGGAGAATCAACATATTGTAAAATTAACACAAAGATTTAAAGCAACATTTTGCCAATTTTCAGCCTTATAAAGTCATAAACATAGACCAAAGAATCATGTGAGCATTTATTTGTCCTTTTTCCATGATGTCCATAGTCAAGCTAGTGTGAATTGGCTGGTGAACAACTATTCATGCTATCAGAAACCTCAAGTCTATATATTCGGTCCCTCTTGAATTGTATGCGAGATAATTTTGAAAAGTTCAGCATAGTGATGTACTTTGTTATACAACGGAAATTTGGCAACCATTAGGTATAGGATGACATTTACATAGGATTGTGAGTCATTCAGAAACACACTTGTACGAAATGACATGAGAGTACTTGATTATGTGTTGAACTTTGTACGTGTCAAATCCCTTGTGCTCAAAACCGTCATAGTTCGGGCTGCTTATGTCACCTTATTAGTGTGTTCCGCATACAAACGTTCCCAAGAGTCTTCTTAGAAACCACCCCATCGTGCAGGTAGCGGAGCTTCTCGTAGCATGGTGTCCCTGAACCATCATAGTTTGCTAGAAAACAAACGTAGGGGTGGTAACGGTGCACCACCCGAGAGCCAAACGTGGGCATACTATTTTTAGTTACGGGTCAAATACAAGTATGCAACAACCCATAACGTCAATAGTTGCACCGGATTAGCATCTTCGGTATCCGCTCCTTCACCTACTTAAATTTGGTATTGTTCTTAATGGTGAAATTTTGATAAGTTTCTGTATTCATTTTATCAAGAGCTTTATCATTTTTTTTATTCTACTCACGGTTCATATCTGGCCGTAAGGGACATAGAAGAAATATTTTTTTAATAGTAAGATAATGGTCGTGTTTCTAAATCTTAATAGCATGGCGATACTTGTATTATATATTAATGCCCTTGTTCCGATGTTGTGATAATAATAAAATATTTAAGATTATGGTATTTCTAGCTTATACTAAGTGGCTTGAGGGTTAACTCAAATTCAGTTGACTTCCTAGTCATCAGGTTTGCACCTCAAGTCCCCTAATGTGTGAGTTCAAAGTGGGTTGAAACTGAGAAAATTTTCTATTACACATGGGTAGCAACTTCCTAGTTATTATATATGCGTTGCGATTAATATTATTTGGGAGTTCCAAATGATACAATGAGTCCCAAGTTGGAGGCAAATAAATGTTTTCAATAACAAATGGGGTGCAACTCCCTATACATTAGGTTAGCACGTAAATTTGTTTGACCCGTGAATTGCAAGTGTTTGCAAATAATAGTATGGGATGACGGCAGCCGACTGAGATTTGGTTAAATCTCACAGACTTAGCTCTAGAGATACCATTACTATTATGTCTCAATTGGCGGATGCCTAGTGTCACACAAATAACATGGAGAGAAAATCGATTTGTATTAGCTGAGTGATTCGACAATGGCACATCCTCTAGGAAGATGGCGAAGACAATTTTTAGCTTGAGTCGATGCGTAAGAGAAAGCTAGATCATCGTGAATGCATGGCGGTTCAGAGATAGGCGAGAAGGCTCTACATGTGTCCTACTGAATCCGAGGAGGCAATTCATATTACACATGGTATAAGAGATATCAATCGTGTGTGATACTTCACAATAGTGCAAATAGTTTGTTCTACTAAATCGTGTGCGATAGGTATACTATGGTCCTGCCCCCTGTTCCAATTGGAATTATATCTTGTGTTCCACTTGAAAAATAATTTCCTTTTATGTTTACCTGAAAACAAATTTCACATTTCTACTTAATTTTGTTATTTTAGTTAAGAAAACGAAAAAAATATGACAACTTTTTAAAATCCGAAGATAAAAAATGACATTGAACCTTTAGTGATTGAATATAGAAAATATAGAGCGATGAAATTTTCATATAGACCAGATAAGAAAAGTATGTTGGGTATAGAACCAGAAAAAAGTTCATTTCACCTAGAACATGGAATCATGATCTCATATTTCCATTCACAAAAAAAATTGAAAGACAAGGTATATATCCCACATTGGTCTGAACCAGCAAAGTTGAGTATATAATTGGCCATAGCAAATAACAAAAAGGAAAGAAACACAAGTATTAACTGACAGAGTACAACAACATTACGATTAAGCACACAAAAAATAGACAGTATATCACTATAACACTAAAAAAGGATTCGACATCATGATTGACATTGTACCGTGCAAGTATATATCAGCCATATCAACATAGACCACATATATTTGTAACTAGCTAGTTACATTTCTAATTATTTTGAGCACATAGAGAAGTTGGCGCATGCATACAAACATACCGACTCATTCAACTCCTATCTAGTAACTACGGAGAATCATTTCAATGCTATTCCCTGTCTTCTTCACTACTCGTTTTCAGCTCACATCTGCCTTGCATATGTCCCATGAACCTGATTTACAAAAACAAAAATGTATTGAACGTTATTCTACAATTCACAACATCCTTTTGAAAAGAAAAAAAGACAGAGAACAACTCGTACAAAAGGTTGGACAAATAATTGAATGTAAATGCTAAAATGAAAATTGCTCTTACAATTGGTTTGAATCGCATGACAACCTCCTTCATTTCATTTTCCTCACTGTACTTGCAGAACATCATGTAATGGGCTATTTGAATGTGGATTTTAGGAATCTATAATATCTAAATGGGAGCAACCCACTAATTCTAATTCTCTTCACATGCAAGGTATCTACCTCATCAAGTATCTTTGAGAAATCATATCTTGCCAACTAAGAAAATATGCCACCTCGTTAGGAAAAGAAATCATCCAAAAAAAGAGGAGGCAGACGTATAGTTGGAACTACTAGGCGCGGCCACACAGCTGCCATCCCATTTATTTCCCTTTATTCATGTTTATTTTCCTAGATGCATGCCTCCTCATATCTCTTCACCTTTCGCCGCCCTCCTTCACGCACCATTGGAAACCTATTTAAATCGGTTCCTCCTGTACGAATTCCACAAGCCGGTCTGAGCAATCTTCTACCAGTCTATTCTATCATCACATTCCGTGAATGCTCCAAGCACTAGCACAGAGGCGTAAGTTCGTTGGTTGATGATGCCCACCGTGTGGAGGCGCCGCGACGGCCAACAATATAGGACATACCATGTATATTAGCAAGGGAGACAACATCTACGCCCTCAAGGCATGTCACACCTTAGCACTGGATCTTTGAATATTTTAATGTTGTTAAGATATTTGTATCGAGTCTTCAGCTAAATGTTTACTCGTGCAGATCCAGTTTTGTTTTGTGTATGGTATATGGCTGATTGTTGGGGTGTGTTGGATGAAGCGCGGGACAAGTATTTTCAGTAACTGTGTTTTGCTTCAGTCATATGCCCTATTCAAAATCATTAGGGCTATACCAATCTGACACCCTCTCTTTTCTTTTTTTCTTATTCTTTAAGTACATAAACCAAATACTAGTTTCATTGTTTTCCCGTTCAAAAACTACTGCCTACAAGTACTGTTTTCTCATATCAGTGACTTATGGCATCTTTTCCATTTACATGAGTATACCTAATGTATTGAGAGGTAACTACAATCTAATTCTTCTTATGTATACGCTTCACCATATAGGCTCTGCACATTGTCATCCAGAGTGGTACATGCACAGCCTGCCTTCAATTTTTCTTCGATACATCTGCTTTTCAATACTATCGTTCTTTTAGTCAGTTAGTGTAAATCTTAAGGTCGGTTAGCATTTGTCGTGTGCTGCCAAAGTGAGGGCAATTGATCTTGACAGCAGGTCATTTTTTTTCTCGCTTGCCACTACATCTGTGTATCAGGATGTCTTTGTTCCACAACCGTCGAGTTAAAACTTTACCATCATTAACACTGAACTTTGAATATTGTTGGATAAGATCACTGATTTTGCACCATCCAAGCAATGCATATCGTTAGAGAAATTCTTATTATCTGGCTGATTGAGATGAAAATGATCCAAGCTGCCGACTGAGACCAAAGAACCTCACAACATCGTACAACATGTGGCATGGAAGACTTAAATTCCCGTTTATAGATGTTATTTCTAATTTTTCCATGCTAATTTTTAAAGTAAAGAAATTATGACACGTGCCTGCCTTTATATTGCAGATACCACGGCAAGCTTCAAAGTACTGATAATGCTTTCTTTGGTTGTCCGGTATAATGACTTCTTAACTATATGCACGTGACCACCAATGTGAAGGCTTACATGAACAAGTAGCTGCTGATTTTTTCTAATTTAGTTTTTATATGCTTACAGCTTGGTATTTATTTCACTTTATTTTCGGACATTCAGAAATATCTCAAAAATAATCACAATGATGATTGCTATAAATTCCCGCAGCAACGCGCGGGGTTTTATCTAGTGTCTCTAGATGAGTACAAACCCATCAAGTTTCTTTTTGGTGTGAATAGCTCAATATTATTCATTACGTAAATGCCACAGTCTTTGCTGTTTTAATAGAAGCATGATTGGGCAAATCAGTTTTAAAAGTGCAGAATGTTGGGAATATGCCGTAGAGGCAATCATGTATGATGTAATTTCAATGTATTCATAAAGTTATTAAGTCGTCCTTGTTTTGAATATCTGATATATGTCATTGAATATGTGATTCGATTGTGGAACTATGTATTCATGTTGTTCATACTAAATTGCCCTTGGTCATTAATGTTGTGTTGGACACACACCCTAGACTAATGTGGGTGTTGGCTGATGACTCGGTTCCACTTGTCATGGGCATAGCGATGCCATTCCAACGGTCACGGACTTGGCTAAAGAGTTTAGCAAGTCGGACTGACCCATATTGAGATGCAACGAGTAAGTCGTCATTTGCATGTCTCAATCAGTGTAATCCTTAGACCTGAGATTATCGCACAATCCGAGTTCTGGATCACCGACTTAGGTTCTGTCAAACGCTGTTCTGTTACAAGGCAGTTATAAAGGCAAAGTTCGGGTCGAATGAGAAGCAAGTTGCGTGATGTGGATAATCAAGATGGGATTTTGCCCACCGAATGGAGAGATATTCTCTGGTCCCTCTCGAGTGATATGATTTCAGAAGCATGGCCATGCGCGACTCGGTTAAGTGTTACCTGAGTGTGTTGACTAAGAGTTAGTGAGACGAATCATATATCACGGACCGAGAAGAGAGTTGAGCTATTAAGGGACGACGCTAATTCACCTTCGACAAGGTATATCATGAGGCAAAAGGGAATCAGATGAAAATCACATTGGAAGGTATGTCGTCATGACTGTATGGGACTTGGGAGTCGGCACGTTCTGCTAGGAGCCGCTACCGATTGATCGATCCAAGTCACCATGACTCCAATCGTGTCCAAGTCGCCATGAGCCTGCAGGGTCGCACACTTAAGAGCGGGAGCAAGTATATTGGTCGGGTTGGACCCGAACCGGAAATGGACTGAGTTTCTGAGTCGGACTCACAGAGGGGATGGGCCACAAGCGTTATGAAGCCCACTACCACTCTCTACATAAAGAGGGGCGCAGGTTGCCCAGCGGGCACGTTACTCCACTCCCATGCGTTGGGAACCCTAGCCCTACTCAGTCCAGCCGTCGCACCGGACCTAACAGTCCGCCGTCGGAGCTCCTCCTCGTACGTCATACCGGCAGAGGTGTTGTACGTTCAGCACTTCGACGATCGCGGGATTGGATCGGCTGGATCGTATCGTGGGACTACACTGCATCGACGCGCTGCATCGATAATCCGCACCTGCGCGTCTAGTGGTAATCCTCGTGGCCTTCTACCTCGGCTAGATCTTGGAAGTACCGCGTAGAAAAGTTTTCGTTTATCTCTACGCGTTCCAAAACAGAAAATATTCAAAAAAAAAACAGGTAAATAAGTTGTAGATGAGTGGAACTTATACTTGTTGTCTTGTTACGGTACTTTTCCATTAAAAGAAACCATGCAGTCTTTTATACTACAAAAGAAAATAATTAAAAAAAAGAGCATCATGTGGGCAACACACCCATTTCCGCTACAGATTTTTCAAAATTAACACATGGACAAGCCTCAGTTTACCACTATACAAAGTTATAAATGCAAAGCCAATAACAAAGACGGATATAAGGAACCATCAATCATACAACTAAGCAGAGAGACAGTTTAGAGAGATTTATTGCATCAAACATTAGAAGGATAATTAAGAAGCATCGATCAAACAATTTAAAGAGATTAATTGAATCGAATATAAGAAGGATAAAGCATACAATTAAATAGACAACTAATTCAGAAAGATTAATTGCATCGAACATATGAAGAACCATCAATTTTACTGCGTTTCTGGCCTTCAACCTTTACCCGTCTCGGCGTGGTTGCAGACATTGACGGCGAAGTTGCGGCGAGGTTGGAGACAAGGTGGCAGATCTGGACGTACGGCGAGGCTAATGGCGAGGTGGCACACCAGCGAGCACACGAAGATGAGGTTGGTGACGATGTGGCAGACCGGTGAGGACGACGGTGAGGTGGCACACCAGGGAGCACGCGAGGGCGAGGTTGGTGATAATATGGCAGACCGATGAGCACGACGGCGAGGTGGTGGTCCTGGACGGTGATCTGGGCGGGGTGGGGGATCTGGACGACAACGTCGGAGATCTGGCAAGAGAGCTATACGATGATGTGTAAGAGGGGTGGGATCTGGTCTGGGAGAACGGGGACTGGAGGGGAGAAGGGGGAGTAGTCGATTCTTTGGGCGAGGGCTGAGGGGATAAGGGAGGGTTTCAAAATGATTACAGAAATGTCCTCAATGATAAAGTTTGACCGTTGTGTGCGGGAGGGCTGAGAAGTAATATTCTTGCGCGAAAAAATTTGAGTGGGCTGTCCTGGCGCCAAATTTTCGGAGGGACGCGGAATTTTGGCGGAAGTGAGGGAAACTATGCTAGCCGTGGGATGCTGATGGGTGTCTTAAACAAATTGACCATTTATGCAATAATTTACTAAAGGGACCTTGTGAGGAAATAAATAAGTATTATGAAACAATTTTGGAGTTGAGGTCGTCGGGCATAAAACGCGTTAGAATATGCAGAACTGTTCTATCTAAAACCAACAGTAACTAAAAAGTACAGATAACTGAGTGCTTGCAACACAACACATACTATTAACTTAACTGTAGAGTAGCAAAACACAATCACATCACACACAGACGTGTCAACAAGTAAAACACGACGAGTCGACGACGTAGCAGGTTACACATATGCTCTATAAGCACACTAGTTGCCGCGATGAAGGACACGAACAACCGAATGCACCAGTGGGACGGACTCGTTCTGTAGGAGCAAAGGGTTGACCTGGATGCAGCACACCAGTGTGTCGTTCATCCAGTAGCGGCCGCCGTGCAAATTTGCTTCCGAGCCATGCTCCCAAAGCCTGGCGTAGACCCGCTGCCATCCTTGAAGTGGTCAATGATGAACATCCACCGATCGGCGTACTTTGCGCCAAGCACGATGTGCGCGGCGCTCCAAGCAGATATATTTCCACTAGTGGTGAAGAACTGCACCACGTCAGAGAGGTCATAGCCGTCGGGGCGGACGTACTTCACTTGGTGTGCGTCCTCGAGCGGTTCCTCCCCGATCAACTCGATGGTCGTCCATGCCATGGCGCGCGCAGAGAGCACAAAGCTGACCTAGCTCTTGTGTTTTGCACAAGCTATATATTCGAGACGTGTTAATGAAGGGGGTGCGTTTTGTAGAGGCCCTCCAAATGCATCGATCGGGTAATATAGCGGCGGGGAGAGCCCGGCCGCCTGATCACTAAACAACATTCATTGGTGCCGAGGCCGGCCTGTACCATTGAATTTGCTTTCCAGGCGCAGCAATGACAACGAGCACACACAAACGGCCGGGTCATGCAGGCGCGGAGAAATGCATGCAGCACGGGCCAGTACGCATTCGGCTGGCGCCTACTTCGACCCAGCAGTCCACAGCTAGCCGGCAACGATTGCAACAGCAGAAGCGAGGTATGAGCATGCATGCACATGGCCGGGCACGCGCACAGGCACCGCACGCAGCGCACTGAGGCAAAGAGTGCACGTCTCGCACGACATGCATCTAGCTCGCCCAAAGTTTGCAGGCATGGCGCGCAACAGCTAGCTAGCCCCAATGCAGGCTCAACACACATGTAGACAGAATTGTGGCGACGTCCCGTCTTTCCCATGCACTGAGACATGAAATTTTAAGGGGCCGAGCATCTCTCCTCCTGCACTCCTAAAGTCCACGCCTCCATTAGCTTCTCTCCTCCCCCACTCCTAAAGTCCACTCATCCATTAGCTTCTCTCGGCCTCCACTATGCACCAACGCTGACGTGACGCGGCCGGACAACGAGGTGCGGGTGCCCACGCGCCTCCATCTGACGATAGTCTGCTGACGGAGAAGGACGCGCGCGCACTTATCCGCACGAACACTCCTGTGCCGGCTGCTTTACGCCTCCCGGAAGGTTGGACGACCAACACCATCTTCGTCCTGGTGGCGCCGCGTCTCTCCGGCCACGCACGGGTCGACTACATCAACCAGTGATACGAGAACATGCCATGGCAGACGAGGCATCATGACCCCCAGGACGCCATTTATTCGTTGTACTGGGACAAGCAAGTGGAGCTGGAGCACTTAGGGCGGCTCCACTCCTACATCATCGGCAACAGCGTGCAATCCACCGACACGAAGTGTTCCACCGAGGAGGAGGAGAAAGAGGACTCACCCGAGACAGAGTGGCGCCCCTTGGCACCACCGGAACCTGCCGCCCGCTAGAAAACGCCTTCTTCCTCCCATGTAACTGCCCTATTTGCAGCTGGACACTTGCACAACCGGGAACCTGCCCGAACTGCGGGTCCGAGGAGTGCCACCACCTAGTTTAGGATTTTATTGACTGTAATTATTATTATCTTAATTAAGCTCCCTTCAGTGTGAATGTATTATCTTTATTTTGACTCAAGTTTGATTGAAACTGCCTAAATTTCAGCTCCGAAGGGGGTGTCCAATTTGTACATTTAGTTTTCCTATGGTAGGCTTCTCATGCTCAAAGTCAACTTTTTCGTCTACCCCTTCCACCGGCGTCGGAAGGGGGTGTCCCAATGGGATATTTTGTTTGGTTGTCTTAGGGTAGGCCATAGGTACATGGAGAACTAATATCTACCACTATTTCTGATAAGACATTCGCTCAGGTTTTTCTGAAGTGGAAGTTTCGAGATGTAGTGGAAGAACCCTTCCTCTATACAAGTGATGTCGGTGAAACCGGTCACACCTCTTATTAGGACATTGGCTCTCTCTCCGCCTCCAAACACACTTGTATAGACATGATTGTACCCCATTTAGGTTTTCTAGGGATTCCTATGCTCTGGAGCCCCCGCTTCAGCGAAACTCTGGCATGTTGACCGAAAAGTCAACTTGTTCGTCTACCCTTTCCACCAGCGTCGGAAGGGGGGTGTCCTAATGGAATATTTTGTTTGGTTGTGATAGGGTAGGCTATAGGTAGATGGAAAACTAATATCTACCACATGTACTCATAGTATTCCCGCGGGTTCGTCCGAAGGGGGAGTTTCAAGCTCTAAGTAGTCCTGGAACCTGCGAGAGAGAGAATCTGACGCCGGTGAAGCCCTACACAAAGAGTGAGGGAAACTTGGGCATACAAGGCCCATGCCACAGTATAACTCACATGATATTCCAAACCCTTGGTTCGGGTGGGATTCAGACACTCCGGAACCCCTCTCCAGAAAAACCCTAGGCCCCGCTGGAGAAAAAGATGAATCTGTCGTTCTGGCCCCTCTACGTGAGCCAGAAGGGGATAGAAAAGTGGATCTGATTGCTTGGTTGTGCTAGGATAGACCCAAGGAACACCCAAGAAAATGGTAGGGCCTACCTCTTGTCCAGATTCCCCCCGTTCCGTTGGATCCGGGAGTTTCGGGCTCTGAGTAGTCCTAGAACCCGAGAGAGAGAATCTGACGTCGGTGAAGCCCTAACACAAAGAGTGAGAGAATCTTGTGCATACAAGACCTATTCCACACTCTAAAAAACATGTTATGTGATACCCTAGGCTTGGGCGGGATTAAGACGCTCCGGAGCTCCTTTCCGGAGAAACCCTAGGTCCGTTGGAGAAAAGGGCGGAACTGCCGACCTGGCCCCTCTGTGTGAGCCGAAAGGGGGTATTAAAGAGGAACTAATTTCTTGGTTCTGTTTGTTTAGGCCAAAGTAACACCCAAGACTATGGTAGGGACCACCTCTTGTCAAGATTCCACCGTTCCGTCAAATCCGTAAGTTTCGGGCTATGAGTAGCCCTGGAACAGACGATTTGTAAAATTTAGTGGTTTGGTTACAAACTTAATTATTATTGCAAGTTAATATTCTTCTGATGAATATATTTGTTGAAAGCACAATTTCAGACACGCTTATCTTTTATCTCAAAGCAGTTCTGAATCCTTGACATTATTCTCTTGTAATAATATGTTGTGTAATGATCTGACAAACCCCAAAGATGTAGACACATGTCATGTGCCCGCAAAGAGGGCAACATTGGAGGATGCCGATGTAGATGCTCTAAGGTGTTCTAGTTTTGTTTGTCCAGGTGTATCGTTTTGTGCATGTTCACTTGTTTCTTGGAAGAAATGTCCACTTAACTAGTTAATTCATAGTTGAAAATTGCGATGTTGATGCAGGTATAACTACAGTTAATAGAAAAAAAGATTTCGATCCAGTGTTTTCTGAAAAAAATGAGAGAAGTTAGATACTCATGCCTTCTGTTCGTTCTCTTACGTTTGCTTGAGTTGGAATAAAAACCCATGATGAAAGGCACAAGTGATAGTCTAAATTTAATCATCGCCGATTACTCTCGGGAGAAGCCAACGTGCCCATGCAGTCACAACACTTATTTTACTAGATTATGCAATAATGCTATTTTTTGAAGTTCCCTGTTTCTCATAGCTATGTTTGAAATTCTGTGTTTCTCATAGAAACAAGCCAAGCAAACATTGCGAGGCTATTTATGGTTTGCATGCAAATGTTTTGATACTTGATATTATTAGTCACCACAGCTCGTGCATGATGATTATATTTTTCGTTACATAATGATCATTTTTTACATAGTTGTAGTACAACAGAAGGTTACCATTGAATAATTGATGATGCCTTCCGGTACATGGATGTTCTTACCATATGCATCCTTATCTATTTTTGAGGACAAGCTTGAAGCAAATTATCTTTTATTTGCAGCAATGATTTCCTTAGCACATGTTGCAGTTTCCATTCCACCGCAAAGACCTCCGTAGGAAAAACTCTATGCTAGAGTGAGCTTAGTTGAGTTCATTTCATCTATGGAACACACCAAGAAACCACGACTTTGACCGATATGTAAAGGAATATGTTTTTCCTGATACCTGGAAAGATCTAGTGGTTAATGTATGAAATATCAAATGTTATGGAATGTCAAAAACCTGATATGCGTGAAGAGAGACTGACTTTATATATGTTTTACATTCTGTGATTTTTTTTATATTTGAATTCGGTTCATGAGAGGATATATAAGTTTTGGTGTACATATATGATATTTCCCTGTGTCTTAAACAAACAAGAAAAAGTCCCTTGGGAAAAGATGGGATTTGTGGAACGGGTCTGATGGGGATTGGGTGTCATGGGGGATCACCCAATACCTTGGCCGTTTGGTTCCCTGCGGGGATCGC
Source organism: Alopecurus myosuroides (assembly GCA_028641055.1). NCBI lineage: Eukaryota > Viridiplantae > Streptophyta > Magnoliopsida > Poales > Poaceae > Alopecurus > Alopecurus myosuroides. The sequence continues at coordinate 504,239,219 of CM054059.1, forward strand.
TACCATGCAACCCGAACAAAGCCTAATTGTACTTCCAGTTACAAGAAGATTATCGTTCACTTACCAAAACATCCACTCTTATTGGGAATTACTAAATAAGCTTTTCAGAAAAAAGTAAAATCCCAGGCATTTTTTTTAGAAATGGGGTCACCCCAGCCTCTGCATCGAGTGATGCACACAACTTTTATTGATTATAGAGCTTCAACGTGACATAAAAGTTTACAAAACCACACAGAGAGACATGCCTCCCACACGAAGATAAGCAACAAAATCAAAACTACGAAAGCCTATTAATATGCTGCCACGTATGCCGGGAGAAAAAATCCTGTGCCACCGCAACAAGGAGTTTGCGTCCATCCACCATAAGCTTCCTCTGCTCCAAAGTTAAAAGGAAAGCCCATAATTGGATACAATGCGCCGCCATAGAGATAACCTGTAAGACATGAAAAGTTTATTTCCTGTTAAAAACAAGACTATTCCTACAATTCCAAATAGTCCAACAAATAGCCGAAACACCAATGCGAATTCTATTTTTGGTCTTCTTGTCCATCCCATTCAACCAGTTCCCAAACATATTTGAAACATTTGAGGGGGGAGGAATATTATAAGTGCAAAAAACCACACACGAAACAAATTTAGCAAAAAGACATAGGAAAAATAAGTGATCAACCGTCTCCTCATTCCCACAAAAGGAACAATGTGTATCACCTTTCCAACTCCTTTTAGCTCAATTATCTCTAGTAAGCAGCACCTTCTTATCTAAGAACCACATAATTTTTAATCTTGAGAGAGATTTTCAACTTGCATAAATATTATTGAGAAAAATCGTATGACCATTTATAAGATTCTCATACATGGAGTTGACAGAGAACACCCCATGCTGAGTTAATTTCCACCTAAAACTATCAGGTTCGGGGCTAAGAGAAACATTCATCAAACGCAAACAAAGGTGAGACCAAACATCCCAAGAATTTCCCACCAAGTTTCTCAGAAAACTAATAAGAACAAGTAGAGAATCCCGTACTTATCAGAAGTTTAGATATAAGAAGAAGTGGAGAAGCGGGGACAGAGTGTCTTTCTGTGTGAAGCATGGACGACTCTAGGATAGCACAGCCAAATTAACAAGTTTGACATAAACGTCCTGTAGCTCCCAATGCAAGATTGCACCTACATGAAGTCGTTCAGCCACTGGAACGGCAGCCTAGGGTGATGACTCAGATCCTGAGTACGCAGCCTGAACAATGAAGGTGCCTAGTAGGAGCTGGCCAAAGCATGCATCGCACAATGCCAGGTGGAACGACTTTGGATTTCCCTGTACTACTGTGTTTCTCGGTGACTCCCAGTCCTAGACCAACGACACGCACTACCATGTACAGTATATATGAATTTTCAAGCATAACTGAATAAATTCGTTTTGTTTAATCTTGCAAAGGATGCATACTCTATCTAATATATGGAGCACAACATTATGCATAGTCTCAATCTTTTGAAGACGACAATATTCGTATCCTGCTTTACTAGTCATTTATGAACGCACTCTACCATAGAGTGACTATGCAGCTCACTGAACAAGGACGCCTATTGTCACATGGCCCATTTAGAACATGGAGATTGTTCAAGTTTAGTTTGGCAGTTCTGAGCGTCCCTCCGGTACAATCTTTTCCATTCCTGGGACCACATGCCGTGTCGAGAGTTTGGCTCCAAATCCCCTTTTTGCTACTATGAAGCCAAAATCGGTTAATTAAATTAAAAATTCTACTATTGTAGAAATTTCCGATAAGCGTCCAAATCCCTATTTTGCTCTTGTAAAGCATAAAACGGTTCATTTGAAATATGTGTTATTGCTGAGAGCGCACGAGCGCTCGTGCCGGTCGGGTGCCGTTGAGGGCATGGCAGTGCTCGTCGCCGACATGGGACATGGGCACCATGAACAGTGGGAGAGGCATACGGCTAACCAAGAGCATCGGGCTACCAAAACCATACAGATTTGTACAAATATATGCCGTACTAAGCGTGCAACATTTAGATATCTAAATGGGCCATACAATTTTAATAGGGTTATAATTTGATTAAATGATTTACTAATGACCATACTGCCTATGAAGATTTGGTGTAAGCTACCCTTGACCTCGGGTGCATTCAGTGTTATATAGGGAACCAAAGGCCACGTATATACATGAGTTAGATTACAACCTTAAGGTACAAGAAAGCTCTATACGGTTTATATTCCACCGTATTGTTACAACAGACTAACAACCAGCTAACAACTCTAGCTAAGATACGTACACGTGACAAGTATTTTAACATCCCCTCTCAATCACAACTTGCCCAAGTTGAGATTGTTTCTGAAGGCTTCGACTTGTCTCACCGAAAGTGGTTTTGTAAACCCATCTGCAACTTGATATCCAGTGGGTATGAATCTGACATTCAACAGTTTGCTTGCAACTCTTTCTCGAACAAAATGATAGTCCACTTCTATATGTTTTGTTCTCGCATGAAACACTGGATTAGCTGACAAATATGTAGCTCCAAGATTATCACACCATAATGTAGCAGCCTTTGGATGATCAACTCTTAGTTCTGTCAACAAGGTCTGTACCCATATTACCTCAGCTGTTGCATTAGCTAAGGATTTGTATTCAGCTTCAGTACTCGATCTTGATACTGTAGCTTATTTTCTTGCACTCCAGGAGAATAAATTACTCCCAAAGAATACAGCAAATCCTCCAGTAGACCTCCTATCATCAGGGCACCCAGCCCAGCATCAGAAAATGCACTGACCATTGCCGAATTGGATTTCACAAATTTTAATCCAAGTGATGAGGTATACTGCAAATATCTCAAAATCCTCTTAACCACAGACTAATGAACAGTTTTAGGTGAATGCAAGAATTGACATACTTTGTTTACAGAAAAAGATATGTCTGGTCTAGCCAGAGTTAAGTATTGTAATGCACCAACAATACTCCTGTACCTGGTACTGTCTTCTACTCCTAGTACCTTACCATCCGTGATAGATAATTTTTCGGATGTAGATAGAGGAGTACTTACAGCCTTGCATCCTTTCGTACCAACTCTGTTCAAGATATCATTATGTATTTCTCTTGAGTCAACAGAATTGCATTTCCTGTATTTCGTACTTCAATACCCAGAAAATAGTGAAGTTGTCCAAGATCCTTGAGAGCAAAATCCACTCTAAGATCATGAAGAAGTGCATCAACTGCTTTCGGACAAGAACTTGTGACAATAATATCATCAACATAAATGAGTGTAAACATTATAACTCCTCCTTTATTATAAAAGAACAAAGAAGTATCTACTTTAGAGGAAACAAAACCAAGTGATTGCAACTTTGTGGATAACCGAGAGTACCATGCACGAGGGGCCTGTTTTAGTCTATATAATTCCTTGTCCAATTTGCACACAAATCCTGGCTTCTTTGTATCCTCATATACTGATGGTTGCCTCATGAACACTTCCTCTTCCAGAACACCATGAAGAAACGCATTCTGCACATCTAACTGTCGTGTACTCCAATTCTTTTAAACAACAATAGATAAAATTAATCTAATAGTAGCTGCCTTAACCACAGGACTAAACGTGTCCTCGTCGTCAATTCCATACCTTTGCTTGAAGCCCTTGGCTACAAGTCTTGCTTTGTACCTATGGACAGTACCATCGGATTTTCTTTTTTACTTTTTAAACCCACTTACAATCAATTAAATTGCTTCCCCTCTGAAATGGAACCAAGTGCCAAGTCTGGTTTTTCATAAGGGCCGAATACTCATCATTCATGGCATTTCGCCATTTCTCATCATCAAGAGCTTCTTGTAGATTTTCGGGTTCTCCTGTGATGCAAAAATTACCCCAACGAACACATCCATCAGTGTATTTAAAAGTTATAACAACACCACTTTTGGAACGAGTATGAGCACGCTCAACAATTTGTTGTGCAACATGCTGTGTACTGGGATCTGAATTTGCAGAGGATCCCGAGCTGGTACTGGATTCAAGAGATCCTGTCGGAGACGGCACACCCGCCCCCGAGGCTGATTCCGCCTGCTCCGTCGCGCTGCTCACGCGTGGCGACAGCGACATCAGGCTGTCCCCCGCACGTGCACACCCTTCGCTCCCGTCCAGGGAAGCTCCGGCACGTGTCGGGCCAGCACTGGGCGTAGTGGAATCTGCGCGTCTGTCCCCGCTCCGCACCGATCCCGCGGCAGATCCTCTGCCGCTATCTTCCTAGGATCGCGCGCTGCCAGGTGCAGGCGAATCCGCACCGGATCCAACGCCTGGATCTTTTGTGTCCGAACTTTCTGCAGAAGAATTTCCTACTGTATTTTCCTGCACACTTTCATCCAAATTTTGATCAAATGCATTGGAAATAGAGACATGATCATCACCCGCATGATCAAAACGGGCAGGATTGAGAAGTGTGGAAGGAAGTAGATTTATTTCGGCTCGAAGTTGAGCACCAGTATTGGGGTGTAATTCGGAAAACGGAAAAATGGATTCAACAAATACCACATCCCGTGAAATATACACACGCCCACTAGACACATCTAAAAACTTGTATCCTTTATGGAGTCCACTATAACCAAGAAATAGACATATTTTGGATCTAAACTCAAGTTTGTGCTTGTTAAAAGGACGAAGATTAGGCCAAACTGCACACCCAAAAATTCTAAAAAAAGAATAGTCGGGTTTTTTGATGAAGGAGGCGTTCCATAGGTGTTTGAGATTGGATAACCTTACTAGGAGTTCTATTGATGAGGTAAAGATCGGTTAAGAACGCCTCATCCCAAAATTTTAAGGGCATAAAAGCACGAGCTAAAAGAGATAGGCCAACTTCTACAATGTGTCTGTGTTTTCTCTCGGCAGATCCGTTTTGTTGATGTGGATTGGGACATGATACATGATGAGATATGACAACCCGTGTGAAAAAGAAATTTAAAACTTTTGATACTCCCCACCCTAATCGGTTTGAACAACAAGAATCTTTCGATCAAATAGTCTTCCAACATGTTGTTGGAAGTCATGAAATTTCTGAAACACCTCAGATTTGTTTCTAAGCAAATAAATCCACGTGAATTTGTTGTAGTCATCAATAAAACTGACATAATATTTATTCTTGCCAACAGAAGGGGGGCATAGCCCCATATATCGGAAAAAATGAGCTCTAAAGGAGCGTTTGACACACTATTTGAACTAGGATATGGGATTTGATGGCTTTTAGCCTTTTGACAAGGATGACAAACTGATACATGCTTATTATTTGAAAAAAGGTGAATTGTTCTCCTTGAGAACTTGATTGAGTATATTGAAAGATGGATGACCTAAGCGCCTATGCCAGCGGGAAGAGGATGGTCGGCTAGCACCGAGAACAAGTCTTCGATGGGTAGACGGTTTGCATGGTAGTGGATAAAGGCCACCCCTACTCCTGGCGCGAAGCAGCACCCTCCCCGTTTGATGATCCTTAATAGAAAAGAATTCAGGCCAAAATTCAATATAAGCATGATTGTCAAGAGTCAATTTATTTCGATCCTTGCGGAACTTGCAATACATATTTTAGAACAAGCGGGCGATCATGAGTATGAAATTGCGTTTGACCAATGTGCTGTATCTCCATACCTGATCCACTTGCAGTATGCACCTGATCGGTGCCATTGTAGCAATCACGGATGGTGAATTTCTCCAGCTCACCCGTGATGTGATCGGTCGCCCCCGTATCGGAGTACCAGTTGGTGTCGACTCCGTATGAGGTGGAAGCAGTGTTTGCAGACCTCTCCTCCTTCAGAAGAGGCGACTGGAAATCCTTGGAAAACCTCTTCCAGCAGCGAAGGGCAGTGTGCCCCGTCTTGCCGCAGATCTGGCACGCTGGTTTGGGGCCAGTCCGTGGATTCACAGTGTTGATGTAGCCAGGGCCGGGGCGCTGCTGGTTGTTGTTGTTGAAGAAGCTAGGGCGACCATCTCCACGGCCACCCCCGTTGCCGAAGCCGCCACGATCACCTCCTCCATTGCGGTTGTTGGTGAAGCCGCCGCGTCCCTTTGCGGCAAGGTTGCCGCTAAACTGGGCGCCAGGGTTCTGCGCCTCCAGCCGCCCCTCAGCAACCAGGAGCTCGGCGTAGAGGTCACCGAGGGTCAGCGGCACATCGGCATTGCGGTTGGCAGCCGAGATCGCTGCCACGAAGGGCTTGTAGTGAGCGTCTAATCCCGCAAGGATCTACGAGATCAGATCGTCCTCATCGAGCTTCTTGCCCGCGGCCGCCAACTCATCTGCCAAGCTCTTCATCTTGGCGAAGTAGGCGGTGGCGGAGAGCTCTCCCTTCTTGGTGTTGGCGAGCGTGGTGCGAAGCTGGATGACGCGTGCGCGGGACTGAGACGAGTACATCTAAAGGATTGCACTCCACAGCTCATGCGCCGTCGTGAAGTCCACAACCTGTGCCAAAACATCGCGAGAAAGCGATAAAAGTAGATGACCCAGAACCTGTTGATCCTGGGCAAGCCACAAACCGTACGTCGGATTCGGCGTCTTGGTAGTCTTGTCTCCTGTGGTCACCTCCGTCTCCATGGGCGGCGCGCACGTCGAGCCATCAAGATAGCCCATGAGCTGCGCCCCGCGGATGCCCGACAGGACCTTTGCTTTCCACAACAGGAAATTGCCCCGGGTCAGCTTCTCGTGCACTGGATGGCCGAGAGCATTGGACGAGAGGGAGGAGGAGCCTTGCGACATGATAAGGAAAATGATGGCTCTGATACCATATGATGATTTGGTGTAAGCTATCCTTGACCTCGGGTGCGTTCCGTGTTATATAGGGGGCCAAAGGCCACGGATATACATGAGTTAGATTACAACCTTAAGGTACAAGAAAACTCTATACGGTTTATATTCCACCATATTGTTACAACAGACTAACAACCAGCTAACAACTCTAGCTAAGATACCTACACGTGACAAGTATTTTAACACTGCCCATAATTATGAAAGGGTATAGAACTATCCTAACCGTTGTTGTGTTTAAGTTTAGGCGATGCCGCTACTCTTTATTGATTCAACTTGAAGTTTGCCGACCATACTTTGCTTCCAATGAGTTTTAATTGCTCTCTGTATCTTCACATGTCTGACTTGTATATATATATTTTAGAAATGGGGAGCGAGCCCCTGCCTCTCCATCAACTAATTCACGCAACCTCATTTCTTACGGATTTCCACAGATTATGACATATCAACGTCTATATAGAGTGTAAACAAAGATCAACCAGCGAAAGAAACAAAAATTCTGACACCTACACAACTTGTAGTTGTAGGCTTACAGTGATCCGCCAGCCACGCACCAGCCAGCCAAGTTGACGATATCCCATGCGATATTCTGGACGCGAGTTCATCATTAGTCCATAAGTGGCCGCTCCTCGCAATAAAGCCAAACCCAAACTTGCATCCAATGAGTACCCATATGTATAACCTCTAGAAACAAGGCTTTTCCACCTTGTTAAAAACAACATCGTTTGAACAATTCCAAGTAGCCCAATTTAGCTCATAAACCCCAACCTGAATTCATTCCTTTGTTGCTTTATCAATCACGTTTAACCAATTACCAAAAATATTTGTTATATTGCCATGAGACAAATATTAAAAGTGAACTGTTTAAATCATACGAGCGGATGGACAGCCAATATAAAAATGATGAATAGACTCGTCGGAATCACAATAAACGAACCTTATGGTCACGTTTATCTAGATTGTATTTTGTCAACAAAACTTTTCGTTCTTGATTTGTACTTCCAACTTCGAAATGTATTAACTTAGAACGGTGTGTGCCCATTCAAGTCAGCATTCATGGACTATACTGCCTGTACGCCGATGGCCTATAGCCGTCGGCATAGCCCCAATCCCCGTCGACATAACCTGTGTCGACGGCCGCCGTCTGCATACTCCCCCGTAGGCATAGCCTAAATCCCTATCGGCACATCCAAACACCGTCGGCGTAGGGGCTAGGTGGGCCCCACCCAGCTCTGACAGGGGTCGCAAGATACGTCGACGGCCAAGCCGTCGGCTCACAGCAGACACGTGGAGCCGTCTGGCGCTCCAGGGGGAGGGTCTGCCCCAACGGCTTTGCCGTTGGCAGAGGCGATGACATGCGGTGCCCTATCGTGTGTTGGAACGCGTAGAGATAAACGAAAGCTTTTCTACGCGGTACTTCCAAGATCTAGCCGAGGTAGAAGGCCACGAGGATTACCGCTAGACGTGCGGTTGGGGATTATCGATGAATCACGTCGATGCAGTGTAGTTCCACGATCTGATCCAGCCGATCCAATCCCGCGATCGTCGAAGTGCTGAACGTACAACACCTCTGCCGGTATCCACATGTACGAGGAGGAGCTCCGACGGAGGACTGATAGGTCCGGTGCGACGGCTAGACTGAGTGCGCTAACGTTCCCAACGCATGAGAGTGGAATAATGTGCCCACTGTGCAACCTGCGCCCCTCTTTATAGAGAGAATTCCTTATTTGGCCCTGGCTGAAATTGGGCTTCCTTTCTTGGCCCTGATGAAAAAATTCTTCCTTTCCTAACACACAAAATTTGGTTCCTTACTTATTTGGCCCTACCGTCAATTCCGTTAGCTGGTACCGTCAAAAAATCCGTGGCTGGACCCTTTTAACCCTGGCTGGTTCGAACCAGTATCACTGGGTTGAACCTGACCCGAGCGCTCAGCCGACCGACCCCAAACCCAAACTTCCCCTCCGCTGACCCAAGCCCGAGCGACCCCGACCCCGACCCCTGGCGGCGACTAACCCTAGAAGCGGCGGCGCGGCGGCAACGGCTGACCCTAGCGGAACGGCGGCAGCAGGGGCTTAGCCATGGGAGCAGAAGGCGGCGGCGGAGGAGCTCTGCAGGCGGAGGCAGATGGAGCGGCGGATGGCGACCCGGGCACGGCGACGATAGGTCCTGCGGCGGAGGGAGAAGGTGCGGCGGAGGGAGAAGGTGCGGCGGAGGGGCTCTGCTACGGGCATGTGAGCTCTATTGCGACGGAGGGAGAAGGTGCGGCAGCAGGTGTGGGCTCGATTTCTCCTACGGGTGGGGCTGCAGCTTTGGGCAGGTATAATTCTCGGTCTTCATTTTATTTCTTCCAATGGCTGTTGCTTGAGTGATTGCTAGCAGTAGCGCTTATTGCTGTATATTTCATTTACAGGATGGATCCCAATTCTAGTTTCTGTTTGATGATAAGATTGCTTAGCAACCCCAAAAAAGCTAGAAAAGAAATCAGAAGTTTCTGTTTTGAGAAGATTATTGACTCAGACTTGACAAATTATAATGATTTGGTTGCATCAATCGTAGAGCAGTATTCACCTAGACATTTGGAAGTTGCACACATTCAGTACTATGATGAGGTTCTAAACACATTCCCAGAAATAAAATCTGATCAAGAATTGATGACAATGTTTGAGAAACACTCAGAGACAAAGTATGTTGAATTGTTCATTCAATATTGGGATCCCTCTATACCATTTCAGCCAATCACTAAGTACTATACTGATGTACATGTCCAACCTAACAACAAGGCATCAGAAGACGAGGATAGTTACCTTCGGAACCCAATACCCGAGAATGAGCATGTTGGGATTGATGAAGAGAACATGTATTCAGATAAAGAACCTATACCTTTAATTGTGGTTCCTTTTTATGATAAAGAGAGTGATGACATTTTGGAGGATGGGAGTGTGGATGGTAGTGTGGATGAGAGTGATGATGAGAGTGATGATGAGGCCGAAGTGGAGGAGGATGAGGAGGTACATGAGCCAAACCATGCACCTAATGTTGAGTATGATAGAGAAGACCCTCCAATGGCCGTAGGATCGACATATCCTAGTATGCATGAGTTTAAGTTGGCCATTAGTCAACATGCAATCAAGCGTGATTTTGAGTTTAACACGGAGAAGAGTGCACCGCATAGGTTCACAGCCCATTGTAAAAGAAGAGATGAAGATGATTGTCCATGGAGAATACATGCTTCCACAACAGATGATTTGTGTACTGTAGTGGTAATTTTCCAACTTATCTTTTTCTTTTGTACCTAATTACTTACATGCTGATCTTGTAGCTAATTACTTATATTTTGATTTTGCAGGTGAAAACAAATCCTTTTAATCATGATTGTTCTAGTACAAAACGAAAAAAGAAGGTGAAGAATGCAACTAAGCATTGGATATGTGAGAAGGTGAAGGACTGGCTCATTGAAGATGCAACTCTCGGGGCAGATGAATTGCGAAAGAAGCTTAAAGAACACTACAAGATCAACATTCACTACAAAAGAGTATATATGGGTAAGCAGCTTGCTTTGAAACAACTATACGGTGACTGGGATAGCAGCTTCAATAATTTGTATAGGTTTAAGTCACAAGTTGAAAGTTGTTGTCCGGGTAGCATAGTGCAGATCGATCATCATACTATAAATGGTAAAATCAGGTTTAGAAGAATTTTTGTTGCTTTTAAACCTTGCATAGAGGGGTTCCGTGTTGGTTGTAGACCATACTTGGCAGTGGACAGTACCTTCTTGACAGGCAGGTTCAAGGGGCAGCTAGCTAGTGCTACCGCTATTGATGGTCATAATTGGATGTATCCAGTATGTTTTGGAGTTTTTGACTCCGAAACTAATGAGAATTGGATCTGGTTCATGCAGCTGCTTAGACAAGCCATAGGATCACCTCTAGGTTTAGCCATATGCACTGATGCTGGGCAGGCAGTGATGACTGGGGTAAAGGAAGTGTTCCCTGAGGCGGAACATAGAGAATGTATGTTTCACCCGGTGAGCAACTTCAAGAAGAAGTTTCATGGGAAGGTGTTTGATGACCACCTTTGGGCTGCTGCATACTCATGGAACACGTATTTATTTGACAAACATTGGGTTGCAATGGAGGAAGTAAAGCCAGCCGCAACTGCATATATAAGAAAGTGGCACAATAGGTTGTGGTCCAGAAGTCAATTTTCTACCTTTTGCAAGGTGGACTATGTAACCAACAACTTGGCAGAGTGCTTTAATAATTGGATTAAGCACTACAAATCTATGAACTTAGATGATTTCATGGACAAGGCGAGGCAACTTATTATGATAATGTGGAACCGAAGGAGAAAAGTAGGAAAGAAGTTAGATGCATTGGTTCTGCCCCACCTAATGAAGAGGCTAAATGCAATGACTAGAGAATTAAACTTGGAGGTGGTAGAAAGCTCAGAAATAGTGGCTGAAGTGACTGCATTGGGTGGCAGTGGTTTTAGGTTTGTTGTCAACTTGCAAGATAGGACATGTTCTTGTAGACAATGGCAAGTTTCTGGCCTTCCTTGCAAACATGCTCTTGCCTTCATCACATCACTAAGCGATGCACACATAAAGAACTATGTCGACTTGTATTACTACGTTGACACATTTAGAGCAGCTTATGCCCAACTAATCCCTGCTATGCCCGACAAGAGTCAGTGGCCTAAATCTGACCATGGATTCTTCATGCATCCACCGTTACTAAAAGCTACAGCTGGTAGGCCTAAAACTGAGAGGTACAAAGGTTGCGGTGACAAGAAAAAGAAAAAAGGCCAACATATGTGCCCTATTTGCAAGGACTATGGGCATCATTGGCACAATTGTAAGAAGGGCGACCCGGCTGACATTGCTGCAATGATGACTGTGAGGTAATAAGGATCCACATTTAATCCATGTTCTTGCATTATTGTATTTATAGACATCTATATTTGTTAACTGCTTTTTCTTGTTGCTGATTTAGAGAACCACCAAAGAGGAAGAAAAAGACCACCAAAACAATTGAATCATCCATTGTGCCAAGCGATGATGGAGCACCAACAAGGATGTGTTTCCCACCAAGGTTAGCATTTGTACACTTGTACTAATTATTACATGAATGTTAAGTTTGAATTCTAAATAGCTTATTCTCACAATAGCCTTAGCTTGGAAAATGCAACAAAGAAAAAGGAAAATGATGCAAAATCTAGTGCTGGAGCATCAAAAAGGTAATGTTGAGTTTGAATTCTAAATAGCTTATTCTCACAATAGCCTTAGCTTCTGAAGTTTTAGATTAAGTTAGATTAAATCATTTTCTATTCTACATGGTTTCTTCTCACTATAGGAAAAGTTTGGAGGAGACAAGTAGCAACAAGGGGAAAAAAGCTAAATGTAATTCTGGAGGATCAAAGAGGTACTGTTTCTCACAAGCTATGTATTTTTCTGTCATTTAATTGCTCTCAAATGACCAATGTTGTACATACATAACTATAGATCCGGATCAAATCAACTTCTGCCACTTTCCATTGAGAGCTCAATGCCCAAGGAACAATCAAATGTTCCTGTGAAGGTTACAGGCAAGAAGAAAAAGGAGCATGTTACAAAAATTCCTATGGTGCCATTTGACAGTCCAGCAATGGGCACAAGAAGCAAAAAAATTAACCCAGCTAGCCCTGCAATGAGCACAAGAAGCAAAAGAAGACTAAGCTTGTGATTCATAAATTTGGAGACTTGTAATATTGCAACTGTAGTGTTATGTTTTGTGACTTGGCATCATGTACGTGACCACCATTATGGTGCATATGTCCCCTGGTGGTGATACGGTTTAGGGTCCTCTGGTGCATAGAGTCCCCTGGTGAAATCTATGCATTTCTATTCTTTTGGCATCATGTACGTGACTGTATGGTGTATATGTCCCCAAGTGGTGAAATCTATGCATTTCTATACTTTTGGTCCCCTGGTGATGAAATTTATGCATTTCTATACTTTTGAAACTGGTACAGGTTGTGTTACACATTATATATAATATTTGAACTGTCTATCGCATCTAGTTACAGGGGAGGTTCTGTCAAAAAAAAAAGTACCATTTCTTCACATATTGCAGCAAGGGTAAATGTGTCATCTTAGCCATCTACTTAACACCGTTAGGGCTTAAATTGCACTAGAGGGCCAAATAAGTAAGGAACCAAATTTTGTGTGTTAGGAAAGGAATAATTTTTTCATCAGGGCCAAGAAAGGAAGCCCAATTTCAGCCAGGGCCAAATAAGGAATTCTCTCCTCTTTATATAGCGAGTGGTAGTGGGCTTCACAACGCTTGTGGCCCATTCCCTCTGTGAGTCCGACTCACAAACTCCCTCCATTTCCGGTTTTGGTCCAACCCGACCAATACATTCGCTCCTGATCTTAAGTGTGCGACGCTGCAGGCTCATGGCGACTTGGACACGATTGGAGTCCGACTCCCAATCGATCAATCGGTAACGGCTCCTAGCAGAAAGTGCCGACTCCCAAGTCCTATTGAGTCATTACGACATACCTTACAATGTGACTTTCATCTTAGTCTCTTTTGCCTCACGATATACCTTGTCGAACTATAGGCGATTTATCGTCATCCCTTAATAGCTCAACTCTCTTCTCGGTGCGTGATATATGATTCATCTGACTAACTCTTAGCCAATAGACTCAATTAACACTTAACCGAGTCGCGCATGGTCATGCTTCTGGAATCATATCACTCGAGAGGGCCCAGAGAATGTCTCTCCATTCGGAGGGGCAAAATCCCATCTTTATTATCCACATCACGCAACTTGCTTCTCGTTCGACCCGAACTTTGCCGTTATAACTGCCTTGTCACGGAACAACGTTTGACAGAACCTCAGTCGGTGATCCACAACTCGGATTGTGCGACAACCTCAGGTCTAAGAATTACATTGATTGAGACATGCAAATGACGACTTACTCGTTGCATCTCAATATGGGTAAGTCCGACTTGCTAATCTCTTTAGCCAAGTCTGTGAACGTTGGAATGAAATCGCTATGCCCATGACAAGTGAAACCGAGTCATCAGCCAATACCCATATTAGTCTAGGGTGTGTATCCAGCACAACCAAAATGACCAACGACAATTTAGTATGAACAACATTAATACATAGTTCCACAATCGAATCACATATTCAATGACATATATCAGATGTTCAAAACAAGGACGACTTAATAAATTTATGAATACATTGGGAATTACATCATACATGATTGCCTCTAGGGCATATTCCCAACATCGTGACCGCGTTGCGTGTGGCGGGCAGGGGCTAATTAACTCGACGGCAATGCCGTCGGCACAAGCCTGGCCATTTGGTCAACACGGGGCCTTGACCGACATCATTGCCGTCGGCGTAGCCTCAGTTTTTTTTTTTTTTCTGTTTTGGTTCCAAATTTCATAGAAATGACACAATTAATATTGAAAAGCAATAGATACATGTACGAGCATCACATCAACATTATTAGCAACCAAAACGTGCATATAAAGATTTTTAATGTCATTGTTTCAACGGTTCAAGGCGACTGGGTGAAGCCCAGATCTCCACTCCGGAGAACAGTCGACCGACCGCGGGGCGCGTCCGTCGAACCAGTATCAGAACCACCAGGCGAGGTACAAGCAGTGGGCAGGGCCGGGCCCATTGGAGTGCGGCCTGTGTGCCCGCACAGGGCCCCAAATTTTTGGGGGCCCAAAAATTTCGTATAGGTTTACGTAGGCGTTGGTCCTGAAAGCAAAGAAAAAAAGGCAACCCAAGTACACTGTGGCCTTTCCTTTCCACCTAGAAAATTGCTAACGGGCTGGCAACCTTACCTGCGCCTTCACGACTGATCGTCAAAAGGATTTCGCCAACTGAATTCACTACGTCTTCACTTCTCTGTCCTAGGTACGTTCGTCTTTTACAATTATTTCTTACTCGATTGTTTTCTTGATGCAAATATACAGTTTTGTTGACTATTTTTGACAGGGGGATGCTAACCCGGTATGCCAAGCTCTGAGGAAATAACCCGGCCCGAAGGATGGCGTGCAGGATTCGGCTAAGAATAAAGAAGCTTGTGGAGGCCCAAACTTGTGGGCTTAACGGCCCGGGTTATGGGCTATTGTAAAGGAAAGTTATGGTTAGTGCGCCGTGTTCATGTAGGATCCGGAATATGCCTTGCCGAATAAGTTAGGGGGTACGGGTGCTTTATAAACCGACCCTCAGGTATAGTTTTGCAGAGAGATCTAAGAACCCTAGCAATATCGTGTGATATCGAATATCCAGTGTAAACCCTAAATCGAGTTATTGTATCGAGAATAGAGATCCGGCGACTTCGATTGCCGGCTGTCAGATCAAGTTCTACCATGTCTTCTCTTGAGCTAAACCCTCTCCCGAACGCCTGTGTCGACTTGCCCCAAGATCAGTTACCCCTGGTAACATCTGCCGTGATTATCCCACGACAGTTGGCGCCCACCGTGGGGCCTGCGTCCAAAGGTGTTTACATCACGGGAGAAGCTCGGAAGGGCATGGAGAATCTTGTCATTGGCGAAATCTACATCGACCACGAAGAAGAAAAGTTGGTGGACGATTCCGGCTGGGGGCCAGAATCGGATCACCTCGAGTCCGGATTTATATTGACGATCGGCCGGATCAACATCTTCGTCGGCACGGTACGAACGACTAACTTAAAAGGACAATATCATGTGCATACTACAGGAACTTCTAGCAGGAACAAAGAGACATCAAAGCAAGCGGCAAATTCGGTTTCATCAGCCGCGCCGGGATATCTTAGATGGGCAGAACAAGAGATAACGTGGAGTAGAAGAGATCATCCGGAAAAAGTGGAGCGTCCAGGAGTCTTGGCGTTGGTGGTTGCTCCACAGGTTAATGGTTACGAGCTGAAGAAGGTCCCGATGGACGGTGGAAGTAGCATCAACATCCTTTATTGGGAGACCTTCTTATGGATGAGTCTCAAAGAGTCCCAGCTGCAGAAAAGTTCGACAATCTTTCACGGGATCGTACCGGGTCACTCGGCGAGCCCCGAGGGAAGGATCACCTTGGAAGTTGCTTTTGGGGAATCGACGGATAATTATCGAGTGGAGTGGCTCACGTTCGAGGTGGTCAAGTTGCGCAGTCCTTACCACGCGCTGTTGGGGAGGCCGGCTTACGCCCAATTCATGGCTAGGCCGTGCTACGTGTATTTGCAGCTGAAAATCCCGGGTCCTAAACGGACCATCACTATACATGGGAACCGGGATATAGCGGCCGAGTGCGACGAAGGAGATTCAGTTATGGCCGAGCAGGCATGCAGGAAGGAAGAGCTCGAATATTACCGGTCTCAAGTAAATCCGGACGATAGAACAGCCTTGAAAAAGCCGAATACTGAGGATGAGAGAGCAAAATTCAAGGCAGCACAAGACACCAAGAAGATAGATTTTGTCGAAGGGGATTCTACTAAGCAGTTTACCATAGGGTCTAACCTGGGAAAAGAGCAGGAGGGAGCGCTCGTGGAGTTCATTCGCTCGAATGCAGATGTGTTTGCCTGGACACCTAGCGACATGCCGGGTATCCCTACAGAATTGGCTGAGCACAGTTTGCATGTGGATCCCAAGTCCAGGCCCGTGAAACAAGGTTTGAGGAAAATGAATGAGGAAAGAAGGAAAGCTGTAGGCGAAGAGATCGCTCGGCTATTGGCAGCCGGCTTTATCATGGAAGTATTTCACCCGGATTGGTTGGCTAACCCGGTTCTGGTGATGAAAAAGACCAACGAGTGGAGGATGTGCATTGACTTCACTAGTCTCAACAAGCATTGCCCAAAGGATCCGTTCGCGCTCCCAAGGATAGATCAGATTATAGACGCAGTAGCTGGAAGCGATCTGTTATGCTTCCTGGATGCATATTCCGGGTATCATCAGATTAAGCTCAAAAGGGAGGATTGGGAGAAAACATCATTCATAACCCCGTTTGGGGCCTTTTG
Organism: Alopecurus myosuroides; assembly: GCA_028641055.1. Classification (NCBI taxonomy): domain Eukaryota; kingdom Viridiplantae; phylum Streptophyta; class Magnoliopsida; order Poales; family Poaceae; genus Alopecurus; species Alopecurus myosuroides. The sequence continues at coordinate 504,255,994 of CM054059.1, forward strand.
TTATAAAACTATGACGTTTGGGTTGAAGAACGCTGGCGCAACTTACCAACGGTGTATTCAAAAGTGCTTTGAGGACCAAATCGGACGTAACGTCCATGCTTATGTGGATGACGTGGTCATCAAGACTAGGAAGGCGGAGACATTTATCGATGATCTAAAGGAGACATTCAAAAACCTGAGGAGGTACCAGATGAAGCTTAATCCAACGAAGTGCGTGTTCGGAGTTCCGGCTGGGAAATTACTCGGCTTCATAGTTTCCGAGAGAGGAATTGAGGCAAATCCAGATAAAATCAAGGCAATCCAGAGTTTGAAAAAGCCGAAAAACTTGAAGCATGTTCAAAAGCTCACGGGCTGTGTAGCAGCCTTGAGCCGATTCATATCTAGACTCGGAGAAAAAGCAATACCCTTGTATCGGCTCTTGCGGAAATCGGATAAATTCGTATGGGACGAAGAGGCAGATGAAGCGTTTGAAGCACTAAAGAAGCAATTATCTGAAGCACCAGTACTAGCGGCGCCGGGTCCTAAAGAGCCTATGTTGCTATACGTGGCAGCTGGCCCCCGAGCCGTTAGCGCAGTGGTTGTCGTGGAACGCAAAGAGGACGGGAAAGGTTACCCGGTTCAGAGGCCGGTTTATTACGTCAGTGAGGTATTATCAGAAGCAAAGCAGCGCTATCCGCATTGGCAAAAGTTGGTATTCGGGGTCTTTATGGCTAGCCGGAAGTTGAAGCCGTATTTCCAAGAGCATCCGATAACAGTGGTTAGTTCAATACCAATGTCGGATATCATCAGAAACTCGGACGCGACGGGAAGAATAGCCAAATGGGCGATAGAGATGGGGGATTATCATATCAACTACGAACCCAGGTCAGCAATCAAGTCTCAAGCTTTAGTTGATTTCGTTAACGACTGGACACATACAGGCATGACTGCAACGGTTCCAAATTCCGAGTCATGGATCATGCACTTCGACGGATCAAAGCAGTACGAGGGATCAGGAGCTGGGGTGGTGCTAACATCACCCAAAGGGGACAAATTGAGTTACGTGCTACAAATTCACTTCGACTGTTCCAACAACGTGGCCGAGTATGAGGCCCTATTGCATGGCTTAAAGGTAGCCAAAGAGATGAACATCAAGAGGATACGGTGCTTCGGAGATTCGGACCTTGTGGTACAGCAGGTGTCAGGAACGTGGGATAGAAAGGACGCAACTATGGCGGCATACCGCAGGGAAGTTGATAGGGTAGCAGGATGTTTTTCCGGGTATGAGGTGGAGCATATAGACAGAAGAAAGAACGAGGCGGCCGACGCCCTCGCCAGACTCGGCTCGCGCAGAGAGCCGGTTCCACCTAACGTTTTCCTGGACGAATTATGGCGACCATTAGTTAAAATCGAGTCAGAGGAGGAATTGGCAAATCAAGACTCGGATTCAGGGCTCGTAGCCACTGTACGTACTATTCCCGAGTGGACAGAACCGTTTTTGGCCTACCTATCACGAGGCGAGTTACCATAACAGGAGGTATTAGCAAGGCAAATTTTGAGGCGAGCAAAGGGGTACTCTATCATCAATGGGGAATTGTACAAAAGAAGTGCAGCAGGAGTCTTTTTGCGCTGCGTAGCGTCGGAAGAAGGCAGACAGATTCTCAAGGAAATCCATGAAGGCGACTGTGGACATCATGCGTCCACAAGGTCTCTTGTGGCTAAAGCTTATCGACACGGGTTTTTCTGGCTCACGGCCCTAACGGATGCGGAGCGATTGGTAGCAAGGTGTGACGGATGTCAAAGGTACGCTCGCCAAACCCATGTGCCGGCTATGGAGTTGCGGACTATCCCGTTAACTTGGCCGTTTTCCGTCTGGGGTATGGACATGGTTGGCCCCTTCCATATGTCACCATGCAAGAAAACACATCTTTTGGTGGCCATTGATAAGTTTACCAAGTGGGTTGAGGTTATGCCAGTTACTAATTGCGAAGCATCTACAGCAGTCAAGTTCCTGAAAAGGATTATCTACCGGTTTGGGTACCCCCACAGCATAATTACCGACAATGGAACCAACATGTCCCTTGGTGAGATGGAGAAGTTTTGTGGCAACAATGGAATCGGCTCGATGTGGCATCGGTGGCTCATCCCCAGGCCAATGGACAAGTGGAGAGGGCAAACCAAGAATTGCTTCGCGGATTAAAACCACGATTGCGAGTTCCCTGTGTCAGGGCCGCTGGTGCATGGGTCGAGGAACTTCCTTCTGTGGTTTGGGGTATCAACACTACACCTAACAGATCCACTCAGATGACACCCTTCTTCATGGTCTATGGTGCGGAAGCAGTGTTACCAAGTGATATTATTCACGATTCGCCTAGAGTATCAGCTTACGTCGAAGTAGAGAACGAAAAAACCCGGCAGGACGCCGTAGATATGTTAGAAGAGCAAAGAGAACAAGCCCTGGAAAGATCAGCCATATATCAGCAAGATCTACGGAGGTATCATAGCCGGCGTGTGAAGACCCGGGTATTTCAGGAAGGAGACTTGGTTCTGCGTCTGGTACAGTCAAACGAAGGAAAACACAAATTATCACCACCATGGGAAGGACCATTTATCATAAGCCGGAGCCTACATAACGGATCATATTATTTGATAGATGCAAGGGAAGAGTCGGCTACAGTCAATGACACCGCACACACCACTTCATCTATGCAAGAAAGAGATAGACCATGGAACGTGGCTCAGCTGCGTCCGTATTATACTTAGTAAAGACTATATTGGCAAGTGGAATTGCACGATGTAATAGGCAGCAGATTTTCTGACGTACTCTTTTCCTATCCAGGGCACCTTTGGGGACTGGACGGGTTTTTAATGAGGCGGCTTGCTGACCTACATTTTTCATATCAAGTAAAGAGATGGTTATCAAGAAAAGAGATGGTTGTTATCAGTTTTTCATATCAAGTAAAGAGATGGATATCAAGAAAAGAGATGGTTGTTATCAGGTTATGTATTCTCAGTACGATGCGTATATCTAGGTCTTGGGGGCTGGTCGCTTAAATAGCACAGTTACAAACTCAAAGACCCGGCCATGATGCCTATGAGTTATAAGGGCCGATTACTCGCAAACGAGTACGGCTACAATCTTATAACCGGACAAAGAAGTCCAAATTTCTTGGCTACTCTTACTTAAGCTCGATGTGACTCGCATTAAAGTGGCATGATTTGTTCGCTTACGATGGCAGTTAGTCATGAAACCCGACGGGAATTGGCTGGCTACGTCTTCGTATTGATGTAACAACATGGTATCCACGCGAAAGCCGGCTTACAGTACAAGACAGTCAAAAGGGTCATCTAAACCACAAGTTATGCAGAGTACAAGGCTGAATAGCTGGAAACTCAATGACTATTAAGCATAACTTCAAAACCGATGTGAAACAACTCATGGATCTTTGTGAAAATAGCAATAAGCATTTTGTTCCCTTTTCAAGATCAAGTGTCCTAGGCTCGGCAATCCGGGCCCGGTAGCTTGAAATCTTGAAAAGAACTGGCTTACTTGTATAGTTGCAAAAATCCAAATATCCGAGTCTTGGGGACTTGGGGACTTCGAAGCAAAATCCGCTTGTCAATACCCATGAGACCCGGAAATTGAGTTTTCACAAAAGGAGCAATAAATAAAACCAGATATCGAGAACAGATGAGCTTAAAATTAAAAAGGTCGGAACATGCATCGAGTATATCAAGGCCTTAGTGTGCATTACAAAATACTGGTGAAAAAATATCAAAGGTGCACAGGCGCACCGCCTAAAAAATGACTGTTTCAAAAAGTATGTCGACCGACTGACGCTTAAGAAGAGGCATTGTAAACCATATATCACTCGACGCCCATCTTGGCCTTACCCTTGCCATCATTGGTGGTAGCAGCAACACCCGGATCGGCGGCGCCAGCCCCTGCAGGGGGCGGAACGACTGATGTTGAGGCAGCAGGAGCAGAGCCGGCTTCAGCTTGTTTCTTGGCAGCCTCCGCCCTTATCGCAGCAGCTTCCTCCTTCCACCGAGCCAGCATGTCATACGGCTCAGGAAGATCCGACTTAATTACTTTATCAGCCGAATCATATGCTGGAACAAGTATGTTAACATCCAGTTCATCAGCAATTACGCTGGCCGGGTAACGGACCTCCTTCTGGACGGCCTGGAAATCCTTTACTGAAAACTTGGATCCGTCAAGCTTGAACTCTGGGAAGCCGCCCATAAGCTTCGCTAACTCGAGCTTGGGGAGATAAGCTTTCGCAAGTGCAAGCCCCCGGGTCACTCCAACCCGGCAAGATGAGCGCTTCCAGTGCCGAATCCACTCGGGAATAGTGGATAGGGCGTCCAACAGCCTCTTCAGGTCAACATGTCCTCTACCCGGACACCGTAACTCGTCAAGGATCCATCTGGTCCCGGCACATAGCTGCCGGATAGCACTCTTTATGGTTTTCAGCTTGGCAATGTCATCTTCATCCGGCATGGCTTCGTCCGGGCCTGAAGTAAAATGAAGATATAAGTCGGAAAACTTTTGCTGTTTGTCAAAAGGATAAAACCGGAGAAGGAAGCATACCAAGCAAAGAACGATAGGTGTCAGATATTTCGACGGAAAGGCTTGTCAGGTCATCTTCGGCTTGGTGAGCCCTTCTTCGGTACTTCTTCATTAATTGCCTATTCCTCCTGGCTTCAACCTCGGCTGCTTCACGTAAAGATATCTCCTTTTCAACGAGCTTGGCGGCGTCCGCAAGTTTCTCCTCGTATTGAGTCACGAAAGACTGCATGGATGTTAAAAAAGCATTAGTCAGGTAGAAGAGCACAGTTATCAGTCATTGGTATAATAAAAGTACCGAGCAAGTCATGAATGAACTCCCTCGGAACTTGGGGACTGGACAAAGGTACAAGCAACATTAATCGAACTTACCTCGTGTTTGGTTATTAAAGACCCCAAGATGTTTTCCTCGTTAGCCCTTAAGGCGCGCAGGGTTTCTAGCATCTGGGCAAAAGTTAACTCCTCGGAGCGAGTCCCGGAAGAGCCGGCAGCTTGATCATCTGGTAGGGGGGTTCTCCTTGCATTTGGAGTGGAGACCCGGACAGTCTGAGTGTCCGGGTTGGGAGGGCTCATCCTTGTATCTAGAATTTCTATCTCTTCGTCTACTGGTTCCGATAAGGAAGGAGATCCGACGGTTTGGGAAAGTGGATTGTTCAGAGGGCCTTGTTCCCGGTTAGTGGTCGCATCACCACCAGTTGCGGCGTCTGCGTCGTCAGTCGGCTTCTCCACCTGGAGGTTATCCGTTTCTGTGTTTTCCGGGTCACTGACGGTGACCTGAGCGCTGAAAGAAAGATGAAAAAAGGCAGTTATTAATGATGACAGCGGCTCGGATGAAAGTTCGCTAGATGCAAAAAGAAATAGTAAGGCAAAAACTTACCCGGCATTTACGGTGTAATCCGGTGGGAGCTCGCCACTGGAAGCAGACGAGGTATTCGCAGGAACCACTAGTGGAACCCGGAATTGCCCGGCACGTGGGTGGTTAGGAGAAGAGTGGCGCTGAGGAGAGTTGGAAGAACGAGATGGAGGAGCACTGCCACGAGGGACCGAGGGGGCGGAGATGCCCGGGTTAAGTGGATCTTCACCTGGGGAGCTCCGAGTTACCCTGCGCTTGGCTGGGAAGGAATCCTTCAAGCATGATGAATTTGATAATTGATGGTTAAGTCGTCGCATGACGTCAAAGGAGTAAGGTTCAGAGGATAATGAGGAAAAAGGAACCTTGGACACTGTCCCCCTGCCTTTCCTCTTGGCCCCGACTGTTGCCTCTGGGTCAGACTCGGTTCTCTCCGGGTCGTCTTCATTGTTTCCACCCTCGTCCTCTAGCCCTGCGAACCGGGTGTGCATTCATTGGAAAAAAGACAGACGAGAGGAAAGTAATGCAAGTAAAAATATGCAGATCCTGAGTGAATACCTTCACTATCGTCAGTCGCCTCGTCCTCCTCTTCCGGGTCTCTGGAGGGGGGGAGTGGTTCAACTCTCCAGAAAGGGTCATCAGCCTGAGGTAAAAAGATAAGATTAAAGGCTTAGAAGCAGTATCGAGTTGAAATGTGGAAACAAGCTATGAGCGCCGGGTATTACCGCTGGAGCTGGATTTAATTTCCCGGGTAAACGGAGGTAACCCGGCGATGCCCTTTATCGCCTCCAGTTTCTCCGCCAAGAAGCCCTTGATAGTCTTTATAGTATCACCGGTCGCAAAGCTCTTGGTGGAGTAGCGGAGCGCGTCTGTGGTGTGCCCCGAATACTCGCACATCAATTTGGCGCGAACGGAATTAGGTTGGATTCGGAAATCGACCCAAGTTTTTATTAAATTGAGTCCTAGGAGGCCCTGGGCTGAGAGAATGGCTATCTTGGCTAGCGAAGGAAGGATTGCCTCCCTGTCTGAGTCTGATGTGAAGGCATTGAAAGACTCGGAGAGCTTGAGGGGGGCCTCTGAGTAACCCGGCAGCTTCTTTTCGCTGTCGGGGGAGGTATCGTGGCAGTAAAAGAAGGATAGCTGCCAATGTTTAACGTGGGAGTGCAGGTTGAGGGTTGGCATCAAAGAATTCTTACGGCGTTGGATGGATACCCCGCCGCAAGTGAGAAGCGCTCCGTCGCTGCTTTCGCGGCACGGCTTGCACTGGAATAACTCAATGAAAAGAGTCAGACTCGGTGGCATGCACAAGTACGACTCAGATAGAACAATGAAGTGGGTAATGTTTAACATGGAGTTAGGCCCTATGTCGAACACCCGGAGTCCATAATGATCTAAGACCTCCCTAAAGAAAGGATGACCCGGAGGACGAAATCCCCGGGTCACGTGGTCAACGAAGCAGATTACCTCGTTTTCTTCGGGGGTGGGACGAGTCTCATTACCCGGGACCCTCCAGTGGATGTCTTTTTGAGAAGGGAGGGTTCCTAATTCGGCTAGCTCGTCCAATTTGGCTTTGGTGGTTGTGGAACGCCCCCAGTTGGCAGATATGGTTTGGGTGGTCCTCGTCGGAGCCGGTTGTTTTCCCTGTCGCTTGGGAGCCATGGGGCCAGCCTGCAAAACACAAAGAGAAGAGGCGTGTGAAATAAGACCCGGGAATACTGAGACATCCGAGTATAAAGGTATCAAGAAGGTGCGAAGCCGAGAATTGTCCGGGTATTGAGCACACTTGTGAAATTGTTGGTCACTTACATAGGGAAAGGTATTCGGGGATGACGGATGGTTGCCCATATTTATATCGCAAATGAAATGGCTGGAAAAGGAGGGTTTTTCCGGGTGTTAATGCAATAAGCGGAAAATCGAGGAGGAACGGATCTAGATGGAAATGCTTGCGGATGATTTTTAAGTAAAATTGGTAATCAATGAGGGTTGGAGGATCATTTGTGACTATAGGGCAGATGATTAAAGGAGTTGGCAAGCCTCGAGTCGATCTAATTTGGTGCAATCGGACAAATGACTTGCGGGTTGACCTAGATCCGATCTTGGATAAATTGAAAGTTGTGAGGATTAATTGACTGGTTGCGAGGAGCTTACCGGGGAGATTGGAGTCTAATACGATGGCGACGGGCGGCGTGGCTCGAATGAGAGAAACGGAGGAGCAACGGTGACACTTGACGGTGGCGTAAGGCGACTCAAGGGCGGGCGCGGCCGCTGGTGATCTTGCGTTGGTAACAGGTGCGAGCTCCTCACGGTGGTGTTGCGAGGGTGTTGGGAGCAAGGAAGAAGAGGGGAAGTTGTGGCGTGGTGAGAGGCTTAGGGTTGCCCATTAAGTACTATTTATAAGGCAAGGGTGAGCCTATCCTAACGGCCAGTAGCCGGAAACCGCGGGGTAAAGGTTATCAGCGAAGATCTTGCGAGATATGCGTCGAGTATTGGGCGAGGCATTGGGACAGAAGAAGGAAAGGATTTGCCCCGTAATGACGGGACTGATTATCGAGCATGAGATCTTGGCATTTTTGTTGTAGTCTGGACCTGGGAATTTGAACCTAAATGTCTGGAGGCCAAATCCGGGTTATCACATGGCCACCATGGAGTGAGGCCTAGCCGAATATCAAAACATCTTAACCCGGTCTTCATACGCCCGTATGATCGATATCTTTGCAGGGAATAGCAAGCGCTTCAAGGAGATCCATGAAGCCCAGGCTATTCTGGGGACTACTGACAGGGGGATGCTAACCCGGTATGCCAAGCTCTGAGGAAATAACCCGGCCCGAAGGATGGCGTGCAGGATTCGGCTAAGAATAAAGAAGCTTGTGGAGGCCCAAACTTGTGGGCTTAACGGCCCGGGTTATGGGCTATTGTAAAGGAAAGTTATGGTTAGTGTGCCGTGTTCATGTAGGATCCGAAATATGCCTTGCCGAATAAGTTAGGGGGTACGGGTGCTTTATAAACCGACCCTCAGGTATAGTTTTGCAGAGAGATCTAAGAACCCTAGCAATATCGTGTGATATCGAATATCCAGTGTAAACCCTAAATCGAGTTATTGTATCGAGAATAGAGATCCGGCGACTTCGATTGCCGGCTGTCAGATCAAGTTGTACCATGTCTTCTCTTGAGCTAAACCCTCTCCCGAACGCCTGTGTCGACTTGCCCCAAGATCAGTTACCCCTGGTAACATCTGCCGTGATTATCCCACGACAATTTTTGTGAAAGTTGCACGGGCAAAATGAAAGTTTTCTAAATTGAAGCCATTGAGGTCGGATATGATGTACTAGGATGACACGACAATGCTTTTGCCTTTGCTAAAAAAAGAGAGTGAATTGTTGGAGAAGACTGATTACGAAGATATCATTAAAGATTTCATTTAAAGAAAGCACTACAATATTATGATGTTCAAATAAAAATTAGGCTATAGGGATTTCAACAGTTGTGATTCTAAATATATTAAACGTATATGTACAATATTAGAATGGTCTATAACAAACAACAACAACAAAGCCTTTAAGATATTAGAATTATCTATTATTTTAATTTTAGTAATAAGATAGGGCCTAATTTTAGAGTTCGCACACGGCCCTAGATTTTACCGGCCCGGCCCTGGAAGTGGGGCAAGCAGCGTGATGAGCCGGTGTGATCTATCACAAACCCGGCGAGCCACTACGAGAGCCCGACTAAAGTGTGTGTTCTTCGAAGTTCTAGCCTCCTACATGTTCGAGCACGCGTTAGCCGCTTGTGAGGCAACGTAAATCGGTTACCAGTGGTGTGGCAAAGAACATTCTGCGGTCGATGAGTAGTAGGTAAGAGCGAACTCATCCCTGGATGGGAATATCAAAATTTGCCCCGGCTCATCCGGCCGCTCTCCTAGAGGCGACCCCCGCTCTCCAGTGGTCATCCACCTCATCATCGCCTGCAAGATACTTTAGATGTCATGAGTTGCCAAAATAAACATTCAAACTGAGAGTAGAGGGACTCGAACACATTAGAGTATGCAGTGGAGGCTTCATTCCTCTGCATCCATTCATGTAGGTCCGTCTTGTATTTCGCATGAGCGGCAACGTAGGCCGCCTCGAACTCACGCTGCAGTGTCGAAACACTGTGAATATTATTAATTTAGCCATGCAAGAGGGGAATGTCATAAAATATGATGAGAATGAGAATAACTTACATCGACGGCGCTGGCTCGAGGAGGCTAGACAGGGGCCCGCCGGCGGGGAGGGCAGCTTTGGTACATGTGAGGCTCGTGGTAGGCCTTGCCACCTTCATGAGAATGCACAAACGGCCATGCTCCCTCCCGCGCACTGCTAGCATCAACGTCGTCTCGTCGTAGTCCCGGTGGATGGGGTCATCCACACCTCCGGGTGCAGAGCTTGAAACATCGAGCAATAAGACTTCAAATCCTGCTGGGCTCTGCCGTTTTACTGGGGAGCCGCGGGCGTGGAAGGATTTGAATCGGCCTTCTTCTCTCTCATCTTCTGCCACACCATCAAGTGAGTAATCAGTAGGCCCTTCTCGGCGTCCTGCATCGCAAAAAAAATGTTATGCATATCAAGTAGGAACATGATGGGAAATAAACGCAGATCGTTGCATGTATGTATATACCAACTTTTGCTTGATGCGGTCATGGTTGCGGCTTCCTCCACTATGTGTCCCCTCGGGGCCTCGGTTCACCCTATTCCGCTTGCTCACACCATCGAAGTCGGGTGTTCACCGACCCACCTCCTATCCAACGTCTCCCATGCGTCCTCTTTTTCATTAGCCCAGTGGGGAATGACATGAAAATGCAATACTGAAGTAAAGAAGAGATAATGCAATGGAAACTTAACATAAGTATAGAATGGCATTGACAGTTTACTTACCATCATGTAATCCTCGACTGTCATCTCGGGCGGGTCCTCGACATTTTCATGCTTCTTGGCCCTCTTGCCCTTCTCAGCCATGAGCTGGCTGATGGCCGTAAGCTTCTGGTTGTACCACTACTGTCGGGTCAACCTCAAGCAAGCCGTGCATAGAGTCATGTCCGCCGTGTCCCTATCCTCCTCCAACATCCAAAAATAATAATTCAATCATGCATAAAGAAATTGTGAGTCATGAATTAGCACAGTGGTGATATCAACTATGAACAAAACTCAAGAAATATGGCGTTGGGTATACCCTTAATTACTAACCTGACAAGTTTACATATGAAATTCCAAGGCCAGTCCACACAATGTCCTCGTGAATGATGCTTGTGTACACACACGTACAATGGCGTGGCAGTAGATAAAGGTCATTACTCACTAAAATATTGTAGCAGGTATCGAGGTCATAAAATAGTATACGAAAGTACTACAAATTTAATCTCAAACATATCTCTGATACTCATGTACATTTCATAGGAAAAAAAATTAAGATACTGGTCTTTATTTCCATATATACTCCATTTGTTCCTCTCCCTCTCAGCCCAGAGTGGTATAATCGTATAGGAAATGGTTTCAGCTAGGAAGTGGTTTGTATGCATCCTTGTTTGTTTCCATCTGAAGTTTTAGGAATGGAGGGCATTGGGATTTAGGATGAAACAATGAGGTGAGGAGTGACATGCACATGCCAAAGTAGTGTGCCGATGTAGCAATAGATCTGTGCTAAATGCTGAGAAGGATGAACTATGAACTCTCGATGTCTATACTGTCCAAGTTCATGGCCAGATAAAAGGGGTTCTCCTAGGCTCCGTGTTGTTTCCTTCACCAACATGATGGAGCCTTTCCACATCCACCAGATACAACTGAAGCCGGAGTGCCGGATGGACACGGCGAAGGGCGGACACGGGTCACCTGGGGAGCGCACTTCACCGAGTGCCCCTCTGAGCAAAGTAAAATCCCAGATGACCATTTGGCACCTGGAGCAACACTTTGCCGAGTGCCGTACTCGGCAAAGTCGCTATATTTTTCATATTCTTCCTGTTTTGCATGAAAACATTGCATTTGAAAAGGCAACCGCATATAAATATCAAATATTACGCTCCATCACTCAGAGCACAGCCACAACAAGCATATATATATATATATACTAGTCGGGAACGCGCGCTCCGCTGCGCCGTCTGCATTTTGTTGTGCAAGGCCTAGCCTACCACGGTCACCGCCAGGCTGACGGTCGCATTGGAGCAGGATGGCCGTGCGGGCTAGGTGTGTTCTTCTGGCATGCTTGGCACGCATGGCTTGTGTTGTCTCCCTTGTCATGTGTGCTGCACAGGGAGGGATTACAGTTGTTTTACTGCATGACGAAGGGTGGGTCAGTGGTGTCTAAACAAATCCTCTTAAATTTTGCTATAAGGACTTTTTATTGCTAACTATATGAGCGAGGGCCAACTGAACACAAAGTTTTATCTGTTCTGTCATATCAGTTCTACCGTCTAGGACTGCCTCTAGAAATGGCGTCAATTTGTGCTTAACGGTCTTTTAATATATTTTTTTGTAAAATAAGTGGCCATGGTTTGCTTTTTTTATACGGGAACTTGGTACATTAGGTTTCGATGACATGGTATATAAGAACAACACGGCCCAAATAGCAGCATACTTTATTTAGAAAGAATGACACGCATAGGTATTACGATCTTGATTAGCCAAAGTGGATCACCTAGAAATATAGACACACAAAATATCTATAGAGACGCCTACATAATGTAATACATGAAGGTAGCTGGTTTTGGTGTAAAAGCAGGCCAGACAAAGCTACTGAATGCAAGAGCACACATCATTCGGGACATGTAGCAAACGCCCTCCTAACACAATTTGCCCTTCCGTGCAGGGTGAAAATAAGATTAGGACCAAAGCAGCTAACATAAGAGTGAATGGGAAAAATAAATAGGAACAACACGTACAGGCATGTGTCTCAATACCTTCTTCCTTGTCTTCTGATTACCTTCTGGGCATAGCTACCTTTTGTTGGTACCCTCCTGCAACAAAGAAGAGAACTGAATAATCGAAAATACACAGGAGAACCTCACGACCTACCTTGATATTTTAAAATAACGAAAGTTTTAACCTATACAAAAAATTTCGTAAGAAAAAAACAACTATTGCCCCCGGGCTAATGATTTTGTCCAAAATAGTGGTATATACATGCTATTTTGTTAGAAAATTTTCATTTTTTTGCCCAGAAGTCAATGAGAATCTTTCCTAGCCAAGTTATTTACACAAGTAGAATACTTGGTCGTATTTAAGCATAAAAAATCGGAATTATTTGACCACCTTCTAAATTTATATTTTTTCCGGATATCAGGGTATATGAAACCTGAAAGCCAGAAGTTCGTGTGACATGAATAATGCTCATCACTTAATAAGTACAGAGAACATACCTTTTTTTGTAACGCTTCCCAAAGGAGATTTTGCACCATTAGCATGCAGATCCTCAGCTTGATCAGTTCAGAGCAATTTCTTCTTGCCTAGAGCTTGCTCAAGTGAATTTTCAGCAAATCTCCTTCGCAAACCAAAATAACAGGATTTGTAACAAATGTATAAAGACCGAGTAAGCTAGACTGCTGGAGGTGGCGTAGTATGCATTCCTACATCAGCCGATGAATTCTGTTATCTCCGTAACGGTCCATCATTACTTAAATTTGAACTCGACATTAGTCCATCACAGTCGAATATACATGAAATTTGAACTAATGTAATTATCATAGAAAAATGGAACACTTGCTGCTAGCACACAACTTTTCCCTGACCCAAATCAAATGGCATAATCGAAGACATCAATAATGAAATACATACTTGATATTTATTAACCATGAACCGAGATAGCACTGTGTAGATGAATGTCAAGCTAAGAGAACACAGAAATAACCCTGGTCTTCCAAATGCTTAGTTTTTCATCTTACTTTCAGGAAGGCAACAACATCTGTAGTACTATAAAGTGAACCTAGTAAAGCATATCAGACCAACATCAATCTTAATGCCAAGACCAATATATTTCTTGTGAGTACTCGGAACTTTGTTCAATCTTATTCTAGAAGTGTAACATCAACTATAGTGTTAGAAATTAAACTAAGGAAAAAGTTATCACATTTGCGTAAATCTAAATGGTAGTAGCAAAATATTCTGGGTGGGTACTCAGTTCATCTATGAGGCCCCATCTTGCACAACCAAGGGCACCTTACACTTTAAAATAAAAATGAAAAGGATATTCAGTAATTGTTCTCAATACCACAATCAAAATCATCCTGAAAGCCAACAAAGCAAACACTACAGGACTATTAAAGTTTTTATCATCCTGATTATATGGGAAGTGTCTCTGACGAAATAATCAACTAATCTGCATGCTAAGGTTTTTTTATATGATACTGACGTCTTTTTTGAGGCCAGAAATAACATGAATCAACTATGTTTGCCATAGAGCTAACTTGAATATTTAACATCAAAATAACATGAGTCAACTTCCTTACCTCGGTAAAAAAGTAGCAGTTCTGACAACATTTAGAAAACATACCAGGGCCCTTTGCATATAACAATGTGTTAACGCTCTTAATGATTTGAACGGATACAAAGCCTGTTAACATAAATGTTGCAGCCTCAAACACTCAAGGACATCCATATTTCTAGAGGTGATCATAACCCATACCCACTTCAAAGAATCACCATAGAATTTAGTCGTCCAACAACTGACCAAAGATGATCTCACTATATTATTGTACCATTAAGGAATGAAGTGTCCTGGACAGGGATCAGTTGTGGAACATCATATGCAGATTTGAAATAGCAAAGGGGGAGGAAGACGCAAACAAATGAGGAAAATCCAAAACTACAGGACACAAACATAAGTAGAAACAAATATGTATTTCTTAACAAAGCCAAATGCACACTACAACATAATTTGGTTGCATGTATACTACCGTGGCCTCTTAAGCCGTGCCTCTCTAGCATGAGTGCCAAAGAATCAACTAATCAGACACCCAACATGCCAGAATCGTCAAAGATGCATGTACCTTAGTATGAAAAAACAAAGATGTATGTAGCTCGTGTCTGGGTTTCTATCTAAAAAAACAAACATGGATGATAAGCGAGAACAGAAGCCCGACCGACTTCGCTGTAGTAACTGCAACCAGCCCGGCTGCGGTCATCTCTAGGAAGACACACTCGAGGGGGTTCCGGCCTGGCAGCGTCCATCTCTAGGAAAGACACGCTCGAGGGGTTTCCAGCCTGGCTGCGTCCATCTCTAAGAAGACACGCTTGAGGGACTTCATCTTGAATTTGGGTGCGAAGAAGAGGAAGCAAAGGTTCCAGCATAAGTCGCCGGTAGCCCGGTCGAATTCGCGACCATGTAGTACTTCCGGTGCGTGACGTGCAGTGACACGACGGCGGGATGACATAAAGGGAGAAGATGAGGCCATACCTTCTTAGCCAGCCAACATGCCTGCCACCAAAAAAACACAGCGGCACCGCCGAACTCCTTACGACGCATTCTAAAAGCACCTCTTGGCTGCAGCGGCGGATGATAAGTTGAAGAACTCCAGCAGCGTCACCAAATCGAGAAGGATGGGGTCAAAGCACTACTGGAAAACATGCCCCAAATCCTGACCAACCAGACCGTAGAATTTGATCTGGAACCAGATCTGTAGCACATCAGAGAAGCCGTCCATGGAATCGAGGGGGAGGGGCCAAATCAAAACTGAAAAACATGCCCCCAAATACCACCGGTAGAGGTCTTGCAATATATAACAACAATCGCAGGCGACATGATTATTCACAATGAATAGAATTTTCTCAGGAGAAACCAACTAACGAAAACCATGCAAATTATCCTTTAAAAACAGATAGAAACAATATTGCATGGTGTACTGCTGGCTAAAAATATATCAATAGCCAGAATTACTTGAGTGTGATCCCGTTGCTGACCTTTCGTGGCCACCACCATTTGTGAGAAAGAAGGTAAAAATGGAACTGGTTTTTTACTTCTATTGTTGTATAGAAAGTAACATATGCATGATGTAGTTATGAGTTGCTACATCTATTCTTAACTGTAACTATCCATTTTTTAACAGTAACTTGTCATCTGTTTGGAAATGACAATCCTCCTCGGGTACTATGAAACTGAGCCCCCTTTTCTCTGTATTAAAATACTTTAATTTTGTTCCAGACACATATTTAGCTCCTTTGTTTGTTCAAGGGAGTTATCACATGTCCCTTATATGTATGTCAGCTGTTTATTAAGTTGTCTTTTGTGGCTCAACATGCAACTTATCTAAACTGTGGCTCTACATTTACTTGGAATCATATATGATTTTCTCTTAGAACAATTATATCTGCAGATTCACTATTTAATGTTAATAAAAATAAATAAAACAGCGGAATATAGGAGGACTGTGATGTTGTACCACTTAAAAAAGGAAAGCAGTTCAGAAAAGATCACAGTAACAACAGAACTAAAACCACGGTGTAATATGATCCATAAAACAGAGTATGAGACTGAGCTTTCGTAAATCATTGATGAAAGGGTGCCCGTGATAAAATATGGTATTAGATCATCTTGTTCTAGAGCGAGTGCCTTTCAAAAATCTTGTGATGTACAGGAAGCATGTGCAGTCAGGTGGAAGAGGCAATAAATCAACACGAGGTACAAAATGCTCAAGGGAGGCATCCCTAAATTCCAATGTGATGAAGGAAAGACGTGCACCTTCAAACCCAGAAGGATGCAAGCTAATTATGAATTTATGCACATGACATGAAATAAGGGATCACCTAATTTGGTTAGAAGATGTCATGTTTCGTGGTTTATTCCGTATACATGAAACTAAACTGTTTTTAACACCTAACTTACCTAAGTATTATACACCTTCATGTCTCACTATAAATGCCAGTCAGTTTTTTTTGTGGATAACAATGGCTTTGAGCTGGCCATAGACAACATGTGTGCATCGATCATTAACCCTTGTACTTTATGATGGCAGGTAGCAATGAGAAATCCATAGTGTCATTTAGCAATGATGGCACTTCCCAAAAAATCTACTTCAATTGCAATCTTAATCAAGTAACAAAAATGAGCTCCTTATTTTTCAGTTCCCTAACTATCAAGGATGGTCGAAAAAGGCTCCTCCAACTAAAAATGTAGCAAAGCATGATACAGCGGGGTATGGCATATATAACTATCAACTACATGCTTTATTGTCTAGAAAATTTTGAAGGCAGGATAAAAGAAATTGACACCTAACATCTTATCATGCTCGCACCTCACCCATAGAAAGAAAATTATTGGTTCAAACCAAGTTGCACGTGCACACATCAGTTTAGCAACACGAAATACCAAAGTGTAAGCACTAAAACAGATATGTAAAATGGAAAGTGAATTATAAGAACAAAACAATAAAAATATACCTACAACACAGTGTTCTGTTGAGCTGCTCTTTTGTCCTCTTACCTTATCTCACTGCATTTTATTATTTGAACATCCAATTTTTCCAATCCATTTA
This sequence comes from Alopecurus myosuroides, assembly GCA_028641055.1. Lineage (NCBI taxonomy): Eukaryota > Viridiplantae > Streptophyta > Magnoliopsida > Poales > Poaceae > Alopecurus > Alopecurus myosuroides. Next base: position 504,272,884 of record CM054059.1, read on the forward strand.
ATCAATGCCAAAACCATGAGGTGAATCATACTAAATATATCCAGAAACAACAATTCCGAGGCTGCTAAATGGCATAGAGGAACCTGCGAGCAACAACAAAAGGAAAAGGCATGACATAATGGTGAAGACATGAACACGATGCAGCAGAAATTGTAATGCAAGAAGAGAGGACGAACGCATCTAAGAAGCAGGGACTAACAATCTGACCCATCACATAGACAAAGTCTACCCAGGACGCATTTAAGAGGCAGACCGATTCAAGATTCCGCCAAAAACAGAAAATCCAAGCGCATCCTCAACCTCCAGCCCACATAGCAGGTCCCATGGCGACAAAGGGAAGAATACATGATAGATGCATGCTCGCCTTGGTCGAGAAGAGAGCAGAACGGGGCTAGACAGGTCGGCGGCGTCGGTAAACCCTAATGAATCTGGAGTAAATGACGAGGAGGACAAGCCAGGGCCAGGAGGTGAGCGTATAGGCCAAGCAGGACAAGGGACCCGCCTCTTGGAAGGACGGTGGGGGTGACGGAGGAGCAGTAGATGGCGAGGGAGGCCTAAGGGCGTCGTCGTCGGCGCTGGACGGCAAGAGAAAGATGCAAGGGTTTGCGTGTGGCAGTAATTGGAGGTGTGGGACGGCTGATTCGGAGGGGTGATCGAACGGGGAGAGGGCGAAGAAGGTGCGCCGGCGAGCGGTGGGGCTGGGGACGCCGACGAGCGGTAGGGCTGGGGACGCCGGCGAGGTGCGGCGGATAGGGCTGCTGCGTCAGGCGAGAGAAGGGAATCGAGATGGAGAAGAGGGAGAAAGGTCCGCGCGTCTACCCGACAGACCTCCTTAGTTCCTTTTCGTCGTTGCGTCGTCCGAGCCGCACCCCGCTGCAAACATCCAACATCGTGACACACAGCGGCCCCACCGCACCGCCCACCGCCCACAGCTGGTACGCACGGGTGCAGGAGCAAAGAGGCCCACATGCCATCAACGCGGAGCGGAACAAGGACCACAAGCAGAGACATAAATCACTGCTGGAGGCCTGAAATGGCTGCCTTTCCATGGAACGTACAGCTAAAGGTAATACACACACAAGGAAACTCTATTAGACACCCTCGGAGCAGAATTACTTATTTTGCACCCGGGTCAATATACCGAGTAAGAACATATCCAACCGGCCTATTTTTTTTTTTTGAGAATCCCACCGGACTCCAAAAAAAAAATGTTCACGTAATTTTACATCGGCAGTTTTAATTCCTTTTCCATCGTAGGGTTTGGAGCTAGCCCCGACCTGAAGGGGAACGTAGCATAGAAAACAAAAATTTTCCTACGCGAGAGATACCCGAAAGGCCAAGATCTAATCTATGAGACGAAGTGCAACGGGCAACAAGAGGGTTAAGGAGAACACATACCCTCGAAGACTCAAAGTGGTACGGGATCAAATCTCGTTGTTGGCGTAGTCGTACTCACACCTATCCCGATAGCGAGAAGATGGCACCGCAATCCGGCGGTGCATCCGTGATCGGTCACACGTACGGTTGATAACGACCTCCGTTCCCTCGTTCCAGCGGGGCGCGGAAGTAGAGGATCCCTCGGAACTCCAGCAGCACGACGACGTGGTGGTGGTGAAGAATCCCACGGTCAGGGCTTCGCCAAGCCGGAGACCATGAAATGTAGCAGCGGGTGGAGGGAAAGGGAAGTGGCCAAGTGTGTGAAGGAGGGAGAGCTCTCACCCTCCTTTTATAGGAGAGGGGGGAGGCAGCCAAGGGGGGTGCGGCCAGCCCATGGGTGTGCCCCCACCTCTTCCCTCATCATGTGAGTGGACACTCCACTCACCTCCACTCACTTTTCCATTATTTCCCACTTGGAAAATCCAAAGGTTTTCTTTTAATAAATAAATAAAACCTTTTTATTTCTTTATTTTAGCATTTGTTAATTCTATTAACAAACTTTTGCATATAGCACCTCGAATCATTTGTTAATTCTATTAACAACCATTCGACGAAAAACCCCTTGAACTATTTCAATTTTCCCCGAAACAATTTCGGTGCTGTCCAAAATATTCTTCGATATTCCGTATCCTCTCAAACGCGTCATCGAACCTTAAGTGTGTCACCCTACGGTTCGCGAATAAGATAGACATGATCGAGACTCCTCTCCGATCAATAATCAACAACGGGATCTGGAGATCCGTGATGACTCCTATATATTCAACGATGACTCTCGTGATCGTGTGAACCAACAACGCCGTGAACTATTCCCTTTGTCTCGCGATATTTTACTTGTCCGAGATTCGATCATTGGTATCAACCATACCTTGTTCAATCTCGTTACCGACAAGTACTCTTTTCTCGTTCCCGTGATATAACATCCTTGTGATCATATCACGTGCTTGCAAGCGGTTTCGATGTGATATCGATCACCGAGAGGGCCCAGAGTATATCTCTCCGTCATTTGGATGGACAAATCCCACTCTTGATCCATGATCCTCAACTAATACTTTCCGAATACTTAACGACACCTTTATAGTCACCCTGTTACGGTGTGACGTTTGATGCCATCAAAGCACTCTTCCGGTATCAGTGATTGACATGATCTCAAGGTCTAAGGAATAAGTTACTTCGTATGTTTGATATAACAATGTAAACTAAATGACTTGATCGCATTGCTATATTCTCTTTGGGTATATGTTCATCACATCATTCTTCTAATGACATGACCCCGTAATTAATAACATCCAATGTTCATGATCAGGAAACCTTGATCATCTATTAATCAACGAGCTAGTTAAAAGAGAGGCTTTACTAGGAACCATTGTTTGTTTATTAAGCACACATGTATCAACGTTTCCGGTTAATACAATTCTAGCATGAGAAATAAACATTCATCATAAACAAGGAATAAGATAATAACCATTTTATTATTGCCTCTCGGGTATATTCCCTTCAGTCTCCCACTTGCACTAGAGTCAATAATCTAGTCTGTAAGCACTTTAACACATATGGCGTACCAGTGTTATTACCATGCTTCGCATGCGGTAAACATCATCAAAAAGATCTGAACTGTTCAGGACGTATTGTATTTGCATGTTCTTTGCGTCTACACGCATCACTCATTCTCTAATGACATGGCTTTGTATATATATATGGTCAATTGATGAAAACTTAATTCCTCAGCTTAAACTGATGTCACTAACATTGTGAAAATGTAGCTTCATAGTGTTAGCATTCTTGGAAACTCACCAAGTTCCGGTGATACCTTAATTCCTCAGCTTAAACTGATGTTACTAACATTGTGAAAATGTAGCTTCATAGTTTCAGCAATCTTGGAAATTCACCAAGTTCAATAAAGAACTCCTTGACACAAAATACGCTTATAATCAGTTGTTAACACAACGATATACTTTAGCCTTTGTTGTAGTATCTTGTCACAATATTTTAATTTTGAAACTCTTTCAAATCCAGCATGGAACTTTCTTCCATCCTATTGTGCTACCCTTCATCACATATTTTATTTGAGATAAAATTACTTGAATAAATGACAAGACTATTAGTGTAACATATTACAACTAATATTTTGTCATTACTATATAGGAAAACATATCCTTAGCATTTCTAAAATGACACAAGGATCTCTCCCACTGTCGTCTAATCATCATATGAATTATCCTACTATAACATTTTATAGCATAGGACCCATCTGGTTGTGTACATAGCATGGAAACATGACTTAGAAATCTCAATTTCAATGATGCTCATCATGTGTCAAAACACATGAATCTTGCTCAATTATTTTCCATGTGACAAGAACTCCTTCTTATCAATTTTATATTGACTTACTTCAATATTTCATCTATGTAATTTGGCTTCAATCATATCAGGCGCTTGAATCCATCTTTTATAGACATCGATGCCCAATATCTTCCAAGCCTTTCATCAATATGAAAATCTTAACCGTGTTAATTTAAAATACATATTTTCCAATCAACCATATGTCATCTACATAAAGTATTGGAAATATGTCATAGCGCTCCCACTTAATTTCTTGTAACTCTACAAGCATCTTTATCATTCATGATGGAATCAAACTCTTTTGATAACTTCATTAAGCTAAAGATTTCAACTTCGCTATGCTTACTTCAACCATTGAAGTGTGCATACCTTTCTAGCAACCTTTTGAATTTTACAAAACTCTCAAACTGTGTCAAGTACACATCCTTGATCAAACTTCCTCAAGAGGAGAGTTGGTTTTGTTATTCAACTGCCATATCATAATATGTAACCTTTTGCTAAAACTATTCGCAAAGACTAAAGCATCACTACGGAAGATCGAAATCTTGTAGTAGTCAACTCTTTGAACTTCGTCGAAAACAACTTTTCGATAAGTATCCATGTCTTTGTCGCTATATAGACCCTTTTGCTATCGTTAGGCATCATGCCTATCGAAAGGACTACCAAGTCACATACTTGATATTCATACAAGGATACTATGGCGGATATAATGACTCATAGTCAATTTTACGAAGTCAGGGCCCATCATTTGCTTCCTTTATAAGGTCCAGGTCCTTTTGTTGTCAAAACAACACTTTACACTTAAACCAAAAGTTGTTCTAAGTACAAAGTTTTTGGACTTTTCTGGTACAGTTCGCAAACTCATTTGAAGTATCTACAACATTTGTAGTGTCTTCTACTTAGTCAAAATAGTAAACCACGGAACAACTTCCAGTGCTGTGCTACTCTTGACATGATAACGAAGATTCTCTAATCTCGTTGAGTTTGTACTGTGCTCCCACTCACTTGTTTCGCAAGAACTACTTTCTCGAGAAAACAACCCTTTCTGACAAACAACATTTGTATTTTGGTTCGGTGATAGGAGAAATACCCAATGTTATATTTGGGATAACCTTATAAACATATATTTATCCTATTTTGGTTGTAAACATTTTACACATGGTATGCATACCAAAACTTAAGAAAAATGACAATTTGGGTCACTACCCAAACCATATCTTATATGTTGTCAATTTCAACGGATCATGATGGTGCTCTTTTCAGTGTAAAAGCGGTTGTCCTTAATGTATAAACTACAAAATTATAATGGCAATTTTATTAATCTTACCATGTCAAACAGGGTTTGATTTTGTCTTTTGAATACTCCAATCTAATGTGGGGTATTCGAGAAGTATAAGTTGTAGAACAATTCTGCAACTTCTCAGATGTTTTGCTAAACTTGTAACTCAAACTTTATCCTTTATGATCCAATCATAAATACTTGATTATCTTGTTACAATGATTTTAACTTCATATTAACAACCTTTTGAACCAATTCAAAATGTCAAACTCTGTTCCCTTTAAATAGATATACTCACATATCTACTTAAATCATCGACAGAATTTTATGAAGGAAAAATTAATCCACCATACATGACTACACATAATGGACTATATACATCAATATGTATAATCTGCACTAAATTAGTCGTCCATTCTACTTTGGCCTATGAACGGAATTCTAGTCATCTTTTGGAAGAGGTCTCACAAGCGTCAATTTATTCAAAACAAAATGACTCCGGAAGTCCATCAATATGGAGTTCCTTCATGTTTTCCTTTCCGATATGAACTAAAATGGTGGTGTCACAATTTAAGTGAAAATCTTTTACGTCTTGCAACGTTTAGCATTTAGTCTTATAGATGTTTACTTTACCAACATGATTTATATTAACATATCCATCAATTATGGAATATGGTCATAGTTTGAACAATCTCATTTGTTCTCACAAAGGACTAGAACAAAATAACAACTTATTAAGTTCTTAAAATAAATCTTGAATGTTTGGTTCGATACTACAATGAACACAGTAACACTCTATTTATGTTCTTGTCATAATCGATTCCACATCTATTACTAGTTCCTTTTAGGCCCTTGTATTTCTTGCATTGCGTTGCTTTGTATGACAACTCATACCAACCAATGTGGTATCAAAATACCAAAAATACTTTGTTAACTAGTAATACATCTATAACTTGTATATCAAGCATATACTCCTGAGCTGGACTTTCTAGTTATCTTCTTTTTCTGCCATATATCCTTTTGTAATTCTATTTTCAATATTCCCTTTCCTTTATAGAAGAATCATTCAACATCAAACAATGCTAGTCTTACTAGCTCATTTTCTTTGGCGTGTTAGTCATATACTATCACCCATTGAGTCATACTTTGAGTTTGATTGTTCTACTAATATCACCATATTAATAGCATTCTTCTAGATTCCACTCTTAGCAATCTTCAAGTAAGGTAAACGACTTTACCCATACTTTTAATCCATCCCATCATAACAATTTTTATGATTAAGCTACTATAGCTCGAAGGAAGGGATTTAGAGGATAATTTTTAGCATCCAATTTCTTGGAATATTCAAATGCCTAGCGTCTTCAATCATTGCATATATTCAGATAATATAAGCAAACATTGTCACGCTAAATTATACTCAGTCATGTTGCTACAAATAAGTTTCCAGATATCAATATATCTTTCACTTGATTGTTTCTGAAAACAACTCTTTTCAGTTCCAAAATCACCTTGATCAACAAAACATTCTTTTGAAGATAAAGTAATATGGAAGCAACCATGACTCTAGATTCTAAGTAGGAATTATTTGCTCTCTAGATCAATCAAGCATTAACCATATGGAGCTAGGTAGGAAATACCAAAAATCTACAATAGGACTCAATTTTAAATTTCACTAATACGGTACCAATCTTAGAATGGTATTTAACAGATCATAACAGTTATATCTCAATTAACAATCTAAGTGTAAGGTAGTTATGTGGATGCCAATGACTACTACAAGTTGTGCAAATTCACTTTGATTTGTTGTTCATGATAAATAAGTTCAAGTTAATTCAAATTAAGCCATGAACTCCCACTCAAAAACAACATCCCTATTAGTCGTCTTTAGTGATTACACGAACCAAATTCACTACACCAAAACCGATCATCACGTGAGATGATGTAGCTTCAAAGGCGAACATCGACATGTTCATCATATCATCCATATGACTCATGCTTTACCTTTCGGTTACGTGTTCCGAGGCCATGTCTGTACATGCTAGACTCGCCAAGTAGAACCGTAGTATTGCGTGTGTTTCAAGGCCATGTCTGTACATGCTAGGCTTGAAAACACCCGTTGTATGCGACCGTTGAGTCTGTCACACCCGATCATCACGTGGTGTCTCGAAACGACGAACTTTCTTAACGGTGCATACTTAAGGAAGAACACATTATTATCTTAATATTAAGTGAGAGGGATCATCTTATAATGCTACCATCCTTATCAAAGCAAAACAAGATGCATAAAAAAAGGATTAACATCACAGACATCACATGAAAGGATAACATGATATGATATGGTCCTTCTTGCACTTGATCTCCATCATGTGCATTATGGTATGATCTCAATCATTCCACCGGCGTGGTACCAAGTACCACGGTACCCCAAACTTGATTGTCCATGAATAAGAAGAAAACCATATGGATACCTTCCGGTATATCAATAATTTACAAAATAGATCATCTCATAATCAAATTTGTAATATTGACCATATCACATCGCATGCCCAGCAAAAACTAGTTAGACGCCTCTAATTTATTTTTGCATATTTTACGTGGCTTAGGGCTTTCGAGGATAGAACCGTTCATACCTACGAACATCAACCACAACGTTGATAAACACATTTTTTAACAACCCTTCATAGATTAGATCTTAACTATAGTAGGAGAAACAGACACCCGCAAGCCACTTATGCAATACAAGTTGCATGTCAGTTGTGGAACAAGTCTCATGTACGTGCACATGTAAGGTTAGTCTGGGCCGCTTCATCCCACTATGCCACTAAGATCATAAAATAATCAAGGAGGTAATAACATGATCATCAACGCCCACATACACCTATGTGTTCTACCCGTACAAAACATCTACGCATAGATCCGGCTCTGATACCACTGAAGGGGAACGTAGCATAGAAAACAAAAATTTTCCTACGCGAGAGATACCCGAAAGGCCAAGATCTAATCTATGAGACGAAGTGCAACGGGCAACAAGAGGGTTAAGGAGAACACATACCCTCGAAGACTCAAAGTGGTACGAGATCAAATCTCGTTGTTGGCGTAGTCGTACTCACACCGATCCCGATAGCGAGAAGATGGCACCGCAATCCGGCGGTGCATCCGTGATCGGTCACACGTACGGTTGATAACGACCTCCGTTCCCTCGTTCCAGTGGGGCGCGGAAGTAGAGGATCCCTCGGAACTCCAGCAACACGACGACGTGGTGGTGGTGAAGAATCCCACGGTCAGGGCTTCGCCAAGCCGGAGACCATGAAATGGAGCAGCGGGTGGAGGGAAAGGGAAGTGGCCAAGTGTGTGAAGGAGGGAGAGCTCTCACCCTCCTTTTATAGGAGAGGGGGGAGGCAGCCCAAGGGGGGTGCGGCCAGCCCATGGGTGTGCCCCCACCTCTTCCCTCATCATGTGAGTGGACACTCCACTCACCTCCACTCACTTTCCCATTATTTCCCACTTGGAAAATCCAAAGGTTTTCTTTTAATAAATAAATAAAACCTTTTTATTTCTTTATTTCAGCATTTGTTAATTCTATTAACAAACTTTTGCATATAGCACCTCGAATCATTTGTTAATTCTATTAACAACCATTCGACGAAAAACCCCTTGAACTATTTCAATTTTCCCCGAAACAATTTCGGTGTTGTCCAAAATATTCTTCGATATTCCGTATCCTCTCAAACGCGTCATCGAACCTTAAGTGTGTCACCCTACGGTTCGCGAATAAGATAGACATGATCGAGACTCCTCTCCGATCAATAATCAACAGCGGGATCTGGAGATCCGTGATGACTCCTATATATTCAACGATGACTCTCGTGATCGTGTGAACCAACAACGCCGTGAACTATTCCCTTTGTCTCGCGATATTTTACTTGGCCGAGATTCGATCATTGGTATCAACCATACCTTGTTCAATCTCGTTACCGACAAGTACTCTTTTCTCGTTTCCGTGATATAACATCCTTGTGATCATATCACGTGCTTGCAAGCGGTTTCGATGTGATATCACCGAGAGGGACCAGAGTATATCTCTCCGTCATTTGGATGGACAAATCCCACTCTTGATCCATGATCCTCAACTAATACTTTCCGAATACTTAACGACACCTTTATAGTCACCCTGTTACGGTGTGACGTTTGATGCCATCAAAGCACTCTTCCGGTATCAGTGATTGACATGATCTCAAGGTCTAAGGAATAAGTTACTTCGTATGTTTGATATAACAATGTAAACTAAATGACTTGATCGCATTGCTATATTCTCTTTGGGTATATGTTCATCACATCATTCTTCTAATGACATGACCCCGTTATTAATAACATCCAATGTTCATGATCAGGAAACCTTGATCATCTATTAATCAACGAGCTAGTTAAAAGAGAGGCTTTACTAGGAACCATTGTTTGTTTATTAAGCACACATGTATCAACGTTTCCGGTTAATACAATTCTAGCATGAGAAATAAACATTCATCATAAACAAGGAATAAGATAATAACCATTTTATTATTGCCTCTCGGGCATATTCCCTTCACGACCATCGTCTAGACAATTGGTGCGTGCGAGCGGTTCTAGAATTTCACGGGGCGGAGGCAAGCGGCGAACGGCGCACGGCGAGCGAGTCAAATCGGGTATTGCGACAGGCGGCGATCTAGTGCAATCGTGCATTGCGTCCGGTTCGAGGGCAGCAGCTGTTGATTGCGGCGGGCGGCGAGCGTTCTCGGTGGGCGGCGAGCTGTTGATTGCGGCGGGCGGCGGGCGGGTGCCTTGGTGGTCCGCAGATCGATTTGGATTGCAGGCTTTTGAAGAGGTATTTGATCTGCCCGAACATCCTCAGTACGCGGCTGCCCCGGCGGTCCGTAGGGTCGGTCTGTGCTCTGTCTTAGGTTCTGGTGGTTTGTACTGTCTGTACTAACTAGATGATGCCCCGCGCTTTGCTGCGGGAACTCTTAGTGCTATAAAGGTGGAATCAAATAAATTTGAAATTATAGTATTTATTTGAATAGTGCATATGAACTTAAGATGAAAAATAATGCAATAGATATAATACATGTAATATAGTTATGAAGTCAGCAGGGTTGCTGAAAATAAATAGTAGTGTGAATGGTGTCTCAAGAAAATGATAGTAGTGTGAATGTTCTATAAAAAATGTTTGAGCATACTGTGAATTATATGTTTAATATTTTTTTTAAAATAAGCGACATGGCAATAATATGCATTGACTTTACAAATATAAATTATAATACTACACTTACAATGGGGATAAAAAACTGAGAACATAAATTAGTTTTTGCACGAATCACGACTTGAGGTACGTCTGTAATTTGCGTGACACTTGCTATAAATCAATCATCATATTTGCATAATTGGGGATTTAAAAAAACATAACTATGTCCACTACAGCAACTATACTCAACCGTGAATGATCAGAGAGATTGTACATTCCAATATTTTCAATATCCAGTGAGAACCAAAATTAATCAAGATGCTTGGACCTTGGATCAAAGGAGTACCGGTTCCTTTGCATCAAACAAATAGGCTGGAAAAGAATGAGCACAAATAAGCACCGAAAACCAAACTATCCATGTAGTTAAGAAATAGAAAGTTCCAGGGGAACAACTAATCCATGTGCATAGATGGTTCGTTGATTTACTTTTCAGTTAAGTCTGTAACTTTTTGTCTTTTTAGCGAAAACGCAAAAGATTTGTGTTTCATTACATTGCATTGATTTACTTTTCAGTTAAGTCAGAAAGTCTGTAACTTTCTGTCTGAATCGAGCAGTGTAGAAAATCTGTGAAAAGACTATCTGAATCGAGCAGTGTAGAAAATACGTGAAAAGAACACGTTAGAGTCCATTTATTGCTCTGCTGGCCAGTACACATGAAGCTAAATGTATCGCATACTCCCAGGGACCATCTTTGAATTGCAATGATAACCATGAATGAAAGGAAACACATCACTTTTTTTTTGCGGGGGAAGAAACACATCACTTGTATGTAAACTGGTCAGGTTATAATATTTTGTCCTCTTTACAGAAAACCAGTTGGCCCCTACAATGCATTGCTCGATGTGGCAAACAGAAGACTGAAGGGGAAAAGAAATCCCAACTTAACGTCAAGAATACACTTGCAAGACCAGTTGCTTATATCACCGGATAACATAAATTATCTGAACTTCGGTCTTACTTTTCCAGGGCATATCCGAGCTTCCGATCTGAAGGAAAAAAAACAGCATCTGGGTACCATAGAGCAGAGTCGAGACATGAAGAATCAACAGAATTAGCTACCGCAAGTCCAAGTGACATCTACAACATGCATACATGTTTGGTGGCCATAGAAGTGATATAGATGAAAAGATATACCAATATGCTGAAAATTGGTTTTATACTGTAATGTAACTAAAATAGATACTTCATACTTGTGCTGAAAATACCTGCTAGGCATACAATTTAAGGTAGATATCTCATACTTGTACAGCCAACGGCGCTGGGCATAGGGCCATAGGGGTAGGGGGCGGAGGCAGCACGCAGAGGTGTGAAGGGCGACATCGGGAAGGGCGTCCACCACCCCAGGAAGTAAAAATTGATGACATAAAGTCAATTTGTGATGGTAGATGAGAGGAGGCGACTCACCGGCAGCCCCGGTATGAGTGGGACGATCTGGACGAAGGTGGGAGCAGAGTGATCTGAGGCGGATCACGGCGTTTAAATGGGAAAACTCTGGGTGAACTTCTCGTATCCCCCCATCAGTTTCCTATGTTGTTATTTCTAGCAGAGTTTGCGTGGGATAGGAAGGGACGCACCTTGCCGCTCGCAGAGATAATGGAGGAGATGAAGCGTAATTGTCGGTGTCTTTTCGGTGGCCGCACAGGTCGGATAATTAAAAAAAAAAAGGGAAACCAAGGAAAGCTAGAATAACGGATGGGCTTTATGCTGGCTGGACTACTTTATCAAAAAAATGCCGGCTGGATTAATGGGCCGCTTCTTTGGGGTGGTCAGCATGAAGTCAGAAGAACCCATGAAAATGAGCGCACGGAAAGAATGAAACGTGGACGGCAGTTTTTGCTGAGGTGGAGCATGCTTAGGTGGACATTAAAAAAAAAAAAGGGAAACCAAGGAAAGCTAGAATAACGGATGGGCTTTATGCTGGCTGGACTACTTTATCAAAAAAATGCCGGCTGGATTAATGGGCCGCTTCTTTGGGGTGGTCAGCATGAAGTCAGAAGAACCCATGAAAATGAGCGCACGAAAAGAATGAAACGTGGACGGCAGTTTTAGCTGAGGTGGAGCATGCTTAGGTGGACATCTTGCATGCTGAGAGAAATATTTTAGTGGGTCGCATCTATTTAGATACTAGAAAAAACCCCGCGCGTTGCGGCGGAAACTTTTAGAAAAAAACTATGCGCATGAAAAAGTAAATGCCAGAGGAAAAATGTAACTGTGGCACTTTTGATATAAAAGAGGTCGGACCGCAAAAAAAAGGAACAATTATTGTTTACAGTGAATCTGTTAGTAAATAAACATCAGATTAATTAGATGGCTAAAATATGCTTAACGAAGACAAAATTCATGGTTGGGTTTCTTCAAGTTTACTTAGAAAACACATATGTTGGCTGGCAATGAGCCGTAACTACTCCTTGCCATCCGACCAAAACTAACGATCAAATATTAAGGCCAACCGTAGCTGACTACTACTGCATCAATAAATTCAATTAGAATGGAAACAGGGAGAAGCGAGCTCACGTTTGCTCAAATCCAACTCACACGCAGCTCGACCGAGGACCCAAATTCGTGCAAAAGGATGGCTATGTACCCTCTTCTGCACACCTCGCAGTCGCTTCGCCGTCCTGCGTGCATGACCAGGTGCGAATAAGCAGGCGACAGTGGCCTAGCGGTGGGACGGATGGGAGATGGATTTGAGCTGTTGCCATCCTTTTATATAGAGCGGGAGGTAAAAACTTACAGTAACGCAGAGAAGCTGAAAAGTTTTCGAAGGCATGAACACCTTGTGTCCTTAAAGTGGTGAATAAGTGGTACTTCTAGAAGATTAACAATAACTGGCTTATTGGTTTTGGTGGGCTCCAGTTACATACCATGGAAAAACAAACGCAATTAATGCATGGTGGCATGACGTAAAAGAGAAGAGAGAACACCACGAAACTGAACCTGCAGAATGTGCAGTTTTTTCTTATACGATTAGGTGCAAGATTTGCTTAATTAGGTGGCAGATTAGATGACACGTGGCAGCCTACGATTGCTCTGGGATGCATGATGAGGTGGATATCTTGCATGTTGAGAGAAATGAGATAGTGGGGGGCTCCTATTTAGATATAGAAGATTATAGATATGTCAATGGCGGGATGGGCCGGTGAGGCAGGTGGCTGAGCTTGAGGCACACGGCCAGCGCCTCGCCCGCGGCAATATGGACTGTCGAGTCTGCTCCGGCGGGAGCTATCTGGTGGCCTTACGCAGTACAGGTAAGTAGCGGCTCTTGTTTTCTTTTTTTTCGTCAGTTATCACTCCTTCATCCAATGTTTTTTGGTTTGCTAAGTGCACGTACCGCGCACGGGGCCACCAACACACGAGTCTCCTCGTGATCGGGGTGTGCCTCCATTCGGCACATCACTCCTTCATCCAGGCTGACTTTCAATTACTCTGGAGCCTGTTTGGTAGATATGTGCAGAATTTTATTACCCTGAACTCTGAAGCCTGTTTTTGCTGTTAAAACTGATGCACGTACTTCATTTGAGTTTGTATAGTTATCTTCTGACCCATCAGACGTGGAGTATTTAGATTAGCTATGATCAACGTATACGCATTCTAGTGGATAGCTATTAATCAAGTAAAGATTATGTGGCATTTCAACAGTGGAAGAGACAGCTTTGAGGCTTAATTTATTTTTTCTTTACCATGTAGCTCGGGTATTCCGGACGTAGTTGCGGCGGGCCATATTGGCGTTGTCAGCGCGACCAGTAATTGTTTAGGGTGGCGTCGTGGTTGCGGCGGGCGTCTCAGCTCTGTCATGGGTCGTTTGGCCTAGGACTGTACTCGTCGGTGGGCTTCAGCTTAGGTGCGGTGACTGCCATTCCCTCCCTTCTCTAGTGGATGTTTCTGTAATCAGAAATATTACGTATGATGCAGTTCAATTATAATTTCCACTGAATTTGCAATTTCTACCATTTTCATATGATTACATGGAAGAAGAAAAATTAGTGCTCGATCAATCCCGCCTATATTACCCATTCAGTTGTTCTCGCTTTGCAATCTGAAAAAGACACCCTCTGCTGACACCAAAGACGGCAGCAGGACTGTAGTAGTGTCCATGTTTAGAAGAAACTAGGTGAATCAATTATGTTCCCTATAATCCTTAATTTTGAAATGATTCATACTCATATTCTGCCAGTTTTTTCCTGTGAAAGTAATAGAACATTTAAATGAGTAAAAAATATAAATTGTTACCGAATCTTTTTGAAGGTTCAACACTGCATTCATATAGTAAAAAGTGGAAGGAAATGCATGGAAAGTTATACTGTGTATGGATAAAACTCTAATAAAACAGAAGTCTGGAGTGCTTCTTATTTGTTTTTGTTGCTTTATTTATGCAGCTTCTTGGGTGTGCTTCGTTCTGAGTGGCGTTGCCTGCTGTTTTATTCTCACCGGGTACTCTTTAATACCGCTCTGTTTCTATCAATTTGGATGAGTAAGTGCCAAATTTTTCTCTCCCATTTTGCATCTGTTTAGATCGTAATAGTTCACCTTTACTCGTCGTAATTTTGTTGATGCAAAGGGTGAAGCTTGAGATAAGTATCTTAGCATCATAATCTAGTGCTAGTGGGCACGCTGCTTCCATATATAATCTGTATTATTAAATGCATTTGGGTTTAGAAATTATATATTCAAATCTGTCTCCAAACCCAATGTTTTTTTTACAATAATCATCCTACATGAGATTTTTATTGGTGGATATCTTTTTCATTACAGGGCGATAAGAACTGAAGTCAAAACTCCTAATAAGGTTAAAAAAATTCCATATACAAGGGACAGGGTCTATACGCCGACGGCTTGACCCCGTCGGCCTATACACCTTCCCCGTCATCGTAGGGGTAGGCCGACGGTGGCCGTCGGCGTCTACCCCTGTCGGCGTAGTCTACCGGCCGTCGGCCTATAAAATCCGTCGGCGTAAACTGGGCTACGCCGGTGGGGAAGCCGTCGGCGTATAGGTAGGCCAAAATATTTAAATTTTTTTCCATTTTTTTAATTTTTTTATTTCACTTGTTTAACCACTTAATCACACTATGGACACGTTTATCTTTATCTCTAAGCATTTTTATCTTAATCTAAATTATTCGCTTGTACTAACACTTCTCGATCGGTCACCAATCCTCAGATTGCTGCAGCCCCAACATGCTTAACTTCGTAGTTTCTTCCCTATGAGCTGCCTAGAAACAACAGATGTTTTGCTGAAAATAGTATCCAACCAATCCTGTTTATCATTCAACCATCATGTCACACTTTTTATTTTGTGAATTCAAATAATTATTCAAATAAAAATAATAATAATCTTGATTTCAAATAATCTTGAATTTAAATAATAATTAACATTTTTTAATTTTCTATTTAATATTAAATAATTCATATCTATAAATCTGTAAATCAAAATTTGACAAATAATATGTCCATATCGATTAGAAAAATGAGAGAAATTCAAACATGACATCCATATAATATTTTTCATCATGTATAGAACTTTACTAAGTGAGATGTTTAGTATATCGGCTATGGTCACCCAACCAAATTAGGTGTCAAAACTAGGGTTCATGGAGAAAACAAAGCAAACTTGGGCACCAAATTAGCAAATCATGTTGGAATGTGCCAAGATATGCAAAAGTGGAGCACAATTGTATTGCAAACAAATATAGACCTAGGTTTGTAAAGTTCCAAACCAACAAAAATTTTCCTTTTCATTGTAAAAAAAATCCATTTTCTATTTTCCGAGTGCAAAAAATGGGGTTTTCTTGTGTAGGACCAACCAAAAATATGTTGCAAAACTTAAGAGCCAAAATGATGCAAGACCTTTGTGTGGTATCATTATATATGTCCTAGTATCTATTCAAAATTATAAACTTGGAATACAACAGTTGTGTTGAAAATGTGTTCACCAAAATGAGCTATCTCCTCCGAACATTCTAGGATTTCGGTCCAAATGATGGGTGTTATGGCCAAATCAATGGCATAGTTTGTTTAAATATTCCTATATTACACACTAAACATGCATCTTGGAAGCACAGACAATGTTGACGGAGGAAGTTTTCATTTTCATTGAATAAAAAAACCATTTTCTATTTTCCAAGTGACAAAAATGGTTTTTATGATGGAACTACCACAAATATGTTACAAAACTTGGGAGATACATTTTTTTGGAAATACTAAACCATATTATATGCACAAATAACTATTTTGTTTCCTATGAAAAGGTTTCCATCCACCTCTTTTGAAAAACCCTTTCTTATTTGTTTCGTTTTTGCTCATGGAATTTTTCGAAGAATGTATTTTAAACAATATGCATGATGGTGTATATCTGTTTCTCCTTTTTGAAACGAACAAATGAACGTCGAAATCCGAGTTCGAATGCAAAAATTATGCTCAAAATGGTGAGTAAGCAAAAAAAAACTAGGATACGCCGACTGTTGCCATCGCCGTAGCAATAAAAAAACAAAGGCCGACGGGATTTCCGTCGACATAGCCCAATTTGCTTTTTTTGCATGATGGGTTAGCATGTCGACAAAGACGACGGCTCCGATATTTTTCCGTCGGCATATACCGTTGGCTGTCAGCGTATTGGCGCTGTCCCGTGGTGTATATTGATTTGAATCTAACCGAGATGATTGATTACAAGAAGGTTCCTTTGTCTAAAAAGGATCTTCCACTACGGGAGAAAATCTCTTTGCCGTGTGCCAAAAGCACACGGCAAAGCCAACAAAACACACGGCAACGTCTTTGCCGTGTGCTTTTCATCGTGGCACACGATAAAGATTACACGATAGAGAATTGCACGGCAACAGACTCTTTGCCGTGTGCATTTTTTCGTGGCACACGGCAAAGAAACAAAGTGGGTCCCACCACCACTTGGTCACGCACGAAACGGGAACGGGGAAAAGTGGGTTCCACATGTCAGTCTTTGCCGTGTGCTTGGACACGGCAAAGACTGACATGTGGAACCCATTTTTTCGCCACCGTGGGCCACCCATGTCAGTCTTTACCGTGTGCCAGCACACGGCAAAGGCCGATCGAAATTTCATTTTTTTTTTGTCCCCTTTGCCGTGTGTCTGCGCACGGCAAAGGGACCACAAAAAACAAAAAAAATAGCCAAAAAGGCTTGCAATTTCATATACAATTACACAATGATGACCAGAATTAAAGAAAAAAAAGCCAAAATTATTAGCAGTTTACATATACAATTACACACATGATTCAGCAGAGTGCGAGAGCAAGGCAAAACCTCTAGATAGGTTTACATATACAATTGCTAACAATCTCATTTGTCCACCTATAGACAGGTTTGTCCGCAGCCTCATCTACTTTGGCGAGTAGATAAAATGCTGTAATATTTTTGAGGAATCAGGACCGAGATAATAATAAGCCAGGTTGCATATCTTACATCGTATTGAATTATGCTTAGAAGAAAATAATTCTGCATGCCCCATTTTTTATAGCAACTTCATCAAATAATAACAGGCATGATTTAGGGAATGGAACCATCTTGGCAAGATTCACTACTATTAGAAAATAAGGAATGAACCGGAAAAAAAATCTACTAAATTTTCTATAATTTCCCAGGTAACTATGCTTTCTAACCAAGTAAGCAAGTTCAGCTATAAAAAAACATAACAGTTCTTGTACCGAGGAGAAATAGACGATCACATAAACCAGTACATTAACACGGATCACAGATACCAATCAGAAATACTATTTGCAGGCTTAGAGTGCTTATCAGGTTTAACCATTTACATACACATGAAGGATGATGAAATTGCCAGGTCCATTGCTATCAAGTCTCAATATAAGCAATTAAGGTGGAGAGAAGGGGGAGTAGCCAAGAATTTACTTGAACCGTGGTGGCCGAGAAGAGGGCCACGCTGAAGTTGCCGCGATCGAGAACATATGTGGCTGTCACTCGCAAGGTTGTTCGCCCTCTTGATGTCTACATGGATAACACGGTCCAGGCTGCTTACAAGGTTGAAATGCTTCCATTGTGTCGAGCTTTGTCAGATTTTACTCTCTGTAAGACAGGTTGCTACTATGATTATCACAAAGTAATGATACAAAGACCAAGATTAGGACACAAGGGAGACAGAAAACTGCATAGATCAACAATTAGGCGTCTTTGTAGCAAAACAAGGAGAAGCTAGTGATAATGACAGATCATACGTTATGCACAAAAATAATCCAACATTTTTAGCAGAGTGCAAGTATCTGGTGCTATTTAATTTTGAACACATACTGATGCAAGCTTAACTAATATATGGGATTGGTACAGCTCGAATAAACACGATTAAATATTAGGCATCAATCTGCAGCCAAACCTGTTGCATCTCTACTTGCAATACAATTTAAAAATATGGGTTTGCATTCTGCAGCAACTAAGTGATTTAATCAATTGGCACAGGTTACAGTATGAGTCATGACGATAACAACCAGCAACTAGGATGACCTCAACACAAGTAGATCACACACACAATAAACCTGTAATGCAACATTTGATCCAATATACAACACGACCAAACAAAGAAGATCAAGGCGTGCTCATGCATAATTTTATCAGGACATCAACACACTACATGGAGCAAAATCATCTCGTCTTATGGGTAGGGGAGACCGGAGGTGTCTCACCATCTGCGGCGGGCGCAATGAACCTGGAGGATGCGTCCTCAAGCTGCTAGTGGCAAAGATGATGGCTGGTCCGCCTCGCGGCCGCAGCGTCGTGGTTGCCCGAGCCTCCTTGCCGTCGTCAAGCACCCTCCCAGTTCCCTCGGCCACGCACGCGGTCTGAAGATTGACATCCTACAATAGTTCAAATTTCACATCAATACACCACCTTACAATCTCAAGATTTATTTTTGCTTGCTGCAATTTAGAGAAGCGCATAAATAATTCTAAAATGCATCAGAACTTGCAAGATTTATGCATAAATCTAACCTATGACACTGCTTTGTACAACAGCAAAAATTCTAGCACTAGTAGCACCCAAGCCACAGCAAAGTCCTAGCACTACTTGGTACAAGAATTCTAGCAGTACTAGTACTTGGTATAAGAAGCCTGTATACAGGAGATTCAACAAACAACACCGAAACAACATGCAGCAGTTGCAACTCTTTTCCCCACACAAAAAAACAACATACAGGTGTACAAGCTACAGATCAGGAAGTGATATTTCCGAAAGGCAGTCATAGCAGCAACAAGTATGGTGCAGATCGATGTATTTTTGTCTCACCTACAGCAACGAGTGGAGTTGAGAACGGCTGGTGGGAGTGAAGGACATGATGCAGAATCGGGAAGTGCACGGGGTAGACGTCCGGCTGCAGCAACAACACACGCTCGGTCTTGAGGTCCGGCGCCTCCAGGCCCTGTCTGCCGTCGGGCGACTCGCGAGAACGAGGTTGAAGCAGCGGAAGCCGAGATCGAGGGCCATGGCGGGGACCGACCGAGCACCATCTCCCCCTCCTGTGAGGAGACGAGCCATCCCTGCAGCGCGAGGTGGATGACGTCCGTCCGAGGCTCTCGTCAGCACCGTCGGTGTCCTGGTTGCCGGAGTTACCGGCGCAGACCTATGGCGCCGCCACCGAAACCCTAGGCCACGAGCACGCTGCGGTCCGGCCAGCTCAACGGAGCACCACGCATCGCTGCACGAGTGCGCCGGCGAGCCAGCCGTCCACGACGCCGTGGCTCCTGAGCGGCGACGCATCTCTCCCGGGCGTGGGTGGCACGACGGTCTCGATCTGGTTGCGGGTGAGGAAAGGTTGGGTTCGGGGAAGAAAGGCGCGGCGGAAGGGGGAGGGGCCGGGGTAGGGGAGGAGGAAGCAACGATGGAGGGCAGCTGTTGGAGACGGAGAAAGGCGGCGCCGCCCATATGAATCGGGGAGAGGGGATCGTAGGAGGTGGGAGGTGGTGATGGGGAACGAAATAGGTCGTGGAAGGTGTGGTGTCGCTATAGGTGGCCAAACGTGCCGCACGGCACGGCCCGTGCGTGCCTGACGGAAGCACGGCCCGTCAGGGCACGGCCCGTTAAGGCACGGCGCTAAACGGGCCGTGCCGTGCCGGCCCGCGGGCTGCGGTTTTGTTTTGGGCACGGCCCGTTAGCACGATTGAGGCCCAGCGTGCCGATTTCAGGCACGGCAGCCCGTTAGGGCACGGCCCGTTAGGCACGCAGAAATTCGAATTTCAAGTTTTTTTTGGGCCCAAAAAGAGCGGGAATGCTGTTTTTTCACCGTTAGGGAGTAATTAGGGGGCAATTAGCCCATTTAAAGTGTGATTTGTGTCAGTTTTCGTCTGTTTAGCCATATTTAGTCATTAGAAGGCTAATTTAGTCTAAAAAATCGCATTTTTTTCCTATAAAAAGGATGTACACTCCTCTAATTTAATCGTGCCATGTCGTGCCCGTGCCGTGCCATGTCGTGCCCGTGCCGTGCCGCGTGCCGGCCCATTTAAGCCGTGCCGTGCCGTGCCGGCCCGCGTGCCGCGAAACGAAAACGGGCACGGGCACTAGCGGGCCCGTGTCGTGCCCTGGCCCGTTAGTCGTGGGCCGTGTCGTGCTCGGGCCGTGCTTCCGAGCCGTGCTTCGGGCCGGCCCAAAAAGCACGGCCCGTTTGGCCACCTATAGGTGTCGCTAGCTCGGGTGGCTCCAAATTTTCCTTTAGTGTGATTTTTGGGGAAAAAATCCCGCCACCTACAAAACTTTGGCTCTAAAATTTAGAGGGTCCACAAATTTTGGGCTCGGTAGTGTCACCTCTGGATCGTTGGATCTATAAAATATGGAAAGTTCACATAGGCGACCCGTGGGTGGTGCTTTTGTGGCATCCTATTGGCAAATTCCTTTTCATGTGGGTGTTTCCTTCACGCCGGTTCGTTTCCGAAATGGAGCTTCATCCACGCCATGAATACCGTCGGAGGAACCGAGGTTAATGTGTCGGAACCAACGGCAAGACCTCCAAATGGTGCGTCTCTAACATCAGCTAGAAGGCATTCAAATGAAAATACTATGGAAATATGTTGCACTGTTGTCGGCAAAGCAAAAAAGATAACACATGAGCGAGACCATGTAGTGTTGAAGTGTCGTCAACACGGTCGAAACACTTTCAAAACCTCACTAGGATGCCAAGTCAACTTTGCATGGGACACTGTTGGGGGAATGGTTAAGGGGGTACCCCCTAAGGTGCTCATCCCTAAGCTGGATTTGGTAGAATCCGGTTTGTAAGTGAATTGTCGGTTTATGTCCAGAATCGGAAGGAGAGGAAGAACCGGATTACGGCGCGAGGAATCGGAAGCCAGGAGGAAGGACCGCGTCGAGGTGGATACCCGGCAAAATCCCAACAAGGTCGGACAGAGTTGCGGCCCAGGCGGAAGGCCCCAGACCCGGCGGAACAATCCAGAACTGGCAGAGCTATCTCGGACACAGAGAGGAACCGGCGAAGGTTATGATGGTAGAGTCTTGGTAGCACTCCAAGTTCGTGTGTGACCCGTATTCTTCTGAAACCCCGGGAACTTGTCTGCTATATAAAGTGAGTTTCTAGGACGTAGAAAGATAAGTTCTAGTTGATAGCAATTGTTCTAAAGACATCGAAAGCCCGAAGGGGGTATGGCATCCAAGACCCATGGAACACTCTAACACACATGGTACGGCATAACCTAGGATTGGGTGGGATTCAGACGCTCCGGAGCCCCTCTCCAGAGAAACCCTAGGCCCGGTGGAGAAAAAGATGGAACTACCGCTCTCGCCCCTCTACGTGAGCCCGAAGAGGGTAGCAAAGTGGAACTAATTTCTTGGTTGGGTTAGGTTGGTCCCAAGGAACACCCAAGACATTGGTAGGGCCCACCTCTATACAAGAATCCCCCCGTTCCGTCAGATATGGCAGTTTCGGGCTCTGAGTAGTTCTGGAACCCGCTAGAGAGAATCCGAAGCCGGTGAACCCATAACAAAGAGAGTGGGGGAATCTTGTGCATCCAAGACCTATGCCACACTATAACACACATGGTATGGCATAACCTTGGATTGGGTGGGATTCAGACGCTCCGGATCCCCTCTCCGGAGAAACCCGAGGCCCACTGGAGAAAAAGACAGAATTGTCGTTCTCGCCCCTCTACGTGAGCCGGAAGGGGATAGCATAGTGGAACTAATTGCTTTGTTTTGTTAGGTTAGGCCCAAGGAACACCCAAGACAGTGCTAGGGCCCACCTCTCTACAAGATTCCCCCTGTTCCATCAGATCCGGGAGTTTCGGGCTCTACATAGTCTTGGAACCCGCCATAGAGAATCCGACGCTGGTGAAGCCATAACACAGAGAGTGAGGTAATCTTGGGCATACAGTACCCCATGCCACACTATAACACAAATGATATGACATAACCTAGGATTGGGTGGGATTCATACGCTCCAGAGGCCCTCTCCGGAGAAACCCTAGGCCTGCCGGAGAAAAATACAAAACTGCCATTCTCGCCCCTCTACGTAAGCCAGAAGGGGGTAGCAAAGTGGAACCAATTTCTTGGTTGTGTTAGTTTAGTACCAAGTAACACCCAAGAGAGTGGTAGGTCCCACCTCTTGGTAAGATTCCCCCTAGTTTAACAGATCCGGGAGTTTCGGGCTTTGAGTAGTCTTGGAACCCGCCATAGAGAATCCAACGCCGGTGAAGCCATAACATAGAGAGTGAGGGAATATTGGGCATCCAAGACCCATTCCACACTATAACACACATGGTATGGAATAACCTGGGTGGGATTCAGACGCTCCAGGGCCCCTCTCCGGAGAAACCCTAGGCCTGGTGGAGAAATAGACAGAAATGCCATTCTCGCCCCTCTACGCGAGCCGGAAAGGTGTATCGAAGTGGAACTAATTTCTTGGTTGTGTTAGTTTAGGCCAAATGAACTCCCAAGATAATGTTAGGGCCCACCTCTTTGCAAGATTCCCCATGTTCTGTCAGATCCGGGAGTTTCGGGTTCTGAGTAGTACTGGAACCCGCCATAGAGAATCCGACGCCAGTGAAGCCATAACATAGAGAGTGAGGGAATATTGGGCATCCAAGACCCATTCAACACTATAACACACATGGTATGGCATAACCTAGGATTGGGTGGGATTCAAACGCTCCGGAGCCCCTCTCCGGAGAAACCCTAGGCTCGCTGGAGAAAAAGACAGAACTGTCGTTCTCGCCCCTCTACGTGAGCTGGAAGGGGCTAGCAAAGTGGAACTAATTGCTTGGTTGTGTTAGTTTAGGCCCAAGGAACACCCAAGACATTGGTAGGGCCCACCTATCTATAAGATTCCCCTTGTTCCGTCAGATCCGGGAGTTTCGGGCTCTCAGTAGTCCGGGAACCCGCCATAGAGAATCCGACGACAGTGAAGCCATAACACAGAAAGTGAGGGAATCTTGGGAATCCAAGACCCATTACACACTATAAAACACATTTCATGTCATAACCTAGGATTGGATGGGATTCAGACGCTCCGGAGGCCCTCTCCGGAGAAACCCTGGGCTCGGTGGAGAAAAAGACGGAACGGCCGTTCTCGCCCTTTACGTGAGCCCAAAAGAGGGTAGCAAAGCGGAACTAATTTCTTGGTTGTGTTAGGTTAGGATCAAGGAGCACCCAATACAATGGTAGGGACCACCTCTATACAAGAATCCACCCCTTTTCTGTCAGATCCGGGAGTTTCGGGCTCTGAGTAGTCCTAGAAGCCGCTAGAGAGAATCCGATGCCGGTGAAGCCATAACACAGAGAGTGAGATGCCGGTGAATCGTCCCACACCCCGGAGTGCAATATTTGCCATAAAAAGCACACAACAGAACTATACTAACATGGTATGGCACTCCCTAGCTGGTGTTGGGATCCAGACGCTCCGTAGCTCCCCCTGCGGTGAAACCCTAGACCTGCTGGAAAAATACCGGACTTATACAGAAACACGCGGTAACGGCGTCGAAAGCGGGTAGAAATGTGGAACTAGTTGCTTTTTTAGAAACCTAATACACATTGGTATAACACAACTCTTCGTAAGATTCACGATGTTTCGTCCGATACGGGAATTTCACCCTATAAGCGTGTGTAAACTCACGAGAGAGAAGTGGATGCCGGTGAAGCGGCCCACACCCCGGAGTGCAATCTTTCCCATAAAAAGCACAAAAAACAACGATACGAACATGGTATGGCACCCCCTATCTTGTGTTGGGATCCATACACTCCGTAGCCCCCCCTCCGGTGAAACCCTAGACCCGTTGGAGAAATATCGGACTTATACGGAAACACGCGGTAACGGCGTCGAAAGGGGGTAGCAATGTGGAACTAGATGTTGGTTGTGTTAGGGTAGTCCATAGCAACCTAATACACATTGGTAGAACACAACTCTTCGGAAGATTCACGATGTTTCGTCCGATACGGGAGTTTCACCATATAAGCGCGTGTAAACTGACGAGAGAGAAATGGATGCCGGTGAAGCGGTCCACACCCCGGAGTGCAATCATTGCCATAAAAAGCACACAACCCAACTATACTAACATGGTATGGCACCCCCTAGCTTGTTTTGGGATCCATACGCTCCGTAGCCCCACCTCCGGTGAAACCCTAGACCCGATGGAGAAATACCGGATTTATACGGAAACCCGCGGTAACGGCGTCGAAAGGGGGTAGCAATGTGTAACTAGTTTCTTGGTTGTGTTAGGGTAGTCCATAGCAACCTAATAGACATTGGCATAACACAACCCTTTGGAAGATTCAAGACGTTTCGTCCGATACGGGAGTTTCACCCTATAAGCGCGTGTAATCTCACGAGAGAGAAGTGGATGCCGGTGAAGCGGCCCACACCCCGGAGTGCAATATTTGCCATCCAAAGCACATAATACAACTATACTAACATGTTATGGCACCCCTAGCTTTTGTTGGGATCCATACGCTCCGTAGCCCCCCTCCGGTGAAACCCTACCTCCGCTGGAGAAATACCGGACTTATACGGAAACACGCGGTAATGGCGTCGAAAGGGGGTTGCAATGTGGAACTAGTTTCTTGGTTCTGTTATGGTAGTCCATATCAACCTAATAGACATTGGTAGAACACAACTCTTCGGAATATTCACGACGTTTCGTCCGATGCGGGAGTTTCAACCTATAAGCGCGTGTAAACTCACGAGAGAGAAGTGGATGCCGGTGAAGCGGCCCACACCCCGGAGTGAAATATCTGCCATCCAAAGCAAACAATACAACTATACTAACATGTTATGGCACCCCCTAGCTTTTGTTGGGATCCATACGCTCCGTAGCCCCTCTCCGGTGAAACCCTACCTCCGGTGGAGAAATACCGGACTTATACGGAAACACGCGGTAACGACGTCGAAAGGGGGTAGCAATGTGGAATTAGCTGCTTGATTGTGTTAGGGTAGTCCATAGAAACCTAATACACATTGGTAGAACACAACTCTTCGGAAGATTCACGATGTTCCGTCCGATACGGGAGTTTCACCATATAAGCGTGTGTAAACTGACGAGAGAGAAGTGGATGCCGGTAAAGCGTCCCACACCCCGGAGTGCAATATTTGCCATAAAAAGCACACAACACAACTATACTAACATGTTATGGCACCCCCTAGATTTTTTTGGGATCCATACGCTCCGTAGCCCCCACCTCCGGTGAAACCCTAGATCCGCTGGAGAAATACCAGACTTATACGGAAACACGCGGTAACGGCGTCGAAAGGGGTTAGAAATGTGGAACTAGTTGCTTTTTTGTGTTAGGGTCGTCCATAGAAACCTAATACACATTGGTATAACACAACTCTTCGGAAGATTCACGATGTTTCGTCCGATACAGGAGTTTCACCCTATAAGCGCGTGTAAACTCACGAGAGAGAAGTGGATGCCGGTGAAGCGGCCCACACCCCGGAGTGCAATCTTTGCCATCAAAATAACACAACACAACTATACGAACATGGTATGGCACCCCCTATCTTGTTTTGGGATCCATACTGTCGTGGGATTATCACGGCAGACGTTACCGGGGGTAACTGATCTTGGGGCAAGACGACACAGGCGTTTGGGAGAGGGTTTAGCTCAGAGGAAAACATGATGGAACTCGATCTGGTAGCCGGCAATCAAGTCGCCGAGTCTCCGATCTCAATATATTAACTCGATCTCTCGTATACACTGGATGCTTGATATCAACTGGTACTACTGGGGTTCTTAGATCTCTCTCGACTAGACCTAGGGGTCGGTTTATAAAGCACCCGTACCCCCTGGCTTATTCTCCAAGGCGCACCCTGAATCCTACCCGGACACTGCGTACAAACTCTAACTTTCCTTTACCGTAATCCACAATCCGGGTTACTATGCCTACAAACTTGGGCCTTCCAGAAGTTTCTTTATCCTTAGCCGGATCCTGAACAGCGTCCTTTGGGCCGGGTTATACCTTGGAGTTGGCCTACCGGGTTATTATCCCTCCATCAGTAGTCCCCAGAATAGCTTGGGCTTCACGGATCCTTCCTTGAAGCGCTTGCTATTCCCTGCAAAGACATCAAATGCCCAAATGCATGAAGGCCGGGTTAAAATGCTTCAATAAACAGCTAGGCCCAACTCTACGGTGGCCATATAGTAACCCGGCTCCTCTCCAAATACCCGGCTTAGCTTTCCGGGTCTAAGCCCTGATAAAAGTGTCAAGATCCTGCACTTTACTCGATAATTGATCTTGATATTACGAAGAATATCTCCTTCTTATTTCTACCCAGATATCACGTTTCAACACTTAAAGCGTATTTTGCCAGATTCAAACAGATAGCCGTTACTCCGTAATCCCCGGCTCCCGCTCGTGGAACCAAGCTTATCCACATGAACCATTATAAATATGGTCGCAGGGGTAACCCTAACCCCAACGGCTCATTTCCCCCATTCCTTTTCCTTTCTTCCCCCGTGCTCAAATTCACAGAGCACCACCACGGAAATCCCGCGCGCATCACCGGAACCTATTGGCCGCCGGCTACGTTCCGCCACCGCGCACTCTGCACCGCCGCCAAGATCCGCCGCCAAACACTCAACCGGCCCGTCGGGAATCGCAAAGGGGCACCAAACTTGCGCGATTTGCCTCCATCGAGCTTCACTTCGATCTCCTCCAGTAAGCTTCCCATACCCGTTAATTAGCCTCCATAATTTCTTGATTTTCTTCAGATTAGATCTAGGTCAACCCGCCGGTCATTTTCCCGGTCATGCCGAATCGAGTCACTTGTATTCACTCTAGCTCATCCAATGGATTGAATGCTGCCTTTATTTCACTTCCCTACCGCCCACAACTGCTGATTTTGCCACGAATCTAGAAATGGAATCTTTATCCTAGGCTCAGGCCGCCCAATTTTTCCGCCCTTGACTCTATCATCCGGAAAATCTTCCCTTTTCCGATTCCCTTTACTCATAATAGGTACCTGTATAACCATCCATTACCCTCAAACATTCTTTCAATGCATAAGCCTTCATGATTTTTATAGTGATGCTTGATACTCGGGTGGCTTGAACCTTGCTTCACAAAATAACACCCGGATATTATGTAACCTTCATACTGTCTCGATACCGCTCACTGATACTCGACCAGCTTATGATTTCCGAGCCTTATTCCTCACACTCCTATACCTCGTGTTTTGCAGGTCACACCCATGGCTCCCAAGAAACATGGAAAGCAGCAGGCAAAGGCCAAGACCACCAACTCCATATCCGCCAACTGGGCGCGATCTACGGTCACCAAAACCAAGTTAGAAGAACTGGTCGAGCTGGGAGTTCTCCCTCCTCAAGAGGATATCCAGTGGAGAGTGTCGGGTAAGGAGACCCGGCCTACGCCGGCAAAGGACGAGGTAATATGCTTTGTAGAGCACGTGACCCGGGGCTTTCGTCCTCCAGGTCACCCCTTCTTTCGCGACATTCTGAGCCATTATGGCCTTCGTGTATTTGACATAGGTCCTAATTCTGTGTTAAATATCTCCCACTTTATCGTCCTTTCCGAGTCATACTTGTGCACTCCGCCAAGTTTGGCTCTTTTCGTCGAGCTTTTCCAGTGCAAACCGTGCCGCGAAAGCGGTGACGGGGCACTTCTCGCTTGCGGCGGGGTCTCTATCCAGCGCCGCAAGAATTCTCTGATGCCACCTCTTACCCTTAACTCCCACGTCAAACATTGGCAGCTTTCATATTTTTACTGCCGAGACACTTCCCCACCCGGCCAAAAGAAAATGCCGGGTTACTCAGAGGGTCTTCTTGACATCTCCGAGAATTTTAATGCCTTTGCCCCTTACTCGGACAGGGAGGCCATTCAACCTTTGCTAGCCAAAATCACTATTCTTGCGGCCCAAGGTCTCATCGGGCTCAACCTGGTGAAAACCTCAGCCCAATTCCATCCGCACAAAGTTAATGTGCGAGTATTCGGGGCAAACCACAGACCCGCTCCGGTATTCTGATAACAGCTTTGCGGCTGGTGACACCAATAAAACTATCAAGGGTTTTCTGACAGAGAAACTAGAGGTAATCCGGAACATAGCCGGATTAGAACCCTTCACACTCGAGAACCCAGCCCCCAAGGTGAAGATCCGATTTTAACGTTTTTACCTTTGCTCTTTCCGCTTGATACGGTTGATAACCCTTGTTCTGATATTTTTATCTCAGGCTGATGATGATTTTTGGAAGATCGACACTTCCCCTAGCTCCGAGAGTCCAGAGGAACAAGAAGAGGCCGTTAACTCGGACGAAGGTGCTCACCGGGTTTTACTTGATTCCTTTAAGTTCGTCGTAACCCCTTCATTTTCCAACTGTAACCTTGATGACTTCCAGAACAAGAGGAGAATGACGAAGAAGAAGAAACTGACGGCAAGGTGGAATCCGCCAGTGATGAAGATGAAGTGGAGCCGACAATTAAAGTCGGATCTAAGAGAAAACCCCAAGGGATCGTCTTCAAGGTTTCATATCGCCTCCTTGTATTCAACTCGTATTCCTTTGATGATATACATGGGCTATCTTGACATTATTCCACCGGCCGTATTTGAAGGAGTCGCCCATGACCAAGCGCAGAGCAACTCGGAATTACCCGGGTGACGACGCTCTTAGCCCGGGTATTCCATTGTCTCCGGCTGGACGCGCTGGTATTAACCTTATCCTTTCTCGGAGGAAACAATCTTCCTGAACCGTTCCCTTACGAAACCTTGCTTAATACTTTTCAGTTTCGCCCGGGTCCAGCAACGAGTTCCCCTCGGACTTTGCGGTGAATACCGGGTAAAATCCCTTTCCTGATGCTCTATCACACTTTCATCACCCTTTCCTGATTGTACACTAACTGCTCACTCGTACTGTCCATAGGGCCACGGTCGTTATTAGCGACCAAGAGGATTTGGAGACCGATGACCCGGGTAAGGGGAACCTGGCTGACAAGGCAACAGCCGCGTCTAGCGGCGAAGAACAAGCGTCACCAATAAACCCGGCCAGACAAGAAGCCGAGTATCCGATGGCCTCTCACGCAAGCAAGAAGAAAAGAGCTGCCACTTTGGGTGCAGGAGAGGGGGCATCAGATTCCGACATTCGGATGACCCGGATGCCGCCCCCTGCTAAGAAGAAAACTCCTTCTCGGAATTTCCAAGGCCCCGGGTCCTCTGACACGGGTAATGATACTTTTGATCAACTGATGAGCACTCTCCTCACTATGAAGACTTCAGAGAGCAATATTCTGGAGCGCATGGCCGCAGGGTACCAGGTAATAATACTTGATATCTCGTAGTGTATGCCTAGTCCCCAAGTTCCAAGCATGACTTGCTGGAGTTGTGCTTGGTACTTTACGCAATACTCAGCTTGCCATAATATCCGACTGATACTTGTGTTCCTTACTACTTACATGCGCAGACGACCCGGTCTGATGAAATTTTGCTCAAGACCGAACAACTTCTTCTCGCCGAGGTAAAGCGGAGAGAAACCCTTGAGGATGACGTGGAAACCTTGAAGAAGGATGTTTCTAAATACAAAAAGAAGTGCAATACTGCTCAAACTGCACTGAAGAAACTATCGGACCAGGTCACCGATACCTATCAGATCTTGCTTAGTAAGTTTTTGCTGCCGACTGTCTTCATGCCTTTACTTTATTATATGACACTCGGGATTACTGATACGCCTTTCCTTTGCTTCAACTGCAGGTGCCAACCTTGCGGCCCCAGAAGAGGATGCCATTGCAAAGGCTAAAACTTTAAAGACTGTGCTCCGGACTTTCTTTGCCGGCACAAAGTTTATACTGGACGCCGTGAAGTGGCCTACTGAAGTATACCCGGGTGAAGAAAATCTTATCAAAGCCTGCTCCACTGTGCCTGGCTGGATTGAAATCTGGAAACGCTCGGCATGCCGGATTGGTATGACCCGGGCCTTTACCCTGGCTAAGGCTTACTTTCCGAAGCTTGATCCGGCAAAGGTAATATCCGGGTTTCCAGAATTCAAAGCAGATGGCTCCAAGTTTACACCTAAGGACTTCAAGGCCGTACAGTCCGCAGTGCGTCATTCGGCCACCACTTTGGCCGATAGTATGGATCTGAACACTATCATGAGTGCATACGATGCTGAAGGCAAAATTGTTACGGAGGACGCACCCCCTCCCTTTGATATTTTGGAGAAATGGGCTGCTGATTCGGCCAGGAAGAGGGAAGCAACTGAGAAGAGAGAGGCCGAGTTAGGATCAGGGCCAACCACCTCTACACCAACTGTTCTTCCGCCTGTCCGTCCTGCCGCAAGGAATCCGGGTGATGATGCCGGGAGAGCTAAAGAGCAAGTCCAGGAGCAAGACCCGGAGGGCAAGGGCAAAGATGTGGACCCTACTCAGGAAGCCGAATAGGCAAACGCCATAAAAATACTTCAATCATCTGATGTTTTTACTCAAAACAAGTATTCTTTTGACGGTGCGCCTGTGCACCCTTGATACTAGTGTCGCAACCTGTAACGCACTTTAATTCTGTGATACACTTCGTGCCTTTCTAGGCCTTTTGATGAACTTGGTACTTGTCTACTTTTGAACTTATTCTTGATATCCGACTTTCTTTTCATTTCCTTCTTTATTTCCGAGTATCGTGAGTTTTGACAGGTGGACTTTTCTTTAAGTCCCCAAGTCCCCACGACTCGGACATTGGGGTCTTTCGAGCTTGGCAACAAAACAACTTGATTCTGTTTCGGAACCCACAGTCCCCAAGGCCCGAATTTCCGAGTCTGTGGTGTGTGGTTTTTTCGAAGAGAACAAACTTGTTGTTGCTAAGCCGAAACCCGGAATTGTTTCATATAGATAATGAAGTTATGCTTGATAAACGTTGAGTTTCCAGCTATTAGCCTTGTACTCTGCATAACTTGTGGTTTAGATGACCCTTTTGACTATCTTGTACTGTAAGCCGGCTTTCGCGTGGATACCATGTTGTTACATCTATACGAAAACAGGGTCAGACAAGTCCCAATGGGCTTCATGGCTGATTGTAATCGTAAGCAAGCAAATCATGCCACTTTAGTGCGAGTCACATCGAGCTTAAGTAAGAAAAGTCAAGAAAATTTGGCTCCTTTGTCCGGTTATAAGATTGCAGCCGTACTCGTTTGCGAATAATCGGCCCTTATAACTCATAGGCATCAAGGCCGGGTCTTTGGGTTTGTGGCTGCGCTACTTGAGCAACCAGCCCCCGAGACCTATGCATATTCAACATACTTAATGATACTGATGTATTTGATGGCAATGGATACTTACTTACTTGTAATCGAAGTAAAAGCCGTAACAAAATAGGACTTGATAATCATCTCTTTATTGATACGAGAAAGTTTGGATCAGCAGGCCGCCTCATTAAAAACCTTCCAGTCCCCTTAGGTACCCTGGGTAGGAAAAGAGCGCGTCTGAAACCTGCTGCCCGTTACATTGTTTAGTTCTTCTTGGGAACCGGTCCCAGGCTGACGTGACCGATACACATTCTCCATTTGCTGGACTTTTTCATGATGAGTACCGGATTTACTAGCCAACCCGGGTGAGGTGTCTCCATAGCGCGGCTGGTTGTGAGCGGCTGCGCGATTTCTTCTCCTATGGCAGATTGTTTGGGGGAACCATCCTTGATAAAAGCCACCATCTTAGCATCTTGTGCTGCCTTGGACTTTGCTCTTTCGTCTTCAGTACTCGGCCTTTTTGACGTGGTTCTATCCTCCGGGTCTGCTTGAGACCGGTAATGCTTGAGTTCCTCTTCTCTACAGGCTTGCTCGGCCATTGCTGCGTCTCCTTCATCGCATTCAGCTGCTATGTCTCGATTTCCATGTATGGTAATGGTCTTCTTGGGACCCGGGATTTTTAGCTGTAGATATACGTAACACGGCCTAGCCATGAATTTGGCATAAGCCGGCCTTCCGAATAACGCGTGATAAGGACTGCGCAATTTGACCACCTCAAAAGTGAGCCACTCAACTCGATAGTTATCCTTTGATTCCCCAAAAGCTACCTCCAATGCGATTTTTCCCTCGGGGCACGCTGAATGACCCGACACTATCCCATGAAAAATTGTTGAGCTTTTCTGTAGCTGAGACTCCTTGAGGCCCATGCGTAAGAAGGTTTCCCAATACAGTATATTGATGCTACTTCCACCATCCATCAAAACCTTTTTCAGTTCATACCCATTTACCTGCGGTGCGACTACTAATGCCAAGACTCCCGGGTGTTCTACTCTTTCCGGGTGGTCCCTTCTGCTCCATGTTACATCATGTTCTGACCATCTCAGGTATCTCGGGACAGCCGAAGAAACTGAATTGACCGCTTGCTTCAATATCTTTTTGTCCTTGTTAGATCCTCCTGTGGTATGCACATGATATTGACCCAACTGTTTGGGGTTAGCCTGGAAACCTCCTGCTCCCCCTTGGTTATTACCTTGATTTCCAGCTGCCGGGTTACCGGCTGGGGGTGGACCGTTGCCCGGGTTTCCTCCTGGACCCGGTCCTCCTCCCCGTCCTGCACCTCGCATGGCTCTGTTCACTTCCTCATTTTTCCATCTCTGTAGGTCGGCGCACTGCTCCAAGGAGTGGTTAGCTGGCCTACCGTTCCTGCTGTGCTTCGGGCATGCCATTCTGAATATGTCCCAATTATTACCCGGCCTTGGTGGCCCTTGATAGTTTCCTCCATTGTGATTTCCAGCATTGAAATTTCCTTCTGCCCTAGGTCTGGAAGATCCAGCTTCAGTATTGGCGACAAACTCAGAGCCTCCTTCAAACGGACGCTTGTTCTGGCTGTTGTTACCCGGTGCTGATCCGTTGCCAGTTCTTCCATTACTACTTGTGTTTGCTTTTGCTTTTTTATCATCAGTTTCCTCTTCCGTAGTGTCCGTTGCGGCATGTTTGTTGCACGCATCCATCAATTCTCCCATTGTGACCTCCGAAGCATTCCGACTAAATTTCATGCGAGTTAATTTTTGTACTAAGGGTGTGTACTTGCAGGTCTTTGCCATAGCTTGCAGCGCATCCTTGGGCTGAATATCCGTAGATGAATGGAGAATTTCCATAACCCGGCGCACCCAGCTGCGCGCCGATTCTCCCTTCTTCTGAACACATCGCTCTAAGTCGTCAATAGTGAATAACTTTCTACACGTCCCGTGAAAGTGCTTGATAAATGCAGTTTTCAATTCTTCCCATGACTTAATAGATCCTTCCGGTAGATTGGCGAACCATAACTTTGCTGCTCCTTCTGACATCATTAGATACATGAACTTGGCTTGAAGATTCTCGGACGCATTGCGAATCGACATGGCCATCTCATAGCTGCTCAACCATGTTTCCGGATCCATAGTCGGCTCATAATTTACCACTTTACCCGGTTCTTTGAACTTTTCCGGGTAAGGTTCAGCTCTGATGCTATCCGAAAGACACTTAGGCCCTGCAAGAATGGTTGAAGCTGGTCTTACTCGGGAAACATGTGATCCTGCAGGGGGTACAGCTGGCTGCGGTACCGCTGGTGGCCCATGTGCCGCAGACCCGGCCACGGCTCTCCTGGCCCTGGAACTATCCACGATGGCCTGTGCTGCTGATGCTGCTGGTACTGCCTGGATGTGTGGAGGAGGCGGCATTTGCTGCTGCTCTTCCCTCCGCCGTGCCGAACTTGTTTGGATGTTTCCAGCGTTACCTTGTTGTTGGCTGACATACGGCGTCCCATGCATTCCACTTCTGTGATCCGGGTAATTAACCTGTTGCGCTACCGCGGTGCGCAGCATATCTATCGCCCGCCGGGTCTCCTCTGCGTGGGGTGACTCTCTCACGGGGATTTGATTTAGTGCAAGCGTTGCCGCGTACACGTTGTCCATGGGATTGTTGTAATGACCTGCTGGTGTGCGAAAACGCGATGGTGGTGGCGGTGGTGGCGGTGGTACGGTATTGTCTGCAGTGACTCCAGTCTGTGGTGCAAGTAACCCGGCCTACGTATCTACCGGTTGTGCTCCTCCGGTTGTCGGCTGAGGGGCGGTTCCTTGATTTGCCGCTGGAATCGGCTGATCCTGAGGCGTGATAAATAGTGCGGCCGGGTTTATGACTCCTCCCAATGCTGGTAATCTAGTTTGATGCCTTTGATGTATTCTAGTCGTTTCCTCTCGGAGCCGAGTTTCCAATGCATCCAGCTCACGTTGCCGTGTGACCATCCCTTGCCTTTCTGCTTCTACTTGCCTTCTCTGCTGCTCCAATGCACGACGGGCTACGTCCAAATCCCTAACTCGTTCCGCCGCGTTCTCCGGAGTGATAACTGTGGCAAGAACCGTCGGATCTAGGATCAGATTGTTGTCGAACAAGGCCGGGTGTTGTGGATTGGAAGGACCCGCTCCTGGTGTCCGGTTTGCTAGGAATCCGAACGTGTTTGCGTGTAGCTCGTTTTCCGGCGCTTGACTGGTAACCGATGCCGACTCTCCGTCAACCTGGGCCAAAACCGTGTTTCCGTTAGCCGGCCCCTGCTGCCGGGCTAATGCTTGTGCTGACCCGGCCGCGGCCGCAGTTACGGCCTCTTGGTTGAGATTGGTCGCGGGAGCCGTATAAACCGCGACTCGGCGTATGATGCTTGGCGCGAATTCATGCTGTTCCCCTTCGCTGTTATTCTCCTCATATCGGTTTTCCAGCAGATCCAGGATAGACTCGGTATCATCCTCTCTTTCGACCCGGTCGCGCGGGGTCCATGCCGGTTCCTCCGGCTGTTCCCACTTCGCGATGGGTTCTTCCACCGGATGTGTCGTTCCAACTGATTCTTCATCATCTGATTGGATAGAAGTGGCCTCCCCTGACACAGAATCAGATCCAAAATTGTCAGGGATCGAACCGGAAGTACATACCATACCAATGAAGACGCTGATCCGGCCGATTGTCACGACGGATCCGGTTTCGAGGTGATCCGACTCTGGGCCCCAGCCGGAATCGTCCACCGTCTTTTCTCCTTTGTGGTCGATGTAGATCTCGCCGACGACAAGATTCTCCATGTTCTTCCGAGCTTCTCCCGCGATGTAAACACCTTTGGACGCGGGCCCCACGGTGGGCGCCAACTGTCGTGGGATTATCACGGCAGACGTTACCGGGGGTAACTGATCTTGGGGCAAGACGACACGGGCGTTTGGGAGAGGGTTTAGCTCAGAGGAAAACATGATGGAACTCGATCTGGTAGCCGGCAATCAAGCCGCCGAGTCTCCGATCTCAATATATTAACTCGATCTCTCGTATACACTGGATGCTCGATATCGATCTCTCTCGACTAGACCTAGGGGTCGGTTTATAAAGCACCCGTACCCCCTGGCTTATTCTCCAAGGCGCACCCTGAATCCTACATGGACACTGCGTACAAACTCTAACTTTCCTTTACCGTAATCCACAATCCGGGTTACGAGGCCTACAAACTTGGGCCTTCCAGAAGTTTCTTTATCCTTAGCCGGATCCTGAACAGCGTCCTTTGGGCCGGGTTATACCTTGGAGTTGGCCTACCGGGTTATTATCCCTCCATCACATACGCTCCGTAGCCCCCCCCCTCCGGTGAAACCCTATACCCGCTGGAGAAATACCGGACTTATACGGAAAAAACGCGGTAACGGCGTCGAAAGGGGGTAGCAATGTGTAACTAGTTGCTTGGTTGTGTTAGGGTTGTCCATAGATACCTAATACACATTGGTAGAACACAACTCTTCGGAAGATTCACGATGTTTTGTCCGATATGGGAGTTTCACCATATAAGCGCGTGTAAACTGACGAGAGAGAAGTGGATGCCGGTGAAGCGGCCCACACCCCGGAGTGCAATCTTTGCCATCAAAAGCACACAACACAACTATAATAACATGATATGGCACCCCCTAGCTTGTTTTGGGATCCAGACGCTTCGTAGCCCCACCTCCAGTGAAACCCTAGACCCGCTGGAGAAATACCAGATTTATATGGAAACCCGCGGTAACGGCGTCGAAAGGGGGTAGCAATGTGTAACTAGTTTCTTGGCTGTGTTAGGGTAGTCCATAGCAACCTAATAGACATTGGTAGAACACAACTCTTTGAAATATTCACGACGTTTCGTCCGATACGGGAGTTTCACCCTATAAGCGCGTGTAAACTCACGAGAGAGAAGTGGAAGTCGGTGAAGCGGCCCACACTCCGGAGTGCAATCTTTGCAATCAAAAGCACACAACACAACTATACTAACATGGTATGGCACCCCCTAGCTTATTTTGGGATCCAGACGCTCCGTAGCCCCCCCTCCGGTGAAACCCTAGACCCGCTGGAGAAATACCGGACTTATACGGAAAAACGCGGTAACGGCGTCGAAACGGGGTAGAAATGTGGAACTAGTTGCTTTGTTGTGTTAGGGTAGTCCATAGAAACCTAATACACATTGGTATAACACAACTCTTTGAAAGATTCACGATGTTTCGTCCGATATGGGAGTTTCACCCTATAAGCGCCTGTAAACTCACGAGAGAGAAGTGGATGCCGGTGAAGCGGCCCACACCCCGGAGTGCAATCTTTGCCATCAAAACCACACAACACAACTATACGAACATGGTATGGCACCCCCTATCTTGTGTTGGGATCCATACGCTCCGTAGCCCCCCCCCCTCCGGTGAAACTCTAGACCCGCTGGAGAAATACCGGATTTATACGGAAACACCCGGTAACGGCGTCGAAAGGGGGTATCAATGTGGAACTAGTTGCTTGGTTGTGTTATGGTAGTCCATAGCAACCAAATACACATTGGTAGAACACAACTCTTCGGAAGATTCACGATGTTTCGTCCGATACGGGAGTTTCACCATATAAGCGCGTGTAAAGTGACGAGAGAGAAGTGGAAGTCGGTGAAGCGGCCCACACCCCGGAGTGCAATATTTGCCATCAAAAGCACACAAAACAACTATAATAACATGGTATGCCACCCCCTAGCTTGTTTTGGGATCCAGACGCTCCGTAGCCCCACCTCCGGTGAAATCCTAGACCCGCTGGAGAAATACCGGATTTATACGGAAACCCGCGGTAACGGCGTCGAAAGGGGGTAGCAATGTGTAACTAGTTGCTTGGTTGTGTTAGGGTAGTCCATAGCAACCTAATAGACATTGGTAGAACACAACTCTTCGGAAGATTCACGACGTTTCGTCCGATACGGGAGTTTCACCCTATAAGCGTGTGTAAACTCACGAGAGAGAAGTGGATGCCGGTGAAGCGGCCCACACCCCGGAGTGCAATATTTGCCATCCAAAGCACATAATACAACTATACTAACATGTTATGGCACCCCCTAGATTTTGTTAGGATCCATACGCTCCGTAGCCCCCCTCCGGTGAAACCCTACCTCCGCTGGAGAAATACCGGACTTATATGGAAACACGCGGTAACGGCGTCGAAAGGGGGTAGCAATGTGGAACTAGTTGCTTTCTTGTGTTAGGGTAGTCCATAGCAACCTATTATACATTGGTAGAACACAACTCTTCGGAAGATTCACGACGTTTTGTCTGATACGGGAGTTTCACCCTATAAGCGCGTGTAAACTCACGAGAGAGAAGTGGATGTCGGTGAAGCGGCTCACAACCCGGAGTGAAATATCTTCCATCCAAAGCACAAAATACAACTATACTAACATGTTATGGCACCCCCTAGCTTTTTTTGGGATCCATACGCTCCGTAGCCCCTCTCCGGTGAAACCCTACCTCCGATGGAGAAATACCAGACTTATCCGGAAACACGCGGTAACGGCGTCGAAAGGGGTAGCAATGTGGAATTAGTTGCTTTATTGTGTTAGGGTAGTCCATAGCAACCTAATACACATTGGTAGAACACAACTCTTCGGAAGATTCACGATGTTCCGTCCGATAGGGAGTTTCGCCATATAAGCGCGTCTAAACTGACGAGAGAGAAGTGGATGCCGGTAAAGCGTCCCACACCCCGGAGTGCGATATTTGCCATCAAAAGCACACAACACAACTATACTAACATGGTATGGCACCCCCTAGCTTCTTTTGGGATCCATACGCTCCGTAGCCCCCCCTCCGGTGAAACCCTAGACCCGCTGGAGAAATACCGTACTTATACGGAAACACGCGGTAACGACGTCGAAAGGGGGTAGAAATGTGGAACTAGTTGCTTTGTTGTGTTAGGGTAGTCCATAGAAACCTAATACACATTGGTATAACACAACTTTTTGGAAGATTCACGATGTTTCGTCCGATAAGGGAGTTTCACCCTATAAGTGCGTGTAAACTCACGAGAGAGAAGTGGATGCCGGTGAAGCGGCCCACACCCCGGAGTGCAATCTTTGCCATTAAAAGCACACACAACACAACTATACGAACATGGTATGGCACCCCCTATCTTGTGTTGGGATCCATACGCTCCGTAGCCCCCCTCCGGTGAAATCCTAGACCCGGTGGAGAAATACCGAATTTATACGGAAACACCCGGTAACGGCGTCGAAAGGGGGTATCAATGTGGAACTAGTTGCTTGGTTGTGTTATGGTAGTCCATAGCAACCTAATACACATTGGTAGAACACAACTCTTCGGAAGATTCACGATATTTCGTCCGGTACGGGAGTTTCACCATATAAGCGCGTGTAAAGTGACGAGAGAGAAGTGGATGCCGGTGAAGCGGCCCACACCCCGGAGTGCAATATTTGCCATCAAAAGAACACAAAACAACTATAATAGCATGGTATGCCACCCCCTAGCTTGTTTTGGGATCCAGACGCTCCGTAGCCCCACCTCCGGTGAAATCCTAGACCCGCTGGAGAAATACCGGATTTATACGGAAACCCGCGGTAACGGCGTTGAAAGGGGGTAGCAATGTGTAACTAGTTACTTGGTTGTGTTAGGGTAGTCCATAGCAACCTAATAGACATTGGTAGAACACAACTCTTCGGAAGATTCACGACGTTTCGTCCGATACGGGAGTTTCACCCTATAAGCGTGTGTAAACTCACGAGAGAGAAGTGGATGCCGGTGAAGCGGCCCACACCCCGGAGTGCAATATTTTCCATCCAAAGCACATAATACAACTATACTAACATGTGATTGGATTTCACACCCTGAACTAGTGGCTTCATCCGCTTATCCAATTGCTAGAATAGCTGGTAGCGGGGTGCCCAACTCCAAATTAATACAACAAATTCTCTTCACTATTTTTGCTCCTGATTTATCAGTCAAAGCATAATTGTGTAAACAAGAGAGAAAGAGGGATGACCTTCTACACCAGTCACGTCCTTCGATGGGAGCCGCTCTTGTGAAGTCTAGTTGGCTTGTGGCGTACTGTATTTTCTGTTTACCATTCGTTAACATAAGCATACGCCTCTCTAAAAAATGTTTTCAAAACCTCTGTTTAATAAAATAAAAAGCTCTAGCACATGAGTTAATCCCTGCTCCCCTCTGCGAAGGGTCTTTCTTTTACTTTTATGTTGAGTCTTCACCTTCTCAGTTTATGCACTTTCTTGAGAGCATGGTTGTTATTCTTAGTGTAATGTGCTTGTCCCAGAACAGGGTTAATGGTGGTATAACTTTGATGTGTGTATCTTTGATATCTTTATTTCTAGTCTTAATTTGAACTTCACAAGTGCCCTAACATTTATGTTTTGCTCCATTATAAAGGGCAAGCGAGTACACTTTATCATATCCTATTATGAGCATTGCAATCCTGCAAATTGATATAGTTCCTGTTGTTTATTATTAGTTCGTTGGTATCTCTTCATAGTTTGCATAGCTGTTAGGTAACTTTTATCTCATATACATCTTATTATGAATTTCCTCAGCACCTGATCATATAGTGAATATATTTACATAATATGAAACAAATATGTTTGTTAAAGTCTTTTATCGCACTTAGTTGTCACTGAATTGCTTGAGGACAAGCAATAAGCTAAGTTTGGAAGGGGGAGTTTATACGTCCAAAAAGTATCTCCTTTTCTGAACACTTTTCTTATGGTTTGCCTCTAAACTTGTGAGTTTTGAATACCACTAACACGGATTAACGCTGTTTTCAACAGAATTACCTTGGTGTCTCGATTTTATGCAGAAAAATCAACTTTTGGGTAAATGCCCCGAAAAAACCCCATTGAGCTTATATCACCAGAAGACCCCGGGAGCCAGAAGGACACCTGGACGGGCACCAGGAGTGGCCCAGACCATGCCTGGGCGTCCCCCTTGCTTGTATCGTCTCGTGGTGTGGGGGGCCCAGACACCCAATTGGGCTGCCCTTTCGACTAATTATGCCCCGTAAACCTAAAACACGAGGGGGTTTGTCATATTCCACAGAAACACAACAGATACCGCCACCACCTTGAAACTCAATTCGGGGATCAGAAGTTCCTGTTCTGGCACCCTGCCGGGACGGGGATTCGAAGGAGATCATCGCCATCGACACCGCCACTCCTTCTCCATCAATCATCCATGATTCCCCCGTCCGTGTGAGTAAACCCCGCTGTAGGCGGAGAGGGATGGAAGGGATTGGATGAGATTGATCATGTAATAATGCCAGATTGTTAGGGCATTGTGCCTAGTATCCATTGTTAGTGTTTTGTACCGTTGTTGCAACTTGTTATGTTTAATGCTTGTCACTAGGGCCCGAGTGCCATGATTTCAGATCTGAACATGTTATTGTTTCATGAGTATAATTATGTTTCTTGATCATACCTGCAAGTTGTTTACACATATTATTGTCCGGAACCCGAGGCCCCAAAGTGACAGAAATTGGGACAAATGGAGGTGGTGGTTGTGATGTGAGGATCACATGTGTTGACAGAGTGTTAATGCTTTGCTCCGGTGCTTTATTAAAAGGAGCACCTTAATTACCAGTAGTTTCCCTAGAGGCCCCGCTGCCAAGGGCTGGTAGGAAAAAAGATGGTGTGCAAGTTTCTCATTGTGAGAACGTACGACTATATTGGAACACATGCCTATGGTTAACCTAGAACTTGGATGCTTTATTATTATTATTATTTGCAATGCTCATGTTATAATTATTACATGGCCTATGTTATCCATGCAACGCCCGTTCATCCATTCCCTCTATGCCTACGGTACTCCCATCCTACTGTTTTCCATGGTTGCTACTACTGTTACTATTTTATTCATGCTGTTATTTTACTACTACCGCTATAAAACTGTTACCACTGATAACTTTTTGCGAGCAAATCTACTTTTAGGTGTAGCTGAATCGAAAACTCAGCTGTTAAGGCTAATAAATATTCTTTGCCCCCTTGTGTCGAATTAATAAATTTGGGTTTTACTTCCCTCAAAGACTGTTGCGATCCCCTATACTTGAGGGTCATCAGTCCTCCAATCTCAGCTTCCATGACATTCTCCGTCTTTGACTTCACAATGGATTTGCCCATGGTGACTACAGAAGCAGAGCTTCGCGGCCGTTCCCTGCGTTACGACCGAATCCCACCCGATGCAACAGTCTCCACGCATTAATAACACCGTGGGAGATCGCCGACGGAGCCTTCTGGAATCCGACACTCTCGCCAGATCAAAGAGGACAAGCGGGAGGCAGTTCTTTACTTGGCGTAATAGGAACCTGATACGTCATAAACGTATCCTTAATTTCCGATGTTCCATGTTGTTTTCATGTTATTAACTACATGTTTGCTATACACTTTATGTCATTTTTATCAATTTCCGGGACTAACCTATTGACAAGAAGCCACAGAGCCAGTTCCCTGTTTCCTGCTGTTTTTAGTTTAAGAAAAGCTGTTCTGGTAATATTCTCACAATTGGAAAATTCAAAGCCTAGAAGTCTTACAAATACCGAAGGTTCCACGGAGTCCCGAAGAGGCCCGGAGGGGGGGGGGCACAGGGGGCCACACGATAGGGTGGCGCCACCTGGCCGCACCTTGGGGTGGTCTGGGCCCCTCGGGCGCCCACCACCATCGCCCTTTCGCCTATTTATTCCCCCGATACATCAACCTTAAAAAAAGACCACTTTTCCACGAAAAACACCCGAGGGCGCCATCATCGTCATCCCGAGATCGGGAGGGCTCTGGAGATCTCCCCGGCACCCTGCCGGGAGGGAAATTCATCACCGGAGGGGTCTACACCACCATGCCCTCCTCTGAAGTGATGCGTGAGTAGTTCATTCCTGGACTACGGGTCCATAGCAGTATCTAGATGGTTGTCTTCTCCACTTTATGCCTCATGTTTAGATCTCGTGAGCTGCCTCACATGATCCAGATCATCTTTATGTAATGCTACATGTTGTGTTTGCTGGGATCCGATGAATGTTGAATGCTATGTCTTCTGATTATGAATCTATCATGTTATCTTCATGCATATGTTATTTATGATTTTGCATGCTCTCTGTTATTAGTAGATGCACTGGACAAGTAGATGCTAGTAACTCCAAGAGGGAGTATTTATGCTCGATAGTGGTTTCATGCCTCCTTTGCATCTATGCTCGAGTGACAGAAACTTGACGGGTGGAGAATGTGTTGTTGCCATTAGGGAGAAACCAACGATGTTTACTTCATTTACATTGTTTACATTACACACTTTTCTTACTGCGATTACCTGTTGCTTGCAACTTAATACGCAACGTTTGTTCGAATGATATTCGGAGGGTGGATTATTAGTCATGGATGAAGTTGGATACGATCTTTGTATCTTATTGGAATGCCTGAATCACATAGTAATCTTTATGTCTTGCATATGCATTATGGTGCAACATTCATTTCTATCAATTGCCTAGCTATAATTTGTTCACCACACATGTTATTTATATTCTATGGAGAGATACCACTAGTGAACTGTCGACTCCGGTCCATTTTCTCATATTAATAATACAACCACCGCGATTACTGTTTTCACGTTTCTGCTACTGTTCTCATACTGTTTTCGACACCATATGCTTAACCTCTTCGTGTTCAGCAAAATCTGTGAGATTGACAACCTCACTGCTTCGTTGGGGCAAAGTGATTTGATTGTGTTGTGTAGGTTCCACGTTGCTGCTGAACCGGTAGTGCGCCCTACCATCTCAGCTATATCAACCTTCTGAAGTAACTCCTTTCTCATAGTGGTCGATTCAACCTTGGTTTCTTTCTGAGGGAAACTTGCTACTGTGCTCTTCATACCTTCCTCTTGGGGTCTCCCAGCGAACGTGTGTTACACGCGCATCAAGGTAATTTCTGGCGCCGTTGCCAGGGAGGAAAATAATTTTTGCAAGGGGAGTCTCTCACCTCCAATATCTTTACTTTGTTTTTGTTTTGCTTGGTTTATTTTATTTTGTCTTGTTTGCTTATCTATATCAAAAACACAAAAATAGCTCTTATTCTAGTTGTTATTTTTGTTATCCTTGCTTTATCATGCTTGCTATCAATGTTTGATGTCTTTGGAACTAGATCTTGTTGGCAAGGTGGGTTCACGGAAGAACAACAAAAATACTATAACGAAGACCGCTTGTCACAAAAAGGGATACACTTATTGGAGCAAATTAATAAATTGCATAATTGTGATCTACTTATAATGTTACTTATTGCTTTGATAAATCTCGTTGCTGTAGGAGGTATAAATACCTCCCTTTTCAATGTGAGTATAATGATAATGTTACCATATCTTCTTATGTTAAGGGAAATTATGAATTTTATGATGTGGAACAAATTGAAGAATTTATTTCTTGGAAGGGTGCATTTGAAATTGCTTATTTGCTTGAAAATATTG
This sequence comes from Alopecurus myosuroides, assembly GCA_028641055.1. Lineage (NCBI taxonomy): Eukaryota > Viridiplantae > Streptophyta > Magnoliopsida > Poales > Poaceae > Alopecurus > Alopecurus myosuroides. The sequence continues at coordinate 504,317,369 of CM054059.1, forward strand.
ATGATGCACCTTATAAATTTGAAATTTATGCTATAATTGAATATTGCTTTGATATAAGGATTGGAGTTACTACATAATGGAATATCTTAATAAATGCTCTCAACCTAAGGAAGAGACTAATGCCTTGCAGAAGCCTATGGAAGAGGAAATTGTTGAATCTGGAAGCTCATTGGATGAAAAAGAGGAGGAGAGTGATGATCAAGAGGACGAAGAATAGAGCTACCCATGTCTACCTCCAATGAGAGTAACTCTTTAACTCATAATTGTGACGATCCTATTGATTCTTTTGAAATATCCTTTTTTTATGAAATTGATACTTGCTATACTTGCGATCTTGACACTACTATGAATGAAACTTGTGAGAATGATATTGCTACTATTATTTATGATAATCCATGCTATTTTGATAAATCCTATGACAATCTTCTATTTATGCCAACTATTGATATGCATGATAATGAGGAAGTTTGTTAAGAAAATTTATATAATAATGCTCTAGATGATGGTCCTATGTTATTTGATGTTATAAATTATAATGCTACTGAAAATAGGATTATTTATAATATGTCCTATACCTTTTAAGAGTGACCAATCATCTTGTTTTGATATTGCTAAAAGTGGGAAAGAAGAGGTCTTTATTTTTAATTTAGATACCACTATTTTTGAGCTTGATATGAATTGTGTGCATTTAGACCATGACAAACATGCTTTATGTGATAATTTTGTTGTTGAGTTTGTTCACGATGATACTAGAAATTATTATGAGAGATGAAAATATGGTTGTAGGAATTTTCATGTTACTAAAACACCTCTCTTTTTGTTGAAAGTTTTCAAGTTGCTCTTGTTCTATCTTCCCATGATTTCTGGTTTGAGCTTCTCTAATTTATTTCTTTACAAGATTCCTATGCATAGGAATTGGGTTAAACTTAAATTTGTTTTATACTTGCTTCTTGATGCTCTCTTTTGCTTTAATTCATATTTCTTACGTGAGCATCTTTTTCACTTGAAAACACGTAAATCCACTTTTCTGTGCCTAGGTAAAAGGCGTTAAAGAAAATCACTTCTTGGGAGATAACCCATGTTTTTTTGCTTTGTTTTTCTCTGTTTTATTTGAATCAAGGGGTTGTATACTTCTATAGAAACTCCTTTGTATCTTTATTTTCATGTTTTAGTTGTGCCAAGTAAAGTTTCTGACGAGAGTTGGAGTTGGTTTTGGGTTTCTGCGTAGGAAACAGATTTCTGCTGTCCACCATAAAAAATCGTAAATTCACATAAAAACCGAGATGAACTGAAATGTTTTGTGCTTATTCCTCAGCTAATTCCGAAACGTTTTCATTCTTTAAGTTTTTTAGCAACGTAAGTGCCCCGAAAAAATTGGTCTTTACAGACTGTTCTTGTTTTGGCAGATTCTGCCATTTTTCTTACATTTGCTCTTTTACGATATCAAGTGGATTTCTTTGCTTCACGAAACATCAGTGGATGTAGCTAATGTTTAAAAGTATCAATATCAATTGTGCCCATACATAAACCATGATTTTTTTATTGTTTCACTAACCCTCTAATGTGAATTACTCTTTGAGTGTGGTGTGAAGGAAGTTTTCAAGGGTAAAGAGAAGAGGGTGATATAATGTGATCAAGAAGAGTGCAAGGTTAAAGCTTGAAGATGACCCCGTGGTTCATCCCAGAAAATTCTAAGAAGACTCAAGCATCTAAGCTTGTGGATGCCCAAGGCTTCCCCTTCTTCATCAACAATTTATCAGGTCACTTCTAGTGAAACTATATTTTTATTCGGTCACATCATATGATATTTACTTGGAGCGTCTGTTATTTTTCGTTCTGTTTTCTTTTGTTTTCCTTGATGCAGTAATATCATTGAACCTAGCATCCTTCTTTGGGAGAGAGACACGCTCCTCTTTTTTATTTGAATACTCGTTATACTCGTATTCTTAATTTTTCCTCTAGCTGCTGCAAAATTCCTGTTTAGCTCCTGTTTTCATTGCATCTCTTATTCAGAGATGTTATTTATAGTAGTGTTATGTGAGTACTCTCATGCTTTCTTGCTGTATTATTTAGAGATTGTTTGTTAAAACATATTGTGTATGTTGCTTGTTGGGAAAAGAAACTGCTGCATGTGGTACAATTTATAAACAATGCAAATAGAAGCTTGTATAGAGTGTGGCTAGAATTTATCATATCATGCTAGATGTTATTTTAATTCTAAAGCCTAGTGGTTATTTTGTAGCATGATTTTTCTCAAATAGCTGAGAGTGTTTAATGTGCCATTGAAAGAATCATGAGTTGTTCTTGTCATATCGAAGCATAAATTTGTGGTGTTCTCATTTGAATATTTTATTTGGTTGACTTGGCACATGCTCACACCATGTTTATGACTACAAACCAGTCACCTATAGCCTCTATGATCATTTAATTTTTGAACTTTTGGTACCACTTATGCTTTGATCAATGGTGTTTTTGTCGCTATGCATAATTATGGCCATTACTTCTCTCTTGATTTGTTGCTCCCAGTCTTCTGCTAGCCTCCACCTGTACTGAGTATGAGCTCTCCTCGTGCAATCCAACTCCCAAAAACCAAAGTATGCCAAATATGTCCACCATACCTACCTACATGTTGTATTTAACTGCCACTTCAAAGTAAACTGCTCATGTGTTACCTTTAAAACTTTCAAAATTACTCCTGCTTTGTGTTCCTGTTTTAGCTCATGAGGACGTAAATAGAGAATCTTTATCTCACTTGTTGATTGGACTTTCACACCCTGAACTAGTGGCTTCATCCGCTTATCCAATTTATAGAAGAGCTAGCAGCAAGGTGCACAACCCCAAATTAATACAAACAAATTCTCTTCACTATTTTTGCCCCTTATTTATCGGTCAAAGCATAATTGTGTAAACAAAAGAGAAAGAGAGTTGACCTTCTACACCAGTTGCGTCCTTCAATGGGAGCCGCCGCTCTTGTGTAGTCTAGTTGGCTTGTAACGTACTGTATTTTCTGTTTACCATTCATTGACATAAGCATAGACCTCTCTAAAAAATAGACACTCCTCCACGGTATATGATTGTTGGCAGGCACCCAAGGATCCGGTTAGGCATGGTTTGTGTAAGATGGTTGGGAGGAGTGTCAAACATTTTATACCTCTGTTTAATAAAATAAAAGGTTTAGCACATGAGTTAATCCTTGCTTCCCTCTGCGAAGGGCCTTTATTTTACTTTTATGTTGAGTCTCCATCTTCTAACTTTATGCGCAGTTGAGAGAACATAGTTGCCATTTCTGAGTTTAATGTGCATTTGTCCCAGAAATATTATTAACTGATTCATGATGTGTTATTTTTTGTTCTCAAATGATTTGTTCTAGTCTCCCTCTTAAACTTTGAAGGTGTCTTGACATTATGTTTTCCCCACTCTTAAGGACAAGCGAAATATCACTTTACTATGTTTTCTCTATACTTGAAACAAACGTATAACTTTCAATGTATTATTATTCATGATCTTTTATTTGTGTTACTTCTCATGATGCAAAGTGATTGTTATGTTTTATTGCTAGAATTATATCTATCATGCTTGTGTTTAAAGTACTATGATCTCAGCTTACATATGCTTTTACAATATTGATGATCAAGTTTATATTGGTAACATGCACCTCAGAAATTATTTGTTTTGTCGTTTATCTATTCGAGGACGAGTAGGAACTAATTTTGGGGATGTTGATACGTCATAAACGTATCCTTAATTTCTGATATTCCATGTTTTTTTCATGTCATTTCCTACATGTTTCCTATACACTTTATGTCATTTTTATCGATTTCCGGGACTAACCTATTAACAAGATGCCACAGAGCCCGTTCCCTGTTTTCAACAAAAGTTGTTCTGGAAATATTCCCGGAATTGGAAAATTCGAAACCCGGAAGTTTTAAAAATCCCGAAGGTTTCACGGAGTCCCGAAGAGGCCCAGAGGGGGGCCACACCATAGGGCGGCGCGCCCCTTTGCTGCGCGGGGGGTGGTGTGGGCCCATCGGGCGCCCACTGCCATCGCCCTTTCGCCTATTTATTCCCCCCGATATATCAACCCTAAAAAAGGACCACTTTTCCACGAAAAACACCTGAGGCCGCCGTCATCGTCATCCCGAGACCGGGAGGGTTCTGGAGCTCTCCCCGGCACCCTGCCGGGAGGGAAATTCATCACCGGAGGGGTCTACACCACCATGCCCTCCTCTGAAGTGATGCGTGAGTAGTTCATTCCTGGACTACGGGTCCATAGCAGTAGCTAGATGGTTGTCTTCTCCACTTTATGCCTCATGTTTAGATCTCGTGAGCTGCCTCACATGATCGGGATTATCTTTATGTAATGCTACATGTTGTGTTTGCTGGGATCCGATGAATGTTGCGTGCTATGTCTTCTGATTATGAATCTATCATGTTATCTTCATGCATATGTTTATGATCTTGCATGCTCTCCGTTATTAGTAGATGCTCTGACTAAGTAGATGCGAGTAACTTCAAGAGAGAGTATTTATACTCGATATTGGGTTCATGCCTCCTTGCATCTGTGCTCGAGTGACAAAAATGTGACGGATGGAGGATGTGATGTTGCCAATAGGGAGAAAACAACGATGTTTACTTTGTTTACATTGTTTACATTACACACTTTGCTTACTGCGATTATCTGTTGCTTGCAACTTAATACCCAACGTTTGTTCGGATGATATTCAGAGGATGGATTATTAGTCATATATGAAGTTGGATGACGGTCTATGTATCTTGTTGTGATACCCGCATGAATCACATAGTAATTTTTATGTCTTGCATATGCACTACGGTGCAGCTTTCATTTCTATCAATTGTCCAGCTGTAATTTGTTCACCAGATATGTTATTTATCTTCTATGGAGAGACACCACTAGTGAACCGTGGAATCCGGTCCATTTTCTCATACTGATAATACATCCACTGCGATTACTGTTTTTACACTGCTGCTACTGTTTTCATACTGTTTTCCACACCATACGTTTAACCTCTTTGTGTTCAGTAAAACCGGTGAGATTGACAACCTCACTGCTTCGTTGGGGCAAAGTGATTTGATTGTGTTGTGTAGGTTCCACGTTGCTGCCGAACCGGTAGTTCGCCCTGCCATCTCAGCTGCATCAACCTTCTGAAATTACTCCTTCCTCCTACTGGTCGATTCAACCTTGGTTTCTTTCTGAGGAAAACTTGCTACTGTGCTGTTAATACCTTCCTCTTGGGGTCTCCCAACGAACGTGTGTTACACGCGCATCAGAACCCTATGACCACCGCCATTATTCTCTAGCCTCGCAGGCCCCGGACCACTCCCAGCAGAAACGTCCACAATGACGGGGTAGACCAATGCTGAACTCTAGGTCGTCGGCATCTCCACCTCACAAAACGCAAAGCGCCAAGCTGTCATGCCGTCAGCCACATCTCTACCTCACCAAAGCACCGACGGATAAACACAACCGACGCCCGATAATATCAAGCCCTCATCTAAAGAACTGCCCCACGCCATTCCTATGCACGAGGGGACAATCGACCCCCACGCCGCCGCCGACGTCCTGAGCTTTGCCCGGCCGTGCCCTATGGCGGCGGCGGCGAAGGAGGAGGAGAGTGGGGAGGGGACTTGGCGGCAGCAACATGATTAGGTCGCTCAACGACCTAATGTTCACATGATTAGAGCGGCGAGCAAATGACGACGAGAATGGGCGTGGAAAATGAATTGGCATGGAAGGGGAAAAGGGGAGGAAAATAGGATATCGGCTCTGTCCATGACAACGCGGGCCCTTCAAATCTCTCTGTTGATCCGTTCACTTCACCGGGGTTTCGCATCCTCCTTTGAAAATGCGCGGTACTTTGTTGCACTGACATCCCGACCACGCGTGTTGGTGAGACAAGTACGCATCCGAGGCTCGTGTGGTGTGAGTGTGACCACAAATCTCTCCGCCCAAAATTTCAAAATCCCCGAGACCTTCCTTTCTCCTCCCTTTTCCGCTACGGAGTTTTCGAGCAGAGGCCCCGAGCGCGCGGCTACCGGGCGACGCGACGCAACGCCGGCGAGGGAGGGGCGGTGAAGGTGAGGTTCCATCTGTCTCGACCGTCGGTACCAGATCCACCTGAACCCCCGTACTCCTCGCTCCCCCTCCGTTTCTACTTCCCGCTGTCCGATGACCTCGTCTCCTCCCCGTCTTTGGATCAGCTTGGCTTGGACGGCGCGCCGTTGGGAGGACTCCTTCGCGGCGATTCACCGGACGGGAGGCCTCGCAGTCGCAGGAGACTACTGAGGAGATCCTCGAAACTAAGGTACCGACTCCGGATTCCCCACCCTCGAATGATTGGCTCAGTTCGTGCGTTCTGGTTACCCGCACGCGAGGTTTACTAGGGGTTCAAACTGGATGCCCGCTTGCTGGGTAATCGATAGCCTATAATTGCGCCTCGATTTGTGGCAAATACTTGCCCATGACTTGTGATTCCGCTAGGGTTTGCTCGGTTTCAATTGGTTACTCTGTCAGGTCATGCCTTCTCCATTGTAACTGGGCGAGTAATTGATTTTACATTGTGGAGCATCATCTCTGCTCTGAATCCTGAGACCATACTTTATTCTGGTGCTCTATGATATACTTTATTCTGGTGCAACTTTACGTTCACAAGGGCTGGTCCTAGTAGTAGTAGGCTAAATCGGACTTGATCTTACTTCCTGCACCCTGTTTTATTTGACACAGTTCAGTACTGCATTCATATTCCCCACTTAAAATCAGGTTACAGTCTTTTGGCACTGTGCAATTTCAGATTTCAGTCACCATAGCAATTCAGACTTGGGATATAAGTTACGTCTGACCAGAATATTTTGTGCATTTCTGTGTTACTGTTCATTTCTAAATTCTGTCAGGCATACGTGCTGTATTTCCATAAAAAATCACAACGAGTCGATGCATCTCCTACTGTACTCTGTCATGTATTTAAGGGACCGTTAGTACTCCTTGCTCCTGTGCCAACTCTGTGATGCAAATATTACCGGTTCCTTGTTTTCCCCTTAAACCATGTCCCCTTGTGATCCAGTTAGGGTTTGCTCCGTTTCAATTGGTTACTCTGTCAGATCATGCCTTATCCCCTGTATTTGGGCGAGTAAGCAATTTCACATCGTGGAAGATCATCTCTGCTCTGAATGCTGAGACCACCCTTTGTTCTGCTACTCTATGATATAGTTGCAATTGTTACGTTCACTGATTTAATAATATATGTGTTTGCAAGGGTCTGGCCCTAGTACTAGTATAAGCTTATTGGACTTGATCTTACTTCCTGCAGTCTGTTTTATTTGACACAGTTCAGTACTGAACTCATATTCCCCACTGGAAATCAGGTTGAGGTCTTTGGTACTGTGTAATTTCAGATTTCCAGTCACCATAGCAATTCAGAATTAAGATATAAGTCACGTCTGACGAGAATATTTTGTGCATTTCTGTGTTACTGCTCATTTCTAAAATTCTGTCAGGCATACATGCTGCATCTCCACAAGAAAGCCATAACGCAAAGATGCATCTCCTACTGTATTCTGTCATGTATTTAAGGGATCATTAGTACTCCTTGCTCCCGCGCCAACTCTGCGGCGCAAGTGTTGCCAATTCCTTGTTTTCCCCTTAAACCATTTCCCTCCTTTGCTCATAATATGCCACCATTTTTTCTCCTACACGAATGTTTTCTAGGCGGTGTGTCTTTGCAACTATTCTGTTTTACACATTTGTGAAGCTTGAATTTGATTCTGAAAGATGATCTAACATTGGTAGAACCTTACCTGACATACTTTCCCTCCTGTTTATCAGCTTCAACTTAAGTTATTTTGGTATATTATTTATTCCAGAAGCTGTGACAATGGACATTGTGCCGCCAAGCATCCAGAAAGTGAGTAGCAGTTCTTCTCCAAACTTCTAGGCTGCTTCCTATTTCAGTTCCAGCTCTTCTTTTCATACTACTACTTTAACAACTCGTGCACTATGACTTGTCTAGGCTACATCAGGTGATGTTTGGAGTTTGACCAGCAGCCAATACCCATCTGGTAAATTTCGGAAGGTCTCAATTGGCATCCCAATTCCAAAGGCAGGTTCTGTATCAAGAGACAGAGATGCTGCTAGTGCCCCTGCATTCGAGAGGAACTTGTCTCAGAGAACTGATGGAGGATCTAGACCCCCTAAAGTTTCCAGTGCTTCACTCCGGGTCTCACAAGAAGCTGCAAACCATGGTGGATCTGCTACAGAGGTACCTGAAGCCGTTCCTGTTAAGCTTTCTCCATCACAACCTGATGATCATGCTAGTAAGCAAACGGGAACCTTTTCCTTTGGAACAAGAAAAGAGCAAGGCAGCCAGCTTGGTCAGCTAGAAAAGACAACCTTTGTGAGTTCACAAGGAAAGTGCGCAGCGGAATCTGCAGATAATACCAAGCCCAACAGCGAAGTGCTCAGAACGAAGTTGTGGGAGATCCTTGGTGGTAATTCACAAACCAAGCAGGCTGTTGCTTCACCGAACCCTGAAGATATTGAGACACCTGACCAACCTAAAAGGCAAACCGCGAATGGACCATCTTCAGGGATCAAGAAGGTTTACACCTCACGTTTTCCTGATAGTATCAAGACACCTGATCTGCTGAACTGTCAAACAGCTAGCTATACAAAGAGTAAACCGTCCTCGGATCACATTGAGTCAGATTCTGATACTCCACAAGTAGTTGCAGTAAGGCCTGTTACTCGCATACTGGGACGCAAGAAAGCACCAGCAGTCTCCAAGCAGCAGGATAAGAGCCAGAGTGCAAAGAAACCATTATCTACTTCACGTTCTGCTCCCAACCAGAAAACACTGGATAATGTGTTTGCTTTCAATGAGAAATGCACACCCAAAACAGTGGGGGAAACTGCAAATAATAACTCTGGCAGATTGAGAAATCTTAGGAGCTCGAATAGGAAGGCTAAAGCAGAGGTTAAGAAGATCCATTGTTCTGACAGGATTTCCGACAAGACCACACAGGATGATAGGGAAGGACAGCTACCTTCTAGAAATGCACCATCAGAGAATAAGGGAGAGAAAACCGTCTCCTTTTCTTCTTTGTCCCGAACTGGAAAAACTGCTGAGAGCCGTTCTAGAAGCCCTACAAGGGAGAAACAGCTGAATGGAATGGCTAAAGTTGTGCCTCGGAGGACGCGGGTGCCGAAAAAGTTAGCCACACCACTGAATGAGGGTGAAGATAAGGTCTCTTCTCAGAATATTTTATCAAAGAGCAAGGACAATTATTCTCCATCGCTACATTGGAAGGAGAATGCTAATTTGAACAAAGCTTCAGACAGAAGCCCTCAGGCACATACAGTGGCAGGAAATAATTTCAACTCGCCACCATCTTGTGCTGCTAGTCCATCACCTGAACCAAAAATGTACCCATGGGATCATGAGGTAAGTCCTCAGATAAATGGTAAACTTGCTAGTCCATCACCTGAACCAAAAATGTACCCATGGGATCATGAGGTAAATCCTAAGATAAATGGTATACTTGGAGAGAAGTTTACCAGTCCATTGGCAGACAGATTCAGGGGCATGCAAGATGACTTTGCAAGTCCTACTTTTGCAACTAATGTAAATGGCTACCACCCAAGAAGTAAAATGCTAGATGATGACACATACAGCCTCAAATATCCAAGAAGTGTGAGCAGGTCAAAATCAAGGTCCTATGCTTCTGATCCAGGGTCTGAGCCATTGGTAGGCTTCAAATCTCCAAAACACTTCCCAGTCTTATTAAATTTATTTTGTTTATGCTTACTAACAGATTAACGGAGTAGTATCTATTTGTCACATAACAATGAATTGCTGATTTCCAGGACGAAAAGGATAAAACTGATGAGTTACCTAGCAGTGAATCTCCTGATTCTCCAGAAGAAAAAGAGAACAAAAAACAACCATATCTTTCACCCAATTTGCCAACTGAAGATGAAGATGCTCAAATTTCTATTCCAACCTTTCGGAGAGGTCTGAATACCAGCTCTGCGAATTTCCATGCATTTTATGCAGGCAAAACGATAGTTTCCCAGAGTATGTTTTGTTCCTTTTGGATTTTTATAGAACCAAAGGTGACTGTTAGTTTACAGAGTATCACCCCTCCTCTTCTGCACGAGGACAGTAATACTCTAGGAAAAAACATTCTTCTCTATGTATTCATATATGAATTGAGCAATTTCTCTATACATCTATTACTAGTTAAATAGTATTGGCACAGCTCCTGTACTTTTCCTGCAAAAAAGTAGACCAGTTAAACATTAGGACCAGAGTCTCCGATAGTATTGCATCAGCTATATTTGAATAAACTTTCATAGCAATCGTACTATTGATCAATCATTATTGGTGTCAGAGCCTCCATAGTCCTATTGCGGCATTAGGGTTAAGGCTCTCCATAATGGACTTTTTTTTAATGAAGTTGCTGTTATGCTTACAAGCTACAGCCACTCTTTATTATTTTATGAAGTGCTTGCTCATGGGAAGTCATTCAGATGGAATAGAAGCAACATGTGACATATTTGTCATGTGCATGCATGCTAGTTAAATGTGTTTTTATTAGCATCTTTGCTAATGTTGACCACTATAGTTCTAGAAAACAAATAAAGTGAGTTAAGCTCTTTTCCCACACGTCGTTTGAGATCTGTAAATTACAGTATGTCATATATCCAAAAGCTCTTATCTGTGTTGTATTATTTATAGTTGGTTCTTTGTTTGCAGGATATAAATCTCGCAAACGGCTTTCAGATGAAGACAACCCTGAGAAATCTCCTCTTGAAAATCTGGATAAGAAATCACATCTAAAAGAGGGCAAAAGATGCAAAAGGCGCTTACCTTCACCTATTCCTATTGCCACTTCTGGTAAAGTTGCTTACCTTGTGTTTATTCAGTGGTTGCAGTTCATAGCTAATATGTCCTTACTAATTTATTCAGGAACACTGGAAACTATAATGTCAGACAAAGAACCAGGGCAATGGCCAGATGACTACCTAACCAGGTCCGCCTTTGGTTTTATTAATAAATACATATCTGATATTGTTTGTTGGACCAATTTAATTTTTGTTTGCAACCAGGGGTTTTGATCAGTTACTGGTGGTGCTGGGAAGGTTCCAAACTAAGATCAAGTCTGAAACAAGCAATAAAAGTTCTGAGATACTGGCAGCTAGTGGAGAGATAATACGTCAGCACCTCCAGGGGGTTGAGGTGCAGATGCAGGATGATGTGTAAGATCTTTTACCAGTGCTACCAAGAAACTACATCTACCCACATATGCGCACTGAATCGTATATAGGCTTATTACAGAAGTATACATATACTAGAGGTACAGCTATATTTGATACATCACATTTAACTGTGCTTTCAGGGATAAGCTGGTAAATGCAGGAAAATCTAAAAGAAAGCGACTAGAATTAACATTTGAAGGTACAGCTTATGTTATGTTAATGTAGGCATTAGTCTGTCGTGAATCGTGAGTTTTTGACAACGGGACCAATTACTCAGAATCCATTCAGAAAGCAGTTAACCTATTATAGATGTGATTTGCTGGTGTGTTGATCCATGGTGCCACTCATGCTTCACCTATTTGGATTATTAAGCTCGGTCAATTTGCAGAATCTTATGCTTGAACAAATAATTGTAAAATTGAAAATAACAAAATAAGCTGAATGTCAGATGCATATAAAAGACCCAAAAAATAGGTTGAACAATGTCGGATCCTAATATTATTGTTCCTGAATCTCTCATCATCTGAATACTGAAGCATAAAATCTAAAAATCAGTTCCACGAAATATTAATTTGAGAAAATCTAATGTGCCATTTTATGAGTATGCCTGAAGTTTTCCTTGTGATACTTTACCTTGTTTCCTGCATGCCTTCTGCTGTTTCTTTTGAATAAAGTTGACAACTCAAATGACCTGGCATTCTGTCATCTGGTTTTAGAGCACCAAGAACAGTTAAGGGTTCTTCATGAGACCTTCAAGGAGAAGGTAAACCAGCAGTTGCTTGGTTGCAAGAACTCGCTTGAAGATTTTGAAGCCTATCATGCAGAACTTAAGGGAGTGGCTGACAAGCAGAGTAAGTTTAACTTAAGACCTTGCACTTGCATAATGGAAAGAGACATTTACTTTTTGGACTCCGCTTATTACAAATGGATACTGCACAAACTTCCAAAATTGTGGAATCATGTTTAACCTTTGTCAAAGCGGAGCCTTATGAAGTATCACAACTGGATCAGTCTTCTTATAGCCTGGAAACTTTATGTCATAATATAACTGATCCAGACATTTCAACTATATATGATTCCGAAGTAATTTCCTGCGTGAAGTTTATTGCTGAATAATATGGTTAACTCACACATTTTCAGTTTAAAAGAATGACTGGCCAATCTGCATTGTCACGTGTTTATAAGAAACATCCACCACCGAAGTAGGAATTATTGTGTTCAGCCTATTGTTATCATTCATAAGAAGCAAATGGAATGATTCATCATACAGCCACTCCAAAAAAAAAATCTTTTTAAATGCTCTGTTTATTTCATGATTTGCATCGACAGAAGCGTCACACAAGGAGCTCCTCCAACATGCTGAGAAAACAGTCGGTTCTCAGCTCAAGGACGCTGAGACCAAAATCGCACAGGTTCAGAAGGTAAGGCAAATTAACACCGTCCCTAAACTCCAGGGGGATGCTGTATCCATCAGAAGATAAGCCCATCTCATTCATGAAAAATGCTTTGCAGAGAGCCCGGAAGAAGATGAACTGCCTGAAGTACGTTCTCAAGGAGCTCATCACGGAAGCTGCAGATTGATCAAGTTCACCCGCTCTACACGAGTAGTACATAGACTGAGGGAACAGGTCTACGGCTCCATTTTCAAAGGGTATAGGAGGATGGTGCCAGAATGCATATAGGGTTCCTTTTCTCGCGGTTACAGGCTGAACTCTGTCAATACAGTTATCCATAGCATCACACGTTCTATCTATCTTCGTCAATGGAGCTTGCCACCATGTTGTTTTAACCACAAAGCATTCTTTGTTTACGAAGCACCGTACTTGCTCAGTTGGGCAATACAATGAATAATGTAATGAATCCAGTGCAAAACTGCAAATGCTCCGATTCGATTTGCTTGCCGTCATGTGAACACAATAGGTGAAAAATTCAAATTGATTCTCTTGCCGTGCATGACAAAGTATTATACGTCTATGTCTACATTTGTTGTTCCGTATCACTTGTGCATTCACATTGTCATTATTGTATGATTGTTAGTTCTTCTGTGACAATCCGTTAGTATTTAACCTAGCCATTTACAATTGCTTTGCAAATCCCTTTAAATGGCTTGAACACTGACTTATCATTTTTTCGACCATTTTTCTTACGTGAGTAGAATACTTGATCTCTTTTTAGCACAAAAAAGATTCATTATTTTTTGACCATTTTCTAGTTTCTATTTTTTTCGTATATCAGATTCACTTGTACCTGGGTTCCACAATTCTGTGTCATGCGAGGTAGCAAATATGTAGGAGTACATGATAGTATAGCTTGTCTTAAGACTGGACAAAAACATATTCCGAGCAGGGAAAAAATATAGCTTGTTGTAAATTAATTAATTTTCAGTAGATATGAAAATACTTTTTTTTGAACTGGAATAAATACTATTGAATGTGAAAAGAAATGAGTGGGATCAGTACACGATCCGAAGAGGTACTTGCACGTCCTCCTCTGGCTCCATGTGTCTTCGTTCTCTCCTCCGGTATGCAAGGACAAGTCTTGGATGCATTTTAAGAGCATCTCCACCGACACCCATCAAATATGTATCCGGCACCCCAATTGGCCCCTTTTGGGGGACGCCGGACCGGTGTCCGCAGATTTGGTAGGCGTGGTCTACAGCGGCGCCCCCAACCGGATATCCCCCAAACGGCAGCCTGGTTTCTTTTGATGAAACTATTTTGTATTTGATGAAAACACTCGATAAACTAGATAAATAATAATTATACAAACAAACAAATAGTTGCACATATATTAAAATAATTTAAATATTTCAAATTCTTCAAATTCGTACGAGCACATCTTTTTAATCGAACTACTCGTTAGCTCTCATATCCCATAAGTGTGCCACAAGATCAGTCTAAAGTTGATGTGAACTCTCTCGTCATGAATTTCCTGATAAACACCAAGAAAATCATCAAACTCAGCAGACACGCCCGGTTGTGGATCCGCAAGAGGGTCCTGAAAGTCGAATAGCTCAACGAACACCATTCTGATGTCTCGCTCGCTCTCGATGATCATTTTATGCATGATAATACAAGAGTTCATGACATCACACATTTGATCTATCGACCAAGATAGACAAGGATACCTTACCACAACAAACCGTGACTGGAATACACCAAATGCCCTTTCCACATCTTTCCGGACGACCTCCTGTTTCTTTGCAAATTTTTTATTTGCCTCACCCACATGGTCACGTATTGTCTTCACAAATATAGACCAATTGAGGTATATGTCGTCCGCTAGGTAGTACCCTCTATCATACTCACGTCCATTGATCGAATTAGTTGCAGCCCGGAGTATGTCCTTCACCTAGTCTCTAGAATATCGGAGAGCGTTGCAACACGTTGAGGTCATTGTGAGAACTGGCCATTTCAAAAAATGGATGCCAAATCCAAAGATCGTAATCATCCACAGCCCGAAGCACAACAGTGCACTTTCCGTGATGACCACCTTTGTACATCCCTTGCCAAGCAAATGGACAATTCTTCCAACTCCAATGCATGCAATCGATGCTTCCAAGCATCCCAGGAAATTCTCTTGCTTGTCCCTGTGCCAACAAACGAGCTGGGTCTGCTTCATTTGATGATCTTTGATACACGGGACCAAACACTGCAACTACTGGCTTGCAAAATCGAAATGTGGCTTGAACGGCAGTGATCCGAGACATGCGAAGATAGTCATCCAACGAATCTACAGTGGATCCATATGCAAGACATCATATTGCAGCCGTGCAGTTTTGAAGAGATGAAAATTCTAGAAGCCCAGTGCACTCTGTTTTCAGCGCAAAGTAGTCGTCATACTCCCGAACACCGTGCACAATTCGTCCGAAGACATCTTTGTTCATCCGAAAACGCCGGCGATATTCATGAGGTAGGTTTGCCGGCGTGTCCGAGAAATAGTCGTCCCTCATGAGTCTGTGTCCAGTTGCCCTTTGCCGGTTCTTGTTCGCCCGACGCCATTTCCTTGATCCTCCATTCTTTGGCTCGGCTGCCTCCACGACCATTGCCTCTAACAGAGCCGCCATGACCATCTCATTCTCCTCGTCGTCTACAAGGGCGGCCTCCTCTTCCATCAGTTGGCAAAACATGATCTCGTCGTCATTATCCATACTATGTTGGACGTGATGGCGGAGATGAAGCTAAATCAGTTAGTCGATTCCGGGGAGGAAGCTGAAGCTGCATGTTGGATGTTTTCATTGCACCCTCGCCGGCCAATGGCGAGGGTGAAGGATGTTCTATCGTTGATTCTAACGGGCAGGAGAGAGCGTGGATGGATACGTTGTGGTACCCGTGTTGTGCATAGTGCATGACCTCTTCGTCAGGCCGGCTGTGCCCTTGCTTCCTTGTCCTGCTCCTCGAACCCTGGCTCTGGCCCGTGTTGAGAAGTTGGAGCTTGAAATTCACCACAACGCACGATTGGGAGCCAAACCGAAGAAGCCGACCATGGATAAAGTTGTTCATCTAGTGAGCAAAAAGATGGGAATTCAAATCGCCCTGCAGCTGTTGATGCCGCACTCTTTGGGCTAGCTGGTCCGGGGGTGTAGATATCAGGCCCTCAACGGAGTAGTTGGCCAATACCTAGTTTTTTCAGCCCTGTCCGGTGTCTTTTCGGGATGGCGGGGGCCGATCAAAAGATATGACCGGCTGTGTTTTCGGTCGGTTTTGTACCTTTTTTTTTGTCCTAGGCCTCTCATGTTTTCTCCTACTATATCAATATAAAAGGGAAAGATTTTGGCTTTGTTTAAAAAAAACGATCTTCATCTTGCTAAAATAGGCCTGGCATGTCATGTCTCTGTACACATATATTTGTACGTATGTAAACTGCAATTGCGGAAGACGTGGAGAGTCTTTGCCCCAAGGAAACCCTAAACTTAAGTTGGTACCAGAACTATACCCTAGCCGCTGCCGCTTCTCCCTCAGCCGCCGTACCGTTCTCTCACTGCCGCCGCGATGACGACCAGCTCGACGCTCACCCTCGCTGTGTCTGCCTCAAAACCCCCAACCATGGCTCCACCTTCGGCATCAGCGCCTATCCCGGTCATTCCATTCATCGCGGTCTCTGTGGACCGCAGCTTCATGCTGTGGAGGGCTCTCGCCCACCCCAACTTCGCCGGAGTAGGCCTCCACGACTTCCTTGATGGCTCGGCAAAGGCACCGGTGCCGACCGTGACGATATGCACCGGCGACGCTGCTCGGACCGTGTCCAATCCCGAGTACGAGCAGTGGTGGACCCTTGATCAGAAGCTCCTCGGAGTCGGAGGAACCTCCCCGGATCTATGCACAAGATCTCCGCCCAATTGATCGGCTGCAAGATGGATGCTGATGCATGGACAGACGTGCACGCCATGTTCTCCGCGGAAAATAGCGCAATCTCCGGCGTCAGATCCATGCTCTGAGGAAAGGAGACAAGCCCGCCTGCGATGTATCATAGGAACTTGGAAAGCGATGCCGGCTGTAGCTATCTTTTAGTAAATAATAGATATACATCATATTACAGTTTTTTTGGTTTTGCAAAAAGTTCTGATACTATTGGTCTGATCTATAATTTCACAGTGCATTGCTTGCATGTTAAGAATCACGACAGTGCCGAAGAAGTGGATGTACTTAATTTGTTCTTATGTTGGCAAATTAAGGTAGGACCGTAGGAGTAGTTCGAGCATATCTGACATGTGTGCAGTTATCCACTTTTTTTGATTAGCAATGGTCCTAAAATTAAATGTGTGCAGTTAGTTGGTTATTAAATTTGTGGAACTAGCTTTACCTCCATTACAAAACAATGGAGGATAGGAGATCAGCATATCGCTTTCATTGCCTTTACAATAAAAATAGGCGAAATATAAGAAAAATGGGAGTCAGAAGGAATTACACGGTGGATCTCGCCAGATTAGACCCAAAACAATTAATTAATCATCACTAGGAAGTCTCGTTGCATTAGTTAATTAGTTTGCGTGTTTATTTGACTATCCAACAAGATGCTATAGGTTCTTAAGTGGAAGTATTAAGTAATGTTCAGCTCTGTCCAAAAGCTACTCCATGCCTATTTTAAATGGGAACTGAATGTCCATCTCACGGCACGCAACAAATCACTATCTCTCTGTCCCAAAATTGCAGCAGTCCTCAACGGCCAACACATTGCATCTCATATCTCACCTATATATAATCCTTATTACACCCAATATTACCATCAAGCAAGAGAACAGGAGTACCACCTTGACCGCCCTCTCCAACAATATCTCTCACGCCATGGCTGCTAGCTACTCGGTTAGTTTCTTCATCGCAGTCGCCGCGTGCGCCTGCTTGCTTAGCAGTCTGGCGGCACGTGACCTCGGCGACGATCGGTCTATGGTTGCGAGGCATGAGCAGTGGATGATCAAGTACGGGCGCACGTACAACGGCGTGGCAGAGAAAGCACGTCGGCTAGAGGTGTTCAAGGCCAACGTGGCATTCATCGAGTCGGTGAATGCGGCAAACGACAAGTTCTGGCTGGAGGCCAACCAGTTCGCGGATATGACCAATGATGAGTTCAGGGCAACTCACACGGGTTATAAACAGTCAGTGAGTGGTAGCAAGGGCCGGAAGAGGACAGGATTTAGGTACGCGAATGTTAGCCTTGATGCTCTCCCAACTTCTGTCGACTGGAGAACCAAAGGCGCTGTCACTCCCATCAAGGACCAAGGGAAATGCGGTAAGCTCAAATATACATTGTGTTTAAACATTTCTCAGTTCACATGTCACATGCATACAGGACTGACCTTTTCAAAATGTGTGTAAAATGTACGTTAACTTTATTTGACACAAACAAATTACTCCATAATTATATCATGTTCGTTTGGACAAACCGACTAACTAGTGATTCTTGTATGTTTAAGGGTGTTGCTGGGCGTTCTCCACGGTTGCGTCCATGGAGGGCATCGTGCAGCTGAGCACTGGCAAACTGATCTCTCTATCAGAGCAGGAGCTAGTGGACTGTGACACCTCGGACAGTGGATGCGAGGGAGGGCTCATGGACAATGCCTTTGAGTTCATCGTCCAGAATGGTGGTCTCACCACCGAGAGCAACTACCCCTACACTGGCACCGACGGCTCGTGCAACTCCAACAGGGTGTCAAATTCTGCCGCGTCCATCAAGGGGCACGAGGACGTGCCGGCAAACGACGAGGCTTCACTTCAGAAGGCGGTGGCGGCACAACCCGTGTCGGTCGCTCTCGATGGAGGCGACAGCCTGTTCCAGTTCTACAAGGGTGGTGTGCTGTCAGGTGACTGTGGCACGGAGCTCGATCACGGTGTCACTGTCGTCGGGTATGGTGTGTCTGACGATGGGACCAAGTTCTGGGTGATTAAAAATTCTTGGGGCACATCATGGGGTGAGGATGGGTACATCAGGATGGAGAGGGACGTCGCCGACAAGCAAGGCCTCTGCGGTCTTGCTATGCAGCCTTCCTACCCGACGGCTTGATTACCTTGCTTCCTAGCTTGTTAATCGACTCAAATTGGCGCCTCTGTGTGTCCGAATTCATATACCTCCTACACTATTATATTGGGTAAACATGAATATATGAATAAATATACCATAAAACTTATAGAACTGTTAAATTGTACAGAGGAGTGCAACGACTTCTTCTTCTATCTAAAAATCTGGACTGTTCATCTAGGAATATTTCGTTTCTTTACAAGAGAGTGAAGTACTAAATTCATCTATCGGTTAACCGTCCCAACCCTAACCCTCCCAGTCCTCGGGCGGCGGCGCCGCACCGCCCCGGGGTGCCCCTGCCCCAACCGCCTCCAACCCTCCCTCGCGTGCTCTCCCTCCCGCCGCCGTCGCCAGAGGCGTCGCAGGGCAAGGCCCTTGTGGCGTGGCGGCAGCGGCGGCTCTCCTCGACTCACGATTGGATGGGGGCGGCTGCGATTCCACCCGGTCCGATCGGCGGCGGTGTTGCGGGATGGCGGCGAACAGGGCCGTCGTGGAGGCGGCGGAGGACGGCGTGCCAAGCGGCGGCGGCGGGTGCGATCTTGGTCGGGCCGAGTCCCTTTGTGGTGCTACCGCCCCCTGACGTCGTGCACGGCTTCCTGGGCTGGTCTGGAACACGAGGCGTGGTGGTGGCCTCCTCCTTCGTCGGAGGTGGTCGGCCGGCTAGTTGTGACGGCTAGTCCTGGCAGCGATTTGGGGAGGCGTGGCTGCCGGTGAAAACCGAGTTCTGACTTTGGTCATGACAGGCGATGGCGGTGCCTACGCGTCGTTACCTTCTGGAAGGCATCGCCGGTGCAGCTACTTTCTACCCACTTGTGTTGCTTCGGGGGAAGCCCTAGACCCTGGGATTCCCGGGTCGGACGATGGCGGCGCTCTCGGTGTCGCTCTCCCTCATGGGGGCATTGTTTTTGGAGCAGCTGCTGGACGGAGGAGCCAAGAGGTGGCGTGGCGAGGTATCTACCACGTCGACGACGAGTCTCGGCGGCACGGTGCAGCGTTGACAAGCTACCTTGCTTCGGCCTGCTCCGGGGGAAACCCTAAATCTGGGATTCCCGGATTGGATGATGGTGACGCCGTTGGTGTCGCTCTCCCTCTTGGGGGCATCGTTTTGGAGCAGTGGCCGGAGGGTCCTAGAGAGGAAGCGGTGTTTCTTCTACTGCATTCACGACGGCGGTTCTCGACAGCTTGGTGTTGTGGGGTCTCGGTGTTGTGTGCGGGATGTTGGACGCGCGCAGGGAGGTGGTGTTGTTTGGTGCCATGGTGGTACCGACGGCAGGTCTGACATGGTGGATGCTGTGATCGATGTCCTTAAGACGGGTAAGCGGAAGACGGCGTCAGCTACTTTCCGAGCGTGTATATCGGTACGCGTTGTGGAGTGCTGGACCGATTATGCCCCTTGTCCGCTATCGGGCGGCATGGAGAGGCCTTCGGTTTTTGGATGAGGCGCGTTGGTGGGTTCTCAGAGTATCGGCTGTGTGATTGTCCATCCCCTTCATCAGTATTGGTAGTGAGATTTGTTTGGTGGATTCAGGTCTAGTTGTTTGCTGTATCTACTTGTAAGACATGGTGATTTCTGTTCTATATTTTAATAAACACCGGCTGTGTGCATCATTTTGATGCAGAGGCTGGGGGTAGACCTCCATTTCTAAAAAAAAATCTATCAGGTAAGAAAACAGTAGCATAAGTTAAACATTTGGCCCCTCCTTCCTGTTCGAGGGTGGGAGCTAGATTGCCCGAGGGCTTTTATTCTGGAGGATCCTAACTATCATTACATGTATGTCTGAAAAAGGTTACAAGGATTCAGAGTTAGATGTATTATGATATATCATTTTATCTCGCTGTTGCAGAATGGTGGCAGAGCACAACCACGAAGTGGCATTGAGATTGTTCTATTTTTATGAAAGGGAAGTGCAATAAACTTGACTAGTACGTAGTAATATTCAGGTTAGAAATGCGCGCCATCGATGACAAGGATTAAGGGAAGCTGCTGCCGTAGATTCCGGCATACATAATTTCCTGTTAAGTTTTTTCATATAGGATATGTTCACACTTTTTAAATGGAAGTTGGGCGTCCTTCCGTGATAAATATTTTCCATCCCCCGGTCCCAATGTTGTCACGTGTCTAGTCATTAGTGCAAACATGGCCTGCCATCCCGGTTCGTAAGGGCCATTCGTCCCGGTTGACGAACCGGGATGGGACAACTGGGACAAATCCATCCACTCTATTTGTCCCGGTTGTGTTAGGAACCAGGATGAATGGGTAGTCCACGTGGCCGTGAGCGCAGGGAGTTGGCCAGTACGATTCGTCCTGGTTCGTAACACGAACCGGTATGAATGCCTCCTCTGTCGCGACAACATTTGAGCCCTTTTCTCTACCACGGCATAGTTTTTCTTCTATTTATTATTTTCTTTTTTATTTTATGTTTTGCACTCAATTCTTCTGTACTACATATATATAGTACATAAGGAATAATTATATTCCTTCAAGGGTTGAAAAGTTGGCTTCATGCTGGATCTCATTTTGCTTAAGCATAGGTTGAGTGCTTCTTTGGCTTCGAATTTATCATCATGGCTTAACATCTTACCTTAGTTTATGATAGATTATCTTAGTTTATCCTTCTCTGTAAATATGTAAATATTTGTAAACTCTTTTGATGGCAATAAAGGGTTGTGGGGGACTCCCCTGCAGTAGAAAATGTTTCAAAAAAAAAAAGTACGTCGAGTATGTTACATGAACGCTGATTGAATTACAAAATCAAGTTCATCCAAACATGCTGTAAGGACGATAGTATTCTCCAATTTCATTTAGCACATATGCATCTAAGAATCCCGCAATTTCCTCTTGAATTTCTCGTACGGGGTCTCTTGGTGGAAGAGAGTCCTGCAGCCGTTCAATCTAATATAAAGAAGAGTGGTCAATATATATTAATGAAACTAAGTAAAGACAATAGATGGTAATAAGATAAAATTGATGGTTGACGTACATGCAGTTTGTTTAAATCTCTGCCCTTATCACAAGACTTCTGACGAATGAACTCGCAGACATAGTATCCACATAAGTTATTCCCGTCTCCCTGTTGCAAGCACATTATGAAAACATTGTTTCAATCAAAAAACAATCAAGCATTATAATGGTACCGAAACTAGAATCAAGAAGATACGCGGATATAGCTAGTAGTACTTACTTGCACAATTTCAAATGTAAGATCCACACTCCATGCACCCCTAACCTTTTTTGTGAACCGTTTCTAAACGATGCCCGACAAAGAAAAATAATAAAATAAGTTATTAATTACTTGAGATCAGAAATTGAACGAAAGTTGTCGATATAGTGCCATAAATATTGAAACTACCACCGGATCATTTCCTGCATGTCTGCCCAGACCTCAAGGGGTTTACGTTTTGAGTCTATTACCAGTACTTTTCCTTCATCAGCTTAAAAGATTGGCAGAATAAAATGAAAACTGCGCACGCATAACTCCTCAATTATACATTTAACATCGAGTAAGGAAAACAGAATGTGTACAAGACAGTAACACTCACTCGAAGTTGTAAGGAAATAGTATTTCCCATTTGTGTTCTTGAAATCTTAATGCCTTCACAATTTTATCTTCTGTATTTTTGGGAGATAGCTCAAGAGTTTTTTGATTAACAAAATATGGGTTAATGACACCAATGTCATAGATTTGTCCTCTTTTGTATTCGAGAATCTTCATTCAACAATTATAATATAGTTCGTATTATATGAATGCAATGAACGAGGTGAGCTAGTTAGAGATTGAATTACAGACAATAGGCACTGAGGATAGATTTTTCGATGGCCTTTTGCTGGAATAACTGAAATAATTCTTCAACTTGAATCAGAATCAGTGCATCTTCGTACCCGTAATGCTCGTCTTTAACTCCCAACACTATCCAGTTCTCAGATTCCCAAGAGGCTACCATGTACCAATTATTGTTGGTAAATTATTTTCCTCCTCGGGTCTGACGAGAGGATTCCCGTGCCGGTATTTGTATTGACAATCACAAGATGGGAAGTATTCTAAGGTTTGGACATGCTGATCAATGGACAAACCCGCAGCAGCGGCCCCTTGTCCGCACATTGCAATAAATTTCTGATCAATTTGCGCATCCGCACCTGTGCTCGGCCCCACCTCGGTATTGGAAAACACTTTGAGCGGGGAGATGGATTTTTTTTTCCTGTTCTTCGAGCTGGGCAACTGATTTTCCGGTTTTCCCGTTTGCGCTACTACTCTTCGACCACACCTTTTCCTGGTGTGACTTCAGAATATAGCGGATAACAGCCTCTGCTCGGGTTGATGAAGGGTCTTTACCATTTTCCATTCTCGGTCTATGTCTTTTTCGGTGTTGGGGAAATCTGACTTTTTCGGCGCCTTCGGCTTATATTTCCACGCCTTGTATTCGTCCTTTACGATCTCCCGGGTTTCCTCTAGAGTATAGTCGTAAGGTAACTTGGGTAGATATTTTGGTACATTTTGGAGGGGCAACAGTTGACGTTTCGGTGATTTGTTACGACTCCTCAGAGATGGGGTGGTACTACTCCGCTTTTGGCACCCCTGAGACTTAGTGGGCAAAGAGGGCTGATGCGCCGGCGTACACGACCGCGCTAGACGGCATGCGCGGCGGAGACGGCAAAGACGACTGTTGCCCTCGAGACTGGTGAGAAGTCGATGGCCTTGGCGTCCTATTTGGAAGCACGATGTGTTCCTTTACCCATAGAACGGTCAACTTCTTGGCGTCTCCCAATTCAGTCACCTTCCCGTTTTCACCTTCAGGGAATTCAAGCTTCACCCGGCGAAAATAATCCATACTCAATGGTACTTGATGGTAAGACGAGTACCATTCTAATCAACGTATAAGAGCTCAACATAAAATCTTTTCTATTGGTGCATCTCCTGCTTACCAATTTTCTCGCCTTCAATTTCAACATTCATGCACACTGGCCAGATTTCACCATTTTTAACAACTTTAATAATTCTGGAACGGAAACAGGGGAAAAATGGAACAGTATTTCTGACACAATACGTACATACGGTAGTAAATATGCCTAAGCAGTGCTACATTCTACTATGGACGATATTCTAGCGTGGGCAAAAAAGCTTGGACGATATTCTCGCTGAGGTGTGTGTGAAGGTCTCCGTTGTGTCTGTTTGTCCAATTCGCTGAGGACAATATTCTCGTCACAATTCCAGTGTCTTCGCTGCCACATAGGAGAGCGTCTTAGCTCCCGTGGAACAAGTGGTTTGTCCACTCTAGCCACTTTATATTAGCGGCTAGCCGATTCAGCCACGTAAAAAGTGCTATGCCAGATATGAATAGCTTTCACGTACGGATTGCTTTCACGTACGAATTGCTTTTTTGAGCTACAAAGTTTTTTCTTCAACCCATTGATTTGTTCCACAAACCCAAATTTAACCAAAAAATGGTTCTTCCTGATAAAAATTGCTTTTTTGAATATTTTATCAACCAATTTTGAACTATAAACTTGATTTTCTATAGCAAGCAATTTTGAACTATGAACTTATTTTTCTATCACAAAAGCAACTTTGTAGTATACACCGGCACGAAAGGCAGCTTTCCATTGTAAAATTTCTTCTAAATCACAAAAATCAAATTTGTACTATAAACCGGCACGAAAAAGTAAGTTTGTACTTTAAGCTTGCTTTTTAAGACAAAATCATGTTTTCACTACAATTTTACTTTTTTCGACCGAAAAGCTAGTTTTGGTCGAGACAAGCTTTTCTAACACAAACATTGCTCTCCTCGTGAACATAAAAATTTGTGAGGAGGTTCCGGCCTTGTTTTTATTCCAAAATATTTCCAGCTTGTCCCTATATGAGAGAAAATCATGCTTGAACTACATTATTTTCCTATCAGCATGCGTAGTACTACCACATGCTCTATTTTTCTTCAAGCAATTATGTGACAAATAGCAACTTTGTACTATAAATTTTCCTTTTCTCTGGTGTAAACCAAAAAATTGTTAGGATGAGTGGGGGACTTGGTTTCATTCCAAGCAATTGCTAACTTATTGGCTTATGAGAGAAATTCATGCTTCTTGGCATGAGACTTTCGAAGAATATGTTATATTCATATATTTCGACGAATATTTTCAAAAAGCAACTTCTAGCTTGAAAAACATGTTTTTACCATAAACTTGCTTCACTGTGATAGAAAATTGCTTTTAAAAAAAATATTATCAATACATATCCATGTGGGATCTAGATTGGTAGATCTCGTCCCGAAAATCACTATGATGGAAACCGAATTTTATTTAGACGCTTGATTTGAAAGTTATGCATTTTTTAAATTTTAGATAGACTTGCATGGGGGTTTGTACGGAGAAAAGGTGGAAACTCTCCCAAGATACCTTTCATATTCTGTGTGTCGGAGGACAGAGACTTCCCGTATTTAGGCGCGTGCGCTCCCTAGTAGTGTCCAAAAGTAAAACCTTGCAACGGGTGCTAAGTACACTAAATAAATTGTTTCCCCTCTAAAGTCCGAATATATATACATCTCAATGTTCTCAAGATGCCAATCCTATGTAGCATTCACCGACCAACCGTGCCCTCCTAGGACAACACTAACAAGCAAAATCACTATTCACATCCTTGGTCTATCAATATTTATATCCTTTTTGAACGTGCAAATATGCATGGTGAAACAAACTTAGATTCTCTATGAAAAGCCTACACAAGTTTCGTTTTCCTTGAGAAA
The DNA here is from genome assembly GCA_028641055.1 of Alopecurus myosuroides. Taxonomy (NCBI): domain Eukaryota; kingdom Viridiplantae; phylum Streptophyta; class Magnoliopsida; order Poales; family Poaceae; genus Alopecurus; species Alopecurus myosuroides. The sequence continues at coordinate 504,342,888 of CM054059.1, forward strand.
AGTCCTAAGGCATATTGTATAGACGAAATTCCTTTAAAGACCGACATCTCCTTCCCTAACTTCTTGGCCACAACCACACCTAGGGCTAGTAGTATTCATAGGGTCCTTTGATCGCATTCTTTCCTGCTGAAGAGTCTGATCCATCTCCTATCCTTTTTGCGAAAGCTATGGTACTAATTGCTGGCCTAGCTGGCACTTTCTTTATACTAATCAAACTAAAAATTCTTTGACTTGCATAGACGGTGACTGGACACAGAGGAACTACTACATGGGGAGGAAATTAACATCATGAATATTTGATAAATTCACCTATCATTCAAATACTATTGTCCGACTTGATCTGTCTTCTGTTTTTTTTTTTTAAATGGGACTTCACCAGACTCTGCATCAAATTGACTGACATAGCCTTTTACTGCATATGATTTTTGTAAATTAATAAAAGTTCAAACCTCGATGACCGCATAAAGTGACGCCATATATCAGCCAAAGAAAAATGTGAAACAATGAGCCTCTATGCTCGGACCACTTATGAAATCTAGTAAGTTGTCATGTCTATAGTCCAAAAACCCATATGTATATTTGTACTTCCGTATTCTTAGCAATATTAGCCAACCATCTACCTAGCATAAGTAGCGGGAGGTGTGATATTAAGGGTGAAATGGAAAATTCTCCAGGTTATGTGCGTGACTGAACAACCTACAAATAAATTGTCAACATATTTATCATAATTACAGAAGTAACACGTTTTATATCATTCAAACGCCTCTTAGTAAGATTATCTTTTTTATGTAGCAGTTTTTTTTAATAAAGGAACCACGATATTTATTTAATTTATGTGGGACTTTAAACTTCCACAAACACTTACACATTCTATGGACATTCATAAGTTCAAAACACATAGATCTAACCAAGAACTTTCAGAAATTTTAATTTTCCATTTAATTCATCCGGCCTTCTCTTCAGAAAGAGACACTGCAAGCAATTGTTCTGCTAAACATTCTAGTTGTGTCCGGTCGTTGCACAATGTTATAAATAGGAGAATATTGCCAGCAAGAGCGATACCATATAACGAAGGGTCTTTCCAAACTGTTTGCCCATCACCGATGAAAAAATAACCACACACAAGAACACGATCTTTGATCGTGGACCTTCCAAAAAGGCTTAGAATGAAATGTTGCCAATAAGATTTAAGGTTTAGTGGATTCATGAAATTCAGGTGGTGTGAGCAGCAAGTCAAATCATTTGTCCAAGCCGGTATCATCGGCCATCCGGAACATTTCCCGACCCGAGTTTTGCGTGTTTATTGATCATGTACTAGCGATGAAAACTGTGGCGCTCAGGAGTGTCGATGACAGAAAGTATCGGTGATAAAATAAAAAAATAGATGTAACTTAGATTTCAATAATCATGTTTTCCGACAAACGGGTATTAATCCTTCTAACTAAACTCAATTGTGTTACTTTTTGGTAATACAAAATTGAGTTTACACCCTTTTTGTTGGCTTAGTTCATCATTGTTACAAATCTAGTGTGTGCGAAGTTATCCATTCTGGCGTTTTGTCCTTGCATAGGGCCGACATCATTTGCTCACTTTCTCGCCCGGATTCCCCGAAGGAGTACTCCATGACCCGTGCGCTGCAATATTTCTGTCTACAGAACCATAATAATCCATGTATACTCGTTTGTCATCCAACTACATGGCTCTGCAATGCCCTTATTCAATTGGAACATTCGTCGCTGCCACTTAATAGAGCTTAACCATCTTAATACATGTTCGTGTGTGGAAGAATAGCTGTTATACTACAATATTTCCCAATGACTCCAAGTCCTGCATCATCATCATGCAATGGGTGAAAATTCCTCGTACTAAGGCATAAACTTGAAACGAGTGCTGACTATACTGATAAGTAGTTTTCTTCCCTTCACATAGTTTCCCTCAAAATTCACAATATATAGAGACGAAACATGCAATATTATAATCATTTTCCTCTCTTAAATGTTTCCAAGTGGACGATAACTATTAGCATTCTCCAACAATCTATGACATACTATAAGATTAATATGGAGAATTTACATTACTTATCTTCATGTATAACAACTAAGAAATATATGTGAATAGAAAAAAATGAAAAGGGCTATTATACAAAACTAAATGTGGTGTAATATAATAATATAAAACTCATCACTGTATTTGCAGACATATGTTTACAACAAGTTTATATCCAGGTAAAAAAACTAAGAAAATATGCAAATGAAAAAAATTAGAAGGATTGTTCTGCAAAATTGATTGCAACGGAATATAAAAAAGATATATTTTACTATTTATGAACTGATGTTTATAGAAAAAATTTAACGGATAAATTAGAGTAATATAATGGAATAATAAAAAACGGTTGGGAAAATGTGTTGATGAAGCGATGTTTACAACAAATTTCATTAAATCCTCATATCCCATTGCGAAGATACATTGTTGATTGAAATCTTGTTTCATTAACTTGCTCATTCACACATTGATTTCATAAATCCACTCCCTTACCTATGGTTGACGTTGTGTCTCCCATATTTCAGTATGGGAGGCTAGCGTAGTTGATATGCAAATTCAGTTTAATTAACAACTCAACCTAATTCAGCTCAGCCGCCTCGATGATCCCTTTAGCATATTAGGTTTTTATTTAGAAAAGGGAAACAAAATCTCAACCTCTATATCAAAGGGATGCAAAAACATTCTAGCGAAGTAGTAGTCTCATGCTAAGGACAACCCAACAGCTGGTGTGCTCCGGCGCCATCCTGCCGCAACCCCATGTCATATCTAGGTTCTATAGTTGTTCATTCCCACGAACTCGTCTGACGCAGCTTCAAGTCCATGCACACTAGTTTGAAATTTGTTGCTCGTGTTGAGGTCATATGGACACAAACACAATAAATCAAGGGGTCGGCGGTTGGGTGGAAGGTGATGACATGTCACTGCCATGGAGGGTGACAAAGATTGTAACCTGACCAAAAAATGTTTGTTGTATCACACATATGCAACCAAATGACTGCAAAGGCTTATAACCAATAAGAGAAGATCTGGTATATATCCATAGTTTAGAAATGCCACATTTAATGGCTTAGATTTAAGATGTGGTGATTTTTTCATGGATTAACGTGGAGGTTCACCAGAGCATGTAATTACTAAATATATAGATTTAAGATATATTAAGAATCAGAGGTAGTGTCATTTAACAACAGAAAAAAAATTATAGCACCTGCACTTTAAAACTCAGTTACGACGATGATTGTGTACCTTTTGTCACACATTTAACCATCGCTGCTACTGAGTCTTCGTCCGCTCGTGAGGCCGCGCTACAGGGAGACCCGATATAGCCTGCAGCTGGCCTTGATGCAACGGTGCCCTCACTCTTGTTGCTGCATCCTCCTCCTCCTACTATACTGTTCACGGGCCCATGGAGAATCACAGCCCCATATGTAGTGAACGCGCGGCTGGTATGTCCTTATGTGGTTGTGCCAATTTAATTTCATCATGGTAAGTTTCTGCATAAATGTGTTATTTTTTGTTCATGTTTTTTTTTGTAGTCCGTCTGTACTCTCACTATACAGGCTTTCCAGATGGTAAATTGAGTATTTTATTCTTTTTTGTTCAACCAAATTAGCTCCAAGTTCTATTCATATCGTTTGGACTCGGTAAAATCTTTTTCTATAACATAAACATCGCTTAACCTAGACCTAAATCGTGCTGCAATCTGAAGGTTGTTGTTGCCAAATTTATAAGCATAAATACTTACAACTTGTATCTGACATCATATCAAATCCGAATTCATCATGATCTAAATTATCTATGTCGACTTCTTTTGGAGACATTGTAGTACTAGTTGGCTAATTATCACTAGTACAAAAACCCCTATAGTTTTTTGGCTCTAGTCCCCCATGAGCTTACCAACTGGGGTCCAGAGGGGGACAGGGCAACCGTTCACCTGGCTCAAACGCTTTTAGTCCCGCGTCGTAACACGGCCCGAGACAAAAAGTCGTATGACAACCGTTCGCGTCGCCTCGCACACTTTTTGTCCCGGGTTGTAACACAGCCCGGGACTAAAAGTCGTCGGGGCGACCGTTCGACTGGCCGGAGAGCATTTAGTCCCGCGTAGTGTTACAACATGGGACTAAGTGCCCAAACCGTTTGCCTCCCGCACTTCGGAAGTTGTTCCATCGTAGGGGAGGCAATAAAACAGAGAAACGCGCCTCTATTGGCCCTCTTTACTTCCTCTTGCTCTCCTCTCTTCATTCTTCCACATTCTCCACCGTGGGACTACAGATTATGAACGTGAACTCACAAGGTCGGAAGATGAAAGTCGCATACATAAACGAGGGTAGGAGGCTTCCGGTTTTCCTTGACCTCTTGAAGCAATGACTTCGCGAGGATGGCGGGGATTTTCTTGGCCTTGATGTTGAGTACACGGCCGATCAAACAGAAGTGGCCGTCATCCAAATTTCTCACAAGAGGAGTATCCTTGTCTTCCAATGGGGAAGGTAATAAGCAAAAACTTTTGCTGATCGATCTTCTCATTTCTTTAGCCACCTATTTCGGTCCGGTTTCATGCCATGTTAGACCAAACACGGAGAGAGAGGGGTTATAATAAAAGAGAATGAAGAAGACGAGGATGATGGAAATTATCCCCTTGAATATGGTGATACTTTGATGGGCAAAGCTGAATAAGAAGCTGAAGAATAGGCACATGATGAGCCCGCTGATGATCTTTGTCGGACCATTGCCGATGCACGGAGAATGAAAAATGTAGAGTGTCTTGGAGCTTAATTTAATATATATGGGGATATAAAAGTTATTTGGAACCCATTATTGTTAAACTACGAAATCAGTTTATGTCCAAATTGCAACGCACGTCCAATTATCTAGTAACAAAAAGTTCATACGGTACAACTATCGGTATAATATCACCTTTCCATAATGGTAACCGAGGCAATAGTTAAGGAGCCTGCCAGGAAACAAAATTATTTTTAGCGAATGCCAATAGCTAGAATATTTAACATGTATCACTAGTAGAAAACGACCTCTAGGCCGTAAGGGGCTCTAGTCCCGGATGGCTCTAGAATTTTTTTTTTCGATTTTCCTTTTTATTTAGTCTCTATTATTTCTATCTCTAATCATTCTCCCGCAATCTCAATTATTTTTAACTCTGATAACTTTTTTTTCACTCTGAACTGACACTTCCCAGGAGGTCACCCATCCTCACATTCACGCTTAACTTCTCGGTTTCTTCACTCTCATCTTACAAGAATCAAATTCTATTTTACTAACAATAGTATGTTGTCAATCATATTAAACTTTGAGATATAATGTCGCACATCTTTATTTTCTGAATCCAAAAATTATTTAGTTAAACATAAATAAATAAGTAATAATAGTTCTGAATTCAAATAATAATTAATTAACTTAAATAGTAGTTAATTAATTAATTTAAATAATAATTATTCAATTTAGATAATAATTATTTAATCCTAATTGTTAGTCATTTCAAGATATTATATTATCTTTAGATATATATATTTTTCTCTTACTACGAAATTTCATCACATATATATACATCAATTGCTTAACTAAGCGCGCTCAGATCGATCATATATATATATATATACACACACACACACACACACCTGGGTGTACGTACTCCCAGCGTTCAATATACCTAATAGAAGAATCAAATATATCTCTTTATCATTTTTAATATACTTTATTATTCAAGCCCCAAATTGAGTTAGGTGAATTTTTTATTTCAGTCTCCATATTTTATTTTATTTGCACATATGCTGCTTTATATACGTTAAAAAGGTATATTGAAAAAATGAGTATGTTGGTGATGTTTTTTTTTTGTCAAAAATTGTATTGAGGTATCTTAGAATAATTAACTAGGTATATAAAAGACAATAAAGAGGTATAATATACTCGTAGGTGAGGTATATTCAATATGAGAGCATGTACACCTAGGAGTATATAATAGGAGTCATATATATATATATATATATATATATATAGGGTTGCGCTATTTGACACCCAGGGTGCAGAATAGTTATTCTACACCCGCCCTGTATCTCCACAACCGTACATGATTTTTACGTCACGTAAATTTTATCGTATTTCTTATGTCGAGTAGAACGTAATGAAATATATTTATGATGTAAAATTTTTATTTACATGACGTTACAAAATATAACAAAAATAGACATATTTATGCTATTTTTATGACTTTTATGTTGCTATAAAACATATTTTTTAATTTTTTATGCCGATTTTCTCTATTACGGATCAACATGAACGTAAATATTTACGTACGTAGTATAATATTTTGACTTAGCAACATAAAATAAAATTATGGCTGCAAAATAAGTTTTCTGCACCCAGGGTGCTAAATAGGGTGTCTATATATATATATATATATATATATGTTATGTATGTAATTACTTATTTGGCACCCTGGGTGCAGAAAACTTATTTTGCACCCACAATTAATTTTAAGTTTGCAAGTTAAAAATTTATGTTATGTATGTAATTACTTACGTTCATGTTTGATCCGTAAGAGAATACTCGGCATAAATACGAAAAAATACGAGTCATACCAACTTAAATGTCATAAAAACAACATAAAATATGTATTTTTTTTCAATTTTTTTGTACCGTCACGTAAATAAAAGTTTTATGTCATGTATATATTTTCTTACGTTCCATTCGACATAAGGAACACCACAAAATTTACATGACATAAAAATCATGTACGATTCAAAAGATAAATGGTGGATGTAGAATAACTATTCTGCACACTGGGTGTCAAATAGCGCGACTCTATATATATATATATATATAAAAATTAAACAAGGACATTTAAAATAGATATATATATATAATTTAAAAAAGGACATTTAAATAGATATATATATATGTATAAAATTAAACAAGGACACGTACATATGTGTTCTAGGGATCGAATATATATATAAACATCACACTGTAAGCAATATATAATATGCATATATAGCGTCATGAGGGCTCCCATCTACATGGACTAATCGTTCTCTGAATCGTCCCAAACAGTACGAGAGCCGGGGGGGGGGGGGGGGCAAGGTGACGCTACCCGTAGCTGAAGACACTCATGATATGATACAGCTCGTAGGAAAAGTACTCATCGACAGCTACGTACTCAATGTTGATCCGGTCAAGTCGGCACTTCTGCCAATAATTGTGCCTCGAACTAGGGAATTTTTTCTTCATGATACTGTACTTCTCATCGATCAAAGCGGCTGCCATAACAGCCATGGAAGTCCTCAGATAGTCAAGCTGGAACAGGTCCTGGCTATCAATATGGCATTGACATGGTATCTCAATACGTCAGGTGTTCCACATCTTCACCTTGTCATTTCTTTTTGTCAACGCTAGCAAAACGTATGCCGCTTTTGACAAGGAAATCCACCAGTTTTGGACAATGCTTGTCACTACTGCAACCAAAAAAAAGGAACAAATATTAAACAAATAATGTTAAATATGCAACAACAAAATGGATCAAATATTATGCAACAAGTATATGTTTCAATGCAACAAGTATATTATTGTTTGAATGCAACAAAAGTATATTGTTTCGATGAAACAAATTTATTCTTTTCAATGAAACATTGCTATATGAATATATTGCTTTCAATTGCTATGCAATTTCGGCCATCCAATACATTTATTGCTATATATGAATACAAATGGAATTTTCCAATACACATTGCTATATGAATACAAATGAATTTCCAATACACATTGCTATATGAATATACACATGGATATATATATACTGCTTTCTATGCAATTTCAGCCAATATATATATATATATATATATATATATTATTTCTATATGAATACAAAAGGAATTTCCAATACACATTGCTATATATCAATACAAATGGATACACACACGTACATGTTGCTATCCTGTACAATTTCCGATCCAATCAAAATAAGATCAAGGAGAAACATGGGAAAAGAAAAAGAGAGGAGAAGATCGGTCGGAGTGCTTACCTTGACCATTGGAAGAGAAAGACACGCCTCTTGTGAGCAAGTTGGATGAGAGCCACGTCCTTTTGATCGGCCGAGTACAAGGCCTAGAAAACCCCGCCACTCGCGAAGCCGTTTCTTCATGAGGTCAAGATAGGCCGAAACCCTTCTACTCTCGTTGGTGTATGCGACATCAAGTTTCCGACCATGTGAGTACACGTCCATAAATCTCTTGTCCCATGGTGGAGAATATGGAAGAATTAAGAGAGGAGAGCACGGAGGGAGAAGAGAGAGGCGCTCAGTATTGTAGCAATGACGCGTTCTTTGTTTTTAAGTCTCCCCGTGGACCAACTTCCAAAGCGCGCAGGAGACAAACGGTTTAGACATTTAGTCCCGTGCCATAACACCACCCAGGACTAAATGCTCTCCGGCTAGACGAAAGGTTGCCACGAAGACTTTTAGTCCCGGGCCGTGTTACGACCCGGGACTAAAAGTCTGCGAGGCGACACGAACAGTTTCCGGAGGACTTTTAGTCCTGGCTCGGGCTACGACGCGGGACTAAAAGCTTTCGAGCGAGGCGGGCCGTTTCCCTGCCCCCCTCTGGTCCCTATGTTGGTAGGCTCATGGGGACTAGAGCTAAAAACCGTTGGGGATTTTTGTACTAGTGTATGGGAAATTCTTTGGCATGCAAATAATTAACTATGTTTCCAGCTTAAGTACCGGAGGCATGCAAACAATTCTTTGGCATTTAGCCCGACAATTGCCGCGGTTACGAAAGGCTATAGCCGAGCTATAACCTTATAGCGATTTTGATAAATATTGAAGAAAACAAAAATTTGGTAAGCATATAGTCGTATATATATATCGCTACTCACACATGCACGACCTAATAAGATAGTTGGAAACATATACATAGCAGCATCGTACCTGCGCATGTGCCGTGCGGCGGCCGATTTGCTAGAGATTTCCCCCTATAGGGAGAGTATATGCGTGAATGCACTAGTTTGCCACATCACGCGGTGTCACCACATTAATTGCTAAATTTGGAAATTTAAAATGATTTATCTTCTAAACCGTTATTCCGATTAGAGATCCGTTTGGACCCTTAAATTCGTCTCGATGAGAGCTTCAAATATAGATCTCATGTTATTATGTTTCGACCAACTTTTTTTTCCACACTAGCTACCAGATTAGTAACAAACAGTTACCATGATAATTCTAGATGGTTACCAATTTTTTTTTCATATTTTGTAGACATTTGTAGTTACATGCATAGCTAGAGATGACAAGTTTAAACATCTAGAGGGTAAAAAGACGGTAACATTCTACACAAAACAGTATCATGCACTCTTACAACGGAGCAGAACGGCGTACAGAAAACCTCATAACTAATTTGTTATAATATGATAGGTTAGTTATAACAATATGATATCTACCAACGAAAAAAAGAATTCGTCAAAACATGGCAATATGGGATCTAGTTTTCTAGATCACGTCACTACTAATCCAGCAGTGAAAACGGATTTTTAATCGGATTATCGGTTTAAAAGATAATTTTTTTTTAGTTAATCGGGTGGCAGGAATCTAGAGTTCTAGACTGACATCATCGTTTACGTCACCACATGCATCCAGTGTAATAGGTGTTGCACGGACGGGCAAATCTAAGGCACCGCCGTGTAGCACAGTCCAACATAGTTACGCTAATCATGAGTTTAAGTAGCAAAAATGTTAATGACATGGTTTAATAGCTCTGAAACCAGGTTCGCATGGATCACACTCGCACCTCGCATCAAGAACCGGCAGGGATAAAATATGAGAACTTGTGCTATAAGGTGCACTATATGAGAGACCACTTCGCCTTAAGGTCTGCCCGTTCCTTAATGGTTTTGCGCTGCAAGTTGGATGGTGTCCCGGTTGCTGCAAATAAGCTATGGTGCGCACATCACGGACGTGGTACCGTGCACGTCGTGAGATCCTATTGTTTCCTGACTAGTTGACATTTTTATTTATGCGCGTTTCCGAATGGCGTTATAAAACCGGGCACCCGGTTGAAAGTCTCTGGTTTATGACGAGTATGGAACTGGATCATGAAGCTTCGTCATCCGACGTAGCACTTTTATTTCATGGAACTGCGACCGAAGTATCATGTCCCCGGCTACTACAATATCCTAGCGGATGTCTCATCTTGCTGTTAAACTATGTCAGTTTGGTATGGACAGACGTAACTTTTTTATCGAAGGAGTGGCCAAGTATGGAACAAAAGAAACTACTCGCGAAACTACCCCTAAGCAGCTTTGCCGCGGGCCATCGCTCGGCGTCCTCCACCGCGCTAGTCCAGTGACTGCGCTCACGGAAGGTCGGGTGCCCTTGAACACAATGTGTTGCAGTGCCTCCACGATTGCCAGCAAATAAGGGTTACAGCTGTCTAACCTCTTTTTCGCCATTACCCCCGTCGCCCTAGACGGTAGCCAGACCGCTAGACTAGCATCCGGAGCAGGGATCCACGTATGCAAGTTCCAGTGCGGCAGAGTGATTGCCCACACACCTCTCTCATGAGGACACATCTGAGGTCTATGGGTTCGCCGCCGTGCTGGTCACAAAACGGGCACACAACAGGCTGAGGAAGACCACGTCTGCCTAGCCTATCAGCAGTCCAGCAACGGTCGCGTAGTGCAAGCCAGGCGAAGAACTTGCATTGAGCACCTAGATTAGAAGAGAAATATGTTTGGTTCGGTGTTGCACGAGTCTTAAATGAGAAGTTGCAGACAGATGCGTTTCCTGCGACGTGTGGTGTAACAATCAGGCCTTTCTGTAACCATCTGCACCGACGTGATGATTTACGTGGTATAGCAGTAGCAGCAGTGAGAACCAACAACGTATATACTGTGTGAGATCACGAGGTATTGAATTGCGAGATCCGCTCAACTGCAGCACCGACAGAAGGAGACACGTCCGCCAGAGCCACCCAGCCGCACAAGCTCAGAAGGCAGTGCCAAACTTTGCTCTTGCTGTGGTACCCGAACAGGCAGCTCATGCCATGGCCGTTGATTAGGTGATTTCACTGGTAGAAAATAGACCCATAGTCCCGGTTCGCCAGAGCCAGTAGTCCCGGCCGCGCAACCGGCCCCCCCTTTAGTCGCGCCTCTTACGAACCGCGGCTAAAGGCCCGGCCACGTGGACGGGTGGCGGAGCCGGGGGCGGAGGACCTTTAGTCCCGGTTGGGCACATGAACCGGGACTAAACTTTATTTCGTAATTTCCTTAATTCATTTGGGTTTCTAATTATTTTTCACACCAATTTTTCTCTCACTTTTTTTCACTCCATTTTTTTCACTCCTTTTTTTTTTCAGAATTTGTATTATTTGCTTAGTGTCTAACTACAATTATCTCTAGTCAAATTACTTACTCGTGGTCAAACTTCCCGCTCGGTCACCCATCCTCCCACTACTCTAGCACTAGCACGCTTAAATTCCGAGTTCCATCCCGTGCCGCATCCAAGTGTTTCGCACACATGTATGTGATAGTAGTATCATATCAATCTTATTAACATGTTGGTCGATGCCACATTTTTTTATTGTTTGAATTTCAAATAAATATTTTAATAAACAAAAGTAATGATGTAATTAATAATTTTGAATAAATAAATAAACATTAACTTTTTAATTTGTATTATTTCTAAAAATACTATTAATATATCAAAATATTCAGAAAATAAAACTAATTTATTTTTAAATCTTAAAAAATACAAATAATATATCAAAAAATTAAGAAAAATAGAACTAATTCATTTTAAAATCTTAAAAATACAAATAATATATCAAAAAATTAAGAAAAATAATACTAATTCATTTTAAAATCTTAAAAATACAAATAATATATCAAAAAATTAAGAAAAATAATACTAATTCATTTTAAAATCTTAAAAAGACCAGTAGGCTCTTCTATTATTTTTAGAATGAGTTCAAAAATGTATTTTGAAATAAATCCAACTGGATGAGTTCAAAAATGTATTTTAAAAATTAAGAAAAATAGAACTAAGACCCATGATCTTCTAGTATTTTTTCTTGATGTGTTTTTGTTTGTTTGTTTTGAAATGTGTGTTTGACATAATATAGAAATAATATAGCTAGGAATTAATATAGAAATAATATCCATTACACTTTGCAACACTTTGCAAATTTTTCCAAGTCATTTAAAACTAGGAAACAAAAATAGTTTTATGAACAACAAAAGACAAGTGATAAATCACAAGTAAAATACGAGTAGAGACATCACAATCATGAATAGAACACAATCATATCACATTCATAACATAGAGTCTTACGATCACACATAACACAAACATAAGTCTCACAATACAAGCTATGCTTCAAGAGAGCTACATACTAAGATATCCATTACATACTAAGATATCCATTACATGCATATATCGAACGCATACATCTATGGCTCCATCGAGTAGATGCGGAACAACTCGTAGGAGACGTATGCATCTATGGCTGCATAGTTGACGTTGGTCCGGTCCAGTGGGGTCTTCGCCCAATACCTATGATTTTTGGAGGGGAAATGAGACTTCATGGTTTCGTAGCCCTCGTGGATGAAGGCAGTTGCCATGGGAGCCATCCCGGTCTTGGCCCCGTCCAAATCATCAAAATGGATAAGGTCCTGAAGATCAATGTAGTGATCTTCAGGTATCACAATACCCAAGCGCATAAACTTCTGACGGTCTTGCGTGATGTCAACGCTGCAGAAGTCATACCACTTGTTGACAAGAAAATCAACAAGTGCCGGAGAATGCTTTGAACTACTGCAACAACAAAAATTTGATACGTGTTAGATATGTTGCAACACATGTATTTTTCAGATGCAACAAACAAATTGAAGATGCAAGATTGTACGTGTGCGTTACCTTGACCATTGGAAGACCAAAACGGCCTCCTTGAACGCAATCTGGATGACGGCAACATCCCGTTGATCCGCCGTATACTCAAGATCAAGCCTGAAGAACCGGTGTTCATCGGGAGAGGAGAAATAGAGATCGGTCAAATACTTAAGAGCACAGGGGAGTCTCTCGCAATTGTTGGTGTAGCACACGTCTAGACTCTTGCCGCATGGCGTGGCCACACGGAATCTCCTCCAAACTTCAGCCATGGTGCTTGGTGGAGGAAGATCGAAGAGAGGGAAGAGAAGAGAAGAGAGAAGAAGAAACAGAGACTCGGGTGCACACTGTAGCAATGGCGCCCTTCTGCCTCTCGCTCGCGAAATAAAAACCGCCGCGCGGGAGGCGAGCAGTTTGTATCTCTAGTCCCGGGTGTCCAGGCCAATCGGGACTAAAGGAACATTAATCCCGGGTGGCCAGGCCAACCGGAATTAATGCCCTCCACGCGCCTCAACGCGCTTCCCAACCCGCAACGCATGACCTTCTTTCGCGGGTATCCTCCCGACCCGGGACTAAAAGCCCTTTAGTCACGGTGCGCAACGTTTGGGGACTGCTGGGGGCGTATGGAAGGCCTTTTTTCTACCAGTGTTTTCTCAAGGTCACGTCTAGAATGTTCATCCTGTCTAGGAACAAATGGCCTTACCGTACTACCCTATTCCCAAATGCCTCCTAGTCCTAGCATTTCTTTTGGGTTTGAATGCTGCACAACAAAAGGAAACTCACCGCCTCATAATAGTGCCGTGTACGCCCACAAACTGGAAGTATTTTTATAATTTATATACCTGTGTGACCTTCTAGATGGCTTCCTATCGTCGTAAGGTTTGTAAGACCGCAAACTAAGGAATCACTCACAAGCATGATTAACTCCTGCGGCCCTTTATAAGGAAACAATGGCATCTGCATTGGTAGGCCCACTATCATATCAGGCGGAGAAAATTGCACACAACACCATGCTTTGGCAGAAAAGTTGCACAGAACACAGAAATCAAATCTCTTGCAGCTAGCCCCAGTTTTTTGTCTAGTAAGTTGCGGCTGGCCCAAAACATTGATTTAGCAGCTTACACTAGTGGAAACACGGGCACTAGTCCCGGTTGGTGAGGCCCATTTGTCCCGGTTGTGCAACCGGGATGGGCCAGCCGGGACAAATGCACCTGCCCCATTGGTCCCGGTTGCGCCAGGACCCGGGACAAATGGGACTGACCACGTGGCGAACCTGGCCAGGGGAGTTAGTCCCGGTTCGTGTTAGGAACTGAGATGAATGCCTCTTCTGAAAAAACCACAGTTTGGCCACTTTCTCTGCCGCGGCAGGGATTTTTTGTTTCGCATTTTTTTTTGCAATTTATGATGCCTTCCTCGTAATCCCCAACCGGCCGGCTCTTCCCCAACCGCGTCCACTGGCCCACGTCTTTAATTAAGCCAACTGGCCACATTTGGTCAAAGGGCCCACGGGCCCGCGTCTTTAATTAAGCCTACTGGCCACATTCGGTCAAAGGGCCCACTGGCCACGCGGGGTCAAAGGGCCCACTGGCCAGCGACCCCCAGCGGCCACGTTTCCACGTCCCCACGTCTTTAAGTAAGTCCATAACCGCGCGCGGTCAAAGGGCCCACTGGCCAGCGACCCCAGCGGCCGCCTCGGCTTCCCCGCGCCTCCAATACCCCACGCGTGGCCACACACGGTCACGCCATGCCTCGGCTTCCTCCCCGTGCATTCATGGCCACCTGCAACCGCCGCCACGTTCTCGCTGCCGGTTGGCATGCCAACCCCGCCCGGGTCCTTTTTAAAGGGCCCCCGCCGCCCCGTACACCGCACGTCCCGCTCCCAGCACCTCAACCCTAGCCATGTCACCCCGCCGATGGTTCAAACGCGCCAAGAACGAGCACGAGGCCAGGTCATCCAGCGGCGCCGGCCAGAGAGGCGCCGACGTTCCCCGCCGCCGCAGGAGGCGTTCGGCTATGGTCCGGGCGGCATCCGGATCGGGCGCGGCCCGCGCGGCCCCGCATCGCCTCCGGCAGCGCGCAACCCGCCGCTCGCCCCACCAGATAAGAAGCTCCGCCGCTACGTGCGGAAGGAGGAGGTGACGTGGCACTGGGAGCATGCCACGCCGGTCTTCTGGCCGGACGTCCACCTCCCGGACGGCTGACACCTCAACCCCCAGAGGATCCCGGTGCCGCCGCCCCTGACGAATGAAGCTGCCCGCGAGGAGATCGATCGCCGGCGCGCGCTCCTGTCGCCCCACGTCCTCAAGGACCGCGCCTACGCGCGGAGCTCCCCGAACTGGAACGTTTGGTTCCAGCAGGAGCACGACGAGCGCCGCCGCTTCTACTTCCCCACGCCCCCGGAGGAGTCCGCCGACACCTACCCAGCACCGCCGCCCGGCAGCGAGCCGGAGCTGTGGTTCGAGGAGGACATCCTCGAGGACGAGGAGGACCTAGAGCTCCAGGCCGGATTGGAGGCCGCCTACGAGGCCTTCCGCCGCTCCCTCGTCGAGAACGAGATCAAGCAGTGGGAGCAGGTCCTCGCCGCTGCCGGCGCCGACACGGCCACGATGCCGCCCCCTCCACCGCCCGGTCTGTGGTGGCAGACGATGAACGCCGCCATAGAGGCGTCGGAGGACCAGCCGCCGCCACAGCCGCTGCCCCCCGGCCTGGAGTACAGGATGAGCTGGGCCTGGACCGGCGGCGAATGGTCGCCGGAGGAGCTGCCGCCGCCGCCACCGGCGAACGCGCCCCCGATGCCTCCGCAGCCACCGGCGGCCCCCCAGCAGCCTGCCCACCTGTGGCAGCAGCCTGCATACCACTGCATCTCCTCCGACGAGGAGGACTAGGCCGGCGGCGGCGCTCCCCCGGCCACCTATAGTACCCTAGGCTCCCCCACCCCCCCAAGAAACGGCCGGCCGCCTGTGGCCGCGCCGCTGCCCTTGATGCATGTAAGGACGGCCAATAGGGCCGTCCTCGTCAAGAAACACGGCCGGCCGCCTGTGGCCGTGCCGCCCCCCCCCATGTAAGCACGGGTCTCCGGAGCTTTTAATATTAAATGCATTCCCGTCCAAAAACTCGTCCCCCGGCCAATCTACGTCCTAGTTCCACCTGCTGCCCGGGCTCCACTGCCGCCGTCCAGGCCTACAACACTCTCTCGCAATGGTTTTTTGAAACCCAGAATACGTACTGATAATACCGTAGCGTGGACTAGTGTTCTCACAGATCATGCAGCATCTCGGAACAAAATTGAGCCTCGTGATTTTAAAGAAGCTATCCGTACTCCTCATTGGCGCGAGGCCATGGAGACCGAGTTCTCTGCTCTTCAGAAGAATGGCACTTGGAAACTAGTACCTCATGTTCCTGGTATTAATCTGATTGATTCACGGTGGGTTTTTAAAGTGAAATTGCATGCTTATGGTTCTATTGAACGTTACAAGGCAAGACTTGTGGCAAAAGGGTACAAACAGCAATATGGATTCGACTATGATGAAACATTCAGTCCAGTGGTTAAGCCGGCTACTATTCGTCTTTTGCTCGCTATGGCACTTTCCCATCGTTGGTTTCTTCGCCAACATGATATTCAGAATGCGTTTCTCAATGGCTTTCTGGATGAAGAGGTATATAGAGGCAACCCCCTGGTTTTTTTGATTCTGATAGAACTGGTCACTACTGCAAACTTGTCAGATCATTGTATCGAGTAAAGCAGGCTCCTCGGGCTTTGCATGCTCGTCTCAGTTCTGTTCTTGGTTCACTGGGGTTCTCACCGTCAGTGGCAGATACATCCTTATTCATTCTTCGGCACCAGGATGTTATGATTTATCTATTGGTGTATGTTGATGATATTATTGTCCTCAGTTCTACAGCCGCTGCCATTCCCAGATTGATCAGTCAGCTTCGTTTTGAGTTTTCTGTTAAGGATCTTGGTGTTCTACATTATTTTCTCGGAATTGAGGTTTCATCGCCGACATCTGGTACTCTTTTCCTTCGACTGCGCAAGTATGCACTTGAGCTGCTGGCTCGTTCATGTAGGTTGAAGTGCGCCCCCGCGACTACTCCAATGTCATCCTCTGAGCGTCTTTGCAGTATTGATGGTGATCCTCTCTCTTCCGAGGACGCAACTCAGTATCGGAGTATTGTGGGTGTGGTCTTCAATATCTCACAGTAACACGACCCGATCTGTCATTTGTTGTTAACAAGGTGTGTCAATATCTTCATGAGCCTCGTACACCTCATTGGTCTGCAGTCAAACACATTCTGCGCTACGTCTGTTACACGATTGATAGTGGTCTGCAGCTTCGATCTTCATCCTCCACACTACTTTCGGTCTTCTCCGATGCAGATTGGGTTGGTAGCATGGATGACAGGCAATCCACGGGGGGCTATGCTATTTTCTATGGAGGTAATTTGATCGCCTGGAGTGCCCGCAAGCAGTCTACGGTTTCTAGATTGAGCACTGAGTCTGAATACAAGGCTCTCGCTAATGCTACAGCTGAGCTTGTGTGGGTACAGTCATTACTGCAGGAGCTTGGTATTCTTCAAAGTCAACCTCCAGTATTATGGTGTGACAATATTGGCGCTACATATTTGTCGTCAAATCCAGTCTTTCACGCAAGGACAAAGCACATTGAA
This sequence comes from Alopecurus myosuroides, assembly GCA_028641055.1. Lineage (NCBI taxonomy): Eukaryota > Viridiplantae > Streptophyta > Magnoliopsida > Poales > Poaceae > Alopecurus > Alopecurus myosuroides. The sequence goes on from CM054059.1 coordinate 504,360,478, forward strand.
GTTGACTTCCACTTTGTCCGTGAGCGTGTTTCTCAGAAGCAACTACAGATTCGGTTCATCTCTTTGAAGGATCGAGTTGCTGATATTTTTACTAAGCCACTCCCTCTACCTTTGTATGAGCATTGTAAACGCAATCTCAATCTTTCACTAGTTGATATTGAGGGAGGGTGTTAAACCGTATATCATACGTACCGGTTGTACGTATAGGACTCTGTATTATGTTTGGTATAAATAGTAACAAACCTACCCGACGAGGATTACGTCGGGTCAGACCAATCTTCTACTCGCATTATCTTTCACCATGCACACTTGATGACCATTCAACACACCAGACATACCTAAAGCAGAAAGTTCATGAGCTGGCTTATTACATAACTAACTTTATACTCAATGAATTCCGTTTGGAGAAGAAAAATCGCTTAACGGAAGAGAGCGCCGAATTGAGAAATATCATAGTCAGAAGAGGCGTGTGCTGTTTGTAGGTTCTGGCAATCCGTCACTAGGATAACACGGCCGAAGCCCCAGTCGGATAGCCATCTCATTACCGTGGCTGCAGTTGTTTCAGAGTGCAAGACATCGACAACAAAAAGAACTGTGCTTCAGCTGCAATCATGTCACTCTTGTCGACACCGTCTACAACACCCCAGCCCCCCTTTTTGTGCTTAGCACTGAAAGCACCATCGGTGTTTACCATAATCCAATCTTCTCTAGGTGGATTCCAGCATGCGATGTTATCTGATGTTGTCTTTGGTTCCTTTTTCAGGTGCTCTTTCCGGTCTGCAACATATGCCAGTGTAGCTGATCTGAACTGAATAATAGAAAGGCTAGGCTCACCTCTGTTTGCTTTGTTCCTTTCTGCCCACCAGTTCGATGGAAATTCCACACCCATCAAATTGTTCTTGTACGGCAAGTCAAGAAGCTTTTCTAGGGTTTCCATGGACGATCTACGGTAAATGAGTTTTCTTCTAGTGTCCTTCATTGACAATGCTGACCAGGTTTTCCTTGCTTTGGGGCAAGACACGAAAGGACTCCCTCTCCCACACTGTAAACTGGCTCCTCGGGATACACCCGTTCTTTTATAGATGAAATGCAAAATTCAGGTGGTGGCCTTTGTGCTGCCCCCGATGAAAACTCAAAAAAAAAGAAAAAAAAAGAATAAGGCGACCTCCGTTTTCAAACAATGTATTGCATACACCACATCTAGGATCAACTTCGACATGGCATATTTTTATATTCATCCTCGTAGGAAGGCTGTTTACTGCAAATTGCCACAAGAAAAGGTGTACCTGAGGCAGGCAGTCCAATTGAGGAACTACATCTTATTTCTATTCCTACACATGTCCCATGTCATATTTCCTTCCATTCCTTATAATGAAATAGCATATATCTTGCAATGCCCATTAACAATTATTTCTAGGTCAATACATCTTACTTATATTGCCACTCCAACCACCACTGTATAATTCCGTGCTGCGCTCTCTCTTTTTCCTTCCATCTCTTCAGCGCCCGCAGGAGGACAAGTAGTTTTTACTTGTTCTAAATAAAAGTAGTTGAATACCCGTGCCTTGCTACGAAGCTTCGAATTTTCTGCTTGACATAAACGTACGTCTTTAGCGATGTACAAAAGCATGTATGGCCTAGGTCCATTACACTTCATCTCGGTCATATCGCTCGATCATGTCGTCAAACCGATACCCGGCGATTGTCTCCATACTTGTCTAAGAGATCCATTGATCTTTTGAGTTTCTGGATACGATTTGTTTGTGAATATTAATAGCAAACATGCCCGTGCGTTGCAACGGGAAAGATTTTTTCCCATGCACTTTGTTCCCCAGGAACAGTTGCACCATTGGCAACGTCAAGCCCTGCGAGAGGGTGAGGGCAACCGCCATGATAGTGAGGTTGTGATCAACGTAGCTAGTCTTTGTGCCACCAGCAACTGCCTTGCTAGTGACATCTAGGTTGCCGCGGTCACAGCTTGTCGCCGATCCAACGACAACGATGAAGTAGATGCCTCTCTTTCACCACAGTGTAACAAAACTGGAGGAGAGGAAGTATGACTACTTCCCAGCGGAAGGAGGTGGCGGTAGCAAAAGTCAGTGGTGATAGGGTACAACATCTCTGACCCTTGCCGAGGGCTAATCAGTTTACGGGAAAAAATCACTGAATTTGCTATTGCCGGTACGATGATTTTTGCTGGCCGGACCAAGGGTTCCCGCTAGCTTATTAATAATAATATTATTATTATGCCACATATGACCGCGTGTTGCAAGGGGAGAAGAAAAATATTAACAGAAATGGCTCAAGCCCCCAACGGGTCGGTACACAAAGGTACCATGTTTTATATCTTTAGATTGTTGGCACACAGGTTAGAACTTTGACTCCACATTGTATTGCAAGATAAATCAATTAGTTAAGAGTGGCAATACTATTCTGTATGTTGCATTTGTTAAGAAAAAGTATAGCAAAAACACGATTGGTGGAATAACCTTTATCCATAACCATCTACCTGAATAATAAATAAAAGACGATATTTGTTCGTATGTACACGCAGGGTCAATGCTTTATTTTTAATACTCTATGAAGAGGTTGTGGCTCATGCCTCCTGACATTTAGAAGAAGAAAATTCGAATCATCTGTTCGTGCTAGTCCTTTGCAGAAGGTACAGCCTTAGAGATACATGGAGGAGGAAATTTAATTCAACAAATGTGGCAATCATTAAGCTGCATTTGTAAACATAGTTACCAGTATCATGTATGGAGATCCTGAATTACTACTTTCTTCACACCACTATGACCTTCCCGTCGGTTCACGTGAAATCAAACTTACAATATCATAATTTATCTTTTTCAATGATATAGCAGTATCAAACAGAAGCATTGCCAGTTTCCCAACCAATATTGAACACATTTGCTTCTAATTCAGTTCTGCATGGGCAAGCTTCAAACATCCATGTGTGCACTTACAGTCATGTATCGATAAGTTTCCCCTTCCAAGCAATAATGGTAACACTTGCGTTCACGGTGTGCAAGCTTCAGATGAGAATACATACTTTATGATGATCTAAACAATATCCTTGGTTAGATGACCTTGCGATGTAGGCGTGATTGCAACTTAAAATCCACAATGAAGTAACGATCACACGTTCCAGGAACAGGACTAAGGTTGACATCCAAAAGATTTATGAAATGGTCAAACTATCCACTTTGAGATGCTGTCGTCTATAGCAGGGAAATAGTTGGAAGCAACAACAATGCAACTAATCAATCATGGAGGAAAAAAGGTAAAAATAATACTCCCTCCGATCCGAATTAATGGTCGGAGGGCTAGCCAAGGCTTAGGAAAAACTTTGGCTAGCCCTCCGACCATTAATTCGGATCGGAGGTAGTACAAAAAAAGGACTAAACAATATTCAGATTCTACTTGCACTACAGCACCTACCACGATGGTTAATTGCCTATGCAATCCCAGATAATAAATTGAACAAAGAACAGAGTGTACCTTTGCGTAGATCACGGGCGGCCGGAAATTTCGGCGAAGTCGACTGAATGGTGAGTACTAACCATCATTTAGACTATACTTGTGTGAAGCACGGGTGGTTTAAGATGGTGCGTAGTCTGCTGAACAACGATACAGAAATGTCTAGTGCGGACAGCAAAGTCGTGCAGATTTCCAGTGCGGAACAGTGAGATGGCGCCGTCGAAAACAAACAGAAAAGTTGGCATGTTGCTTCTTTGGAACATCCTAACCTACATGTTTTTAAGGATACGTCATCGAAAGACGTATCGGTTTCATAGAAGAAAAGGCTAAGAGACCAGGATTACAACGCGGTCGACACAGACGTCGAGCACGCACTCCACCCACCGGAAATTACAAAGGTGACTACTCGCCCCACTTCCACCGATCTACCTGCGCTAACTCCCCCCTCAAAAGTTTGGCAGCACGCCACCGTTCAGCCTCCTCAGAGATGGTGCGACAAACGGTGGCCACGGCCGGCTGTCTACCCTCGAAGACTATGTCGTTGCGGTGTCTCCACAAGCACCACATGATGAGCGCCAACGCCATCCACATCTCCCGGGAGGCTCCACCCCCAAGCGATTTGCCAGGGAGCCAATCCACCAGAAAGTCATCGGGGTTCGGGTTCCAGTCCTGTCGGCCCCAGAGTCGCAAGAAGGTAGCCCAAACCTCTCTCGTGAGCACGCAGCCTAAAAGAAGGTGGTCGATGCCCTCATCATGCTGGTCGCAGAAAGGGCAGGACGAGGGTCTTGGAAGACCTCGTCTCCCGAGTCGGTCGGCCGTCCAGCATCTGTTCCGCAATGCCAGCCAAAGGAAGAACTTGCATTTGGCGGGCGCCCGGGATCTCCAGATCTGGTCAGCGCCGGCAAAGGAGGTGGCACCTGCAAATAGCTCCAGGTACGCGGAGCGCGCGGAGTAAGTGCGATTTGTCTCCCAATTCCAGCTCAGGGAGTCTGCCCTCTCTTCCACGAGCTGAAAAGCAGCAATGCTGTGAGCGAGCCCCAGGAGCTCTCCAATGGATGCTGCTCCCAGATCCGGGGAAAGACCCCCTAACCATCCACCGTAGATACCGTCTCTGACTGTGAGGGTCCTCTTTGCGCGCTTCGACACTTCTGCAAATAGGTTGGGGGCAAGATCCTTGATTCTTCCTTCTGGCAGCCACCTGTCTGTCCAAAAGAGGGTGTCTTGTCCGTTTCCGACCGTAGACGAGGTGGCGGCTTCAAACAGCTGCCTCGCTTCCAGGGGGAGCTGGATGTTAAACTCCCTCCAGGGCTTGGAAGGATCTACACGCGCCAGCCAAAGCCACCGGGTCCTCAAAGCCCAGTTCATTTTGGTTAGGTTTGGGATGCCGAGACCTCCTAGAGCCTTGGGCATGCAGACCCTATCCCAAGCCACGAGGCAATGCCCCCCATGCGCCTCTTTCCTTCCTTTCCACAAGAACCCTCTTAGGATCTTTTCCAATGCTTTGATAGTCTTCGCGGGAACGTCCAATGACATCATGGCGAAGATCGGGATCGAAGCAAACGTGGTTTTGACTAGTTACAGTCGACCACCCCTGTTCATCAAGCCTGCACCCCATCCCGGTAGCCGACCTCCAACTGTATCCACCAAGTATTGGAGTTGGGCTGCTGTTGGTCTCCTCAGGGACATGGGCAATCCCAGGTAACGGAAAGGGAAAGGCTTCACCGGGCACCCCAACTCCCTTGCAACTAGCCCTTCCACGGTGTCGTCGCATCTGATCAGGTGCGCCGAGCATTTTTGGAAGTTCGTGCGGAGGCCTGAAGCCTCCCCAAAATCCTGCAACAGCGAGGCGAAAGTATGGAGGTCCTGCACTGTGGGCCGAAGGAACGTGACTACGTCGTCAGCGTAGATAGAGGTCCTACTCCGCAACCCGCTCCGTGCTAGGGGGGAGAGATGCCCTAGTCTGCCAGCTAATTCCACCAAGTGGTAGAAGATCTCCATGACTAGAATAAAGAGTTGCGGCGAGAGGGGATCTCCTTGCCGAAGTCCACGCCTGTGCGAAATGCGACATCCTGGAGATCCATTTAGCCAAGGATGACAAGTAGTTTTTACTTGTTCTAAATAAAAGTAGTTGAATGCCCGTGCCTTGCTACGAAGCTTCGAATTTTCTTCTTGACATAAACGTACGTCTTTAGCGATGTACAAAAGCATGTATGGCCTAGGTCCATTACACTTCATCTCGGTCATATCGCTCGATCATGTCGTCAAACCGATACCCGGCGATTGTCTCCATACTTGTCTAAGAGATCCATTGATCTTTTGAGTTTCTAGATACGATTTGTTTGTGAATATTAATAGCAAACATGCCCATGCGTTGCAACGGGAAAGATTTTTTCCCATGCACTTTGTTCCCCAGGAACAGTTGCACCATTGGCAACGTCAGGCCCTGCGAGAGGGTGAGGGCAACCGCCATGATAGCGAGGTTGTGATGCACGTAGCTAGTCTTTGTGCCACCAGCAACTGCCTTGCTAGTGCCATCTAGGTTGCCGTGGTCACAGCTTGTCGCCGATCCAACGACAACGATGGAGTAGATGCCTCTCTTTCACCACAGTGTAACAAAACTGGAGGAGAGGAAGTATGACTACTTCCCAGCGGAAGGAGGTGGCGGTAGCAAAAGTCAGTGGTGATAGGGTACAACATCTCTGACCCTTGCCGAGGGCCAATCAGTTTACGGGAAAAAATCACTGAATTTGCTATTGCCGTTACGATGATTTTTGCTGGCCGGACCAAGGGTTCCCGCTAGCTTATTAATAATAATATTATTATTATGCCACATATGACCGCGTGTTGCAAGGGGAGAAGAAAAATCTTAACAGAAATGGCTCAAGCCCCCAACGGGTCGGTACACAAAGGTACCATGTTTTATATCTTTAGATTGTTGGCACACAAGTTAGAACTTTGACTCCACATTGTATTGCAAGATAAATCAATTAGTTAAGAGTGGCAATACTATTCTGTATGTTGCATTTGTTAAGAAATAGTATAGCAAAAACACGATTGGTGGAATAACCTTTATCCATAACCATCTACCTGAATAATAAATAAAAGACGATATTTGTTCGTATGTACACGCAGGGTCAATGCTTTATTTTTAATACTCTATGAAGAGGTTGTGGCTCATGCCTCCTGACATTTAGAAGAAGAAAATTCGAATCATCTGTTCGTGCTAGTCCTTTGCAGAAGGTACAGCCTTAGAGATACATGGAGGAGGAAATTTAATTCAACAAATGTGGCAATCATTAAGCTGCATTTGTAAACATAGTTACCAGTATCATGCATGGAGATCCTGAATTACTACTTTCTTCGCACCACTATGACCTTCCCGTCGGTTCGCGTGAAATCAAACTTACAATATCATAATTTATCTTTTTCAATGATATAGCAGTATCAAACAGAAGCATTGCCAGTTTCCCAACCAATATTGAACACATTTGCTTCTAATTCAGTTCTGCATGGGCAAGCTTCAAACATCCATGTGTGCACTTACAGTCATGTATCGATAAGTTTCCCCTTCCAAGCAATAATGGTAACACTTGCGTTCACGGTGTGCAAGCTTCAGATGAGAATACATACTTTATGATGATCTAAACAATATCCTTGGTTAGATGACCTTGCGATGTAGGCGTGATTGCAACTTAAAATCCACAATGAAGTAACGATCACACGTTCCAGGAACAGGACTAAGGTTGACATCCAAAAGATTTATGAAATGGTCAAACTATCCACTTTGAGATGCTGTCGTCTATAGCAGAGAAATAGTTGGAAGCAACAACAATGCAACTAATCAATCATGGAGGAAAAAAGGTAAAAATAATACTCCCTCCGATCCAAATTAATGGTCGGAGGGCTAGCCAAGGCTTAGGAAAAACTTTGGCTAGCCCTCCGACCATTAATTCGGATCGGAGGTAGTACAAAAAAAGGACTAAACAATATTCAGATTCTACTTGCACTACAGCACCTACCACGATGGTTAACTGCCTATGCAATCCCAGATAATAAATTGAACAAAGAACAGAGTGTACCTTTGCGTAGATCACGGGCGACCGGAAATTTCGGCGAAGTCGACTGAATGGTGAGTACTAACCATCATTTAGACTATACTTGTGTGAAGCACGGGTGGTTTAAGATGGTGCGTAGTCTGCTGAACAACGATACAGAAATGTCTAGTGCGGACAGCAAAGTCGTGCAGATTTCCAGTGCGGAACAGTGAGATGGCGCCGTCGAAAACAAACAGAAAAGTTGGCATGTTGCTTCTTTGGAACATCCTAACCTACATGTTTTTAAGGATACGTCATGGAAAGACGTATCGGTTTCATAGAAGAAAAGGCTAAGAGACCAGGATTACAACGCGGTCGACACAGACGTCGAGCACGCACTCCACCCACCGGAAATTATAAAGGTGACTACTCGCCCCACTTCCACCGATCTACCTGCGCTAACTCCCCCCTCAAAAGTTTGGCAGCACGCCACCTTTCAGCCTCCTCAGAGATGGTGCGACAAACGGTGGCCACGGCCGGCTGTCTACCCTCGAAGACTATGTCGTTGCGGTGTCTCCACAAGCACCACATGATGAGCGCCAACGCCGTCCACATCTCCCGGGAGGCTCCACCCCAAAGCGATTTGCTAGGGAGCCAATCCACCAGAAAGTCATCGGGGTTCGGGATCCAGTCCTGTCGGCCCCAGAGTCCCAAGAAGGTAGCCCAAACCTCTCTCGTGAGCACGCAGCCTAAAAGAAGGTGGTCGATGCCCTCATCATGCTGGTCGCAGAAAGGGCAGGACGAGGGTCTTGGAAGACCTCGTCTCCCGAGTCGGTCGGCCGTCCAGCATCTGTTCCGCAATGCCAGCCAAAGGAAGAACTTGCATTTGGCGGGCGCCCGGGATCTCCAGATCTGGTCAGCGCCGGCAAAGGAGGTGGCACCTGCAAATAGCGCCAGGTACGAGGAGCGCGCGGAGTAAGTGCGATCTGTCTCCCAATTCTAGCTCAGGGAGTCTGCCCTCTCTTCCACGAGCTGAAAAGCGGCAATGCTGTGAGCGAGCCCCAGGAGCTCTCCAATGGATGCTGCTCCCAGATCCGGGGAAAGACCCCCTAACCATCCACCGTAGATACCGTCTCTGACTGTGAGGGTCCTCTTTGCGCGCTTCGACACTTCTGCAAATAGGTTGGGGGCAAGATCCTTGATTCTTCCTTCTGGCAGCCACCTGTCTGTCCAAAAGAGGGTGTCTTGTCCGTTTCCGACCGTAGACGAGGTGGCGGCTTCAAACAGCTGCCTCGCTTCCAGGGGGAGCTGGATGTTAAACTCCCTCCAGGGCTTGGAAGGATCTACACGCGCCAGCCAAAGCCACCGGGTCCTCAAAGCCCAGTTCATTTTGGTTAGGTTTGGGATGCCGAGACCTCCTAGAGCCTTGGGCATGCAGACCCTATCCCAAGCCACGAGGCAATGCCCCCCATGCGCCTCTTTCCTTCCTTTCCACAAGAACCCTCTTAGGATCTTTTCCAATGCTTTGATAGTCTTCGCGGGAACGTCCAATGACATCATGGCGAAGATCGGGATCGAAGCAAATGTGGTTTTGACTAGTTCCAGTCGACCACCCCTGTTCATCAAGCCTGCACCCCATCCCGGTAGCCGACCTCCAACTGTATCCACCAAGTATTGGAGTTGGGCTGCTGTTGGTCTCCTCAGGGACATGGGCAATCCCAGGTAACGGAAAGGGAAAGGCTTCACCGGGCACCCCAACTCCCTTGCAACTAGCCCTTCCACGGTGTCGTCGCATCTGATCAGGTGCGCCGAGCATTTTTGGAAGTTCGTGCGGAGGCCTGAAGCCTCCCCAAAATCCTGCAACAGCGAGGCGAAAGTATGGAGGTCCTGCACTGTGGGCCGAAGGAACGTGACTACGTCGTCAGCGTAGATAGAGGTCCTACTCCGCAACCCGCTCCGTGCTAGGGGGGAGAGATGCCCTAGTCTGCCAGCTAATTCCACCAAGTGGTAGAAGATCTCCATGACTAGAATAAAGAGTTGCGGCGAGAGGGGATCTCCTTGCCGAAGTCCACGCCTGTGCGAAATGCGACATCCTGGAGATCCATTTAGCCAAGGATGACAAGTAGTTTTTACTTGTTCTAAATAAAAGTAGTTGAATGCCCGTGCCTTGCTACGAAGCTTCGAATTTTCTTCTTGACATAAACGTACGTCTTTAGCGATGTACAAAAGCATGTATGGCCTAGGTCCATTACACTTCATCTCGGTCATATCGCTCGATCATGTCGTCAAACCGATACCCGGCGATTGTCTCCATACTTGTCTAAGAGATCCATTGATCTTTTGAGTTTCTGGATACGATTTGTTTGTGAATATTAATAGACAACATGCCCGTGCGTTGCAACGGGAAAGAATTTTTCCCATGCACTTTGTTCCCTAGGAACAGTTGCACCATTGGCAACGTCAGGCCCTGCGAGAGGGTGAGGGCAACCGCCATGATAGTGAGGTTGTGATCAACGTAGCTAGTCTTTGTGCCACCAGCAACTGCCTTGCTAGTGACATCTAGGTTGCCGCGGTCACAACTTGTCGCCGATCCAACGACAACGATGAAGTAGATGCCTCTCTTTCACCACAGTGTAACAAAACTGGAGGAGAGGAAGTATGACTACTTCCCAGCGGAAGGAGGTGGCGGTAGCAAAAGTCAGTGGTGATAGGGTACAACATCTCTGACCCGTGCCGAGGGCTAATCAGTTTACGGGAAAAAATCACTGAATTTGCTATTGCCGGTACGATGATTTTTGCTGGCCGGACCAAGGGTTCCCGCTAGCTTATTAATAATAATATTATTATTATGCCACATATGACCGCGTGTTGCAAGGGGAGAAGAAAAATATTAACAGAAATGGCTCAAGCCCCCAACGGGTCGGTACACAAAGGTACCATGTTTTATATCTTTAGATTGTTGGCACACAGGTTAGAACTTTGACTCCACATTGTATTGCAAGATAAATCAATTAGTTAAGAGTGGCAATATTATTCTGTTTGTTGCATTTGTTAAGAAAAAGTATAGCAAAAACACGATTGGTGGAATAACCTTTATCCATAACCATCAACCTGAATAATAAATAAAGGACGATATTTGTTTGTATATACACGCAGGGTCAATGCTTTATTTTTAATACTCTATGAAGAGGTTGTGGCTCATGCCTCCTGACATTTAGAAGAAGAAAATTCGAATCATCTGTTCGTGCTAGTCCTTTGCAGAAGGTACAGCCTTAGAGATACATGGAGGAGGAAATTTAATTCAACAAATGTGGCAATCGTTAAGCTGCATTTGTAAACATAGTTACCAGTATCATGCATGGAGATCCTGAATTACTACTTTCTTCACACCACTATGACCTTCCCGTCGGTTCGCGTGAAATCAAACTTACAATATCATAATTTATCTTTTTCAATGATATAGCAGTATCAAACAGAAGCATTGCCAGTTTCCCAACCAATATTGAACACATTTGCTTCTAATTCAGTTCTGCATGGGCAAGCTTCAAACATCCATGTGTGCACTTACGGTCATGTATCGATAAGTTTCCCCTTCCAAGCAATAATGGTAACACTTGCGTTCACGGTGTGCAAGCTTCAGATGAGAATACATACTTTATGATGATCTAAACAATATCCTTGGTTAGATGACCTTGCGATGTAGGCGTGATTGCAACTTAAAATCCACAATGAAGTAACGATCACACGTTCCAGGAACAGGACTAAGGTTGACATCCAAAAGATTTATGAAATGGTCAAACTATCCACTTTGAGATGTTGTCGTCTATAGCAGAGAAATAGTTGGAAGCAACAACAATGCAACTAATCAATCATGGAGGAAAAAAGGTAAAAATAATACTCCCTCCGATCCGAATTAATGGTCGGAGGGCTAGCCAAGGCTTAGGCAAAACTTTGGCTAGCCCTCCGACCATTAATTCAGATCGGAGGTAGTACAAAAAAAGGACTAAACAACATTCAGATTCTACTTGCACTACAGCACCTACCACGATGGTTAACTGCCTATGCAATCCCAGATAATAAATTGAACAGAGAACAGAGTGTACCTTTGCGTAGATCACGGGCGGCCGGAAATTTCGGCGAAGTCGACTGAATGGTGAGTACTAACCATCATTTAGACTATACTTGTGTGAAGCACGGGTGGTCTAAGATGGTGCGTAGTCTGCTGAACAACGATACAACAATGTCTAGTGCGGACAGCAAAGTCGTGCAGATTTCCAGTGCGGAACAGTGAGATGGCGCCGTCGAAAACAAACAGAAAAGTTGGCATGTTTCTTCTTTGGAACATCCTAACCTACATGTTTTTAAGGATACGTCATGGAAAGACGTATCGGTTTCATAGAAGAAAAGGCTAAGAGGCCAGGATTACAACGCGGTCGACACAGACGTCGAGCACGCACTCCACCCACCGGAAATTACAAAGGTGACTACTCGCCCCACTTCCACCGATCTACCTGCGCTAACTCCCCCCTCAAAAGTTTGGCAGCACGCCACCGTTCAGCCTCCTCAGAGATGGTGCGACAAACGGTGGCCACGGCCGGCTGTCTACCCTCGAAGACTATGTCGTTGCGGTGTCTCCACAAGCACCACATGATGAGCGCCAACGCCATCCACATCTCCCGGGAGGCTCCACCCCCAAGCGATTTGCCAGGGAGCCAATCCACCAGAAAGTCATCGGGGTTCGGGTTCCAGTCCTGTCGGCCCCAGAGTCCCAAGAAGGTAGCCCAAACCTCTCTCGTGAGCACGCAGCCTAAAAGAAGGTGGTCGATGCCCTCATCATGCTGGTCGCAGAAAGGGCAGGACGAGGGTCTTGGAAGACCTCGTCTCCCGAGTCGGTCGGCCGTCCAGCATCTGTTCTGCAATGCCAGCCAAAGGAAGAACTTGCATTTGGCGGGCGCCTGGGATCTCCAGATCTGGTCAGCGCCGGCAAAGGAGGTGGCACCTGCAAATAGCTCCAGGTACGCGGAGCGCGCGGAGTAAGTGCGATTTGTCTCCCAATTCCAGCTCAGGGAGTCTGCCCTCTCTTCCACGAGCTGAAAAGCGGCAATGCTGTGAGCGAGCCCCAGGAGCTCTCCAATGGATGCTGCTCCCAGATCCGGGGAAAGACCCCCTAACCATCCACCGTAGATACCGTCTCTGACTGTGAGGGTCCTCTTTGCGCGCTTCGACACTTCTGCAAATAGGTTGGGGGCAAGATCCTTGATTCTTCCTTCTGGCAGCCACCTGTCTGTCCAAAAGAGGGTGTCTTGTCCGTTTCCGACCGTAGACGAGGTGGCGGCTTCAAACAGCTGCCTCGCTTCCAGGGGGAGCTGGATGTTAAACTCCCTCCAGGGCTTGGAAGGATCTACACGCGCCAGCCAAAGCCACCGGGTCCTCAAAGCCCAGTTCATTTTGGTTAGGTTTGGGATGCCGAGACCTCCTAGAGCCTTGGGCATGCAGACCCTATCCCAAGCCACGAGGCAATGCCCCCCATGCGCCTCTTTCCTTCCTTTCCACAAGAACCCTCTTAGGATCTTTTCCAATGCTTTGATAGTCTTCGCGGGAACGTCCAATGACATCATGGCGAAGATCGGGATCGAAGAAAACGTGGTTTTGACTAGTTACAGTCGACCACCCCTGTTCATCAAGCCTGCACCCCATCCCGGTAGCCGACCTCCAACTGTATCCACCAAGTATTGGAGTTGGGCTGCTGTTGGTCTCCTCAGGGACATGGGCAATCCCAGGTAACGGAAAGGGAAAGGCTTCACCGGGCACCCCAACTCCCTTGCAACTAGCCCTTCCACGGTGTCGTCGCATCTGATCAGGTGCGCCGAGCATTTTTGGAAGTTCGTGCGGAGGCCTGAAGCCTCCCCAAAATCCTGCAACAGCGAGGCGAAAGTATGGAGGTCCTGCACTGTGGGCCGAAGGAACGTGACTACGTCGTCAGCGTAGATAGAGGTCCTACTCCGCAACCCGCTCCGTGCTAGGGGGGAGAGATGCCCTAGTCTGCCAGCTAATTCCACCAAGTGGTAGAAGATCTCCATGACTAGAATAAAGAGTTGCGGCGAGAGGGGATCTCCTTGCCGAAGTCCACGCCTGTGCGAAATGCGACATCCTGGAGATCCATTTAGCCAAGGATGACAAGTAGTTTTTACTTGTTCTAAATAAAAGTAGTTGAATGCCCGTGCCTTGCTACGAAGCTTCGAATTTTCTTCTTGACATAAACGTACGTATTTAGCGATGTACAAAAGCATGTATGGCCTAGGTCCATTACACTTCATCTCGGTCATATCGCTCGATCATGTCGTCAAACCGATACCCGGCGATTGTCTCCATACTTGTCTAAGAGATCCATTGATCTTTTGAGTTTCTGGATACGATTTGTTTGTGAATATTAATAGCAAACATGCCCATGCGTTGCAACGGGAAAGATTTTTTCCCATGCACTTTGTTCCCCAGGAACAGTTGCACCATTGGCAACGTCAGGCCCTGCGAGAGGGTGAGGGCAACCGCCATGATAGCGAGGTTGTGATCCACGTAGCTAGTCTTTGTGCCACCAGCAACTGCCTTGCTAGTGCCATCTAGGTTGCCGCGGTCACAGCTTGTCGCCGATCCAACGACAACGATGGAGTAGATGCCTCTCTTTCACCACAGTGTAACAAAACTGGAGGAGAGGAAGTATGACTACTTCCCAGCGGAAGGAGGTGGCGGTAGCAAAAGTCAGTGGTGATAGGGTACAACATCTCTGACCCTTGCCGAGGGCCAATCAGTTTACGGGAAAAATCACTGAATTTGCTATTGCCGTTACGATGATTTTTGCTGGCCGGACCAAGGGTTCCCGCTAGCTTATTAATAATAATATTATTATTATGCCACATATGACCGCGTGTTGCAAGGGGAGAAGAAAAATCTTAACAGAAATGGCTCAAGCCCCCAACGGGTCGGTACACAAAGGTACCATGTTTTATATCTTTAGATTGTTGGCACACAGGTTAGAACTTTGACTCCACATTGTATTGCAAGATAAATCAATTAGTTAAGAGTGGCAATACTATTCTGTATGTTGCATTTGTTAAGAAAAAGTATAGCAAAAACACGATTGGTGGAATAACCTTTATCCATAACCATCTACCTGAATAATAAATAAAAGACGATATTTGTTCGTATGTACACGCAGGGTCAATGCTTTATTTTTAATACTCTATGAAGAGGTTGTGGCTCATGCCTCCTGACATTTAGAAGAAGAAAATTCGAATCATCTGTTCGTGCTAGTCCTTTGCAGAAGGTACAGCCTTAGAGATACATGGAGGAGGAAATTTAATTCAACAAATGTGGCAATCATTAAGCTGCATTTGTAAACATAGTTACCAGTATCATGCATGGAGATCCTGAATTACTACTTTCTTCACACCACTATGACCTTCCCGTCGGTTCGCGTGAAATCAAACTTACAATATCATAATTTATCTTTTTCAATGATATAGCAGTATCAAACAGAAGCATTGCCAGTTTCCCAACCAATATTGAACACATTTGCTTCTAATTCAGTTCTGCATGGGCAAGCTTCAAACATCCATGTGTGCACTTACAGTCATGTATCGATAAGTTTCCCCTTCCAAGCAATAATGGTAACACTTGCGTTCACGGTGTGCAAGCTTCAGATGAGAATACATACTTTATGATGATCTAAACAATATCCTTGGTTAGATGACCTTGCGATGTAGGCGTGATTGCAACTTAAAATCCACAATGAAGTAACGATCACACGTTCCAGGAACAAGACTAAGGTTGACATCCAAAAGATTTATGAAATGGTCAAACTATCCACTTTGAGATGCTGTCGTCTATAGCAGAGAAATAGTTGGAAGCAACAACAATGCAACTAATCAATCATGGAGGAAAAAAGGTAAAAATAATACTCCCTCCGATCCGAATTAATGGTCGGAGGGCTAGCCAAGGCTTAGAAAAAACTTTGGCTAGCCCTCCGACCATTAAATCGGATCGGAGGTAGTACAAAAAAAGGACTAAACAACATTCAGATTCTACTTGCACTACAGCACCTACCACGATGGTTAACTGCCTATGCAATCCCAGATAATAAATTGAACAAAGAACAGAGTGTACCTTTGCGTAGATCACGGGCGGCCGGAAATTTCGGCGAAGTCGACTGAATGGTGAGTACTAACCATCATTTAGACTATACTTGTGTGAAGCACGGGTGGTTTAAGATGGTGCGTAGTCTGCTGAACAACGATACAGAAATGTCTAGTGCGGACAGCAAAGTCGTGCAGATTTCCAGTGCGGAACAGTGAGATGGCGCCGTCGAAAACAAACAGAAAAGTTGGCATGTTGCTTCTTTGGAACATCCTAACCTACATGTTTTTAAGGATACGTCATGGAAAGACGTATCGGTTTCATAGAAGAAAAGGCTAAGAGACCAGGATTACAACGCGGTCGAGACAGACGTCGAGCACGCACTCCACCCACCGGAAATTATAAAGGTGACTACTCGCCCCACTTCCACCGATCTACCTGCGCTAACTCCCCCCTCAAAAGTTTGGCAGCACGCCACCTTTTAGCCTCCTCAGAGATGGTGCGACAAACGGTGGCCACGGCCGGCTGTCTACCCTCGAAGACTATGTCGTTGCGGTGTCTCCACAAGCACCACATGATGAGCGCCAACGCCGTCCACATCTCCCGGGAGGCTCCACTCCAAAGCGATTTGCTAGGGAGCCAATCCACCAGAAAGTCATCGGGGTTCGGGATCCAGTCCTGTCGGCCCCAGAGTCCCAAGAAGGTAGCCCAAACCTCTCTCGAGAGCACGCAGCCTAAAAGAAGGTGGTCGATGCCCTCATCATGCTGGTCGCAGAAAGGGCAGGACGAGGGTCTTGGAAGACCTCGTCTCCCGAGTCGGTCAGCCGTCCAGCATCTGTTCCGCAATGCCAGCCAAAGGAAGAACTTGCATTTGGCGGGCGCCCGGGATCTCCAGATCTGGTCAGCGCCGGCAAAGGAGGTGGCACCTGCAAATAGCGCCAGGTACGAGGAGCGCGCGGAGTAAGTGCGATCTGTCTCCCAATTCTAGCTCAGGGAGTCTGCCCTCTCTTCCACGAGCTGAAAAGCGGCAATGCTGTGAGCGAGCCCCAGGAGCTCTCCAATGGATGCTGCTCCCAGATCCGGGGAAAGACCCCCTAACCATCCACCGTAGATACCGTCTCTGACTGTGAGGGTCCTCTTTGCGCGCTTCGACACTTCTGCAAATAGGTTGGGGGCAAGATCCTTGATTCTTCCTTCTGGCAGCCACCTGTCTGTCCAAAAGAGGGTGTCTTGTCCGTTTCCGACCGTAGACGAGGTGGCGGCTTCAAACAGCTGCCTCGCTTCCAGGGGGAGCTGGATGTTAAACTCCCTCCAGGGCTTGGAAGGATCTACACGCGCCAGCCAAAGCCACCGGGTCCTCAAAGCCCAGTTCATTTTGGTTAGGTTTGGGATGCCGAGACCTCCTAGAGCCTTGGGCATGCAGACCCTATCCCAAGCCACGAGGCAATGCCCCCCATGCGCCTCTTTCCTTCCTTTCCACAAGAACCCTCTTAGGATCTTTTCCAATGCTTTGATAGTCTTCGCGGGAACGTCCAATGACATCATGGCGAAGATCGGGATCGAAGCAAACGTGGTTTTGACTAGTTCCAGTCGACCACCCCTGTTCATCAAGCCTGCACCCCATCCCGGTAGCCGACCTCCAACTGTATCCACCAAGTATTGGAGTTGGGCTGCTGTTGGTCTCCTCAGGGACATGGGCAATCCCAGGTAACGGAAAGGGAAAGGCTTCACCGGGCACCCCAACTCCCTTGCAACTAGCCCTTCCACGGTGTCGTCGCATCTGATCAGGTGCGCCGAGCATTTTTGGAAGTTCGTGCGGAGGCCTGAAGCCTCCCCAAAATCCTGCAACAGCGAGTCGAAAGTATGGAGGTCCTGCACTGTGGGCCGAAGGAACGTGACTACGTCGTCAGCGTAGATAGAGGTCCTACTCCGCAACCCGCTCCGTGCTAGGGGGGAGAGATGCCCTAGTCTGCCAGCTAATTCCACCAAGTGGTAGAAGATCTCCATGACTAGAATAAAGAGTTGCGGCGAGAGGGGATCTCCTTGCCGAAGTCCACGCCTGTGCGAAATGTGACATCCTGGAGATCCATTTAGCCAAGGATGACAAGTAGTTTTTACTTGTTCTAAATAAAAGTAGTTGAATGCCCGTGCCTTGCTACGAAGCTTCGAATTTTCTTCTTGACATAAACGTACGTCTTTAGCGATGTACAAAAGCATGTATGGCCTAGGTCCATTACACTTCATCTCGGTCATATCGCTCGATCATGTCGTCAAACCGATACCCGGCGATTGTCTCCATACTTGTCTAAGAGATCCATTGATCTTTTGAGTTTCTGGATACGATTTGTTTGTGAATATTAATAGCAAACATGCCCGTGCGTTGCAACGGGAAAGATTTTTTCCCATGCACTTTGTTCCCCAGGAACAGTTGCACCATTGGCAACGTCAGGCCCTGCGAGAGGGTGAGGGCAACCGCCATGATAGTGAGGTTGTGATCAACGTAGCTAGTCTTTGTGCCACCAGCAACTGCCTTGCTAGTGACATCTAGGTTGCCGCGGTCACAGCTTGTCGCCGATCCAACGACAACGATGAAGTAGATGCCTCTCTTTCACCACAGTGTAACAAAACTGGAGGAGAGGAAGTATGACTACTTCCCAGCGGAAGGAGGTGGCGGTAGCAAAAGTCAGTGGTGATAGGGTACAACATCTCTGACCCTTGCCGAGGGCTAATCAGTTTACGGGAAAAAATCACTAAATTTGCTATTGCCGGTACGATGATTTTTGCTGGCCGGACCAAGGGTTCCCGCTAGCTTATTAATAATAATATTATTATTATGCCACATATGACCGCGTGTTGCAAGGGGAGAAGAAAAATATTAACAGAAATGGCTCAAGCCCCCAACGGGTCGGTACACAAAGGTACCATGTTTTATATCTTTAGATTGTTGGCACACAGGTTAGAACTTTGACTCCACATTGTATTGCAAGATGAATCAATTAGTTAAGAGTGGCAATACTATTCTGTTTGTTGCATTTGTTAAGAAAAAGTATAGCAAAAACACGATTGGTGGAATAACCTTTATCCATAACCATCTACCTGAATAATAAATAAAGGACGATATTTGTTCGTATATACACGCAGGGTCAATGCTTTATTTTTAATACTCTATGAAGAGGTTGTGGCTCATGCCTCCTGACATTTAGAAGAAGAAAATTTGAATCATCTGTTCGTGCTAGTCCTTTGCAGAAGGTACAGCCTTAGAGATACATGGAGGAGGAAATTTAATTCAACAAATGTGGCAATCGTTAAGCTGCATTTGTAAACATAGTTACCAGTATCATGCATGGAGATCCTGAATTACTACTTTCTTCACACCACTATGACCTTCCCGTCGGTTCGCGTGAAATCAAACTTACAATATCATAATTTATCTTTTTCAATGATATAGCAGTATCAAACAGAAGCATTGCCAGTTTCCCAACCAATATTGAACACATTTGCTTCTAATTCAGTTCTGCATGGGCAAGCTTCAAACATCCATCTGTGCACTTACGGTCATGTATCGATAAGTTTCCCCTTCCAAGCAATAATGGTAACACTTGCGTTCACGGTGTGCAAGCTTCAGATGAGAATACATACTTTATGATGATCTAAACAATATCCTTGGTTAGATGACCTTGCGATGTAGGCGTGATTGCAACTTAAAATCCACAATGAAGTAACGATCACACGTTCCAGGAACAGGACTAAGGTTGACATCCAAAAGATTTATGAAATGGTCAAACTATCCACTTTGAGATGTTGTCGTCTATAGCAGAGAAATAGTTGGAAGCAACAACAATGCAACTAATCAATCATGGAGGAAAAAAGGTAAAAATAATACTCCCTCCGATCCGAATTAATGGTCGGAGGGCTAGCCAAGGCTTAGGCAAAACTTTGGCTAGCCCTCCGACCATTAATTCAGATCGGAGGTAGTACAAAAAAAGGACTAAACAACATTCAGATTCTACTTGCACTACAGCACCTACCACGATGGTTAACTGCCTATGCAATCCCAGATAATAAATTGAACAGAGAACAGAGTGTACTTTTGCGTAGATCACGGGCGGCCGGAAATTTCGGCGAAGTCGACTGAATGGTGAGTACTAACCATCATTTAGACTATACTTGTGTGAAGCACGGGTGGTCTAAGATGGTGCGTAGTCTGCTGAACAACGATACAACAATGTCTAGTGCGGACAGCAAAGTCGTGCAGAACAGTGAGATGGCACCGTCGAAAACAAACAGAAAAGTTGGCATGTTGCTTCTTTGGAACATCCTAACCTACATGTTTTTAAGGATACGTCATGGAAAGACGTATCGGTTTCATAGAAGAAAAGGCTAAGAGGCCAGGATTACAACGCGGTCGACACAGACGTCGAGCACGCACTCCACCCACCGGAAATTACAAAGGTGACTACTCGCCCCACTTCCACCGATCTACCTGCGCTAACTCCCCCCTCAAAAGTTTGGCAGCACGCCACCGTTCAGCCTCCTCAGAGATGGTGCGACAAACGGTGGCCACGGCCGGCTGTCTACCCTCGAAGACTATGTCGTTGCGGTGTCTCCACAAGCACCACATGATGAGCGCCAACGCCATCCACATCTCCCGGGAGGCTCCACCCCCAAGCGATTTGCCAGGGAGCCAATCCACCAGAAAGTCATCGGGGTTCGGGTTCCAGTCCTGTCGGCCCCAGAGTCCCAAGAAGGTAGCCCAAACCTCTCTCGTGAGCACGCAGCCTAAAAGAAGGTGGTCGATGCCCTCATCATGCTGGTCGCAGAAAGGGCAGGACGAGGGTCTTGGAAGACCTCGTCTCCCGAGTCGGTCGTCCGTCCAGCATCTGTTCCGCAATGCCAGCCAAAGGAAGAACTTGCATTTGGCGGGCGCCCGGGATCTCCAGATCTGGTCAGCGCCGGCAAAGGAGGTGGCACCTGCAAATAGCGCCAGGTACGCGGAGCGCGCGGAGTAAGTGCGATTTGTCTCCCAATTCCAGCTCAGGGAGTCTGCCCTCTCTTCCACGAGCTGAAAAGCGGCAATGCTGTGAGCGAGCCCCAGGAGCTCTCCAATGGATGCTGCTCCCAGATCCGGGGAAAGACCCCCTAACCATCCACCGTAGATACCGTCTCTGACTGTGAGGGTCCTCTTTGCGCGCTTCGACACTTCTGCAAATAGGTTGGGGGCAAGATCCTTGATTCTTCCTTCTGGCAGCCACCTGTCTGTCCAAAAGAGGGTGTCTTGTCCGTTTCCGACCGTAGACGAGGTGGCGGCTTCAAACAGCTGCCTCGCTTCCAGGGGGAGCTGGATGTTAAACTCCCTCCAGGGCTTGGAAGGATCTACACGCGCCAGCCAAAGCCACCGGGTCCTCAAAGCCCAGTTCATTTTGGTTAGGTTTGGGATGCCGAGACCTCCTAGAGCCTTGGGCATGCAGACCCTATCCCAAGCCACGAGGCAATGCCCCCCATGCGCCTCTTTCCTTCCTTTCCACAAGAACCCTCTTAGGATCTTGTCCAATGCTTTGATAGTCTTCGCGGGAACGTCCAATGACATCATGGCGAAGATCGGGATCGAAGCAAACGTGGTTTTGACTAGTTACAGTCGACCACCCCTGTTCATCAAGCCTGCACCCCATCCCGGTAGCCGACCTCCAACTGTATCCACCAAGTATTGGAGTTGGGCTGCTGTTGGTCTCCTCAGGGACATGGGCAATCCCAGGTAACGGAAAGGGAAAGGCTTCACCGGGCACCCCAACTCCCTTGCAACTAGCCCTTCCACGGTGTCGTCGCATCTGATCAGGTGCGCCGAGCATTTTTGGAAGTTCGTGCGGAGGCCTGAAGCCTCCCCAAAATCCTGCAACAGCGAGGCGAAAGTATGGAGGTCCTGCACTGTGGGCCGAAGGAATGTGACTACATCGTCAGCGTAGATAGAGGTCCTACTCCGCAACCCGCTCCGTGCTAGGGGGGAGAGATGCCCTAGTCTGCCAGCTACTTCCACCAAGTGGTAGAAGATCTCCATGACTAGAATAAAGAGTTGCGGCGAGAGGGGATCTCCTTGCCGAAGTCCACGCCTGTGCGAAATGCGACATCCTGGAGATCCATTTAGCCAAGGATGACAAGTAGTTTTTACTTGTTCTAAATAAAAGTAGTTGAATGCCCGTGCCTTGCTACGAAGCTTCGAATTTTCTTCTTGACATAAACGTACGTCTTTAGCGATGTACAAAAGCATGTATGGCCTAGGTCCATTACACTTCATCTCGGTCATATCGCTCGATCATGTCGTCAAACCGATACCCGGCGATTGTCTCCATACTTGTCTAAGAGATCCATTGATCTTTTGAGTTTCTGGATACGATTTGTTTGTGAATATTAATAGCAAACATGCCCATGCGTTGCAACGGGAAAGATTTTTCCCATGCACTTTGTTCCCCAGGAACAGTTGCACCATTGGCAACGTCAGGCCCTGCGAGAGGGTGAGGGCAACCGCCATGATAGCGAGGTTGTGATCCACGTAGCTAGTCTTTGTGCCACCAGCAACTGCCTTGCTAGTGCCATCTAGGTTGCCGCGGTCACAGCTTGTCGCCGATCCAACGACAACGATGGAGTAGATGCCTCTCTTTCACCACAGTGTAACAAAACTGGAGGAGAGGAAGTATGACTACTTCCCAGCGGAAGGAGGTGGCGGTAGCAAAAGTCAGTGGTGATAGGGTACAACATCTCTGACCCTTGCCGAGGGCCAATCAGTTTACGGGAAAAAATCACTGAATTTGCTATTCCCGTTACGATGATTTTTGCTGGCCGGACCAAGGGTTCCCGCTAGCTTATTAATAATAATATTATTATTATGCCACATATGACCGCGTGTTGCAAGGGGAGAAGAAAAATCTTAACAGAAATGGCTCAAGCCCCCAACGGGTCGGTACACAAAGGTACCATGTTTTATATCTTTAGATTGTTGGCACACAGGTTAGAACTTTGACTCCACATTGTATTGCAAGATAAATCAATTAGTTAAGAGTGGCAATACTATTCTGTATGTTGCATTTGTTAAGAAAAAGTATAGCAAAAACACGATTGGTGGAATAACCTTTATCCATAACCATCTACCTGAATAATAAATAAAAGACGATATTTGTTCGTGTGTACACGCAGGGTCAATGCTTTATTTTTAATACTCTATGAAGAGGTTGTGGCTCATGCCTCCTGACATTTAGAAGAAGAAAATTCGAATCATCTGTTCGTGCTAGTCCTTTGCAGAAGGTACAGCCTTAGAGATACATGGAGGAGGAAATTTAATTCAACAAATGTGGCAATCATTAAGCTGCATTTGTAAACATAGTTACCAGTATCATGCATGGAGATCCTGAATTACTACTTTCTTCACACCACTATGACCTTCCCGTCGGTTCGCGTGAAATCAAACTTACAATATCATAATTTATCTTTTTCAATGATATAGCAGTATCAAACAGAAGCATTGCCAGTTTCCCAACCAATATTGAACACATTTGCTTCTAATTCAGTTCTGCATGGGCAAGCTTCAAACATCCATGTGTGCACTTACAGTCATGTATCGATAAGTTTCCCCTTCCAAGCAATAATGGTAACACTTGCGTTCACGGTGTGCAAGCTTCAGATGAGAATACATACTTTATGATGATCTAAACAATATCCTTGGTTAGATGACCTTGCGATGTAGGCGTGATTGCAACTTAAAATCCACAATGAAGTAACGATCACACGTTCCAGGAACAGGACTAAGGTTGACATCCAAAAGATTTATGAAATGGTCAAACTATCCACTTTGAGATGCTGTCGTCTATAGCGGAGAAATAGTTGGAAGCAACAACAATGCAACTAATCAATCATGGAGGAAAAAAGGTAAAAATAATACTCCCTCCGATCCGAATTAATGGTCGGAGGGCTAGCCAATGCTTAGGAAAAACTTTGGCTAGCCCTCCGACCATTAATTCGGATTGGAGGTAGTACAAAAAAAGGACTAAACAACATTCAGATTCTACTTGCACTACAGCACCTACCACGATGGTTAACTGCCTATGCAATCCCAGATAATAAATTGAACAAAGAACAGAGTGTACCTTTGCGTAGATCACGGGCGGCCGGAAATTTCGGCGAAGTCGACTGAATGGTGAGTACTAACCATCATTTAGACTATACTTGTGTGAAGCACGGGTGGTTTAAGATGGTGCGTAGTCTGCTGAACAACGATACAGAAATGTCTAGTGCGGACAGCAAAGTCGTGCAGATTTCCAGTGCGGAACAGTGAGATGGCGCCGTCGAAAACAAACAGAAAAGTTGGCATGTTGCTTCTTTGGAACATCCTAACCTACATGTTTTTAAGGATACGTCATGGAAAGACGTATCGGTTTCATAGAAGAAAAGGCTAAGAGACCAGGATTACAACGCGGTCGACACAGACGTCGAGCACGCACTCCACCCACCGGAAATTATAAAGGTGACTACTCGCCCCACTTCCACCGATCTACCTGCGCTAACTCCCCCCTCAAAAGTTTGGCAGCACGCCACCTTTCAGCCTCCTCAGAGATGGTGCGACAAACGGTGGCCACGGCCGGCTGTCTACCCTCGAAGACTATGTCGTTGCGGTGTCTCCACAAGCACCACATGATGAGCGCCAACGCCGTCCACATCTCCCGGGAGGCTCCACCCCAAAGCGATTTGCTAGGGAGCCAATCCACCAGAAAGTCATCGGGGTTCGGGATCCAGTCCTGTCGGCCCCAGAGTCCCAAGAAGGTAGCCCAAACCTCTCTCGTGAGCACGCAGCCTAAAAGAAGGTGGTCGATGCCCTCATCATGCTGGTCGCAGAAAGGGCAGGACGAGTGTCTTGGAAGACCTCGTCTCCCGAGTCGGTCGGCCGTCCAGCATCTGTTCCGCAATGCCAGCCAAAGGAAGAACTTGCATTTGGTGGGCGCCCGGGATCTCCAGATCTGGTCAGCACCGACAAAGGAGGTGGCACCTGCAAATAGCGCCAGGTACGAGGAGCGCGCGGAGTAAGTGCGATCTGTCTCCCAATTCTAGCTCAGGGAGTCTGCCCTCTCTTCCACGAGCTGAAAAGCGGCAATGCTGTGAGCGAGCCCCAGGAGCTCTCCAATGGATGCTGCTCCCAGATCCGGGGAAAGACCCCCTAACCATCCACCGTAGATACCGTCTCTGACTGTGAGGGTCCTCTTTGCGCGCTTCGACACTTCTGCAAATAGGTTGGGGGCAAGATCCTTGATTCTTCCTTCTGGCAGCCACCTGTCTGTCCAAAAGAGGGTGTCTTGTCCGTTTCCGACCGTAGACGAGGTGGTGGCTTCAAACAGCTGCCTCGCTTCCAGGGGGAGCTGGATGTTAAACTCCCTCCAGGGCTTGGAAGGATCTACACGCGCCAGCCAAAGCCACCGGGTCCTCAAAGCCCAGTTCATTTTGGTTAGGTTTGGGATGCTGAGACCTGCTAGAGCCTTGGGCATGCAGACCCTATCCCAAGCCACGAGGCAATGCCCCTCATGCGCCTCTTTCCTTCCTTTCCACAAGAACCCTCTTAGGATCTTTTCCAATGCTTTGATAGTCTTCGCGGGAACGTCCAATGACATCATGGCGAAGATCGGGATCGAAGCAAACGTGGTTTTGACTAGTTCCAGTCGACCACCCCTGTTCATCAAGCCTGCACCCCATCCCGGTAGCCAACCTCCAACTGTATCCACCAAGTATTGGAGTTGGGCTGCTGTTGGTCTCCTCAGGGACATGGGCAATCCCAGGTAACGGAAAGGGAAAGGCTTCACCGGGCACCCCAACTCCCTTGCAACTAGCCCTTCCACGGTGTCGTCGCATCTGATCAGGTGCGCCGAGCATTTTTGGAAGTTCGTGCGGAGGCCTGAAGCCTCCCCAAAATCCTGCAACAGCGAGTCGAAAGTATGGAGGTCCTGCACTGTGGGCCGAAGGAACGTGACTACGTCGTCAGCGTAGATAGAGGTCCTACTCCGCAACCCGCTCCGTGCTAGGGGGAGAGATGCCCTAGTCTGCCAGCTAATTCCACCAAGTGGTAGAAGATCTCCATGACTAGAATAAAGAGTTGCGGCGAGAGGGGATCTCCTTGCCGAAGTCCACGCCTGTGCGAAATGCGACATCCTGGAGATCCATTTAGCCAAGGATGACAAGTAGTTTTTACTTGTTCTAAATAAAAGTAGTTGAATGCCCGTGCCTTGCTACGAAGCTTCGAATTTTCTTCTTGACATAAACGTACGTCTTTAGCGATGTACAAAAGCATGTATGGCCTAGGTCCATTACACTTCATCTCGGTCATATCGCTCGATCATGTCGTCAAACCGATACCCGGCGATTGTCTCCATACTTGTCTAAGAGATCCATTGATCTTTTGAGTTTCTGGATACGATTTGTTTGTGAATATTAATAGCAAACATGCCCGTGCGTTGCAACGGGAAAGATTTTTTCTCATGCACTTTGTTCCCCAGGAACAGTTGCACCATTGGCAACGTCAGGCCCTGCGAGAGGGTGAGGGAAACCGCCATGATAGCGAGGTTGTGATCCACGTAGCTAGTCTTTGTGCCACCAGCAACTGCCTTGCTAGTGCCATCTAGGTTGCCGCGGTCACAGCTTGTCGCCGATCCAACGACAACGATGGAGTAGATGCCTCTCTTTCACCACAGTGTAACAAAACTGGAGGAGAGGAAGTATGACTACTTCCCAGCGGAAGGAGGTGGCGGTAGCAAAAGTCAGTGGTGATAGGGTACAACATCTCTGACCCTTGCCGAGGGCCAATCAGTTTACGGGAAAAAATCACTGAATTTGCTATTGCCGGTACGATGATTTTTGCTGGCTGGACCAAGGGTTCCCGCTAGCTTATTAATAATAATATTATTATTATGCCACATATGACCGCGTGTTGCAAGGGGAGAAGAAAAATCTTAACAGAAATGGCTCAAGCCCCCAACGGGTCGGTACACAAAGGTACCATGTTTTATATCTTTAGATTGTTGGCACACAGGTTAGAACTTTGACTCCACATTGTATTGCAAGATAA
Source organism: Alopecurus myosuroides (assembly GCA_028641055.1). Lineage (NCBI taxonomy): Eukaryota > Viridiplantae > Streptophyta > Magnoliopsida > Poales > Poaceae > Alopecurus > Alopecurus myosuroides. Next base: position 504,387,214 of record CM054059.1, read on the forward strand.
ATCAATTAGTTAAGAGTGGCAATACTATTCTGTATGTTGCATTTGTTAAGAAAAAGTATAGCAAAAACACGATTGGTGGAATAACCTTTATCCATAACCATCTACCTGAACAATAAATAAAAGACGATATTTGTTCGTATGTACACGCAGGGTCAATGCTTTATTTTTAATACTCTATGAAGAGGTTGTGGCTCATGCCTCCTGACATTTAGAAGAAGAAAATTCGAATCATCTGTTCGTGCTAGTCCTTTGCAGAAGGTACAGCCTTAGAGATACATGGAGGAGGAAATTTAATTCAACAAATGTGGCAATCATTAAGCTGCATTTGTAAACATAGTTACCAGTATCATGCATGGAGATCCTGAATTACTACTTTCTTCACACCACTATGACCTTCCCGTCGGTTCGCGTGAAATCAAACTTACAAGATAATAATTTATCTTTTTCAATGATATAGCAGTATCAAACAGAAGCATTGCCAGTTTCCCAACCAATATTGTCGGATATATACTGAATAGGGGTATAGATGATGGTAGACAAAGAGCCAGACTACCAGGGTGGCCTACATGGTAATGGGCTTAGGTCCATTGGGCGGCCCAGTAGTCCGACGCGCAGAAGCCGGATTCTAGAAGAACCCGGATCACGGCCCGCGTGATCTGGCTTGGAGGAGAAGACGGATTCCTTACTTTCCAAGTTACAATTTATCGTAGTCTTCTAGGTTTCCTATTCTGTAAGCCTAATCCGGCTATTATATAAAGCCGGACGGGAGATAGATTAAAAACAAGTTCTTTACCGCACAACAGAGAAGCTCTACGCAACTCGCCGAGAAGCTCATCCTCGCCGAGTAGCTAGATCTACACCCTCACATTGTAACCCTGTTAAACAGGCTTTAGTCCCAATTAGTGAGAAGTGCAGGAGTAGGTACGCCGTACTGTCGCGACGTACCGAACCTGGGTAAAATCCCGTGTTCTGTGTTACTACGCTATCCCGTTACCCCACGTCTCTACCGTAGTCTCATGGCACCCCCGTCTATGAAAACTACTACGATGTCTCGACAGTTGGCGCCCACCGTGGGGCAAACGACGTCAGGCGTGAAATTCCGATCTGGGATACTTGGCGGAATTGGAAGATCGATCACTGTCGGAAGCTTGGAGTTCGACGACGACGTCGGGCGCTTCCTCGACAACGGATCCTATATACCGGCGCAAAACCACCTGGTAAGTGCCTGCGTGTTACCGATCGGATCTGCTAACATCTTTATCGGACTAACTGCAGAGGCAATGGGGTTTTGCGGTGGAAGCAAATTTATCCCACCCGCCCTATACCCAGTCGAAGACGACTATGATGCCGGATTCTGCTCAGATCGCCGACAAAAAAGTGATACACACTTTATCAGCATGGTGCAATCCGAAATCGCTGAAAACACGGATGACGGAAATCCCGTGCAAGAGGCAGATAACAACCTACCCGTCATAGAGACGGAAGAACAAACACCCGTCACAGAGTCGGAAGATCCGACATCCGTCAACAAGACGATGAACTCGGAAGCAGAGTCCGTGCTCGCCGCCATTGAGGCGAGGTTGGAGTCGGAAACCGGATTGGATAACTTCGATTCCGAAGACGAAGACGAGGATGCCTTCGTAAGAAAGGTTAAGTCCTTTCAAGAGGGATTCCATGAAGTGCTAATGGCAAAACCAGCTGATACAACGGGCGCCGGCAGCCAGGAAAGCCCTAAAACCCCTCCGCCAGAGGAAGAGAGAGAAGACGGAGAAACTTCTCCGATATTCCCTAATGTCAAGGAGATGACAGAAGATGAGCCTGCCAAAAACCCTCCCTCTTCCAAGAAAAGGCACAAGTCTGCTAAAAAACTCCGGAAGAAAAAACTAGCTTATACAGCTGAAGAAAACCCGGAAATAGGAAAAGCAAGCAGAGAAAAGCCCGCGGAGAAGAAATCTAAGGAAATCACTGCTCCGCCAATGACGGAACAGGAAGAGCAAGAACTATTACAAACACCAGTGGGACCAGATGAACCCCCTGAGATGCTGGAAGCCAGGAGACAAGCTTTCCAGCGGCAACATCAACATTTACTCCGATCTCGGCAACATCTCCAACAAACCCAGCATGATATCAAAATCATGAAGGAAGAAATAGAGGAGTACGAGAGAAAGAATAGATCTGCATTAAAACCTACTAGGTTACTCGGAATCGCAAGACCGGAAGAACTGCCGCCAAAAGAAAGGTTCTATAACCCATCTTGGCAAAAGCAGTTAAACGGCAAAGATGCCAAGGGCGAACCAATATACAAAACCGCAGCGGAAATCGCGGAAGCAGCGTTCGCCATCCTAAACAACAACCTGTACTCCAACGGGGAAAAACTCCAAGGGGTGTATGCTTTCCTAGGAAAAGCATTACAGCAGCAACAGCGAGGCCAAGAACGATCAGGGAGGCTGCATGATAATTCCGCCCTCTGCAAAACAGCTACTTGCGCTGCTGGAGCACCTGGACCGGAAGAACCCGGAGATTCGGATAAAAAAGAGGATCCGAGAAAAGACAGGAAAAACCCAGATAACCGGGACGCAGCGTCTAGAATCGGACCTCATCTCCCGAAAGATGGATATAAACCACATGATCGGGAAGACAAACACCGGAATGACGGCAAAATAATGCCACCTCCGAGAAACCAAGCTGAAAAAGCTGGAAGATATGATATACCTCACAGACGTGAAAGATCCCGGACACCTCCTAAGGATAAGGAAAGGCACAGAAGCAGAACTCCGCCTAACCCAAATAGGCGTGAACACGGAAGAGATAGAGATAACCTCGGAAAAGCGCGTCCGCGCAACAATGGAAAAGAAAGGAGCAGATCCCCTTCTGTCCATTCAGCCGGAAGATATTCTGCACACATTGATAGAGCAGAAAAGGATGATCTATACTTTGGTCCTAAGTGTTTTACTGACAGGATCCGAAGAATAACCCTGCATTCTGGCTTCGCCAAAGTTGGTCCAACCTACCAAAAATATACCGGCAGTACAAACCCGGATACCTGGCTCTCAGATTATTATACAGCCGTCCAAATCAACAATGGGACAGACCTGGAAGCTGTCAAGTTTCTTCCCCTAATGTTGGTAGACGGAGCCAGAGATTGGATCAATGGTTTACCATCAAGAACTGTCGACATCTGGGATGATATGGCTAGAGTATTCACTCAGCATTTTCGGGGAACATACAAACGCCCAAATAGCATCAACCAGCTGAACCGTTGCACCCAATTTGAGGACGAACCATACGTGGATTTCATCTCCAGATGGACTGCAATGAAGAATAGTTGTTCTGGAGTAACTGACGTACAAGCAATGCATGCTTTCGTCAACGGCCTAAAACCCGGACTCGTACCGTTCATGGTTGGTTCTAAACAGCACAAAGATCTCGGATCTATGCTTACAACCGCTAATGAGCACGCTGCAGCCAAAGATGATATCAGAGCAAGAGGAGGCAATATTGAGTCACTAATACTCTCCAAGAAAACTCCTCGTTCTGACAAAAAAGGAACTCCGGAGTCAACGACAAAGCCCAAGGAGGTCAACATAGCCTTTGGAGGAGATAAGGGGAATAAGTGGAAAGGTCGCAGCCCAGATCCAATCAATTACACTCCCGAAGAATGGGAGAGAATTAAGTCGGAACCCTGCGTCCACCACTCGCAATTTGGGAAACCAACCCACACAAATGCGCAATGCCGGCTAAACAAGCATATGAAAGGCAATGGAGGATCCGGAAATAAAGGGAAGGGTTCCAAAAGGAAACCTGCCAAACAAAAGCCAGAAGCTGAAAAGGAAGACAGTGAATCGGACACTGATGACAAAATCCAGGAACAACAGCGAAAGGGCGAACCCAAATTTCCGAGAGTTGACGGAGAAGCAATGCTAACTTTCTTAGCAACCCCGTCAGCAAAGGTGGCCAAAAGAACACTTCGGGAAATAAACGCGGTTATTCCTGCGACCCCGAAATACTTGAAGTACTCCAACACGCCAATAGTCTGGGATCAGTCTGATCATCCCGGAAATATCCCTGAACCCGGCACACAAGCTCTTGTTGTCAGCCCTATTGTTCAAAACACTAGGCTAAGAAGAGTGCTGATGGACGGAGGATCCAACATTAATATAATGTACCTGGATACTCTGAAGCACTTGAAGATCTCCGAGTCCCAGCTCAACTACAGCAATATACGCTTCCATGGCATTGTTCCTGGCAGGCAAGCACGATCCCTAGGAGAAATTTCCCTAGATGTCACCTTCGGAGATAAAGATCACTTCCGGCAGGAAAAAGTATCCTTCGAAGTAGTGCCGTTCGAAAGCGTGTATCATGCAATACTCGGACGTCCAGCTTTCGCCAAATTCATGGCAAGATCCTGTTATATCTACAACAAGCTGAAAATGCCAGGACCCAAAGGAGGAGTAATCACCATAGTCGGTGATTTCAAGCTGGCAAACGAGTTGGAGAAAGAAAATGCCCTTTGCGCTCAAAGAGTTATAGCAAAGGAGGAACTGAAGGAATTAACCAAGGAGGTATCGCCGAAAGAAATGCCGGCAGGAAAAGAAACTCGGAAGCCAACAGATAGCTTCAAGGCGTCCGAAAATACAAGACAGGTAATCCTAGAACCCAAAGATCCGACAAAATTTGTCATCGTAGGGACTGGGATGACCGACAAATAGGAAGGCGAGCTCATCAAGTTCCTCCGTGAGAACTGGGATATTTTTGCCTGGTGTCTAGCTGACATGCCAGGCGTACCCAGGGAACTTGCTGAGCACCAACTCAAGGTTATTCCTGGATCAAAACCCGTCAAACAAGGTCTCCGTCGATTTGACGGAAGAAGACGGAAGGCTATTGGCAAGGAAATTATCCGGCTTTTAGCAGCGGATTTCATCAAGGAAGTAATCCATACTGATTGGTCCGCAAATCCGGTATTAGTGCCGAAGAAAGACACCACTGCTCTTAGAATGTGTATAGATTACACATGATTGAACAAGTTGTGTCCGAAAGATAGGTTCGCATTACCGCGAATCGATCAAATAATAGATGCCACTGCAGGCTCCGAGCTTTTATGCTTTTTGGATGCATACTCCGGGTACCACCAAATACGCATGAAAAAGGAAGATCAAATCAAGACTTCTTTTATAACCCCGTATGGGACGTACTATTACGTAACCATGCCTTTTGGCCTGAAGAACGCAGGTGCAACCTATCAGCGTTGCATGCAGCGCTGTTTGCATAGTCAGGTTGGCAGAAACGTCCATGTTTATGTGGACGATATCGCCGTCGTAACCAAGGAAAAAGATACACTCCTTGAGGATCTGCGAGAAACTTTCGAGAACTTACGCACTTACAAGATGAAGTTGAATCCATCTAAGTGCGTATTCGGGGTTCCCTCAGGAAAACTTCTGGGTTTCATTGTTCCCACAGAGGAATAGAAGTTAACCCGGAAAAGATCAAGGCAATCTTGAACATCTCAAAACCTACATGTGTAAAAGATGTCCAAAGATTGACGGGTTCCGCTGCAGCCGTCAGCAGATTTATTAGTCGGCTGGGGGATAAAGCCTTATCACTCTACAAGCTGCTAAAGAAATCCGACAAGTTCGAATGGACAGAAGAGGCCGACGCAGCGTTGGCCCAGTTGAAGGAAACCTTGATGAAGGCTCCCATCTTGGCATCTCCAAAAGACGAAGAACCCATGTTATTATACCTTACGGCTACAAATCGGGTTATTAGTGCGGTAATCGTTGTGGAACGGACAAAGGAAGAGCAAAGCATACCAGATCAGCATCCGGTATATTACATAAGCGAAGTTTTTTCCGAATCCAAACAAAGGTACCCACACTACCAGAAACTGGCATATGGCGTATTTTTTGCATCCAGAAAGCTGCGCCATTACTTCCAAGGGCATTCCATAACAGTGGTATGTAAAGCACCACTAGGGGATATTATAAACAATGCGGAGGCAACCGGCCGAGTAGCTAAATGGGGCATCGAGCTGGCAGCCTTCGACATTAAGTACCAGCCAAGGACGGCAATAAAATCCCAAGTTTTGGCAGATTTTGTCGCCGACTGGACAGAAGCAATGGAAAAAACACCGATGCCAGAATCCGAGTACTGGATCATGCACTTTGACGGATCCAAGATGAAGGAAGGAGCTGGGGCCGGCGTAGTCCTAAAATCTCCCAAGGGAGACACAATGGAGTACGTATTACAAATACACTTCAACGCCAGTAATAACGTGGCAGAATACGAAGCTCTGCTTCATGGCTTGCATATTGCAAAAGAAATAGGGGTAAAACGCATCTTGTGCTATGGAGACTCGGATTTGGTACAGCATCAGCTCAACCAAACCTGGGACGCGAAAAGCCCTATAATGGCCGAATATCGGAGGACGGTGGATGAGTTCGCCATCTGTTTCTTCGGGTTCGAAGTCCTTCACATAAAAAGGGAGGAAAATTGGAACGCGGATGCGTTAGCCCGCATGGGATCAGAGAGAGTAAAAACTTTACCACCAGGGGTATTCGTCCAGCACTTGCACGAGCCGTCCATAAAAGGTGGAGACGTTGATTACCCTCTGGCATCTGAAACAATCGAGGTCATGCTCGTTAAACCGGATTGGACAATTCCATACTTAAACTTCTTAGTCAATCAGAAGTACCCGGAAGGAGCAGACGAAGTCTTGCAAAGGCAAATACAGCGTCGATGCAAAGGATACGTGGTAATCAACGACTACTTGTATAAACGCAGTACTTCCGGAATTTTTCAACGGTGTATTTCACCAGAAGAAGGAAGAGAAATACTGGAAGAAATCCATGCCGGCGATTGCGGGCATCATGCTCAATCAAAAAGCATAGTCAAAAAAGCATTCCGGGCTGGGTTTTTCTGGCTAACAGCCAAGTCAGACGCCGAGCGCATAGTGAATACGTGTGAAGGATGTCAATATTACGCCAAGCAGACCAATTTGCCGGCCCAAGCACTTAAAACTATCCCCATCACATGGCCATTTGCGGTCTGGGGGCTAGATATGATGGGACCGTTCAAAACTGCAAGAGGTGGACTTACACATCTACTCGTAGCGGTAGATAAGTATACCAAATGGGTGGAGGCTAAACCCATCAAAAAGCTGGACGGCGCAACTGCCAGAAATTTCATTATTGATTTAGTAATGAGGTATGGCGTCCCACATAGCATAATAACTGATAACGGGACAAATTTCTCCATTGGAGAGTTGGCAAAATACTGCCAACAAACGGGAATCCGCTTAGATCTTGCATCTGTGGCACACCCGCAATCTAATGGGCAGGTTGAAAGAATGAACAGTTCAATCCTGCAAGGAATACGCCCAAGGCTCGAATCTCCTCTCCATAGAGCAGCTGGAGCGTGGGTAGAAGAGCTACCTTCCGTGTTGTGGAGTATTCGAACGACGCCAAATAGGTCAACTGGGCAAACCCCGTTTTTCCTAGTTTATGGTGCGGAAGCTATTCTTCCAACGGACATGATCCATGATAGCCCAAGAGTGCAGGATTTTGACGACTCGGATGCCGAAGAAGCACGACAGGATGCTGTCGATCTCTTAGAAGAGGAACGAGAACTTGTGCTTCAAAGATCCGCCATCTACCAGCAAGGTTTACGACGTTATCACAGTCGGAAAATCAGGCATCGTTCTTTTAAAGAAGGTGACTTAGTGCTGAGATTGGTGCAGCAAAGGAAGAACAAATTAGCCCCAGTATGGGAAGGACCATTCGTCATTAGTAAAGCCATGAAGAATGGATCATACTATCTTGTCGACATTCGAGATACGGAGGACGATCCCGAGAAGCCGAATCGCAAAAGAAAGAGAAAAATAGATGATGAACTAGGAGAGACAAAGAGGCCTTGGAGTATCCAGCAATTACGTCCCTTCTATACTTAGTTCAATTTCTATGTAAACATCTTTGAGATCATGAAATAAAGTTGTCGGAATGTTGTCATTCATATTCATTATAAGTACAAAATATTTCCGCCTCATCTATTTCCCAATGAGATCTTACAAATACTCAATGTTAACCCGAATTGTGCCTGCGTGCTCGGTGTTTAAAAGCTGAATGATTCGGCCTGTTAAAGGTTAAAGGAAACTCGGATTGTGCCTACGTGCCCAAGTTTCAAAACAGTTCCTTGTTTTCTCTAAGTTTTATCTGATTGTGTATGTGTTGGGTTACTGAAACTAGTCAGTAAAAAAAAATGCTTTTAGCATGATCCATGTTTCCGAGTTTCAAAACTGCTTGGTTCGTCCCCAGTTACTCGGCATGACGATTCATATTGCTAGTTGAGCCATTTTAAAGCACTAGAGCAGTTAAAACACATTTTGCCAGATTACTTAGAAGATAAAGGAACAGTCAAACCCGAAAAAACTTTGCAAGAAACTTGAAATTGCAAAAGGCGGAGTTCTTGTTTCGACAAACGATATAGAAGCATTACAATATGAATTGCATTGTAAAAATGCTCTTATACACATCCATCATTCGGGTCAAGTGTATTCCTTCAAGCATCCGAGTCTTCATCACTGCTATCATTCTCGGGGGCTGCGGGCACTTCTTCTTCCGGATAAGTAATGAAAATATTAACCATAGAGGCAATCTTGGAAGCGTGCCCTTTAACTTCATCAAAAATCGCATTTCGTTGCGCTTCTGTATATTCTTGAGGGATACCGGATGCTACGCGCCAAGATTTAGCATTGGGGTAATGTAGACGCATAAGGCCAAGTGCCATGCGTGCACCACCTCGTGCGGCAGAGCGAAGGATGGATCCTTTCGAGTCTGCTACCTCTGTGATGGCACCCGGAAGTCGGTAGACTTCCGAAAATCGTACAGTACTTGTGGGAAGGAATTTATTAATCAGCTGCATTCCTGCATTCCTGATTGAATTCCACACTTCCCCAAAGGCCCGGATCTTTTCAGTCCGAGAAATTCCTGGAAAATTTCCTGCTTTTTTGACAAAAGCAAAGGTTACATGAAAAGATACAAGAAATAAGACATGAAGACATTGGTAAAAAGAAGTTAACTTACCAAGAACCTTGTCAATTTCGTCGCCTTCTTTCATGCGTGGGAGTAGCATACTTTCCAAATCATTGATAACAGATTTATCTTCCGCTGCCTGTAAAGAAGCCTTGGATCGAGCAATCCCGAGGGCCAGATTACTGGCTTCTAGGTCTTCTTGAACTTTCAGAAGTTCCTTTCGGAGGTTTGAGTTTTCCTCACGAAGTCGAGAAACATGGACAGCGTTTTCTGCTAATTTGTTGGCTTTGTTTAAAGCAGCTGGAGGGAAATAAATAATTCGAGTTTACAAAACAATTCAGCAAGCATTCTCCAGAGAAAACAAATGGCACAAAATAAAATACCGGTGGCTTTTGATAGTTGCCGCTGACATGATGCTAGTTCGTTGCTTTTCGACTCAATAACAGATTGAAGGGTTTTTACTTCTCTGCTCTTGAGACTAAGCTTCTTAAAAACTTCCAAGTTTATGGCGTCTGCGGAATGCTAAAACATGGAAATGAAAGCCAGATGCTTAAGTTTAAACAGGCATACGAAGAAACATTAAGAAGAATTCATATTGCAACTTAATGCTTGGGGGCTAGAAGTATTACCTGGCTCATTTCTCGCAAATCGGTCAAGACCTCGTTGAATTCTTTGGCATATTCCGCGAAGAGAATCCCAACGTGATGAAGGCCATCGTGTATAACCTGATGAGGTGAAAATGCGATATCATTGCGAACAACTAATCCATTTTGTGGCCAAGGGCGAATCAGAGGCGCAGGAGCAAAGAATTTCTTTGCCTCTGGACGAATATATCCGAGTTCGTCGAATGGTTCTTCTTTTATCCGGATATCGTCCAGGTTGGGAATAGATTCCTCTTTGATAGCTGATTGCCTTTTGCGCTTCCGATTGTTGTGAAACTCGGCATGTAATTTGTTGAGTGCAGCGTCGGAAGCAAGATCATTTTCTCCAAGTTCATCGAACTAGGAAAGAGTTAACAATATGTTAAGAAGCAGAGAGAGAAGATAATCTGAGGAAAAACTCGGAAACAAGGAAAGATAAATACCTTAGGGACCAGATTTTCCACGTGATAAATCGCCAGATTTTCCTCAATCTGACTACTGACGGCGACCAGTTGGTGAAGTCGTCCTATAAAATCCTTTTTGGTAAAGGCCTTATCTGTTCCTCTCATGCTATCTTCTGGCCCTTGGTATTCGCAAAGAAGTCGGGAACGAAAAGAGAGAGGTTGGATACGGCGTCCGAACCAGCACAAAACGGTATCCTTCCCAACCAAAGAAGGTTGAAAGGAAGAAAGTTTGGCGATGCGCCGCTTTATCTTCATCAGGTTTTCTGGCAAATTTTCTACTACTGCGGCTGTCCAACTCTCGCGAGGAGTAGCGGAAGAATTAACAAAGGGAGGAATCCCGGTTGCCTTGCCTGGGAATGGAATGTCCTGATGATAAAAGAAAGAACCTAGCCAAGATTGGTCAGGTTCCGGCATTTTTATTTTTGGATACCATTCCTCCCTAAATTTTCTGAGGATGAAAGATATGGTCCCGCAAATAGGCGAAATGCCATTTGTGATGTTATGCTTTACCTCAAAACAATATTGCCAGAAACCTAGGTCAGGTGTTATCCCGAGATATCCTTCGAAAAGGGCTTGGAAACTGGCTAAGTAGAGGATGGAATTCGGAGAAATATTATGTGGTTGAACGCCATAAAAGTTAAGGACGTCTAGAAAAAAGGCGGAAGGGGGAAAACCCATACCTCTCGCGATATGAGAGGTAAGGATGACGCGTTCTCCGACTTTTGGCTTGGGCTCGGGTTCATCTTTCGAGATCCGCCATTTGCCTTTAACTATGTATCCCTCCTTTGACATCCGACGAAGAAGAACGAGAGAAGTATTACTCGGACTCCAATTGCCGACAAATTCTGCTTCGTTGTTGGCTCCGGTAGCAAAGCGCTCATTACCACGGGAATGGATCTTGACCCTCGCCGTCGTTGGGACGAACGGCGGGGGTACTGCGGAGCTCGATCCCGCAACGTCCGCGGCGGCGGAAGTGTTTTCTCCGCCCGCCGCGGAGGCCGTGGTCTTCTCCGGCTCGCCGCCGGCGGGCTTAGGCGACCCCAGTTGTGGATCTAGGTCGCCAAGGAGCTCGTCGATGGCGAAGCGGGTCGGCGAGGACGGCGAAGATGCCATCTCCTTGGTGGCGTACGTGCATTCCGGCGTGCGAAGAAGATGCGTGCGTCGGGACAGGACTTGCTCTCGAGCTCGCGTTCGCAGCAATGGCTTGGACAGTGAGGGAGTGAGGAAAGTTTCCGATGAGGACGAGGGCGGCTATTTATAGCCGGAAAACCGTTTAGATACGTGCCAACGGCTCTTTCGACCGTTGGATGTTCGACGCGTGTCACTCGCCGGAAAATGCGGGAAATGAAACGACAGCGGAATGATGGCTATCTCCTCGTTTCCCGTGAGAATCTGTCAGAGATACGTTGAGAGGTTTCCCGCGTGAAACCGAGCGTCGCTTGCGTCAGCATGATTAAGACGCTGATGTCAGAAGTTCCTTTTCCGCGAAGGATCGTGAGAAGAAAAGCCGGATTTTCAGAGTTCCGAGTTTTAGGTTACCATCTCCTTCAGAAGGAAAGTAGAAAGAATCAAGACTGCTGAATCAAGATTTTCCGGACAAAATGTATTTGACGAAAGACGGAGAATCAGAGTTTTGATCCTTCCTGGGGGCTACTGTCGGATATATACTGAATAGGGGTATAGAAGATGGTAGACAAAGAGCCGGACTACCAGGGTGGCCTACATGGTAATGGGCTTAGGTCCATTGGGCGGCCCAGTAGTCCGACGCGCAGAAGCCGGATTCTAGAAGAACCCGGATCACGGCCCGCGTGATCTGGCTTGGAGGAGAAGACGGATTCCTTACTTTCCAAGTTACAATTTATCGTAGTCTTCTAGGTTTCCTATTCTGTAAGCCCTAATCCGGCTATTATATAAAGCCGGACGGGAGATAGATTAAAAACAAGTTCTTTACCGCACAACAGAGAAGCTCTACGCAACTCGCCGAGAAGCTCATCCTCGCCGAGTAGCTAGATCTACACCCTCACATTGTAACCCTGTTAAACGGGCTTTAGTCCCAATTAGTGAGAAGTGCAGGAGTAGGTACGCCATACTGTCGCGACGTACCGAACCTGCGTAAAATCCCGTGTTCTGTGTTACTACGCTATCCCGTTACCCCACGTCTCTACCGTAGTCTCATGGCACCCCCGTCTATGAAAAATACTACGATGTCTCGACAAATATTGAACACATTTGCTTCTAATTCAGTTCTGCATGGGCAAGCTTCAAACATCCATGTGTGCACTTACAGTCATGTATCGATAAGTTTCCCCTTCCAAGCAATAATGGTAACACTTGCGTTCACGGTGTGCAAGTGAGAATACATACTTTATGATGATCTAAACAATATCCTTGGTTAGATGACCTTGCGATGTAGGCGTGATTGCAACTTAAAATCCACAATGAAGTAACGATCACACGTTCCAGGAACAGGACTAAGGTTGACATCCAAAAGATTTATGAAATGGTCAAACTATCCACTTTGAGATGCTGTCGTCTATAGCAGAGAAATAGTTGGAAGCAACAACAATGCAACTAATCAATCATGGAGGAAAAAAGGTAAAAATAATACTCCCTCCGATCCGAATTAATGGTCGGAGGGCTAGCCAAGGCTTAGGCAAAACTTTGGCTAGCCCTCCGACCATTAATTCGGATCGGAGGTAGTACAAAAAAAGGACTAAACAACATTCAGATTCTACTTGCACTACAGCACCTATCACGATGGTTAACTGCCTATGCAATCCCAGATAATAAATTGAACAGAGAACAGAGTGTACCTTTGCGTAGATCACGGGCGGCCGGAAATTTCGGCGAAGTCGACTGAATGGTGAGTACTAACCATCATTTAGACTATACTTGTGTGAAGCACGGGTGGTCTAAGATGGTGCGTAGTCTGCTGAACAACGATACAGAAATGTCTAGTGCGGACAGCAAAGTCGTGCAGATTTCCAGTGCGGAACAGTGAGATGGCGTCGTCGAAAACAAACAGAAAAGTTGGCATGTTGCTTCTTTGGAACATCCTAACCTACATGTTTTTAAGGATACGTCATGGAAAGACGTATCGGTTTCATAGAAGAAAAGGCTAAGAGACCAGGATTACAACGCGGTCGACACAGACGTCGAGCACGCACTCTACCCACCGGAAATTACAAAGGTGACTACTCGCCCCACTTCCACCGATCTACCTGCGCTAACTCCCCCCTCAAAAGTTTGGCAGCACGCCACCTTTCAGCCTCCTCAGAGATGGTGCGACAAACGGTGGCCACGGCCGGCTGTCTACCCTCGAAGACTATGTCGTTGCGGTGTCTCCACAAGCACCACATGATGAGCGCCAACGCCGTCCACATCTCCCGGGAGGCTCCACCCAAAAGCGATTTGCTAGGGAGCCAATCCACCAGAAAGTCATCGGGGTTCGGGATCCAGTCCTGTCGGCCCCAGAGTCCCAAGAAGGTAGCCCAAACCTCTCTCGTGAGCACGCAGCCTAAAAGAAGGTGGTCGATGCCCTCATCATGCTGGTCGCAGAAAGGGCAGGACGAGGGTCTTGGAAGACCTCGTCTCCCGAGTCGGTCGGCCGTCCAGCATCTGTTCCGCAATGCCAGCCAAAGGAAGAACTTGCATTTGGCGGGCGCCCGGGATCTCCAGATCTGGTCAGCGCCGGCAAAGGAGGTGGCACCTGCAAATAGCGCCAGGTACGCGGAGCGCGCGGAGTAAGTGCGATCTGTCTCCCAATTCTAGCTCAGGGAGTCTGCCCTCTCTTCCACGAGCTGAAAAGCGGCAATGCTGTGAGCGAGCCCCAGGAGCTCTCCAATGGATGCTGCTCCCAGATCCGGGGAAAGACCCCCTAACCATCCACCGTAGATACCGTCTCTAACTGTGAGGGTCCTCTTTGCGCGCTTTGACACTTCTGCAAATAGGTTGGGGGCAAGATCCTTGATTCTTCCTTCTTGCAGCCACCTGTCTGTCCAAAAGAGGGTGTCTTGTCCGTTTCCGACCGTAGACGAGGTGGCGGCTTCAAACAGCTGCCTCGCTTCCAGGGGGAGCTGGATGTTAAACTCCCTCCAGGGCTTGGAAGGATCTACACGCGCCAGCCAAAGCCACCGGGTCCTCAAAGCCCAGTTCATTTTGGTTAGGTTTGGGATGCCGAGACCTCCTAGAGCCTTGGGCATGCAGACCCTATCCCAAGCCACGAGGCAATGCCCCCCATGCGCCTCTTTCCTTCCTTTCCACAAGAACCCTCTTAGGATCTTTTCAATGCTTTGATAGTCTTCGCGGGAACGTCCAATGACATCATGGCGAAGATCGGGATCGAAGCAAACGTGGTTTTGACTGGTTCCAGTCGACCACCCCTGTTCATCAAGCCTGCACCCCATCCCGGTAGCCGACCTCCAACTGTATCCACCAAGTATTGGAGTTGGGCTGCTGTTGGTCTCCACAGGGACATGGGCAATCCCAGGTAACGGAAAGGGAAAGGCTTCACCGGGCACCCCAACTCCCTTGCAACTAGCCCTTCCACGGTGTCGTCGCATCTGATCAGGTGCGCCGAGCATTTTTGGAAGTTCGTGCGGAGGCCTGAAGCCTCCCCAAAATCCTGCAACAGCGAGTCGAAAGTATGGAGGTCCTGCACTGTGGGCCGAAGGAACGTGACTACGTCGTCAGCGTAGATAGAGGTCCTACTCCGCAACCCGCTCCGTGCTAGGGGGGAGAGATGCCCTAGTCTGCCAGCTAATTCCACCAAGTGGTAGAAGATCTCCATGACTAGAATAAAGAGTTGCGGCGAGAGGGGATCTCCTTGCCGAAGTCCACGCCTGTGCGAAATGCGACGTCCTGGAGATCCATTTAGCCAAGGATGACAAGTAGTTTTTACTTGTTCTAAATAAAAGTAGTTGAATGCCCGTGCCTTGCTACGAAGCTTCGAATTTTCTTCTTGACATAAACGTACGTCTTTAGCGATGTACAAAAGCATGTATGACCTAGGTCCATTACACTTCATCTCGGTCATATCGCTCGATCATGTCGTCAAACCGATACCCGGCGATTGTCTCCATACTTGTCTAAGAGATCCATTGATCTTTTGAGTTTCTGGATACGATTTGTTTGTGAATATTAATAGCAAACATGCCCGTGCGTTGCAACGGGAAAGATTTTTTCCCATGCACTTTGTTCCCCAGGAACAGTTGCACCATTGGCAACGTCAGGCCCTGCGAGAGGGTGAGGGCAACCGCCATGATAGCGAGGTTGTGATCCACGTAGCTAGTCTTTGTGCCACCAGCAACTGCCTTGCTAGTGCCATCTAGGTTGCCACGGTCACAGCTTGTCGCCGATCCAACGACAACGATGGAGTAGATGCCTCTCTTTCACCACAGTGTAACAAAACTGGAGGAGAGGAAGTATGACTACTTCCCAGCGGAAGGAGGTGGCGGTAGCAAAAGTCAGTGGTGATAGGGTACAACATCTCTGACCCTTGCCGAGGGCCAATCAGTTTACGGGAAAAAATCACTGAATTTGCTATTGCTGGTACGATGATTTTTGCTGGCCGGACCAAGGGTTCCCGCTAGCTTATTAATAATAATATTATTATTATGCCACATATGACCGCGTGTTGCAAGGGGAGAAGAAAAATCTTAACAGAAATGGCTCAAGCCCCCAACGGGTCGGTACACAAAGGTACCATGTTTTATATCTTTAGATTGTTGGCACACAGGTTAGAACTTTGACTCCACATTGTATTGCAAGATAAATCAATTAGTTAAGAGTGGCAATACTATTCTGTATGTTGCATTTGTTAAGAAAAATATAGCAAAAACACGATTGGTGGAATAACCTTTATCCATAACCATCTACCTGAATAATAAATAAAAGACGATATTTGTTCGTGTGTACACGCAGGGTCAATGCTTTATTTTTAATACTCTATGAAGAGGTTGTGGCTCATGCCTCCTGACATTTAGAAGAAGGAAATTCGAATCATCTGTTCGTGCTAGTCCTTTGCAGAAGGTACAGCCTTAGAGATACATGGAGGAGGAAATTTAATTCAACAAATGTGGCAATCATTAAGCTGCATTTGTAAACATAGTTACCAGTATCATGCATGGAGATCCTGAATTACTACTTTCTTCACACCACTATGACCTTCCCGTCGGTTCGTGTGAAATCAAACTTACAATATCATAATTTATCTTTTTCAATGATATAGCAGTATCAAACAGAAGCATTGCCAGTTTCCCAACCAATATTGAACACATTTGCTTCTAATTCAGTTCTGCATGGGCAAGCTTCAAACATCCATGTGTGCACTTACAGTCATGTATCGATAAGTTTCCCCTTCCAAGCAATAATGGTAACACTTGCGTTCACGGTGTGCAAGCTTCAGATGAGAATACATACTTTATGATGATCTAAACAATATCCTTGGTTAGATGACCTTGCGATGTAGGCGTCATTGCAACTTAAAAT
The DNA here is from genome assembly GCA_028641055.1 of Alopecurus myosuroides. NCBI lineage: Eukaryota > Viridiplantae > Streptophyta > Magnoliopsida > Poales > Poaceae > Alopecurus > Alopecurus myosuroides. The sequence goes on from CM054059.1 coordinate 504,403,831, forward strand.
CCACAATGAAGTAACGATCACACGTTCCAGGAACAGGACTAAGGTTGACATCCAAAAGATTTATGAAATGGTCAAACTATCCACTTTGAGATGTTGTCGTCTATAGCAGAGAAATAGTTGGAAGCAACAACAATGCAACTAATCAATCATGGAGGAAAAAAGGTAAAAATAATACTCCCTCCGATCCGAATTAATGGTCGGAGGGCTAGCCAAGGCTTAGGCAAAACTTTGGCTAGCCCTCCGACCATTAATTCGGATCGGAGGTAGTACAAAAAAAGGACTAAACAACATTCAGATTCTACTTGCACTACAGCACCTACCACGATGGTTAACTGCCTATGCAATCCCAGATAATAAATTGAACAGAGAACAGAGTGTACCTTTGCGTAGATCACGGGCGGCCGGAAATTTCGGCGAAGTCGACTGAATGGTGAGTACTAACCATCATTTAGACTATACTTGTGTGAAGCACGGGTGGTCTAAGATGGTGCGTAGTCTGCTGAACAACGATACAGCAATGTCTAGTGCGGACAGCAAAGTCGTGCAGATTTCCAGTGCGGAACAGTGAGATGGCGCCGTCGAAAACAAACAGAAAAGTTGGCATGTTGCTTCTTTGGAACATCCTAACCTACATGTTTTTAAGGATACGTCATGGAAAGACGTATCGGTTTCATAGAAGAAAAGGCTAAGAGACCAGGATTACAACGCGGTCGACACAGACGTCGAGCACGCACTCCACCCACCGGAAATTACAAAGGTGACTACTCGCCCCACTTCCACCGATCTACCTGCGCTAACTCCCCCCTCAAAAGTTTGGCAGCACGCCACCTTTCAGCCTCCTCAGAGATGGTGCGACAAACGGTGGCCACGGCCGGCTGTCTACCCTCGAAGACTATGTCGTTGCGGTGTCTCCACAAGCACCACATGATGAGCGCCAACGCCGTCCACATCTCCCGGGAGGCTCCACCCCCAAGCGATTTGCTAGGGAGCCAATCCACCAGAAAGTCATCGGGGTTCGGGATCCAGTCCTGTCGGCCCCAGAGTCCCAAGAAGGTAGCCCAAACCTCTCTCGTGAGCACGCAGCCTAAAAGAAGGTGGTCGATGCCCTCATCATGCTGGTCGCAGAAAGGGCAGGACGAGGGTCTTGGAAGACCTCGTCTCCCGAGTCGGTCGGCCGTCCAGCATCTGTTCCGCAATGCCAGCCAAAGGAAGAACTTGCATTTGGCGGGCGCCCGGGATCTCCAGATCTGGTCAGCGCCGGCAAAGGAGGTGGCACCTGCAAATAGCGCCAGGTACGCGGAGCGCGCGGAGTAAGTGCGATCTGTCTCCCAATTCTAGCTCAGGGAGTCTGCCCTCTCTTCCACGAGCTGAAAAGCGGCAATGCTGTGAGCGAGCCCCAGGAGCTCTCCAATGGATGCTGCTCCCAGATCCGGGGAAAGACCCCCTAACCATCCACCGTAGATACCGTCTCTGACTGTGAGGGTCCTCTTTGCGCGCTTCGACACTTCTGCAAATAGGTTGGGGGCAAGATCCTTGATTCTTCCTTCTGGCAGCCACCTGTCTGTCCAAAAGAGGGTGTCTTGTCCGTTTCCGACCGTAGACGAGGTGGCGGCTTCAAACAGCTGCCTCGCTTCCAGGGGGAGCTGGATGTTAAACTCCCTCCAGGGCTTGGAAGGATCTACACGCGCCAGCCAAAGCCACCGGGTCCTCAAAGCCCAGTTCATTTTGGTTAGGTTTGGGATGCCGAGACCTCCTAGAGCCTTGGGCATGCAGACCCTATCCCAAGCCACGAGGCAATGCCCCCCATGCGCCTCTTTCCTTCCTTTCCACAAGAACCCTCTTAGGATCTTTTCCAATGCTTTGATAGTCTTCGCGGGAACGTCCAACGACATCATGGCGAAGATCGGGATCGAAGCAAACGTGGTTTTGACTAGTTCCAGTCGACCACCCCTGTTCATCAAGCCTGCACCCCATCCCGGTAGCCGACCTCCAACTGTATCCACCAAGTATTGGAGTTGGGCTGCTGTTGGTCTCCACAGGGACATGGGCAATCCCAGGTAACGGAAAGGGAAAGGCTTCACCGGGCACCCCAACTCCCTTGCAACTAGCCCTTCCACGGTGTCGTCGCATCTGATCAGGTGCGCCGAGCATTTTTGGAAGTTCGTGCGGAGGCCTGAAGCCTCCCCAAAATCCTGCAACAGCGAGTCGAAAGTATGGAGGTCCTGCACTGTGGGCCGAAGGAACGTGACTACGTCGTCAGCGTAGATAGAGGTCCTACTCCGCAACCCGCTCCGTGCTAGGGGGGAGAGATGCCCTAGTATGCCAGCTAATTCCACCAAGTGGTAGAAGATCTCCATGACTAGAATAAAGAGTTGCGGCGAGAGGGGATCTCCTTGCCGAAGTCCACGCCTGTGCGAAATGCGACATCCTGGAGATCCATTTAGCCAAGGATGACAAGTAGTTTTTACTTGTTCTAAATAAAAGTAGTTGAATGCCCGTGCCTTGCTACGAAGCTTCGAATTTTCTTCTTGACATAAACGTACGTCTTTAGAGATGTACAAAAGCATGTATGGCCTAGGTCCATTACACTTCATCTCGGTCATATCGCTCGATCATGTCGTCAAACCGATACCCGGCGATTGTCTCCATACTTGTCTAAGAGATCCATTGATCTTTTGAGTTTCTGGATACGATTTGTTTGTGAATATTAATAGCAAACATGCCCGTGCGTTGCAACGGGAAAGATTTTTTCCCATGCACTTTGTTCCCCAGGAACAGTTGCACCATTGGCAACGTCAGGCCCTGCGAGAGGGTGAGGGCAACCGCCATGATAGCGAGGTTGTGATCCACGTAGCTAGTCTTTGTGCCACCAGCAACTGCCTTGCTAGTGCCATCTAGGTTGCCGCGGTCACAGCTTGTCGCCGATCCAACGACAACGATGGAGTAGATGCCTCTCTTTCACCACAGTGTAACAAAACTGGAGGAGAGGAAGTATGACTACTTCCCAGCGGAAGGAGGTGGCGGTAGCAAAAGTCAGTGGTGATAGGGTACAACATCTCTGACCCTTGCCGAGGGCCAATCAGTTTACGGGAAAAAATCACTGAATTTGCTATTGCCGGTACGATGATTTTTGCTGGCCGGACCAAGGGTTCCCGCTAGCTTATTAATAATAATATTATTATTATGCCACATATGACCGCGTGTTGCAAGGGGAGAAGAAAAATCTTAACAGAAATGGCTCAAGCCCCCAACGGGTCGGTACACAAAGGTACCATGTTTTATATCTTTAGATTGTTGGCACACAGGTTAGAACTTTGACTCCACATTGTATTGCAAGATAAATCAATTAGTTAAGAGTGGCAATACTATTCTGTATGTTGCATTTGTTAAGAAAAAGTATAGCAAAAACACGATTGGTGGAATAACCTTTATCCATAACCATCTACCTGAATAATAAATAAAAGACGATATTTGTTCGTATGTACACGCAGGGTCAATGCTTTATTTTTAATACTCTATGAAGAGGTTGTGGCTCATGCCTCCTGACATTTAGAAGAAGAAAATTCGAATCATCTGTTCGTGCTAGTCCTTTGCAGAAGGTACAGCCTTAGAGATACACGGAGGAGGAAATTTAATTCAACAAATGTGGCAATCATTAAGCTGCATTTGTAAACATAGTTACCAGTATCATGCATGGAGATCCTGAATTACTACTTTCTTCACACCACTATGACCTTCCCGTCGGTTCGCGTGAAATCAAACTTACAATATCATAATTTATCTTTTTCAATGATATAGCAGTATCAAACAGAAGCATTGCCAGTTTCCCAACCAATATTGAACACATTTGCTTCTAATTCAGTTCTGCATGGGCAAGCTTCAAACATCCATGTGTGCACTTACAGTCATGTATCGATAAGTTTCCCCTTCCAAGCAATAATGGTAACACTTGCGTTCACGGTGTGCAAGCTTCAGATGAGAATACATACTTTATGATGATCTAAACAATATCCTTGGTTAGATGACCTTGCGATGTAGGCGTGATTGCAACTTAAAATCCACAATGAAGTAACGATCACACGTTCCAGGAACAGGACTAAGGTTGACATCCAAAAGATTTATGAAATGGTCAAACTATCCACTTTGAGATGCTGTCGTCTATAGCAGAGAAATAGTTGGAAGCAACAACAATGCAACTAATCAATCATGGAGGAAAAAAGGTAAAAATAATACTCCCTCCGATCCGAATTAATGGTCGGAGGGCTAGCCAAGGCTTAGGCAAAACTTTGGCTAGCCCTCCGACCATTAATTCGGATCGGAGGTAGTACAAAAAAAGGACTAAACAACATTCAGATTCTACTTGCACTACAGCACCTACCACGATGGTTAACTGCCTATGCAATCCCAGATAATAAATTGAACAGAGAACAGAGTGTACCTTTGCGTAGATCACTGGCGGCCGGAAATTTTGGCGAAGTCGACTGAATGGTGAGTACTAACCATCATTTAAACTATACTTGTGTGAAGCACGGGTGGTCTAAGATGGTGCGTAGTCTGCTGAACAACGATACAGCAATGTCTAGTGCGGACAGCAAAGTCGTGCAGATTTCCAGTGCGGAACAGTGAGATGGCGCCGTCGAAAACAAACAGAAAAGTTGGCCTGTTGCTTCTTTGGAACATCCTAACCTACATGTTTTTAAGGATACGTCATGGAAAGACGTATCGGTTTCATAGAAGAAAAGGCTAAGAGACCAGGATTACAACGCGGTCGACACAGACGTCGAGCACGCACTCCACCCACCGGAAATTACAAAGGTGACTACTCGCCCCACTTCCACCGATCTACCTGCGCTAACTCCCCCCTCAAAAGTTTGGCAGCACGCCACCTTTCAGCCACCTCAGAGATGGTGCGACAAACGGTGGCCACGGCCGGCTGTCTACCCTCGAAGACTATGTCGTTGCGGTGTCTCCACAAGCACCACATGATGAGCGCCAACGCCGTCCACATCTCCCGGGAGGCTCCACCCCCAAGCGATTTGCTAGGGAGCCAATCCACCAGAAAGTCATCGGGGTTCGGGATCCAGTCCTGTCGGCCCCAGAGTCCCAAGAAGGTAGCCCAAACCTCTCTCGTGAGCACGCAGCCTAAAAGAAGGTGGTCGATGCCCTCATCATGCTGGTCGCAGAAAGGGCAGGACGAGGGTCTTGGAAGACCTCGTCTCCCGAGTCGGTCGGCCGTCCAGCATCTGTTCCGCAATGCCAGCCAAAGGAAGAACTTGCATTTGGCGGGCGCCCGGGATCTCCAGATCTGGTCAGCGCCGGCAAAGGAGGTGGCACCTGCAAATAGCGCCAGGTACGCGTAGCGCGCAGAGTAAGTGCGATCTGTCTCCCAATTCCAGCTCAGGGAGTCTGCCCTCTCTTCCACGAGCTGAAAAGCGGCAATGCTGTGAGCGAGCCCCAGGAGCTCTCCAATGGATGCTGCTCGCAGATCCGGGGAAAGACCCCCTAACCATCCACCGGAGATACCGTCTCTGACTGTGAGGGTCCTCTTTGCGCGCTTCGACACTTCTGCAAATAGGTTGGGGGCAAGATCCTTGATTCTTCCTTCTGGCAGCCACCTGTCTGTCCAAAAGAGGGTGTCTTGTCCGTTTCCGACCGTAGACGAGGTGGCGGCTTCAAACAGCTGCCTCGCTTCCGGGGGGAGCTGGATGTTAAACTCCCTCCAGGGCTTGGAAGGGTCTACACGCGCCAGCCAAAGCCACCGGGTCCTCAAAGCCCAGTTCATTTTGGTTAGGTTTGGGATGCCGAGACCTCCTAGAGCCTTGGGCATGCAGACCCTATCCCAAGCCACGAGGCAATGCCCCCCATGCGCCTCTTTCCTTCCTTTCCACAAGAACCCTCTTAGGATCTTTTCCAATGCTTTGATAGTCTTCGCGGGAACGTCCAATGACATCATGGCGAAGATCGGGATCGAAGCAAACGTGGTTTTGACTAGTTCCAGTCGACCACCCCTGTTCATCAAGCCTGCACCCCATCCCGGTAGCCGACCTCCAACTGTATCCACCAAGTATTGGAGTTGGGCTGCTGTTGGTCTCCTCAGGGACATGGGCAATCCCAGGTAACGGAAAGGGAAAGGCTTCACCGGGCACCCAAACTCCCTTGCAACTAGCCCTTCCACGGTCTCGTCGCATCTGATCAGGTGCGCCGAGCATTTTTGGAAGTTCGTGCGGAGGCCTGAAGCCTCCCCAAAATCCTGCAACAGCGTGGCGAAAGTATGGAGGTCCTGCACTGTGGGCCGAAAGGAACGTGACTACGTCGTCAGCGTAGATAGAGGTCCTACTCCGCAACCCGCTCCGTGCTAGGGGGAGAGATGCCCTAGTCTGCCAGCTAATTCCACCAAGTGGTAGAAGATCTCCATGACTAGAATAAAGAGTTGCGGCGAGAGGGGATCTCCTTGCCGAAGTCCACGCCTGTGCGAAATGCGACATCCTGGAGATCCATTTAGCAGAATGCGCGTCGAAGCGGTAGACAGCAAAGCACCAATCCACGCGATCATCCGATCGCCAAACCCGAACTTTTTCAAAACCTCAATAAGGAAGGCCCAATTCACCGTGTCGAAAGCCTTGGTAATGTCAATCTTAAGGAGGATGGCCGGCGTTAGCGAGCTGTGGAGCTTTCGGGCCGTGCCCTGGACCACCATGAAGTTATCGTGGATACATCTCTTGCACACAAAAGCGCTTTGGTGGCCACCTACCATACTTGGGAGGGATGGGGCCAACCGCCTTGCCAGGACCTTCGCCACAATTTTGGCAAAGCTGTGAATGAGACTGATTGGGCGGAAATCCTTGATTTCTTCCGCACCGAGTTTCTTCGGCAGCAGGGAGACTAGAGCTTGGTTAACCGAGCTAAATCCACGCACGTCGAGCCGTGCCAGCGAGTCAAAAGCAGCCATGACATCCTCCTTTACCACCTCCCAACAAGATAGTAAAAACCTGTTGGTGAAGCCATTTGGACCCGGACATTTGTCTTTAGGCATCTCCTTGACAGCCGCCCACACCTCCTCCACTGAAAAAGAGGCCTCAAGATGACGCAGATCCACGAACGGGAGACCGAGGACATCGAGATTTAGGGAGAAAGGCCGATCTACGTCCCGTCCCAGCAAGTCCATGAAGAAATCGTCCACAGCCTCGGCTTTGTCCACGTGGTCGGTCACTCGCGACCCGTCCACCAACAAGTGATCCACAAAGTTTTTTTCGACGTCGATGGCTCGCATGTGCATGGAAGAAGCGGGTGCATGCGTCTCCCTCTTGCAGCCATAGCTGCCGCGACCTCTGACGCGCAATCGATCTCTCAAGGGAAGACAACCCCAAAAGCTTCTTCTTCAGAAGCATCCTCAGAGCACGCTCTCCGGGGGAGAGCTGTCTGGAGTCCATAGCAGTTTCAAGACGAAGGATAACCTCATTAGCCAGAAGGATCTGTAGCTTCACACTACCGATGAACTTTGAACTCCAAGTAGAAAGCTGCTTGGCCGTGGCGCGGAGCTTTTGATCCAGGCGCTTGAAAGGGTTGGGCTCATACCCCACGGAGTTCCACGCCTCGAGAACCACCTGGTGGAATCCCTCAGCTTTCGGCCAAAAGGACTGAAAGTGAAATCTACTGCCCCATTGCAAGTTGGGGGCAAGCCGGAGTACAAGCGGGCAGTGGTCAGAAGGCCCTAAGGAGATGGCTGTGAGGAACGCGTCCGGGAAGAGAGCTTCCCAATCCACCGTGGTGACCACCCTATCCAGACGCTCTAGAGTGGGGTTCGATCTCTCGTTCGACCACGTAAAACGTCGCCCGTTTAGATATAAGTCCTTGAGCTCAAGGCGACTCAGCGCCCTCCTGAACCGACCCATCAACCCGCGGTGCAGCGGTCCCTGGTTTTTATCCTCCTCATCTGCTATAAGGTTAAAGTCACCGGCAACCATCCACGGACCCGCGTGCAGGTCCCTAATGTCCTGCAACTCATCCAAGAAGGCCTTTTTCGCGTCCACGCCTTGAGAGGGGCCGTAGACTCCTGTGAACCACCAGCCCTGGTCCCCATCCACTGAAATGCGAGCCGTGATGGCATTGGCAGAAAGGTGAGGATTGGAAACCGTCACCAAGGAGGATTGCCAGGCAAGAAGGATACCACCACGGGTGCCGCTGGCCGGCAGGAAATAAAAACCGTCATACGCCGACCCAAGGCACTCCCGAACCACGCGGTCACAGATGACCGCCATCTTGGTCTCCTGGATGCAAACAACCGCGGCCTTAACCGGGGCCAACACCTAAAAAATGGCTGCTCTACGGACCCCAGAGTTTAATCCACGTCCATTCCAGATTGCAAACGAGATGTCAGGGTTCATGATGACCCAGCACAAAAACCACCAACGGCCTTACACAAGGTTGCAGGAAAGAAAACTCAAGACTGCTAAACTAGAAACTAAACCATGCACTCCTCCTGTGCCTCGTCCACCGCGGGGAGCGCCTCGGGCTGCCAACCGAAAAGACTCACGATCACATCGATCTGCTCCTGTCGCAAGGGCTGAGAGAAAAGGTCCAGATAGGCTGCCACTGCCTCATCACCAATCACCTCCGTCTGCCGTGCGATCCCCAGCTTGAGAATGAGCTCGCGCTACTGGCGTCGCACAGGTGTGCCTGGAGAGAACTTTCCCCTGAGTCTACTGCTCCTCCGAACGGGGCCGCCGTACTGGTGTCGAGCACGCCCCTTCGCCGCTGGCCTCGACAGAATGGGCGAAATAGAGCGCCGATAGTACCGCCGCAGGGTCTGCACACCGTCCGCAACTGCAGTGACACCGGCACCCTCGTCCACGACCTGAGTAGGCGTGCTAAGGTCCACAGGCTGCGGCCGAGTAGAACGAGCCGAAGAGGCCTCCTCGAGGAAAGAACCACCATTGCCCCGGGACCGAGCCTTCGAATCGGAGAGGGAAACAACAAAAGTCTCCAGATAGGAGACAGGCGAACCAACTGGTGAGGTCCCGCCCTCCTCTGAGTCGTAGTCTGTAAGTGCTGCGTCAGGTTCCGTCCGTACAGGAGAAAGCAGACTAGGGGAAGAGAGCAGTTGTAGCGCAGCATTGGGAGGCCCACAACTGGCAGCAGTCGCCAGCGGTTCCTTGACCAAATCCCGCTGGCCAACCGGTGAAGCGCGCTCGCTCAGTTCAAAATTCGAACCAATAGCAACTGTAGCGGTCTCCCCTGCCAGCTCCTGCACCTGCTCTGCCACCTGAAACCCCTCCTCTTTATTGGGATCAGAAAAAGCCTCCTTGCCCACATGCGGTTGGACCGCACCCTCCAAACGCCACTCGCCACGTTCCGGTATCGAGGCCTCCCACTCCATAGGATCAACCGCATAAACACCTGCATCCCACCTCATGGGTCCAACCGCATCAACTGCTGGGCCCGCCACGGTACCCTGCGACCGCCCCACGCACGCAGCGTGAGCGGTTGACCCGGTCAGGGTGGCCCCATCTTCCACGTGGCGACTGCCTCCACCCCCCGTCCGTCTGTTCTCTGTCTCCCGCACCCAGGTGAGGGAACACCGGCGAGGGCCCTCCCGACTCCGGTCACGCCGCGCCTCCCGGCCATCGCGCGTCGCGCCACCACCGCCGGCGCCGCCGCCTCGCCCATGGCCATCGGAGCCTCGAGGCAGCCCCCCGGCACCCCCGCCGTCGTTTCCACGGTCCGCCGCGCCTCCGTTCCCGCTGGGCCGGTCGCCGCCAGGGCGTGGTGCGTCTAACGCCGTTGAGTCGTCGAAACGAACGAGGCGGACTTGGATGAGGTATTGGAGCATCGACTTCTCGAGGGGGATGGGCTCGTCGGCCGGCAAGATTAAACCGTCATCGTCTTCAGCGCGGTCTCCCGGCTCCTCGATGAGCAAAGCTTTCCGGCGGGGGAGGAGAGCGGTGTCGTCCGTCCACACGAAGACTTCCATGGTGCGGAGGTCCTCGCCGTGGGAGGACGCCCTCCCCAACTTCTCCACCCAGCCGGCGGCACCGAGCACGGCGGCGGCGGCCCTCTTGTTCCACGCGTGCGCAGGGATTGCCGTGAGTTCGACGACGGCGCAGAAACGGAAGTGGTTTTTCACGGCTTGAAGCTGCCTGTTCCACGGCGAAAAATGCAGGGTGAAGCCCCTGCCGTCGACCACGCCGGCGGCCATCACCTCGTCACGGATATGTCTGCTCCCGAACGTGAAAATGAAGTCTGAGGGCCAGTGCGGCCGGACGGTGAAATTATCGCGACCCTAGGTAGCTGACGAGAGAGCTCCGCGGCCGCCTCGCCCGGTAGCACCGGCCGGTGGTTGCCGGAGACGAAGGAGACAAGGCTCCAACGCAGTGCCTCCTCCGCCTCGGCTATCTCCGGCGAGCGCGACAGCACAACCCGCTCCAAACGAGGCCGCACCTCGACATCCTCCATCTCGGTGTCCGCAACGTGCTCGACGAAGAACGAGTCCTTCCCTCTCGAGGTGGGGGGCGGAGGGGGCGGGAGGGGAGCTTCTGGGCGCTGGTGACGCGCCGACGAGTCCGACCGCCACCTTGGAGCCTCGCTGCCGCGGTGTACCTCGTCGCGGATGGACGCCACCTCGCGGCCCGCAGCGCCGCGCCGATCTCCCACCTCCGGAACTACCAGCGGCGTAACCTGCGCAGACGGGCCAGCAGGCACAGCGGCCGCACAGACCTCCACAGGCGGTGGCGAGGGACCCCTCTCACCCAGCCTGAGATGGGCCGGCACCCTGCCAGCGCCCTGTTCCACGGGAGCGCGCTCCGGCAAAGCAGGCCGCACACGCTCCCCCAGTCGATCCCTCATCGGCGTGGCCCGCCTCGGCCGTCGGGGACCCCTCCGCCGTGCCCCTAGGCTGGTCGCACTCGCGGGCATGGTGACCTTCGCCCTTGCACCGGAGACAAACTGTCAGGAAGGTACAGTCTGCCGAGATGTGACATGTTCGGGTGCAGTTGAAGCAGCCGCCCGCCAAGCTTTGCGGGAGATCCGCCCGAATCTCCAACGCCGGCAGCTGCGGGCCACGGCGGCGCTTTCGTCCACCCCCGACGACCTGCCAAGGACGCGGCCCGCCATCTCTCGGCTCCGCGGCAGGCGGCGGGGGGCGAACCAACCGCGTGCTCTCCTTGGCGACCGGACGCTCCATATCACCGGCGCGCGCACGCTCCACCGTCCACGCAGCATCGGCCGCTGCTCCACGTCGGGGTGACCGCGGCCTCACCCCTCCGGCCGCGCCACGCTGCGACCTCCACGCACCCGGGACGGCACCCCGGCTGTGCTTCGCCGGCTTGCTCGAGCCCGCCCCGCTCCCGAGCTCCTCGACCCGCGGCGGTGAGGAAGGCGGGGGCTTGGAGGAGATCGAAGTCGGGGATGGCGCACGGGAAGGAGCCGACGGCGGTGAGCCGCTCCTCAACACCTCGCAGTACGAGCGGGGGGGGGGGGGGGAGTTGTCCTCATCGTCATCGGAGAAATCCGCCCACCTCCTGGAAGTGACGGGGGAGGCCAAGTCCGAGGAGGCCATCAGGAGAGGAGGCGGGGAAGGAAAGGAGACCGGAACGTGGCCGCCGGGGCCAGAGTGACCGCCGGCGCGAGGCTAGGTGGACGCCGCCGCCGGAGTGGCAGGCGGCGATGGGTGGGTGGGTGGGAGGTGGCTACCTACATGTTTATAGTGATGTCGAATCTTGTACCATGTACAATTCTACTGGGAGAGGCGATGCACAGAATAGTTTCCGATCTAGACATAACACAACAGACCTGCCACCGACGGAGACAAGGCGTGCTGGAGACCTTGCACAGACGACCTTGACGTGCTGCAAACCTTCATGACGCAGTCATGCTGGCGACAGCACAGGTTGGCCCGCGGCCGCGGACAATCTGGACGAGCTGCCCGACACGGCACCTGACGAGCTGCAGGAGCACGACGCGGCCATGGCAGGATGAACGCGACCTTGACGAGCTGCGCGACGCGGCACCAAGCTTCTCCCAGGCAGGTTAAACCGAAGATCAACTCAACGAGGAAGTGGATAGTTAGCCACTCTAAGAATTTCAATTAATTAGCTGCACAAAAATGTCAATTTAAGCTCGTCACCAAGCAATCGAAACAGAAGAAGTGCATGCCAGGCTTTGCCAGGTCCTCGTCAGCTAGCTCATCGGCAAGCAGAACCAACAGGCGTAGCAAATGGTGATCTCGCTACCCAGCTCACTCTTTTCCCAGCTTCCCCAACAATGTCTCCTGCTCCTCTTGGTCATCCTACTCCCCGTCATCTCTCCTACCTATTAATGTTGTCCAGCACTGAGAAAGGGCTATAGCCTTCCTCCAGGCCCTGCTCGGCTGCCAGTGCCGCACCAGGCCGTGCGCTCCCTGGCCCGACGGCACGGACCCGTCATGGTCCTCCGCCTCGGCATGACCCGGCGCTGGCGGTCTCGTCGGCGGCAAGGCTGCGCGTTGTGATGAGGGCCCATGACGCCAATTGACAGCTGCAACCTGCGCAGCTCCGCTTGTGGCGTCGCAGACGGCGGCCCTTGCAATTCGCACGTACGAACCGGTCCAGCTCCCGCTGTGCGTGTGGGGTGGAGGACGGGAGTTCCGGGAGGACGGTGGTAGTCTCCGGGTAATTTGCATGGGCGAACCGTTACAGCTCACGGTGGCAATCTTCTTGTAATTTCTATGGAGCAACCGGTATAATGGCAATAGTGCAGTATTATGCAATTTGGTGGGAGGGTAAAAGGTTAAATTTGTGTTGGACGAAAATTTTGGCAGAAACCTTAACGTGTTTATTATTAGGTAAAGATACATCCAGTACGGTCCGTTGATTTTGCACATGATTCTTGCCCCGTGGATCCAAATATGTATGTTTTTTGCACATTGATGTAGGATCTTGCATTATACAGATCTGTATGTTTATTCTAAAAAAAATACAAATCTGTATGTTCTTCCATATTCTACAGTGCATGCAATGAGTCGGTCTGGATAAACGGAAGGAAATTCGCATGGATTTTTTTCCATTATTTCGTTAAGGTTTTTTTATCCTTGAATGGTGCACAATTTTCGGCCCGATCTCTGGGACCCTTCGTATGGCTACCGGTTCCGTCTCTCTGCGGGTTCAAGGATTTCCCCATAAGGCCATAATCCTCCCCGAGGGCAGAGAGTCCGTCATGGACCTCTTCATGTCCATGCCCGAGCTGGTCGACGACAGCAGGAAGCAGATGGACGCGGAGGGCTACCTGCGGGAGCGCATCGACAAGATCCAGAAGCAGAAGCGCAAGGCGGAGCGCGACAACCGCCAGCGCGAGACCACGCTCCTCCTCCACGACGCCATCGTCGGCCGCCACCCAAACCTCGGTGACTTTACCGTCGAGCAGCTCGCCGGCATAGGCTGGACGACGGAAAATTTGATCAAAAAGATCATGGACGTCATCGCGTACCACAATGGGAAGAAGACCGGCGAGAAGGCGGATGCTCTGATGCCTTACCCTGCCACCTTCACCGACGTAGAGGCTCCGCAGCTGCAGCACGAAGGTGGTCAAGGGCGGATGGGACCAGTGATGGGAGCGGGAGCTACGACAGTGTCGGGGCCGGCGGCGACGTGAATTGAGAATTTCCTTGGGCTGATCCAGGTACTTATTTTCGTCACGCGTAAAGACTGCCTGGTCGCCTGGATGCAACTAATAAGAGCCAGGGCACGTGCGCAACTTATTATTTTATTACCATCAGAATGTGTTTATGACTTATTTTGCCAATGCCTCATTGTCCGCGTGACAAGGTGCATGTGATATGCAGATTTTCATTTAACAAACGGGCAGCGCACTGCCAGAATCAGGGAGAAAATTCCTTCCTAATTAACAAACGGCCAGAACAAATTTCGGTCAGAATCATGGGAAAATGTTGTTTTCCTAATGGGCCGTGCTAGGCGTAGGGCGCCATACGTTTAGCAAACATAGGTCCCCTCACGAGCCCTTTGATCTTCATCCGATGGCCAGAATCCGCGCATCAGCAAAGGATGATACTTAGTGACATGGGGCACTAGAAAAACACCCCCGCGTCGGCAGCTCCTGGCGGCTCGCGGGGGAGGGGGGGGGGGGGGAACCCTAGCACCTTCCGCCGCCGGCCCCCTTTATTTCCCTTTCCCGTCGCCACTGCCGCCGGCCCTTGCCGCGTTGGCGGTGGGCCTCGTCCTCCAAAGGGGCGGTGGGGATCCCCTGGCCGTAGGGCGCAGCGGAGGCAGAACGCCGGGGCGGTGGCGGCGAATCGGCGTCGTGGGAGGTGGGTCCGAGGCCGCGCGGTGGCGGGGGGGCGTTGGGCGGAAGCGGCGGGGAGGGCCCGATCTGGGCCCTGTTTGGGCCAGGCGGGCGACGACCGTGTGGTGCGGTTGGAGCCATGGGGGAGCGGCTGCACGGCGATGTCCGCGTCTGCTGGCCTGGGGGCGTGCGGATGGGGCAGGGAGGGGCACTGGCTTGCCATGGACGGCAGTGGAGCTCGGTGGTGCTGCTTCTGCGCTTGGGCGCGGGCTGGAGGAAGCCGGGGCTGCGGATGCGGCGACTTCGCGGTGGTGGCCGGTTGGTGGTGTGGTGCTCCTGCCGGCATGGCACTGGGAGGCGACGTCCTATCTGTCCGGTGCCTCCGCGTGGTGCGGAGCTCCGGCGTGGGATCGACGATATCCAGGCCCTGACTATGGCGGGGGTGGTGTTGGTCGGGAAGGAGGAAGCCGGGGCGGCGCCCCGGAGCTGCGGCTGCGACTTGGTCGTGGTCGGCATGGCGCTGCACGTGGCATGAGGTGTTGTGGGTGTTGCGACTTGCGGCGTTTGGTGGTCTGGCCGGTCCCCGTCGAGCGGTTTGCGGGGCTGCGACACATCGCCGGATGAAAGCCCTCCCTGGTCGGGGGCCGACGATTGTGTTGCCTCCGGGCGTCGCGTCCTTCTTGAAGGCGTCGTCGGGGCGGTGCTCTCTCATGTCCACGCCGGGTTCTCCGGGGAAAACCCTAGATCCCCCGTGGGATCGGGCGAGGGCGGCGCTTTTGCATCGCTGTCCTCTTGGGGCCTCATCTTGGATGATCCGCCGGCTAGAGGAGCTGCGGGGTGCAGGTGGTTTGGCGGCGGCGTCTTATCGTCATCGGCTAGGTGGTCCACGGCACCGGGGCCGGCGTGAATGTCGGAGCGGCGGCTCCGGAAGACTTTGGTTGAGATCGACTCCGTCGTTTTTGGTGTCGGCTTTGGTCGCTAGGGCGACACGGTCGTCGGGTAGAATTGGGGGGCGGCCTCGGGGCCGGCATTGATGACGAAGCGGCGGCTCCGGGGTTTTTCTACTAGTGTATGGGAAATTCTTTGGCACGCAAATAATTAACTATGTTTCCAGCACAAGTAACAGCGGCTATTGCATTTAGCCCGATGATTCCCTCGGTTACGAAAGGCTATAACCTTATAGCGATTTTGATAAATATTGAAGAAAACAAAAAAAATTCTAAGCATATAGTCGTATATATATATCGTTACTCGCACATGCATGACCTAATAAGATAGTTGGAAACAAATACATATCAGCATCATACCTGTGCATGTGCCGTGCGGTGGCCGATTTGCTAGAGATTTCCCCCTATAGGGAGAGCATCACTAGTTAGCCACATCACGCGGAGTCAGCGCATTAATTGTTGAATTCGGAAATTTAAAATGATTTATCTTCTAAACCGTAATTCCGATTGGAGATCCTTTTGCACCGTTAAATTCGTCTCGATGAGAACGTCAAATATAGATCTCATGTTAATATGTTTGGACGAACCTTTTTTTCCACACTAGCTACCACATTAGTAACGAACAGTTACCATGATAATTCTAGATGGTTACCAAATAATTTTTTTCATGTTTTGTAGACATTTGTAGCTACGTGCATAGCTAGAGATGACAAGTTTAAATATCTAGAGGGTAAAAGAATGGTATCGTTCTACAGAAAACAGTATCGTGCACTCTTACATTGGAGCAGAACCGCGTACAGAAACCCTCATAACTAAGTTGTTGTAATATGATAGGTTAGTTGTAACAATATGATATCTACCGACGAAAAAAAGTCGTCAAAACATGGCAACATGGGGTCTAGTTTTGTAGATCTCGTCACGACTAATCCAGTAGTGAAAACGGATTTTTAATCAGATTATCGGTTTAAGACATTTTGTGTTTAGTTAATCGGGTGGAAGGAATCTAGACTGACATCATCGTTTACGTCACCGCATGCATCTAGTGTAATAGGCGCCGCACGGACGGACAGATCTAAGGCGCTGCCGTGTAGCAAAGTCCAACATAGTTACGTAAGAGGTACTTATAATCATGAGTTTAAGTAGCAAAAATGTTAATGACATGGTTTAATAGCTCTGAAAGCAGGTGCGCATGGATCGCACTCGCACCTCGCATCAAGAACCGGAAGGGATAAATTATGAGAACTCGTGCCATAAGGTGCACTATATGAGAGACCACTTCGCCTTAAGGTCTGTCTGTTCCATAACGGTTTTGCGATGTAAGTTGGATGGTGTCCCGGTTGCTGCAAATAAGCTATGGTGGACATGGTACCGACGTGGTACTGTGCACGTCGCGAGATTCTATTGTTTCCTGACTAGTTGGCATTTTCATTTATGCGCGTTTCCGATTGGCGCCATAAAAGCGGGCACCCAATTGAAGGTCCCTGGAGTATAACGAGTGTGGAACTGGATCACGAAGCTTCATGGAATTGCAACCGAAATATCATGTCCCCGGCTACTACAATATCCTAGCGGATGTCTCATCTTGCAGTTAAACTATGTCAGTTTGGTATGGACAGGCGTAACATTTTCATAGAGGTAGTGACCAAGCGGCCGAGTTACAAAGCGGTCGACACTGGTCGAGGCCACAATCCACTTGGTATAGAACAAAAGGAAGTACTCTCGAAATCTGTCCACTAAGTTAAGAATACCCCTAAACAGCTTCGCCGCGGGCCATTGCTCGGCGTCCTCCACCACGCTATTCTAGTGACTGCGCTCACCGAAGGTCGGGCGCCGTTGAACACCACGCCACCTCTATGGGTTCGTCGTTCTGGTCACAAAACGGCCACACGGCAGCCCGGGGAAGACCACGTCTGCCCAGCCTATCAGAAGTCCAGCAACAGTCGCGTAGTGCAAGCCACATGAAGAAATTGCATTGAGGACCTAGATTAGAAGAGAAATAGTGCCAAAGAATGGTCTTGCTGTGGTACCTGAACAGGCAGCTCATGCCATGGCCGCTGATTAGGTGATTTTCTCAAGGTCGCGTCTAGAATATTCATCCTGTCTAGGAAGAAATGGCCCGACCGTACTACCCTATTCCCAAATGCCTCCTAGTCCTATCATTTCTTTCGGGTTTGAATGCTGCACAGCAAAAGGGAACTCACCACCTCATAATAGTGCCGTGTCTACCCTCAAAATGGAAGTATTTTGCTAATTTATATACCTGTGTGAACTTCTATATGGCTTCCTGTCGTGGTTAGGTTGTAAGATAGCAAACTAAGGGAATCACTCACAAGCATGATTAACTCCTGCGGCCCTATATAAGGAAAGAATGGCATCTGCAGTTGTAGGCCCACTATCGTATCAGCCGTCACCCAGAAAGTTTTTTAAAGGATATGTCCCGGAAGACGTATCGGTTTCATAGAAGAAGGGCCAAGCGGCCAGGTTACAACGCGTCTGGCAAAGCCGCACGGTACGCTACCCACCCCTTACATAGGTCGACTAGTCACTCACTCTCCACCTATCCACCTGTCGAAGGCAGCCCTGGAATAGCCCCACTGCGCACCACAGCAGAGCTTCCTCCACTATTAGCGATGAGGCTCTCTGCACCGATGGAGGTAGCCCATCAAACACAATCCGGTTGCGGTGCCTTTAGAGGCACCAACATATCATGTTGATGGCTGTCCACAGGTCCTTATCCGGCCCACCCATCAGCCTCGTGTGTAACCAGTCCACCGGTGTGTCCTCCGCCCTAGGAGTCCAATTTGGCGGACCCCATCTGGAGAAGAAAGAGTGCCAGAATACTCTCAAGAAAACGCAACCCAGAAGGAGATGATTGATGTTTTCTCCTTGTTGGTCGCAAAAGGGCAATTCCCGGGGTTTGGCATCCCCCTGCGCTCCAACATCTGTTCCGCATGGCTAGCCACATGAAGACCTTACATTTGTTTGGCGCTCGAGATTGCCAAAGCTGTCCCGCCCCTGTGAACCACATCGAGCCCTGGAAGAGCGCCTATAAGCAGACTGCGCCGAATAGCATTGGTTGGCTTCGCAGTTTCACCTGAGCATGTCCTCTCTCCCTTCCGTGAGGGTGATCTCTGCCACCTGTTCAGCCAGCCCTATGATCTCTTGGATTTGGTGCTTGTTTAGGTCGGTGGGTACATCCTCCAGCCAACCGCCTGCAAGACCGTCTCGTACTGTCCTAGACGTGTGCGCACGTTTGGATACCTTTGCCAGGAGGTTTGGTGCCAAGTCCTTAATACGTCCACTCTCCAGCCATCTATCCACCTAGAACAAAGTGGTCGCTCCATCGCCCATTGTAGAGCTTGTCGCGGCCTCAAACAACGCCTTTGCTTCGCGCGATACTTGAATATTGAACTCCTTCCATGGATTAGAGTCATCCGTCCGGCTGAGCCATAGCCACCGCGCCCTTAGAGCTAGGTTCATCAGCCTCAAGTTTGCCACCCAGAGCCCACCAAGGGTCTTAGGCATGCAGACCCTCTCCCATGCCACGAGACAGTGTCCTCCACGGACGTCCTTGCGTCCCTTCCACAAGAAGCCTATGAGGATCTTGTTTATGTTGGCCAGCGTTTTACTGGGCAGATCGAGCGACATCATGGAGAAGATGGACAGTGCCGACAACGTTGTCTTGATCAACTCCAACCGCCCCCCCCCCGGTTCAGGAGGCCCGCCTGCCAACCGGGGAGGTACCCCTCAACAGCATCTACCACGTACCGGAGCTGCTCAGCCGATGGCTTCCCTGTGCCAAGGGGAGGACCAGGTAGCACAGGGGGAAGGGGAGAATCTGGCAGTGCAGTTCCCCTGCGACCAACTGTGCCTCGTTGTCGCCACAGCGGATCATGTGCGCAGAGCATTTGGCCTGATTGGTGCGCAAACCGGATGCAGCCCCGAAGTCCTGTAGTAGCACGACGAAGGTCCTCAGATCCCGGACGGTGGGGCGCAGGAAAGTTACAACATCATCGGCGTAGATGGCCGTGCGGTGGCGTATGCCCGTCCTGGCCAGTCTGTCCAGCAGTCCACGAGCCGTAGCCCTCTCGATCATCAGATGGACCACTTCCATAACCATGATGAAAAGCTGCGGAGAGAGGGGATCGCCTTGCCGGAGCCCACGCCTATTGAAAATCTTGGCACCCGGTCGAACGTTTAGGAGGATCCTCGTTGTAGCCGTAGATAGCAGTCCACGGATGGTGGAGAGCAAGTCTCACATGTCCGGTCAAATGTGGAGGGCTGGCCTCGTGGCCTCCTCGAGAACCGATATTTGAAAATTTTAAACACGCATATTCTGCACATGCTTCACGATATTTTTCTTTGACTTGCAAAATGCCTTTTCATTGCAACTTTAGAAGAGAAATGTGAATATTAATACATTGTTTTCCAAACACGGTTTACCATTCAGGCGGTCGCCGGCTAGGCCGTGCACGTAAGCGCTGTCAAGCTCATACTCTACCATTGCCTCGTGACGACACTTTAAGATGGCCATGGGTGTCAACCTTGTTGTCACTGCAGCCGCAGGGAAGGAGCGAATGAGTCTCTCTTCCCGTGAGAGAGCAGTGTGGCTTCTTTTCTCAGGATGGCGGTGCCAAGGGAAGGGTCAAGAAACTACATCTTTTTTTTACCTTGGAAGTTGGAACACATCATTTCATTAACCTTGAACGGTAGAGTCGCCATACAAACCCGTGCTTACAACATTAGGGACATGGTCCATGCACACTTGATGACCATTCGACACACCAGCCATACCTAAAGGAGAAAGTTCATGAGCTGGCCTATTACATAACTAACTTTATACTCAACGAATTCCGTTTCGAGAAGAAAAATCGCTTCACGGAAGAGAGCGCCCAATTCAGAAAGATCATAGTCAGAAGAGGCGTGTACTGTTTGTTGGTTCTGGCAATCCGTCGCTAGGATAACATGGCCGAATCCCAATTGGCTAGCCATTTCAGTACCCTGGCTGTAGTTGTTTCAGAGTGCAAGACATCGACAGCAAAAGGAACTGATCCTGCTTCAGCTGCAATCATGTCACCCTCGTTGTCACCGGCTACAAGACCCCAACCCCCTTTTTTGTGCTTAGCACTGAAAGCACCATTGGTGTTCACAATAATCCAATCTTCTGGAGGTGGATATATTCCAGCAGGGGATGTTATCTGATGTTGTCTTTGGTTCCTTTTGCAGGTGCTCTATCCAGTCTGCCACATGTGCCAGTGTACCTCATCCGAACTGAATAATAGAAAGGCTACGCTTACCTCTATTTGCTTTGTTCCTTTCTGTCCACCGGTTCCTCGGAAATTGCACACCCATCAAGTTGTTCTCGTACGGCAAGTCAAGCAGCTTTTCTAGGGTTAATTCCATGGACAATCTGCAGTAAATGAATTTTTTTCTAGTGTCCTTCAATGACAATGCTGACCACATTTCCTTTTCTTCGGGGCAAGACTCGAAGGGCGACCTCCGTTTTCAAACAATGTATTGCATATGGTATATCTAGTATCAACTTCGACATGGATTGTTTTCATATTCATCCTCATAGGAAGGCTGTTTAGTGCAAATTACCACAAAAAAAGGTGTACCTTAGGCCGGCAGTCCAATTGAGGATATACATCTTATTTCTATTAACCTAGGTGACCCGGGGGGAGACCGCCGCAGCCTCCCCTAGGCCTCCCTCCACCCATCCCCATATTTCTCGTCATTGCCCAAGGCCTCGCCGGGCAAAGCCTGGACGGCGCCCGTGACAGCGGCGGTGGGGTCTCTCCGTCGCGCGGTGATGAGGAGCGGGTCCGGCGGCCACGGTGTACGATCCAGCGGGTGAACAGCGACGAGGTGCTGCAGGGAACTGCGAAGTGGCGCACGCAATGGCGTCGGCGGCGACCCTGCCTTTCGTGATGGACGCGCCCCTGCGGTCAAGGCGACGGCGGCCAAGCTCTTCGGGCGGATCTCTAACGCCCTCACTGCAGATCGGTGCGGGCCGGGGCACCGGGGGTCTCCGAATGCTTGGCATCGTGG
The DNA here is from genome assembly GCA_028641055.1 of Alopecurus myosuroides. NCBI lineage: Eukaryota > Viridiplantae > Streptophyta > Magnoliopsida > Poales > Poaceae > Alopecurus > Alopecurus myosuroides. Next base: position 504,425,100 of record CM054059.1, read on the forward strand.
CGGTGCTGGCGTTCGATATGACGGCGGCGGGATGGATCTACTCCGTCCAGCCCGTGTTCTCGTCGCCCATGGTGGAGACGGCGACAAGGGTCCCTTCCTTGTCGGCCGGCGGCTGCTCTAACGCCCGGATCTGATGCATCTCCAGAAGAAACCTCTGATCCCGTCGGGATCGAGCGATGGCGGCGTCCCGACGTCGTATTCCCTCTTGCGGGCATCCCTTTGGAGTCTTCACCGGATGGAGGGACCAGCGGCGGCGGGGCCAAGGTCGTGGCAACTTCGAATTTACAGGTCATCGGACCTATGGATCAGGATCTGCAACGGCTTGCAGTGGGGAGGAGGTCGCTGTCCGCAGCTGATGCTGCGTGGCAGCGTGGTTGCTTGCAGCTGGTCTAGAGGCGGCACGCTGGCCGCAATTTGCTCGCTACGGTGTCGTTGACACCGCAAGAGCGGATGGGATCAGTGATGGGAGCGGGAGCTACGGCAGTGTCGGGGCCGGCGGCGACGTGAATTGAGAATTTCCTTGGGCTGATCCAGGTACTTATTTTCGTCACGCGTAAAGACTGCCTGGTCGCCTGGATGCAACTAATAAGAGCCAGGGCACGTGCGCAACTTATTATTTTATTACCATCAGAATGTGTTTATGACTTATTTTGCCAATGCCTCATTGTCCGCGTGACAAGGTGCATGTGATATGCAGATTTTCATTTAACAAACGGGCAGCGCACTGCCAGAATCAGGGAGAAAATTCCTTCCTAATTAACAAACGGCCAGAACAAATTTCGGTCAGAATCATGGGAAAATATTGTTTTCCTAATGGGCCGTGCTAGGCGTAGGGCGCCATACGTTTAGCAAACATAGGTCCCCTCACGAGCCCTTTGATCTTCATCCGATGGCCAGAATCCGCGCATCAGCAAAGGATGATACTTAGTGACATGGGGCACTAGAAAAACACCCCCGCGTCGGCAGCTCCTGGCGGCTCGTGGGGGAGGGGGGGGGGGGGGGAACCCTAGCACCTTCCGCCGCCGGCCCCCTTTAATTTCCCTTTCCCGTCGCCACTGCCGCCGGCCCTTGCCGCGTTGGCGGTGGGCCTCGTCCTCCAAAGGGGCGGTGGGGATCCCCTGGCCGTAGGGCGCAGCGGAGGCAGAACGCCGGGGCGGTGGCGGCGAATCGGCGTCGTGGGAGGTGGGTCCGAGGCCGCGCGGTGGCGGGGGGCGTTGGGCGGAAGCGGCGGGGAGGGCCCGATCTGGGCCCTGTTTGGGCCAGGCGGGCGACGACCGTGTGGTGCGGTTGGAGCCATGGGGGAGCGGCTGCACGGCGATGTCCGCGTCTGCTGGTCTGGGGGCGTGCGGATGGGGCAGGGGGGGCACTGGCTTGCCATGGACGGCAGTGGAGCTCGGTGGTGCTGCTTCTGCGCTTGGGCGCGGGCTGGAGGAAGCCGGGGCTGCGGATGCGGCGACTTCGCGGTGGTGGCCGGTTGGTGGTGTGGTGCTCCTGCCGGCGTGGCACTGGGAGGCGACGTCCTATCTGTCCGGTGCCTCCGCGTGGTGCGGAGCTCCGGCGTGGGATCGACGATATCCAGGCCCTGACTATGGCGGGGGTGGTGTTGGTCGGGAAGGAGGAAGCCGGGGCGGCGCCCCGGAGCTGCGGCTGCGACTTGGGTGCGCGCTTATCAGGGCCGTACGGAACTGGTTGGCTGCCAGCAGCCTTACCAAAGATTACTTCTAGGTCCTTGATCATATGGAATATATCATTACCACTACGCAGCTCAGGCTTCTTCCGGTTATCTGCCCCACCTCTGAAATGCTTCCCTCCTTTCTTTCTTACGGGATACTTGATCGGAAGAAATCTATGATGCCCCAGGTATACAACCTTTTTACATTTATCCAAAAAAACACTGTCAGTATTATCTAAACAGTGTGTGCATGCATTGTATCCCTTGTTTGTATGTCCGGAAATGTTACTAAGAGCAGGCCAATCATTGATGGTTACGAAAAGCAACGCCCGTAGGTCAAATGGCTTTTGTTCGTTCTCATCCCACACACGTACACCTGGTTTGCCCCACAATTGTAAGAGTTCTTCCACTAATGGCCTTAGATACACATCAATGTCGTTGCCAGGTTGCCTCGGGCCTTGGATGAGAACTGGCATCATAATGAACTTGCGATTCATGCACAACAAAGGAGGAAGGTTGTACATACATAGATATACAGGCCAAGTGCTATGACTGGAGCTCTGCTCCCCAAAAGGATTAAAGCCATCTGTACTTAGACCAAACCATAAGTTTCTCGCCTCTCCTGCAAAGTCTGGGAAGTCTCTCTCGATCTTTCTCCACTGCGATCCATCGGCGGGGTGCCTTAACTTTTCGTCTTTCTTATGGTCTTCTTTGTGCCATCGCAACAACCTAGCATGCTCTTTGTTTCTAAACAGACGTTTCAGCCGTGGTATTATAGGAGCATACCACATCACCTTAGCAGGAACCCTCTTACGCGGGGGCTCGCCGTCAACATCACCAGGGTCATCTGCTCTGATCTTATACCGAAGTGCAGTGCATATCGGACATTCATCCAAATTCTCGTACTTCTCACCGCGGAAGAGGATGCAGTCATTAATGCATGCATGTATCTTTTGCACATCTAATCCTAGAGGACAGAGCGCTTTCTTTGCTTCGTACGTACTCTCAGGCAATTCGTTATCCTTTTGAAGTTTTGGCTTCATTAGTTGAAGTAAACTCTCAAATGCCTTGTCAGTCACACCGTTCTGTGCCTTCCATTTCAGCAACTCCAGTGTGGTACCGAGCTTTGTGCTACCATCTTCGCAATTTGGGTACAACAATTTTTTGTGATCCTGTAACATGTTGTCCAGCTTCAACCTCTCCAATTTGTTTTCACAGTCTTCCCTTGCATCAGCAATAACTCGGCCAAGATCATCATCGGGCTCTTCTGATGCCTGTTCTTGATCACCTCCTTCCTCTCCATTCTCTTCCATTGCAGTATCGTCGTATTCATGGAACAAAGGATCTTCTTCTTCTTCTTCATCGTCTTCCATCACAACCCCTCTTTCTCCATGCTTCGTCCAGCAATTATAGCTGGGCATGAAACCTCTCCGAAGTAGATGGCCGTGAATGATTCATTCGGAAGAGTGCTCTCTGACGTTCCGACAATCAACACATGGGCAACACATGAAGCCATTATCTTTGTTCGCCTGAGCTACAGCAAGAAATGCATTCAGGCCTGCCATATACTCGGAAGTGCGTCGGTCACCATACATCCATCGCTGCCGTGCATCCAGCTGCATCGTATAATTAAGTTTATCAAAATACATTACAATAACATATTAATACGACAAATACTACTTTTTTATGTATCAGTTACAGATGAAAAAGATAAGTTTGTTAACCTCGGTCGAAGATACCATTTTTAGTGAGCTTATATGTGGCTCGGGAATTTCGTCGAACACCTCGTGTGCATAGTAAAATAAAACACACTAACACCCACCTCTCTCACACCTCCAAGCAAAAAAAAAGATGGAAGGGTGAGGGGGGGGGCTGGGGCAGTATATATAGGGGGAAGGGGACATTGGTCCCGGTTCGTGGCCTGGACCGGGACAAATTCTCATGCGCGTGCCACGTGGCCTGTGGCTAGGCATTAGTCCCGGTCCGTGGAAAGAGCCGGGACCGATATGCCCCCCACGAACCGGGACCAATGCCCCTAGGCGATTCCTGTTGCCCCGGGCGCACGAACCGGGACCAATGCATGGCATTTGTCCCGGATCTGGTTGCAACCGGGACAGCTGCCCCCTGGCCCCCTAGACGAGAGGGGTTGTTTCCACTAGTGTTAGTCCAGAGGGGGACAGGGCAACCGAGTTGATGCGCAGGTACTTTTAGTCCCGGATCGGGTTACGACGCGAGACTAAAAGCTTTCGAGCGAGGCGGGCCGTTGCCCTGCCCCCCTATGGTCCCGGTGTTGGTAGGCTCATGGGGACTAGAGCTAAAAACCGTTGGGGATTTTTGTATTAGTGTATGCGAAATTCTTTGGCATGCAAAGAATTAACTATGTTTCCAGCTTAAGTACCGGTGGCATGCAAATAATTCTTTGGCATTTAGCCCGACGATTCCCGCGGTTACGAAAGTCTATAGCCGAGTTATAACCTTATAGCGATTTTGATAAATATTGAAGAAAACAAAAAATATATCATTACTCACACATGCATGACCTAATAAGATAGTTGGAAACATATACATCGCAGCATTGTACCTGCGCATGTGCCGTGCGGCGACCGATTTGCTAGAGATTTCCCCTATAGGGAGAGCATATGCGTGAATGCACTAGTTTGCCACATCACGGGGTGTCATCGCATTAATTGCTAAATTTGGAAATTTAAAATGATGTATCTTCTAAACCGTTATTCCGATTGGAGATCCGTTTGCACCGTTAAACTCGTCTCGATGAGAGCTTCAAATATAGATCTCATGTTAATATGTTTCGACGAACTTTTTTTTTCCACACTTGCTACCAGATTAGTAACAAACAGTTATCATGATAATTCTAGATGGTTACCAAATTTTTTTTTAATGTTTTGTAGACATTTGTTGTTACGTGCATAGCTAGAGATGACAAGTTTAAACATCTAGAGGGTAAAAAGACGGTAAGGTTCTACACAAAACAATATCATGCACTCTTACAACGGAGCAGAACGGCGTACAGAAAACCTCATAACTAAGTTGTTATAATATGATAGGTTAGTTATAACAATATGATATCTACCGACGAAAAAAAAATTCGTCAAAATATGGCAACATGGGATCTAGTTTTCTAGATCACGTCACTACAGGAAACGTCCAATATGCCGACGGCCGGAAACCCTCGGCAAATAGACAATTACCGTCGGCAAACATGTATGCCGACGGCAACCGTCGGCAACAGGCCGTCGGCATCTTCTTCCTCGGCAACTACATAAAAACCGTCGGCATATACAAGCCGTCGGCATATATAACTTTGCCGACGGCTCACCCTCGGCAAACATAACCCTCGGCAAAAAAAAGTGTCATCGACGTCAGTTTGACAGCGTCGAGGTGTATGCCGAGGGCTAGGCCGTCGGCATATAGGGACACATGGCTGCAGCTGATAGATCGCTATCATCCCTGTATGCTGAGGGTAATGCCGTCGGCATACTAGTTTTAACAGGACAAAAAAAATACAGTAAATGCAAATGGAAAAATTCATACAAATTACAATAGCTGTTACATCACTTCATTCTAGAAATACATAGTAGAGTGATAATTATCACAAATTATTTCAAACACGGATTCATTCTAGGCAACATTGCGTAGAAACAAACACAAACAAGACACAAAAGAATTATAGCCAAGCCGAGATAGCACTGTCACCACAATATTATGACTATCGCAAAGTTTTTCCTTAACAACCATACAGCCACAATAAAGAAACTGCAGCTAAGAAAATTATGCACTACAACGGAGGAACAAGGGAAACAAGATCAACAAAATATGAACTACATGGAAGAACCCTACCTATGTCGCACAAAATCCGCCTCCGACTCCTCCGGCTCCGACGCCCATTCGCCGCCGGTCCATGCCCAGGCCATCCCGTACTCCAGGCCGGGGGGCAGCGGCTGTGGCGGCGGCTGGTACTCCGACGCCTCCAGCTCGGCGTTCATGGCCTGCCACCACGGCGCAGGCGCTGGAGGGGGCGGCATCGCGTCGTCGGCGGCGGCGGCGCTGGCCAGGACCTGCTCCCACCGCTTGACCTCGTCCTCGACGAGGGAGCGGCGGGAGGCCTCGTAGGCGGCCTCCAAGCCGGCCTGGAGCTCGAGGTCCTCCTCTTCGGCGGGGATGTCCTCCTCGAGCCACATCTCTGGCTCCCTGCCGGGCGGTGGCGCGGGGTAGTCGGCGGCGCTCTCCTCCGGGGCCGTGGGGATGTAGGAGCGGCGGCGCTGGTCGTGCTCCTGCTGGAACCAGACGGCCCAGTAGGGGGAGCTGCGCGCGTACGCGCGGTCACTGAGGAGGTGGGCCGGCAGGAACGCGCGCCGGCGGTCAATCTCCTCGCGCGCGGCCTCAATGGTCGGGGCCAGCGGCACGGGGATGCGCTGCGGGTTCAGTGCCAGCCGTCTGGGAGGTGGACGTCCGGCCAGAACACCGGCGTGGCGTGCTCCCAGTGCCACTCGGCCTCCTCCTTCCGCACATAGCGGCGGAACCGCTTGCCCGGCACGGCGCGAGGCGGCGGGCGGGCTGCCGGAGGTGGAGCGGGGGCGCGTGGCTGCCCCCCAATCCGGACGCCTCCCGGACCGAAGCCGAAGGTCTCCTGCGGCGCGCGGGGGACGCCGGCGCCTCTTTGGCCGGCGCCGCTCGAGGACCCGGCCTCGTGCTCGTTCTTCGGGCGTTTAAACCAGCGGCGGGGCGACATGGCGGCTAGGGTTGGGTGAGCTGGGGCACGGCCTAGGTGAGCGGGGTGTACGGGCGGGGCTGGCATGCTAACCGGCGGCCGGAACGTGGCGGCGGTTGTAGGCGGCCATGAATACGCGGGGAAGCCGAGTCGTGCCGTTCGTGGCCATGCGCGCGCGGGGAAGTGGAGGTGCGGGAAGACGAGGCGGCCAGTGGGCCCTTTGACCGCGCGCGGCTGTGGTCTTACTTTAAGGACCTGGCGAGCCAGCCCTAGGTCGTCGTCCAGTGGCCCCTTTGACCCTCGCTTGGCAAGTGGCCCCTTTGACCGAATGTAGCCAGTGGGCTTAATAAAAGACGCGGGCCAGTCGGGCCTTTGACCAAAACGTGGCCACTGGGCTTAATTAAATACGTGGTCCAGTGGACGCGGTTGGGGAAGGGGAGGCCGGTTGGGGATTGCGAGACAGGAGCGATTTTTTTTAAAAAAAAAACGAAAAAAAACCCTAACCTTCTCGGTTCCTAACACGAACCGGGACAAACTCCCTGGCCAGGTTCGCCACGTGGGCCATCCCTAACCATCCCAGGTCCTGGCACAAACGGGACCAATGCGGGAGGGCCATTTGTCCCGGCTGGCCCATCCCGGTTGCACAACCGGGACAAATGGGCCTTACCAACCGGGACTAATGCCCCTGTTTCCACTAGTGATCGAGAGTGATGCACACAACCTTTTATTGATTATTTTAGTTCCAGAGTGGTTCACATGTTTACAAACGGTGGATACTCGCAGAGAGACATGCCTCCCGCAAAAAAAAGGCAACAAAATAAAGGCAAACTACGAAAGTCTACTAATATGCTGCCACGTATGCTGGGAGAAAAAATCCCGTGCTGCCGTAAGAAGACGCTTGCATCCATCAATCATGAACTCCCTCTGGTCCGAAGGTAATAGGAACGCCCATAGTTGGATCCAATGCACCGCCATATGGATAACCTGTAAAACATGAAAATTATCCTTCCTGTTAAAGACAATATTATTTCTACAATCCCAAATGGACCAACAAATAACCGAAACACGAATACGAATTCTATTTTTGGTCTTCTTATCAATCCCATTTAACCAATTCCCAAACATGTTAGTAACATTTGAGGGGGGAGATATATCATACGTACACAAAACCACCCGCCAAACCAGTTTGGCAAAAGGACAAAGAATAAATAGATGATCAACAGTCTCCTCATTCCCACAAAAGGAACAATGTGTATCACCTACCCAGTTGCGCTTAGCAAGATTATATCTAGTAAGCAACACCTTCTTATCTAAAAACCACATGAAACTTTTAATTTTAAGAGCGATCTTTAGTTTCTACAAGTACTTTTTCAAAAAGACCGTATGACCATTCATAAGGTCCTCATGCATAGACTTGACTGAAAAAACACCATCCTTATTCAAATTCCATCGGAACCTATCAGTTGATGAGTTAAGTGTTATAGATATCAAAGCGCAAACAAAGATTAGACCATAAATCCCAAGAAACACCATGGAGGTTCCTCCTAAAACGTATATTAAGAGGGGGACCATTGTGAAACACATCATGTACCGAGACATTTTTGCGTTGCACAATGTTGTATAACATAGGATACTGAATCATAAAGGGTGTCGAACCTAACCAAGTATCCTCCCAAAACCTTATTATTTCCCCATTACCTAGAATAAAAGAACCTCTACGAAAGAAGTCCTCTTTCACTTTCATTAGACCCTTCCAAAAGGGAGAATCAGTAGGTCGTGCCTCAACATGAGCTAAAGATTTGCTATGAATATATTTGTTTTGCAGCAGTTCCTGCCAAACCCCCTCTTCTTTTTGGAGTTTGAACAACCACTTACTAAGCAAGCATCTATTTTTCAGCTCTAACACTTCCACACCCAACCCTCCCTGATCCTTAGGTCTACAGATGATGTTCCACTTGGTTAATCTATATTTGCTTTTGTTTTCAGCACTCTGCCAAAAAACCGAGACCTATAGAAATCTAGTCTCTTGCATACCCCCTTGGGAATTTCCATAAAAGATAACATAAACATGGGTAAGCTTGTCAACACCGAGTTAACAAGAACTAAACGATCCCCATAGGATAATAATTTACCTTTCTAACAGGCAAGTTTATCCTCAAAACGGCTCTCAACAGGATGCCACTCGGAATTTGTTAATTTTCTATGATGGATGGGAATACCCAAATATTTAAAAGGTAAGGAACCAGACTCACAGCCAAAAATCTGTTTGTACTGATCCTCAACCTCAATAGCTTTTCCAAAACAGAAAACTTCACTCTTGTGAAAGTTAATTTTGAGACCTGAAAGCTGCTCAAAGATGCACAAAATTAACTTGAGATTAAGAGCTTTAGTAAGATCATGTTCTAGGAAAAGGATAGTATCATCACCATATTGCAGGATAGACAAACCAACCTCCACTAAGTTAGCAATAAGGCCTCCAATTTGTCCATTTTCCTTTGCCCAAGCAATAAAAATGGCTAGCATATCAGCAATAATATCGAAAAGAATAGGAGATAAAGGATCTCCCTGTCTGAGGCCTTTTTTTGTTTGGAAATAATGACCTATGTCATCATTCACACGAACTCCTACACTTCCTCCCTAAACAAACTACATAATCAATTTACACCATTCTTGTGCAAATCCCTTCATACGCAAAGCCTGTTGGAGAAAGGGCCATGTTACCTTATCATATGCCTTTTCAAAGTGAATTTTCAAAATAACCCCATCCATTTTCTTCGACTTAAGTTCATGGATGGTTTCATGAAGGATTACCACTCCTTCCAAGATGTTTCTCCCAGGCATAAAAGCCGAATAAGAGGTTCTAACCACCTTTTGCACAATTTGGGTAATACGATTGGTACCCACCTTTGTGAAAATTTTAAAACTAACATCGAGAAGACATATCGGTCTATATTGCTGAATCTGCACCGCATTGTCGTTCTTAGGAAGCTAGGTAATGACTCCAAAGTTCAGTTTAAACAACTGAAGATTTCCTTGTTTCAATTGAAAAAAACATGACCATCATATCATGTTTAATAACCTCTCAAAAGGTTTGATAAAACTCAGCAGGGAACCCATCCGGTCCTGGAGCCTTATTTAATTCCATATGCGAAATGGCCTCAAACACGTCTTTCACTAATAAATCAGATGTTAAAATAGTGTTCTCCTCGTGAGACAACTGCGGTATATCATGAGTGACAGTTTCATCTAAAGAAATATCATTGGGATCCGACGCCCCAAAAAGTTTCTTATAATATTCAGCGATATTAATTTTTAAATTGTCCTCACCCACTATAGTTCCCTCATCCTGTACTAACTGAAAAATCATTTTCTTTCTATGTTTCCCATTCGCAATAAGATGTAAATATTTAGTGTTATCTACACCCTCCTGAATATGCTTAACCTTAGCCCTCTGCGCCCATTTCGTTTCCTCATCTCTATGAAGCAAGCATAAACGATCATTAGCTTCCCTCAACTTATCCCTCTCTACCAACGAGAGAGGGATACTCTCAGCCTTAATATCAAGATCATCAATTATCGTAAGTAACCTATCTTTTTCTCTCCTATAAATACCACTTTGATTCTTAGCCCATCCTTTAAGAAAACGCCGTAAATGCCTGATTTTATTCCGGCAAACTTTAATGGCAGAATTACCCTTGACAACTGCAGCCCATTCGACTGCAATCATCTCATAAAAACCTTCCAACCGTAGCCACGAAAGTTCAAATGAAAAACGCGCAACATTACCGACATGAGCTCTAGCCCCAAAATCCATAAAGAGGGGCGTATGATCAGAACTAGTTCTAGTCAAATCTTGAACTGTAGGGAATGGAAACTTATGCTCCCACTCAACGGACGATAGGATTCTATCCATTTTTTCATAAGTTGGAGGAGGTCTCCTACTAGCCCAAGTAAACTGTCTACCTGATAGCTCAATCTCCTTCAAATCTAAACTATTAATAATAGCATTGAACATAACTGGCCATCTCGGATTATAATTATCATTATTATTATCCTCAGGTTTTCGTATAATATTAAAGTCCCCACCCACCAACAAAGGTAATGGTTCATTTTCACAAATACGAACAACCTCTGATAAGAACTGAGGTTTAAACTCATCTTTTTATGAGATAAAACTTTTTAAATGAACAATGTTGGACGTCCTTCCGGGATAAAAAATTTCCATCCCCCGGTCCCAATGTTGTCACGTGTCTAGTCGTTAGTGCAAACAGGGTCTACCATCCCGGTTCTAAAGGCCATTCGTCCCGGTTGGCGAACTGGGATGGGGCAACTGGGACAAATCCATCCACTCCATTCGTCCCGGTTGTGTTAGAAATCAGGATGAATGGGTAGTCCACGTGGCTGTGAGCAGTGGCGGAGCTACCTCCCGGCGACCCGGGGCACCTGCCCGGGCTGCTCTGGCCACACTCCACTAAGAATTAGTACCACATACTGAATAGTAACCTTATTTACCGGGGCAAACACGAGCCAGGGTCAGAGGCAGTGGGCCTTGCCCAGGCTCCTTGAGCTACCCGGCTCCGCCACTGGACGTGAGCGCAGGGAGGTGGCCAGTATAATTCGTCCTGGTTCGTAACACAAACCAGTATGAATGCCTCCTCTGCGGCGGCAGAATTTGAGCCCTTTTCTCTGCCACGGCATAGTTTTTTTTCTATTTATTGTTTTGCTTTTTTATTTTATGTTTTGCATGCAATTCGATTGTAGTACGTATATATAGTACAAAAGGAATAATTATATTATAAAATCAAAGTATGTCGAGCATATTACATGAACGCTGACTGAATTACAAAATCAAGTTCATCCAAACACGCTGTAAGGACGATAGTATTCTCCTTTTTCATTTATCACATCTACATCTAAGAATCCCGCAATTTCCTCTTAAATTGCTCGTACGGGGTCCCTTGGTGGAAGAGAGTCATGCAGCCGTTCAATCTAATTTAAAGAAGAGTAGTCAATATATATTAATGAAACTAAGTAAAGACAATAGGTGGTAATAAGATACAATTGATGGTTGACATACATTCAGTTTGTTTAAATCTCTGCCCTTGTCACAGGACTTCTGACGAATGAAATCGCAGACATAGTATCCACATAAGTTATTCCCGTTTCCCAGTTGCAAGCACATTATGAAAACATTGTTTCAATCAAAAAAAATAATCAAGCATTATAATGGTACCGAAACTAGAATCAAGGAGATGAGCGAATATAGCTAGTAGTACTTACTTGCAGAATTTCAAATGTAAAATCAACACTCCATTCACCCCTAACCTTTTTTGTGAACCGTTTCTTAACGCTGCCCGACAAAGAAAAAGAATAACATAAGTTATTAATTACTTGAGATCAGAAAATGAACGAAAGTTGTCAATATAGTGCCATAAAGATTGAAATTACCGCCGGATCATTTTCTGCATGTCCGCCCAGACCTCAAGGGGTTTACGTTTCGAGTCCATTACCAGTTCTTTTCCTTTATCAGCTTGAAAGATTAGCAGAATAAAGTGGAAACTGCGCACGCATAACTCATCAATTATACATTTAACATCGAGTAAGGAAAACAGAATGTGTACAAGACAGTAACACTCACTCGAAGTTGTAAGGAAATAGTATTTTCCTTTTGTGTTCTTGAACTCTAAATGCTTTCACAATTTTATCTTCTGTATCTTTGGGAGATAGCTCAAGAGTTTTTTGATTAACAAAATATGGGTTAATGAACCCAATGTCATAGATTTGTCCTCGTTTGTACTCGAGATTCTTCATTCTACAATTATAATATAGTCAGTATTATATGAATGCAATGAACGGGGTGAGCTAGTTAGAGATTTAATTACAGACAATAGGCACCGAGGATAGATTTTTCGATCGCCTTTTGCTGGAATAACTGAAATAATTCTTCAAAATTGAATCAGAATCAGTGCATCTTCGTACCCGTAATGCTCGTCTTTAACTTCCAACACTATCCAGTTCTCAGATTCCCAAGAGGCTACCATGTATCAATTATTGTTGGTATATTCTTTTCCTCCTCGGGTCTGACGAGAGCATTCCCGTGCCGGTATTTGTATTGACAATCAGAAGAGGGGAAGTATTCTAAGGTTTGGACATACTGATCAATGGACGTACCTACAGCAGCGGCCCCTTGTCTGCACATTGGAATAAATTCCTGATCAATTTGCGCATCCGCACCTGTGCTCGGCCCCACCTCGGTATTGGATAACATTTTGAGCAGGGAGATGGATTTTTTTTCTTGTTGTTCGAGCTGGGCAACTGATTTTCCGCTTTTCCCGCTTGCGCTACTACTCTTCGACCGCACTTTTTTCTCGTGTGACTTCAGAATAGAGCTGTCATAGTCTGATAACAGCCTCTGCTCGGGTTGATGAAGGGTCTTCACCATTTTCCATGCTCGGTCGACCATGTTGGGAAAATCTGACTTTTTTGGCGCCTTCGTCTTATATTTACACGCCTTGTATTCGTCCTTTACAATCTCCCGAGTTTCCTCTAGAGTATAGTCGTAAGGTAACTTGGGTAGATATTTTGGTACATTTTGAAGGGGAACCGTTGACGTTTCGGTGATTTGTTACGACTCCTCGGAGATGGGGTGGTACTCCTCCGCTTTTGGCAGCCCTGAGACTTAGTGGGCGAAGAGGGCTGATGCGGAGGCGTAGACGACCGCGCTAGACGGCATGAACGGCGGAGACGGCAAAGACGACTGTTGCCCTCGAGACTGGCGAGGAGTCGATGGCCTTGGCGTCTGATTTGGAAGCACGTTGTGTTCCTTTACCCATAGAATGGTCAACTTCTTGGCGTCTCCCAGTTCAGTCACCTTCCCGTTTTCATCTTCAGGGAATTCAAGCTTCACCCGGCGAAAATAATCCATACTCAATGGTACTTGATGGTAAGACGAATACCATTCTAATCAACGTATAAGAGCTCAACATAAAATCTTTTCTATTTGGTGCATCTCCTGCTTACCAATTTTCTCGCCTTCAATTTCAACATTCATGTACACTGGCCAGATTTCACCATTTTTAACAACTTTAATAATTCTGGAACGGAAACAGGGGAAAAATGGAACAGTATTCCTGACATAATACGTACATACGGTAGTAAATATGCCTAAGCAGTGCTACATTCTACTATGGACGATATTATCGTGTGGGCAAGAAAAGCTTGGACGATATTCTCGCTGAGGTGTGTGTGAAGGTCTCCGTCGTGTCTGTTTGTCCATGCTTTAAGGATGGTTTTCTCGCCTTGTCTAGCTGAGGAGCGATAAGCTGGCTCCTCTTCGAATGATCTCGTCACAATTCCGGTGTCTTCGCTGCCACATAGGAGAGCGTCTTAGCTCCCGTGGAACAAGTGGTTTGTCCACTCTAGCCACTTTATATTAGCGCGTGGCTAGCCGATTCAGCCACGTAAAAAGTGCTATGCCAGATATTAATAGCTTTCACGTACGAATTGCTTTTTTGAGCTACAAAGTTTTTTCTTCAACCCATTGATTTGTTCCACAAACGCGAATTTAACCAAAAAATGGTTCTTCCTGATAAAAATTGCTTTTTTGAATATTTTATGAACCAATTTTGAACTATAAACTTGATTTTCTATAGCAAGCAATTTTGAACTATGAACTTATTTTTCTATCACAAAAGCAACTTTGTAGTATACACCGGCATGAAAAGCAGCTTTCCATTGTAAAATTGCTTCTAAATCACAAAAATCAACTTTGTACTATAAACCATCACGAAAAAGTAGGTTTGTACTTTAAGCTTGCTTTTTAAGACAAAATCATGTTTTTCACTACAATTTTATTTTTTCGACCGAAAAGCAAGTTTTGGTCGAGACAAGCTTTTCTAACACAAACATTGCTCTCCTCGTGAACATGAAAATTTGTGAGGAGGTTCCGGCCTTGGTTTTATTCCAAAAAAATTCCAGCTTGTCCCTATATGAGAGAAAATCATGCTTAAACTACATTATTTTCCTATCAGCATGCATAGTACTCCCTCATGCTCTATTTTTCTTGAAGCAATTATGTGACAAATGAGCAACTTTGTACTATAAATTTGCCTTTTCTCTTGTGTAAACCAAAAACTTGTGAGGATGAGTGTGGGACTTGGTTTCAATCCAAGCAATTGCCAACTTATTGGCTTATGAGATAAATTCATGCTTCTTGACACGATACTTTCGAACGAATATGTTATATTCATATATTCTGACGAATATTTTCCAAAAGCAACTTCTAGCTTGAAAAACATGTTTTTACCACAAACTTGCTTTACTGTGATAGAAAATTGCTTTTTAAAAAATATTATCAATACATATCCACGTGGGATCTAGTTTGGTAGATCTCGTCGCGAAAATCACTTTGATGAAAACCAAATTTTATTTAGACGCTTGATTTAAAAGTGATGCATTTTTCAAATTTTAGATAGACTTGCATTGGGTTTGTACAGAGAAAAGGTGGAAACTCTCCCAAGATACCTTTCATATTCTGTTTGTCGGAGGACAGAGACTTTCCGTATTTAGGCACGTGCTAAATACATCTAAATACACTGAATAAATTGTTTCCCCTCTAAAGTCCGAATATATATACATCTAAATTTTCTCAAGATGCCAATCCTATGTAGCATTCACCGACCAACCGTGCCCTCCTAGGACAACACTAACAAGCAAAATCACTGTTCACATCCTTGCTCTATCAATATTTATATCCTTTTTGAACGTGCAAATATGCATGGTTGATAGGGATATCATAGAGTACCATGAGGTTTATTCATGCTTGAGTTGGAAGGAAATATTGAGCCTCACTGCTGTTTATTATAAGGTGAATTCTTTCCTAGTAACAAATAATGTTTGTGTTTATGAGAATGTTATACTACCTAAGCCTATGAATTTATGTATGATTAGGTTTATTAATAACTCGAACATGGATGGAGAAGAGTAAGCAAGGAGCAAGAGAAGGAGGCGTAGAAAACAACAACAAGGAAATAATGTTTCAGTTCGGACTGGCAGGAGTCCTGAATTTGAAATAGTCATGGATTCTTCATACGGGCTCCAAATGCAGCAAACGAGCACAATACGATTAGGAAATTTGAAGAGCTTTCCAATGGATCCGTCCCCATCAACAAATTCGACTCGTGCCAGACGTGGTGACCGAAACAATCCACGAATAGTTTTCTGCCAGTTTCCAAATAGAGTCCAATTGGCTGCACCCATGTTGGGTCAGTTTGTATCCGAGTTGGTTGAGTCCAAACAAGTAGGAATAGGTCAATTTCGTGGGGAAACACCCCTCCCTCATATATAGCTACCACCTGCGTGTGGAATAGGTTAAACTACGTTAAAACTAAAACCCTAGACCTCTAGATTGGATCATCTTGTAAGGCTTCTTCTGGAAGTTCATCTGCAAACTTTAGGTGTTACCTGCTGTTCCACTGGGAATAAGACGGTACAGGACCACTTGTAGTCGGTGGATTACTTGTGCAAGAGCGTGGAGTTGAGAATATCCTTGGGGTTGCTATCTTTTGCATTGGCATCAGGGATCAGCCGGGAGAGTTCTTAGTGGCGCACTAGTTATCGTTCAGAAGTTATCTGTGAGTTCACTGAGAGGATTGGGCCACCCCTTATCATCTTGGTATCAGATTTACAGGTTGCCTCGGTGAGCTATCAAATTTCCCGTTAGTTTGAGTATTTTTATTACCTATCTAGAAAATTGCCCCACAAAAATAGTGTAGTTCATTGCCAGAGCCTAGCTCAACACCAATTTGCATCTACTAGTTGCTGTTTCTTGTTGATTTGCGTATCTGTTTTTTCTATTTTTAGTTTTTGTCTATTAGGGTTAGGGTTCCTCTTGTTCATCTCTTGTTTAGATCTATACCAAAAAATCCCACAAAAAATATTTGCCAAATATGCTGCGCATTGCCCTAGCCACCATTCGATTCTTTGCTGGGATCGGATTGGACAACAATTTCACCTGCTGATCCGCTGCCGTTTGTAATCATTGCGCATAGCTCGTTTTTGTCCTCTATTCGCACCCAAATCCGCGCATACAGCCAATCCCTAACCATTGTTGATCCGTCACGCTCTTTCAGACAAACGCGGCGAGACCGCGTCGCTAATCGCGTTCCGCTCGCGTTTTCCCGAAACCGCCAATCGCTGCTCCACGCGCGCTCATATCCGCACCGAACCGCACAACAACGCGCAAACAGACAAATGCGCGGTTCCCGATCGAGCGCTACCAGCCACCGGCCCCGCGCCGTTCCGCGTTGCTGTTTTTCTTTTTTTTTCCAATTCCTTCTGGTTCCACTGGATTCGCTTGGTACAAAATTTCCTGGATTCGGTCCACACGCCAAACCGCGTCGCACCTGTCCACGCGCGTGCATCAGAGTCCACCACGCGCCAAAACAACACCGATCCAAAATCTCCAGGCAATCACCGGCCACGCGCGTTAACCGCGTTGTGTTCCGCTTCAACGGCCAAACGCGCGCGCATCATATCCCGCCTTTTGTCTTATTAGGCCGCATCATATCTTCTGTCTGTGTCGGAACCGGCCAAACAGATAGCCGCCGATTCCACGCGTTTCGCGCGAAAACAACCAGCTCGAGCGCGTTGTTTCCAATCCTGGACCACGCGCGTACCGAAACCACTACAGATCATGTCGGCGCAGAATCCGAGTGCTGCCAGGCCCCGCACACAGCCCCGCACAAACCTTTGCGGGCAACATTTTTGAGCTGTTTTCTATCTGTTTTCAGTAGTTTCTCGTTGTTTTCTCCAGTTTTTCTCACTAGATATTTTAGTCTGAACTTTGTGAGCCTTAGCCAAAGCCTTTCTACAGCAACAAATAGGTACCCTACCCAATAAGACTAGCTATCTTTAGCACGTTTTCAGGCTGCTCTTTATCACATACTTGTGTCACATTGTTCATTGCAGTGTTATCACTTGATAGTGTTGCTCCTTGTGTTGTTATTTGGCCAGTAAAAAGTATATAAAGAAAAGAGAAAAACAGAAAAGAGAAAAATAGAATTGAGAAAAAGCAAAAAGGCCTTGAGATACATTGATATATTTGTGGAGCTGTTTTCATCATTGCTATATTGACACACCATTGAGCAATCTTGTGCCTGAATATTATTTGAGCTTGGCTAGTGTCTTTCCAGCGCATTGCAAAATTTCCTCCATATATTTGCATTGCCACATTTGTCTCCTTATTTGGTGTGTGTTTCCCTAGGTGTTATTTTATCATCACAAGCAGCAAAT
Organism: Alopecurus myosuroides; assembly: GCA_028641055.1. NCBI lineage: Eukaryota > Viridiplantae > Streptophyta > Magnoliopsida > Poales > Poaceae > Alopecurus > Alopecurus myosuroides. The sequence continues at coordinate 504,442,793 of CM054059.1, forward strand.
AGGAAATTGTTATTTTGGTGTTGTTAGGTATCCATACCAAGCCCCACCATATACCTTGTTTGTCATGTGATTGAAAACACCCTGGGTATTCTCTTCTTCACATCACAGCATATTATTTGCCACTACTTGTTGGTAAGTATTTCTATTCACTTTGGAACGGTAAGGTACTCAATTGTCTTGCTAGTTTTGAGTGATTTGTGAGAGAACACCACATCCCATTGTTATTTTGTTACTAACAAGTTAATCAATGGAGTTTTGTAGTTTTTCTATGTGCAGTGATGCTTTCTGGGAGGAGGATTCTAGTGGAATACTTGCAACAAATTTGTTCCACTTCAGAGGAGACATCAATGGTAGTACTGTTGCTATTACTCTTGATAAGGGTACACGGTTTAATTTTGTCAGTATTGAGGTTGTTGAAGCATTACAGTTGACATCTTATGCAACTCACAGTTCATTTATGTTAAAAACTAATGATGCTACACTTCACATTACTCATGCTACCTGGATTCCGTTAACTATTCATGAGCATACAGTATGAATTAGGTTTAATGTGCTTCCTAGAGCATTTACTTGCTGTCACCATTTGTTGAGTGCATTTTGGTGCAATAGCTATAAGGTTAATTTTGATAGCCATTATCCTGATTTACAGTTCTTTTGGAATAATAAGAGAGATTGGATAATACATGAAATTCCTACAACACTTAAAAGAATTAGACATCAACCATTGGTTATGAGATTTGTAGAGGTTGAGAAGACCTATGAGGCTGTTTCTACTAATGTAACTATGTCTACTCCTAGTGTTGTGTCTTGTGATGTGCAGGTTGCTTTTGAAGAAAGGGAGCCTATAGTACAACCTGCACCCCCATCACCATCATCACATCCATTGGAGGAGCATATCATTGTGCCTAGTATTATTTCTTGTGATATGTAGGTTACTCTTGAAGAAAGGGAGCCATCAATAGTACAACCTGCATCAACACTTGAGAGAGATGAATCAGTGCCTATTATTTCTGAGGAGGATGTCATTGACATTGGTACTGATTTCGAGCTACCACTTACAAGTACAACTTTTCGTGAATCTACTAATGTGCTAGTTAATTCTTCTGAGTTGATAGTCACATATAGTACACCATCATGTGATATTTTGAATATTTCGAATTCTGATCATGTGGTCTTGCTTAGACATAAAGAAGTACTTGCTAAAATACCACCTATTAATATTGTGTATTCTATCATGTTACATGAACCAATTAATGTGCAATGTGCTATGAATAGGATTGCTTAAAATATTATATATCAATTCTAGCACCCATGCTACTTGCTTCACTTTTAATTTGGTTGGTGCATACAACATGAACGAAGTTTTTATGGTGGATTATATATGTATTACTTGTGATAAAATTGCTGAATTGAACATTGTGTTACCTCGTTTGGATTGTGTACAATTTGATAAATCTAAGCATGATTCTCCACATATGTTTGATTTGCAAGAAAACATGATAAGTACATATGCTACTGATTTATACTTCACTTATATTTGCAAAATGAGTTGCAATTTACATGATGATTATACTAAACATGAGAAGAAAATTATGTGTACTACTATTCGGCCATTACTTTGTTATATATATCAGGGTAGCGCAGTTGAAGCATGGTATCCCCTATCGAATGAGTTAATTTGTTTGGATTTTTTTGACTGTACTACCACCAATTTTGATCATAGATCTTCTGTGAAAACACTTAGTTTGATACTAAACAGTAAGAATTTATACATAGATGTTTCTCCTTTTGATCATGATTTTCTGAGCTTCACTTATATTTGCAATTATGATTGCTATTTTATGAGATGCTATGACATTTATGTGATGTTTTCATGCCAATTTCGTGGTTACATCCCATGTGAAAAGTTTTATGAGCTGCTAACAACCAATGCACCCCATTATAGATATTTGTATTGTGCATACACATTGTTCTTTTTGTTTCTTCCACTTTCAGCTTACCAGAAGCCGAGGACGTCTTCTCTTGAAGAAAGGGAGGAGAGTCATAGGAATTTTTTTCAAGAAAGGAAGGATGATAGGGATATCATAGAGGACCATGAGGTTTATTCATGCTTGAGTTGGAAGGAAATATTGAGCCTCACTGATGTTTATTATAAGGTGAATTCTTTCCTAGTAACAAATAATGTTTGTGTTTATGAGAATGTTATACTACCTAACCCTATGAATTTATGTATGATTAGGTTTATTAATAACACAAACATGGATGGAGAAGAGGAATCAAGGAGCAACAGAAGGAGGCGTGGAAAACAACAACAAGGAAATGATGTTTCATTTCGGACTGGCAGGAGTCCCGAATTTGAAATTGTCATGGATTCTTCATACGTGCTCCAAATGCAGCATACAAGCACAATCCGATTAGGAAATTTGAAGAGCTTTCCAATGGATCCGGCCACATCAACAAATTCGACTCGAGCAAGCTGTGGTGACCGAAACAATCCACGAATAGTTTTCTGCCAGTTTCCAAATAGAGTCCAATTGGCTGCACCCATGTTTGGTCAATTTGTATCCGAGTTGGTTGAGTCCAAACAAGTAGGAATAGGTCAATTTTATGGGGAAACACCCATCCCTCATATATAACTATGACCTCTGTGTGGAATAGGTTAGACTACATTAAAACTAAAACCCTAAACCTCTAGATTGAATCAACTTGTAAGCCTTCATCTGAAAGTTCATCTGCAAACTTTACGTGTTACCTGCTGTTCCACTGGGAATAAGACGGTACAAGACCACTTGTAGTCGGTGGATTACTTGTGCAAGAGTGTGGAGTTGAGAATATCCTTGGGGTTGCTATCTTTTGCATTGGCATCAGGGATCAGCCGTGAGAGTTCTTAGTGGCGCACTAGTTATCATTCAGAAGTTATCTGTGAGTTCACTGAGAAGATTGGGCCACCCCTTATCAATGGTGAAACAAACTTAGATTCTCTATGAAAAGCCTACACAAGTTTTGATTTCCTTGAAAAAGTCCTAAGACATATTGTATAGACGAAATTCCTTTAAAGACCGACATCTCCTTCCCTGACTTCTTGGCCACAACCACACCTAGGGACAGTAGTATTCATAGGGTCCTTTGATCGCATTATTTCCTGCTGAAGAGTTAGATCTATCTCCTATCCTTTTTGCGAAAGCTATGGTACTAATTGCTGGCCTAGCTGGCACATTCTTTATACTAATCAAACTAAAAATTCTTTGACTTGCATAGACGGTGACTGGACACAGAGGAACTACTACATGAGGAGGAAATTAACATCATGAATATTAGATAAATTCACCTATCATTCAAATACTATTGTCCGACTTGCTCTGTCTTCTGTTTTTTGAAAAGGGGACTTCACCAGCCTCTGCATCAAATTGACTGACATAGCCTTTTACTGCGTAGGATTTTTATAAATTAATAAAAGTTCAAACCTCGATGACCGCATATAGTGACGGCATATATCAGCCAACGAAAAATGTGAAACAATGAGCCTCTATGCTCGGACGACCGGCATGAAACGAGAAAATACAAAGTACATAAGTCCTTGTTGTTCCAATGGCATGACGAGGTACCACATATGAAATCTAGTAAGTTGTCATGTCTATATTCCAAAAACCCGTATGTATATTTGTACTTCTGTATTCTTAGCAATATCAGCCAACCACCTACCTAGCATAAGTAGTGGGAGGTGTGATATTAAGGGTGAAATGGAAAATTCTCCAGGTTATGTGCATGACTGAACAACCTACAAATAAATTGTCAACATATTTATCATAATTACAAAAGTCACACATTTTATATCATTCAAACGCCTCTTAGTAAGATTATCTTTTGTATGTAGCAGTTTTTTATAATAACGGAACCACGATATTTATTTAATTTATGTGCGACTTTAAACTTCCACAAAAACTTATGTATTCTATGGACATTCATAAGTTCAAAACACATAGATCTAACCAAGAATTTTCAGAAATTTTAATTTTCCGTTTAATTCATCCTTCTCTTCAGAAAGAGACACTTCAAGAAATTGTTCTTCTAAGCATTCCAGTTGTGTCCGGTCGTTGCACAATGTTATAAAGCGGAGAATATTGCCAGCAAGAGCGATACCATATAACGAAGGGTCTTCCCAAACTGTTTGCCCATCACCGATAACAAAATAACCACACACAAGAACAAGATCTTTGATCGTGGACCTTCCAAAAAGGCTTAAAAATGAAATGTTGCCAATAAGATTTAAGGGTTAGTGGATTTATGAAATTCAGCTGGTGTGAGCAGAAAGTCAAATCATTTGTACAAGCCAGTATCACCGGCCAGCCGGAACATTTCCCGACCCGAGTTTTGCGTGTTTATTGATCATGTACTAGCGATGAAAACTGTGGCGCTCAGGAGTGTCGATGACAGAAAGGCGATAAAATAAAAAAAATAGATGTATCTGAGATTTCAATAATCATGTTTTCCGACAAATGGGTATTAATCCTTCTAACTGAACTCAATTGTGTTGCCTTTTGGTAATAAAAAATTGATTTTATACCCTTTTTGTTGTCTTAGTTCATCATTGTTACAAATGTAGTGTGTGCGAAGTTATCCATTCTGGCGTTTTGTCCTTGCATAGGGCTGACATCATTTGCTCACTTTCTCGCTCGGATTCCCCTAAGGGGTACTCCATGACCCGTGCGCTGCAATATTTCTGTCTACAGAACCATAATAATCCATGTATACTCGTTTGTCATCCAACTACATAGCTCTGCAATGCCCTTATTCAATTGGAACATTCGTCGCTGCCACTTAATAGAGCTTAACCATCTTAATACATGTTCGTGTGTGGAAGAATAGTTGTTACACTGCAATATTTCCCAATGACTCCAAGTCCTGCATCATCATCATGCAATGGGTGAAAATTCCTCATACTAAGGCATAAACTTGAAACGAGTGCTGACTATACTGATAAGTAGTTTTCTTCCCTTCACATAGTTTCCCTCAAAAGTCACAATATATAGAGACGAAACATGCAATATTATAATCATTTTCCTCTCTTAAATGTTTCCAAGTGGATGATAACTATTAGCATTCTCCAACAATCTATGACATACTATAAGATTAATATGGAGAATTTACATTATTTAGGTTCATGTATAACAACTAAGAAATATATGTGAATAGAAAAAATGAAAAGGGTTATTATACAAAACTAAATGTGGTGTAATATAATAATATAAAACTCATCATCGTATTTGCATACATATGTGTACAACAAGTTTATATCTAGGTAAACAAACTAAGAAAATATGCAAATGAAAAAAATTAGAAGGATTGTTCTGCAAAATTGATTGCAACAGAATATAAAAAAAGATATATTGTACTATTTATGAACTGATGTTTATAGAAAAAATTTAACGGATAAATTAGAGTAATATAATGGAATAATAAAAAACGGTTGGGAAAATATGTTGATGAAGCGATGTTTACAACACATTTCATTAAATCCTCATATCCCATTGCGAAGATACATTGTTGATTGAAATCTTGTTTCATTAACTCGCTAATTCACACATTGATTTCATAAATCCACTCCCTTACCTATGGTTGACGTTGTATCTCCCATTGTTCAGTATGGGAGGCTAGCGTAGTTGATATGCAAATTCAGTTTAATTAACAACTCAACCTAATTCAGCTCAGCCGCCTCGAGGATCCCTTTAGCACATTAGGTTTTTTTTTTTTAGAAAAGGGAAACAAAATCTCAACCTCTATATCAAAGGGATGCAAAAACATTCTAGCGAAGTAGTAGTCTCATGCTAAGGACAACCCAACAGCTGGTGTGCTCCAGCGCCATCCTGCCGCAACCCCATGTCATATCTAGGTTCTATAGTTGTTCATCCCCACCAACTCGTCTGACGCAGCTTCAAGTCCATGCACACTAGTTTGAAATTTGTTGCTCTTGTTGAGGTCGTATGGACACAAACACAATAAATCAAGGCGTCGGCGGTTGGGTGGAAGGTGATGACATGTCACTGCCATGGAGGGTGACAAAGATTGTAACCTGACCAAAAAATCTTTGTCGTATTGCACATATGCAACCAAATGACTGCAAAGGCTCACAACCAATAAGAGAAGATTTGGTATATATACATAGTTTAGAAATGCCACATTTAATGGCTTGGATTTAAGATGTGGTGATTTTTTCATGGATTAACGTGGAGGTTCACCAGAGCCTGTAATTACTAAATATATAGATTTAAGATAAATTAAGAAACAGAGGTAGTGTCATTTAACAACAGAAATATTTTATAGCACCTGCATTTTAAAACTCGGTTGCGACGATGATTGTATACCTTTTGTCACACAACCAAACCACTGAGCAACCAATGCCTGACCTGATGTAGACCCAGGAAAACCAGGCTGGTTGACATCCAGCATGATGTATTCCCAAATCCTCACTACAACAACAATAACACGTAGAGACGTTGTAAATTAGACGCTTTTGTATTCATCTTTACATGAAAATATATCCTGCTAATAAAGATGATTTTTAAGACGTTTTGCTAGTCGTCTTATAGTGGTTAATTCACATTAAATTTACCAAGAAAATAATTTTAACAACCCGCTAAGGACCTCCTGATTTTATCTCTACCGCTTCCCACCACGAACATATTCATCTAATAAAGAAAACAGATCTTGAAAACCTAGCGCCGCCGCCTGAAGTCCCCCCGTGGTATTTCGCAGCGACTGGTTGGTGACGCGCTACAGGGAGACCCGATCTAGCCTACGCAGCTGGCCTTGATGCAACGGTGCCCTCACTCTGGTTGCTTCATCGTCCTCCTCCTACTATACTGTTCACGGGCCCATGGAGATCTATACTGTATGTCCTTATGTGGTTGTGCCAATTTAATCTCATCCTGGTAATAAATGTGTTATTTTTTGTTCATGTTCTTTTTTGTAGTCTGTCTATACTCTCACTAGACAGGCTTTCCAGATGACAGTAAATTGAGTATTTCATTCTTTTTTGTTCAACCAAATTAGCTCCAAGTTCTATTCATATCGTTTGGACTCGGAAAAATCTTTTTCTATAACATAAACATCGCTTAACCTAGACCTAAATCGTGCTGCAATCTGAAGGTTGTTGTTGCCAAATTTATGAGCGTAAATACTTACAACTTGTATCTGACATCATATCAAATCCGAATTCATCATGATCTAAATTATCTATGTCAACTTCTTTTGGAGACATTGTAGTACTAGTTGGCTAATTATCACTAGTACAAAAACCCCTATAGATTTTTGGCTCTAGTCCCCCATGAGCTTACCAACCGGGTCCAGAGGGGGACACGGCAACCGTTCACCTGGCTCGAACGCTTTTAGTCCAGAGGGGGACAGGGCAACCGAGTTGATGCGCATGTACTTTTAGTCCCGGATCGGGTTACGACGCGAGACTAAAAGCTTTCGAGCGAGGCGGGCCGTTGCCCTGCCCCCCTATGGTCCCGGTGTTGGTAGGCTCATGGGGACTAGAGCTAAAAACCGTTGGGGATTTTTGTATTAGTGTATGCGAAATTCTTTGGCATGCAAAGAATTAACTATGTTTCCAGCTTAAGTACCGGTGGCATGCAAATAATTCTTTGGCATTTAGCCCGACGATTCCCGCGGTTACGAAAGGCTATAGCCGAATTATAACCTTATAGCGATTTTGATAAATATTGAAGAAAACAAAAAATTTATCATTACTCACACATGCATGACCTAATAAGATAGTTGGAAACATATACATCGCAGCATTGTACCTGCCCATGTGCCGTGCGGCGACCGATTTGCTAGAGATTTCCCCTATAGGGAGAGCATATGCGTGAATGCACTAGTTTGCCACATCACGGGGTGTCACCGCATTAATTGCTAAATTTGGAAATTTAAAATGATGTATCTTCTAAACCGTTATTCCGATTGGAGATCCGTTTGCACCGTTAAATTCGTCTCGATGAGAGCTTCAAATATAGATCTCATGTTAATATGTTTCGACGAACTTTTTTTTTCCACACTAGCTACCAGATTAGTAACAAACAGTTACCATGATAATTCTAGATGGTTACCAAATATTTTTTTTAATGTTTTGTAGACATTTGTAGTTACGTGCATAGCTAGAGATGACAAGTTTAAACATCTAGAGTGTAAAAAGACGGTAAGATTCTACACAAAACAATATCATGCACTCTTACACGGAGCAGAACGGCGTACAGAAAACCTCATAACTAAGTTGTTATAATATGATAGGTTAGTTATAACAATATGATATCTACCGACGAAAAAAAATTTCGTCAAAATATGGCAACATGGGATCTAGTTTTCTAGATCACGTCACTACAGGAAACATCCAATATGCCGACGGCCGGAAACCCTCGACAAATAGACAATTACCGTCGGCAAACATGTATGCCGACGGCAACCGTCGGCATCTTCTTCCTCGGCAACTACATAAAAACCGTCGGCATATACAAGCCGTCGGCATATATACCTTTGCCGACGGTTTTCCTTCACCCTCGGCAAACATAACCCTCAGCAAAAAAAGTGTCGTCGACGTTAGTTTGACAACGTCGAGGTGTATGCCGAGGGCTAGGCCGTCGGCATATAGGGACACATGGCTGCAGCTGATAGATCGCTATCATCCCTGTATGCTGAGGGTAATGCCGTCGACATACTAGTTTTAACAGGACAAAAAAAAATAGAGTAAATGCAAATGGAAAAATTCATACAAATTACAATAGCTGTTACATCACTTCATTCCAGAAATACATAGTAGATTGATAATTATCACAAAGTATTTCAAACACGGATTCATTCTAGGCAACATTGCGTAGAAACAAACACAAACAAGACACGAAAGAATTATAGCCAAGCCGAGATAGCACTGTCACCACAATATTATGACTATCGCAAAGTTTTTCCTTAACAACCATACAACCACAATAAAGAAACTGCAGCTAAGAAAATTATGCACTAAAACGGAGGAACAAGGGAAACAAGATCAACAAAATATGAACTACATGGAAGAACCCTACCTATGTCGCACAAAATCCGCCTCCGGCTCCGACGCCCATTCGCCGCCGGTCCATGCCCAGGCCATCCGTACTCCAGGCCGGGGGGCAGCGGCTGTGGCGGCGGCTGGTCCTCCGACGCCTCCAGCTCGGCGTTCATGGCCTACCACCACGGCGCAGGCGCTGGAGGGGGCAGCATCGCGTCGTCGGCGGCGGCGGCGCTGGCCAGGACCTGCTCCCACCGCTTGACCTCGTCCTCGACGAGGGAGCGGCGGGAGGCCTCGTAGGCGGCCTCCAAGCCGGCCTGGAGCTCGAGGTCCTCCTCTTCGGCGGGGATGTCCTCCTCGAGCCACAGCTCCGGCTCCCTGCCGGGCGGTGGCGCGGGGTAGTCGGCGGCGCTCTCCTCCGGGGCCGTGGGGATGTAGGAGCGGCGGCGCTGGTCGTGCTCCTGCTGGAATCAGACGGCCCAGTAGGGGAGCTGCGCGCGTACGCGCGGTCACTGAGGAGGTGGGCCGGCAGGAGCACGCGCCGGCGGTCAATCTCCTCGCGCGCGGCCTCAATGGTCGGGGCCGACGGCACGGGGATGCGCTGCGGGTTCAGGTGCCAGCCGTCTGGGAGGTGGACGTCCGGCCAGAACACCGGCATGGCGTACTCCCAGTGCCACTTGGCCTCCTCCTTCCGCACATAGCGGCGGAACCGCTTGCCCGGCACGGCGCGAGGCGGCGGGTGGGCTGCCGGAGGTGGAGCGGGGGCGCGCGGCTGCCCCCCAATCCGGACGCCTCCCGTACCGAAGCCGAAGGTCTCCTGCGGCGCGCGGGGGACGCCGGCGCCGCTCGAGGACCCGGCCTCGAGCTAGTTCTTCGGGCATTTGAACCAGCGGCGGGGCGACATGGCGGCAGTCTCCGGAGCAACCTATGTCACAGTCCACCTGTAGTACAAGAGAGGAACAAGATATTACATATGTAGATCAAAATGCAGGCAAACTAAATGAAATTAGAGGATTCAATCGAGATAAACTGCTAAACCTGTTTTGACAGTAAGTTCATGCAATTAAACTGCTTGTGCATCCACTAAACGAAATGCATGCAATAAATTTCGATCTGGACACTAACTAAACTGTAGCGTGCATCCACTACTGAACGAAATGCATGCAATAAATTTCAATCTGGGCACTAACTAAACTGTAGCATGTGCACAGCAGCTCCTTAAATTACCATGTACTGCCAATCACTACTAGGAAAATGGGCATAGATGACATAGCATCAGTGGCGCACCATGTATCCGTGCGCCACTGATGTGGCTGGGAGCATACATGTACAGGAATTAGTGGCGCACCATGTAACCGTGCGCCACTGATTGTCCAAGCATCAGTGACGCACGAACATTGATGCGCCACTGATACCCGGCACCCATGTATACGTAATAGAATCAGTGGCGCACCACCAGCGATGCGCCACTGATGCTCCGTAGCATCAGTGGCGCACATCCTAGTGGTGCGCCACTGATTCTATGTACCATGTATGCCCAGTAGCATCAGTGGCGCACCAATAGCGGTGCGCCATTGATTATATGGAGCATCAGTGGCGCACCGCCTAGTGGTGCGCCACTGATTCCTGCCACCCATGTACTTCCTCCGTCCCGATTTAAATGTCGCAAGGCCATTTTTGCAAAAAGGTCATCCTAATTTTTCCGACAAACAGCGCAATCCTTCCGCACCGCTCCGTTGACAGCGCGTCTTATCCTCTTCCCCTCCATTCTCCACCGACCGGCGACAACACCTTCCGCGCCCGCTCCGTCGCCTTGCCGTCTACTCCGTCGCCTCACCATGCGCCGGTCGCATACTCCATCTCGTCTAGACGCGTTATCTTCATCCGCACAAACCAAATCTCAGTGAGGAGGAAAAAATCAAGAGGAAAGGATCCCCTTTTCCGCAAAGCGTCCGTCTTGCTGGCTCCGGTGGCGGCGCTCATGGCCTATAGCCTGCAGAAAGGAGATGAGGTAGCCTCTCGTCTGCCTGCATCCGCACCATGGCCAGGTCGGCCGGGTTTCCCACGGCCGCGCCGACGCCGCCCGCGATGAGCCTCGCGGCGATCTTGCGGTGCAGCGGCAGCACGCCGCCGTTCTCCTGCGGAGTAGAGCGTCTGGCGCAGGACGGTCGCGGAGATCCTGGAGAAGAGTCCCGCGACGCCTCTCCTTGGTGCTGCATCCGGACCTTGATAAGGTCGAGCGGGTGGGTGGCACATCTCAGTAGGAGATGCGAATGGAGGGTGAAGGCTACGCAGGAGGAGCTTCCCGTGCAGGTCAGGACACCCTTCTTCCTGTCACTCCTGCTGCTTCCAGATTTCCACCTGCCACGAGCTGCGGTTCCGATTTAGGATTTGATCTCCCTGTCTGCTAGTAGTAGAACAGATAGGTAAAATGGTTAGATTTTTTTCTGCACATCAACGTGAGGTGCAGTCTGCTTGATAGCTCCATCTGGTCAGGCCATTGAATCCCACTAAAATTCATACTGAGATTAAATATAGGCACCCACCAAAATTCAATCTAGCCATGTATCAAGCCCGCACCTTCAGTTGTACTAGCAGTTGTAAATTACTCATGTGTTTTGGAGTTGCTTAAATAGTTAACTGAAATTTGGAAGAATGACTAATTCTAGTTCTACTTTGATTAGAAATTAGCTTGAATAACAAGAGACTAGGGAGCATTCCTGTAGGCACCTCACTTCAAGTGTAAAGCTTTTTTATGCTTCACAAGTTAGTTATTTCTTGATGTCTATAGCTGCTTCATTTGGTTTTGTTCTTGTTTATGTTAAAAAATTCACTTCCAGATGTGCTGGTTCATTTCTAGGAGTAGTAGCTGCTTGCAATTACAACCACACCAAAGTAACATAACGTGCTCATTCATTTAGTAACAATTAATGTCAGTAAATTTTATCTTGCCAGATTACAGACCAAACCAACACAGCTTGTGAAAGAAAATCCAGCCCCAATATTAGAATTATTACAAGACCTCAAACAACAATATGTAGTGTATAAATCCGGAGAGAGGTCGGCAAGGGACACATGCGTCCATGGAAGCACAACATCACGATAGTACAACTCATCTAACTTGGCAAGCAAATATATCGACCCTTTGTGGCTTGGATCCATATCTCTAATGGTATAGCTGCAAGCATATATACTCATGTTGACATGTCAGTGAACTGGGTGATTTTCCAGTGTTAGCTTATACTGATCACATAACTCTAGTGGTAGAAACAGAGCTTTGGTTTTGACAGAAGGAGGCTTCCACTGTCGCACAGCACGGGTGCACATCATTATTGCACACATAGAAGAAAAATAATTAAAGGGAAAATTGCACATCATTATTGTACGCCTAGTAGTAGTTGGAGCCTCCTTATTTTTTTGCACATCTGGAACTCATAATCGGAAGCTCCACCTTCAGCACCAAATTTTCTCTGTTTATAACACCGAAATAATATTGAGGCCTAGTGCTTTCATTGTGGCGTGATTTTAGTGCTCTCTGCTAATAGGCTGAGGGTTTCTGAATTCTCTGTTCCCTTCCCTTTGGCCGCCGTTTGAGATTTGTGTCCAGTGTTTTAAGACTCTGTGTTTGGCAATAACAGACCACTGTATTTGTGTTTCATGTGATTCCAAGCAAGGGGATTCCTGTGCTTGCCATTTAGATACAGTTTGGAGCTAAAAAATTCCTCATCGTCTATCTGTTCTATACTCCCAGACCTGGAGCTTTGTGAAGCCATTTACATACAGTTTGGAGCTAAAATTTATCATGAACGTATCTGCATCTTCTTCCGGTGGAGTGACATTTAGCATTTCAGCTATCAAATGCACTGAATATGAAATGCCGTTAAATATGTGGAGTAATTTAGTTGAATTTGGGGTGCAGATTCAAAATTCATCATCTGTTTTCACCTCTTAGCATTTTTTGGGTCTTAATTTCCAACTCTTGATCGCAAATACAACAACTTTTCGTTTCATGCAAGCCGAATCTGTCATTTATTATTATTATCATTTGAACTACTGTTCTTTGTTCTTTGCATGCACGAGCTCGGTGGATTTGTCTAACGGATTTTCAAGATAGTGCTCGGAGGACTCCATTACCTTGTGATAAGCATCATGTGTTGAGATTTCTGGGATCTTCATGTTCCATCGTATTTTTAGGGCAGACCTGACAAATACAGCTGCTAATGTGAGATTTTTGGCAACTCTTACAAAAGCTACAATACTATAGCGGAGGCGGAGGCTCGGTGGATGAAGCACAAGCTAGAGGAACGCGATCAGAGGAATAGGAACCGGATGAAGACCTTTGCTGTCTTGCTTGCCGCCGTGACCGTGGTTCTGATCTATTTCTTCTGTTGGTAGTATAGGTGTCTGTCACCTACTTAATGTGTAATGTGATGAGATCGATGAACTTGTGATGGACGACTTGCTACTAGATAGCTAGACTATGTGTTGATGAACTTGTAATATTTCCAAACTTGTCACTATTTCGGGTTTTAGCTATAAGTGAGATGATGAACTAGATTGTGACAATGATCATCTTTGTCTATTTATACTACTTTGCAATCTGCTATCTGAATTGTATAACCTGTATAAATACATGTATACATACCCGTATAAATACGTGTACAAACAAAACTGCGTAAACGTATGTAAGAATCAGTGGCGCATCCCCAAAGGAATCAGTGGCGCATCAAAAAGGAATCAGTGGCGCAGAGCATCAGTGGCGCATCAGTCTGGTGAGCCACTGATTCCCTAAAGTGCATGCATACTCTAGAGAATCAGTGGCGCACCAAAGTCATGCGCCACTGATTCCCCAGAGAATCAGTGGCGCACCATTGAGGAATCAGTGGCGCATCACATTGGTGCGCCACTGATTCCCTGGAGAATCAGTGGCGCACCAATGTGGTGCGCCACTGATTCTCCAAGGAATCAGTGGCGCAATAGTAGTGGCGCACCATGGTGCGCCACTGATTCCAAAAATGGTGCGCCACTGATGCCCATTTTCCTAGTAGTGAATTAGTTAAATGTTGAAGATATATGCATAAGACAATAATGTATACATCGATTTCTTGAATTTGTATTTACTGGCCAGGCTGAGCTGAATGGACAAGGAAAATATGAACAAAATCTGATGTTCAAATTCAAAGTGTCTTACAAGTCAAATTTTGAGAAAGAATGATTTATGCGCAATTTATTCTCATCTTGCACCAATTGGATACAGTTTCAGAACCACTGAAAATACAGGTGCAAAGTACAAGCCTACAATAGTCATGCATAATCCTTCACGAATGAAAATATATAATCATGCATATCTTACCCAGCAGTTGCTAGCCTCCCTAGTCAATGCACTCTTGCAGTCCATCGACATCTCAGTAAGAGGATTTCCTAAAGAAAAACACCTCTGTCATGTACATGTCCAAATAAATGAAGCATCAAATGCCTCTAAACCTAGAAACCAAATTGCTTGATTGGACTACAGAAATTAACCCAAAGTAATAGCCATGAGCAACCAGGTGGATAGTGGAAAGACACTAGTGACCATGTACAACAGGAGGAGAGAAGGGGATAAGGATGAGAGAGGCTCACCGGGCAGCTGTGGGTTTGGGGAGGTGACTGGCAGCAGCATGTTGGAGTCTTGGCCAGTAGCAGATCCAGGGAAGCGAGGGTGCATGCATAAGGCATGGCATGTTAGTAAGCAAACCTTAGTGAAAACTAAAACATAAATGGCTAGTAAGTAGTATGAAAAAAATGATAGAAGCTTGCAATCAGTATCATCATCCAAATCGATTATGCAATGTAGCAACCAAAATCAACCATTTGCCATAGCGGGTGATACCTCAGGTCATAGTAAAGAACATGCAATTTATTCACTAATCACTGGTACAGTAGCTTCAGGCCAATCATGTTTATCTTTAATCCTATATCTAATTACAGGTCGAATCATTGTCATGCATGTCACATATGAACAGTAACCAAAAGAATCAAGTAGCTAACAGACTGTTCTAGTCTTGTAATTTGTTGTACAAATACCAGATACCAAAAACATAATTCCATTCTTATGTATTCAGCTTCTATCAACAGAAGTACCAAACCGCCATGGTGAACAACTCAAAGAAATCAGTTTCACGAGAGCAACTAGCAATAACAAATACACAGATAAGTTCGTCTTTGCACTCATCTGTAACTAATACTAAAAGCCAAAAGAAATCATCCAGCGAGTACTACAAGTTGGATGTTGTACTGCTGAACTGCTAGCAAATATATAAACCACGGGACCAACCTGCAGGCGGCGGCACATCGTAGGCCCAGCGACCGGAACGACTTGAAGGAATACTGTTCGGCTGCCGCGGCCGTGCGATGGAAAAGAATCTCTCAACGCGGGGATTAGTGGCCTCAGCGGCAAGGTTGCCGAATGGCGGCGGCGGCGTGGAATAGGAGGCTGTCGCGTTGCCCTGCTCGTCCCGACGACCACCACCACATGTGCAGCTCCGGCGCCAGCCCGTACCTGGGCTAACCCGCCGTTGCTCGGTCGATGTAGTGTGAGGAGGAGCAGGGCACCAACCGGCGGATGAGGAGGTGCACCGACCTCCAGTAGAAAAGAGGAGGTGGAGGCGTGGCACCTCTCATGGATCGCTCCTCCGTCTTCGTCGGGGCGCTGCGTGGCTTGCCAGACCGAGAGAAAGGGCGGAGATCGAGAGGGGGACGGGGGAGGTGGCGCTGGGAGGGCGAAAGGAGAGAATGGGATAATGTTCGTGAGGGAGCCTGTGAGCGTGGGACGTAACACTCGGGCCGATTTTCCGCTCCCGGGTTTGGGCTCAAAATCCCCGCGCTGCCAAGATGAAAATTTCGGAAATATTCCTTGCGGGCTCCAAAATTCGCGCTCGTCCCCAATTTTATTTTATTTTATTGCGATTCCCTCCAATATTTAATTTTGACGCTGGATTTTAACTGTGTCTCACGTACAACCTCCCCTTCATATTAGATGACTTTCAAATAGACTAATCTAGCATAAAAAATATGTCTAGATACATATATTAAAGGGATTTAGATTCTCCAAATCGCCGTTTCGGCCAATACCATAACCATTTTACCATTTGACGGGCATCATCTACCCCTTTTTTGCGAACACTTTTTTGCGATGATTGTCGTATTTCAAGTTTATTATTTTTCATGGATAATAGGACATATATAATAATACCACGCGAAGGTCTCGCATCATTTCGATATTTTTTTAATTTTCTGGATTTTTCTATGCCGGTTTTAGAAAAAAGTCAAGGCGGCGGGCATTACCTTTCGTAGCTAGGGGATGAATATTGTGAAACTCTTGGTGTATCTCTAAAGAAATAGATACTTGTGTATCTAAAAATGATTTTTACAAAAAATCATGAGCAAACTACGAGACACCTATAGTTCAAAACTGGCTATTTTTGTGAAGCACATACACAAAATATGTTGCAAAAATGTACAAAGTAAAATTCTAAATATATTATGTCACGTTTGATCTACAAATAACAAACTTACTACCTCTCAATAGCTCAAAATACACCTCATTTGAAAAAGACAAATTTCTGCCGATTCAGATGAAACCGGGCCAAATTTGAACTACAGGTGCCTCGTAGTTTTCTCTTTATTTTTTGGAAAAATCATTTTTAGGTAGCCAAGTACCTATTTCAACATAGATACACGAAGAGTTCATCAAGATTCAGCACCTAGGTACGAACGGTCATGTCCCCCGTTTTGACCGTTTTCCGAAACCGGCTTTGAAAATTCCAGAAAATTCAAAAAAACTCGAAACGATGCAAGATCTTCGCGTGGTGTTGTTATATATGTCCTAGTATCCACCAAAAATAATAAACTTGGAATGCGACAATTTGGTGGAAAATGTGTTCACATAAATGAGTATACGAAGATTCATTGCTTTCGGGTGAAATTACGGATGTTTTGGCAATATCCATGGCATAGTTTGTTTAAATGTGACCATATTCCATACAAAGATGCATATTGGTATAAATAACAATGTTCACGAAGAAAGTTTTATTTTTCGTTGAATAAAAATACCATTTTCCCTTTCCGGAGTGTCAAAACTGGCTATTTTTGTGAAGCACATACACAAAATATGTTGCAAAAATGTACAAAGTAAAATTCTAAATATATTATGTCATGTTTTATCTACAAATAACAAACTTACTACCTCTCAATAGCTCAAAATACAGCTCATTTGAAAAAGACAAATTTCTGCCAATTCAGCTGAAACCGGGCCAAATTTGAACTATAGGTGCCTCGTAGTTTTCTCTTTATTTTTTGGAAAAATCATTTTTAGGTAGCCAAGTACCTATTTCAACATAGATACACCAAGAGTTTATCAAGATTCATCACCTAGGTACGAACGGTCATGTCCCCCGTTTTGACCGTTTTCCGAAACCGGCTTTGAAAATTCCAGAAAATTCAAAAAAAACTCGAAACTTGAGAGACGGGTTTTGGCAATCTCAACCTTCCACCACATGTTTGTAAACATGTTAGGGTTAAATGCAAATTTTGGAGGGATTCCGACCTTATTTAAAAAAAACAATCCGGTTCACGATGAGGCTCTTTGTTTCACTGTTTAGTTTCTTAAGATACAAAGTAATATATTTGTACTTATAATTGCTGCAATAAATAAATAATATTTATGCAAAATATTTCATACTTGCTTTGGCATAATAATAATATAACAGATTAAATGAGAGATATATATCTTCCCACAAAAAATTGATATATGTAAAAAAAAAGAAACATATGTTAAAGAAATAAGCCACCCGCCAAGTAGCTAACCGCCGTATTTATTTTGCATAAGTGTGAGGTATCGTGTACTTGCCTAAGGTATCCTGTACTTGCGGCACACTTTTTGTGCTGCCATACTGGTATAATAAGTAGAATGCGTCTTACTATACAGATGAATTGTGGTGGCTCAAGTGGTTAACGTAGTTGTGGTTGATGCTATAGGAGCTGCGTTCGACTCCTGCGCACTGCAGCTATTATTTTTACAACAACTATGCCGACGGCCATATAAGAAGGCACGGTTCAAACGGACGCGGCAGGACAGAAACTGCCGAGGGCCATGTGTTTGCCTACGGCCAGAGGAACAGCACCTTCGGCAACAATCCTCTATGCCGACGGCTATGTGTTTGCCGACGGCCTTTTATAAACCCTCGGCGTCCGGCTTATATGCCGACGGCCCCGATAAAATGCCGTCGGCATACAAAAAGTCGTCGGCAACTAGGCAGTTTCCTGTAGTGCGTCACTACTAATCCAGCAGTGAGAACGGATTTTTAATCGGATTATCGGTTTGAGAGATTTTTTTTTTTAGTTAATCGGGTGGAAGGAATCTAGAGTTCTAGACTGACATCATCGTTTACGTCACCACATGCTTCCAGTGTAATAGGCGCCGCACGGACGGACAAATCTAAGGCACCGCCGTGTAACACAGTCCAATATAGTTACGTAAGAGGTACTTTATAATCATGAGTTTAAGTAGCAAAAATGTTAATGACATGGTTTAATAGCTCTGAAACCAGGTTCGCATGGATCACACTCGCACCTCGCATCAAGAACTGGCAGGGATAAAATATGAGAACTTGTGCTATAAGGTGCACTATATGAGAGACAACTTCGCCTTATGGTCTGCCTGTTCCTTAATGGTTTTGCGCTGCAAGTTGGATGGTGTCCCGGTTGCTGCAAATAAGCTATGGTGCGCACAGCACGGACGTGGTACCGTGCACGTCGCGAGATCATATTGTTTCCTGACTAGTTGACATTTTTATTTATGCGCGTTTCCGATTAGCGTCATAAAAGCGGGCACCTGATTGAAGGTCTCGGGTTTATGACGAGTATGGAACTGGATCATGAAGCTTCGTCATACGACGTAGCGCTTTTATTTCATGGAATTGCGACTGAAGTATCATGTCCCCGGCTACGACAATATCCTAGCGGATGTCTCATCTTGCTGTTAAACTATGTCAGTTTGGTATGGACAGACGTAACTTTTTCATAGAAGGAGTCGCCAAGACGCCGAGTTACAACGGGGTAGACACATGTCGAGACCAAAATCCACTAGGTATAGAACAAAAGAAACTACTCGCGGAACCTCCACTTGTCCACTAAGTTAAGACTACCCCTAAGCAGCTTTGCCGCGGGCCATCGCTCGACGTCCTCCTCCGCGCTAGTCCAGTGACTGCGCTCACGGAAGGTCGGGTGCCCTTGAACACCATGTCGTTGCAGTGCCTCCACGTTTGCCAGCAAATAAGGGTGACAGCTGTCTAGACCTCTTTTTCCCCATTACCCCGGTCGCCCTAGATGGTAGCCAGACCGCTAGACTAGCATCCGGAGCAGGGATCCACGTATGCAAGTTCCAGTGCGGCAGAGTGATTGTCCACACCTATCTCGTGAGGACACATCTGACCAACAGATGGTCTATGGGTTCGCCGTGCTGGTCACAAAACGGGCACACAGCAGGCCGCGAAAGACCACGTCTGCCCAGCCTATCAGCAGTCCAGCAACGGTCGCGTTGTGCAAGCCAGGCGAAGAACTTGCGTTGAGCACCTAGATTAGAAGAGAAATATGTCTGGTTCGGCGTTGCACGAGTCTTAAATGAGAAGTTGCAGATGGATGCGTTTCCTGCGACGTCGTGGTGTAACAATCAGGCCTTTCTGTAACCATGTGCACCGACGTGATGATTTACGTCACTGGTGGAGAACAGGCCAGTAGCACCGGTTTGTAAGGGCCTTTGGACTCGGATACAAAACCGGTGCTACGTATCCGGGACTAAAGCCCCCCCCCCCCTTTAGAACCGGTCAGTCACCAACCGGTTCTAAAGGCCTCCACGTGGGCGCCGAAGAGAGCGCGCAGGCGGAGGACCTTTACAACCGGTTGGTAATACCAACCGGTCCTAAAGTTTTTTTTTCTCTTTTTTTTTCTTTTTTCTTTTCAGGGTTTCCAATTCCGTATTTAGGGTTTAGTGTTTAGGGCGTGTTCCGTATTTTCAGGGTTTCCGTTTACGTGTTTCCGTTTCTGTTTGCGGTTAAATGTTGATGCACCAAATAGTAGTACATATATATATACATGTAACACGAAGTAATCGACCGATATTACATAATCTGAAGTTCGTTTTGAATAGTTGTATACTTGCATAGAGAAGGGAGCTGGCTATAATTGGTTCATAGGATGGGAAAATTCTCCGTCTTCTGCTATGACTTGCGTGAGAAGAAATCCTGCCAATTCCTCTGCAATAGCCTTACAACGGTCGATTGGTTTGAGCTGCGCCCGCTTTCGTGCCATCTTGAAAAGAAGTAGATAAAAAAATTAAGTTATGAACAAAACTAAACATAATTAATGGCAACATAAATAAAGTTGTGAAGATCCGGTTACGTACCTCTAGAGTTCTGGTAGTACGGGATTTCTCATTGATCTTCCTGTGAATGAACTCGCAAACGTAGTATCCACAATAATCAGTTCCCTGTGGTTGTTGCGGGACTTTCTATATACGAGAAACATAATTCAGTCAAATTAATAATAATCAAGAGAATGGTAATGGTATTTAAATCAGGGTACGTAGTACTACTTACTGTGTTAATCTGAAAGTTGAGCTTGTCTGCCCATGTACCGGGTTCTTCCTTGATGAACATTTGCCAAACCCTGGGCGACAAAAGAAAAATGAATAGAAGAGTTAATTATTACTTACTTGATATCAGGGAATGAACGAAAAAGAGGCCGATGAACGAAAGAGGCTGATATATATATATACTTTTGAAGCATCTGACGCGCGCTCTTCCATCTGTCAGCGCCCCAGTTTAACGAGTCCCAGACTTCAACTTGTCCTCTATCGATTCTAATGATGAACAATATGAAGTGGCCGCTGCGCACGTGTACACACGCAGTCATGCATACTCATCAATTACACTTAACATCAGGTAAGCAAAATGGAATGTCTACAAGACAGTAACACTCACCTGAATCCGTAGGGCCAAAGTATTTCTTTTTTGGTATTTTGTCGCTTCAAAAACCTTAGCAAATCATCCGGTGTAGTCTTGTTGAACGTTTCTACTGTGGTTTGATGATACGAATACGGGTCAATGAACCCAAAGTCCCAGATTCCTGCCAGTCTGCATTCACGAATCTTCATTCTGCATAGTAGCGTACAAAAAGAATGTCGTGAGTGATAATTATACGGGCAACGAACGCGAGCTTAACTAAATAATTAAATTACACAAATAAATCACTTACAAACAGTAGCAGCTGTGGATAGACTTGTCGAGGGCACGTTGATTGTACATCTGGAAGAAATCATCGAACCCAAGCTCGACACCGTAATCTCCGAAGTAGTGTTGATCCTGAATTTGAGCCATGATACAGTCTCTCTCCTGCCTTGCGGCCTCCAAGTACCAATCATGTAAACTCCGTAGTTGGGTTGTTAGAGCAGTAGGATCTTCGACCAGAGGGTGCCCGGGCTTGTATTTATATACCACATCAGCAATAGCGTAACCCACGTCGCCCATGCGTGGACAGGACACTGAAGCCTGGTCAGATAAGACCTTGAGCGGGCCAACTGACTGTGCTTCTTGTTGTCCGAGCTGGGGAACTTGTTTCCCGCATTTCGTCTGCTCCGCCTGCTTCATCTGTGCGGCGTGCTTCTTTTCAATATACCGTTCATAGTCTGAAAGGGGCGGCGGTGGCGGCGGTGCAGGATAATATAAGTTGTCGATGGTCCGCTCAATTTTCCACTTTGGGATGTCCTTCAGAGTTTCCTTCCAGACGTCTGGAGGGGGCTTCAGGGGAAACTGTGCGAACCATGCCTTGGTTTTGGATGCCACTGCATTGGTTAGTTCCTCCTCAGTCATCAAGCCTGGTAACTTCGGGGGACTCTTGACTTTCTTGGATTTCCTTGGTCTCTTCTTGGGAGGAGTCCCGTTTCTTCTGAACTGCAGCTTCCGCTTTGTCGTACCCGTAGTGGGCGCATCCGTCGGCTCACGGGAGTGCACGGGCGATGGACCCTCGGCCTCGGGCTCCGGCCAATCTTCGTTGTGGGGTGGACTTGGAGGTTCGTTGGGGGGTGGACTTGGAGGTCGTGCATTCTCTGTACAAAAGTGAAAAAACTATTAAAAATAAGATAACATGTGGTGCAACATTCAGTAATTGATGGAGGTATGGTGCATTCGTACCTGGAGGAGTCGGTGGCCTTGGCGCCGAGTTAGGGAACACGATGTGTTTCTTATTCCACAAGATGATACCAAGCTCCATTTCTCCCAGTGTCTTCTCGCCTTCACCTCCAGGAATACTGAGCTCAATTGAATGGCATCCCGGCGTAATTGTTGACAACCCGACACGAGCATGGGATGCTGGAATCTGACCACCATGGTAGGTTGCTCCAGGTTGATTCGGTAAAGCATAGCCTGACGCCACCCTGAAGGATATGTTCCCCATTGGCATATGTATCTCACAGTTTGTCTTCTCCGTGATATCATCCACGGGGTAGTGAGGCGCCGACGGTTCGACTGCACGACCGTCTTCTAGTTGCAGGTGTGTGGAACCCACGCTGCTTCTATGCTGAGATGGGACGGCATGATCGTCTTCTATTTGCAGCTGATCAGGTGCAGGACGATGTTCTACCTCCTCTTCAGTGTCAGGTAGAGGGTGTCCCCCTTTCTTCAAGAGAAAATCCACCTTTTCTTCTAATGTCGATATCCGTTCACTCGTCTTTTTCTTGTTTCTATCACGGCTTCTGTAAGTGGCAATGTCCGCTGCAAACCCTTGGCTCCACGGGGTATCCGCTCCAAAGCCTCGTGTTCGTCCCCACTTTTCGGGGTTCCCGAGTGCCCTCGTCAGCTCGTCGTTCTCTCTATCGGGAACAAAAGTTCCTTTTCGAACAGCTTCTATTGCCTTCTCTAGTTCTGCTACCACTTTTGTTATTTTTTCCGACCATGGTCCCTGAGCAACAATCATCCCAGTCTCAGCGTCCAACGTTGCCCCATGCGCGAACAACCAGAACTTGGACCTATCGGGCCAGTCATGTGTCTGTGGAATGATACCTCTTTTCACAAGCGCAGCTTCATAGCTTCGCCACCTAGGCAGGGCAGTCATGTAGCCACCTGACCCCAAAATATGGTGATATTTCTTCTTCTTCGCATTCTCCGAATTTGTGGCCGATCGGGATGCAAAGACACCCGATTTCTTGTACGCCTTAAAATCATCCCAAGCGTCTCTTATCTTCACTAGGTTCCCAGTGAAAACTGGATCTTCGTCCTTATATTTCTTCCACAGTTCTTTCTTCCACCTCTGGAATTGTGTGGCCATCTTCTTCAAAGCCCACTGCTCGACTTTCTTCTTCTTATCTTCCGCTACGCTGAAATTTTGCCATAGCGTTTCGCAAAGAATTTTTTTCAATCTTTCATCGACATAACTAGCTCCAACGTTGGCCCCGGTCTTCGGCTTATTCCATTCTATTAAGTTGATCGGGACCAGGTCTCTTACAACAACTCCGCACTGATTTACGAATTTGCGATAAGTTTCTGGGGGCTGCAGTGGTTTGCCATCAGCAGCAACTGTATCAATCGAGAACCTTGCGGTATCTTTCAACCTTGCGGCCGGGCCTCGTTTGGACTTTGTCTCAGTACTTGCGCTAGCTGTTCCGGAGGGCGCCTAAACGGGAAAATAATGATTCGTTAGTAAGTGCAATACAAATTAATTGTTGCGTGAACAGTGACTTGAGATATACATTGGCAGAATTTGTTCTGGAGGGCACTTCTTCATCCTCGACGTTGTCGTCGTCATCATCTACTACATCTTCTATATTCTGATCTCCGTCGCCGGAGTCGTTCAAAAATTGATTGCTAAACGCTTGTCCACCGTCGTCATCACGATATATGGCCGTTGCATTATTAAAAATCATCTCGCACATTAATCTTTCCTTCTCCGCCTCACCCATTCCCGCGAGTTTATCGGCGTGCGGATCATGTGCAGGTTCTTGGGGATCCATAGCTCAACACCTGCTAGTAAAATTTATAAATTGAAGAACACTTAGCGAAATTTTCATCGGGCACTTGGCGAAATTATTTCATCGGACAGTAATAAAATAATAGTTCTGGACATATTAATGAAATAATAGTTCTGGACACACCAAGAGTTACATAGCTCGGGTTGATTTTTTTAACCCTAATACATCACGATCGAATAATATCACTTATACATAGTCTCGTGACATCTCTCAAAATAATTAACTCCGACCGGGTCCTAAGCCGCGGGGTGCTGAGTCACGGGTGCTACGCATCCATAGATAACGAACCCTCATAGGGTCATAGCTCACGTGGTAAGGAACCCTCCTAATAATCGACCAACTGCTGCTATACTGCCTATACTGCCTATCGAGCAAGTACATGTAGCGACGGACGTGCTCGTCCTCCTCCCTGATACGCTGTTGTACCACCTCCTCAGGGGCCGGCTCTCTCCGCACCGAGCGTGGCCCACGCGATGGCCACCAAAGAATATCCGGGTCGACCACGTCACCCGGATTTCTCACCAAGCCGCGTGCCCCGGTACTAAGGAGCTCCCAATGCCAGCCTGGCGGGGCCCAGTCCCGGACATCCCCCGGCGGGTCCAACAAAGACATGAACTAAAAACCTGCCCGGACTAAGTAAATATTCCATAATTAAGTAAAATACCTTAGTGTTTCTAACTTAGTAAAAAATAGTAAATTGAGAAATATAACAGAAATAAGATGAAAGTTAAACAGGAACAATATGGTAACTTAGTGAAAATTTTTAACTTACTGAAATTATATATATATTCTAACTTTCTGAAATTTTCTAACACTAACTTAGTGAAATTTTCTAACACAACATTCTAACACAAAAATTCTAACACTAAACAAAATTGTAAAAACAAAATAAAGCACTAAAAAAATCTAACACTAACTCTAAAAATTTCTAACACACTAAATTCTAACACTAACACTAATAACTCTAAAAAAATCTAACACTAAATCTAAAAATTTCTAACACTAACACTAACTCTAAAAACAATCTAACACTAACTCTAAAAATTTCTAACACTAAACAGTAACACTAACTCTAAAAATTCTAACAGTAAAACAAAATTGAAAAAAACCGAAATAAAACTTAATTACCTAGCTAGGCCGGCGACGGCGATCGAGGGGCGAGAGGCGGGGCGGCGGAGGCGGAGGCGAGACGGAGGCGCGACGGAGGCGGACGGAGGCGGACGGCGCGACGGCGCGACGGAGGCGGACGGCGACCGCGGAGGCGCGACGGACGCGGGGCCGCGCGGGGGATCGACGGCGACGGAGACAGAGAGCGGCCGGAGGCGCGGCGGACGGAGGCGAGGCCGACGGAGGCGCGGCGGACCGAGGCGAGGCGTACGGCGACGAGGCGGACGGACGGCGGCGAGGCGGAGCAGGGCTTCGCCGTAGGTAGAGGAGAAGACGCGCGAAAGAAATGAGCACAAAATTTCACAAGTCCTGTAGATATATCCCCACTACAGGCCTTTAGCACCGGTTTGTGTTAACAACCGGTGCTAAAGGGTCTTTAGCACCGGTTGCTAACACAAACCGGTGCTAAAGGCCTGTAGTTGGGTCCACACCCAGACTGCGCGCCCACTACAGGCCTTTAGCACCGGTTTGTGTTAGCAACCGGTGCTAAAGGTCTTAGTACAAACTGCCCGCCTCCCGCGCGCGGCAGTTTTATTGCTACAGTGCGCACCGGCCCGATCGCATGTCTCTGTTTCTTCTCTTCTTCCTCTGTCTTTTCTTCTTCCTCTCTTGATCTTCCTCCACTAAGCACCATGGCTGAAGTTTCTAAGAGATATGATGTGGCCACACCATGCGGCAAAAGTCTCGACGTGTTCTACACCAACAATTGCGAGGAGCTCCCCGGTGCTCTTGGGTATTTGACCGATCTGTATTTCTCCTCTCTCGAAGAACACCGGTTTTTCGGGCTTGATTTAGAGTATACGGCGGATAAACGGAAAGTTGCAGTCATCCAGATTGCATTCAAGGAGGCCGTTTTGGTCTTCCAATGGTCAAGGTAACGCACACGTACAATCTTGCATCTTCGATTTGTTTGTTGCATGTGAAGAATACATGTGTTGCAATATATCTAACACGTACACGTATCAAATTTTTGTTGTTGCAGTAGTTCAAAGCATTCTCCGGCACTTGTTGATTTTCTTGTCAACAAGGGATATGACTTTTGCAGCGTTGACAACACGCAAGACCGTCCGAAGTTGATGCTCTTGGGTATTGTGATACCTGAAGATCACTACATTGATCTTCAGGATCTTATCCATTTTGCTGATTTGAACAGGCCGAAGACCGGGATGGCTCTCATGGCAACTGCCTTCATCCACGAGGGCTACGAAACCATGAAGACTGATTTCCCCTCGAAGAATCACTGGTTGTGGGAGAAGAACCCACTGGACTGGACCAACATCACGTATGCAGCCATAGATGCATACGTCTCCTACGAGTTGTTCCGCTTCTACTCGACGGATCCATAGATGTTGTTTGTGTACCGCATCTTGTGTTCGATATATGCATGTAATGGATATATTAGTATGTAATGGATATATTATCATGTAATGTATATATTATTATGTAATGGATATTATTTCTATATTAATTCCTAGCTATACTATTTCTATATTATGTCAAACACACATTTCAAAACAAACAAACAAAAACACATCAAGAAAACAAAACAGAAAAACTACTGTTTCTGTATATGTGATCACTTACCCCAGGCGCACCGTACACAACATGCGCCTGCGGTAAAGCTCTTATCCCAGGCGCATCTCTTGACTGTGCGCCTGCGGTAAAGTTACCCTAGGCGCATTTTGCTGTTTATGCGCCTGTGGTAAGTTAGGGTGGGTTATGAGTAAGGCAAGGAAAAGTGAGAGCGCAAGTGATACATCGAGCATATACATCGTGGATACATATATATAGATTGATTTAGCGAGATACCATACATGTAGATTGATTTAGCGATTGCCGCAGTGTCGCGGGAATACAAATTCTTTTATTAAAAAGAGAAAACAGACGAACACTACTCCTCGCCGTCGTCGTCGGGGAACTCGTCGGTGACCTCCTCCGGGTCATCATCGTCGCCGAACTCGTCGGTGACCTCCTCGTCATCATCGGAGGTGCATGATGGTATGTCCGAGATAGGCCCCCACCTCGGATCGTCGGAGGCCCAGACTTCGCCGGCGCGATCGGCCCGACGAAGCTCTTGCAGCGCCCTCGTCCTCGCCTCCCGAGCGGCATCTAACGCGAGGTGGCGTTCGAGGCGGCGCTCCGCCCGCTCAGACGCGCGGGTCTGCCAGAGCTCCTCGTCGGCGCTCTCCTCCCCCGGGTTGTTCCGGTAATACTCGCGGACGACGCGGTCTTCCCTGGCGTCGACTAGGCCCTGAAACGCGCGGTGGCGGAGGTGGAGGTGGTCGGCGGCAGTGATGATCTGTGGCTTCGTCGCCCTGGCCTCCGCTTCCCAGACTGTGTGGCAGTCGTTGAAGTTCATCAGCGACCGCGGGCGGTTGAGGCGCCAGGCCGTCGCGTCCCAGGCGCGGGCTGCCTCTGCCGCCGTCGCAAAGGTGCCGAGGGGGATGCGGTCATCCCCCCAGCGGATATCTGCGCTGAACATTCCGTTCTGCCGCGCTCGGACGCCGCGGAAACCGGTGGTGCTGTTCCTCCTCGGAGGCATGGTGGAAGCGCGACGGTGCAGAGGGATGAAGAAGAAGCGCTCGAGGCGCGACAGTTTATACCGCGCCCTCCAGGCCACACGTCACAACTCCCGTGCCACGCGCCACCATAACATGGATGAATGTGTTAAAGGGGGGGTGTAGAACAAATGCACTGAGTATATGATGTATCAAACCTTAAGGGGGGTGTGGAACAAAACAGACGGTATCGCCATCATACAGCCCGACCGTGGCTACTGGGTGCATATATAGGGTCCTATGGCTCACAAAGTGTTGAGCTAGGGTTTTGATCCAACGGTTAAGAAACATCGTCCAACGGCTCACAACAGTTCGAAAGAAACACACCGTAGCCCTGATCGAACGGCTCACAACAGCTGGAAAGAAACACACCCCGGATCCAACGACTCACAAGCGGTTGAAACAAACACACGATCCGTGTGATTCTATCTGATTGGTCCAAACGAAACCCTAATTAACCCATTTAGTCCCGGTTGGTGTCCCCAACCGGTACTAAAGGGACGATCCGTTTCTATTTTTCTTCTTGCCTTTCTTCTCATTGCGCCGTAACCATGGAACATCTTCATCATTTAACTGAATGCTAGGATCATCTTTGACTTTGAAGGGGGAATTTCATCAAATTTAATGTAATCTGATAACTTACCCCAGGCGCATATTACAAAGTATGCGCCTGTGGTATAGATCTTAGCCCAGGCGCATATTTTGTCTGTGCGCCTGCGGTAATGTTACCCCAGGCGCATATTGCGGTCTATGCGCCTGTGGTAAGTTAGGGTGGGTAATGAGTAAGGCAACGAGAAGTGAGAGCGCAAGTGAGTAAGGCAACCTTCCTCCTTGGTTATGCATACCAAATGCACGGCTGGACGTATGATGGCGAATCCGGATGTTTTGTATTTGCTCGACGAACTGAATATATGATGTATCAAACCTTAAAGGGTGGTGTAGAACAAAACAAACGGTATCGCCGTCATACAGCCCAACCGTGGCTAGCTACTGGGTGCATATATGCATACCAAATGCACGGCTGGACGTATGACGGCGAATCCGGATGTTTTGTATTTGCTCGATGAACTGAGTATATGATGTATCAAACCTTAAGGGTGGTGTGGAACAAAACAGACGGTATCGCCATCATACAGCCCGACCGTGGCTACTGGGTGCATATATGCATACCAAATGCACGGCCGGACGTATGATGGCGAATCCGGATGTTTTGTATTTGCTCGATGAACTGAGTATATGATGTATCAAACCTTAAAGGTGGGTGTAGAACAAAACAAACGGTATCGCCAGTATACAACCCCGCAGTGGCTACTGAGTGCATATATGCATACCAAATGCACAGCGGGGCGTATGCTGGCGAATCCGGATGTTTTGTATTTGGGAGATGAACTGAACGGTGTATGAAGCTGGGCTATATATAGGGTCCTCTGGCTCACAAAGTGTTGAGCTAGGGTTTTGATCCAACGGTTAAGAAACATCTCATCCAACGGCTCACAACAGCTCGAAAGAAACACACCGTAGCCCTGATCGAACGGCTCACAACAGCTGGAAAGAAACACACCCCGGATCCAACGACTCACAAGCGGTTGAAACAAACACACGATCCGTGTGATTCTATCTGATTGGTCCAAACGAAACCCTAACCCATTTAGTCCCGGTTGGTGTCCCCAACCGGTACTAAAGGGACGATCCGTTTCTATTTTTCTTCTTGCCTTTCTTCTGATTGCGCCGTAACCATGGAACATCTTCATCATTTAACTGAATGCTAGGATCATCTTTGACTTTGAAGGGAGGAATTTCATCAAATTTAATGTAATCTTCTGACATGTCTGTCTTGTCCTCGACTCCCACGATGTTTCTTTTCCCTGAAAGAACTATGTGGCGCCTTGGCTCATCGTCTGATGTATTCGTTTCCTTATCTTTTGTTTTTCTCGGTCTGCTAGACATGTCCTTCACATAGAAAACCTGAGCCACATCATTGGCTAGGACGAATTGATCATTGCCGTACCCAAGATTCTTCTGATCCACTGTTGTCATTCCGTACTTCGGGTCTACCTTCACGCCTGACAGGTTGAACCATTTGCACCAGAACAAAGGGACCTTAAAGGAAGGTCCGTAGTCAAGTTCCCATATCTGCTCTATGTAACCATAGTATGTGACCCTTTGCCCGTTGTCGTCTTTTGCATCAAACCGGACGCCACTGTTTTGGTTGGTGCTCTTTTTATCTTGTTCTGCCGTGTAAAATATGTTACCATTTATCTCGTACCCTTTAAAGGTCAATACAGTCGAAGATGGTTGCTTGGCCAACAAGTATAGCTCATCTTCAACAATGTTGTCATTAATCAGACGTCTTTGCAACCAACCTCCGAAAGTCTTCGCGTGTTCTTTAGCAATGAAATCTTCAGGTTGCTCCGGATATTCCGAGCGTAAAATATCCGTGTGTTCCTGGATATATGGAGCCGCCAAGCTGGAATTAACTAGAACTGTGTAGTGTGCTTGACTGAAAGATTGCTCGTCCATACATGTTGTTGATTTCTTTCCTAGCGTGCCTTTTCCACGCAGTCTCCCCTCATGGCGCGACTGAGGAACCCCGATCGGGTTCAGGTCAGGAATAAAGTCAACACAAAACTCAATGACCTCCTCTGTTCCATAGCCCTTGACCATGCTTCCTTCTGGTCTAGCACGGTTTCTAACATAATTCTTCAAGACTCCCATGAACCTCTCAAAGGGGAACACATTGTGTAAGAATACAGGACCGAGAACGGAAATCTCTTGGACTAGGTGAACTATGAGGTGCGTCATAATATTGAAAAAGGTTGGTGGGAACACCAACTCGAAGCTGACAAGACATTGGACCACGTCCTTCTGTAAACTTGGTAGAGTTGCTGGATCGATTGCCTTCTGAGAAATTGCGTTGAGGAATGCACATAGCTTCACAATGGGTACTCGCACGTTTTCTGGCAGAAGCCCCCTCAATGCAATCGGAAGTAACTGGGTCATGATCACGTGGCAGTAATGAGACTTAAGGTTTTGGAACTTTTTCTCTTCCAGGTTTAGTATTCCTTTTATGTTCGACGAGTAGCCAGACGGGACCTTGATACTACTCAGGACTTGGAAAAAGATCTCCTTCTCTTCCTTGGTAAGAGCGTAGCTGGCAGGACCTCTGAAATTCTCTGGATTCATCAGGTCGTCTCGTTCGTGCATACGTTGGTGGTGCAGCCGTGCTTTTGGTGTATCTCTCGACTTCTTCCCATGCACGCCCAATAAGTTTAGCAGGTTCACGCAAATATTTTTCGTCACGTGCATCACGTCGATCGCAGAGCGAACCTCTAGGAATTTCCAATAGGGTAGTTCCCAGAATATAGATTTCTTCTTCCACATGGCTACGTGGTTGTCGGCGTCATTTGGAACAGATTGTGCGCCAGGACCCTTTCCAAAGATTACTTTTATATCTTTGACCATGTCATATATATCAGTACCTTTAGGGAGGGTTGGCTTCCTCCGTGTATCTGCCTCGCCTTTGAAATGCTTTCCTTTCTTTCTTACGGGATGCCTGTCTGGAAGAAATCGACGATGCCCCGGGTACACATTCTTGCCTATATGTATACTTTCTGTCTCGCCTAAACAGTGTGTGCATGCGCTGTATCCCTTGTTTGACTGTCCTGAGATGTTACTAAGAGCGGGCCAATCATTGATGGTAACAAACATCAACCCTCGTAGGTCAAATTCCTCTTGTTTGTACTCGTCCCACACACGTACACCTTCGTCAGCCCACAACTCTAAAAGTTCATCAACCAGTGGCCTCAGGTACACATCAATGTTGTTGCCGGGTTGCGACGGGCCTGGGATAAGCACTGGCATCATAATGAACTTACGCTTCATGCATAACCAAGGAGGAAGGTTATAGATACATAGAGTCACGGGCCAGGTGCTATGACTGCTACTCTGCTCCCCAAATGAATTCAGGCCATCTGTACTCAGACCAAACCTTAAGTTTCTTGCGTCATGTGCAAAGTCCTCGTACTTATCGTCGATGTTTCTCCACTGCGACCCATCAGCGGGGTGTCTCAGCATATCGTCTTCCTTACGGTCTTCTTTGTGCCATCGCAACAACTTGGCATGCTCTTTGTTTCGGAACAAACGTTTCAACCGTGGTATTATAGGAGCATGCCACATCACCTTGGCAGGAACCCTCTTCCTGGGGCGATCATCGCCCTCAACATCACCAGGGTCATCTCGCCTGATCTTATACCGAAATGCACCGCATACCGAGCAGGCATTTAAATTCTCGTGCTGGCCGCGGTAGAGGATGCAGTCATTGATGCATGCATGTATCTTATGCACTTCCAATCCTAGAGGGCAGACAACCTTCTTTGCTTCGTATGTACTGCAGGGCAGCACGTTATTTCTTGGAAGCATCTTCTTCATTATTTTCAGCAGGTTTTCAAATCCCTTGTCAGATAATCCATTCTCTGCCTTCCATTGCAGCAATTCAAGGGTGGTGCCCAGTTTTTTCTGGCCATCTTCGCAAGTTGGGTACAACAATTTTTTGTGGTCTTCTAACATGCGCTCCAACTTCAACCTCTCGTTTTCACTTGCGCAGTTTATCTGTTCTTCACGAATGACCTGACGAAGATCATCATCAGACTCATCAACAATGTCCTCAAGTTCAGGCTCATCTTCCCCCATTTCAGTATCACCGTGTTCATCGAACATATGATACTTATCATTATCCTCTTCTTCTTCATTGTCTTCTATTATAACCCCTCTTTCTCCGTGCTTGATCCAACAAAAATAACTGGGCATGAAGCCTTCTTGCAACAGGTGGGTGTGTATGGTTCTTGAGCTAGGGAAATTCCTCTTATTCTGGCATTTTTTACATGGACAAAAAATAAATCCATTCTGCCTGTTTTTCTCAGCCACATTGAGAAAACTATGCATGCCATTAAGGAATTCGGGACGACGTCGATCACTGTACATCCATTGCCGGTTCATCTGCATTATATAAATTTATCAACAACCATTATGCTAAATCATCATGACTAAATTAATTAATTAATACAAAAAGTTCATCACACGTTAATACCAAACTAGCGTATAGTGACCATACATATATAGTTCTCAGACAAATACACACTGAAACCATCCATAAAAACTCTCTCTAATTAATGCATTTAAAAACAACAACAAATGCGATCAAAATCGCAACAAAGGTAACAATTGACCCGACGACATAATGATACCAAGCCTCTTTACTAATTGCATATTTCCTAATCTTTCTAATCTTCAGGCGCATTGCGTCCATCTCGCTCTTGTGACTATCGACGACACCGGCAAGAACCTTTTCCAAGGTCATCTTCTCTCTTTCAGTTTTTTCCAACCTTTCTTCAGTTTTTTTTCAATCTTTCTTTCAAGCCAATATTTTCTTGTTCAACTAAGTATAACTTCTCAACAATAGGGTCGATTGGCATTTCCGGTTCCACTACCTCCTATATAAAAATATCTATGTCAAGTTGGTCGGCGTAAGTAATTGTCGTATAATCAGGAAATGAAAATATGTAGTGAAAAAAGATAATATACCACATCCGAATCATAGACTGGACGAGGGCCAACGGGGACGGATATCAAAACCATGGCTCTAGAAAATTATATACAAGTAAATACGTAAATCATACAAATCAAAATTTGTTTTGGTAAATAAAAACAATAGGCTCACCAAGGTTGTGTCGGTGATGGGGCGATTGACGGTAGTGAGGAAGGGGACAAGGCGCGCGACAGTAAAAAAAACACAAATCATAATTAATTTTGAGCTCAAATTGCATCA
The DNA here is from genome assembly GCA_028641055.1 of Alopecurus myosuroides. Classification (NCBI taxonomy): domain Eukaryota; kingdom Viridiplantae; phylum Streptophyta; class Magnoliopsida; order Poales; family Poaceae; genus Alopecurus; species Alopecurus myosuroides. The sequence continues at coordinate 504,476,440 of CM054059.1, forward strand.
ATTTGTATACATAACAAAATGAATAACAAATTCTAGCTTAGCTAGGCATTTCATCAAACACCTAGCTAGCACAACAAAAATGAAATGAGCAAGAAAACGAGCAAAACCTGCAATGCCGGAAGAGGGAACGTTGATGCGAACCGTAGAACCGATGGGTACCAACAATCTTGACAAATGGTGGAGAAAATGGGGATGGATTAGACCTCACAAGAGGAAGGAGAGAGCAAAAATGGAGTTGAGCTAGAGCTGGAAAAAATGGAGCTGAGCTCGGGGTGGTATATATGTAGGGTTTAGGGGAGGGCTTTAGGACCGTTTTGTGTTACAAACCGGTTCTAAAGGATATGACAGCGGGACCCGCAGTGGCTGCAAAAAATGAGAAAACCTGTAGAACCGGTTTGTGATACAACTCGGTTCTAAAGGGTCTGCCCCTGGGCCCCCCTCCCTGCAGCAAATGGCCCGCAAGGCCTTTAGGACCGGTTTGTGTTACAAACCGGTCCTAAAGGCCTTGCGGGCATTTTGCTGCATGGGTGGGGCCCAGGGACAGACCCTTCTGAACCGGTTTGTATCACATCCGGTTCCATTGGGCTTGGCTCAATGCCCTGTTTTCTACTAGTGCGTGGTATAGCAGTAGCAGCAGTGAGAACCAACAACGTATATACTGTGTGAGATCACGAGGTATTGAATTGCGAGATCCGCTCAACTGCAGCACCGACAGAAGGAGACACGTCCGCCACAGCCACCCAGCCGCACAAGCTCAGAAGGCAGTGCCAAACTTTGCTCTTGCTGTGGTACCCGAACAGGCAGCTCATGCCATGGCCGTTGATTAGGTGATTTCACTCGTAGAAAATAGGCTCATAGTCCCGGTTCGCCAGGGCCAGTAGTCCCGGCCGCGCAACCGGGACTAGCTCTGCGCGACTAAAGACCCCCCCCTTAGTCGCGCCTCTTACGAACCGCGGCTAAAGGCCCGGCCACATGGGCGGGTGGCGGAGCCGGGGTGCGGAGGACCTTTAGTCCCGGTTGGACACATGAACCGGGACTAAACTTTATTTCGTAATTTCCTTAATTCATTTGGGTTTCTAATTATTTTTCACACCAATTTTTCTCTCCCTTTTTTTCAATCCATTTTTTTCACTCTTTTTTTTTTCAGAATTTGTATTATTTGCCTAGTGTCTAACTACAATTATCTCTAGTCAAATTACGTACTCGTGGTCAAACTTCCCGCTCGGTCACCCATCCTCCCACTACTCTAGCACTAGCACGCTTAACTTCCGAGTTCCATCCGGTCCCGCATCCAAGTGTTTCGCACACGTGTATGTGATAGTAGTATCATATCAATCTTATTAACATGTTGGTCGATGCCACATTTTTTTATTGTTTGAATTTCAAATAAATATTTTAATAAACAAAAGTAATGATGTAATTAATAATTTTGAATAAATAAATAAACATTAACTTTTTAATTTGTATTATTTCTTAAAATACTATTAATATATCAAAATATTCAGAAAATAAAACTAATTCATTTTTAAATCTTAAAAAATACAAATAATATATCAAAAAATTAAGAAAAATAGAACTAATTCATTTTAAAATCTTAAAAATACAAATAATATATCAAAAAATTAAGAAAAATAATACTAATTCATTTTAAAATCTTAAAAATACAAATAATATATCAAAAAATTAAGGAAAATAATACTAATTCATTTTAAAATCTTAAAAAGACCAGTAGGCTCTTCTATTATTTTTAGAATGAGTTCAAAAATGTATTTTGAAATAAATCCAACTGGATGAGTTCAAAAATGTATTTTAAAAATTAAGAAAAATAGAACTAAGACCCATGATCTTCTAGTATTTTTCTTGATGTGTTTTTGTTTGTTTGTTTTGAAATGTGTGTTTGACATAATATAGAAATAGTATAGCTAGGAATTAATATAGAAATAATATCCATTACACTTTGCAACACTTTGCAAATTTTTCCAAGTCATTTAAAACTAGGAAACAAAAATAGTTTTATGAACAACAAAAGACAAGTGATAAATCACAAGTAAAATACGAGTAGAGACATCACAATCATGAATAGAACACAATCATATCACATTCATAACATAGAGTCTTACGATCAGACATAACACAAACATAAGTCTCACAATACAACCTATGCTTCAAGAGAGATACATACTAAGATATCCATTACATACTAAGATATCCATTACATGCATATATCGAACGCATACATCTATGGCTCCATCGAGTAGATGCGGAACAACTCGTAGGAGACGTATGCATCTATGGCTGCATAGTTGACGTTGGTCCGGTCCAGTGGGGTCTTCGCCCAATACCTATGATTCTTGGAGGGGAAATGAGACTTCATGGTTTCGTAGCCCTCGTGGATGAAGGCAGTTGCCATGGGAGCCATCCCGGTCTTGGCCCCGTCCAAATCATCAAAATGGATAAGGTCCTGAAGATCAATGTAGTGATCTTCAGGTATCACAATACCCAAGCGCATAAACTTCTGACGGTCTTGCGTGATGTCAACGCTGCAGAAGTCATACCACTTGTTGACAAGAAAATCAACAAGTGCCGGAGAATGCTTTGAACTACTGCAACAACAAAAATTTGATTTGTGTTAGATATGTTGCAACACATGTATTCTTCGGATGCAACAAACAAATCGAAGATGCAAGATTGTACATGTGCGTTACCTTGACCATTGGAAGACCAAAACGGCCTCCTTGAACGCAATCTGGATGACGGAAACATCCCGTTGATCCGCCGTATACTCAAGATCAAGCCCGAAGAACCGGTGTTCATCGGGAGAGGAGAAATAGAGATCAGTCAAATACTTAAGAGCACCGGGGAGTCTCTCACAATTGTTGGTGTAGCACACGTCTAGACTCTTGCCGCATGGCGTGGCCACACGGAATCTCCTCCAAACTTTAGCCATGGTGCTTGGTGGAGGAAGATCGAAGAGAGGGAAGAGAAGAGAAGAGAGAAGAAGAAACAGAGACTCGGGTGCGCACTATAGCAATGGCGCCCTTCTGCCTCTCGCTCGCGAAATAAAAACCGCCGCGCGGGAGGCGAGCAGTTTGTATCTTTAGTCCCGGGTGGCCAGGCCAACCGGGACTAAAGGAACATTAATCCCGGGTGGCCAGGCCAACCGGAATTAATGCCCTCCACGCGCCTCAACGCGCTTCCCAACCCGCAACGCATGACCTTCTGTCGCGGGTCTCCTCCCGACCCGGGACTAAAAGCCCTTTAGTCACGGTGCGCAACATTTGGGGACTCATGGGGGCGTATGGAAGGCCTTTTTTCTACCAGTGTTTTCTCAAGGTCACGTCTAGAATGTTCATCCTGTCTAGGAACAAATGGCCTTACCGTACTACCCTATTCCCAAATGCCTCCTAGTCCTAGCATTTCTTTTGGGTTTGAATGCTGCACAACAAAAGGAAACTCACCACCTCATAATAGTGCTGTGTACGCCCACAAACTGGAAGTATTTTGCTAATTTATATACCTGTGTGACCTTCTAGATGGCTTCCTATCGTCGTAAGGTTTGTAAGACCGCAAACTAAGGAATCACTCACAAGCATGATTAACTCCTGCGGCCCTTTATAAGGAAACAATGGCATCTGCATTGGTAGGCCCACTATCATATCAGGCGGAGAAAATTGCACACAACACCATGCTTTGGCAGAAAAGTTGCACAGAACACAGAAATCAAATCTCTTGCAGCTAGCCCCAGTTTTTTGTCTAGTAAGTTGCGGCTGGCCCAAAACATTGATTTAGCAGCTTACACTAGTGGAAACACGGGCACTAGTCCCGGTTGGTGAGGCCCATTTGTCCCGGTTGTGCAACCGGGATGGGCCAGCCGGGACAAATGCACCTGCCCCATTGGTCCCGGTTGCGCCAGGACCCGGGACAAATGGGACTGACCACGTGGCGAACCTGGCCAGGGGAGTTAGTCCCGGTTCGTGTTAGGAACTGAGATGAATGCCTCTTCTGAAAAAACCGCAGTTTGGCCACTTTCTCTGCCGCGGCAGGGGTTTTTTGTTTCGCATTTTTTTTTTGCAATTTACGATGCCTGCCTCGTAATCCCCAACCGGCCTCCTCTTCCCCAACCGCGTCCACTGGCCCACGTCTTTAATTAAGCCAACTGGCCACATTTGGTCAAAGGGCCCACTGGCCCGCGTCTTTAATTAAGCCTACTGGCCACATTCGGTCAAAGGGCCCACTGGCCACGCGGGGTCAAAGGGCCCACTGGCCAGCGACCCCCAGCGGCCACGTTTCCACGTCCCCACGTCTTTAAGTAAGACCATAACCGCGTGCGGTCAAAGGGCCCACTGGCCAGCGACCCCAGCGGCCGCCTCGGCTTCCCCGCGCCTCCAATACCCCACGCGTGGCCACGAAGGGTCACGCCATGCCTCGGCTTCCTCCCCGTGCATTCATGGCCACCTGCAACCGCCGCCACGTTCTCGCCGCCGGTTGGCATGCCAACCCCGCCCGGGTCCTTTTTAAAGGGCCCCCGCCGCCCCGTACACCGCACGTCCCGCTCCCAGCACCTCAACCCTAGCCATGTCACCGCGCCGATGGTTCAAACGCGCCAAGAACGAGCACGATGCCAGTTCATCCAGCGGCGCCGGCCAGAGAGGTGCCGGCGTTCCCCGCCGCCGCAGGAGGCGTTCGGCTATGGTTCGGGCGGCATCCGGATCGGGCGCGGCCCGCGCGTCCCCGCATCGCCTCCGGCAGCGCGCAACCCGCCGCTCGCCCCACCAGGTAAGAGGCTCCGGCGCTACGTGCGGAAGGAGGAGGTGACGTGGCACTGGGAGCATCCCACGCCGGTCTTCTGGCCGGACGTCCAGCTCCCGGACGGCTGACACCTCAATTCCCAGAGAATCCCGGTGCCGCCGCCCCTAACGAATGAAGCTGCCCGCGAGGAGATCGATCGCCGGCGCGCGCTCCTGCCGGCCCACGTCCTCAGGGACCGCGCCTACGCGCGGAGCTCCCCGAACTGGAACGTTTGGTTCCAGCAGGAGCACGACGAGCGCCGCCGCTTCTACTTCCACACGCCCCCGGAGGAGTCCGCCGACACCTACCCAGCACCGCCGCCCGGCAGCGAGCCGGAGCTGTGGTTCGAGGAGGACATCCTCGAGGACGAGGAGGACCCCGAGCTCTAGGCCGGATTGGAGGCCGCCTACGAGGCCTTCCGCCGCTCCCTCGTCGAGAACGAGATCAAGCGGTGGGAGCAGGTCCTCGCCGCTGCCGACGCCGACACGGCCACGATGCCGCCCCCTCCACCGCCCGCGCTGTGGTGGCAGACGATGAACGCCGCCATAGAGGCGTCGGAGGACCAGCCGCCGCCACAGCCGCTGCCCCCCGGCCTGGAGTACATGATGAGCTGGGCCTGGACCGGCGGCGAATGGTCGCCGGAGGAGCTGCCGCCGCCGCCACCGGGGAACGCGCCCCCGATGCCTCCGCAGCCACCGGCGGCCCCCCAGCAGCCTGCCCACCTGTGGCAGCAGCCTGCATACCACTGCATCTCCTCCGACGAGGAGGACTAGGCCGGCGCCGGCGCGCCCCCGGCCACCTATAGTACCCTAGGCTCCCCCACCCCCCAAGAAACGGCCGCGCCGCTGCCCCTGATGCATGTAAGGACGGCCAATAGGGCCATCCTCGTCAAGAAACACGGCCGGCCGCCTGTGGCCGTGCCGCCCCCCCCCCCATGTAAGCACGGGTCTCCGGAGCTTTTAATATTAAATGCATTCCCGTCCAAAAACTCGTCCCCTTTATGCTACGTCCTAGTTCCACCTGCTGCCCGGGCTCCACTGCCGCCGTCCAGGCCTACAACACGCTCTCGCAATGGTTTTTTCAAACCCAGAATACGTACTGATAATACCGTAGCGTGGACTAGTGTTCTCACAGATCATGCAGCATCTCGGAACAAAATTGAGCCTCGTGATTTTAAAGAAGTTCTCCGTACTCCTCATTGGCGCGAGGCCATGGAGACCGAGTTCTCTGTTCTTCAGAACAATGGCACTTGGAAACTAGTACCTCCTGTTCCTGGTATTAATCTGATTGATTCACGGTGGGTTTTTAAAGTGAAACTGCATGCTTATGGTTCTATTGAACGTTACAAGGCAAGACTTGTGGCAAAAGGGTACAAACAGCGATATGGATTGGACTATGATGAAACATTCAGTCCAGTGGTTAAGCCGGCTACTATTCGTCTTTTGCTCGCTATGGCACTTTCCCATCGTTGGTTTCTTCGCCAACATGATATTCAGAATGCGTTTCTCAATGGCTTTCTGGATGAAGAGGTATATATGAGGCAACCCCCTGGTTTTGTGATTCTGATAGAACTGGTCACTACTGCAAACTTGTCAGATCATTGTATCGAGTAAAGCAGGCTCCTCGGGCTTTGCATGCTCGTCTCAGTTCTGTTCTTGGTTCACTGGGGTTCTCACCGTCAGTGGCAGATACATCCTTATTCATTCTTCGGCACCAGGATGTTATGATTTATCTATTGGTGTATGTTGATGATATTATTGTCCTCAGTTCTACAGCCGCTGCCATTCCCAGATTGATCAGTCAGCTTCGTTTTGAGTTTTCTGTTAAGGATCTTGGTGTTCTACATTATTTTCTCGGAATTGAGGTTTCATCGCCGACATCTGGTACTCTTTTCCTTCGACTGCGCAAGTATGCACTTGAGCTGCTGGCTCGTTCATGTAGGTTGAAGTGCGCCCCCGCGACTACTCCAATGTCATCCTCTGAGCGTCTTTGCAGTATTGATGGTGATCCTCTCTCTTCCGAGGATGCAACTCAGTATCGGAGTATTGTGGGTGTGGTCTTCAATATCTCACAGTAACACGACCCGATCTGTCATTTGTTGTTAACAAGGTGTGTCAATATCTTCATGAGCCTCGTACACCTCACTGGTCTGCAGTCAAACACATTCTGCGCTACGTCCGTTACACGATTGATAGTGGTCTGCAGCTTCGATCTTCATCCTCCACACTACTTTCGGTCTTCTCCGATGCAGATTGGGTTGGAAGCATGGATGACAGGCAATCCACGGGGGGCTATGCTATTTTCTATGGAGGTAATTTGATCGCCTGGAGTGCCCGCAAGCAGTCTACGGTTTCTAGATCGAGCACTGAGTCTGAATACAAGGCTCTCGCTAATGCTACAGCTGAGCTTGTGTGGATACAGTCATTACTGCAGGAGCTTGGTATTCTTCAAAATCAACCTCCAGTATTATGGTGTGACAATATTGGCGCTACATATTTGTCGTCAAATCCAGTCTTTCACGCAAGGACAAAGCACATTGAAGTTGACTTCCACTTTGTCCGTGAGCGTGTTTCTCAGAAGCAACTACAGATTCGGTTCATCTCTTTGAAGGATCGAGTTGCTGATATTTTTACTAAGCCACTCCCTCTACCTTTGTATGAGCATTGTAAACGCAATCTCAATCTTTCACTAGTTGATATTGAGGGAGGGTGTTAAACCGTATATTATACGTACCGGTTGTACGTATAGGACTCTGTATTATGTTTGGTATAAATAGTAACAAACCTACCCGACGAGGATTACGTCGGGTCAGACCAATCTTCTACTCGCATTATCTTTCACCATGCACACTTGATGACCATTCAACACACCAGACATACCTAAAGCAGAAAGTTCATGAGCTGGCTTATTACATAACTAACTTTATACTCAATGAATTCCGTTTGGAGAAGAAAAATCGCTTAACGGAAGAGAGCGCCGAATTGAGAAAGATCATAGTCAGAAGAGGCGTGTGCTGTTTGTAGGTTCTGGCAATCCGTCGCTAGGATAACACGGCCGAAGCCCCAGTCGGGTAGCCATCTCATTACCGTGGCTGCAGTTGTTTCAGAGTGCAAGACATCGACAGCAAAAAGAACTGTGCTTCAGCTGCAATCAAGTCACTCTTGTCGTCACCGTCTACAACACCCCAGCCCCCCTTTTTGTGCTTAGCACTGAAAGCACCATCGGTGTTTACCATAATCCAATCTGCTCTAGGTGGATTCCAGCATGCGATGTTATCTGATGTTGTCTTTGGTTCCTTTTTCAGGTGCTCTTTCCGGTCTGCAACATATGCCAGTGTAGCTGATCTGAACTGAATAGTAGAAAGGCTAGGCTCACCTCTGTTTGCTTTGTTCCTTTCTGCCCACCAGTTCGATGGAAATTCCACACCCATCAAATTGTTCTTGTACGGCAAGTCAAGAAGCTCTTCTAGGGTTTCCATGGACGATCTACGGTAAATGAGTTTTCTTCTAGTGTCCTTCATTGACAATGCTGACCACGTTTTCTTTGCTTCGGGGTAAGACACGAAAGGACTCCCTCTCCCACACTGTAAACTGGCTCCTCGGGATACACCCGTTCTTTTATAGATGAAATGCAAAATTCAGGTGGTGGCCTTTGTGCTGCCCCCGATGAGAACTCAAAAAAAAGAAAAAAAAAGAATAAGGCGACCTCCGTTTTCAAACAATGTATTGCATACACCACATCTAGGATCAACTTCGACATGACATATTTTTATATTCATCCTCGTAGGAAGGCCGTTTACTGCAAATTGCCACAAGAAAAGGTGTACCTTAGGGAGGCAGTCCAATTGAGGAACTACATCTTATTTCTATTCCTACACATGTCCCATGTCATATTTCCTTCCATTCCTTATAATGAAATAGCATATATCTTGCAATGCCCATTAACAATTATTTCTAGGTCAATACATCTTACTTATATTGCCACTCCAACCACCACTGTATAATTCCGTGCTGCGCTCTCTCTTTTTCCTTCCATCTCTTCAGCGCCCGCAGGCGGCGTAGAAAATTTCGCCCGCGGGGAAAAAATGGCGCCTCGCGCCCAACGCAATATATAAAGAGGTTGCTCTCACACCACGCCAACCGCCATTGTTGACTTCCGTGATGCGCCTCTCTTTTTCCCTCCACCTCTTCAACGCCCCACCACTTTAGCGCCCGCCGCCGAAGCCATCCAGCAGACGTGGGAAAAGTTCGCGCACGGGAAAAAAATGGCGCGTGGCACCCCTCACACTATATAAGAGGCTGCTCTTGCGCCACACCAACCCTTCTGTGTTGCGCTCTCTCTCCCCCCCCCCCCCCGCCATTTCATCCGCCGTAGCCACTTAAGCATCGGCCACTGCAGTGCCTCAGCTGCCCGCAATGCCGCCGCTCCGGAGCACCTCGGGCTACGGCGACGTCCACCTCCGCCCTTCCGGCATGAACTACCCTGAGTTCCGCTTCGGAGAATCGCCCCTCGGGCTCGGGACCTTCGACATAGCCCACGAGGACACTCGTGCGTAAGACGTGGTGGCGTGGCGGCTCGGCCGTCCGTGCTCGTAGATGTACTTCACCGACTTGTGGACGCGCCAGTAGTCGCTGGACCTCCCGTCGAGGAGGACCGCCACCGCAACCGTGCACTCGGGCGCTGCCTCCTCGGCGCCGAGCATGACGAGTGCGCCATGGTGGATTGGTGGGCGCGGTTTCCGGAGGACTTCGCCAACAAACGCACCTTCAAGGCGCAACGGAAGGCATAGTGGGTGGCGCGTCAGAATCTCCGGAAGGCCGTCGTCAAGGCGCACATCACCGACAAGACCTAGGATTGGGACGAGGAGCATGCTCACTACGAGGACCTCTTCACGTCCTTAGACTACACCACCACGCCAAGGAGAACACGTAGTTTTTACTTGTTCTAAATAAAAGTAGTTGAATGCCCGTGCCTTGCTACGAAGCTTCGAATTTTCTTCTTGACATAAACGTACGTCTTTAGCGATGTACAAAAGCATGTATGGCCTAGGTCCATTACACTTCATCTCGGTCATATCGCTCGATCATGTCGCCAAACCGATACCCGGCGATTGTCTCCATACTTGTCTAAGAGATCCATTGATCTTTTGAGTTTCTGGATACGATTTGTTTGTGAATATTAATAGCAAACATGCCCGTGCGTTGCAACGGGAAAGATTTTTTCCCATGCACTTTGTTCCCCAGGAACAGTTGCACCATTGGCAACGTCAGGCCCTGCGAGAGGGTGAGGGCAACCGCCATGATAGCGAGGTTGTGATCCACGTAGCTAGTCTTTGTGCCACCAGCAACTGCCTTGCTAGTGCCATCTAGGTTGCCGCGGTCACAGCTTGTCGCCGATCCAACGACAACGATGGAGTAGATGCCTCTCTTTCACCACAGTGTAACAAAACTGGAGGAGAGGAAGTATGACAACTTTCCAGCGGAAGGAGGTGGCGGTAGCAAAAGTCAGTGGTGATAGGGTACAACATCTCTGACCCTTGCCGAGGGCCAATCAGTTTAGGGGAAAAAATCACTGAATTTGCTATTGCCGGTACGATGATTTTTGCTGGCCGGACCAAGGGTTCCCGCTAGCTTATTAATAATAATATTATTATTATGCCACATATGACCGCGTGTTGCAAGGGGAGAAGAAAAATCTTAACAGAAATGGCTCAAGCCCCCAACGGGTCGGTACACAAAGGTACCATGTTTTATATCTTTAGATTGTTGGCACACAGGTTAGAACTTTGACTCCACATTGTATTGCAAGATAAATCAATTAGTTAAGAGTGGCAATACTATTCTGTATGTTGCATTTGTTAAGAAAAAGTATAGCAAAAACACGATTGGTGGAATAACCTTTATCCATAACCATCTACCTGAATAATAAATAAAAGACGATATTTGTTCGTATATACACGCAGGGTCAATGCTTTATTTTAATACTCTATGAAGAGGTTGTGGCTCATGCCTCCTGACATTTAGAAGAAGAAAATTCGAATCATCTGTTCGTGCTAGTCCTTTGCAGAAGGTACAGACTTAGAAATACATGGAGGAGGAAATTTAATTCAACAAATGTGGCAATCATTAAGCTGCATTTGTAAACATAGTTACCAGTATCATGCATGGAGATCCTGAATTACTACTTTCTTCACACCACTATGACCTTCCCGTCGGTTCGTGTGAAATCAAACTTACAATATCATAATTTATCTTTTTCAATGATATAGCAGTATCAAACAGAAGCATTGCCAGTTTCCCAACCAATATTGAACACGTTTGCTTCTAATTCAATTCTGCATGGGCAAGCTTCAAACATCCATGTGTGCACTTACAGTCATGTATCGATAAGTTTCCCCTTCCAAGCAATAATGGTAACACTTGCGTTCACGGTGTGCAAGCTTCAGATGAGAATACATACTTTATGATGATCTAAACAATATCCTTGGTTAGATGACCTTGCGATGTAGGCGTGATTGCAACTTAAAATCCACAATGAAGTAACGATCACACGTTCCAGGAACAGGACTAAGGTTGACATCCAAAAGATTTATGAAATGGTCAAACTATCCACTTTGAGATGCTGTCGTCTATAGCAGAGAAATAGTTGGAAGCAACAACAATGCAACTGATCAATCATGGAGGAAAAAGGTAAAAATAATACTCCCTCCGATCCGAATTAATGGTCGGAGGGCTAGCCAAGGCTTAGGCAAAACTTTGGCTAGCCCTCCGACCATTAATTCGGATCGGAGGTAGTACAAAAAAAGGACTAAACAACATTCAGGTTCTACTTGCACTACAGCACCTACCACGATGGTTAACTGCCTATGCAATCTCAGATAATAAATTGAACAGAGAACAGAGTGTACCTTTACGTAGATCACGGGCGGCCGGAAATTTCGGCGAAGTCGACTGAATGGTGAGTACTAACCATCATTTATACTATACTTGTGTGAAGCACGGGTGGTCTAAGATGGTGCGTAGTCTGCTGAACAACGATACAACAATGTCTAGTGCGGACAGCAAAGTCGCGCAGATTTCCAGTGCGGAACAGTGAGATGGCGCCGTCGAAAACAAACAGAAAAGTTGGCATGTTGCTTCTTTGGAACATCCTAACCTACATGTTTTTAAGGATACGTCATGGAAAGACGTATCGGTTTCATAGAAGAAAAGGCTAAGAGGCCAGGATTACAACGCGGTCGACACAGACATCGAGCACGCACTCCACCCACCGGAAATTACAAAGGTGACTACTCGCCCCACTTCCACCGATCTACCTGCGCTAACTCCCCCCTCAAAAGTTTGGCAGCACGCCACCGTTCAGCCTCCTCAGAGATGGTGCAACAAACGGTGGTCACGGCCGGCTGTCTACCCTCGAAGACTATGTCGTTGCGGTGTCTCCACAAGCACCACATGATGAGCGCCAACGCCGTCCACATCTCCCGGGAGGCTCCACCCCCAAGCGATTTGCCAGGGAGCCAATCCACCAGAAAGTCATCGGGGTTCGGGATCCAGTCCTGTCGGCCCCAAAGTCCCAAGAAGGTAGCCCAAACCTCTCTCGTGAGCACGCAGCCTAAAAGAAGGTGGTCGATGCCCTCATCATGCTGGTCGCAGAAAGGGCAGGACGAGGGTCTTGGAAGACCTCGTCTCCCGAGTCGGTCGGCCGTCCAGCATCTGTTCCGCAATGCCAGCCAAAGGAAGAACTTGCATTTGGCGGGCGCCCGGGATCTCCAGATCTGGTCGGCGCCGGCAAAGGAGGTGGCACCTGCAAATAGCGCCAGGTACGCAGAGCGCGCGGAGTAAGTGCAATCTGTCTCCCAATTCCAGCTCAGGGAGTCTGCCCTCTCTTCCACGAGCTGAAAAGCGGCAATGCTGTGAGCGAGCCCCAGGAGCTCTCCAATGGATGCTGCTCCCAGATCCGGGGAAAGACCCCCTAACCATCCACCGGAGATACCGTCTCTGACTGTGAGGGTCCTCTTTGCGCGCTTCGAAACTTCTGCAAACAGGTTGGGGGCAAGATCCTTGATTCTTCCTTCCGGCAGCCACCTGTCTGTCCAAAAGAGGGTGTCTTGTCCGTTTCCGACCGTAGACGAGGTGGCGGCTTCAAACAGCTGCCTCGCTTCCAGGGGGAGCTGGATGTTAAACTCCCTCCAGGGCTTGGAAGGGTCTACACGCGCCAGCCAAAGCACCCGGGTCCTCAAAGCCCAGTTCATTTTGGTTAGGTTTGGGATACCGAGACCTCCTAGAGCCTTGGGCATGCAGACCCTATCCCAAGCCACGAGGCAATGCCCCCCATGCGCCTCTTTCCTTCCTTTCCACAAGAACCCTCTTAGGATCTTTTCCAATGCTTTGATAGTCTTCGCGAGAACGTCCAATGACATCATGGCGAAGATCGGGATCGAAGCAAACGTGGTTTTGACTAGTTCCAGTCGACCACCCCTGTTCATCAAGCCTGCACCCCATCCCGGTAGCCGACCTCCAACTGTATCCACCAAGTATTGGAGTTGGGCTGCTGTTGGTCTCCTCAGGGACATGGGCAATCCCAGGTAACGGAAAGGGAAAGGCTTCACCGGGCACCCCAACTCCCTTGCAACTAGCCCTTCCACGGCGTCGTCGCATCTGATCAGGTGCGCCGAGCATTTTTGGAAGTTCGTGCGGAGGCCTGAAGCCTCCCCAAAATCCTGCAACAGCGAGGCGAAAGTATGGAGGTCCTGCACTGTGGGCCGAAGGAACGTGACTACGTCGTCAGCGTAGATAGAGGTCCTACTCCGCAACCCGCTCCGTGCTAGGGGAGAGAGATGCCCTAGTCTGCCAGCTAATTCCACCAAGTGGTAGAAGATCTCCATGACTAGAATAAAGAGTTGCGGCGAGAGGGGATCTCCTTGCCGAAGTCCACGCCTGTGCGAAATGCGACATCCCGGAGATCCATTTAGCAGAATGCGCGTCGAAGCGGTAGACAGCAAAGCACCAATCCACGCGATCATCCGATCGCTAAACCCGAACTTTTTCAAAACCTCAATAAGGAAGGCCCAATTCACCGTGTCGAAAGCCTTGGTAATGTCAATCTTAAGGAGGATGGCCGGCGTCAGCGAGCTGTGGAGCTTTCGGGCCGTGCCCTGGACCACCATGAAGTTATCGTGGATACATCTCTTGCGCACAAAAGCGCTTTGGTGGCCACCTACCATACTTGGGAGGGATGGGGCCAGCCGCCTTGCCAGGACCTTCGCCACAATTTTGGCAAAGCTGTGAATGAGACTGATTGGGCGGAAATCCTTGATTTCTTCCGCACCGAGTTTCTTCGGCAGCAGGGAGACTAGATCTTGGTTAACCGAGCTAAATCCACGCACGTCGAGCCGTGCCAGCGAGTCAAAAGCAGCCATGACATCCTCCTTTACCACCTCCCAACAAGATAGAAAAAACCTGTTGGTGAAGCCATCTGGACTCGGACATTTGTCTTTAGGCATCTCCTTGACAGCCGCCCACACCTCCTCCACTGAAAAAGAGGCCTCAAGATGACGCAGATCCACGGACGGGAGACCGAGGACATCGAGATTTAGGGAGAAAGGCCGATCTACGTCTCGTCCCAGCAAGTCCATGAAGAAATCGTCCACAACCTCGGCTTTGTCCACGTGGTCGGTCACTCGCGACCCGTCCACCAACAAGTGATCCACAAAGTTTTTTCGACGTCGATGGCTCGCATGTGCATGGAAGAAGCGGGTGCACGCGTCTCCCTCTTGCAGCCATAGCTGCCGCGACCTCTGACGCGCAATCGATCTCTCAAGGGAAGACAGCCCCAAAAGCTTCTTCTTCAGAAGCATCCTCAGAGCACGCTCTCCGGGGGAGAGCTCTCTGGAGTCCATAGCAGTGTCAAGACGAAAGATAACCTCATTAGCCAGAAGGATCTGTAGCTTCACACCCGATGAACTTTGAACTCCAAGTAGAAAGCTGCTTGGCCGTGGCGCGGAGCTTTTGATCCAGGCGCTTGAAAGGGTTGGGCTCATACCCCACGGAGTTCCACGCCTCGAGAACCACCTGGTGGAATCCCTCAGCTTTCAGCCAAAAGGACTGAAAGTGAAATCTACTGCCCCATTGCAAGTTGGGGGCAAGCCGGAGTACAAGCGGGCAGTGGTCAGAAGGCCCTGAGGAGATGGCTGTGAGGAACGCGTCCGGGAAGAGAGCTTCCCAATCCACCGTGGTGACCACCCTATCCAGACGCTCTAGAGTGGGGTTCGATCTCTCGTTCGACCACGTGAAACGTCGCCCGTTTAGATATAAGTCCTTGAGCTCAAGGCGACTCAGCGCCCTCTTGAACCGACCCATCAACCCGCGGTGCAGCGGTCCCTGGTTTTTATCCTCCTCATCTGCTATAAGGTTAAAGTCACCGGCAACCATCCACGGACCCGCGTGCAGGTCCCTAATGTCCTGCAACTCATCCAAGAAGGCCTTTTTCGCGTCCACGCCTTGAGAGGGGCCGTAGACTCCTGTGAACCACCAGCCCTGGTCCCCATCCACTGAAATGCGAGCCGTGATGGCATTGGCAGAAAGGTGAGGATTGGAAACCGTCACCAAGGAGGATTGCCAGGCAAGAAGGATACCACCACGGGTGCCGCTGGCCGGCAGAAAATAAAAACCGTCATACGCCGACCCAAGGCACTCCCGAACCACGCGGTCACAGATGACCGCCATCTTGGTCTCCTGGATGCAAACAACCGCGGCCTTAACCGGGGCCAACACCTGAAAAATGGCTGCTCTACGGACCCCAGAGTTTAATCCACGTCCATTTCAGATTGCAAACGAGATGTCAGGGTTCATGATGACCCAGCACAAAAACCACCAACGGCCTTACACAAGGTTGCAGGAAAGAAAACTCAAGACTGCTAAACTAGAAACTAAACCATGCACTCCTCCTGTGCCTCGTCCACCGCGGGGAGCGCCTCGGGCTGCCAACCGAAAAGACTCACGATCACATCGATCTTCTCCTGTCGCAAGGGCTGAGAGAAAAGGTCCAGATAGGCTGCCCCTGCCTCGTCACCAATCACCTCCGTCTGCCGTGCGATCCGCAGCTTGAGAATGAGCTCGCGCTGCTGGCGTCGCACAGGTGTGCCTGGAGAGAACTTTCCCCTGAGTCTACTGCTCCTCCGAACGGGGCCGCCGTACTGGTGTCGAGCACGCCCCTTCGCTGCTGGCCTCGACAGAATGGGCGAAATAGAGCGCCGATAGTACCGCCGCAGGGTCTGCACACCGTCCGCGACTGCAGTGACACCGTCACCCTCGTCCACGACCTTAGTAGGCGTGCTAAGGTCCACAGGCTGCGGCCGAGTAGAACGAACCGAAGAGGCCTCCTCGAGGAAAGAACCACTATTGCCCCGGGACTGAGCCTTCGAATCGGAGAGGGAAACAGCAAAAGTATCCAGAACGGAGACAGGCAAACCAACTGGTGAGGTCCCGCCCTCCTCTGAGTCGTAGTCTGTAAGTGCTGCGTCAGGTTCCGTCCGTACAGGAGAAAGCAGACCAGGGGAAGAGAGCAGTTGTAGCGCAGCATTGGGAGGCCCACAACTGGCAGCAGTCGCCAGCGGTTCCTTGACCAAATCCCGCTGGCCAACCGGTGAAGTGCGCTCGCTCAGTTCAAAATTCGAACCAATAGCAACTGTAGCGGTCTCCCCTGCCAGCTCCTGCACCTGCTCTGCCACCTGAAACCCCTCCTCTTTATTGGGATCAGAAAAAGCCTCCTTGCCCACATGCGGTTGGACCGCACCCTCCAAACGCCACTCGCCACGTGCCGGTATCGAGGCCTCCCACTCCATAGGATCAACCGCATAAACACCTGCATCCCACCTCATGGGTCCCACCGCATCAAATGCTGGGCCCGCCACGGTACCCTGCGACCGTCCCACGCACGCAGCGTGAGCGGTTGACCCGGTCAGGGTGGCCCCATCTTCCACGTGGCGACTGCCTCCACCCCCCGTCCGTCTGTTCTCTGTCTCCCGCACCCAGGTGAGGGAACGCCGGCGAGGGCCCTCCCGACTCCGGTCACGCCGCGCCTCCCGACCATCGCGCGTCGCGCCACCACCGCCGGCGCCGCCGCCTCGCCCATGGCCATCGGAGCCTCGAGGCAGGCCCCGGCACCCCCGCCGTCGTTTCCACGGTCCGGCGCGCCTCCGTTCCCGCTGGGCCGGTTGCCGCCAGGGCGTGGTGCGGTCCCTGGTTTTTATCCTCCTCATCTGCTATAAGGTTAAAGTCACCGGCAACCATCCACGAACCCGCGTGCAGGTCCCTAATGTCCTGCAACTCATCCAAGAAGGCCTTTTTCGCGTCCACGCCTTGAGAGGGGCCGTAGACTCCTGTGAACCACCAGCCCTGGTCCCCATCCACTGAAATGCGAGCCGTGATGGCATTGGCAGAAAGGTGAGGATTGGAAACCGTCACCAAGGAGGATTGCCAGGCAAGAAGGATACCACCACGGGTGCCACTGGCCGGCAGGAAATAAAAACCGTCATACGCCGACCCAAGGCACTCCCGAACCACGCGGTCACAGATGACCGCCATCTTGGTCTCCTGGATGCAAACAACCGCGGCCTTAACCGGGGCCAACACCTGAAAAATGGCTGCTCTACGGACCCCAGAGTTTAATCCACGTCCATTCCAGATTGCAAACGAGATGTCAGGGTTCATGATGACCCAGCACAGAAACCACCAACGGCCTTACACAAGGTTGCAGGAAAGAAAACTCAAGACTGCTAAACTAGAAACTAAACCATGCACTCCTCATGTGCCTCGTCCACCGCGGGGAGCGCCTCGGGCTACCAACCGAAAAGACTCACGATCACATCGATCTTCTCCTGTCGCAAGGGCTGAGAGAAAAGGTCCAGATAGGCTGCCACTGCCTCGTCACCAATCACCTCCGTCTGCCGTGCGATCCGCAGCTTGAGAATGAGCTCGCGCTGCTGGCGTCGCACAGGTGTGCCTGGAGAGAACTTTCCCCTGAGTCTACTGCTCCTTCGAACGGGGCCGCCGTACTGGTGTCGAGCACGCCCCTTCGCTGCTGGCCTCGACAGAATGGGCGAAATAGAGCGCCGATAGTACCGCCGCAGGGTCTGCACACCGTCCGCGACTGCAGTGACACCGTCACCCTCGTCCACGACCTTAGTAGGCGTGCTAAGGTCCACAGGCTGCGGCCGAGTAGAACGAACCGAAGAGGCCTCCTCGAGGAAAGAACCACTATTGCCCCGGGACTGAGCCTTCGAATCGGAGAGGGAAACAGCAAAAGTCTCCAGAACGGAGACAGGCAAACCAACTGGTGAGGTCCCGCCCTCCTCTGAGTCGTAGTCTGTAAGTGCTGCGTCAGGTTCCGTCCGTACAGGAGAAAGCAGACCAGGGGAAGAGAGCAGTTGTAGCGTAGCATTGGGAGGCCCACAACTGGCAGCAGTCGCCAGCGGTTCCTTGACCAAATCCCGCTGGCCAACCGGTGAAGCGCGCTCGCTCAGTTCAAAATTCGAACCAATAGCAACTGTAGCGGTCTCCCCTGCCAGCTCCTGCACCTGCTCTGCCACCTGAAACCCCTCCTCTTTATTGGGATCAGAAAAAGCCTCCTTGCCCACATGCGGTTGGACCGCACCCTCCAAACGCCACTCGCCACGTGCCGGTATCGAGGCCTCCCACTCCATAGGATCAACCGCATAAACAACTGCATCCCACCTCATGGGTCCCACCGCATCAACTGCTGGGCCCGCCACGGTACCCTGCGACCGTCCCACGCACGCAGCGTGAGCGGTTGACCCGGTCAGGGTGGCCCCATCTTCCACGTGGCGACTGCCTCCACCCCCCGTCCGTCTGTTCTCTGTCTCCCGCACCCAGGTGAGGGAACGCCGGCGAGGGCCCTCCCGACTCCGGTCACTCCGCGCCTCCCGACCATCGCGCGTCGCGCCACCACCGCGGGCGCCGCCGCCTCGCCCAGGGCCATCGGAGCCTCGAGGCAGGCCCCGGCACCCCCGCCGTCGTTTCCACGGTCCGGCGCGCCTCCGTTCCCGCTGGGCCGGTTGCCGCCAGGGCGTGGTGCGGTCCCTGGTTTTTATCCTCCTCATCTGCTATAAGGTTAAAGTCACCGACAACCATCCACGGACCCGCGTGCAGGTCCCTAATGTCCTGCAACTCATCCAAGAAGGCCTTTTTCGCGTCCACGCCTTGAGAGGGGCCGTAGACTCCTGTGAACCACCAGCCCTGGTCCCCGTCCACTGAAATGCGAGCCGTGATGCCATTGGCAGAAAGGTGAGGATTGGAAACCGTCACCAAGGAGGATTGCCAGGCAAGAAGGATACCAACACGGGTGCCGCTGGCCGGCAGGAAATAAAAACCGTCATACGCCGACCCAAGGCACTCCCGAACCACGCGGTCACAGATGACCGCCATCTTGGTCTCCTGGATGCAAACAACCGCGGCCTTAACCGGGGCCAACACCTGAAAAATGGCTGCTCTACGGACCCCAGAGTTTAATCCACGTCCATTCCAGATTGCAAACGAGATGTCAGGGTTCATGATGACCCAGCACAAAAACCACCAACGGCCTTACACAAGGTTGCAGGAAAGAAAACTCAAGACTGCTAAACTAGAAACTAAACCATGCACTCCTCCTGTGCCTCGTCCACCGCGGGGAGCGCCTCGGGCTGCCAACCGAAAAGACTCACGATCACATCGATCTGCTCCTGTCGCAAGGGCTGAGAGAAAAGGTCCAGATAGGCTGCCACTGCCTCGTCACCAATCACCTCCGTCTGCCGTGCGATCCCCAGCTTGAGAATGAGCTCGCGCTGCTGGCGTCGCACAGGCGTGCCTGGAGAGAACTTTCCCCAGAGTCTACTGCTCCTCCGAACGGGGCCGCCGTACTGGTGTCGAGCACGCCCCTTCGCCGCTGGCCTCGACAGAATGGGCGAAATAGAGCGTCGATAGTACCGCCGCAGGGTCTGCACACCGTCCGCGACTGCAGTGACACCGGCACCCTCGTCCACGACCTGAGTAGGCGTGCTAAGGTCCACAGGCTGCGGCCGAGTAGAACGAACCGAAGAGGCCTCCTCGAGGAAAGAACCACCATTGCCCCGGGACTAAGCCTTCGAATCGGAGAGGGAAACAGCAAAAGTCTCCAGAACGGAGACAGGCGAACCAACTGGTGAGGTCCCGCCCTCCTCTGAGTCGTAGTCTGTAAGTGCTGCGTCAGGTTCCGTCCGTACAGGAGAAAGCAGACCAGGGGAAGAGAGCAGTTGTAGCGCAGCATTGGGAGGCCCACAACTGGCAGCAGTCGCCAGCGGTTCCTTGACCAAATCCCGCTGGCCAACCGGTGAAGCGCGCTCGCTCAGTTCAAAATTCGAACCAATAGCAACTGTAGCGGTCTCCCCTGCCAGCTCCTGCACCTGCTCTGCCACCTGAAACCCCTCCTCTTTATTGGGATCAGAAAAAGCCTCCTTGCCCACATGCGGTTGGACCGCACCCTCCAAATGCCACTCGCCACGTGCCGGTATCGAGGCCTCCCACTCCATTGGATCAACCGCATAAACACCTGCATCCCACCTCATGGGTCCCACCGCATCAACTGCTGGGCCCGCCATGGTACCCTGCGACCGTCCCACGCACGCAGCGTGAGCGGTTGACCCGGTCAGGGTGGCCCCATCTTCCACGTGGCGACTGCCTCCACCCCCCGTCCGTCTGTTCTCTGTCTCCCGCACCCAGGTGAGGGAACGCCGGCGAGGGCCCTCCCGACTCCGGTCACGCCGCGCCTCCCGACCATCGCGCGTCGCGCCACCACCGCCGGCGCCGCCGCCTCGCCCATGGCCATCGGAGCCTCGAGGCAGGCCCCGGCACCCCCGCCGTCGTTTCCACGGTCCGGCGCGCCTCCGTTCCCGCTGGGCCGGTTGCCGCCAGGGCGTGGTGCGTCTAACGCCGTTGAGTCGTCGAAACGAACGAGGCGGACTTGGATGAGGTATTGGAGCATCGACTTCTCGAGGGGGATGGGCTCGTCGGCCGGCAAGATTAAACCGTCATCGTCTTCAACGCGGTCTCCCGGCTCCTCGATGAGCAAAGCTTTCCGGCGGGGGAGGAGAGCGGTGTCGTCCGTCCACACGAAGACTTCCATGGTGCGGAGGTCCTCGCCGTGGGAGGACGCCCTCCCCAACTTCTCCACCCAGCCGGCGGCACCGAGCACGGCGGCGGCGGCCCTCTTGTTCCACGCGTGCGCAGGGATTCCCGTGAGTTCGACGACGGCGCGGAAACGGAAGTGGTGTTTCACGGCTTGAAGCTGCCTGTTCCACGGCGAAAAATGCAGGGTGAAGCCCCTGCCGTCGACCACGCCGGCGGCCATCACCTCGTCACAGATATGTCTGCTCCTGATCGTGAAAATGAAGTCTGAGGGCCAGTGCGGCCGGACGGTGAAATGATCCGCGACCCTAGGTAGCTGACGAGAGAGCTCCGCGGCCGCCTCGCCCGGTAGCACCGGCCGGTGGTTGCCGGAGACGAAGGAGACAAGGCTCCAACGCAGCGCCTCCTCCGCCTCGGCTATCTCCGGCGAGCGCGACAGCACAACCCGCTCCAAACGAGGCCGCACCTCGACATCCTCCATCTCGGTGTCTGCAACGCGCTCGACGAAGAACGAGTCCTTCCCTCTCGAGGTGGGGGGCGGAGGGGGCGGGAGGGGAGCTTCTGGGCGCTGGTGACGCGCCGACGAGTCCGACCGCCACCTTGGAGCCTCGCTGCCGTGGTGTACCTCGTCGCGGATGGACGCCACCTCGCGGCCCGCAGCGCCGCGCCGATCTCCCACCTCCGGAACCACCAGCGGCGTAACCTGCGCAGACGGGCCAGCAGGCACAGCGGCCGCACGGACCTCCACAGGCGGTGGCGAGGGTCCCCTCTCACCCAGCCTGAGATGGGCCGGCACCCTGCCAGCGCCCTGTTCCACGGGAGCGCGCTCCGGCGAAGCAGGCCGCACACGCTCCCCCAGTCGATCCCTCATCGGCGTGGCCCGCCTCGGCCACCGGGGACCCTCCGCCGTGCCCCTAGGCTGGTCGCACTCGCGGGCGTGGTGACCTTCGCCCTTGCACCGGAGACAAACTGTCAGGAAGGTACAGTCTGCCGAGATGTGACATGTTCGGGTGCAGTTGAAGCAGCCGCCCGCCAAGCTTTGCGGGAGATCCGCCCGAATCTCCAACGCCGGCAGCTGCGGGCCACGGCGGCGCTTCCGTCCACCCCCGACGAACTGCCAAGGAAACGGCCAGCCATCTCTCGGCTTCGGGGCAGGCGGCGGGAGGCGAACCAACCGCGTGCTCTCCTTGGCGACCGGACGCTCCACATCACCGGCGCGCGCACGCTCCACCGTCCACGCAGCATCGGCCGCTGCTCCACGTCGGGGTGACCGCGGCCTCACCCCTCCGGCCGCGCCATGCTGCGACCTCCACGCACCCGGGAAGGCACCCCGGCTGTGCTTCGCCGGCTTGCTCGAGCCCGCCCCGCTCCCGAGCTCCTCGACCCGCGGCGGTGAGGAAGGCGGGGGCTTGGAGGAGATCGAAGTCGGGGATGGCGCACGGGAAGGAGCCGACGGCGGTGAGCCGCTCGTCAACACCTCGCAGTACGAGCAGGGGGGGAGGGAGTTGGCCTCATCGTCATCGGAGAAATCCGCCCACCTCCTGGAAGTGACGGGGGAGGCCAAGTCCGAGGAGGCCATCAGGAGAGGAGGCGGGGAAGGAAAGGAGACCGGAACGTGGCCACCGGGGCCGGAGTGACCGCCGGCGCGAGGCTAGGTGGACGCCGCCGCCGGAGTGGCAGGCGGCGGTGGGTGGGTGGGTGGGAGGTGGCTACCTACATGTTTATAGTGATGTCGAATCTTGTACCATGTACAATTCTACTGGGAGAGGCGATGCACAGAATAGTTTCCGATCTAGACAGAACACAACAGACCTGCCACCGACGGAGACAAGGCGTGCTGGAGACCTTGCACAGACGACCTTGACGTGCTGCAAACCTTCATGACGCAGTCATGCTGGCGACAGCACAGGTTGGCCCGCGGCCGCGGACAATCTGGACGAGCTGCCCGACACGGCACCTGACGAGCTGCAGGAGCACGACGCGGCCATGGCAGGATGAACGCGACCTTGACGAGCTGCGCGACGCGGCACCAAGCTTCTCCCAGGCAGGTTAAACCGAAGATCAACTCAACGAGGAAGTGGATAGTTAGCCACTCTAAGAATTTCAATTAATTAGCTGCACAAAAATGTCAATTTAAGCTCGTCACCAAGCAATCGAAACAGAAGAAGTGCATGCCAGGCTTTGCCAGGTCCTCGTCAGCTAGCTCATCGGCAAGCAGAACCAACAGGCGTAGCAAATGGTGATCTCGCTACCCAGCTCACTCTTTTCCCAGCTTCCCCAACAATGTCTCCTGCTCCTCTTGGTCATCCTACTCCCCGTCATCTCTCCTACCTATTAATGTTGTCCAGCACTGAGAAAGGGCTATAGCCTTCCTCCAGGCCCTGCTCGGCTGCCAGTGCCGCACCAGGCCGTGCGCTCCCTGGCCCGACGGCACGGACCCGTCATGGTCCTCCGCCTCGGCATGACCCGGCGCTGGCGGTCTCGTCGGCGGCAAGGCTGCGCGTTGTGATGAGGGCCCATGACGCCAATTGACAGCTGCAACCTGCGCAGCTCCGCTTGTGGCGTCGCAGACGGCGGCCCTTGCAATTCGCACGTACGAACCGGTCCAGCTCCGGCTGTGCGTGTGGGGTGGAGGACGGGAGTTCCGGGAGGACGGTGGTAGTCTCCGGGTAATTTGCATGGGCGAACCGTTACAGCTCACGGTGGCAATCTTCTTGTAATTTCTATGGAGCAACCGGTATAATGGCAATAGTGCAGTATTATGCAATTTGGTGGGAGGGTAAAAGGTTAAATTTGTGTTGGACGAAAATTTTGGCAGAAACCTTAACGTGTTTATTATTAGGTAAAGATACATCCAGTACGGTCCGTTGATTTTGCACATGATTCTTGCCCCGTGGATCCAAATATGTATGTTTTTTGCACATTGATGTAGGATCTTGCATTATACAGATCTGTATGTTTATTCTAAAAAAAAATACAAATCTGTATGTTCTTCCATATTCTACAGTGCATGCAATGAGTCGGTCTGGATAAACGGAAGGAAATTCGCATGGATTTTTTTCCATTATTTCGTTAAGGTTTTTTTATCCTTGAATGGTGCACAATTTTCGGCCCGATCTCTGGGACCCTTCGTATGGCTACCGGTTCCGTCTCTCTGCGGGTTCAAGGATTTCCCCATAAGGCCATAATCCTCCCCGAGGGCAGAGAGTCCGTCATGGACCTCTTCATGTCCATGCCCGAGCTGGTCGACGACAGCAGGAAGCAAATGGACGCGGAGGGCTACCTGCGGGAGCGCATCGACAAGATCCAGAAGCAGAAGCGCAAGGCGGAGCGCGACAACCGCCAGCGCGAGACCACGCTCTTCCTCCACGACGCCATCGTCGGCCGCCACCCAAACCTCGGTGACTTTACCGTCGAGCAGCTCGCCGGCATAGGCTGGACGACGGAAAATTTGATCAAAAAGATCATGGACGTCATCGCGTACCACAATGGGAAGAAGACCGGCGAGAAGGCGGATGCTCTGATGCCTTACCCTGCCACCTTCACCGACGTAGAGGCTCCGCAGCTGCAGCACGAAGGTGGTCAAGGGCGGATGGGACCAGTGATGGGAGCGGGAGCTACGGCAGTGTCGGGGCCGGCGGCGACGTGAATTGAGAATTTCCTTGGGCTGATCCAGGTACTTATTTTCGTCACGCGTAAAGACTGCCTGGTCGCCTGGATGCAACTAATAAGAGCCAGGGCACGTGCGCAACTTATTATTTTATTACCATCAGAATGTGTTTATGACTTATTTTGCCAATGCCTCATTGTCCGCGTGACAAGGTGCATGTGATATGCAGATTTTCATTTAACAAACGGGCAGCGCACTGCCAGAATCAGGGAGAAAATTCCTTCCTAATTAACAAACGGCCAGAACAAATTTCGGTCAGAATCATGGGAAAATGTTGTTTTCCTAATGGGCCGTGCTAGGCGTAGGGCGCCATACGTTTAGCAAACATAGGTCCCCTCACGAGCCCTTTGATCTTCATCCGATGGCCAGAATCCGCGCATCAGCAAAGGATGATACTTAGTGACATGGGGCACTAGAAAAACACCCCCGCGTCGGCAGCTCCTGGCGGCTCGCGGGGGAGGGGGGGGGGGGGGAACCCTAGCACCTTCCGCCGCCGGCCCCCTTTATTTCCCTTTCCCGTCGCCACTGCCGCCGGCCCTTGCCGCGTTGGCGGTGGGCCTCGTCCTCCAAAGGGGCGGTGGGGATCCCCTGGCCGTAGGGCGCAGCGGAGGCAGAACGCCGGGGCGGTGGCGGCGAATCGGCGTCGTGGGAGGTGGGTCCGAGGCCGCGCGGTGGCGGGGGGGCGTTGGGCGGAAGCGGCGGGGAGGGCCCGATCTGGGCCCTGTTTGGGCCAGGCGGGCGACGACCGTGTGGTGCGGTTGGAGCCATGGGGGAGCGGCTGCACGGCGATGTCCGCGTCTGCTGGCCTGGGGGCGTGCGGATGGGGCAGGGAGGGGCACTGGCTTGCCATGGACGGCAGTGGAGCTCGGTGGTGCTGCTTCTGCGCTTGGGCGCGGGCTGGAGGAAGCCGGGGCTGCGGATGCGGCGACTTCGCGGTGGTGGCCGGTTGGTGGTGTGGTGCTCCTGCCGGCATGGCACTGGGAGGCGACGTCCTATCTGTCCGGTGCCTCCGCGTGGTGCGGAGCTCCGGCGTGGGATCGACGATATCCAGGCCCTGACTATGGCGGGGGTGGTGTTGGTCGGGAAGGAGGAAGCCGGGGCGGCGCCCCGGAGCTGCGGCTGCGACTTGGTCGTGGTCGGCATGGCGCTGCACGTGGCATGAGGTGTTGTGGGTGTTGCGACTTGCGGCGTTTGGTGGTCTGGCCGGTCCCCGTCGAGCGGTTTGCGGGGCTGCGACACATCGCCGGATGAAAGCCCTCCCTGGTCGGGGGCCGACGATTGTGTTGCCTCCGGGCGTCGCGTCCTTCTTGAAGGCGTCGTCGGGGCGGTGCTCTCTCATGTCCACGCCGGGTTCTCCGGGGAAAACCCTAGATCCCCCGTGGGATCGGGCGAGGGCGGCGCTTTTGCATCGCTGTCCTCTTGGGGCCTCATCTTGGATGATCCGCCGGCTAGAGGAGCTGCGGGGTGCAGGTGTTTTGGCGGCGGCGTCTTATCGTCATCGGCTAGGTGGTCCACGGCACCGGGGCCGGCGTGAATGTCGGAGCGGCGGCTCCGGAAGACTTTGGTTGAGATCGACTCCGTCGTTTTTGGTGTCGGCTTTGGTCGCTAGGGCGACACGGTCGTCGGGTAGAATTGGGGGGCGGCCTCGGGGCCGGCATTGATGACGAAGCGGCGGCTCCGGGGTTTTTCTACTAGTGTATGGGAAATTCTTTGGCACGCAAATAATTAACTATGTTTCCAGCACAAGTAACAGCGGCTATTGCATTTAGCCCGATGATTCCCTCGGTTACGAAAGGCTATAACCTTATAGCGATTTTGATAAATATTGAAGAAAACAAAAAAAATTCTAAGCATATAGTCGTATATATATATCGTTACTCGCACATGCATGACCTAATAAGATAGTTGGAAACAAATACATATCAGCATCATACCTGTGCATGTGCCGTGCGGTGGCCGATTTGCTAGAGATTCCCCCCTATAGGGAGAGCATCACTAGTTAGCCACATCACGCGGAGTCAGCGCATTAATTGTTGAATTCGGAAATTTAAAATGATTTATCTTCTAAACCGTAATTCCGATTGGAGATCCTTTTGCACCGTTAAATTCGTCTCGATGAGAACGTCAAATATAGATCTCATGTTAATATGTTTGGACGAACCTTTTTTTCCACACTAGCTACCACATTAGTAACGAACAGTTACCATGATAATTCTAGATGGTTACCAAATAATTTTTTTCATGTTTTGTAGACATTTGTAGCTACGTGCATAGCTAGAGATGACAAGTTTAAATATCTAGAGGGTAAAAGAATGGTATCGTTCTACAGAAAACAGTATCGTGCACTCTTACATTGGAGCAGAACCGCGTACAGAAACCCTCATAACTAAGTTGTTGTAATATGATAGGTTAGTTGTAACAATATGATATCTACCGACGAAAAAAAGTCGTCAAAACATGGCAACATGGGGTCTAGTTTTGTAGATCTCGTCACGACTAATCCAGTAGTGAAAACGGATTTTTAATCAGATTATCGGTTTAAGACATTTTGTGTTTAGTTAATCGGGTGGAAGGAATCTAGACTGACATCATCGTTTACGTCACCGCATGCATCTAGTGTAATAGGCGCCGCACGGACGGACAGATCTAAGGCGCTGCCGTGTAGCAAAGTCCAACATAGTTACGTAAGAGGTACTTATAATCATGAGTTTAAGTAGCAAAAATGTTAATGACATGGTTTAATAGCTCTGAAAGCAGGTGCGCATGGATCGCACTCGCACCTCGCATCAAGAACCGGAAGGGATAAATTATGAGAACTCGTGCCATAAGGTGCACTATATGAGAGACCACTTCGCCTTAAGGTCTGTCTGTTCCATAACGGTTTTGCGATGTAAGTTGGATGGTGTCCCGGTTGCTGCAAATAAGCTATGGTGGACATGGTACCGACGTGGTACTGTGCACGTCGCGAGATTCTATTGTTTCCTGACTAGTTGGCATTTTCATTTATGCGCGTTTCCGATTGGCGCCATAAAAGCGGGCACCCAATTGAAGGTCCCTGGAGTATAACGAGTGTGGAACTGGATCACGAAGCTTCATGGAATTGCAACCGAAATATCATGTCCCCGGCTACTACAATATCCTAGCGGATGTCTCATCTTGCAGTTAAACTATGTCAGTTTGGTATGGACAGGCGTAACATTTTCATAGAGGTAGTGACCAAGCGGCCGAGTTACAAAGCGGTCGACACTGGTCGAGGCCACAATCCACTTGGTATAGAACAAAAGGAAGTACTCTCGAAATCTGTCCACTAAGTTAAGAATACCCCTAAACAGCTTCGCCGCGGGCCATTGCTCGGCGTCCTCCACCACGCTATTCTAGTGACTGCGCTCACCGAAGGTCGGGCGCCGTTGAACACCACGCCACCTCTATGGGTTCGTCGTTCTGGTCACAAAACGGCCACACGGCAGCCCGGGGAAGACCACGTCTGCCCAGCCTATCAGAAGTCCAGCAACAGTCGCGTAGTGCAAGCCACATGAAGAAATTGCATTGAGGACCTAGATTAGAAGAGAAATAGTGCCAAAGAATGGTCTTGCTGTGGTACCTGAACAGGCAGCTCATGCCATGGCCGCTGATTAGGTGATTTTCTCAAGGTCGCGTCTAGAATATTCATCCTGTCTAGGAAGAAATGGCCCGACCGTACTACCCTATTCCCAAATGCCTCCTAGTCCTATCATTTCTTTCGGGTTTGAATGCTGCACAGCAAAAGGGAACTCACCACCTCATAATAGTGCCGTGTCTACCCTCAAAATGGAAGTATTTTGCTAATTTATATACCTGTGTGAACTTCTATATGGCTTCCTGTCGTGGTTAGGTTGTAAGATAGCAAACTAAGGGAATCACTCACAAGCATGATTAACTCCTGCGGCCCTATATAAGGAAAGAATGGCATCTGCAGTTGTAGGCCCACTATCGTATCAGCCGTCACCCAGAAAGTTTTTTAAAGGATATGTCCCGGAAGACGTATCGGTTTTATAGAAGAAGGGCCAAGCGGCCAGGTTACAACGCGTCTGGCAAAGCCGCACGGTACGCTACCCACCCCTTACATAGGTCGACTAGTCACTCACTCTCCACCTATCCACCTGTCGAAGGCAGCCCTGGAATAGCCCCACTGCGCACCACAGCAGAGCTTCCTCCACTATTAGCGATGAGGCTCTCTGCACCGATGGAGGTAGCCCATCAAACACAATCCGGTTGCGGTGCCTTTAGAGGCACCAACATATCATGTTGATGGCTGTCCACAGGTCCTTATCCGGCCCACCCATCAGCCTCGTGTGTAACCAGTCCACCGGTGTGTCCTCCGCCCTAGGAGTCCAATTTGGCGGACCCCATCTGGAGAAGAAAGAGTGCCAGAATACTCTCAAGAAAACGCAACCCAGAAGGAGATGATTGATGTTTTCTCCTTGTTGGTCGCAAAAGGGCAATTCCCGGGGTTTGGCATCCCCCTGCGCTCCAACATCTGTTCCGCATGGCTAGCCACATGAAGACCTTACATTTGTTTGGCGCTCGAGATTGCCAAAGCTGTCCCGCCCCTGTGAACCACATCGAGCCCTGGAAGAGCGCCTATAAGCAGACTGCGCCGAATAGCATTGGTTGGCTTCGCAGTTTCACCTGAGCATGTCCTCTCTCCCTTCCGTGAGGGTGATCTCTGCCACCTGTTCAGCCAGCCCTATGATCTCTTGGATTTGGTGCTTGTTTAGGTCGGTGGGTACATCCTCCAGCCAACCGCCTGCAAGACCGTCTCGTACTGTCCTAGACGTGTGCGCACGTTTGGATACCTTTGCCAGGAGGTTTGGTGCCAAGTCCTTAATACGTCCACTCTCCAGCCATCTATCCACCTAGAACAAAGTGGTCGCTCCATCGCCCATTGTAGAGCTTGTCGCGGCCTCAAACAACGCCTTTGCTTCGCGCGATACTTGAATATTGAACTCCTTCCATGGATTAGAGTCATCCGTCCGGCTGAGCCATAGCCACCGCGCCCTTAGAGCTAGGTTCATCAGCCTCAAGTTTGCCACCCAGAGCCCACCAAGGGTCTTAGGCATGCAGACCCTGTCCCATGCCACGAGACAATGTCCTCCACGAACGTCCTTGCGTCCCTTCCACAAGAAGCTTCTGATGATCTTGTTTATGTCGGCCAGCGTTTTACTGGGTAGATCGAGCGACATCATGGAGAAAATGGACACTGCCGACAACGTTGTCTTGATCAACTCCAGCCGCCCCCTCCCCCCCGGTTTAGGAGGCCCGCCTGCCAACCGGGGAGGTACCCCTCAACAGCATCTACCACGTACCGGAGCTGCTCAGCCGATGGCTTCCCTGTGCCAAGGGGAGGACCAGGTAGCACAGGGGGAAGGGGAGAATCTGGCAGTGCAGTTCCCCTGCGACCAACTGTGCCTCGTTGTCGCCACAGCGGATCATGTGCGCAGAGCATTTGGCCTGATTGGTGCGCAAACCGGATGCAGCCCCGAAGTCCTGTAGTAGCACGACGAAGGTCCTCAGATCCCGGACGGTGGGGCGCAGGAAAGTTACAACATCATCGGCGTAGATGGCCGTGCGGTGGCGTATGCCCGTCCTGGCCAGTCTGTCGAGCATTCCACAAGACATAGACCTCTCGATCATCAGATGGAGCACTTCCATAACCATGATGAAAAGTTGCGGAGAGAGGGGATCGCCTTGCCGGATCCCACGCCTATTGAAGATCTTGGCACCCGGTCGACCGTTTAGGAGGATCCTCGTTGTAGCCGTAGATAGCAGTCCACGGATGGTGGAGAGCAAGTCTCACATGTCCGGTCAAATGTGGAGGGCTGGCCTCGTGGCCTCCTCGAGAACCGATATTTGAAAATTTTAAACACGCATATTCTGCACATGCTTCACGATATTTTTCTTTGACTTGCAAAATGCCTTTTCATTGCAACTTTAGAAGAGAAATGTGAATATTAATACATTGTTTTCCAAACACGGTTTACCATTCAGGCGGTCGCCGGCTAGGCCGTGCACGTAAGCGCTGTCAAGCTCATACTCTACCATTGCCTCGTGACGACACTTTAAGATGGCCATGGGTGTCAACCTTGTTGTCACTGCAGCCGCAGGGAAGGAGCGAATGAGTCTCTCTTCCCGTGAGAGAGCAGTGTGGCTTCTTTTCTCAGGATGGCGGTGCCAAGGGAAGGGTCAAGAAACTACATCTTTTTTTTACCTTGGAAGTTGGAACACATCATTTCATTAACCTTGAACGGTAGAGTCGCCATACAAACCCGTGCTTACAACATTAGGGACATGGTCCATGCACACTTGATGACCATTCGACACACCAGCCATACCTAAAGGAGAAAGTTCATGAGCTGGCCTATTACATAACTAACTTTATACTCAACGAATTCCGTTTCGAGAAGAAAAATCGCTTCACGGAAGAGAGCGCCCAATTCAGAAAGATCATAGTCAGAAGAGGCGTGTACTGTTTGTTGGTTCTGGCAATCCGTCGCTAGGATAACATGGCCGAATCCCAATTGGCTAGCCATTTCAGTACCCTGGCTGTAGTTGTTTCAGAGTGCAAGACATCGACAGCAAAAGGAACTGATCCTGCTTCAGCTGCAATCATGTCACCCTCGTTGTCACCGGCTACAACACCCCAACCCCCTTTTTTGTGCTTAGCACTGAAAGCACCATTGGTGTTCACAATAATCCAATCTTCTGGAGGTGGATATATTCCAGCAGGGGATGTTATCTGATGTTGTCTTTGGTTCCTTTTGCAGGTGCTCTATCCAGTCTGCCACATGTGCCAGTGTACCTCATCCGAACTGAATAATAGAAAGGCTACGCTTACCTCTATTTGCTTTGTTCCTTTCTGTCCACCGGTTCCTCGGAAATTGCACACCCATCAAGTTGTTCTCGTACGGCAAGTCAAGCAGCTTTTCTAGGGTTAATTCCATGGACAATCTGCAGTAAATGAATTTTTTTCTAGTGTCCTTCAATGACAATGCTGACCACATTTCCTTTTCTTCGGGGCAAGACTCGAAGGGCGACCTCCGTTTTCAAACAATGTATTGCATATGGTATATCTAGTATCAACTTCGACATGGATTGTTTTCATATTCATCCTCATAGGAAGGCTGTTTAGTGCAAATTACCACAAAAAAAGGTGTACCTTAGGCCGGCAGTCCAATTGAGGATATACATCTTATTTCTATTAACCTAGGTGACCCGGGGGGAGACCGCCGCAGCCTCCCCTAGGCCTCCCTCCACCCATCCCCATATTTCTCGTCATTGCCCAAGGCCTCGCCGGGCAAAGCCTGGACGGCGCCCGTGACAGCGGCGGTGGGGTCTCTCCGTCGCGCGGTGATGAGGAGCGGGTCCGGCGGCCACGGTGTACGATCCAGCGGGTGAACAGCGACGAGGTGCTGCAGGGAACTGCGAAGTGGCGCACGCAATGGCGTCGGCGGCGACCCTGCCTTTCGTGATGGACGCGCCCCTGCGGTCAAGGCGACGGCGGCCAAGCTCTTCGGGCGGATCTCTAACGCCCTCACTGCAGATCGGTGCGGGCCGGGGCACCGGGGGTCTCCGAATGCTTGGCATCGTGGCGGTGCTGGCGTTCGATATGACGGCGGCGGGATGGATCTACTCCGTCCAGCCCGTGTTCTCGTCGCCCATGGTGGAGACGGCGACAAGGGTCCCTTCCTTGTCGGCCGGCGGCTGCTCTAACGCCCGGATCTGATGCATCTCCAGAAGAAACCTCTGATCCCGTCGGGATCGAGCGATGGCGGCGTCCCGACGTCGTATTCCCTCTTGCGGGCATCCCTTTGGAGTCTTCACCGGATGGAGGGACCAGCGGCGGCGGGGCCAAGGTCGTGGCAACTTCGAATTTACAGGTCATCGGACCTATGGATCAGGATCTGCAACGGCTTGCAGTGGGGAGGAGGTCGCTGTCCGCAGCTGATGCTGCGTGGCAGCGTGGTTGCTTGCAGCTGGTCTAGAGGCGGCACGCTGGCCGCAATTTGCTCGCTACGGTGTCGTTGACACCGCAAGAGTTTGGAGACGGGGCGGCGGCCCGGCTTCTTCGACGGTGGTGGTCTTCGTGGTCATGTGGATGATGCGATGGCTGATCTTCGAGATGGTGATGGTCTCTGGCTTCGTAAATCACAGTCGATGGCGGTATGGGACGTTCTCTTCTATGGTTGCAGAGTTCCGAGGCTGGCGGCGGTATGGGACGCCCCCTTCATTTCGAGACAGGGTTCTATCCGACGCAGCAGGTGCTACGCTTGACGACTTCAGAGGAGCTGTCAAGTCATGCCTGGCCGGCGGTGGCGAATGCCTGATCCTGGCAGGTGCTACGCACGACGTTTCTCCGAAGTGTCAAGTCATGCCTGCTTTTGTTCGATAGAAGGTGGTGTGACAGCGGCTAGAAGAGGAGCGGTATGGGACGTCATCGGCCTCCAGTTTCTCCTCCGGTGGTATCTGCCTATTCGTTGGCCGGAGAGGTGGTGATGGTAGAAGATTTGGTGTCGAGTCTACACACTTCGGTGGAAGCATCTCAGGCGAAGTTGACACGTGCTTGCGGCGTTACCTTGCTGAAGGTGATGGTTCGAAGCTTGACTTTGGGGATGAAAATCCCGAGCTCGGTCTCTGATCGGACTCGTCATCATCGGCGCACGTGTGGCTTTTCCTTCTTGAAGGCTTCGTCTAGAAGTTGTGTATGTATCTTTACGTTTATCTTTTGCCATTAGTTTAGAGGTAGTCTGGTGGAGATGTTGTTGCGAGGCATGCGGCCTCGAGTTTGTTTACTTTGTACTTCTTCTCTTATATTAATGAAAAACCGGTTGTGTGCATCAATTTGATGCAGAGGCTGTGGCAGGGTTCCCATTTCAAAAAAAAAACATCTTATTTCTATTCCCACAAAGGTCCCATGTCATATTTCCTTCCATTCATTTTAATCAAATATCATATATCTTGCAATGCCCATTAACAATTATTTCTAGGTCAATACATCTTATTTCTATTGCCATGCCAACCGCCACTATATACTTCCGTTCTGCGCTCTCTCTTCTTCCTTCCATCTCTTTAGCGCCCGTCAGCTGCGAGCTCCAGCAAACGCGGAAAATTTCGCGCGCGCACTATATAACAATATTTTAAATAGCCGGCTGTATACTATAGACCCAGCTGCATGTGGGGACCGTAAAGTGCACAATGGCAAGGTTGTGTTTAAATTGTTCAACGTGAATATCAAACATGACGTGCACTGTACAGATAAGCCAGGTAGAAAAATGTGAGCTATCATACAAGCCCTGGGTTGCTCTGATAGCACAGTGGCCTTTGTTCTGACGTTGGGGCGACCCATGCGGCTGAAGAACCGCGAAATCATCAAGCTGGAGTGGCATGTACTCTGCAGCTAGAAAAAGCTACACGGAGCCAACCATGACGGTGCCCAACGTTAAAAACAAAACCCGTGCAAGGTGAAATAACATAGCAAACCAACTTAGTAAACAAGCCTACACAAAAGCCTATCCCACCATGTGATAGTTTCTGTCATTTTTATGAGGACCACCAAACCATGCAATTGCTATTCGCCAACCACTTCTCCCAAGATCAACGACAAGGACACCTAATGCTCACATGCATCTGTAGTCAATAGTTTTTTTTTTACCCTGCAAGCATCTTAAGTTGGGCATGTATTTGTATACATTTGTGGTGATTAATTATTTTTATTTTCCCATCATATCATGCTTAAAAAATGTCGGCAAATAAATATGACCGTGCAATCATGAAAATGCTGAAAGTTATTAGGAAAGTTGTCGGTGCGTCCGCCACTCAAATCAGCCCACAGTGGCCACCGACAAAAGCTACCACACTCATGTAGGTTCCACCCGGCCTATGCTGATAGTTCACCAAACATTGTGTCCTTTCCCAACTAAAAGGTTCCGCCAATTCTCCTCAGAAATCCGGCAACCATCAACGCTTGAGCGCGAACATAAACTTCATGCTGCGAATGACCACCTACGATGCTTCTTGTCCAATACAACATGTGTTTTAAGGCTGCTCGTAAACACAATCTTTGTGAAATTTATGTGATTTTTTGTTTCGAGTTGAATAAAATTTTGAGGTCGGGATATATACATTTTACGATTCCGTAAGAGCAATCAGGCTATCCACGTTGACCTAAAAATCCACCATCCAATGTGTCCTAAACAACGCATGCCACTCACAAGATCTACTTAACTCGTTACCGTGATCACTATGACCTAGTCACACTACACTACTTTATGGATGAAATCTCACCGAATGGGACCAGAGTAACTGTCCTTCACGTGGATAAACATATCCCGCTCTTGATACATATGCCTCAACACAACCCCTTTGGAATCTGGTGAAAAACCTTATGATCGCCATGATATGGCGTGATGGTTGATGCAACCGTAGCATCCTCCGGTGATTATGATTAAATATGATATCCCGGTCTAAGGGTTAGGATACTATATTGTAAATGTGAACTTCATAACACGATAGTGTTGCAATGCTTATGTTGGGTATGTCTATCATCTCATTCAATCAATGAAATAGCCACATTGTCAATTGACATAAGTGACCATGATCAAGAAATCTCGATCATCAGTTGACCTATGATCTAGTTTGTATAGAGGCTTAATAGGACCCCGTTTTTTTACATACCACATGTCTATTAACAATTCCTCATTAATACAGTTATAGAATGGTATAAAAGTTATTATAAACCTAATGAGATAGATAATAAAAAAACAGCATATATTTGCTCCAACATGATCTCAAATATGCCATTGTTTTTCTGCTATCACCCATGCTAAACATGATTTTTTCTGATTGTGGAGTTTTAATTTAATACTATTTTTAGTACAAAGGTTCCCATGCTTAAAGGATATAAATATACTAATTTTAACTTTAGAACCATGTTGATTCCTAGCTAACAATTTTTCTGTTTATTTTATATGTGAAAAAAGTAATTGTTTTAAAGTATTAAGAAGGAAGTAAGAGAGATTTAATGAGAAAATAGACGATTCATCTTTTTGTAGTAAGAAGGATAAACATGTTAGAATGGACCCCTTCTCGTATCACATGACACGCAATTAGGTGATGACCAATGTTTTTATCTAACAGCCAAAACCAAACAAAGATTAAATAAAATGTACTTTCACCGTACGTATTCAAGTGTGCATACATTTTTTACGTGGTTAAGTATGACTCAATTAGTCAGTAATGACAAATGAATAGTTTTTCATGACCATCATACCATTAATTAAGAAGGCGTACAAAGCGATGTCAGCTGTTGATGTATTTAAATTTTGGGAGGGAGACACTTAAGGAGAAGCCTTATTATAGCTAAAAACTGCACCATAGTGGAGGACACCCTACACGACAATTGCTAGAATGGTGACATGTCAAAACTGTCATCCCTCCCTGCAAAACGCAAATATGTTCGTTTATGCTCCCTGATTTCACAAACTAATATGGACTTGGGGGAGGAGGATCAATTCATTTGGCCTTGGTCTTCGGATGAGAAATATACCACAAAATATCCTTACAATCTGCTACTCAAGGGGACATCAGCTTTGCGTCGGTAGAGGCGATATCGAACAATGGTGCAATAATCAAGTGTCAAATCTTTGTGTGGTTGGCTGTGAACATAGACATTGAACTTCTGACCATATAACTCGGAATGGGCTCCAGCACCACACAGCGACATGATTTGTTTGCTTGTAGCAGGAATATACCACTGAGTCTATCTTTACGGGCGGTGTTTTTGTGAGGTAGCCATGGTAAAATGTTTTTTTAGAGGCTGAATAACAATGTGGCAATTCCCTCCGAGACCAAACAATTTAAGGAGTGGTGGCTTGCGGCCAAATTGACCCTCTCGAATAAATCCAGACGTAACTTTGATGCCTTGGTGATGTAGTGCGGATGGAGATTGTGGAACAGAAAAGCTCAGTTATTAGGAAATATTTGCCAATAGCGGAGTACGGAGAACATTACTAGTAGCATACGTGTTGAGTTTAGAAGTTCGATCTATTCTAGGTGAGGTGTTAATGGAGTCTTTAGTTTTCGATTAGGGGTAGTGTAAGGAGTTAGTGCGGGGTGTCGTCTTGCTGGTGGCCAGGCCGTGGCAAGATCTTGTAGGCCTAGGCATACTCTTCGAAAAAAGATATCGATATATTGATAAAAAACAGTGCACATTTATCAGAACTCATAATTACAAATAATAATAATCCATGCTAATTAAGCAAGGGAAAGATTAGATACAGAAGCACCTCATTTTCTCATGGCACAACATCCCTTGGACTTGACCCCCACGACAAACATCCCTCCGTTCACTATTTATGTCATTTCAATTTTGTTCATATTGTTTATTTGCCTTTGGCATGACTAGAATTAGTTATTTTCTGCCTATTATTAGTATTATGGTAGAAAATAGTTCGCCCATGTTTTCCTTTTATAGATTTGATTCCTAACATTGTGTAGGTTTACTGCTATTGAGTGTTTTCGATGTAGTAGCATGTCAGGAAAAATAGTCATGTGATGTTTGGATTTTTTAGCCCTTGTTTTCCTTGTTAAGAGCATGTTTACTTATTAGGGTGGTATTAAAAGTGTTCTTGTTACTTTGGTGCCTATTATTTATAGTTATTTTACCATCTAGCTAGTTGATCACTTGTTAGTTTAAGTCAAGCATGGTGGTGATTGTTTACTTTCCTTTGGCATGGTAATAATTGGTTTTTCTTCCTATTATTAGTTATGTGGTAGAAAATAGTTTCTCTATGTTTTCCTTTTATTAATGTGATTCCTAGCATGTGTAGTTGTTACTCTACTGCTACTGAGTGTTATGGATGCAGTAGCATGTTAGGAAAAATAGTCATCTGATGTTTGGATTTCTTTAGCCCTTGTTTTCCTTGTTAAGAACATACTTACATGTTAGGATGCTATTAAAAGTGTTGTTGTTACTTTTAGTGCTTGTTAGTTATAGTTAGTTTACCATCTAGCTAGTTGATCACTTGTTGGATTAAGTCAAGTATGGTGGTGATTGTTTACTTGCCTTTGGCATGAATATACTTAGTGCCTATCTTCCTATTATTAGTTATGTGGTAAAAAATAGCTCCTCTATATTTTTATTTTATAAATTTGATTCCTCACATGTTTAGGTTGTTACTCTACTTCTATTGAGTGTTTTGGATGCAGTAGCATGTCTAAAAAAATAGTCATGTCATGTTTGGATTTCTTTAGCCATTGTTTCCTTATTAAAAGCATGTTTACTTGTTAGGGTGCTATTAAAAGTGTTGTTGTTACTTTTGGTCCTTGTTAGTGATAGTTGTTTTACCATCTAGCTAGTTCATCACCTGTTGGTTTAAGTGAAGCATAGTGGTGATTGTTTACTTGACTTTGGTATGACTAGAATTAGTTATATTCTACCTATTGCATGGGGGTGACCCTGTACTACCCAATCAACACCCCACTTAGTAATGTCTTATACATGATAGAAAAGATGATATGGATGACATATTTGGATTTCTCTTATTTTTCTAATTGACTCAGGGTTATTATTTTGAAATTTTGATTTACTAATTTGTGGATATAAATTATTCAATATTAAATGGAAAAAGGCAAAAAAAAAATTATTATTTGCATTTAAGATTATTATTACTTTATTACTTAAATAATTTTAAATAATGGTTTGGATTCAAAAAATAAAGACGTGTGACATCATGGTCAAAGTTTTATATGATCGGTAAGATACTAGTGTCAGCAAAATATTCGTTGTTTCTTGGAAACTCACAGGGAAGGAATTACGAAATTAAGCGTGCTGGGGCTGGAGTAGTACGAGGATGGGATCGGGAAGCGTCACTAAAAGTGAGCGATTTAAACTGAAATTAAGAATGTTAGAGGTAAAAAAATTGGGAAACATAAACCCTAAAACCCAAAATGAAACAAAAAAATCGGGAAACATAAACCCTAAATTCCAAAATGAAAAAATTAAACCCCATAATAAGAAGGGCAGAATCCTTTATTCTCGGTTGGTGTTACTAACTGGGACTAAAGGTACGCCACCCCAAGAGCTCAGAAGTGGCCATGTGGAGGACCTTTAGACCTGGATCATGGAATACTAGGACGAAAGAGGAGGGGGAGCTTTAGTTCCGGTTGGCCAAACGGGACTTAAGGACCATTTCAACCAGGATCGAAGGTCCTTTTTCTACTAGTGTCCATCTTGTTGAGCGACCTAGAACTTGTGCCACCGCTACCTCAATACCCGATAGCCTGGCCGCTGAGATGGCCTCAGTCAAAAAATGTGAGAGGCACTCGTGATCAGCTACTTTCGGGAAAAGTTGGATTTGTTGTCGCCACCGGAAGCATGCTCGGTGAAAAGCGCATCTCTACTCCCTACCAGTTGTACGAGCTCAAATCAGCCAACAACACAATCATAAAGCATACTATGTGTATTACTGATTCTTCTATGCAGAAACCCGACGACATAGTGAGTGCCACCTCAGTTGTGATCTTGACAATTTATACTTTATCTCATTTCCACTACTAGGAAAAAACCTACCTGTGGCACACCGTGGAATCACTAGTAGGAAATAGGCTACAACCACCACTTTACCGCCAGCGCTATTACCGCTGGCCAACAGGAATCCTTGTTCGCCAGCGCTACCTATGTTACCGCTGGCGAACATACCATTTTGTTCGCCAGGGTAACGGTGGCCGTGAGGGTGCGGGCAGCCATATTTACCGCTGGCGAAGAGGGGTGCTGGTTCGCCAGCGCTACGTAACTTAGCGCTGGCGAACAGGGGAGTTAGTTCGCCAGCAAGATTGTTACCGCTGGGTAACATGTATATTCGCCAGCGCTAAGTATACCGCTGGCCAACCACTGTTTTGGTTCGCCAGCGGCGAAATTTGATTTTTTCGCTTCACAACCCCCTCCCCCAGGTGGACCGCCTTTTTTAATTTTCTAAAGCAGAAATGAAATTGATAAAATGGTCAAAAAATAAAATCCTTTGATATGTGGGTAGGTTGTACTGTCTAGTTGATATAGAAAATTTGAAATACTCCATTTGTCCTTTTATATAAAATTAAAAAATAAAACGTAAAACGGCCATAACTTTTGCATACGACATCGAAAAAACGAGTTTAATATATCAAAAAAATTGTGAGAAAATTTCCAATCCAACCACACTCGCCTTCGGCCTGTGAGGTTTTTACATAATTGGCAAATTCCAAAAGGAAAAAAAGTTATTTGAGACAGACTAAATTTTCCTACATAATCAAAAAAATTCCAATTTTAAAAAAGAATTTTTTTTTCGGAAAAGATAGTAAGGATGTCATATTTGGATACATTGTATTCTTCTGATCAATTTAGACATATCATTTGTCGAATTTAGAATTACGGATTTATAGATATGGTGCAATAGTTAAAAATGAAGGAGTCATAGGTCCCTCATAGGGATGGAACTAAGAAGTTAAGCTTGCTGGGGCTAGAGTATTGGAAAGATGGGGGACCGAGCAGGAAGTGGACATTTAAAATTGAAATAAAGCAAAAAAAAAGGAAAAAAAATCTACACTGTGATTAAAGGTTCCCCAAATTCAACCGTTTTGAAATTTTGAAAAAAAATAGTGCGAAAAAATTTATTTTCAAAATTTAAAACTTAGCGCTGGCGAACAAGACTGGTGTTCGCCAGCTCTATCTAGTTACTGCTGGCGAACAGGACTTGTTCTCAAGTGGTGACCTCTTACCACTGGTGGCTTACTGGTGGCGAACACCTGTTCGCCAGCGGTAGCTCTATTTTGTTCGTCACTGGTAAGTCTTTTCCTACTAGTGAATTTATATGTTCCTCTCCGGTTGGATGTTCGATTCATTGGTACATTCATCCTCTTGAGTAACCTAGAACTTGTGCCACCGCTGTGTCAATACCCGATAGCCACAACGGTTGATACCCACGGTCAACAACCGTAGGAGGCACTCGCGGTCAGCTGCTTTTGGGCAAGGTCTGATTTGCTTCTGCCACCGAAAGCATACTCGGCCAGAAGCGCATTTCTTCAGCTGGCCAGCTCTACGATCGGCATTCGGCTGGCAACACAATCGACAAGCAACATAGGCATAGTACCGGCGGTTGTAAGTAGAATCCCGACAACAAAGTAATCGCCACCTCAGTTGTGGTCTTGGACATTTATATATGTTCTCCTTTCCATAATTACTATAGGCATATATATTACAATTATCATCCATCCATTTCTCCAAATGCTAGCCTTACATTTAGAATATTTAAACACATATGCATCACCTTGATATTATGATCATATTTATTCTGAGTCGCTTACAAAAAAAAGTTCACAATGAAAAGAATAAAAAAAAGTGAAAGCGCTTAAAAAAAACAAAGACACAATTTATCGAAAGTTAACGACTAAAAATACTAACAAACTATAAGCATGTTAAGGACCAAACACAGAAGATTCTAATTCGGTGTGACTCTACACAGTAGAGGTTTTTGGATTTGTCGTTTGAAGAAAAAAGT
The DNA here is from genome assembly GCA_028641055.1 of Alopecurus myosuroides. Taxonomy (NCBI): domain Eukaryota; kingdom Viridiplantae; phylum Streptophyta; class Magnoliopsida; order Poales; family Poaceae; genus Alopecurus; species Alopecurus myosuroides. The sequence goes on from CM054059.1 coordinate 504,517,623, forward strand.
TGCCCCCGTTTGGCTTTCCGGTGGAGCACCTTTACCAACCCTACGTTCTTTTCCTGATGGGCTCTAAAGCCTGAGGAAATCCATGCCACAAGAAACTCTACTGCTTTTCTCACAGAACGACGGGGTGGTTTCTAAGAAGATTCTTGAGAAAGGTTGTATATAGGACCCACCAATAAGCTGGCATAGTCCACCCTCACCTTGACTGTGTCGAACACCAAATAATGGACACATACAAAGTGCAACACATAATCAAGCAAGATTGGGTCATTCCGTACAAATGTTTTTTAAAGTGACTCCCAATCCAATGCAAATGTTCACAACCTTGTGTTTGCTAAATTTCCATTGCACAGCAAAGTACATGACTAAGCTGAACTTTTCAAATTGACGAGAAACACAGGATATATAGAGTTGAGGTTTGTCGTATCATGAAGCAATTCTCTCTCATACTTTTAAGAGGACAATCATAACCCGAATAGATGTTCACCAACCAAATCACACATGCGCACCACCAATCATAACCTCAGTCAATGTTTATGACATTATACAAGGCTAACATGTTGGCAATCTGAGTTGACGCCTATCTTGCAAAAAACGTCCAAGTGTTGCAGGACCAAACGTATTTACTATGTTCTGGTCTGTAGAGATGTAGGCAACACCACAAATTTGCTGCAAGCATGCTAGTTCGTAAGCAGAAACAGTAGTTTATCACGCTGCTGGGATCGCGCGGGACAGGAGAATATTGGAGACGAGGCCATCATCACTTATCTGGACATGTTTGACCGCCCCCTCTAACAGGAACATACCGTTGTGACCCTGAACCTTTTTGCTTGGCATCCTGATGCCCTACAATCGTCGGATGAAACATGGTGGAATCCCTAGTGTACGCGTGGAACATGTTGTAACCTTGGTAGCTGAGTGTAGGCTTGTATCTCTCTAATCATTGATATAAGAATCTGATTCTTGCAATTTCCATTTTGAATGTGTGTCGAAATCACTTAAGTGACGCATAGAGGTGGTACCTACCAATTTGTGAACTTTGTTGTTATGCCTGTCAGCGACCATGTGTGGGCGGATGTACATGGTGGTAATGCCTATGACATTAGTGTGTCCCAGCGATGTGCATCATGTGTTAGTGTGCCCGAGCTCAGGTCGGACAACTTTTCCTTCCCTCCAAGAGCTCATCCTCTTCCATGTAGCTCTAGGTTATGCCGACTCCTATTTTCCGAATTGTTCGTAATCTCCTCGATAGTCCGCTTTCTTATGTGTAAAGTCCTTTGTTCAATGATGTTCTGCCACTTTTGACGTTATTTATTTTATTTTGGGCCTACAAACTTTTATCTTAAAAAAAGCGTTATTCTCATGGAAATTAAAAACTTAAATCAAATCTCAAGTGCTTAAACCCAGGAAGCCAAAGGATACACTCAGAGATCCTTCACTGCACGACGAAGGTTGGAGAATTGAGCCCATGTTTAGGCGGCTCTCAACCTTTTTAATATGCCGCATACTAGTCACAGCTAGCCCACCAGTGGAGCTCCTCAGCCTCGCCCAGTTGCAGCGGCGACCTAGATTGTTAAAAGATTCTTTCACCACTCGAGTTCGAGATCCAAGACTAAAACATCAACCACCAAATCAAAGCCAACTTGCACTTCTAGCACTTGCTAATCCAACATCATAAAACTGCGCGTGCACGCTCCTAACGCGACGCAAAAGCAACCATGCACACACAACATGCCACTGAGCAGAGTACGACCATACAGAATTATCTAAGTAGAGTCACGATATCTATTATTAAAAATACCTGCATAGAGATGTTTTGCATATTTCTATATTTCTTATGACTCCTAGTTCTACGCAAAGGTCGTACACTACCTTGTGTCTGCGAGATTTCATGAAAAAAAAAACAGACCTCGGCGGTTCGGATGATACATACATACCTGGATATATGTAGAGATCACTTCATGCTTATGAAATCTATGAACATGCACGAATGAAGGGCTAAAATTTATTCGAATATGTATGTGAAGTCTTACAAAATGTTCGATTTTTGTCAATGCTTCAATATAAAACTTTGAACATATGAAATCGTAAGAGTCTAGATTTATCAAGATCTATGGCAGCTCACAATTTAAACGTTCCCAATGTCATGTTGTGGAGCAAAGCCAAATCTAAATACTCCCACGTCCACTTTTATAAGCCAATTCAATTTTGGCCACATACAATATAAAATCAGTGAATCTAGACTGATTTTATACATACACTCATTCATTTTACTACGTATGTGGTGAAAATTGAAATAATAAGTAGTGTGGCTTCTAAAATTGGACGCAGGGAGTAGCATGTATGCCTTTCTCTTGGAGGGAAGCCAAAACTTAATAGCATGTATGCATTTCCCTTGGAGTGCAAACCTGAAACAAAGCTCATATCCTAAAGGAGTACGAATGCTTAAACATAGGTGGTGAAAGGACGTCGGAGAAGTGATCCCGTGTGCAGGATGCTCTCAACTCAGCATGTGGAGCTCCTTCGGTCTTTCCCGGCTAATAAATTTGGTAGGGTTATTTATATGTAGGTAAGAAAAATAAAATAATTGCGCTCTTGCTGGAGATGAGAGTGCTTGGGAATACCACGTAATGCTCTATATATGGGGACTGGCATGGGAAACGAAAGGACAACCACTACACAATATTAAGCTAGTCTACAACCTTTGCAAGGATAAGCTTAATTATATTATTTGGCATGATACCGAACTTGAATGCTTTACATGACCATGCAATGCAATGCATACGATCGATAAAGGAAGGGGATTTAAATAGAACTATTTCCATGCTTACTAATAATTTAGAATCAAATAATGCTAGAGAGTCATGTGGTTTGATTTTTGATAGAGTTGCTAGTCTTTCTGAAGATCTAGTGGAGGAAGAGAGTTTTTCTGTTAGTGTTTCTCCTATTGATTTCGTGGTTGATTTGGAGAAAACAAAGAGAACAAGGAAGAAGAAAGATTACTCTATTTCAAACAAACGTAGAAGTGTTCGAATTAATTGTTTAAACAGCAAACAAAATGCATAATCTAAGTGGGTTGTTTTGGAATAGCGAGGGTTTTCGTGACCCGGGTAAACATCATTTTATTCAGGAGAGTATTAGAGAAAGAAAACTTGATTTTGTTGCTCTTTCGGAAACAGGAAGATCTCACTTTGCATCCTCATTTCTTAATCACTTAGCTTCGGGCTTGGATTTCTCGTGGTTTTGTTTGCCACCAAGAGGCAGATCAGGGGGTATGCTTATTGGTATTAACTCTTTATCTATTGAGGTTAGGGATGTGGATGTGGGAGACTTTTCTGTTAAGATTTATGTTAAGTCTAAGAGTGATGGCTTCGACTGGGTTTTAGTTTCGGTTTATGGTGCTTCCCAAGATGAATTTAAACCACAATTTTTATCAGAACTTGTTCGTATATGTGAGAATGAACCACTACCTTTGGTGGTGGGAGGGGATTTTAATATCATACGAAAACCTGAGGAGAAGAATAACGATAATTATAATCCTAGGTGGCCTGTTATGTTCAATGCCATTATTCATAGTTTGGATTTAAAAGAGATAGAGTTATCGGGTAGACAATTCACTTGGGCTAGCAGAAGAGCTAATACCACTTTTGAAAAGTTAGATAGGGTGCTCTCTTCTGTGGAGTGGGAGCATAAATTTCCTCTTGCCACTGTTCAGGCCTTGGCTAGAGATGGTTCAGATCACACGCCCTTGTTGTTAGATTTTGGTGCACGTGCTCATGTTGGGAACAAAGGAAATTTCTCTTTTGAGCTTTCGTGGCTTAGAATGGAAGGATTCTATGATATGGTGGCTGCTGAGTGGGCGATTCCTACCAGAGGGGATTCGGCCATAGCCATTTGGCAGAATAAAATAAGGCATTTGCGCCGTTATCTAAAGGGCTGGGCAAAGAACCAAAGTGGCAAATATAGGATTGAAAGGGATAGACTTATTAAGATTATTGAAGAGTTAGATCTGAAAGCCGAGAGTGCCCTCTTATCTTCCGTGGAGAGGGATACTCTTCGTGAGGCCAATGATAGTCTTTGTTGCCTTCGTAGAGATGAGGAAACAAAGTGGGCTCAACGTGCTAAAGTTAAACATATTCAGGAGGGGGGAGATAATACGAAGTATTTTCATCTAATTGCCAATGGAAAACACCGTAGGAAAATGATCTTCCAGCTAGAGCAGGCAGAGGGTACTATTCTTGGGGATGAAGAATTGAAAACTTACATTACTGAATATTATAAAAAATTGTTTGGACCTTCGGATCCAAATAATATTTCCTTAGTGGAAAACTATATCAATGACATACCGCAATTAACTCGAGAGGAAAACGATATTCTCACGGCTGATTTCTTAGTGGAAGAAGTTTATGAGGCAATATCGCAAATGGAACCTAATAAGGCTCCGGGCCCCGATGGTTTTCCTGCTGAGTTTATAAATTGTTTTGGGAGGTTATTAAGTCTGATTTGATGGCCATGTTTCTAGATTTTAAGCAAGGTAATCTTCAGTTGTTCAAACTGAATTTTGGGGTTATTACTTTGCTTCCAAAGAAGGAAAATGTGGTTCAAATTCAGCAGTATAGGCCTATATGTCTCCTTAATGTTAGTTTCAAAATTTTACTAAAGTGGGTACCAATCGTATTACCCAAATTGTGAATAAGGTGGTGAGACCATCTCAGTCGGCTTTTATGCCAGGGAGAAATATTTTGGAAGGAGTGGTTGTCCTTCATGAGACTATTCACGAGCTTAAGAGGAACAAGTTAGATGGAGTTATTTTTAAAATTGATTTCTAAAAAGCATATGATAAGGTAAAATGGCCTTTTTTAATCAAAGCTTTGCGTATGAAAGGTTTTGCGCAAGAGTGGTGTGACATGATATTACAAATTGTTCAGGGAGGTAGTGTAGGCATTCGGGTAAATAATGATATAGGACATTATTTCCAAACAAAAAAGGGTCTCAGACAGGTTGATCCTTTGTCTCCTATTCTCTTCAACATTGTTGCAGATATGTTAGCCATTTTGATTAATAGGGCCAAGGAAAATGGACAAATAGGGGGTCTAATTCCTAATTTAGTTGAAGGGGGTTTGTCCATCCTTCAGTATGCTGATGATACAGTTCTTTTTTTAGAGCATGATTTGGAACATGCTCTAAATTTAAAATTAATACTGTGTATCTTTGAGCAATTATTGGGACTCAAGATTAAATTTCATAAGAGTGAAATTTTCTGTTTTGGAAAGGCAAAGGAAGTAGAGGACCAGTATAAACAAATTTTCGGTTGTGAATCTGGTTGTCTACCTTTCAAATATTTGGGCATTCCTATTCATCACAGAAAACTTATGAACTCTGAGTGGTACCCAGTAGAAAGTCGTTTTGAAGACAAACTTGGGTGCTGGAAAGGGAAATTATTATCATATGGGGATAGATTGATTCTTGTTAATTCTGTGTTAACAAGTTTACCGATGTTTATGCTTTCCTTTTTTGAGATCCCCATTGGCGTTCGTAAGAGATTGGATGTTTATATATCACGTTTTTTCTGGCAGAGTGATGAGAATAAGAGGAAATATAGATTAACAAAGTGGAATATTATTTGTAGACCGAAAGACCAGGGAGGTTTGGGTGTGGAAGTGCTAGAGCTAAAGAATAAGTGTTTGTTAGCGAAATGGCTGTTCAAGATACTAAAAGAAGAGGGTGTCTGGCAGGAACTATTAGTTAACAAATACTTACATAGCAAATCTTTAGCTCATGTTGAAGCACAACCAACAGATTCTCCTTTTTGGAAAGGACTAATGAAAGTTAAGAAGGACTTCTTTAGTAGAGGGTCTTTTAAAATTGGGAATGGGGAAATAACTAGATTCTGGGAGGACACTTGGTTAGGTCCAACCCCTCTCTCGGATCAATATCCTCTCCTTTACCACATTGTCCAGTCCAAGAATGTGTCTGTTGCGGAGGTGTTTCAGAATGCACCTCCGATTAATATATCCTTTCGTAAGAATCTGGTAGGTGTTACTTGGGATATGTGGTCCCATTTATGCTTACGTTTGATGGATATCTCGTTGAACTCTGATACGTATAGTTTTCATTGGAACTTGACTCAGAGTGGTTTGTTTTCAGTGAAGTCGATGTATGAGGACTTAATGAATGGACATACAATTTTTCTAAAGACCTATTTGTGGAAATTAAAAATACCGCTAAAGATTAAGGTTTTTATGTGGTTCCTAGATAAAAAAGTATTGCTTACTAGAGATAAGTTAGCTAAAAAGGGTTGGAAGGGTGACACGCATTGCTCCTTTTGTGGGAATGAGGAGACTGCAGATCACTTATTTATTTTATGTCCTTTTGCTCAGCTGGTTTGGCGTGTGGTGTTTTGTACGTATAATATTCCTCCCCCCTCCAATTTGACGAATATGTTTGGGAATTGGCTCAATGGGATAGATGTTAAGACTAAGAATAGGATTAGAATTGGTGTATCGGCCATTTGTTGGGCTATTTGGTTAACTAGAAATAATGTGGTTTTTAACAAGAAGAATCATTTTCATGTACTACAGGTTATTTACTCGGCAGCGCATTGGATCCAGCTATGGGCTTTCCTGCTTCCTTCAGATCAGAGGAAGCTTATGGTGGATGGCTGCACTCGTCTCCTTATGGTGGCACATGAGTTTTTCTCCCGACATACTTGGCAGCCTACTAATAGGCTTTCGTAGTTTATTTTTGTTTGGTTGTAAGTTTGAGGGAGAGATTTAGTGCTTGTAAGGTTTGAACGGTTGTAACTCAGTTCGACACTCTGGATTTTAATAATTAATAAAGGCTGTGTGCATCTCTCGATGCAGAGGCCAGGGTCTTACCCCATTTCTAAAAAAAAGTATACCGACACTAGTTTGTAAATCTGGCTTCATTGGCTGCTCTGCATTGAAGTAGCTTTGAACTCTTCGATCCAGGGGCAGGTATGTAGGCAATCACAGTGTTAGAATACAAATTTGATCAGTGTAATAAGTATGCAGATTTGTGTGCATCTGAAACTGATCGCATTTAGGTACAAGCACTGAATTATTATCTATTATTATATACTAAAAGCAATATACGGATGTCTAATAGAGACACCACGTTAATCCACATCATTTTAATTATTTTTAACCGTTAGATCTAAAATCGGTGGTTATGATTTAACGGAAGATTATTAATTACGTAATCGTTTAGTTCCATTTGACACGTTATGTCTCGGTTATTATGCACAACATGCACACGTTCCATCACGTGGCACACAGGATAATCTACCTCAAACAAACAAACAAACAAAACATGCACATGTTCCATAAATGGTTTGCGAAGGTGTCTCTCCAATTCTATACAGCAATATACAATTCATTCTTTTTTACCCATGAGGCAATCAAGATTTGACAACCAGACTCCAGAGGACCTGAATAATACAGGCTCTTCGATCTGGCAGATGTAGTCTCAAGGCTTCTTTCCGCTCATGCTGCTATGAGCACCATTGTCAACACCTTGCGGATGTTTGAAAACTGGGCGTTGTTTCGTCCACGGTCCGCAGGAAACCAGGTGGATGGATCCATACATACAGGCGGCGCTGATTTTACAGATCTCCCATCTATGAACATAAATCAGTTGATGTTTTCTCCATAGGTCAATGTAGTTCTGGCAATAGTCACCACCTGTCTAAAATTGGACACGGTGCAACACTTCCTACTATTGTGGTAAAAATCATTGCCAACATTCGCTGGGTTCATCGGATCACCAATATCTAAAGCGACAATAATGCTACAACAAATTAGGTTGTTGAATGATTTTTGTCCGCATAACTAATATCTAATCTAAATTGAAAATTTCAAACAACTCTTACAGAGTACATGCTTCAAGAGAAAATATAATATTCTACTAGAATTGTATGTCTTACAACGAAAATAGATTCATGTCGATTGGAGAACATCATCTCAACTATTTTCACAGTTAGATCTATATCTGATGGTTATTATCGATTTTAAAAAGAACCACGTTTAAACATATACATCTAAAAGTCATGGCTAGGATTTTGTAAGAATAATACTTGCATCACACGACATGTCAGTCCAATATCTAAGAAAATAAAGTCGTCTCACATATGATATCCTTTTATCAGGACATAACCCAAGGCCTACAATGTGCACATTCTTATCTTCGAGGTTAATAGTGTTTTTTTTTGGAGTAGATAGAGTAGTAACATATTCTCACCAAAAAACGAGAGATCCAATCGTAAGAGGTTGCTTTGTTTGGATCTAATACTAGACTCGTGATAAAATAAATCAGGTTGGTATGTATCGTTGGGTTACTATAGATAATTGTCTTTGTCCGTGACTTCATGAGTTTATACAGTTTATGTCATGTAATAAAATATACATTATTTACTGATGTTCATGAGTTTTAAAGATTTTAGTGGGTGTGTCATTGCAATTAAGACCAAAACTACTGGGCTATGAAGGAATGCTACGGGGATTGTAATATCCAGTGGAGGATAATTGGGCGGTGAGATGGTATTATAAAGACCTGCTAGGACATGCAATAAATATATTTTTTATTTTCTTAAAGAAAGATAATACCTTTGCCTTTTGAACTGATATAGAAGCAGTAAACATGGACGGAGATTTTTAAAGTTACAAAACCGGACGGAAAAAAGGCAATCGGTAGTAACCTCTAAAATTCTCGTCCCACGCCATGAACAGACGGGTTACAGGGCAGAAAAACTAGGTGTGTGGGCCACCTACTCTGCTGAAGGCGTGATCTCTACACCCCATGGACCTGTTTATTCAGAGGTTAAAATTGTGAGTCAGCCAAGTTGGTGTTCATTGTTACATGATAAGATAATTACTTGCGGAACAATTTTAATGAAGCGCCGGGAAATCAATATATCGCTACTTATGTGTAAATATAGATTATGGCATGTGATCTTTGAAAGTTCATAAATCCAGAAATTAAAGTGATTCGTCAAAATGAATGCATGTCTTATGTAACACTACATTTACATTAGATAAGGAATCCTATATTTAAAATACCATATTTTATGATCTTCAAAAGCATCAACTTTTTTGTGCACATAATAAACATGCTGAAGACTAATACCCTCGCATTTGCAAGGGTCACCTTTCTAATTTAACAGAACAATGAAATGATATTTAAAATAATTATTTTGAATATGGTTTTCGGTGACACGTAAGATTTCTACAGAAGAATCGGTTAACCACCCGCGTGCGAGCATGACATGGACATGACTGATCAAGATATAGTGAGATAATGTCATATATGTTTCGAGGAGACTTGTATGGTCAGCTGAAAGCCTGCATTTTTTTAATATAATCACGTTTAGTCTGTTAGTGTTACTTGATAAAACTGAAAGAAACAAAGGCTCTTACTCCTCGTTCTATGAGATCTGTTGGTCTGCTCCTCAATATTGTAAGACATCGGATCTATTACTGAGCATTTGAATCAGTAAAGGAGAACATGTAGTTCGTTTATGAAGCCTACGAGGACACGGCCACTTTTATAGAAAACAAATTTATAGTCGGTCAAGAAAACATGATAGTACATATTATAATATCAACACCGCCACATTTGAACCGATTGAACTGGATTCTTCAGATTCACTCACGCTTCACGTATTTAGGGGGTTTAAATTTTTTATTCTAATATATTTACAGCAAACTTGCACACTGAGACAGAATAAACACGGCGAAATAAGTTAACGAGAGATGAACACTTAGCACTAGCTTGAAAACAAAGACGACTAAGGAAGTGATGTAGTTGGTATAGGGCTACTGTTCAATTATATTACTGGCCAATGAACCTCACTAGAACACAAGTTGGGCTTTCCCATCACCGTAAGCTGCAAGTGTTGCCTCACCTTCTTTCCATGGAGCAAAACATGCGTTATAGGTCAGCGAGTACTGCTACATCCAGTCGCGCCGTCATTATGGCGTCATGCCAGCTGTGTTACCAAGGTACTGAAACTGGAGGAAGTGTGTATATACAACCTGTATAAACCATGTGGCCAACGCGTACAAAGCAAATGAAATAATGTAGCATGAGTTTTTTTTTTTTTTTTTTAGAAATGGGGAAGCCCCCGCCTCTGCATCAAAGTGATGCATACGGCTTATAATGTAGCATGAGTGGATCTAGTGGTACTGATGTTTAACCCGATGACTCGCAGTCCTACAATATTTTGTTCCTCCATGTAGTACTGGAAACATCTGAGTTGAACCACCTAATAGATGACCTCTTTAAGGATACACAGTGTACGGAGTATACAGAAAGATCCTATAGTAAATTACTCTTCCTTCAACATTCTTAAGAGCCAATACTATTTAACTTCATTAGACATCCACCAACCAGCTCTACCCTGTCATGAGTATGCAAAACACAAAAGGGAAACATATGTTCACGTCCTTACTCACTTTTTTTTTGCCTTCTTACTATATAGAGGCCAGGTGCATTGACTTGATGGGAATTATCGATACATAAAATGTTCATCTATTATATACTAAAAGCAATTATACGGATGTCTAATAGAGACACCACGAGCCACATCATTAACAATTAGATCTAAAATAAATGGTTGAGATTTTATGACCAATCGGTAGTCGCGTAACATATTTGACACAACTTATGTTGGTAAGATATGGGTTAAACATGTATCAAGGAATTAGTTGTGTCGGTTAAATAATCAGCCGTGTTTCTTTCCCTCGAGAAAAAAAAAACCAGCCGTGTACGACTCTAGCTACCCCGGCAAGAAATTTCTACAAGCAGAAAAGACCTCCCGTCCTTATTCCTTCCGCATTAATAACCCTTGGGATCGGGTAGCACCACCCAGGCCTCCGGTTCTTCACGACACGCCAGTACGAACCGTCGGGCTCTGATTTTACAAGTAGTCGGCCTGAAAAAAAGCAGTCATGGACACAGGATAATCGACTACAAATACTGCTCTGTATCGTTGTGACCCATGGCGTCAGCAAGGATTAACGAGTATTAGTCCGCCAAATACTGCTCTTTATCGATGGATCTTATTTTCATGTTCTGACCATGGAGCAAACCAGCATGTATCCCACGATGGTATATACTAAAAAGAGGTGGTGTACCTACATTTTCCACTCGCCGATCCTGGCTCAGACAAAGCCAGCACCTGGCCACCATGGATGTTCACTATGCGTGCACAATTAATCTGCACCATCATCTTATTAGTTTTTCTTGGTGTAAGCTGTATTTAGATGAGCTTGAAATTCGGGTCAGTGACCAAAGAGCACATACGAGCTCTTCTAAAAAGTGATATTGTTAACTGATGTTTGTACAATAAATTTTATTATCCGCAACTCAGAATTTCTTAAGAACTAGCGAGGGCATCCTCTTTAACTATTGATTATGTTCAGGAATCAATGGTTTGGTTTCATAGGTAGTGAAAAGACGGACGGAACGATAAATTATAATTATCATCAATATTATGTTTGATAAGATATCACCAATATTGGTCACATAATAGGGTATTATGATGTATTCTCAAAACGTCAGGTCACATACTGTAGAAGTTAAATTAGATTTAACCGCAGGTAGTGCTCTCTTGTTGTCGTCCCCTATTTTTCATTGTAGGTTTTATTTTTGATTATTTTTAATACTAAATTAATAAAATGAATAAAACACTACACACTTTAGCGTACTGTCGACCCTTGTCTTCTAATACGGCGCATGACTGAACAAAAGTTCAAGCCTCGAGCTATATAGAGTAATAAAGGTTAGTTTCTTATGTAATGTTAGATTGGAATGCTGGGTTACTATTCAGGGTTTGAATTATTAGTATTTTATATATAGTTACCAAAACTGTAGATTATATATGGTCGAAGCATAATTAGTATACACCTAGGGTGATAAGGTTAAGATGATCTTTCAAACCAAATAATGCTCTCCATGCCTCTAGCTACTTGCCATCCGTTGATGGGTCTGCATCACTTATACACATGGGAAGTTTGCAATTGGCTGATAAGTCATATCTATGCCCCGTTTACATTGCCGATCGGAATTATGTCTAATGAAATCACTAAAAAACAAACTATGTTGTTGTAGTATTGTCGCATTAAATATTAGTTCTGTATAGCAAAGTTATACCATATAATAGTTTAAGTATTTCTGGAGAAAAATCTATGTTCATGGTATCTTTCTGTTCTATTTCGAAATATAAGTCTACGATGAAAATAGTGGAAATGATTGACTCCAATTAGATATAAAACACTGATTTTTCGGAGGTTCTAATAGATGTGTAATGTAAAAAATCGTGATTTTGTGAAAGTTCTCACCAATGAGTAATTATTATGTAAATATAAATTTTTAAAAATGGAGCAGAAAAGAATAGCATAAAACATATTATAGAAAATCTTGAACAATTAAGTAGGACCACCGGTTGCATCCAGAGTCCAAGCAGCCACGATCAATCGTGGTAGGCCGGACGGCAGCTACTACAATATTTTCACGGAATCTGCGCCGGCCGACGACAAGAGGGAAAGTCCTAATTCCATCTATCGATTCCATCTTGGATGCATGAGACACTATAGAAAGCTTACAAAGGTCATGTGCATACATGGTACTGGCTAAGAGCACAACGGCGAATACGGCGGCACGTGCACGCCAGAATGATCCGTTGAGAACTAAGGATAAGGATGGAAATACGACCACCAGCAGCAGCCTCGATTATCCTGGAATATGAAGTACATGCTATAATGCTAGTGATGCTTGTTTTATTTTGCTAGATAAAAAACTAAAGGGTATGGCAAAGCCGTATTTAGTTAGGACTTGTCCTGTACTTCTCTGTTGCGCGTAAGTTAACGCATCAAGCTAGCTAGATGACTTTTTTCTCTCTAATTATGCACGTACCCAGCCAAGTATGCCTTATTGGTTGGTAACAGGTTGGTATGTGACAACTTTTACGTAACACATACCGGTTTTAAATTATAACCATTAAAATTAAGATCAACGACATACATGCATTTAGACTATGTGGCTTAACGTGGTGTCTTTGTTAGACACCCATATATTGCTTGTAGTATATAATAGATAAAGACTGAGTGAGAAATTGGGCCAATGGACAAGTAAAATAAGCCCCCTACAAGTTACAAGTATGTCCTCGCTACCATTAAGTAAGTAGTAATGATATATCCGGTGGCCTCAAATCAATAGGAATATGTGGTAATATCGGCATAGTGAATGAATATATTTTCAGTAATTTTGATTGCTCGGACTACCAAAAACTTGCTTATATGTGCATACTTTGTTCCTAGAGCAATTAATCCTTACTTTTTATCTATAATGTTTAGAGATTCACTAGATGTGGTCAACATGCATCAAACTCATAGTGGATAAAATCAAAACAACAAAAGGTAATGAGTACCACAAGGGCTTGGAGAAGTTTGGAGTCATTGAATTTTAACATTAATAAAGTCGCGACATTGGGCGTACTTTGTACATTGTTTTGATGATTTAGTACACATAAATGACAATTTTTTTGGATAGCCATCAAAGAAACACTCTCACAAAAAACATCCAAGGGAAGTTCGGAGTTGGGAATTATGGATTTAAATATTAATATAGTCAAAACATTAGTCGCGCTATAGACAGGAACCATCCCTCACACTAAGACAATTTCCAGCTGGATGATACACATAAGGTTGAGTAAGCATATATTCTCGTAAGGATGCGAATGTCCCCTCCACGGAAGGATTGTTCCAACTTAATTGGACACAAAGCGCCAAATATAAAAAAAAAATGAATATACAATATTAGTTAATACACTATCGACGGGAACGTCCTTCACACTATAAAATATTTTCACTTAATGATACACACAGGACTAATTCACAATAGATACCCACTTGATAGTCTCATTTTAGTACAAAGGTTCCCTTGCTTAAAGGATATAAGTATACTTATTTTAACTTTAGAACCATGTTGATTCCTAGCTAACAATTTTTCTGTTTATTTCATATGTGAAAAAAGTAATTGTTTTAAAGTATTAAGAAGTAAGTAAGAGAGATTTATTGAGAAAATAGACGATTCATCTTTTTGTAGTAAGAGGGATAAACATGTTAGAATGGACCCCTTCTCGTATCACATGACACGCAATTAGGTGATGACCAATGTTTTTATCTACCAGCCAAAACCAAACAAAGGTTAAATAAAATGTACTTTCACCGTACTTATTCAAGTGTGCATACATTTTTTACGTGGTTAAGTATGATTCAATTAGTCAGTAATGACAGATGAATAGTTTTTCATGACCATCATACCATTAATTACGAAGGCGTACAAAGCGATGTCAGCTGTTGATGTATTTAAATTTTGGGAGGGAGACACTTAAGGAGAAGCCTTATAATAGCTAAAAACTGCACCATAGTGGAGGACACCCTACACGACAATTGCTAGAATGGTGACAGGTCAAAACCGTCATCCCTCCATGCTGAACGCAAATATGTTCGTTTATGCTCCCTGATTTCACAAACTAATATGGACTTGGGGGAGGAGGATCAATTCATTTGGCCTTGGTCTTCGGATGAGAAATATACCACAAAATATCCTTACAATCTGCTACTGAAGGGGACATAAGGTTTGCGTCGGGAGAGGCGATATCGAACAATGGTGAAATAATCAAGTGTCAATTCTTTGTGTGGTTGGCTCTGAACATAGACATTGAACATCTGACCATATAACTCGGAATGGGCTCTAGCACCACACAGCGACATGATTTGTTTGCTTGTAGCAGGAAGATACAACTGAGTCTATCTTTACGGGCGGTGTTTTTGCGAGGCAGCCATGGTAAAATATTTATTTAGAGGCTGAATAACAATGTGGCAATTCCCTCCGAGACCAAACAATTTAAGGAGTGGTGGCTTGCGGCCCAATTGACCCTCTCGAATAAATCTAGACGTAACTTTGATGCCTTGGTGATGTAGTGCGGATGGAGATTGTGGAACAGAAATGCTCAGTTATTTGGAAATATTCGCCAATAGTGGAGTACGGAGAACATTACTAGTAGCATACGTGTTGAGTTTAGAAGTTCGATCTATTCTAGGTGAGGTGTTAATGGAGTCTTTAGTTTTCGATTAGGGGTAGTGTAAGGAGTGAGTGCTGGGTGTTGTCTTGCTGGTGGCCGGGCCGTGGCAAGTTCTTGTAGGCCTAGGCATACTCTTCTAAAAAAAGATATCCATATATTGATAAAAAACAGTGCACATTTATCAGAACTCATAATTACAAATAATAATAATCCATGCTAATTAAGCAAGGGAAAGATTAGATACAGAAGCACCTCATTTTCTCATGGCACAACATCCCTTGGACTTGACCCCCACGACAAACATCCCTCCGTTCACTATTTATGTTATTTCAATTTTGTCCATATTGTTTATTTGACTTTGGCATGACTAGAATTAGTTATTTTCTGCCTATTATTAGTATTATGGTAGAAAATAGTTCGCCCATGTTTTCCTTTTATAGATTTGATTCCTAACATTGTGTAGGTTTACTGCTATTGAGTGTTTTGGATGTAGTAGCATGTCAGGAAAAATAGTCATGTGATGTTTGGATTTTTTAGCCCTTGTTTTCCTTGTTAAGAGCATACTTACAGGTTAGGATGCTATTAAAAGTGTTGTTGTTACTTTTAGTGCTTGTTATTTATAGTTAGTTTACCATCTAGCTAGTTGATCACTTGTTGGATTAAGTCAAGTATGGTGGTGATTGTTTACTTGCCTTTGGCATGAATATATTTAGTGCCTATCTTCCTATTATTAGTTATGTGGTAAAAATAGTTCCTCTATATTTTTATTTTATAAATTTGATTCCTCACATGTTTCGGTTGTTACTCTACTGCTATTGAGTGTTTTGGATGCAGTAGCATGTCTAAAAAAATAGTCATGTCATGTTTGGATTTCTTTAGCCATTGTTTCCTTATTAAAAGCATGTTTACTTGTTAGGGTGCTATTAAAAGTGTTGTTGTTACTTTTGGTCCTTGTTAGTGATAGTTGTTTTACCATCTAGCTAGTTCATCACCTGTTGGTTTAAGTCAAGCATAGTGGTGACTGTTTACTTGCCTTTGGCATGACTAGAATTAGTTATATTCTGCCTATTGCATGGGGGTGACCCTGTACTACCCAATCAACACCCCACTTAGTAATGTCTTATACATGATAGAAAAGATGATATGAATGACATATTTGGATTTCTCTTATTTTTCTAATTGACTCAGGGTTATTATTTTGAAATTTTGATTTACAAATTTGCGGATATAAATTATTCAATATTAAATGGAAAAAGGCAAAAAAGATAATTATTATTTGCATTTAAGATTATTATTACTTTTATTACTTAAATAATTTTAAATAATGGTTTGGATTCACAAAATAAATACATGTGACATCATGGTCCAAGTTTTATATGATCGTTAAGATACTACTGTCAGCAAAATTTTCGTTGTTTCTTGGAAACTCACATGGAAGGAAGTACGAAATTAAGCGTGCTCGGGCTGGAGTAGTAATAGGATGGGATCGGGAAGCGTCACTAAAAGTGAGCGATCTAAACTGAAATTAAGAATGTTAGAGGTAAAAAAATTGGGAAACATAAACCCTAAAACCCAAAATGAAACAAAAAAATCTGGAAACATAAACCCTAAATTCCAAAATGAAAAAAATTAAACCCCATAAGAAGAAGGGCAGAATCCTTTAGTCTCGGTTGATGTTACTAACTGGGACTAAAGGTACGTCACCCCAAGAGTTCAGAAGTGGCCATGTGGAGGACCTTTAGACCTGGATCATGGAAAACTAGGACGAAAGGGGAGGGGGAGCTTTAGTTCAGGTTGGCCAAACGGGACTTAAGGACCATTCCAACCAGGACTGAAGGTCCTTTTTCTACTAGTGTCCGTCTTGTTGAGCGACCTAGAACTTGTGCCACCGCTACCTCAATACCCGATAGCCTGGACGCTGAGATGGCCTTAGTCAAAAAATGTGAGAGGCACTCGTGATCAGCTACTTTCGGGCAAAGTTGTATTTGTTGTCGCCACCGGAAGCATGCTCGGTGAAAAGCGCATCTCTACTCCCTGCCAGTTGTACGAGCTCAAATCGGCCAACAACACAATCATAAAGCATCATATGTGTATTACTGACTGATCTATGCAGAAACCCGACGACATAGTGAGTGCCACCTCAGTTGTGATCTTGACAATTTATACTTTATCTCATTTCCACTACTAGGAAAAAACCTACCGTGGCACACCGTGGAATCACTAGTAGGAAATAGGCTACAACCACCACTTTACCGCTGTCGAACAAATATATACGTTCGCCAGCGCTATTACCGCTGGCCAACAGGAATCCTTGTTCGCCAGCGCTACCCATGTTACCGCTGGGGAACATGCCATTTTGTTTGCCAGGGTAACGGTGGGCGTGAGGGTGCGGGCAGCCATATTTACCGCTGGCGAAGAGGGGTGCTGGTTCGCCAGCACTACGTAACTTAGCGCTGGCGAACAGGGATGTTGGTTTGCCAGCAGGATTGTTACCGCTGGGTAACATGTATGTTCGCCAGCGCTAAGTATACCGCTGGCCAACCACTGTTTTGGTTCGCCAACGGCGAAATTTGAATTTTTCGCTCCGCAACCCCCTCCCCCCCGGTGGACCGCCTTTTTAATTTTCTAAAGCAGAAATGAAACTGATAAAATGTTCAAAAAATAAAATCCTTTGATATGTGGGTAGAGTGTACTGTCTAGTTGATATAGAAAATTTGAAATACTCCATTTGTCCTTTTATGCAAAATTAAAAAATAAAACGTAAAACGGCCATAACTTTTGCATACGACGTCGAAAAAACGAGTTTAATATATCAAAAAAATTGTGAGCAAATTTCCAATCCAACCTCACTTGGCTTCGGCCTGTGAGGTTTTTTCATAATTGGCAAATTCCAAAAGGATGTCTTATTTGGAAAAAAGGGCAAATTCCAAAAGGATGTCTTGAGACAGACTAAATTTTTCTACATAATCAAATTAATAAAAAAATTCCAATTCAAAAAAAGATTTTTTTTTGGAAAAGATAAAAAGGATGTATTATTTGGATACATCGTATTCTTCTGATCAATTTAGACATATCATTTGTCGAATTTAGAATTACGGATTTATAGATATGGTGCAATAGTTAAAAATGAAGGAGTCATAGGTCCCTCATAGGGATGGAACTAAGAAGTTAAGCTTGCTGGGGCTAGAGTAGTGGAAGGATGGATGATCAAGCGGGAAGTGGACATTTAAAATCGAAATAAAGCAAAAAAAAAGAAAAAAATTCTACACTGTGATTAAAGGTTCCCCAAATTCAACCATTTTGAAATTTTGAAAAAAAATAATGCGAAAAAATTTATTTTCAAATTTTCAAAATTTTAAACTTAGCGCTGGCGAACAAGACTGGCGTTCGCCAGCTCTATCTAGTTACCGCTGGCGAACATGACTTGTTCGCCAGTGGTGACCTCTTACCACTGGTGGCTCTATTTTGTTCGTCACTGGTAAGACTTTTCCTACTAGTGAATTTATATGTTCATCTCCGGTTGGATGTTCGATTCATTGGTACATTCATCCTCTTGAGTAACCTAGAACTTGTGCCACCGCTGTGTCAATTCCCGATAGCCACAACGGTTGATACCCACGGTCAACAACCGTAGGAGGCACTCGCGGTCAGCTGCTTTTGGGCAAGGTCTGATTTGCTTCCGCCACCGAAAGCATACTCGGCCAGAAGCGCATTTCTTCAGCTGGCCAGCTGTACGATCGGCATTCGGCTGGCAACACAATCGACAAGCAACATAGGCATAGTACTGGCGGTTGTAAGTAGAATACAGACAACAAAGTAATCGCCACCTCAGTTGTGGTCTTGGACATTTATATATGTTCTCCTTTCCATAATTACTATAGGCATATATATTACAATTATCATCCATCCATTTCTCCAAATGCTAGCCTTACATTTAGAATATTTAAACACATATGCATCACCTTGATATTATGACCATATTTATTTTGAGTGGCTTACAAAAAAAGTTCACAGTGAAAAGAATTAAAAAAAGTGAAAGCGCTTAAAAAAACAAAGACACAAATTTATCGAAAGTTAACGACTAAAAATACTAACAAACTATAAGCATGTTAAGGACCAAACACAAAAGATTCTAATTCGGTGTGACTCTACACAGTAGCGGTTGTTGGATTTGTCGTTTGAAGAAAAAAGTTGCCAACGTTTGGCTTTCCGGTGGAGCACCTTTACCAACCCTACGTTATTTTCCCGATGGGCTCTAAAGCCTGAGGAAATCCATGCCACAAGAAACTCTACTACTTTTCTCACAGAACGACGTGGTGGTTTCTGAGAAGATTCTTCAGAAAGACTGTATATAGGACCCACCAATAAGCTGGCATAGTCCACCCTCACCTTGACTGTGCCGAACACAAAAAAATGGACACATACAAAGTGCAACACATAATCAAGCAAGATTGGGTCATTCTGTACAAATGTATTTCCAAGTGACTCCCAATCCAATGCAAATGTTCACAACCTTGTGTTTGCTAAATTTCGATTGTACAACAAAGTACATGACTAAGCTGCACTTTTCAAATTGACGAGAAACACATGATATATAGAGTTCAGGTTTGTCGTATCATGAAGCAATTCTCTCTCATACTTTTAAGAGGACAATCATAACCCGAATAGATGTCACCAACCAAATCACACATGCGCACCACCAATCATAACCTCAGTAAATGTTTATGACATTATACAAGGCTAACACGTTGGCAATCTGGGTTGACGCCTATCTTGCAAAAAAGGTCCAAGTGTTGCAGGACCAAACATATTTACTATGTTCTGGTCTGTAGAGATGTAGGCAGCACGACAAATTTGCTGCAGGCATGCTAGTTCGTAAGCAGAAACAGTAGTTTATCACGCTGCTGGGATCGCGCGGGACAGGAGAATATTGGAGACGAGGCCATCATCACTTATCTGGACATGTTTGACCCCCCCTCTAACAGGAACATACCGTTGTGACCCTGAACCTTTTTGCTTGGCATCCTGATGCCCTACAATCGTCGGATGACACATGGTGGAATCCCTAGTGTACGCGTGGAACATGTTGTAACCTTGGTAGCTGAGTGTAGGCTTGTATCTCTCTAATCATTGATATAAGAATCTGATTCTTGCAATTTCCATTTTGAATGTGTGTCGAAATCACTTAAGTGACGCATAGAGGTGGTACCTACCAATTTGTGAACTTTGTTGTTATGCCTGTCAGCGACCATGTGTGGGCGGATGTACATGGTGGTAATGCCTATGACATTAGTGTGTCCCAGCGATGTGCATCATGTGTTAGTGTGCCCGTGCTCAGGTCGGACAACTTTGCCTGCCCTCCAAGAGCTCATCCTCTTCCGAGTAGCTCTAGGTTATGCCGACTCCTATTTTCCGAATTGTTCGTAATCTCCTCGATAGTACGCTTTCTTATGTGTAAAATCCTTTGTTCAATGATGTTTTGCCACTTTTGACGCTATTACTTTAATTTTGGGCCTACAAACTTTTATCTTAAAAAAAGCGTTATTCTCACGGCAATTCAAAAACTAAATCAAATCTCAAGTGCTTAAACCCAGGAAGCCAAAGGATACACTCAGAGATCCTTCACTGCACGACGAAGGTTGGAGAATTGAGCCCATGTTTAGGCGGCTCTCAACCTTTTTAATATGCCGCATACTAGTCACAGCTAGCCCACCAGTGGAGCTCCTCAACCGCGCCCAGTTGCAGCAGCGAGCTAGATTGTTAAAAGATTCTTTCACCACTCGAGCTCGAGATCCAACACTAAAACATCAACCACCAAATCAAAGCCAACTTGCGCTGCTAGCACATGCTAATCCAACATATCATAAAACTGCGCGTGCACGCTCCTAACGCGACGCAAAAGCAACCATGCACACACAACATGCCACTGAGCAGAGTACGACCATACAGAATTATCTAAGTAGAGTCACGATATCTATTATTAAAAATACCTGCATAGAGATGTTTTGCATATTTCTATATTTCTTATGACTCCTAGTTCTACGCAAAGGTCGTACACTACCTTGTGTCTGCGAGATTTCATGAAAAAAAAACCGACCTCGGCGGTTTGGATGATACATACATACCTGGATATATGTAGAGATCACTTCATGCTTATGAAATCTATGAACATGCACGGATGAAGGGCTAAAATTTATTCGAATATGTATGTGAAGTCTTACAAAATGTTCGATTTTTGTCAATGCTTCAATATAAAACTTTGAACATATGAAATCGCAAGAGTCTAGATGTATCAAGATCTATGGCAGCTCACAATTTAAACGTTCCCAATGTCATGTTGTGGAGCAAAGCCAAATCTGAATACTCCCACGTCCACTTTTATAAGCCAATTCAATTTTGGCCACATACAATATAAAATCAGTGAATCTAGACTGATTTTATACATACACTCATTCATTTTACTACGTATGTGGTGAAAATTGAAATAATAAGTAGTGTGCCTTCTAAAATTGGATGGAGGGAGTAGCATGTATGCCTTTCTCTTGGAGGGAAGCCAAAACTTAATAGCATGTATGCATTTCCCTTGGAGTGCAAACCTGAAACAAAGCTCATATCCTAAAGGAGTACGAATGCTTAAACATAGGTGGTGAAAGGACGTCGGAGAAGTGAGCCCATGTGCAGGATGCTCTCAACTCAGCATGTGGAGCTCCTTCGGTCTTTCCCGGCTAATAAATTTGGTAGGGTTCTTTATATGTAGGTAAGAAAAATAAAATAATTGCGCTCTTGCTGGAGATGAGAGTGCTTGGGAATACCACGTAATGCTCTATATATGGGGACTGGCAGGGGAAACGAAAGGACAACCACTACACAATATTAAGCTAGTCTACAACCTTTGCAAGGATAAGCTTAAGTATATTATTTTGCATGATACCGAACTTGAATGCGTTACATGACCATGCAATGCATACGATTGGGAGTAACTTGGAAACATACTAGTATACCGACACTAGTTTGTAAATCTAGCTTCATTGGCTGCTCTGCATTGAAGTAGCTTTGAACTCTTCGATCCAGGGGCAGGTATGCAGGCAATCACGGTGTTACAATATAAATTTGATAAGTGTAAGAAGTATGCAGATTTGTGTGCATCTGAAACTGATCGCATTTAGGTACAAGCACTGAAATATTATCTATTATCTATCTATTATATACTAAAAGCAATATACGGATGTGTAATAGAGACACCACGTTAAGCCACATCATCTTAATTTTTATAGTGGTTAGATCTAGAATTAACGGACATGATTTAACGGATAGGATTAACAAAAGGTTATTAGTTACGTTACATATTAGACATGGTCAAGGTTGAGAAAAAACGTGTCAGGACTGGAGTACCCTAATAAGGCAAACAGAGGTTAACAACAGCGTGTCCGTCGTGGAGTCCCTAGCTAATCAAGCGCGTTCAGCCACCCTAGCTAAAACGTTAAAATTGTAAAAAAGAAAATAAGAACGAGCCAGGTTGGAACGTGGTGGCAAGGGCAAAGCACTGCAAGGACGTGCATCGTTTTGCAAAAAATAAATAAATAATGGAACCTTACGTTGTATCCACGCTTGAGTAGTACAGAAAATTATAACTCTAATTTTGTACCATTGGACCAACCCAAAAGCCCTAAAAAATTTGGACGAGCTGAATTTCAAGGTTAATGGAGTCATCGCATTGCCCATGAAAAAAAGGAAATCTTCACATTAGAAGAACTATCCATCAAAATGTCCCTCACACCGAAAACATTATGTCTTAATGGTACGCGAGGTTCTAAATCGCAACATATTTTTCACGAGCGATGAGGAATTCTCTACAGTATGGAAGTAATAATTTTTTTCAAATGAACTAAAAGGCATACAATCTTAATTTAACAACATATTGTTTTGTTTTTGTGATAGACATCTCTGGGATAATTTATATGTTTTTTGCAGGCGTGATAAAATGAAAATAAGAGGACATGTCATTCCAATCGTACAATAAAAATTATGATAGATACAGAGTATTAGACTATGTTTTCCAACATGCGTAGCACAAAAAATGTGGTCGAGTCGGTCTAAGCAGTGGACTAAAAATCGCAAGGACATAGAGCCATTTAAGCAAAAATATTCAGATATAACAATAGATAGTGTTCTAAAAGCTTAGAGTTATGCTTCCCTAGCTTAGAAAATGAATTATACACATGTTAATGAATACGCCTAGACTTAATTTTTATTTTTAGGAGCATATTAATATACCAAATTGTCGCCAAAGTTTCATCGCAATGATAATTTTAAAGTTTCTAACAAATAGAAACCGTCGATATGGAGTAAGTAAATTGGAGAAAAAACTAAACATACGAATTCTCGGAATTTTATGTGGCGTAGAAATTAAAGACGGTCGTCCATTGCCCTTCCAGTTCATCATTTTTATTACTGATCTAACATTTATATAAAAACTATTGTTCTACTTATTAATAGATAGATGACGTAATAATGATTGTCACCCACAAATTAGAAATGATCAAATGTAGTACTGACATACGTGATATTTTGTTTATCAAAATATTTGAGATATTTCTAGACTATCCTTTTTTTTTCTTATCACACAAGGGAAAATAATATAATAGGTTTGTAATTCCGTATCTTTGGTTAACGAGAGGTAAACATGTAAACAAATACACCGAAATAAAAATGGTGTAACTGTCATCGAGAAAAAAGGTGTAAGTACAAGCAATGTATTTCTCACAATAATGTGGCCTAACTATTCATCATGATAGAACATTTGCCTTTCAGTTTATCCGTTGTTTTCAAATTTACGTAACCTCCCGTATTGACTGAAGTCCATGTAAAGAAAATAACAAATGGGGTTTCCACACAGTGGTCCAAATTTAAGAGTGCAAATGTTGTTATTCGCATATGTGCTATTTTGTTAACCACATAGTTATAGATAATTTATATTTCTTATCAACTTATGAGAAATAATTATATATATATGAAACGATGCTTCATTTATGAAACAATTTCAACCCACTAAGCGATATGCCCTCGCATTTGCGAGGGACACCTTGCTAGTTATATACTAAAAGCAATATAGATGTCTAATAGAGACACCATGTTAATCCACATCATTTTAATTATTTTTAACCGTTAGATCTAAAATCGGTGGTTATGATTTAACGGAAGATTATTAATTACGTAATCGTTTAGTTCCATTTGACACGTTATGTCTCGGTTATCATGCACAACATGCACACGTTCCATCACGTGGCACACAGGATAATCTACCTCAAACAAACAAACAAACAAAACATGCACACGTTCCATAAATGGTTTGCGAAGGCGTCTCTCCAATTCTATACAGCAATATACAATTCATTTTTTTTACCCATGAGGCAAACAAGATTTGACAACCAGACTCCGAAGGACCTGAATAAGACAGGCTCTTCGATCTGGCAGATGTAGTACTCTCACGGCTTCTTGCCGCTCATGCTGCTATGAGCACCATTGGCAACACCTTGCGGATATTTGAAAACTGGGCGTTGTTTCGTCCACGGTCCGCAGGAAACCAGGTGGAGGGATCCATACATACAGGCGGCTGATTTTACAGATCTCCCATCTATGAACATAAATCAGTTGATGTTTTCTCCATAGGTCAATGTAGTTCTGCCAATAGTCACCACCTGTCTAAAATTGGACACGGTGCAACACTTCCTACTATTGTGGTAAAAATCATTGCCAACATTCGCTGGGTTCATCGGAGCAGCAACATGAGCATGCGGTAGGGGATCGGTATGTGTCTTCGTGCAAGTGAGGACAAGCAGGCATATGGCTGCGTTGGAAGCATGCATACACATATACATGAGCCAATTTGAATCGATCCGTTATGCAGTGATCTTTGCTTCTTGAATATATCCCCATTCATGTATACTCTGTGTTAATAATGAGTTGTACTAATTAAGAGCGTAAGCGTAAGTTTTTTTTTTCCAATTGCAAGTTGTTTCATGCTATATTTTTTTCTTCATCCCTAACGGTTTATATTCACAAACTAATTACTCTCATCTCGTAGAACTGGCCTCCATTGCAGATGAAGTCCATGTTTTGCTATTTGGTTGATATATATTTAGAAATACATCGGTAAGAAACCGTGAGTGCAGATTTCTTTCAAAAAAATACCTTAAATATATGATAAGATATTGTTTTCTGAAATTGTCTTTTGTAGGCACCACCAATATCTAAAGCGACAATAGTGCTACAACAAATTAGGTTGTTGAATGATTTTTGTCCGCATAACTAATATCTAATCTAAATTGAAAATTTCAAACAACTCTTAAAGAGTACATGCTTCAAGAGAAAATATAATATTCTACTAGAATTGTATGTCTTACAACGAAAATAGATTCATGTTGATTGGAGAACATCATCTCAACTATTTTGACAGTTAGATCTATATCTGATGGTTATTATGGATTTTAAAAAGAACCACGTTTAAACATATACATCTAAAAGTCATGGCTAGGATTTTGTAAGAATAATATTTGCATCACACGGCATGTCAGTCCAATATCTAAGAAAATAAAGTCGTCTCACATATGATATTCTTTTATCAGGACATAACCCAAGGCCTACAATGTGCACATTCTTATCTTCGAGGTATATAGTGTTTTTTTTGGAGTAGATAGAGTAGTAACATATTCTCACCCAAAAACGAGAGATCCAATCGTAAGAGGTTGCTTTGTTTGGATCTAATACTAGACTCGAGATAAAATAAATCAGGTTGGTATGTATCGTTGGGTTACTATAGATAATTGTCTTTGTCCGTGACTTCATGAGTTTATACAGTTTATGTATTGTAATAAAATATACATTTACTGATGTTCATGAGTTTTAAAGATTTTAGTGGGTGTGTCATTGCAATTAAGACCAAAACTACTGGGCTATGAAGCAATGCTACGGGGATTGTAATATTCAGTGGATGATAATTGGACGGTGAGATGGTATTATAAAGACATGCTAGAACATGCAATAAATCTATTTTTTTATTTTCTTAAAGAAAGACAAAACCTTTACCTTTTGAACTGATATATAAGCAGCAAACATGGACGGAGATTTTTAAAGGTACAAAACCGGACGGAAAAAAGGCAAATGGTAGTAACCTCTAAAATTCTCGTCCCACGCCATCAACAGACGGGTTACAGGGCAGAAAAACTAGGTGTGTGGGCCACCTACTCTGCTGAAGGCGTGATCTCTACACCCCATGGTCCTATTTATTGAGAGGTTAAAATTGTGTGTCAGCGGCCAAGTTGGTGTTCATCGTTACATGATAAGATAATTACTTGCAGAACAATTTTAATGAAGCGCGGGGCAATCAATATATCACTACTTATGTGTAAATATGGATTATGGCATGTGATCTTTGAAAGTTCATAAATCCAGAAATTAAAGTGATTCATCAAAATGAATGCATGTCTTATGTAACACTACATTTACATTAGATAAGGAATCCTATATTTAAAATACCATATTTTATGATCTTCAAAAGCATCAACTTTTTTGTGCACATAATGAACATGCTAAAGACTAATACCCTCGCATTTGCAAGGGTCACCTTGCTAATTTAACAGAACAATGAAATGATATTTAAAATAATTATTTTGAATATGCTGGTTTTCGGTGACACGTAAGATTTCTACAGAAGAATCGGTTAACCACCCGCGTGCGAGCATGACATGGACATGACTGATCAAGATATAGTGAGATAATGTGATATATGTTTCGAGGAGACTTGTATGGTCAGCTGAAAGCCTGCATTTTTTTAATATAATCACGTTTAGTCTGTTAGTGTTACTTGAAAAACTGAAAGAAACAAAGGCTCTTACTCCTCGTTCTACGAGATCTGTTGGTCTTCTCCTCAATATTGTAAGACATCGGATCTATTACCGAGCATTTGAATCATTAAAAGAGAACATGTAGTTCGTTTATGAAGCCTACGGGGACACGGCCACTTTTATAGAAAACAAATTTATAGTCGGTTAAGAAAACATGATAGTACATATTATAATATCAACACCGCCACATTTGAACCGATTGAACTGGATTCTTCAGATTCACTCACGCTTCACGTATTTAGTGTGTTTAAATTTTTTATTCTAATATATTTACAGCAAACTTGCACACCGAGAGAGAATAAACACGACGAAATAAGTTAACGAGAGATGAACACTTAGCACTAGCTTGAAAACAAAGATGACTAAGGAAGTGATGAAGTTAGTATAGGGCTACTGTTCAATTATGTTACTGGCCAATGAACCTCACTAGAACACAAGTTGGGCTTTCCCATCACCGTAAGCTGCAAGTGTTGCCTCACCTTCTTTCCATGGAGCAAAACAGGGTTGCGTTATAGGTCAGCGAGTACTGCTACATCCAGTCGCGCCGTCATTATGGCGTCATGCCAGCTGTGTTACCAAGGTACTGAAACTGGAGGAAGTGTGTATATACAACCTGTATAAACCGTGTGGCCAACGCGTACAAAGCAGATGAAATGATGTAGCATGAGTGGATCTAGTGGTACTGATGTTTAACCCGATGACTCGCAGTCCTACAATATTTTCTTCCTCCATGTGGTACTGGAAACATCTGAGTTGAACCACCTAATAGATGACCTCTTTAAGGATACACAGTGTATGGAGTATACAGAAAGATCCTATAGTAAATTACTCTTCTTTCAACATTCTTAAGAGCCAATACTATTTAACTTCATTAGACATCCACCAACCAGCTCTACCCTGTCATGAGTACGCAAAACACAAAAGGGAAACATATGTTTACGTCCTTACTCACTTTCTTGTTTTTGCCTTCGTACTATGTAGAGGCCAGGTGCATTGACTTGATGGGAATTATTGATACATAAAATGTTCATCTATTATATACTAAAAGCAATTATACGGATGTCTAATAGAGACACCACGTTAAGCCACATCATTAACAATTAGATCTAAAATAAATGGTTGAGATTTTATGACCAATCGGTAGTCGCGTAACATATTTGACACAATTTATGTTGGTAAGATATGGGTTAAACATGTATCAAGGAATTAGTTGTGTCCGTTAAATAATCAGCCGTGTTTCTTTCCCTCGAGAAAAAAAACCCAGCCGTGTACGACTCTAGCTACCCTGGCAAGAAATTTCTGCAAGCAGAAAAGACCACCCGTCCTTATTCCTTCCGCATTAATAACCCTTGGGATCAAGTAGCACCACCCAGGCCTCCGGTTCTTCATGACACGCCAGTACCTGGCCTCCATGGATGTTCATTATGCTTGCACAATTAAACTGCACCATCATCTTATTAGTTTTTTCTTGGTGTAAATTGTATTTAGATGAGCTTGAAATTCGGGTCAGTGACCAAAGAGCACATACGAGCTCTTCTAAAAAGTGATATTGTTAACTTATGTTTGTACAATAAATTTTATTATCCGCAACTCAGAATTTCTTAAGAACTAGCGAGGGCATCCTCTTTAACTATTGATTATGTTCAAGAATCAATGTTTTTGTTTCATAGGTAGTGAAAAGACGGACGTAACGATAAATTATAATTATCATCAATATTATGTTTGATAAGATATCACCTATATTGGTCACATAATAGGGTGCTATGATGTATTCTCGAAACATCATGTCACATACTGTAGAAGTTAAATTACATTTAACCGCAGGTAGTGCTCTCTTGTTGTTGTCCCCTATTTTTCATTGTAGGTTTTATTTTTGATTATTTTTAATACTAAATTAATAAAATGAACAAAACACTTCACACTTTAGCGTACTATCGACCCTTGTCTTCTAAAACAGCGCTTGACTGAACAAAAGTTCAAGCCTCGAGCTATATAGAGTAATAGAGGTTAGTTTCTTATGTAATGTCGGATTGGAATGCTGGGTTACTATTCAGGTTTTGAATTATTAGTATTTTATATATAGTTACCAAAACTGTATATTATATATGGTCGAAGCATAATTAGTATGATAAGGTTAAGATGAACTTTCAAACCAAATAATGCTCTCCATGCCTCTAGCTACTTGCCATCCGTTGATAGGTCTGCATCACTTATACTCATGGGAAGTTTGCAATTGGCTGATAAGTCATATGTATGCCCCGTTTACGTTGCCGATCGGAATGATGTCTAATGAAATCACTAAAAAACAAACTATGTTGTTGTAGTATTGTCGCATTAAATATTAGTTGTGTATAGCAACGTTATACCATATAATAATTTAAGTATTTCTGGAGAAAAATCTATGTTCATGGTATCTTTCTGTTCTATTTCGAAATATAAATCTACGATGAAAATAGTGGAAATGATTGATTCCATTTAGATATAAAACACTGATTTTTTTGGAGGTACTAATAGATGTGTAATGTAAAAAATCGTGATTTTGTGAAAGTTCTCACCAATAAGTAATTATTATGTAAATATAACTTTTTAAAAATGGAGCAGAAAAGGATATCATAAAACAGATTATAGAAAATCTTGAACAATTAAGTAGGACCACCGGTTGCATTCAGAGTCCAAGCAGCCACGATCAATCGCGGTAGGCCGGACGGCAGCTACTACAACATTTTCACGGAATCTGCGCCGGTCGACGACAAGAGGGAAAGTCCTAATTCCATCTATCGATCCATCTTGGATGCATGAGACACTATAGAAAGCTTACAAAGGTCATGTGCATACATGGTACTGGCTAAGAGCACAATGGCGAATACGGCGGCAAGTGCATGCTAGAATGATCCGTTGAGAACTAAGGATAAGGATGGAAATGCGACCACCAGCAGCAGCCTCGATTATCCTGGAATATGAAGGACATGCTATAATGCTAGTGATGCTTGTTTTATTTTGCTAGATAAAAAACAAAAGGGTATGGCAAACCGTATTTTGTTAGGACTTGTCCTGTACTTTTCTGTTGCGCGTAAGTTAACGCATCAAGCTAGCTAGATGACTTTTTTCTCTCTAATTATGCACGTACCCAGCCAAGTATGCCTTATTGGTTGGTAACAGGTTGGTATCTGACAACTTTTACGTAACACATAACGGTTTTAAATTGTAACCATTAAAATTAAGATCAACGACATACATGCATTTAGACTATGTGGCTTAACGTGGTGTCTTTGTTAGACACCCGTATATTGCTTTTAGTATATAATAGATAAAGACTGACTGAGAAATTGGGCCAATGGACAAGTATAATAAGCCCCCTACAAGTTACAAGTATGTCCTCGCTAGCATTAACTAAGTAGTAATGATATATCCGGTGGCCTCAAATCAATAGGATTATGTGGTAATATCGGCATAGTGAATGAATATATTTGCAGTAATTTTGATTGCTCGGACTACAAAAAACTTGCTTATATGTGCATACTTTGTTCCTAGAGCAATTAATCCTTACTTTTTATCTATAATGTTTAGAGATTCACTAGATGTGGTCAACATGCATCAAACTCATAGTGGAGAAAATCAAAACAACAAAAGGCAATGAGTTCCACAAGGGCTTGGAGAAGTTTGGAGTCATTGAATTTTAACATTAATAAAGTCGCGACATTGGGCGTACTTTGTACATTGTTTTGATGATTTAGTACACATAAATGACAATTTTTTTCGATAGCCATCAAAGAAACACTCTCACAAAAAACATCCAAGGGAAGTTCGGAGTTGGGAATTATGGATTTAAATATTAATATAGTCAAAACATTAGTCGCGATATAGACAGGAACCATCCCTCACAGTAAGACAATTTCCAGCTGGATGATACACATAAGGTTGAGTAACCATATATTCTCTTAAGGATGCGAATGTCCCCTCCACGGAAGGATTGTTCCAACTTAATTGGACACAAAGCGCCAAATATAAAAAATTAATGAATATACAATATTAGTTAATACCCTATCGACGGGAACGTCCTTCACACTATAAAATATTTTCACTTAATGATACACACAGGGCTAAGTCACAATAGATACAATGTGTGTCAATTTACTATCGACTGAAAATCGCACACTCAATTCTTATGGATTGTTTTGGGAGTATTGAATGGTTTGAATGATAGACATATTTCAACTATTGTAAGTGTCATTCTATCTATAAAAAAATAAAACATAAGTGCACATGCAATTCCATGTGTACAATAAATTTGACGACTGCTTAGGAATCTTTAACTATGATATCCAATCCACATAGTTATTTTTGCATAAAATATAAAACACATATGACCTTGTGTATAACCATGGAATGGATATCAGGATAAGTTAATAGGATATAAAAGATAGATTTGTAAATGTCATTCGACTATTGTTGAATAAATATGTTAGGAAATTTATGTAGAGAAAACTAATTTAGTTTAGCAACATATTCTTTTAAATAAATGGCCAAAGTGCCTATTGTGACATGGAGTGGGCAAAATATTCTTTTAAATAAATGTCATTATCCATACTATGTTGGACGTGATGGCGGAGATGAAGCTAAATCGGTTAGTCGATTCCGGGGAGGAAGCTGAAGCTGCATAATTGATGTTCTCATTGCACACTCGCCGGCCAATGGCGAGGGTAGAGGATGTTCTATCGTTGATTCTAACGGGCAGGAGAGAGCGTGGATGGATACATTGTGGTACCCGTGCTATGCATAGTGCATGACCTCTTCGTCAGGCCGGCTGTGCCCTTGCTTCCTTGTCCTGCTCCTCGAACCCTGGCTCTGGCCCGTGTTGAGAAGTTGGAGCTTGAAATTCACCACAACGCACGACTGTGAGCCAAACCGAAGAAGCCGACCATGGATAAATTTGTTCGTCTAGTGAGCAAAAAGATGGGAATTCAAATCGCCCTGCAGCTGTTGATGACGCACTCTTTTGGCTAGCTGTTCCGGGGGTGTAGATATCAGGCCTTCAACGGAGTAGTTGGCCAACACCTAGTTTTTTCAGCTCTGTCCGGTGTCTTTTCGGGATGGCGGGGGCCGATGAAAAGATATGACCGGCTGTGTTTTCGGTCGGTTTTGTACCTTTTTTTGGCCTAGGCCTCTCATGTTTTCTCCTATTATATCAATATAAAAGGGAAAGCTTTTGGCTTTGTTTAAAAAAAAGATCTTCGTTTGTTAAAATAGGTCCGGCATGTCATGTCTCTGTACACATATATTTGTACGTATGTAAACTGCAATTGCGGAAGACGTGGAGAGTCTTTGCCCCAAGGAAACCCTAAATTTAAGTTGGTACCAGAACTATACCCTAGCCGCTGCCGCTTCTCCCCTAGCCGCCGTACCGTTCTCTCACTGCCGTCGCGATGACGACCAGCTCCGCGCTCACCCTCGCTGTGTCTGCCTCAAAACCCCCAACCATGGCTCCACCTTCGGCATCAGCGCCTATCCCGGTCATTCCATTCATCGCGGTCTATGTAGACCGCAGCTTCATGCTGTGGAGGGCTCTCGCCCACTCCAACTTCGCCGGAGTAGGCCTCCACAACTTCCTTGATGGCTCGGCAAAGGCACCGGTGCCGACCGTGACGATATGCACCGGCGACGCTGCCCGGACCGTGTCCAATCCCGAGTACGAGCAGTGGTGGACCCTTGATCAGAAGGTCCTCGGAGGAACCTCCCCGGATCGATGCACAAGATCTCCGCCCAATTGATCGGCTGCAAGACGGATGCTGATGCATGGACAGCCGTGCACGCCATGTTCTCCGCGGAAAATAGCGTAATCTCCGGCGTCAGATCCATGCTCTGAGGAAAGGAGACAAGCCCGCCTGCGATGTATCGTAGGAACTTGGAAAGCGATGCTGGTTGTAGCTATCTTTTAGTAAATAATAGATATGCATCATATTACAGTTTTTTTGGTTTTGCGAAAAGTTCTGATACTATTGGTCTGATCTATAATTTCACAGTGCATTGCTTGCATGTTAAGAATCACGACAGTGCCGAAGAAGTGGATGTACTTAATTTGTTCTTATGTTGGCAAATTAAGGTAGGAACGTCGGAGTCGTTCGAGCATATCTGACATGTGTGCAGTTAATTGATCCACTCTTTTTGATTAGCAATGGTCCTAAAATTAAATGTGTGCAGTTAGTTTGTTATTAAATTTGTGGAACAAGCTTTACCTCCATTACAAAACAATGGAGGATAGGAGATCAGCATATCGCTTTCATTGCCTTTATAATAAAAATGGGCGAAATATAAGAAAAACTGGAGTCAGAAGGAATTCCACGGTAGATCTCGCCAGAACAGACCCAAAACAATTAATTAGTCATCACAAGGAAGTCTCGTTGCATTAGGTAATTAGTTTGCGTGTTTATTTGACTATCCAACAAGATGCTGTACGTTCTTAAGTGGAAGTATTAAGTAATGTTCAGTTCTGTCCAAAAGCTACTCCATGCCTATTTTAAATGGGAACTGAATGTCCATCTCACGGCACGCAGCAAATCACTATCTCTCTGTTCCAAAATTTCAGCAGTTCTCTACGGCCAACACATTGCATCTCATATCTCACGTATATATAATCCACATTCACCGGTAGAAAATAGGCCTTTAGTCTCGGTTCGCAAAGGTCATTAATCCCGGTCGTCAAACCGGGACTAAATATGCGCGACTAAAGGGGCCTTTAGTCGCGCCTTTTACGAACCGCAACTAAAGACCCGTCACGTGGGCAGCTGGCGTGCGCCGGAGGCGGGAGGACCTTTCGTGTCAAAATCCGGGTCTACATGCTATTTCGTTATTTATTTAATTCATTTGGGTTTCTAATTATTTTTCACTCCCTTTTTTTCACTTCAATTTTTCACTTCCCTTTTTTTCAGAATTTTTATTATTTGCTTAGTGTCTAACTACAATTATCTCTAGTCAAATTACTTACTCGTGGTCAAACTTCCCGCTCGGTCACCCATCCTCCCACTACTCTAGCACTAGCACGCTTAACTTCCGAGTTCCATTCCGTACCGCATCCAAGTGTTTCGCACGCATGTATGTGATATTAGTATCATATCAATCATATTAACATGTTGGTCGATGCCACATTTCTTTATTGTCTGAATTTCAAATAAATCTTTTAATAAACAAAAGTAATGATGTAATTAATAATTTTGAATAAATAAATAAACATTAACTTTTTAATTTGTATTATTTCTAAAAAATATTTAGAAAAATAAAACTAATTCGTTTTAAAATCTTAAAAATACAAATAATATATCAAAATATTCAGAAAAATAAAACTAATTCATTTTAAAATCTTAAAAATACAACTAATATATCAAAATATTCAGAAAAATAAAACTATTTCATTTTAAAATCTTAAAAATACAAATAGTATATCAAAAAATTCAGAAAAATAAAACTAATTCATTTTTCCCTTTCCTAAATGCAAAATAAAATCTGATAAAATTCATGAACCAAACCATATGAAATCTAAACCATATAAAATTTGCAGATCCAAGTTTGGACTATTATTTTGGACACAAGAACTGTTTTGGCAATGACTATCTATGAGAATGATTTGAACCTAACTTTTAAAATACATAACCAAAATGGACAAACTAAAATATTCTGGATAGATATTGATAAGATCTATCCATAGCACCTAGCCTCATATAAAGGTAAGCAACAAATGAAAATACCATCCTTTTTAATAAAAGACCAGTAGGCTCTTCTATGATTTTTAGAATGAGTTCAAAAATGAATTTTGAAGTAAATCCAACTGGATAAGTTGGTATTGACTAGATCTATGTTTTCCTGGCTTAGATTAATTTTTGGAGCTCTAGATTTATTTTTGGTGAACAAATATAGAAACAGTAGTTTTTCTGTTTTGTTTTCTTGATGTGTTTTTGTTTGTTTTGAAATGGGTGTTTAATCTTATCTTGTTTCCTAGCTTGTATAGATTGTTAGGACTTCATATTTGGTTGTTTGCTTGCAGAACATCTACCTTAGAAAGTGTGTGCATGATTGGAAACCCAAATAAAAATGGAACTAGCATTTGTTATTTTCTAGTTTTATTATTTTGGAATTGTGTGTGTGAGCTAGATCTTTATGTGATTGCTTTAGTAAACTTTGTGCTATGTTTAACCCGTGATTTTATTTGAGCCATTACATAACATAGCGGTACATATATCCATTATATAATATAGAAATAATATAGCTTGGAATTAATATAGAAATAATATAGGAATTAATCGAAAGACATATATCCATTACATATATCGAATGCAACATAGCGGTACATAGACGCGGTACACAAACAACATTTACTCGAGCTCCGAAGAGTAGATGCGGAACAACTCGAATGCAACGTATGCATCTATTGCTGCATACTCGAGATTGATCCGGTCAAGTGGGTTCTTCCCCCAATACATGTGATTCCTCGAGGGGAAACAAGTCTTCATGGTTTTGTAGTCGGGGTGGATGAAGGCAGTTGCCATCTGAGCCATCCCGGTCTTGTGCCCGTACATCTCATCAAAATGGATAAGGTCCTGAAGATCAATGTAGTGATCTTCAGGTATTTCAATACCCAACGTGCGCATCAACTACTGCCGGTCTTGAGTGATGTCAACGCTACATAAGTCGTAACCCTTGTTGACAAGAAAATCAACAAGTTCTGGAGATTGCTTTGAACTACTGCAACAACAAGAATGGAACACGTGTTAGATTTTGTTGTAACACGTGTATTCTTCCAATGCAACAACAAATCGAAAATGCAACAACTATCCTACAAGAGAGATTGTACGTGTGCGTACCTTGCCCATTGGAAGACCAAAATGGTCTCCTTGTAGGCAATCTGGATGACGGCAACATCCTTCTGATTGGCCGTGTACTCTAGATCAAGCCCGAAGAACTTATGGTGTTCATCGGCTTCATAGAGATTGACCAAACGGTTAAGAGCTTGGGGGAGCCTCTCGCATATATTGGTATAGGCCACATGGAGATTCTTGCGGCATGGTGTGGGCACATGGAGAACGTACCAAACGGGAGAATTCATGGGTGCTTCGTGGAGGAAGAAGAGAAGAGAGAAAGAAGAACAGAGAGCCGCACACTGTAGCAATGGCCTTCTGCCTCTCGTTCGCGAAATAAAACCGCGCGGGAGGCGAGCAGTTTGGATCTTTAGTCGCGGGTGGCCAAGCCAACCGGGACTAAAGACAGGGAGGCGAGCAACTCCGACCTTTAGTCGCGGGTGGCCAGGCCAACCGGGACTAAATCCCTCCGCGCGCTACCCCAACCGCCACTCAAGACCTTCAGTCGCGGGTCGCCTCCTGAACCGCGAGTAAAGAAATACAAATAATATATCAAAATATTCAGAAAAATAAAACTAATTCATTTTAAAATCTTAAAAATACAACTAATATATCAAAATATTCAGAAAAATAAAACTAATTCATTTTAAAATCTTAAAAATACAAATAGTATATCAAAAAATTCAGAAAAATAAAACTAATTCATTTTCCCCTTTCCTAAATGCAAAATAAAATCTGATAAAATTCATGAACCAAACCATATGAAATCTAAACCATATAAAATTTGCAGATCCAAGTTTGGACTATTATTTTGGACACAAGAACTGTTTTGGCAATGACTATATGTGAGAATGATTTGAACCTAACTTTTAAAATACATAACCAAAATGGACAAACTAAAATGTTCTGGATAGATATTGAAAAGATCTATCCGTAGCACCTAGCCTCATATAAAGGTCAGCAACCAAATGAAAATACCATCCTTTTTAATAAAAGACCAGTAGGCTCTTCTATGATTTTTAGAATGAGTTCAAAAATGAATTTTGAAGTAAACCAACTGGATGAGTTTGGTATTGACTAGATCTATGTTTTCCTGGCTTAGATTAATTTTTGGAGCTCTAGATTTATTTTTGGTGAACAAATATAGAAACAGTAGTTTTTCTGTTTTGTTTTCTTGATGTGTTTTTGTTTGTTTTGAAATGGGTTGTCGGATATATACCAAATAGGGGTATAGAAGATGGTAGACAAAGTGCCGGATTACCAGGGTGGCCTAAGTGGTAGTGGGCTTAGGTCCATTAGGCGGCCCAGTAATCCGACGCACAGAAGCCGGATTCTAGAAGAACCCGGATCACGGTCCATGTGATCTGGCTTGGAGGAGAAGACGGATTCCTTGCTTTCCAAGTTACAAGTTACCGTAGTTTTCTAGGTTTCCTATTCTGTAAGCCCTAATCCGGTTATTATATAAAGCCGGGCGGGAGATAACAAGAGACCAACGAACGAGAGATAACAGAGAAGCTCTACGCCATCTCGCCGAGAAGCTCATCCTCGTCGAGTAGCTTAGATCTAAACCCTCACATTGTAACCCTGTTTACGGGCTTTAGTCCCAATTAGTGAGAAGTGCAGGAGTAGGCACGTCGTACTGTCGCGACGTACCGAACCTGGGTAAAATCCTGTGTTCTGTGTTACTACGCTATCCCGTTACCCCACGTCTCTACCGTAGTCCCATGGCACCCCCGTCTATGAAAACTACTACGATGTCTCGACAGTTGACGCCCACCGTGGGGCAAACGACGTCAGGCGTAAGATTCCGATCTGGGATACTTGGCGGAATCGGAAGATCAATCACTGTCGGAAGCTTGGAGTTCGACAACGACGTCGGGCGCTTCCTCGACAACGGATCCTACATACCGGCGCAAAACCACCTGGTAAGTGCCTGCGTGTTACCGATAGGACCTGCTAACATCTTTATCGGGCTAACTGCAGAAGCAATGGGGTTTTGCGGTGGAAGCAAATTTATCCCACCCGCCCTATACCCAGTCGAAGATGACTATGACGCCGGATTCTGCTCAGATCGCCGACAAAAAAGTGATACACACTTTATCAGCATGGTGCAATCCGAAATCGCCGAAAACACGGATGATGGAAACCCCGTGCAAAAGGCAGACAACAACGCACCCGTCATGGAGACGGAAGATCAAACACCCGTCACAGAGACGGAAGATCCGACATCCGTCAACAAGACGATGAACTCGGAAGCAGAATCCGTGCTTGCCGCCATTGAGGCGAGATTGGAGTCGGAAACCGGATCGGATAACTTCGACTCCGAAGACGAAGATGAGGACGCCTTCGTAAGAAAGGTTAAGTCCTTTCAAGAGGGATTCCATGAAGTTCTAATGGCGAAACCGTCTGATACCACGGACGCCGGCAGCCAGGAAAGCCCTAAAACCCCTCCGCCAGAGGAAGAGAGAGAAGACGGAGAAACTTCTCCAGTATTCCCCAGTGTCAAGGAGATGACAGAAGACGAACCTGTCAAAAAACCTCCCTCTTCCAAGAAAAAGCACCGTGCCGCTAAAAAACTCCAATACAAAATCTGGAAGAAAAAATCAGCTGATCTCGCCGATGAAAACCTGGAAGTTGGAGATGTTAGCGGAACAAAGCCTGCGGAGAAGAAATCTAAAGAAATCACTGCTCCGCCAATGACGGAACAGGAAGAGCAAGAGCTATTGCAAACACCAGTGGGGCCAGACGAACCCCCTGAGATGCTGGAAGCCAGGAGACAAGCTTTCCAACGGCAATAGCAACATCTACTCAGATCTCGGCAACATCTCCAACAAACCCATAATGACATCAAGGTCATGAAGGAAGAAATAGAGGAGTACGAGAGAAAGAATAGATCCGCGATAAAACCTACTAGGTTACCTGGAATCGCAAGACCGGAAGAACTGCCGCCAAAAGAAAGGTTCCATAACCCATCTTGGCAAAAGCAGGTAAACGGCAAAGATGCCAAGGGCGAACCAATATACAACACCGCAGCAGAAAACGCGGAAGCAGCGTTCGTAATTCTTAACAACGATCTGTATTCCAACGGGGAAAAACTCCAAGGGGTGTATGCTTTCCTAGGAAAAGCATTGCAACAACAACAGCGCGCCCAAGAGCGATCAGGGAGGCTGCATGATAACTCCGCACTATGCAAGACAGCTACCTGCGCTGCTGGAGCACCTGGACCGGAAGAACCCGGGGATTCCGATAACTCAAAATATAAAAAAGAGGATCCGAGAAAAGACAAGAAAAATCCCGACAACCGGGATGCAGCGTCTAGGACCGGATCCCATCTCCCGAAAAATGGGCATACACCCCATGATCGGGAAGACAAACACCGAAAGGACGGCAAAATAATGCCACCTCCGAGAAACCCAGCTGAGAAAGCTGGAAGATACGATATACCTCACAGGCGTGAGAGATCCCGGCACCGCCTAAGGACAAAGAAAGGCACAGGAGTAGAACTCCGCCTAATCCAAAAGGGCGTGATCACGGAAGAGATAGAAACAATCCCGGAAAAGCGCGTTCGCGCAACAATGGAAGAGAAAGGAGCAGATCCCCTTCTGTCCATTCAGCCGGAAGATATTCTGCACACATTGACAGAGCAGAAAAGGATGATCTATACTTTGGTCCTAAATGTTTTACCGACGGGATCCGAAGAATAACGCTGCATTCTGGCTTTGCCAAGGTCGGTCCAACGTACCAGAAATACACTGGCAGCACAAACCCGGATACCTGGCTCTCGGATTACTATACAGCCGTCCAGATCAACAATGGGACAGACTTGGAAGCTGTCAAGTTTCTTCCCCTAATGCTGCTGGACGGAGCCAGAGATTGGATCAATGGATTACCATCACGAACAGTCGACAGCTGGGACGATATGGCTAGAGTATTTACTCAGCATTTCCGGGGAACATACAAACGCCCGAACAGCATCAACCAGCTAAACCGTTGCACGCAATTTGAGGATGAACCATACGTGGATTTCATCTCCAGATGGACAGCAATGAAGAATAGTTGCTCTGGAGTAACCGACGTACAAGCAATGCATGCTTTCGTCAATGGCCTAAAACCCGGACTCGTACCGTTCATGGTTGGTTCCAAAAAGCACAAG
Source organism: Alopecurus myosuroides (assembly GCA_028641055.1). Classification (NCBI taxonomy): domain Eukaryota; kingdom Viridiplantae; phylum Streptophyta; class Magnoliopsida; order Poales; family Poaceae; genus Alopecurus; species Alopecurus myosuroides. Next base: position 504,557,628 of record CM054059.1, read on the forward strand.
GATCTCGGATCTATGCTTACAACCGCCAATGAGCATGCTGCAGCCGAGGATGACATCAGAGCAAGAGGAGGCAATATTGAATCATTGATACTTGCCAAGAAAACCCCTCGTTCTGACAAAAAAGCCACTCCAGAAACAACGACGAAACCCAAAGAGGTGAACATAGCCTTTGGAGGAGAAAAGGGAAACAAGTGGAAAGGACGCAACCCAGATCCAATCAACTACACTCCAGAGGAGTGGGAAAGGATTAAGTCGGAACCTTGCGTTCACCACTCGCAATTTGGGAAACCCACCCATACAAACGCGCAATGCCGGCTGAATAAGCACATGAAAGGCAGTGCAGGAGCCGGAAGCAAGGGGAAGGGTTCCAAAAGGAAACCCACCAAACAAAAGCCAGAAGCTGACAAAGAAGACAGTGAATCGGACACTGACGAAAAAATCCAGGAACAACAGTGCAAAGGCGAACCCAAGTTTCCGAGAGTTGATGGAGAAGCAATGCTAACTTTCTTAGCAACCCCGTCAGCAAAGGTGGCAAAAAAAAACTTCGAGAAATAAACGCGGTTGTTCCGGCAACCCCGAAATTCTTGAAGTACTCCAACACACCGATAATCTGGGATCAGTCTGATCATCCCGGAAATATCCCTGAACCCGGCACACAAGCTCTTGTTGTAAGCCCTATTGTTCAAAATACTAGGCTAAGAAGAGTGCTGATGGATGGAGGATCCAGCATTAACATAATGTACCTGGATACACTGAAGCATCTGAAGATTTCCGAGTCTCAGCTCAACTACAGCAACATACGCTTCCATGGTATTTTCCCTGGCAGGCAAGCACGATCCCTAGGAGAAATTTCCCTAGATGTCACCTTCGGAGATAAAGATCACTTCCGGCAGGAAAAAGTATCCTTCGAAGTGGTGCCGTTCGAAAGCGTGTATCACGCAATACTCGGACGTCCAGCTTTCGCCAAATTCATGGCAAGATCTTGTTATATTTATAACAAGCTGAAGATGCCAGGACCCAAAGGAGGAGTAATCACTATAGCTGGTCATTTCAAGCTGGCAAACGAGTTGGAGAAAGAAAACGCCCTTTGCGCTCAGAGAGTCATAGCAAAGGAAGAACTGAAGGAATTAGCCAAGGAGCTATCGCCGTCAGAAATGCCGGCAGGAAAAGAAACTCGGAAGCCAACATACAGCTCTAAGGCGTCCGAGAATACAAGACAGGTAATCCTATATCCCAAAGATCCGACAAAATTTGTCGTCGTAGGGACTGGGATGACTGACAAATAGGAAGGCGAGCTCATCAAGTTCCTCCGTGAGAACTGGGATATTTTTGCCTGGTGTCCAGCTGACATGCCAGGTGTACCCAGGGAACTTGCTGAGCACCAACTTAAGGTTATTCCTGGATCAAAACCCGTCAAACAAGGTCTCCGTCGATTTGACGGAAGAAGACGGAAGGCTATTGGCAAGGAAATTATCCGGCTTTATCAGCGGATTTCATCAAGGAAGTAATTCATACTGACTGGTCCGCAAATCCGGTATTAGTACCGAAGAAAGACACTACTGCTCTTAGAATGTGTATAGATTACACAGGCTTGAACAAATTGTGTCCGAAAGATAGGTTTGCATTACCGCGAATCGATCAAATAATAGATGCCACAGCAGGCTCTGAGCTTTTGTGCTTTTTGGATGCATACTCCGGGTACCACCAAATACGCATGAAAAAGGAAGATCAAATTAAGACTTCTTTCATAACTCCATATGGGATGTATTATTACGTAACCATGCCGTTTGGCCTGAAGAACGCAGGTACAACCTACCAGCGTTGCATGCAACGTTGTTTGCATAGTCAGATTGGAAAAGAATGTCCATGTTTATGTGGACGATATTGCTGTCGTAACCAAGGAAAAAGATACACTCCTTGAGGATTTGCGAGAAACTTTCGAAAACTTACGCACCTATAAGATGAAGTTGAATCCATCTAAGTGCGTATTCGGGGTTCCCTCAGGAAAACTTCGGGGTTTCATCGTTTCTCACAGAGGAATAGAAGTTAACCCGGAAAAGATCAAGGCAATCTTGAACATCACAAAACCTACCTGCGTCAAAGATGTCCAAAGATTGACGGGTTCCGCAGCTGCCATTAGCAGATTTATTAGTCGGCTGGGGGCTAAAATCCTAACACTATACAAGTTGTTGAAGAAATCCGACAAAGTCAAGTGGACAGCAAAGCTTTGGAATACATAGTAGTTATGTCTCTTCTATACTTAGTTCAATATCTACGTAAACATCTTTTGAGATCATGAAATAAAGTTGTTGGATTTCTGGTATCCATGTTTTTTACAAGTTCATTATAGTAAAAGCATGTTTCCACCTTCTCTATTTCCCAATGATCTTACAAAATACTCAATGTTAACCCGAATTGTGCCTGCGTACTCGGCGTTAAGAAACTGAATGTTTTTTCAGCCTGCTAACGGCTAAAGGAAACTTGAATTGCCTGCGTGCCCAAGTTTCGGTCAAAAAATTCCTTGTTTCTCTAAGCATTATCTGATTGCGTATGTGTTGGGTTACTGGAGCTAGTTAGTAAAAATGCCTTTAGCATGGTCCATGTTTCCGAGTTTAAACTGATTGGTTACGCCCAGTTACTCGGCATGACGATTCATATTGCTATTTGAGCCATTTCAAACACTAAGGACAGTTAAAACATATATGCCAGAGAACTTAGAAGATAAAGGAATAGTAACATCCGAAAAACCTTGCAAAAAATTTCATAATTAAAAATTGCAAAAGGCGGAATTTTTCATTCATACAAACAGAAGCATTACATTTTGGATTACATTGAAAGAACAGTAATGCTCCTATTTTCTATTTTTACTATCCAGGTCAAAGGTAGCCCTTCAAGCATCTGATTCCTCCTCGCTGCTGTCGTCCTCGGGGATTGGAGGGATCTCCTCTTCTGGATAATTGAAGGAAATATTGACCATGGAGGCAATCTGGGTGGCGTGGCCTTTGATTTCATCAAAGATGGTATTTCGCTGAGTGTCCGTGTATCCTTGAGGGACACCGGACGCCACGCGCCAAGATTTAGCACCGGGGTAGTGCATGCGCATAAGGCCGAGTGCCATACGCGCACCACCCCGTGCAGCGGAACGCAGGATAGAATCCCTGGATTCCGCCACCTCCATGATGGCTCCTGGAAGTTTTTCAACCTCTGAGAACTCCCCAGTCCTTGCGGGAAGAAACTTGTTCACCAGCTGCATTCCAGCAGCACGGATCGAAGTCCACATCTTCCCAAAGGCTTAGATTCCTTCAAGCCGGGTACCATCTGGGGTATCTCCTGTTTTTTCCGACAAAACAATCAAAAGTGTTAGGTAAAAAACAGAGAAGAAAAACAAGATATGAAAAAATAAAAAAGGTAACGGAAAATTACCGATAAGCTTGTCGATCTCGGAGATTTCCTCCAGGCGAAGGTTCAGAGCATTTTCTAAATCCTGAATGGTGGATTTATCCTTCTCCGCCTGCTCAGAAGCCTTGGAGTTGGCAACTCCAAGGGCCAAGTTGCTGGCCTCCAGATCCTTTTGAGCCTTCACAAGATGCTTGTGAAGCTCCAAATTCTCCTTTCGGAGATTCTCGGCATTGCCGGCATCTTCAGCTATTTGCTTGGCCTTAGCCAAAGCAGCTGGAAAAGCAAAGAAAATTCCGGGTTTAGAAAATTTCCGGAATAAATACTTAGACAAAAAATTGAATCGCAAACCTCAGAGGAAAAATGTTTACCTGATGTTTCCGACAAAGCGAGCTGAGACGATGCCAGTTCCGTCTCTCTCTCCTCAAGAATAGAAAGAAGGTTTCTAACCTCCTTATTCTTGATGGTGAGTTTGTTGAAAACTTCCATGTTAATGGCTTCGGCGGTTTGCTGGAACATAGCAAGGAAAAGAATGGTTACAAAAAGCATCAAAGCAAAACAGGCGTGCAGTTTTGTTTAATGCTTGGGGGCTAGAGTTACATACCTGGCTCATTCGTTGCAAACCCGCCAAGTTTTCCTTGAACTCCTTTGCGTATTCCGCAAAAGCAGTTCCGGCCGCGCTTAGGCCGTCATTGATAATCTTGAAGTCCTTGTCAAAGGTGGGAATTTCTTCGTCGAAAGTCCGAGGAAATTTCTCCACCTCTGGAGCCGCCCTTTCCCTCGTGTCCGTGCCCGACACAACGGGCTGGCTGGGCTCTGACGGCCTGGTCGTGGGGGCTGCAGCGTGCTCTTCCGCCATCGAGGACGGTGTGTCCGGGGCGACGGCGGGAGAAGGTTGACTGCCTCGGCTGGAAACAACTTTGTGTTTCTTGAGCTTCTTCGGCTTTAGGCTGGAGGGAGGCAGGCTAAAAAACAAAAAACCCGGAAAAGTTAAAACACGGAAGATGGATGAAAAGTTCCCATGAAAGAAAAAGAACCCAGATGAAAGAACCTGGAAGTGGCGACGGGGATTCCGTCAAGGTCGATAATTTCCTCAGAGGAAGTAATCTTCTTGCGCTTGCGTCCACCTGTAGCAGCAGTGCGCAGCGCGTCCAGCTCAGCCTCGGAGATCAGTTCCGAATCTGGAAGATCCGCAAACTGTCGGACAAACAAATCAGAATCAGAAGCTAGAAAATCCGAGAAAGAACGAAACTATACCCAAATGACTAGAAAATTACCTTGGGAACCGGGTTGTCGGCCGTATACATTGGCCGACTCGCTTCGTATTGGTCGCGTGATGCGACCAACTGGTTGATGCGCCGTCGAAGCTCCTTTGCGGGCCAATCTTTGGTGGTTGTCCGCATTGGATCCTTGACTCCCGTGTATTCGCACAGGAGACGACCACTGTGGTTGGCCAATGGATGAATTCGCCTAGTCAGCCAGCATAGGACCGTGTCCATGCCGGTTAGAGGCGGATCCAAGGAGGTGAGCTTGGCGATGCGCCACTTGATCCTTAGTAGATCAGGCGGCAGAACCTGGACGGCTTCCATTCCCCAATTATCTTGGGGAATGGCAGCAGTGTTGGAGAAAGGTGGAACCCCGATGGCCTTTTTTGGAAAAGGCACATCGGGATGATAGAAGAAAGAACCCGTCCAAAATTTGACGGATTCTGATGTCTTGATCTTGGGGAACCAATCTTCCCTAAACCTCCGAAGAGTAAAGGAGATGGTCCCGCAAGTCGGAAGTGCGCCCTCCGAGGAGTTCCGCTTAACTCCGAAACAATACATCCAGAAATCTAACCTAGGCTCTAAACCTAAGTAACCCTCGAATAGGGCCTGGAACCCGGCCATATAAAGAATGGAGTTGGGTGGCAGGTTGTGGGGTTGGATGTTGTAGTGAGAAAGGACTTGGAGGAAAAAAGCGGAAGGGGGGAGCCCCATACCTCTCAAAAGGTGGGAAGAAAGGAGAACCCTTTCGCCATCTCTTGGCGTTGGCTCGTTCTCGTCTTCGGGGAGCCGCCATTTCCCTTGGAGGATCAGGCCCTCTTTCTCCAAGTTTGGAAGAAGAGCCGGGGAAATGCTGCAGGCAACCCAGTTGCCTGCAGATTCCGCCTCTTCATCTGCTCCGGTGGCGGAGGCGGTGGCCGCTTCTGCGGCGGCGAGCTCGTCACCGACGAGCTGCATTTTCTCCTCCGCCGTTTCAGGAGCAAACGGCGGGGAAGCGGCGGAGCTCGCGCCCGCAACGTCCGCGGCGGCGGATAGGTTTTCTCCGCCCGCCGCGGAGGCCGCGGTTTTCTCCGGCTCGTCGCCGGCGTGCTTGGGTGACCCAACTTGGGGATCTAGGTCGCTGATGAGGTCGTTGATGGCGGCGCGAGTGGGCGAAGACGGTGAGCCTGCCATTTTTGGGCGGCGCGGTTCGTTTCCGTTGCTTGGAGTGAGGAGCGCTCGGGACAGTGCGTCGCTTGAGAGCTTGTGCGCGTCAATGGCGAGTGCGGTGAGAGTGCGGAAGGTTTTCGTTCAGGACGAGGATTGCTATTTATAGCAGGAAATCCGTCAAGATACGCGCCAACGGCTATTTCGACCGTTGGATGTTTGCCGCGTGTCACTCGCCGGAAAATCCGGGAAATGAAACGACAGGGTAATGATGGTTATCTCCTCGTTTCCCGCGAGAATCTGTCAGAGACATGTTTCTGGGTTTTCCGAGTAAATCTCAAACGTCGCTTACGTCAGCAGGGTTGAGTGCGCTGACGTAGGAAGTTTCTTCTCCGCGAAGGATCGTGAGAGAAAAGCCGGATTTTCAGGATTCCGGGTTTCATGCCACCATCTTTTTCAAAAGAAGAATAAGAAGAATCAAGACTGCTGAATCAATATTTCTCGGACAAAGAATATTTGGCGAACGGCGGAGAATCAGAGTTTCGATCCTTCTTGGGGGCTACTGTCGGATATATACCAAATAGGGGTATAGAAGATGGTAGACAAAGTGCCGGATTACCAGCGTGGCCTAAGTGGTAGTGGGCTTAGGTCCATTAGGCGGCCTATTAATCCGACGCACAGAAGCCGGATTCTAGAAGAACTCGGATCACGGTCCATGTGATCTGGCTTGGAAGAGAAGACGGATTCCTTGCTTTCCAAGTTACAAGTTACCGTAGTTTTCTAGGTTTCCTATTCTGTAAGCCCTAATCCGGTTATTATATAAAGCCGGACGGGAGATAACAAGAGACCAACGAACGAGAGATAACAGAGAAGCTCTACGCCATCTCGCCGAGAAGCTCATCCTCGTCGAGTAGTTTAGATCTAAACCCTCACATTGTAACCCTGTTTACGGGATTTAGTCCCAATTAGTGAGAAGTGCAGGAGTAGGCACGTCGTACTGTCGCGACGTACCGAACCTGGGTAAAATCCCGTGTTCTGTGTTACTACGCTATCCCGTTACCCCACGTCTCTACCGTAGTCTCATGGCACCCCCGTCTATGAAAACTACTACGATGTCTCGACATGGGTGTTTGATCTTATCTTGTTTCCTAGCTTGTATAGAGTGTTCGGACTTGATATTTGGTTGTTTGCTTGCAGAACATCTACCTTAAAAAGTGTGTGCATGATTGGAAACCCAAATAAAAATGGAACTAGCATTTGTTATTTTCTAGTTTTATTATTTTGGAATTGTGTGTGTGAGCTAGATCTTTATGTGATTGCTTTAGTAAATTTTGTGCTATGTTTAATCCGTGATTTTATTTGATCCATTACATAACATAGCGGTACATATATCCATTACATAATATAGAAATAATATAGCTTGGAATTAATATAGAAATAATATAGGAATTAATCGAAAGACATATATCCATTACATAATATATCCATTACATATATCGAATGCAACATAGCGGTACATAGACGCGGTACACAAACAACATTTACTCGAGCTCCGAAGAGTAGATGCGGAACAACTCGAAGGCAACGTATGCATCTATTGCCGCATACTCGAGATTGATCCGGTCAAGTGGGTTCTTCCCCCAATACATGTGATTCCTCGATGGTAAACAAGTCTTCATGGTTTTGTAGTCGGGGTGGATGAAGGCAGTTGCCATCTGAGCCATCCCGGTCTTGTGCCCGTACATCTCATCAAAATGGATAAGGTCGTGAAGATCAATGTAGTGATCTTCAGGTATTTCAATACCCAACGTGCGCATCAACTACTGCCGGTCTTGAGTGATGTCAACGCTACATAAGTCGTAACCCTTGTTGACAAGAAAATCAACAAGTTCTGGAGATTGCTTTGAACTACTGCAACAACAAGAATGGAACACGTGTTAGATTTTGTTGTAACACGTGTATTCTTCCAATGCAACAACAAATCGAAAATGCAACAACTATCCTACAAGAGAGATTGTACGTGTGCGTACCTTGCCCGTTGGAAGACCAAAATGGTCTCCTTGTAGGCAATCTGGATGACGGCAACATCCTTCTGATTGGCCGTGTACACTAGATCAAGCCCGAAGAACTTATGGTGTTCATCGGCTTCATAGAGATTGACCAAACGGTTAAGAGCTTGGGGGAGCCTCTCGCATATATTGGTATAGGCCACGTGGAGATTCTTGCGGCATGGTGTGGGCACATGGAGAACGTACCAAACGGGAGAATTCATGGGTGCTTTGTGGAGGAAGAAGAGAAGAGAGAAAGAAGAACAGAGAGCCGCACACTGTAGCAATGGCCTTCTGCCTCTCGTTCGCGAAATAAAACCGCGCGGGAGGCGAGCAGTTTGGATCTTTAGTCGCGGGTGGCCAAGCCAACCGGGACTAAAGACATGGAGGCGAGCAACTCCGACCTTTAGTCGCGGGTGGCCAGGCCAACCGGGACTAAAACCCTCCGCGCGCTACCCCAACCGCCACTCAAGACCTTCAGTCGCGGGTCGCCTCCTGAACCGCGAGTAAAGACCCCTTTAGTCACGGTTCGGACATTTTAGGGACTGGAGGGGGCGTATGCAAGACCTTTTTTCTACCAGTGATTACACCCACAATTACCATCAAGCAAGAGAACCACAGTACCACCTTGACAGCCCTCTCCAACATATCTCGCACGCCATGGCTGCTAGCTACTCTGTTAGTTTTTTCATTGAAGTCGCCGCGTGCGCCTGCTTGCTTAGCACTCTGGCGGCACGTGACCTCGGCCACGATGGGTCTACGGTTACGAGGCACGAGCAGTGGATGATAAAGTACGGGCGCACGTACAATGACGTGGCAGCGAAAGAACGTCGGCTAGACGTCTTCAAGGCCAACGTGGCATTCATCGAGTCGGTGAATGCCGCGAACGACAAGTTCTGGCTGGAGGCCAACCAGTTTGCAGATATGACCAATGATGAGTTCAGGGCAACTCACACGGGTTATAAATAGTCAGTGAGTGGTAGCAAGGGCCGGAAGAGGACAGGATTTAGGTACGCAAATGTTAGCCTTGATGCTCTCCCGACTTCTGTCGACAGGAGAACCAGAGGCGCTGTCACTCCCGTCAAGGACCAAGAGAAATGCGGTAAGCTCAAATTTACATTGTGTTTAAACTTGTCTCAGTTCACATCTCACGTAGAGGACTGAGCTTTTCAGAATCTATGTAAAATGTACTCCAATATACCATTGTGCTTTAACTTCATTTGACACAAAACAAATTACTCCATAATTATATCAGGTTTGTTTCGACTCACGTGAACAAAGCGACTAACTACTGATTCTTGTATGTTTAAGGGTGTTGCTGGGCGTTCTCCACTGTTGCGTCCATGGAGGGCATCGTGCAGCTGAGCACTGGCAAACTGATCTCTCTATCAGAGCAGGAGCTAGTGGACTGTGACACCTCGGACAATGGATGCGAGGGAGGGCTCATGGACAATGCCTTCGAGTTCATCGTCGAGAATGGTGGCCTCACCACCGAGAGCAACTACCCCTACACCGGCACCGACGGCTCCTGCAACTCCAACAGGGTGTCAAATTCTGCGGCGTCCATCAAGGGGCACGAGGACGTGCCAGCAAATGACGAGGCTTCACTTCAGAAGGCGGTGGCGGCACAACCCGTGTCGGTCGCTCTCGATGGAGGCGACAGCCTGTTCCAGTTCTACAAGGGTGGTGTGCTTTCAGGTGACTGTGGCACGGAGCTCGATCACGGTGTCACTGTCGTCGGGTACGGTGTGTCGGACGATGGGACCAAGTTCTGGGTGATTAAAAATTCTTGGGGCACGTCATGGGGTGAGGATGGATACATCAGGATGGAGAGGGACATCGCCGACAAGCAAGGCCTCTGCGGTCTCGCCATGCAGCCTTCCTACCCGACAGCTTGATCACATTGCTTCCTAGCTTGCTTGTTGATCGGCTCACGTTGGTGCCTCTGCGTGTCTGAATTCATATACCTCCTATACTATTGGGTAAAACATGCATATATGAATAAATATGTTGGGATTCCCCACAGGATCGATCACATCAAATTTGTCGGACACGCACAAAAAAAAGTCCTTTTGCCAAGGGCGCGTGTCGCACCCGTATTTTTCCTCTTTTTATTTCTCAACTTTCTTGGTACAAGCTTCTTACACAACCTTGGTTGTACTTATATGAAGGCACAACCAGAACCACCGACACTAGTCCTATTCCTACACGTACACCATCTTTTAATTCTATACGGTTACTAACTCACGTGGAGACTAACCAGGTGAACCAAGACACGCAAACCGACTTAGACATTTTTTTTGAAACGGAAACACCCAGCCTCTGCATCCAGTGGATGCACACGGCTTCTTTATTAAGCAAAAATCCAGTAGCAATTGTTGAAACGTAATTATTACAACTCAGATAAATTTCAAACTGGCAACTAAGATTAGCCACCTAAACAAACGGAGACTAGACATAATGCAACCTCCTAGTATGATGCCACCAACCCTGGCTGAAGATAGCCCACACGACCGCCATCAATCGTGCACATCCTGTATCCAAGCCTCCACGTTGCCCTTCCGGGGAGAGGAGTGACCATTGGTGAATCCAGTTCGTGGCCCTGTGTATAACCTGCAAAAAGTGCCCAGCTTCCATCCTGTTAAAAATCACATCGTTTCTGCAATTCCAAATTGCCCAAAGAAAAGCACAGATACCAATACGTATTCTAGCTTTTAGTTTTCTATCTATCCCATCTAACCATTCTCCAAACAAATTGTTAATCGATATCGGAGCTTTAATACTGAAAGTAAAGTGAATCAAACGCCAAATACGTTTTGCAAATTCACAAGAGATAAATAAATGCTCTATAGTTTCTTGAGCACCACAAAAAACACACTTTGAGCATCCTACCCAATTCCGTTTAGCCAAATTATCTTTTGTCAACAGTTCCTTACGATAAAGGAACCACATAAATATTTTTATCTTAAGTGGTACTTTTATTTTCCAAATGTATCTTCGTAAACATTTTGTCCCCTCATTCATTAAGTCCTCATAGTAGGACTTGACCGTAACCGACTTAGACATACCAAAATCAGATGCAACTACTACTACTTGGACTAGGAAACTTGCCGAATAAACAAATACTAGTTCCTAATTAGACTCAAGCTTGACTAAGGCAAGATTATTCCGAACAATCTCCCCCTAATCTTTACTTGTCATCTCCTTGCGCTCCCCTGATCTTGACTCTGGCAGATTCACGACGATTTCTCTCGCCGAGACTCCTTCGTCTGCGCGCACGTATCTCGCTCTCGGTGACAACTCACTGGAGTTCCTCGACTATGATGTCTCACGTCTTCGCTCCTTGGAGATACACCTTTCACCGTCATGTCCATACATTAAGTATGACCACGCAGGAAACATGCAGTGCACCTCGCCCTGCTATGCTTTGCCACCGCCATTGCTTGGCCCCTGCCTTGCACTCGGTTCGCACCTTTTGTGCCACCGCCATTGCTAGGCATCCTCGCACTCGGTTCGCACCATACTTCTCTGTACTTGCTTCCAGTAGCCTTCTACTGGTCGCACACCTCCTCGCTTTACGGTAGCTCTTCTTACCACCGTCCGCCTTCGGCATCGCACCGAATCACACTGGCCGCTACAAGGACGCTCGACGAGGACATGGACACAACTCACGGAATACACCGTGCACACCTCAACCGTGACGCGCTTCAACTGCAACGGATCCTCACAGAGACGAGCACTTGGAAACAACGACGACTCACTGACACGACGCTGACCACACGTGCAAACATGCACACACTTCGACACATCTAACACCCGATTGGCGATCTTGACGAAACTCCAGGTACCGCACCTCGGCACCACCGCCGCATCAACGATCATCCACCTCCACCGCTTTGCCGACGACATCTCCCCGCCGTCTCCTCCATCTCGCTCCATCGAACGACGATCGCCCGCCCCGAGGCGCTAGTACGGGTCGCCTCCCCGGGGCAAGCGCGGACTCAAATCTTCAACCTCGCTCTGATACCAATTGTTGGGATTCCCCACAGGATCGATCACATCAAATTTGTCGGACACGCACAAAAAAAAATCCTTTTGCCAAGGACGCGTGCGCACCCGTATTTTTCCTCTTTTTATTTCTCAACTTTCTTGGTACAAGCTTCTTACACAACCTTGGTTGTACTTATATGAAGGCACAACCAGAACCACCGACACTAGTCCTATTCCTACACGTACACCATCTTTTAATCCTATCCGGTTACTAACTCACGTGGAGACTAACCAGGTGAACCAAGACACGCAAACCGACTTGGACATACCAAAATCAGATGCAACTACTACTACTTGGACTAGGAAACTTGCCGAATAAACAAATATTAGTTCCTAATTAGACTCAAGCTTGACTAAGGCAAGATTATTCCTAACAAAATATACCACAAATTTTAGAACAGTTGAATTGTACAAGAGGAGTGCAACGATGTCTTCTTCTATCTTAAAATCTGGACTGTCATCGAGGAATATTTCGTTTCTTTACAAAAGACAAAAGTACTAAATTCATCTCTCAGTTAAGAAAGCAGTAGCATACGTTACACATTTGGCCCCTCCTTCCTGCTCTGATCCTGTCCACTGAGAGTGGGAGCTAGATTGCCCGAGGGCTTTTATTCAGGAGGATCCTAACTATCATTACATGTATGTCTGAAAAAGGTTACAAGGATTCAGAGTGAGATGTAGGATGATATATCATTTTATCTCGCTGTTGCAGAATGGTGGCAGAGCACAACTACGAAGTGGCATTGAGATTGTTCTATTTTTATGAATGGGAAGTGCAATTAACATGAAGGGAACAATCTTAGAGACATGATTGTGAATCATATGTGGGCAGATTACCGGCATTAGTTATGGGTTGTAAGTCAAATGTGATGTAACAAATTAGTGACATGGGAACTCATTTTGCTTCTTATGTGATGTAATAAATTAGTGGTTTGTAAACTTGTGTTGCTACTGCTGTGATGTAATAAAGTAGTGGTCTGTGAATACTAAAAATTCTTATGCGAGGACATAATTTCTTGTTCCTTTTATCCTGAATATTATCCAGGTTTCATGACTATGAACGGAGGATCTCCTAGGTTTTTTTGTTGCAATCTAAAGTTGCGATTAGGAAGCTTTCACCAAAAGTCTTGCAACGTCTCGTAAAGATACATCTTCAATTCTTAGCATCCTATACATACTTTCTTCATACATGTTTGTTTTATCTAATGTGAAAATGCTCTCTTCTTCATATGCTCATTTTGGTGTAGATAAAGAGTGGGCATTTTGGAAACCAGAGCTCGAAAAGACTCTGTTGGATTTACTCCATGAGCACAATACTTCTCAATGTATGGGTTAGAATGGGCGATCCTATGATTCCTGGAACATGATACTCATGAAATTCCAAGAGGTTCATCCATATGCGGCTTACACAAAGGGACAAATACAAGATAAGGAGAATGAGATAAAAAGAGAATATTGGATGCTCAAGGATGCCAAAAATCAAAGTGGTGCTTCGTGGAATGAGCAACGATCCATGATTGAAGACGAACAAGCACTATGGGACAACCTCATCATTGTAAGATAGCCTCACTGCTCCTTATACATATATGATCATTCCTTGTTATTGTATGCCTCAGTGTGCGTTCATTTCTATTTTGCAGTCATTTCCCAAAATTAAGAAGTTCCGTTTCAAGGCGTTCCCGCATTTTGATGCCTTGGGGGAGTTGTATGATGGACACATTGTGGAGGGGATCTACAACTTTACTTCAACTCAGCCATCCAAGAAACCGGTAGTTCCACCGTGTCACTCTCATATTGATCCCAAGGTCCTTTCTGTAGAGGTCATACTACCTTCTCAATCTCATGTTGGAGACACCTCAGTGGATGCTCGGGATGATACACAAGGGGGGATGCAACATGCTAATGTGCCTGCAAACAATGTTGGGCATGATGAGACTCGCCAAACTGTGACTGTTGCACCATCAACAAACATCGATAAAGAACCCAAGAAACACCGAACAAATGGAGATATGGCTGCTATGACAGAAAAATTTATTGAGATGAAGACCCAACATATTGAGGATTTGAAAGCTGAAACACATGGATGTCTCACAAGAGGAGAAGGTGAAAGCCATGCAGGTATTTAAAATGCCATATAACTGCGAGCTCTTCATCTGCGCGGAGCTGGATATCTCTTTGATGTGGAGACGAGCCGGAATGGCATAGGAAAGGCACTCCTAGAAACCTCAGTTGCTCTTATTTCTTAATAGAGCTATAGTAAAATTTCTGTCCACTGATAAATAAACTAGTAAGCCATGCAAAGATAAATAAATTTCTGATTATGTAAGATCAAAACAATGCATTTTCTGCTGGAACAGACGATTTGTAAAATTTAGTGGTTTGGTTTCAAACTTAATTATTATTGCAAGTTAATATTCTTCTGATGAATATATTTGTTGAAAGCACAATTTCAGACACGCTTATCTTTTATATCAAAGCAGTTCTGAATCCTTGATACTGTTCTCCTGTAACAATATGTTGTGTAATGATCTGACAAACCCCAAATATGTGGACACATGTCCTGTGCCCCCCAAGAGGGCAACATTGGAGGATGCCGATGTAGATGCTTTAAGGTGTTCTAGTTTTGTTTGTCCAGGTCTATCGTTTTGTGCATGTTCACTTGTTTCTTGGAAGAAATGTCCACTCAAGTAGTTAATTCATAGTTGAAAATTACGATGTTGATGCAGGTATAGCTATAGTTAATAGAAAAAAAAGACTTCGATCCAGTGTTTTCTGAAGAAAAAAGGGAGAAGTTAGATACTCATGCCTTCTGTTCGTTCTCTTACGTTTGCTTGACTTGGAATAAAAAACCCAAGATGAAAGGCACAAGTGATAGTCTAAATTCAATCACCGCCGATTACTCTCGAAAGAAGCCAACATGCTCATGCAGTCACAACACCTATTTTACTAGATTATGCAATAATGCTATTTTTTGAAGTTCCCTGTTTCTCATAGCTATATTTGAAATTCTGTGTTTCTCATAGCAAGGAGCCAAGTAAACATTCCTAGGCTATTTATGGTTTGCATGCAAATTTTTTGATACTTGATATTATTAGTCACCACGGCTCGTGCATGATGATTACCTTTTTCCTTACACAATGATCATTTTTTACATAGTTCTAGTAAAATAGAGGATTACGATTGAATAATTGATGATGCCGTCCGGTACATGGATGTTCTTACCATATGCATCCTTATCTTTTTGTGAGGACAAGCTTGAAGCAAATGATCTTTTATTTACAGCAATGATTTCGTGAGCACATGTTGCAGTTTTCATTCCGCCGCAAAGACCGCCGCAGGAAAAACTCTATACTAGAGTGAGCTTGGTTGAATTCATATCCTCTATGCAACACGCCAAGAAACCACGACTTTGACCGATGTGGAAAGGAATATGTTTTTCCTGAATTTTTGCCTGATACCTTGAAAGATCTAGTGGTTAATGTATGAAATGTCAAATGTTATGGAATGTAAAACCTGATATGCGTGGAGAGAGACCGACTTTATATATGTTTTACATTCTGTGATTTTTTATATATTTGAATTCGGTTCATGAGAAGATATATAGGTTTTGGTGTACATATATGATATTTCCCTGGGGCTTAAATAAACGGGAAAAGATGGGATTTGTGGAACGGGTCTGATGGGGATTGGGTGTCATGGGGGATCATCCAATACCTGGGCGGTTTGGTTCCCTGCGGGGATCGGTACCATGCAACCCGAACAAAGCCTAATTGTACCTCCGGTTACAAGAAGATTATCGTTCACTTAACAAAACATCCACTCTTATCGGGAATTACTAAATAAGCTTTTCAGAAAAAAGTGAAATCCCCTTTTTTTTGTTAGAAATGGGGATCACCCCAGCCTTTGCGTCAAGGGATGCACACAGTTTTTATTGATTATTGAGGTTCATCGTGACATAAAAAGTTTACAAAACCACACAGAGAGACAGGCCTCCAACACGAAGATAAGCAACAAAATCAAAACTACAAAAGCCTATTAATATGCTGCCACATATGCCGGGAGAAAAAAATCCCGTGCCACCGCAAGAAGGCGTTTGCATCCATCCACCATAAGGTCATAATTGGATCCAATGCGCCGCCATAGAGATAACCTGTAAGACATGGAAAGTTTCTTTCCTGTTAAAAACAAGACTATTCCTACACTTCCAAATAGACCAACAAATAGCCGAAACACCAATGCGAATTCTATTTTTGGTCTTCTTGTCCCTCCCATTCAACCAGTTCCCAAACATATTTGAAACATTTGAGGGGGGAAGGGATATTATAGGTACAAAAAACCACACGCCAAACAAGTTTAGCAAAAGGACATAGGATAAATAAGTGATCAACCGTCTCTTCATTCCCACGAAAGGAACAATGTGTATCACCTTTCCAACTCCTTTTAGCTAAATTATCTCTAGTAAGTATCACCTTCTTATCTAAGAACCACATAATTTTTTAAATCTTGAGAGGGATTTTCAACTTCCATAAATATTTATTGAGAAAAATCATATCACCATTCATAAGATCCTCATATATGGACTTGACAGAGAACACCCCATCCGGAGTTAATTTCCACCTAAAACTATCAGGTTCGGGGTTAAGAGAAACATTCATCAAACGCAAACAAAGGTGAGACCAAACATCTTAAGAATTGCCCACCAATTTTCTCCGAAAACTAATAAGAACAAGTAGAGAATCCCGGACTTATCAGAAGTTTAGATATAAGAACAAGTGGAGAAGCGGGGACATAGTGTCTTCCTCTGTGAAGCATGGACGACTCTAGGATAGCTCAGCCAAATTAAAAGTTTGACATAAACGTCCTGTACCTCCCAATGCAAGATTGCACCTACATGAAGTCGTTCAGCCACTACAACGGCAGCCTAGGGTGATGACTCAGATTCTGAGTACGCAGCCTGAACAGTGAAGGTGAAGGTGCCTAGTAGGAACTGGCCAAAGCATGCATCGCACAATGCCAGGTGGAACGACATTGGATTTTCCTGTACTACTGTGTTTCTCGGTGACTCCCAGTCCTAGACCAACGACACGCACTACCATGTACAGTATATATGAATTTTCAAGCATAACTGAATAAATTCGTTTTGTTTAATCTTGCAAAGGATGCAAACTCTATCTAATATATGGAGCACAACAATATGCATAGTCTCAATCTTTTGAAGACGACAATATCCGTATCCTGCTTTACTAGTCATTTATGAACAAACTCTACAATAGAGTGACTATGCAGCTCACTGAACAAGGACGCCTATCGTCACATGCTTACACAACTTTTAGAACATGGAGATTGTTCAAGTTTAGTTTGGCAGTTCTGAGTGTCCCTCGGGTACAATTTTTTTCATTCCTGGGACCACATGCCGTGTCCAGAGTTTGCCTCCACATCCCTTTTTTGCTACTATGAAGCAAAAATCGGTTAATTAAATTAAAAAATTGTACTATTGTAGAAATTTCCAATAAGCGTCCAAATCCCTATTTTGCTCTTGTGAGGCATAAAACGGTTCGTTTGAAATATGTGTTATTGCTGAGAGCGCACAACTGCTCGTGCGGGTCGGGTGCCGTTGAGGGCATGGCAGTGCTCGTCGCCGACATGGGACATGGGCACCATGAACAGTGGGAGAGGCATACGGCTAACCAAGAGCATCGGGCTACCAAAACCATACAGATTTGTACAAATATATGCCGTACTAAGCGTGCAACATTTAGAGATCTAAATGGGCCATACAATTTTAATAGGGTTATAATTTGATTAAATGATTTACTAATGACCATCCTGCCTATGAAGATTTGGTGTAAGCTACCCTTGACCTCGGGTGCATTCAGTGTTATATAGGGAACCAAAGGCCACGTATATACATGAGTTAGATTACAACCTTAAGGTACAAGAAAGCTCTATACGGTTTATATTCCACCGTATTGTTACAACAGACTAACAACCAGCTAACAACTCTAGCTAAGATACGTACACGTGACAAGTATTTTAACATCCCCTCTCAATCACAACTTGCCCAAGTTGAGATTGTTTCTGAAGGCTTCGACTTGTCTCACCGAAAGTGGTTTTGTAAATTCATCTGCAACTTGATATCCAGTGGGTATGAATCTGACATTCAACAGTTTGCTTGCAACTCTTTCTCGAATAAAATGATAGTCCACTTCTATATGTTTTGTTCTCGCATGAAACACTGGATTAGCTGACAAATATGTAGCTCCAAGATTATCACACCATAATGTAGCAGCCTTTGGATGATCAACTCTTAGTTCTGTCAACAAGGTATGTACCCATATTACCTCAGCTGTTGCATTAGCTAAGGATTTGTATTCAACTTCAGTACTCGATCTTGATACTGTAGCTTATTTTCTTGCACTCCATGAGATTAAATTACTCCCAAAGAATACAGCAAATCCTCCAGTAGACCTCCTATCATCAGGGCACCCAGCCCAGCATCAGAAAATGCACTGACCATTGCCGAATTGGATTTCACAAATTTTAATCCAAGTGATGAGGTATACTGCAAATATCTCAAAATCCTCTTAACCACAGACTAATGAACAATTTTAGGTGAATGCAAGAATTGACATACTTTGTTTACAGAAAAAGATATGTCTGGTCTAGCCAGAGTTAAGTATTGTAATGCACCAACAATACTCCTGTACCTGGTACTGTCTTCTACTCCTAGTACCTTACCATCCGTGATAGATAATTTTTCGGATGTAGATAGAGGAGTACTTACAGCCTTGCATCCTTTCGTACCAACTCTGTTCAAGATATCATTATGTATTTCTCTTGAGTCAACAGAATTGCATTTCCTGTATTTCGTACTTCAATATCCAGAAAATAGTGAAGTTGTCCAAGATCCTTGAGAGCAAAATCCACTCTAAGATCATGAAGAAGTGCATCAACTGCTTTCGGACAAGAACTTGTGACAATAATATCATCAACATAAATGAGCATAAACATTATAACTCCTCCTTTATTATAAAAGAACAAAGAAGTATCTACTTTAGAGGAAACAAAACCAAGTGATTGCAACTTTATGGATAACCGAGAGTACCATGCACGAGGGGCTTGTTTTAGTCTATATAATTCCTTGTCCAATTTGCACACAAATCCTGGCTTCTTTGTATCCTCATATACTGATGGTTGCCTCATGAACACTTCCTCTTCCAGAACACCATGAAGAAACGCATTCTGCACATCTAACTGTCGTATACTCCAATTCTTTTAAACAACAATAGATAAAATTAATCTAATAGTAGCTGCCTTAACCACAGGACTAAACGTGTCCTCGTCGTCAATTCCATACCTTTGCTTGAAGCCCTTGGCTACAAGTCTTGCTTTGTACCTATGGACAGTACCATCGGATTTTCTTTTTTACTTTTTAAACCCACTTACAATCAATTAAATTGCTTCCCCTCTGAAATGGAACCAAGTGCCAAGTCTGGTTTTTCATAAGGGCCGAATACTCATCATTCATGGCATTTCGCCATTTCTCATCATCAAGAGCTTCTTGTAGATTTTCGGGTTCTCCTGTGCTGTGCAACATCCACTTTTGGAACACATCCATCAGTGTATTTAAAAGTTATAACAACACCACTTTTGGAACGAGTATGAGCACGCTCAACAATTTGCTGTGCAACATGCTGTGTACTGGGATCTGAATTTGCAGAGGATCCCGAGCTGGTACTGGATTCAAGAGATCCTGTCGGAGACGGCACACCCGCCCCCGAGGCTGATTCCGCCTGCTCCGTCGCGCTGCTCACGCGTGGCGACAACGACATCAGGCTGTCCCCCGCACGTGCACACCCTTCGCTCCCGTCCAGGGAAGCTCCTCCACGTGTCGGGCCAGCACTGGGCGTAGTGGAATCTGCGCGTCTGTCCCCGCTCCGCACCGATCCCGCGGCAGATCCTTTGCCGCTATCTTCCTAGGATCGCGCGCTGCCAGGTGCAGGCCTCCGCACCGGATCCAACGCCTGGATCTTTTGTGTCCGAACTTTCTGCAGAAGAATTTCCTACTGTATTTTCCTGCACACTTTCATCCAAATTTTGATCAAATGCGTTGGAAATAGAGACATGATCATCACCCGCATGATCAAAACGGGCAGGATTGAGAAGTGTGGAAGGAAGTAGATTTATTTCGGCTCGAAGTTGAGCACCAGCATTGGGGTGTAACTCGGAAAACGGAAAAATGGATTCAACAAATACCTCATCCCGTGAAATATACACACGCCCACTAGACACATCTAAAAACTTGTATCCTTTATGGAGTCCACTATAACCAAGAAATAGACATCTTTTGGATCTAAACTCAAGTTTGTGCTTGTTAAAAGGACGAAAATTAGGCCAAACTGCACACCCAAAAATTCTAAAAAAAGAATAGTCGGGTTTTTTGATGAAGGAGGCGTTCCATAGGTGTTTGAGATTGGATAACCTTACTTGGAGTTCTATTGATGAGGTAAAAATCGGTTAAGAACGCCTCATCCCAAAACTTTAAGGGCATAAAAGCACGAGCTAAAAGAGATAGGCCAACTTCTACAATGTGTCTGTGTTTTCTCTCGGCAGATCCGTTTTGTTGATGTGGATTGGGACATGATACATGATGAGATATGACAACCCGTGTGAAAAAGAAATTTAAAACTTTTGATACTCCCCACCCTAATCGGTTTGAACAGCAAGAATCTTTCGATCAAATAGTCTTCCAACATGTTGTTGGAAGTCATGAAATTTCTGAAACACCTCAGATTTGTTTCTAAGCAAATAAATCCACGTGAATTTGTTGTAGTCATCAATAAAACTGACATAATATTTATTCTTGCCAACAGAAGGGGGGCATAGCCCCATATATCGGAAAAAATGAGCTCTAAAGGAGCGTTTGACACACTATTTGAACTAGGATATGGGATTTGATGGCTTTTAGCCTTTTGACAAGCATGACAAACTGATACATGCTTATTATTTGAAAAAAGGTGAATTGTTCTCCTTGAGAACTTGATTGAGTATATTGAAAGATGGATGACCTAAGCGCCTATGCCAGCGGGAAGAGGATGGTCGGCTAGCACCGAGAACAAGTCTTCGATGGGTAGACGGTTTGCATGGTAGTGGATAAAGGCCACCCCTACTCCTGGCGCGAAGCAGCACCCTCCCCGTTTGATGATCCTTAATAGAAAAGAATTCAGGCCAAAATTCAATATAAGCATGATTGTCAAGAGTCAATTTGTGAATGGAAATAAGTTATTTCGATCCTTGCGGAACTTGCAATACATCTTTTAGAACAAGCGGGCGATCATGAGTATGAAATTGCGTCTGACCAATGTGCTGTATCTCCATACCTGATCCACTTGCAGTATGCACCTGATCGGTGCCATTGTAGCAATCACGGATGGTGAGTTTCTCCAGCTCACCCGTGATGTGATCGGTCGCCCCCGTATCGGAGTACCAGTTGGTGTCGACTCCGTATGAGGTGGAAGCAGTGTTTGCAGACCTCTCCTCCTTCAGAAGAGGCGACTGGAAATCCTTGGAAAACCTCTTCCAGCAGCGAAGGGCAGTGTGCCCCGTCTTGCCGCAGATCTGGCACGCTGGTTTGGGGCCAGTCCGTGGATTCACAGTGTTGATGTAGCCAGGGCCGGGGCGCTGCTGGTTGTTGTTGTTGAAGAAGCTAGGGCGACCATCTCCACGGCCACCCCCGTTGCCGAAGCCGCCACGATCACCTCCTCCATTGCGGTTGTTGGTGAAGCCGCCGCGTCCCTTTGCGGCAAGGTTGCCGCTGAACTGGGCGCCAGGGTTCTGCGCCTCCAGCCGCCCCTCAGCAACCAGGAGCTCGGCGTAGAGGTCACCGAGGGTCAGCGGCACATCGGCATTGCGGTTGGCAGCCGAGATCGCTGCCACGAAGGGCTTGTAGTGAGCGTCTAATCCCGCAAGGATCTGCGAGATCAGATCGTCCTCATCGAGCTTCTTGCCCTCGGCCGCCAACTCATCTGCCAAGCTCTTCATCTTGGCGAAGTAGGCGGTGGCGGAGAGCTCTCCCTTCTTGGTGTTGGCGAGCGTGGTGCGAAGCTGGATGACGCGTTCGCGGGACTGAGACGAGTACATCTAAAGGATTGCACTCCACAACTCATGCGCCGTCGTGAAGTCCACAACCTGTGCCAAAACATCGCGAGAAAGCGATAAAAGTAGATGACCCAGAACCTGTTGATCCTGGGCAAGCCACAAACCGTACGTCGGATTCGGCGTCTTGGTAGTCTTGTCTCCTGTGGTCACCTCCGTCTCCATGGGCGGCGCGCACGTCGAGCCATGAAGATAGCCCATGAGCTGCGCCCCGCGGATGCCCGACAGGACCTTTGCTTTCCACAACAGGAAATTGTCCCGGGTCAGCTTCTCGTGCACTGGATGGCCGAGAGCATTGGACGAGAGGGAGGAGGAGCCTTGCGACATGATAAGGAAAAGGATGGCTCTGATACCATATGATGATTTGGTGTAAGCTATCCTTGACCTAGGGTGCGTTCCGTGTTATATAGGGGGCCAAAGGCCACGGATATACATGAGTTAGATTACAACCTTAAGGTACAAGAAAACTCTACGGTTTATATTCCACCATATTGTTACAACAGACTAACAACCAGCTAACAACTCTAACTAAGATACCTACACGTGACAAGTATTTTAACACTGCCCATAATTATGAAAGGGTATAGAACTATCCTAACCGTTGTTGTGTTTAAGTTTAGGCGATGCCGCTACTCTTTATTGATTCAACTTGAAGTTTGCCGTCCATACTTTGCTTCCAATGAGTTTTAATTGCTCTCTGTATCTTCACATGTCTGACTTGTATATATATATTTTAGAAATGGGGAGCGAGCCCCTGCCTCTCCATCAACTAATTCACGCAACCTCATTTCTTACGGATTTCTACAGATTATGACATATCAACGTCTATATAGAGTGTAAACAAAGATCAACCAGCGAAAGAAACAAAAATTCTGACACCTACACAACTTGTAGTTGTAGGCTTACAGTGATCCGCCAGCCACGCACCAGCCAGCCAAGTTGACGATATCCCATGCGATATTCTGGACGCGAGTTCATCATTAGTCCATAAGTGGCCGCTCCTCGCAATAAAGCCAAACCCAAACTTGCATCCAATGAGTACCCATATGTATAACCTCTAGAAACAAGGCTTTTCCACCTTGTTAAAAACAACATCGTTTGAACAATTCCAAGTAGCCCAATTTAGCTCATAAACCCCAACCTGAATTCATTCCTTTGTTGCTTTATCAATCACGTTTAACCAATTACCAAAAATATTTGTTATATTGCCATGAGACAAATATTAAAAGTGAACTGTTTAAATCATACGAGCGGATGGACAGCCAATATAAAAATGATGAATAGACTCGTCGGAATCACAATAAACGAACCTTATGGTCATGTTTATCTAGATTGTATTTTGTCAACAAAACTTTTCGTTCTTGATTTGTACTTCCAACTTCGAAATGTATTAACTTAGAACGGTGTGTGCCCATTCAAGTCAGCATTCATGGACTATATACTGCCTGTACGCCAATGGCCTATAGCCGTCGGCATAGCCCCAATCCCCGTCGACATAACCTGTGTCGACGGCCGCCGTCGGCATACTCCCCCGTAGGCATAGCCTAAATCCCTATCGGCACATCCAAACACCGTCGGCGTAGGGGCTAGGTGGGCCCCACCCAGCTCTGACAGGGGTCGCAAGATAGGTCGACGGCCAAGCCGTCGGCTCACAGCAGACACGTGGAGCCGTCTGGCGCTCCAGGGGGAGGGTCTGCCCCAACGGCTTTGCCGTCGGCAGAGGCGATGACATGCAGTGCCCTATCGTGTGTTGGAACGCGTAGAGATAAACGAAACCTTTTCTACGCGGTACTTCCAAGATCTAGCCGAGGTAGAAGGCCACGAGGATTACCGCTAGACGTGCGGTTGGGGATTATCGATGAATCACGTCGATGCAGTGTAGTTCCACGATCTGATCCAGCCGATCCAATCCCGCGATCGTCGAAGTGCTGAACGTATAACACATCTGTCGGTATCCACATGTACGAGGAGGAGCTCCGACGGAGGACTGATAGATCCGGTGCGACGGCTGGACTGAGTGGGCTAGCGTTCCCAACGCATGAGAGTGGAATAATGTGCCCACTGTGCAACCTGCGCCCCTCTTTATATAGCGAGTGGTAGTGGGCTTCACAACGCTTGTGGCCCATTCCCTCTGTGAGTCCGACTCACAAACTCCCTCCATTTCCGGTTTTGGTCCAACCCGATCAATACATTCGCTCCTGATCTTAAGTGTGCGACCCTGCAGGCTCATGGCGACTTGGACACGATTGGAGTCCGACTCCCAATCGATCAATCGGTAACGGCTCCTAGCAGAAAGTGCCGACTCCCAAGTCCTATTGAGTCATTACGACATACCTTCCAATGTGACTTTCATCTTAGTCCCTTTTGCCTCACGAATACCTTGTCGAACTATAGGCGATTTATCGTCATCCCTTAATAGCTCAACTCTCTTCTCGGTGCGTGATATATGATTCATCTGACTAACTCTTAGTCAATAGACTCAATTAACACTTAACCGAGTCGCGCATGGTCATGCTTCTGGAATCATATCACTCGAGAGGGCCCAGAGAATGTCTCTCCATTCGGAGGGGCAAAATCCCATCTTTATTATCCACATCACGCAACTTGCTTCTCGTTCGACCCGAACTCTGCCGTTATAACTACCTTCTCACGGAACAACGTTTGACAGAACCTCAGTCGGTGATCCACAACTCGGATTGTGCGACAACCTTAGGTCCAAGAATTACATTGATTGAGACATGCAAATGACGACTTACTCGTTGCATCTCAATATGGGTCAGTCCGACTTGCTAATCTCTTTAGCCAAGTCTGTGAACGTTGGAATGAAATCGCTATGCCCATGACAAGTGAAACCGAGTCATCAGCCAATACCCACATTAGTCTAGGGTGTGTATCCAGCACAACCAAAATGACCTATGACAATTTAGTATGAATAACATTAATACATAGTTCCACAATCGAATCACATATTCAATGACATATATCAGATGTTCAAAACAAGGACGACTTAATAAATTTATGAATACATTGGGAATTACATCATACATGATTGCCTCTAGGGCATATTCCCAACATCGTGCCCGCGTTGCGTGTGGCGGGCAGGGGCTAATTAACTCGACGGCAATGCCGTCGGCACAAGCCTGGCCATTTGGTCAACACGGGGCCTTGACCGACATCATTGCCGTTGGCGTAGCCTCAGCTATTTTTTGTTTCTGTTTTGGTTCCAAATTTCATAGAAATGACACAATTAATATTGAAAAGCAATAGATACATGTACGAGCATCACATCAACATTATTAGCAACCAAAACGTGCATACAAAGATTGTTTAATGTCATTGTTTCAACGGTTCAAGGCGACTGGGTGAAGCCCAGATCTCCACTCCGGAGAACAGGCGACCGACCGCGGGGCGCCTCCGTCGAACCAGTATCAGAACCACCAGGCGAGGTACAAGCAGTGGGCAGGACCGGGCCCATTGGAGTGCGGCCTGTGCGCCCGCACAGGGCCCCAAATTTTTGGGGGCCCAGAAATTTCGTATAGGTTTACGTAGGCGTTGGTCCTGAAAGCAAAGAAAAAAAAGGCAACCCAAGTACACTGTGGCCTTTCCTTTCCACCTAGAAAATTGCTAACGGGCTGGCAACCTTACCTGCGCCTTCACGACTAATCGTCAAAAGGATTTCGCCAACTGAATTCACTACGTCTTCACTTCTCTGTCCTAGGTACGTTCGTCTTTTACAATTATTTCTTACTCGACTGTTTTCTTGATGCAAATATACAGTTTTGTTGACTATTTTTTTGAAAGTTGCACGGGCAAAATGAAAGTTTTCTAAATTGAAGCCATTGAGGTCGGATATGATGTACTAGGATGACACGACAATGCTTTTGCCTTTGCTAATAAAAGAGAGTGAATTGTTGGAGAAGACTGATTACGAAGATATCATTAAAGATTTCATTTAAAGAAAGCACTACAATATTATGATGTTCAAATAAAAATTAGGCTATAGGGATTTCAACAGTTGTGATTCTAAATATATTAAACGTATATGTACAATATTAGAATGGTCTATAACAAACAACAACAACAACAAAGCCTTTAAGATATTAGAATTATCTATTATTTTAATTTTAGTAATAAGATAGGGCCTAATTTTAGAGTTCGCACACGGCCCTAGATTTTACCGGCCCGGCCCTGGAAGTGGGGCAAGCAGCGTGATGAGCCGGTGTGATCTATCACAAACCCGGCGAGCCACTACGAGAGCCCGACTAAAGTGTGTGTTCTTCGAAGTTCTAGCCCCCTACATGTTCGAGCACGCATTAGCCGCTTGTGAGGCAACGTAAATCGGTTACCAGTGGTGTGGCAAAGAACATTCTGTGGTCGATGAGTAGTAGGTAAGAGCGAACTCATCCCTGGATGGGAATATCAAAATTTGCCCCGGCTCATCCGGCCGCTCTCCTAGAGGCGACCCCCGCTCTCCAGTGGTCATCCACCTCATCATCGCCTGCAAGATACTTTAGATGTCATGAGTTGCCAAAATAAACATTCAAACTGAGAGTAGAGGGACTCGAACACATTAGAGTACGCAGTGGAGGCTTCATTCCTCTGCATCCATTCATGTAGGTCCGTCTTGTATTTCGCATGAGCGGCAGCGTAGGCCGCCTCGAACTCACGCTGCAGTGTCGAAACACTGTGAATATTATTAATTTAGCCATGCAGGAGGGGAATGTCATAAAATATGATGAGAATGAGAATAACTTACATCGACGGCGCTGGCTCGAGGAGGCTAGACAGGGGCCCGCCGGCGGGGAGGGCAGCTTTGGTACACGTGAGGCTCGTGGTAGGCCTTGCCACCTTCATGAGAATGCGCAAACGGCCATGCTCCCTCCCGCGCACTGCTAGCATCAACGTCGTCTCGTCGTAGTCCCGGTGGATGGGGTCATCCACACCTCCGGGTGCAGAGCTTGAAACATCGAGCAATAAGACTTCAAATCCTGCTGGGCTCTGCCGTTTTACTGGGGAGCCGCGGGCGTGGAAGGATTTGAATCGGCCTTCTTCTCTCTCATCTTCGGCCACACCATCAAGTGAGTAATCAGTAGGCCCTTCTCGGCCTCCTGCATCGCAAAAAAAATGTTATGCATATCAAGTAGGAACATGATGGGAAATAAACGCAGATCGTTGCATGTATGTATATACCAACTTTTGCTTGATGCGGTCATGGTTGCGGCTTCCTCCACTATGTGTCCCCTCGGGGCCTCGGTTCACCCTATTCCGCTTGCTCACACCATCGAAGTCGGGTGTTCACCGACCCACCTCCTATCCAACGTCTCCCATGCGTCCACTTTTTCATTAGCCCAGTGGGGAATGACATGAAAATGCAATACTGAAGTAAAGAAGAGATAATGCAATGGAAACTTAACATAAGTATAAAATGGCATTGATAGTTTACTTACCATCATGTAATCCTCGACTGTCATCTCGGGCGGGTCCTCGACATTTTCATGCTTCTTGGCCCTCTTGCCCTTCTCAGCCATGAGCTGGCTGATGGCCGTAAGCTTCTGGTTGTACCACTACTGTCGGGTCAACGTCAAGCAAGCCGTGCATAGAGTCATGTCCGCCGTGTCCCTATCCTCCTCCAACATCCAAAAATAATAATTCAATCATGCATAAAGAAATTGTGAGTCATGAATTAGCACAGTGGTGATATCAACTATGAACAAAACTCAAGAAATATGGCGTTGGGTATACCCTTAATTACTAACCTGACAAGTTTACATATGAAATTCCAAGGCCAGTCCACACAATGTCCTCGTGAATGATGCTTGTGTACACACGTACAATGGCGTGGCAGTAGATAAAGGTCATTACTCACTAAAATATTGTAGCAGGTATCGAGGTCATAAAATAGTATACGAAAGTACTACAAATTTAATCTCAAACATATCTCTGATACTCATGTACATTTCATAGGAAAAAAAATTAAGATACTGGTCTTTATTTCCATATATACTCCATTTGTTCCTCTCCCTCTCAGCCCGGAGTGGTATAATCGTATAGGAAATGGTTTCAGCTAGGAAGTGGTTTGTATGCATCCTTGTTTGTTTCCATCTGAAGTTTTAGGAATGGAGGGCATTGGGATTTAGGATGAAACAATGAGCTGGTGAGGAGTGACATGCACATGTCAAAGTAGTGTGCCGATGTAGCAATAGATCTGTGCTAAATGCTGAGAAGGATGAACTATGAACTCTCGATGTCTATACTGTCCAAGTTCATGGCCAGATAAAAGGGGTTCTCCTAGGCTCCGTGTTGTTTCCTTCACCAACATGATGGAGCCTTTCCACATCCACCAGATACAACTGAAGCCGGAGTGCCGGATGGACACGTACGGCGAAGGGCGGACACGGGTCACCTGGGGAGCGCACTTCACCGAGTGCCCCTCTGAGCAAAGTAAACTCCCAGATGACCATTTGGCACCTGGAGCAACACTTTGCCGAGTGCCGTACTCGGCAAAGTCGCTATATTTTTCATATTCTTCCTGTTTTGCATGAAAACATTGCATTTGAAAAGGCAACCGCATATAAATATCAAATATTACGCTCCATCACTCAGAGCACAGCCACAACAAGCATATATATATATATATATATATATATATATATATATATATATATATATATATATATATATATATATATATATATATAGACACACACACAAGGAAACTCTATTAGACACCCTCGGAGCAGAATTACTTATTTTGCACCCGGGCCAATATACCGAGTCGGAACATATCCAACCGGCCTATTTTATTTTTTTTGGAGAATCCCACCGGACTCCAAAAAAAAAATGTTCACGTAATTTTACATCGGCAGTTTTAATTCCTTTTCCATCGTAGGGTTTGGAGCTAGCCCCGACCATCGTCTAGACAATTGGTGCGTGCGAGCGGTTCTAGAATTTCACGGGGCGGAGGCAAGCGGCGAACGGCACACGGCGAGCGAGTCAAATCGGGTATTGCGACAGGCGGCGATCTAGTGCAATCGTGCATTGCGTCCGGTTCGAGGGCAGCAGCTGTTGATTGCGGCGGGCGGCGAGCGTTCTCGGTGGGCGGCGAGCTGTTGATTGCGGCGGGCGGCGGGCGGGTGCCGTGGTGGTCCGCAGATCGATTTGGATTGCAGGCTTTTGAAGAGGTATTTGATCTGCCCGAACATCCTCAGTACGCGGCTGCCCCGGCGGTCCGTAGGGTCGGTCTGTGCTCTGTCTTAGGTTCTGGTGGTTTGTACTGTCTGTACTAACTAGATGATGCCCCGCGCGTTGCTGCGGGAACTCTTAGTGCTATAAAGGTGGAATCAAATAAATTTGAAATTATAGTATTTATTTGAATAGTGCATATGAACTTAAGATGAAAAATAATGCAATAGATATAATACATGTAATATAGTTATGAAGTCAGCAGGGTTGCTGAAAATAAATAGTAGTGTGAATGGTGTCTCAAGAAAATGATAGTAGTGTGAATGTTCTATAAAAAATGTTTGAGCATACTTATATGTTTAATATTATTTTTTAAAATAAGCGACATGGCAATAATATGCATTGACTTTAAAAATATAAATTATAATACTACACTTACAATGGGGATAAAAAACTGAGAACATAAATTAGTTTTTGCACGAATCACGACTTGAGGTACGTCTGTAATTTGCGTGACACTTGCTGTAAATCAATCATCATATTTGCATAATTGGGGATTTAAAAAAAACATAACTATGTCCACTACAGCAACTATACTCAACCGTGAATGATCAGAGAGATTGTACATTCCAATATTTTCAATATCCAGTGAGAACCAAAATTAATCAAGATGCTTGGACCTTGGATCAAAGGAGTACCAGTTCCTTTGCATCAAACAAATAGGCTGGAAAAGAATGAGCACAAATAAGCACCGAAAACCAAACTATCCATGTAGTTAAGAAATAGAAAGTTCCAGGGGAACAACTAATCCATGTGCATAGATGGTTCGTTGATTTACTTTTCAGTTAAGTCTGTAACTTTTTGTCTTTTTAGCGAAAACGCAAAAGATTTGTGTTTCATTGCATTGCATTGATTTACTTTTCAGTTAAGTCAGAAAGTCTGTAACTTTCTGTCTGAATCGAGCAGTGTAGAAAATCTGTGAAAAGACTATCTGAATCGAGCAGTGTAGAAAATAGGTGAAAAGAACACGTTAGAGTCCATTTATTGCTCTGCTGGCCAGTACACATGAAGCTAAATGTATCGCATACTCCCAGGGACCATCTTTGAATTGCAATGATAACCATGAATGAAAGGAAACACATCACTTTTTTTTTGCGGGGGAAGAAACACATCACTTGTATGTAAACTGGTCAGGTTACAATATTTTGTCCTCTTTACAGAAAACCAGTTGGCCCCTACAATGCATTGCTCGATGTGGCAAACAGAAGACTGAAGGGGAAAAGAAATCCCAACTTAACGTCAAGAATACACTTGCAAGACCAGTTGCTTATATCAACGGATAACATAAATTATCTGAACTTCGGTCTTACTTTTCCAGGGCATATCTGAGCTTCCGATCTGAAGGAAAAAAACAGCATCTGGGTACCATAGAGCAGAGTCGAGACATGAAGAATCAACAGAATTAGCTACCGCAAGTCCAAGTGACATCTACAACATGCATACATGTTTGGTGGCCGTAGAAGTGATATAGATGAAAAGATATACCAATATGCTGAAAATTGGTTTTATACTGTAATGTAACTAAAATAGATACTTCATACTTGTGCTGAAAATACCTGCTAGGCATACACCTTAAGGTAGATATCTCATACTTGTACAGCCAACGGCGCTGGGCATAGGGCCATAGGGGTAGGGGCGGAGGCAGCACGCAGAGGTGTGAAGGGCGACATCAGGAAGGGCGTCCACCACCCCAGGAAGTAAAAATTGATGACATAAAGTCAATTTGTGATGGTAGATGAGAGGAGGCGACTCACCGGCAGCCCCGGTATGAGTGGGACGATCTGGACGAAGGTGGGAGCAGAGTGATCTGAGGCGGATCACGGCGTTTAAATGGGAAAACTCTGGGTGAACTTCTCGTATCCCCCCATCAGTTTCCTATGTTGTTATTTCTAGCAGAGTTTGCGTGGGATAGGAAGGGACGCACCTTGCCGCTCGCAGAGATAATGGAGGAGATGAAGCGTAATTGCCGGTGTCTTTTCGGTGGCCGCACAGGTCTGATAATTAAAAAAAAGAAAGGGAAACCAAGGAAAGCTAGAACAACGGATGGGCTTTATGCTGGCTGGACTACTTTATCAAAAAAATGCCGGCTGGATTAATGGGCCGCTTCTTTGGGGTGGTCAGCATGAAGTCAGAAGAACCCATGAAAATGAGCGCACGGAAAGAATGAAACGTGGACGGCAGTTTTTGCTGAGGTGGAGCATGCTTAGGTGGACATCTTGCATGCTGAGAGAAATATTTTAGTGGGTCGCATCTATTTAAATATTATAGATTATAGATATGTCAATGGCGGGATGGGCCGGTGAGGCAGGTGGCTGAGCTTGAGGCACACGGCCAGCGCCTCGCCCGCGGCAATATGGACTGTCGAGTCTGCTCCGGCAGGAGCTATCTGGTGGCCTTACGCAGTACAGGTAAGTAGCGGCTCTTGTTTTTCTTTTTTTTCGTCAGTTATCACTCCTTCATCCAGGCTGACTTTCAATTACTCTGGAGCCTGTTTGGTAGATATGTGCAGAATTTTATTACCCTGAACTCTGAAGCCTGTTTTTGCTGTTAAAACTGATGCACGTACTTCATTTGAGTTTGTATAGTTATCTTCTGACCCATCAGACGTGGAGTATTTAGATTAGCTATGATCAACGTATACGCATTCTAGTGGATAGCTATTAATCAAGTAAAGATTATGTGGCATTTCAACAGTGGGAGAGACAGCTTTGAGGCTTAATTTATTTTTTTCTTTACCATGTAGCTCGGGTATTCCGGACGTAGTTGCGGCGGGCCATATTGGCATTGTCAGCGCGACCAGTAATTGTTTAGGGTGGCGTCGTGGTTGCGGCGGGCGTCTCAGCTCTGTCATGGGTCGTTTGGCCTAGGACTGTACTCGTCGGTGGGCTTCAGCTTAGGTGCGGTGACTGCCATTCCCTCCCTTCTCTAGTGGATGTTTCTGTAATCAGAAATATTGTGTATGATGCAGTTCAATTATAATTTCCACTGAATTTGCAATTTCTACCATTTTCATATGATTACATGGAAGAAGAAAAATTAGTGCTCGATCAATCCCGCCTATATTACCCATTCAGTTGTTCTCGCTTTGCAATCTGAAAAAGACACCCTCTGCTGACACCAAAGACGGCAGCAGGACTGTAGTAGTGTCCATGTTTAGAAGAAACTAGGTGAATCAATTATGTTCCCTATAATCCTTAATTTTGAAATGATTCATACTCATATTCTGCCAGTTTTTTTCCTGTGAAAGTAATAAAACATTTAAATGAGTAAAAAATATAAATTGTTACCGAATCTTTTTGAAGGTTCAACACTGCATTCATATAGTAAAAAGTGGAAGGAAATGCATGGAAAGTTATAATGTGTATGGATAAAACTCTAATAAAACAGAAGTCAGGAGTGCTTCTTATTTGTTTTTGTTGCTTTATTTATGCAGCTTCTTGGGTGTGCTTCGTTCTGAGTGGCGCTGCCTGCTGTTTTATTCTCACCGGGTACTCTTTAATACCGCTCTGTTTCTATCAATTTGGATGAGTAAGTGCCAAATTTTTCTCTCCCATTTTGCATCTGTTTAGATCGTAATAGTTCACCTTTACTCGTCGTAATTTTGTTGATGCAAAGGGTGAAGCTTGAGATAAGTATCTTAGCATCATAATCTAGTGCTAGTGGGCACGCTGCTTCCATATATAATCTGTATTATTAAATGCATTTGGGTTTAGAAATTATATATTCAAATCTGTCTCCAAACCCAATGTTTTTTTTACAATAATCATCCTACATGAGATTTTTATTGGTGGAAATCTGTATTATTGATCGATTTGGATTGCAGGCTTTTGAAGAGGTATTTGATCTGCCCGAACATCCTCAGTACGCGGCTGCCCCGGCGGTCCGTAGGGTCGGTCTGTGCTCTGTCTTAGGTTCTGGTGGTTTGTACTGTCTGTACTAACTAGATGATGCCCCGCGCGTTGCTGCGGGAACTCTTAGTGCTATAAAGGTGGAATCAAATAAATTTGAAATTATAGTATTTATTTGAATAGTGCATATGAACTTAAGATGAAAAATAATGCAATAGATATAATACATGTAATATAGTTATGAAGTCAGCAGGGTTGCTGAAAATAAATAGTAGTGTGAATGGTGTCTCAAGAAAATGATAGTAGTGTGAATGTTCTATAAAAAATGTTTGAGCATACTGTGAATTATATGTTTAATATTATTTTTTAAAATAAGCGACATGGCAATAATATGCATTGACTTTACAAATATAAATTATAATACTACACTTACAATGGGGATAAAAAACTGAGAACATAAATTAGTTTTTGCACGAATCACGACTTGAGGTACGTCTGTAATTTGCGTGACACTTGCTGCAAATCAATCATCATATTTGCATAATTGGGGATTTAAAAAAAACATAACTATGTCCACTACAGCAACTATACTCAACCGTGAATGATCAGAGAGATTGTACATTCCAATATTTTCAATATCCAGTGAGAACCAAAATTAATCAAGATGCTTGGACCTTGGATCAAAGGAGTACCAGTTCCTTTGCATCAAACAAATAGGCTGGAAAAGAATGAGCACAAATAAGCACCGAAAACCAAACTATCCATGTAGTTAAGAAATAGAAAGTTCCAGGGGAACAACTAATCCATGTGCATAGATGGTTCGTTGATTTACTTTTCAGTTAAGTCTGTAACTTTTTGTCTTTTTAGCGAAAACGCAAAAGATTTGTGTTTCATTGCATTGCATTGATTTACTTTTCAGTTAAGTCAGAAAGTCTGTAACTTTCTGTCTGAATCGAGCAGTGTAGAAAATCTGTGAAAAGACTATCTGAATCGAGCAGTGTAGAAAATACGTGAAAAGAACACGTTAGAGTCCATTTATTGCTCTGCTGGCCAGTACACATGAAGCTAAATGTATCGCATACTCCCAGGGACCATCTTTGAATTGCAATGATAACCATGAATGAAAGGAAACACATCACTTTTTTTTTGCGGGGGAAGAAACACATCACTTGTATGTAAACTGGTCAGGTTACAATATTTTGTCCTCTTTACAGAAAACCAGTTGGCCCCTACAATGCATTGCTCGATGTGGCAAACAGAAGACTGAAGGGGAAAAGAAATCCCAACTTAACGTCAAGAATACACTTGCAAGACCAGTTGCTTATATCAACGGATAACATAAATTATCTGAACTTCGGTCTTACTTTTCCAGGGCATATCTGAGCTTCCGATCTGAAGGAAAAAAAACAGCATCTGGGTACCATAGAGCAGAGTCGAGACATGAAGAATCAACAGAATTAGCTACCGCAAGTCCAAGTGACATCTACAACATGCATACATGTTTGGTGGCCGTAGAAGTGATATAGATGAAAAGATATACCAATATGCTGAAAATTGGTTTTATACTGTAATGTAACTAAAATAGATACTTCATACTTGTGCTGAAAATACCTGCTAGGCATACACCTTAAGGTAGATATCTCATACTTGTACAGCCAACGGCGCTGGGCATAGGGCCATAGGGGTAGGGGCGGAGGCAGCACGCAGAGGTGTGAAGGGCGACATCAGGAAGGGCGTCCACCACCCCAGGAAGTAAAAATTGATGACATAAAGTCAATTTGTGATGGTAGATGAGAGGAGGCGACTCACCGGCAGCCCCGGTATGAGTGGGACGATCTGGACGAAGGTGGGAGCAGAGTGATCTGAGGCGGATCACGGCGTTTAAATGGGAAAACTCTGGGTGAACTTCTCGTATCCCCCCATCAGTTTCCTATGTTGTTATTTCTAGCAGAGTTTGCGTGGGATAGGAAGGGACGCACCTTGCCGCTCGCAGAGATAATGGAGGAGATGAAGCGTAATTGCCGGTGTCTTTTCGGTGGCCGCACAGGTCTGATAATTAAAAAAAAGAAAGGGAAACCAAGGAAAGCTAGAATAACGGATGGGCTTTATGCTGGCTGGACTACTTTATCAAAAAAATGCCGGCTGGATTAATGGGCCGCTTCTTTGGGGTGGTCAGCATGAAGTCAGAAGAACCCATGAAAATGAGCGCACGGAAAGAATGAAACGTGGACGGCAGTTTTTGCTGAGGTGGAGCATGCTTAGGTGGACATCTTGCATGCTGAGAGAAATATTTTAGTGGGTCGCATCTATTTAAATATTATAGATTATAGATATGTCAATGGCGGGATGGGCCGGTGAGGCAGGTGGCTGAGCTTGAGGCACACGGCCAGCGCCTCGCCCGCGGCAATATGGACTGTCGAGTCTGCTCCGGCAGGAGCTATCTGGTGGCCTTACGCAGTACAGGTAAGTAGCGGCTCTTGTTTTCTTTTTTTTCGTCAGTTATCACTCCTTCATCCAGGCTGACTTTCAATTACTCTGGAGCCTGTTTGGTAGATATGTGCAGAATTTTATTACCCTGAACTCTGAAGCCTGTTTTTGCTGTTAAAACTGATGCACGTACTTCATTTGAGTTTGTATAGTTATCTTCTGACCCATCAGACGTGGAGTATTTAGATTAGCTATGATCAACGTATACGCATTCTAGTGGATAGCTATTAATCAAGTAAAGATTATGTGCATTTCAACAGTGGGAGAGACAGCTTTGAGGCTTAATTTATTTTTTTCTTTACCATGTAGCTCGGGTATTCCGGACGTAGTTGCGGCGGGCCATATTGGCATTGTCAGCGCGACCAGTAATTGTTTAGGGTGGCGTCGTGGTTGCGGCGGGCGTCTCAGCTCTGTCATGGGTCGTTTGGCCTAGGACTGTACTCGTCGGTGGGCTTCAGCTTAGGTGCGGTGACTGCCATTCCCTCCCTTCTCTAGTGGATGTTTCTGTAATCAGAAATATTACGTATGATGCAGTTCAATTATAATTTCCACTGAATTTGCAATTTCTACCATTTTCATATGATTACATGGAAGAAGAAAAATTAGTGCTCGATCAATCCCGCCTATATTACCCATTCAGTTGTTCTCGCTTTGCAATCTGAAAAAGACACCCTCTGCTGACACCAAAGACGGCAGCAGGACTGTAGTAGTGTCCATGTTTAGAAGAAACTAGGTGAATCAATTATGGTCCCTATAATCCTTAATTTTGAAATGATTCATACTCATATTCTGCCAGTTTTTTTCCTGTGAAAGTAATAAAACATTTAAATGAGTAAAAAATATAAATTGTTACCGAATCTTTTTGAAGGTTCAACACTGCATTCATATAGTAAAAAGTGGAAGGAAATGCATGGAAAGTTATAATGTGTATGGATAAAACTCTAATAAAACAGAAGTCAGGAGTGCTTCTTATTTGTTTTTGTTGCTTTATTTATGCAGCTTCTTGGGTGTGCTTCGTTCTGAGTGGCGCTGCCTGCTGTTTTATTCTCACCGGGTACTCTTTAATACCGCTCTGTTTCTATCAATTTGGATGAGTAAGTGCC
Source organism: Alopecurus myosuroides (assembly GCA_028641055.1). Lineage (NCBI taxonomy): Eukaryota > Viridiplantae > Streptophyta > Magnoliopsida > Poales > Poaceae > Alopecurus > Alopecurus myosuroides. The sequence continues at coordinate 504,594,368 of CM054059.1, forward strand.
AAATTTTTCTCTCCCATTTTGCATCTGTTTAGATCGTAATAGTTCACCTTTACTCGTCGTAATTTTGTTGATGCAAAGGGTGAAGCTTGAGATAAGTATCTTAGCATCATAATCTAGTGCTAGTGGGCACGCTGCTTCCATATATAATCTGTATTATTAAATGCATTTGGGTTTAGAAATTATATATTCAAATCTGTCTCCAAACCCAATGTTTTTTTTACAATAATCATCCTACATGAGATTTTTATTGGTGGAAATCTGTATTATTGATCGATTTGGATTGCAGGCTTTTGAAGAGGTATTTGATCTGCCCGAACATCCTCAGTACGCGGCTGCCCCGGCGGTCCGTAGGGTCGGTCTGTGCTCTGTCTTAGGTTCTGGTGGTTTGTACTGTCTGTACTAACTAGATGATGCCCCGCGCGTTGCTGCGGGAACTCTTAGTGCTATAAAGGTGGAATCAAATAAATTTGAAATTATAGTATTTATTTGAATAGTGCATATGAACTTAAGATGAAAAATAATGCAATAGATATAATACATGTAATATAGTTATGAAGTCAGCAGGGTTGCTGAAAATAAATAGTAGTGTGAATGGTGTCTCAAGAAAATGATAGTAGTGTGAATGTTCTATAAAAAATGTTTGAGCATACTGTGAATTATATGTTTAATATTATTTTTTAAAATAAGCGACATGGCAATAATATGCATTGACTTTACAAATATAAATTATAATACTACACTTACAATGGGGATAAAAAACTGAGAACATAAATTAGTTTTTGCACGAATCACGACTTGAGGTACGTCTGTAATTTGCGTGACACTTGCTGCAAATCAATCATCATATTTGCATAATTGGGGATTTAAAAAAAACATAACTATGTCCACTACAGCAACTATACTCAACCGTGAATGATCAGAGAGATTGTACATTCCAATATTTTCAATATCCAGTGAGAACCAAAATTAATCAAGATGCTTGGACCTTGGATCAAAGGAGTACCAGTTCCTTTGCATCAAACAAATAGGCTGGAAAAGAATGAGCACAAATAAGCACCGAAAACCAAACTATCCATGTAGTTAAGAAATAGAAAGTTCCAGGGGAACAACTAATCCATGTGCATAGATGGTTCGTTGATTTACTTTTCAGTTAAGTCTGTAACTTTTTGTCTTTTTAGCGAAAACGCAAAAGATTTGTGTTTCATTGCATTGCATTGATTTACTTTTCAGTTAAGTCAGAAAGTCTGTAACTTTCTGTCTGAATCGAGCAGTGTAGAAAATCTGTGAAAAGACTATCTGAATCGAGCAGTGTAGAAAATACGTGAAAAGAACACGTTAGAGTCCATTTATTGCTCTGCTGGCCAGTACACATGAAGCTAAATGTATCGCATACTCCCAGGGACCATCTTTGAATTGCAATGATAACCATGAATGAAAGGAAACACATCACTTTTTTTTTGCGGGGGAAGAAACACATCACTTGTATGTAAACTGGTCAGGTTACAATATTTTGTCCTCTTTACAGAAAACCAGTTGGCCCCTACAATGCATTGCTCGATGTGGCAAACAGAAGACTGAAGGGGAAAAGAAATCCCAACTTAACGTCAAGAATACACTTGCAAGACCAGTTGCTTATATCAACGGATAACATAAATTATCTGAACTTCGGTCTTACTTTTCCAGGGCATATCTGAGCTTCCGATCTGAAGGAAAAAAAACAGCATCTGGGTACCATAGAGCAGAGTCGAGACATGAAGAATCAACAGAATTAGCTACCGCAAGTCCAAGTGACATCTACAACATGCATACATGTTTGGTGGCCGTAGAAGTGATATAGATGAAAAGATATACCAATATGCTGAAAATTGGTTTTATACTGTAATGTAACTAAAATAGATACTTCATACTTGTGCTGAAAATACCTGCTAGGCATACACCTTAAGGTAGATATCTCATACTTGTACAGCCAACGGCGCTGGGCATAGGGCCATAGGGGTAGGGGCGGAGGCAGCACGCAGAGGTGTGAAGGGCGACATCAGGAAGGGCGTCCACCACCCCAGGAAGTAAAAATTGATGACATAAAGTCAATTTGTGATGGTAGATGAGAGGAGGTGACTCACCGGCAGCCCCGGTATGAGTGGGACGATCTGGACGAAGGTGGGAGCAGAGTGATCTGAGGCGGATCACGGCGTTTAAATGGGAAAACTCTGGGTGAACTTCTCGTATCCCCCCATCAGTTTCCTATGTTGTTATTTCTAGCAGAGTTTGCGTGGGATAGGAAGGGACGCACCTTGCCGCTCGCAGAGATAATGGAGGAGATGAAGCGTAATTGCCGGTGTCTTTTCGGTGGCCGCACAGGTCTGATAATTAAAAAAAAGAAAGGGAAACCAAGGAAAGCTAGAATAACGGATGGGCTTTATGCTGGCTGGACTACTTTATCAAAAAAATGCCGGCTGGATTAATGGGCCGCTTCTTTGGGGTGGTCAGCATGAAGTCAGAAGAACCCATGAAAATGAGCGCACGGAAAGAATGAAACGTGGACGGCAGTTTTTGCTGAGGTGGAGCATGCTTAGGTGGACATCTTGCATGCTGAGAGAAATATTTTAGTGGGTCGCATCTATTTAAATATTATAGATTATAGATATGTCAATGGCGGGATGGGCCGGTGAGGCAGGTGGCTGAGCTTGAGGCACACGGCCAGCGCCTCGCCCGCGGCAATATGGACTGTCGAGTCTGCTCCGGCAGGAGCTATCTGGTGGCCTTACGCAGTACAGGTAAGTAGCGGCTCTTGTTTTCTTTTTTTTCGTCAGTTATCACTCCTTCATCCAGGCTGACTTTCAATTACTCTGGAGCCTGTTTGGTAGATATGTGCAGAATTTTATTACCCTGAACTCTGAAGCCTGTTTTTGCTGTTAAAACTGATGCACGTACTTCATTTGAGTTTGTATAGTTATCTTCTGACCCATCAGACGTGGAGTATTTAGATTAGCTATGATCAACGTATACGCATTCTAGTGGATAGCTATTAATCAAGTAAAGATTATGTGGCATTTCAACAGTGGGAGAGACAGCTTTGAGGCTTAATTTATTTTTTTCTTTACCATGTAGCTCGGGTATTCCGGACGTAGTTGCGGCGGGCCATATTGGCATTGTCAGCGCGACCAGTAATTGTTTAGGGTGGCGTCGTGGTTGCGGCGGGCGTCTCAGCTCTGTCATGGGTCGTTTGGCCTAGGACTGTACTCGTCGGTGGGCTTCAGCTTAGGTGCGGTGACTGCCATTCCCTCCCTTCTCTAGTGGATGTTTCTGTAATCAGAAATATTACGTATGATGCAGTTCAATTATAATTTCCACTGAATTTGCAATTTCTACCATTTTCATATGATTACATGGAAGAAGAAAAATTAGTGCTCGATCAATCCCGCCTATATTACCCATTCAGTTGTTCTCGCTTTGCAATCTGAAAAAGACACCCTCTGCTGACACCAAAGACGGCAGCAGGACTGTAGTAGTGTCCATGTTTAGAAGAAACTAGGTGAATCAATTATGGTCCCTATAATCCTTAATTTTGAAATGATTCATACTCATATTCTGCCAGTTTTTTTCCTGTGAAAGTAATAAAACATTTAAATGAGTAAAAAATATAAATTGTTACCGAATCTTTTTGAAGGTTCAACACTGCATTCATATAGTAAAAAGTGGAAGGAAATGCATGGAAAGTTATACTGTGTATGGATAAAACTCTAATAAAACAGAAGTCAGGAGTGCTTCTTATTTGTTTTTGTTGCTTTATTTATGCAGCTTCTTGGGTGTGCTTCGTTCTGAGTGGCGCTGCCTGCTGTTTTATTCTCACCGGGTACTCTTTAATACCGCTCTGTTTCTATCAATTTGGATGAGTAAGTGCCAAATTTTTCTCTCCCATTTTGCATCTGTTTAGATCGTAATAGTTCACCTTTACTCGTCGTAATTTTGTTGATGCAAAGGGTGAAGCTTGAGATAAGTATCTTAGCATCATAATCTAGTGCTAGTGGGCACGCTGCTTCCATATATAATCTGTATTATTAAATGCATTTGGGTTTAGAAATTATATATTCAAATCTGTCTCCAAACCCAATGTTTTTTTTTACAATAATCATCCTACATGAGATTTTTATTGGTGGATATCTTTTTCATTACAGGGCGATAAGAACTGAAGTCAAAACTCCTAATAAGGTTAAAAAAAATCCATATACAAGGGACTGGGTCTATACGCCGACGGCTTGACCCCGTCGGCCTATACACCTTCCCCGTCATCGTAGGGGTAGGCCGACGGTGGCGTCGGCGTCTACCCCTGTCGGCGTAGTCTACCGGCCGTCGGCCTACAAAATCCGTCGGCGTAAACTGGGCTACGCCGGTGGGGAAGCCGTCGGCGTATAGGTAGGCCAAAATATTTAAAAATTTTCCATTTTTTTAATTTTTTTATTTCACTTGTTTAACCACTTAATCACACTATGGACACGTTTATCTTTATCTCTAAGCATTTTTATCTTAATCTAAATTATTCGCTTGTACTAACACTTCTCGATCGGTCACCAATCCTCAGATTGCTGCAGCCCCAACATGCTTAACTTCGTAGTTTCTTCCCTATGAGCTGCCTAGAAACAACAGATGTTTTGCTGACAATAGTATCCAACCAATCCTGTTTATCATTGAACCATCATGTCACACTTTTTATTTTGTGAATTCAAATAATTATTCAAATAAAAATAATAATAATCTTGATTTCAAATAATCTTGAATTTAAATAATTATTAACATTTTTGAATTTTCTATTTAATATTAAATAATTCATATCTATAAATCTGTAAATCAAAATTTGACAAATAATATGTCCATATCGATTAGAAAAATGAGAGAAATTCAAACATGACATCCATATAATATTTTTCATCATGTATAGAACTTTACTAAGTGAGATGTTTAGTATATCGGCTATGGTCACCCAACCAAATTAGGGGTCAAAACTAGGGTTCATGGAGAAAACAAAGCAAACTTGGGCACCAAATTAGCAAATCATGTTCGAATGTGCCAAGATATGGAAAAGTGGAGCACAATTGTATTGCAAACAAATATATACCTAGGTTTGTAAAGTTCCAAACCAACAAAAATTTTCCTTTTCATTGTAAAAAAAATCCATTTTCTATTTTTCGAGTGCAAAAAATGGGGTTTTCTTGTGTAGGACCAACCACAAATATGTTGCAAAACGTAAAAGCCAAAATGATGCAAGACCTTTGTGTGGTATCATTATATATGTCCTAGTATCTAATCAAAATTATAAACTTGGAATACAACAGTTGTGTTGAAAACGTGTTCACCAAAATGAGCTATCTCCTCCGAACATTCTAGGATTTCGGTCCAAATGATGGGTGTTATGGCCAAATCAATGTCATAGTTTATTTAAAATATTCCTATATTACACACTAAACATGCATCTTGGAAGCACAGACAATGTTGACGGAGGAAGTTTTCATTTTCATTGAATAAAAAAACCATTTTCTATTTTCCAAGTGACAAAAATGGTTTTTATGATGGAACTACCACAAATATGTTACAAAACTTGGGAGATACATTTTTTTGGAAATACTAAACCATATTATATGCACAAATAACTATTTTGTTTCGTATGAAAAGGTTTCCATCCACCTCTTTTGAAAAACCCTTTCTTATTTGTTTCGTTTTTGCTCATGGAATTTTTCGAAGAATGTAGTTTAAACAATATACATGATGGTGTATATCTGTTTCTCCTTTTTGAAACGAACAATTAAACGTCGAAATCCGAGTTCGAATGCAAAAATTATGCTCAAAATGGTGAGTAAGCAAAAAAAAAAACTAGGATACGCCGACTGTTGCCATCGCCGTAGCAATAAAAAAACAAAGGCCAACGGGATTTCCGTCGACGTAGCCCAATTTGCTTTTTTTGCATTATGGGTTACCATGTCGACAAAGACGACGGCTCCGATATTTTTCCGTCGGCATATACCGTTGGCTGTCAGCGTATTGGCGCTGTCCCGTGGTGTATATTGATTTGAATCTAACCGAGATGATTGATTACAAGAAGGTTCCTTTGTCTAAAAAGGATCTTCCACTACGGGAGAAAATCTCTTTGCCGTGTGCCAAAAGCACACGGCAAAGCCAACAAAACACACGGCAACGTCTTTGCCGTGTGCTTTTCATCGTGGCACACGATAAAGATTACACGATAGAGAATTGCACGGCAACAGACTCTTTGCCGTGTGCATTTTTTCGTGGCACACGGCAAAGAAACAAAGTGGGTCCCACCACCACTTGGTCACGCACGAAACGGGAACGGGGAAAAGTGGGTTCCACATGTCAGTCTTTGCCGTGTGCTTGGACACGGCAAAGACTGACATGTGGAACCCATTTTTTCGCCACCGTGGGCCACCCATGTCAGTCTTTACCGTGTGCCAGCACACGGCAAAGGCCGATCGAAATTTCATTTTTTTTTGTCCCCTTTGCCGTGTGTCTGCGCACGGCAAAGGGACCACAAAAAACAAAAAAAATAGCCAAAAAGGCTTGCAATTTCATATACAATTACACAATGATGACCAGAATTAAAGAAAAAAAAGCCAAAATTATTAGCAGTTTACATATACAATTACACACATGATTCAGCAGAGTGCGAGAGCAAGGCAAAACCTCTAGATAGGTTTACATATACAATTGCTAACAATCTCATTTGTCCACCTATAGACAGGTTTGTCCGCAGCCTCATCTACTTTGGCGAGTAGATAAAATGCTGTAATATTTTTGAGGAATCAGGACCGAGATAATAATAAGCCAGGTTGCATATCTTACATCGTATTGAATTATGCTTAGAAGAAAATAATTCTGCATGCCCCATTTTTTATAGCAACTTCATCAAATAATAACAGGCATGATTTAGGGAATGGAACCATCTTGGCAAGATTCACTACTATTAGAAAATAAGGAATGTACCGGAAAAAAAATCTACTAAATTTTCTATAATTTCCCAGGTAACTATGCTTTCTAACCAAGTAAGCAAGTTCAGCTATAAAAAAACATAACAGTTCTTGTACCGAGGAGAAATAGACGATCACATAAACCAGTACATTAACACGGATCACAGATACCAATCAGAAATACTATTTGCAGGCTTAGAGTGCTTATCAGGTTTAACCATTTACATACACATGAAGGATGATGAAATTGCCAGGTCCATTGCTATCAAGTCTCAATATAAGCAATTAAGGTGGAGAGAAGGGGGAGTAGCCAAGAATTTACTTGAACCGTGGTGGCCGAGAAGAGGGCCACGCTGAAGTTGCCGCGATCGAGAACATATGTGGCTGTCACTCGCAAGGTTGTTCGCCCTCTTGATGTCTACATGGATAACACGGTCCAGGCTGCTTACAAGGTTGAAATGCTTCCATTGTGTCGAGCTTTGTCAGATTTTACTCTCTGTAAGACAGGTTGCTACTATGATTATCACAAAGTAATGATACAAAGACCAAGATTAGGACACAAGGGAGACAGAAAACTGCATAGATCAACAATTAGGCGTCTTTGTAGCAAAACAAGGAGAAGCTAGTGATAATGACAGATCATACGTTATGCACAAAAATAATCCAACATTTTTAGCAGAGTGCAAGTATCTGGTGCTATTTAATTTTGAACACATACTGATGCAAGCTTAACTAATATATGGGATTGGTACAGCTCGAATAAACACGATTAAATATTAGGCATCAATCTGCAGCCAAACCTGTTGCATCTCTACTTGCAATACAATTTAAAAATATGGGTTTGCATTCTGCAGCAACTAAGTGATTTAATCAATTGGCACAGGTTACAGTATGAGTCATGACGATAACAACCAGCAACTAGGATGACCTCAACACAAGTAGATCACACACACAATAAACCTGTAATGCAACATTTGATCCAATATACAACACGACCAAACAAAGAAGATCAAGGCGTGCTCATGCATAATTTTATCAGGACATCAACACACTACATGGAGCAAAATCATCTCGTCTTATGGGTAGGGGAGACCGGAGGTGTCTCACCATCTGCGGCGGGCGCAATGAACCTGGAGGATGCGTCCTCAAGCTGCTAGTGGCAAAGATGATGGCTGGTCCGCCTCGCGGCCGCAGCGTCGTGGTTGCCCGAGCCTCCTTGCCGTCGTCAAGCACCCTCCCAGTTCCCTCGGCCACGCACGCGGTCTGAAGATTGACATCCTACAATAGTTCAAATTTCACATCAATACACCACCTTACAATCTCAAGATTTATTTTTGCTTGCTGCAATTTAGAGAAGCGCATAAATAATTCTAAAATGCATCAGAACTTGCAAGATTTATGCATAAATCTAACCTATGACACTGCTTTGTACAACAGCAAAAATTCTAGCACTAGTAGCACCCAAGCCACAGCAAAGTCCTAGCACTACTTGGTACAAGAATTCTAGCAGTACTAGTACTTGGTATAAGAAGCCTGTATACAGGAGATTCAACAAACAACACCGAAACAACATGCAGCAGTTGCAACTCTTTTCCCCACACAAAAAAAACAACATACAGGTGTACAAGCTACAGATCAGGAAGTGATATTTCCGAAAGGCAGTCATAGCAGCAACAAGTATGGTGCAGATCGATGTATTTTTGTCTCACCTACAGCAACGAGTGGAGTTGAGAACGGCTGGTGGGAGTGAAGGACATGATGCAGAATCGGGAAGTGCACGGGGTAGACGTCCGGCTGCAGCAACAACACACGCTCGGTCTTGAGGTCCGGCGCCTCCAGGCCCTGTCTGCCGTCGGGCGACTCGCGAGAACGAGGTTGAAGCAGCGGAAGCCGAGATCGAGGGCCATGGCGGGGACCGACCGAGCACCATCTCCCCCTCCTGTGAGGAGACGAGCCATCCCTGCAGCGCGAGGTGGATGACGTCCGTCCGAGGCTCTCGTCAGCACCGTCGGTGTCCTGGTTGCCGGAGTTACCGGCGCAGACCTATGGCGCCGCCACCGAAACCCTAGGCCACGAGCACGCTGCGGTCCGGCCAGCTCAACGGAGCACCACGCATCGCTGCACGAGTGCGCCGGCGAGCCAGCCGTCCACGACGCCGTGGCTCCTGAGCGGCGACGCATCTCTCCCGGGCGTGGGTGGCACGACGGTCTCGATCTGGTTGCGGGTGAGGAAAGGTTGGGTTCGGGGAAGAAAGGCGCGGCGGAAGGGGGAGGGGCCGGGGTAGGGGAGGAGGAAGCAACGATGGAGGGCAGCTGTTGGAGACGGAGAAAGGCGGCGCCGCCCATATGAATCGGGGAGAGGGGATCGTAGGAGGTGGGAGGTGGTGATGGGGAACGAAATAGGTCGTGGAAGGTGTGGTGTTGCTAGCTCGGGTGGCTCCAAATTTTCCTTTAGTGTGATTTTTGGGGAAAAAATCCCGCCACCTACAAAATTTTGGCTCTAAAATTTAGAGGGTCCACAAATTTTGGGCTGGGTAGTGTCACCTCTGGATCGTTGGATCTATAAAATATGGAAAGTTCACATAGGCGACCCGTGGGTGGTGCTTTTGTGGCATCCTATTGGCAAATTGCTTTTCATGTGGGTGTTTCCTTCACGCCGGTTCGTTTCCAAAATGGAGCTTCATCCACGCCATGAATACCGTCGAAGGAACCGAGGTTAATGTGTCGGAACCAACGGCAAGACCTCCAAATGGTGCGTCTCTAACATCAGCTAGAAGGCATTCAAATGACAATACTATGGAAATATGTTGCACTGTTGTCGGCAAAGCAAAAAAGATAACACATGAGCGAGACCATGTAGTGTTGAAGTGTCGTCAACACGGTCGAAACACTTTCAAAACCTCACTAGGATGCCAAGTCAACTTTGCATGGGACACTGTTGGGGGAATGGTTAAGGGGGTACCCCCTAAGGTGCTCATCCCTAAGCTGGATTTTGTAGAATCCGGCTTGTAAGTGAATTGTCGGTTTATGTCCAGAATCGCAAGGAGAGGAAGAACCGGATTATGGCGCGAGGAATCGGAAGCCAGGAGGAAGGACCGCGTCGAGGTGGATACCCGGCAAAAGCCCAACAAGGTCGGACAGAGTTGCGGCCCAGGCGGAAGGCCCCAGACCCGGCGGAACAATCCAGAACTGGCAGAGCTATCTCGGACGCAGAGAGGAACCGGCGAAGGTTATGATGGTAGAGTCTTGGTAGCACTCCAAGTTCGTGTGTGACCCGTATTCTTCTGAAACCCCGGGAACTTGTCTGCTATATAAAGTGAGTTTCTAGGACGTAGAAAGATAAGTTCTAGTTGATAGCAATTGTTCTAAAGACATCGAAAGCCCGAAGGGGGTATGGCATCCAAGACCCATGGAACACTCTAACACACATGGTACGGCATAACCTAGGATTGGGTGGGATTCAGACGCTCCGGAGCCCCTCTCCAGAGAAACCCTAGGCCCGGTGGAGAAAAAGATGGAACTACCGCTCTCGCCCCTCTACGTGAGCCCGAAGAGGGTAGCAAAGTGGAACTAATTTCTTGGTTGGGTTAGGTTGGTCCCAAGGAACACCCAAGACATTGGTAGGGCCCACCTCTATACAAGAATCCCCCCGTTCCGTCAGATATGGCAGTTTCGGGCTCTAAGTAGTCCTGGAACCCGCTAGAGAGAATCCGAAGCCGGTGAACCCATAACAAAGAGAGTGAGGGAATCTTGTGCATCCAAGACCTATGCCACACTATAACACACATGGTATGGCATAACCTTGGATTGGGTGGGATTCAGACGCTCCGGATCCCCTCTCCGGAGAAACCCGAGGCCCACTGGAGAAAAGACAGAATTGTCGTTCTCGCCCCTCTACGTGAGCCGGAAGGGGATAGCATAGTGGAACTAATTGCTTTGTTTTGTTAGGTTAGGCCCAAGGAACACCCAAGACAGTGCTAGGTCCCACCTCTCTACAAGATTCCCCCCGTTCCGTCAGATCCGGGAGTTTTGGGCTCTACATAGTCCTGGAACCCGCCATAGAGAATCCGACGCTGGTGAAGCCATAACACAGAGAGTGAGGTAATCTTGGGCATACAATACCCCATGCCACACTATAACACAAATGATATGACATAACCAAGGATTGGGTGGGATTCATACGCTCCAGAGGCCCTCTCCGGAGAAACCCTAGGCCTGCGGGAGAAAAATACAAAACTGCCATTCTCGCCCCTCTACGTAAGCCAGAAGGGGGTAGCAAAGTGGAACCAATTTCTTGGTTGTGTTAGTTTAGTACCAAGTAACACCCAAGAGAGTGGTAGGTCCCACATCTTGGTAAGATTCCCCCCAGTTTAACAGATCCGGGAGTTTCGGGCTTTGAGTAGTCTTGGAACCCGCCATAGAGAATCCGACGCCGGTGAAGCCATAACATAGAGAGTGAGGGAATATTTGGCATCCAAGACCCATTCCACACTATAACACACATGGTATGGAATAACCTGGGTGGGATTCAGACGCTCCAGGGCCCCTCTCCGGAGAAACCCTAGGCCTGGTGGAGAAAAAGACAAAAATGCCATTCTCGCCCCTCTACGCGAGCCGGAAAGGTGTATCGAAGTGGAACTAATTTCTTGGTTGTGTTAGTTTAGGCCCAATGAACTCCCAAGAAAATTTTAGGGCCCACCTCTTTGCAAGATTCCCCATGTTCTGTCAGATCCAGGAGTTTCGGGTTCTGAGTAGTACTGGAACCCGCCATAGAGAATCCGACGCCAGTGAAGCCATAACATAGAGAGTGAGGGAATATTGGGCATCCAAGATCCATTCAACACTATAACACACATGGTATGGCATAACCTACGATTGGGTGGGATTCAAACGCTCCGGAGCCCCTCTTAGGAGAAACCCTAGACCCGCTGGAGAAAAAGACAGAACTGTCGTTCTCGCCCCTCTACGTGAGCTGGAAGGGGCTAGCAAAGTGGAACTAATTGCTTGGTTGTGTTAGTTTAGGCCCAAGGAACACCCAAGACATTGGTAGGGCCCACCTATCTATAAGATTCCCCTTGTTCCGTCAGATCCGGGAGTTTCGGGCTCTCAGTAGTCCGGGAACCCGCCATACAGAATCCGACGGCAGTGAAGCCATAACACAGAAAGTGAGGGAATCTTGGGAATCCAAGACCCATTCCACACTATAAAACACATTTCATGTCATAACCTAGGATTGGATGGGATTCAGACGCTCCGGAGGCCCTCTCCGGAGAAACCCTGGGCTCGGTGGAGAAAAAGACGGAACGGACGTTGTCGCCCCTTTACGTGAGCCCAAAAGAGGGTAGCAAAGCGGAACTAATTTCTTGGTTGTGTTAGGTAAGGATCCACCCCTTTTCTGTCAAATCCGGGAGTTTCGGGCTCTGAGTAGTCCTAGAAGCCGCTAGAGAGAATCCGATGCCGGTGAAGCCATAACACAGAGAGTGAGATGCCGGTGAATCGTCCCACACCCCGGAGTGCAATATTTGCCATAAAAAGCACACAACAGAACTATACTAACATGGTATGGCACTCCCTAGCTGGTGTTGGGATCCAGACGCTCCGTAGCTCCCCCTGCGGTGAAACCCTAGACCTGCTGGAAAAATACCGGACTTATACGGAAACACGCGGTAACGGCGTCGAAATCGGGTAGAAATGTGGAACTAGTTGCTTTTTTAGAAACCTAATACACATTGGTATAACACAACTCTTCGTAAGATCCACGATGTTTCGTCCGATACGGGAGTTTCACCCTATAAGCGCGTGTAAACTCACGAGAGAGAAGTGGATGCCGGTGAAGCGGCCCACACCCAGGAGTGCAATATTTCCCATAAAAAGCACAAAAAAAACTATACGAACATGGTATGGCACCCCCTATCTTGTGTTGGGATCCATACACTCCGTAGCCCCCCCTCCGGTGAAACCCTAGACCCGTTGGAGAAATACCGGACTTATTCGGAAACACGCGGTAACGGCGTCGAAAGGGGGTAGCAATGTGGAACTAGTTGCTTGGTTGTGTTAGGGTAGTCCATAGCAACCTAATACACATTGGTAGAACACAACTCTTTGGAAGATTCACGATGTTTCGTCCGATACGGCAGTTTCACTATATAAGCGCGTGTAAACTGACGAGAGAGAAATGGATGCTGGTGAAGCGGTCCACACCCCGGAGTGCAATCATTGCCATAAAAAGCACACAACCCAACTATACTAACATGGTATGGCACCCCCTAGCTTGTTTTGGGATCCATACGCTCCGTAGCCCCACCTCCGGTGAAACCCTAGACCCGCTGGAGAAATACCGGATTTATACGGAAACCCGCGGTAACGGCGTCGAAAGGGGGTAGCAATGTGTAACTAGTTTCTTGGTTGTGTTAGGGTAGTCCATAGCAACCTAATAGACATTGGCATAACACAACCCTTCGGAAGATTCAAGACGTTTCGTTCGATACGGGAGTTTCACCCTATAAGCGCGTGTAATCTCACGAGAGAGAAGTGGATGCCGGTGAAGCGGCCCACACCCCGGAGTGCAATATTTGCCATCAAAAGCACATAATACAACTATACTAATATGTTATGGCACCCCCTAGCTTTTGTTGGGATCCATACGCTCCGTAGCCCCCCTCCGGTGAAACCCTACCTCCGCTGGAGAAATACCGGACTTATACGGAAACACGCGGTAACGGCGTCGAAAGGGGGTAGCAATGTGGAACTAGTTTTCTTGGTTGTGTTATGGTAGTCCATAGCAACCTAATAGACATTGGTAGAACACAACTCTTCGGAATATTCACGACGTTTCGTCCGATGCGGGAGTTTCAACCTATAAGCGCGTGTAAACTCACGAGAGAGAAGTGGATGCCGGTGAAACGGCCCACACCCCGGAGTGAAATATCTGCCATCCAAAGCAAACAATACAACTATACTAACATGTTATGGCACCCCCTAGCTTTTGTTGGGATCCATACGCTCCGTAGCCCCTCTCCGGTGAAACCCTACCTCCGGTGGAGAAATACCGGACTTATACGGAAACACGCGGTAACGACGTCGAAAGTTGGTAGCAATGTGGAATTAGCTGCTTGATTGTGTTAGGGTAGTCCATAGAAACCTAATACACATTGGTAGAACACAACTCTTCGAAAGATTCACGATGTTCCGTCCGATACGGGAGTTTCACCATATAAGCGCGTGTAAACTGACGAGAGAGAAGTGGATGCCAGTAAAGCGTCCCACACCCCGGAGTGCAATATTTGCCATCAACAGCACACAACACAACTATACTAACATGTTATGGCACCCCCTAGATTTTTTTGGGATCCATACGCTCCATAGCCCCCCCTCCGGTGAAACCCTAGACCCGCTGGAGAAATACCGGAATTATACGGAAACACGCGGTAACGGCGTCGAAAGGGGGTAGAAATGTGGAACTAGTTGCTTTTTTGTGTTAGGGTCGTCCATAGAAACCTAATGCACATTGGTATAACACAACTCTTCGGAAGATTCACGATGTTTCGTCCGATACGGGAGTTTCACCCTATAAGCGCGTGTAAACTCAGGAGAGAGAAGTGGATGCCGATGAAGCGGCCCACACCCCGGAGTGCAATCTTTGCCATCAAAATCACACAACACAACTATACGAACATGGTATGGAACCCCCTATCTTGTTTTGGGATCCATACGCTCCGTAGCCCCCCCTCCGGTGAAACCCTAGACCCGCTGGAGAAATACCGGACTTATACGGAAACACGCGGTAACAACGTCGAAATTGGGTAGCAATGTGTAACTAGTTGCTTGGTTGTGTTAGGGTTTTCCATAGATACCTAATACACATTGGTAGAACACAACTCTTTGGAAGATTCACGATGTTTCGTCCGATATGGGAGTTTCACCATATAAGCGCGTGTAAATTGACGAGAGAGACGTGGATGCCGGTGAAGCGGCCCACACCCCGGAGTGCAATCTTTGCTATCAAAAGCACAAAACACAACTATACTAACATGATATGGCACCCCCTAGCTTGTTTTGGGATCCAGACGCTCCGTAGCCCCACCTCCAGTGAAACCCTAGACCCGCTGGAGAAATACCAGATTTATATGGAAACCCGCGGTAACGGCGTCGAAAGGGGGTAGCAATGTGTAACTAGTTTCTAGGTTGTGTTAGGGTAGTCCATAGAAACCTAATAGACATTGGTAGAACACAACTCTTTGAAAGATTCACGACGTTTCGTCCGATACGGGAGTTTCACCCTATAAGCGCGTGTAAACTCACGAGAGAGAAGTGGAAGTCGGTGAAGCGGCCCACACTCCGGAGTGCAATCTTTGCAATCAAAATCACACAACACAACTATACTAACATGGTATGGCACCCCCTATCTTGTGTTTGGATCCATACGCTCCGTAGCCCCCCTCCGGTGAAACCCTAGACCCGCTGGAGAAATACCGGATTTATACGGAAACACCCGGTAACGGCGTCGAAAGGGGGTATCAATGTGGAACTAGTTGCTTGGTTGTGTTATGGTAGTCCATAGCAACCTAATACACATTGGTAGAACACAACTCTTCGGAAGATTCACGATGTTTCGTCCGATACGGGAGTTTCACCATATAAGCGCGTGTAAAGTGACGAGAGAGAAGTGGATGCCGGTGAAGCGGCCCACACCCCGGAGTGCAATATTTGCCATCAAAAGCACAAAAAACAACTATAATAACATGGTATGCCACCCCCTAGCTTGTTTTGGGATCCAGACGCTCCGTAGCCCCACCTCCGGTGAAATCCTAGACCCGCTGGAGAAATACCGGATTTATACGGAAACCCGCGGTAACGGCGTCGAAAGGGGGTAGCAATGTGTAACTAGTTGCTTGGTTGTGTTAGGGTAGTCCATATCAACCTAATAGACATTGGTAGAACACAACTCTTCGGAAGATTCAAGACGTTTCGTCCGATACGGGAGTTTCACCCTATAAGCGTGTGTAAACTCACGAGAGAGAAGTGGATGCCGGTGAAGCGGCCCACACCCCGGAGTGCAATATTTGCCATCCAAAGCACATAATACAACTATACTAACATGTTATGGCACCCCGTAGCTTTTGTTAGGATCCATACGCTCCGTAGCCCCCCTCCGGTGAAACCCTACCTCCGCTGGAGAAATACCGAACTTATACGGAAACACGCGGTAACGGCGTCGAAAGGGGGTAGCAATGTGGAACTAGTTGCTTGCTTGTGTTAGGGCAGTCCATAGAAACCTAATATACATTGGTAGAACACAACTCTTCGGAAGATTCACGACGTTTCGTCCGATACGGGAGTTTCACCCTATAAGCGCGTGTAAACTCACGAGAGAGAAGTGGATGTCGGTGAAGCGGCCCACACCCCGGAGTGAAATATCTTCCATCCAAAGCACAAAATACAACTATACTAACATGTTATGGCACCCCCTAGCTTTTGTTGGGATCCATACGCTCCGTAGCCCCCCTCCGGTGAAACCCTACCTCCGATGGAGAAATACCAGACTTATCCGGAAACACGCGGTAACGGCGTCAAAAGGGGTAGCAATGTGGAATTAGTTGCTTTATTGTGTTAGGGTAGTCCATAGCAACCTAATACACATTGGTAGAACACAACTCTTCGGAAGATTCACGATGTTCCGTCCGATAGGGAGTTTCGCCATATAAGCGCGTGTAAACTGACGAGAGAGAAGTGGATGCCGGTAAAGCGTCCCACACCCCGGAGTGCAATATTTGCCATCAAAAGCACACAACACAACTATACTAACATTGTATGGCACCCCCTAGCTTCTTTTGGGATCCATACGCTCCGTAGCCCCCCCTCCGGTGAAACCCTAGACCCGTTGGAGAAATACCGGACTTCTACGGAAACAAGCGGTAACGACGTCGAAAGGGGGTAGAAATGTGGAACTAGTTTCTTTGTTGTGTTAGGGCAGTCCATAGAAACCTAATACACATTGGTATAACACAACTCTTCGGACGATTCACGATGTTTCGTCCGATAAGGGAGTTTCACCCTATAAGTGCGTGTAAACTCACGAGAGAGAAGTGGATGCCGGTGAAGCGGCCCACACCCCGGAGTGCAATCTTTGCCATCAAAAGCACACACAACACAACTATACGAACATGGTATGGCACCCCCTATCTTGTGTTGGGATCCATACGCTCCGTAGCCCCCCCTCCGGTGAAACCCTAGACCCGCTGGAGAAATACCGGATTTATACGGAAACACCCGGTAACGGCGTCGAAAGGGGGTATCAATGTGGAACTAGTTGCTTGGTTGTGCTATGGTAGACCATAGCAACCTAATACACATTGGTAGAACAAAACTCTTCGGAAGATTCACGATGTTTCGTCCGATACGGGAGTTTCACCATATAAGCGCGTGTAAAGTGACGAGAGAGAAGTGGATGCCGGTGAAGCGGCCCACACCCGGGAGTGCAATATTTGCCATAAAAAGCACACAAAACAACTATAATAACATGGTATGCCACCCCCTAGCTTGTTTTGGGATCCATACGCTCTGTAGCCCCACCTCCGGTGAAATCCTAGATCCGCTGGAGAAATACCGAATTTATACGGAAACCCGCGGTAACTGCGTCGAAAGGGGGTAGCAATGTGTAACTAGTTGCTTGGTTGTGTTAGGGTAGTCCATAGAAACCTAATAGACATCGGTAGAACACAACTCTTCGGAAGATTCACGACGTTTCGGCCGATACGGGAGTTTCACCCTATAAGCTTGTGTAAACTCACGAGAGAGAAGTGGATGCCGGTGAAGCGGCCCACACCCCGGAGTGCAATATTTGCCATTCAAAGCACATAATACAACTATACTAACATGTTATGGCACCCCCTATGTCGTGGTGGTGTCACGGCAGATGCCATGGGATGGCTAAAGATGTGGGGACGAAGGACGCTGGAGGTGCTCGGGGAGGGATCACGCGACGAGTAGCCGCGTGAAGTACGAAGTAAACACGGCAAACAACACGATCTACCCAGGTTCAGGGCCCTCGTGAAGAGGTAAAACCCCTACTCCTGCCTTTCTCTATGTATTCTGGTATCTCACCGAGTAGCCACAGTACAATGTTCTTGCTACCGAGTAGCCACTCTCCTCTCTACGTGATGAACTAGGTTAAGAATTAGGTCACAATGTGTTCCAGCGTGCGATCCCTCTCGCAGGAGGCGGCGAGGCACCTTATATACCCGGTGCCCAGCCGGATACGTCCAAACATGGACAAGTGTCGACATAGTGTGCACATCGTCCTTCTTCCGAGTTCCCGCTGACAGCTTTGGTTCCTAATCTTGGCTGCATCCGGAAAGTCGTTGGGCAAAACTAAGGGGACAGACTGGTATCACTGTGCCAAACACAGAGTGGGGCCCCCTTATCCTGCGACCGCCTGCTTCCATGCTGTCACTGTCAGGCAGGCCGGTCCCAGATGAACAGTAGTTCGAATAGTGCCAAGTACGGACCCGGGATACGCGGGATCCTGTGTCAGAACGGCTCCTTTGACTTCTGGCCCGAGTAGGTTCCCGCCAATTTTACTCGGGCCAACTCTTCTACTCGAATGGATAGAACTTGATTGATATCTCCTTCTGGTTATCTTGAGGTGAGACCGAGTAGCAGTCGACCGGGTAGCAAGTACCGGGTAGGCGGCTACTCGACCAAACCTCTCTTCTGATAGTTGCTTTTACCACTTGTCTTTACCCTACTCGGGGGTAACCCCCCGACAGCAGTCCCCGAAGCTGGTAGAGTCTTGCGAACTCGTTCACTAGGCTCTGCCAGCTTAAAACCAATCTTCGTAATAACACCTTTGAACTTCAAGATGCCGAGTAAAACCTCCGAGTAACACTCTGGAGAGTACCTTGGGTCTCCTCTTTTCCGAATAGGGCTAGTCTCCTTCTCTGCGTCCGAGTGAAAAGACTTAGAGAATTTCTCAAGCAAAGTCTCTGCAGCGCAGAGCACAATCCGGCCTTCCGTGCCGCAACTGGACACGTGTCGTGCATCAGCGACCCCGACGTCTCGTTGCCCAGGACACGACGTGCCACGCGCCCAGTTTTCACGGAGCGGGCCCACCGGCTCGTCATGTCCCATCAAGCGCAGTAATAGGCCACGATCTGGTCGTGGGATCAGCTGTGGCCGTTACGCGCGCGTTCCGCGCTTGCGTGCGTTTCTATCCGGCCACAGGCCCCACCACACGAGTGTTATGGCCACGATCGATCCCACTACCCCGATGGTAACGGTAATCTGAGGCGAGGGTATAAATACCCCCACCGGTAACTTCCCCTTCTTCCTCCTCCGTACTTTCCTCTTTCTCTGCCCTGTTTCTTTCTTCTCCGCCGCCGAGCTCTCCGCCGCCGTGCAACTCTTTGCGCAACTGCGGACTCGTTTTCTCCGCCAAATCCTTCCCAATCTTCCACCACCTTCTCGCTCGCTGCCATGGCTGCTCGCGCCGGCTGGGCTGGTTCTGATGTCACCGTCGATGACTGCTCCTGGCTCGTGAACACCCGGAGGGTTCCTCCTGGTGTTCAGTGCCGGCCGTCCGACGGCGAAATCGTTCCGGCCCCGCGGGAGGGCGAGCATGTCGTATTCCTCGCGCACTTTGCGCGAGGATTTGGCCTGCCAGCTTCCGATTTTCTCCGTTCCTTCCTGGATCACTTCGGTGTTCAGATGCATCACCTCCCTCCGAATGCGGTCGTCTTCCTCGCCTATCATACCGTGGTGTGCGAGGCCTTTCTCGGCGTCCGCCCCACGGTACAGACATGGCTGAAGTACTTCCATCTTCGTCAGCAGAGCAAGGGGAAGAAGGATGGCGCGGCCACTGGCAGTCGGGTAACCGACACCGGCAGCGCCATGATGCTGCAGCGGACGGGAACCAACCACCCTCGCATCAAGGGGTTGGATTCCGTCCGTATGTGGCAGAAATCTTTCCTTTACGTGAAGAACATCCCCACCACGAAGGGGGGACCAGTGACGGACCGCATCAACCTGCCCGCCTGGAGCAACCGAGCTCCGTCCGGGCAGAACTGGAAGACGAGGCCCTCCAACGACCGCAACGCCGTGCAGATGGAGGAGCGGCTCGCTGCGCTAATCGGAGAGGGCCTCAGGAGCGATGACCCCGTCGCCTGCTGGATCAAGAACCGAGTGCTGCCTCTGCAGCAGCGCTCCCATCCAATGTGCTACCTGGGAGGCCCCCGCGATTGCACTCGAACGACCACGTTCGAGCTCAGCAACGCGGACGTCGCCGAGCACGCGAGGTCCATCCTGACCACGGGCCTCCGCGACGATTGGGAGTATGGGTTTACCCCCTTCAGACGCACGAAGCCGATTCCACGGGTATGTTCCCCTTTCTCTGCTTCCAGTTTATGCAATCCGAGTAGATATTCTCCTCTTCCTACTGCGATTAGCAATTGCATTCCGCACCGAGTAGAGCACTTATCAGAATTGTTTAGGCTTAGTATGCTTGATGTTTGCACGCCTTGTCGGGTAGCATACTTAGAAGAAATTCTTAGGCTTAATACGTTTGATCCTTGCACGCCTTTCCGAGTAGGATATGCAGCAAATTTCCCTAGGCTTAGTATGCTTTGTGTTTGCACGCCTATTCGGGTATAGTGCCTTCGTGCTAGTCGGTTAACTCGCGACACTTCCCTGTTCTTCAGGTTCTTGACCGCCAGAAAGCTGAAAACTGCGAACGCTTCGAGGGCAATTGGTCAGATGACCGAGAAGAAGATGACCAGGCTTCCCTCGAGACCGCGGATCAGATCAATCTTCCTCATTCCCCTTCGACAGAGAAGCAACATGCCGAAACGTCTCTACGCGATTGGTCTGATGACGAGTTAGAAGGTAACTGAATTCACGCTTTCTCTCTGCGAGAAACACTAGCCCTTTGCCTGCTATTTCTGAAGTGTGTTTCTTCCTCTCTATTTCACAGATGCTGCAGATGCTGACGATGATGACGAGGATGAGGATGAGAGAGCCCTTGAGGCCAATCCTCTATCCGTCGCCGCTCCTGTTACCCGCAAGCGGACAGGCACTGGCGCCTTAGAGCCCCCCGCCAAGAAGAAGAAACCATCCGAGAAGACGACCAAAAAGGTCGTGAAGAGAACAAGACGAACGATTCCCTCCACCAAAGCGTAAGTTTCTTCTCGGTTGCATGTTTCAGTTTACTTTGTTCTTCTCAGTTGACTCCCAATCCTTTTGCTTCACTGTTTTCTCTTGATTTCCTCTGCCCTTTTCTTATCTCTGACCCCAATTTTCTCTTTAGAGCTCCCTTGGACGTGGATGCCGCTCTTGCATCCACCGAGACTCAGAAGAAGGCTGCCATCGATGTCGACAATCTAATCGACCTCGATGGCGACGAGAACAATGCCGCCAATGCATCAACAGAGGGCACTGATGCCCAGAACGCCGAGCCAGAGCCGCAGTTCCGCGCCGAGCAGGAGGCGCAGGATGCTGCTCACCAAGAGAAGCCACCTTCCCCTCCGGCCGACACCGCCGAGGGGAACCAAGATCAAGATACAGAGATGCACCACGATGCCGCCGTTGAGCGGCCAGAAGCTGAACATGAGCAGCCAGCCACAGGGGCTGCCGAACAAGAGAATCCCGCTGCCGAGCAGCGGGTAGAAGATACGATCACGACATAGCACTATCCTCTGAGCGGCGTTCAACCAGATGCTGCGCAGAGTAGTGCCCAACCAGATGGCGCAGCGGATAGCACGCCCTTGGTGCCACCAACTGACCAGGGCACTGCACCGCCAGATTCCTCCTTGGTGGAGCAGACCAAGGACACAGCCAGCCCTCCTGCTGGGCGAGTCACCAGGAAACAAACCCAAGATGCTGCCGAGAAGGAAGCAGCCGAGAAGAAAGCCACCGAGAAGGAGAAGGCTGAGGAGAAGAAGACCAAGAAGAAGAAAGCCAAGAAGTCGGTTGTCGCGAAGCCAACAACCCAGAAGGAGAAGGCGAAGAAGCGGGCTGCCGACATGCCGCCGCCAACATCAACTGGCCAGTCCAGGCAGTTGGTTATCCGCAATCCCAGTGCGGTTCCTGCCGCCGCTGCTATAGCTGATCAGCCCTGCTACCCTGATTACATGGTGAAGGTTAGCCAACAGCACCAGGTCGGCTTCTCCCCCACAGAACGAAATCTTGCTCTTCAGAGAGGGAGGAAAGCCGTGGCAGTGGATTCCAGGCCCCCGGCCCCAAATCAAGACAAGTCTGTCTCCATCGCTTCTCGGGGAGCTCGAGACCAGGCGATAACGTCCCAGATGTCGTGGTGGTGTCACGGCAGATGCCATGGGATGGCTAAAGATGTGGGGACGATGGACGCTGGAGGTGTCCGGGGAGGGATCACGCGACGAGTAGCCGCGTGAGGTAAGATCCACACAACGCAAACAACACTATGTACCCAGGTTCAGGGCCCTCGTGAGGAGGTAAAACCCCTACTCCTGCCTTTCTCTATGTATTATGATGTCTCTCCGAGTAGCCACAGTACAAATGGTATCTCTACCGAGTAGCCTCTCTCTCCTCTCCGAGTAGAGCTAGGTCGAGAACTTAGGGTTTCTAGGGCTCCAAAATGAGCGTAGAGCAAGATGTTAGCGTGCCTCGCGCAGGAGGCGGCGGGGCACCTTATATACATGGTGCCCAGCCGGATACGTCCAAATCTAGACAAGTGTCGACATAGTGTGCACACCGTCCTTCTTCCGGGTACCCGCTGACAGCTTTGGTTCCTAATCTTGGCTACTTCTGTAAAGTCGTTGGGCAGAACTAGGGGACAGACTGGTATCACTGTACCTAGGCACAGAGTAGGCCCCCCTTATCCTGCCACGGCCTGCTTCCATGCTGTCACTGTCAGGCAGGCCGGCCCCAGATGAACAGTAGTTCGAATGCTGCCAAGTACGGACCCAGGATACGCGGGATCCTATGTCAGAACGGCTCCTTTGACTTTCTGGCCCGAGTAGGTTCCCGCCAATTGTTCCCGCCAATTGTACTCGGGCCAACCCTTCTACTCGAAAGGATAGAACTTGATTGATATCTCCTTCTGGTCATCTTGAGGTGAGACCGAGTAGCAGTCGACCGGGTAGCAAGTACCAGGTAGTCGGCTACTCGACCAAACCTCCCTTCTGTAAGCTGCCTTTACCGCTTGTCTTTACCCTACTCGGGGGTAACCCCCCGACAGCAGTCCCCGAAACTGGTTGAGTCTTGCGAACTCGTTCACTAGGCTCTGCCAGCTTAAAACCAGCCTTTGCATCTCAGCCCTTGAACCTCAAGATGCCGAGTAGAACCTCCGAGTAGCTATCTGGAAAGTACCTTGAGTTTCCTCTCTTCCGAGTAGCACTTGCTTTCTACTCTGTAACCGAGTAAAAAGACTTAGAGAAATTTCTTAGATTGAGCCGTTGCGGCGCAGAGTACGATCCAGCCCTTCGCGCAGCAACTGCACACGTGTCAAGCATCCACGACCTTATCGTTTCGTTGCCCAGGACACAACCTGCCACGCGTCGAGTTTTCACGCAGTGGGCCCACCGGCCGTCATGTCCCATCAAGTGTAATTATAGACCACGATTCGGTGGTGGGATCAACTGCGGCCATTACGCGCGCAACCGGCGCTTGTGTGCGTTTCTAGCCGGCCACAGGATCCACCACACGCCACAATCGATCCCACTTCCACGACGGTAACGGTAAACTCGCGGAGGAGATATAAATACCTCCGCCGGTAACTTCCTTTTCCCCTTCCCTTGCACTATTCCTCCTTCGTCTCCTGCTCTTCTCCGCCACCGAGCTCTCCGCCGCCGTGGACTCAATCCCCCAACCAACTCCTTCGATTTCTTCCACTTTCCCTACCCGCAACAATGGCCAAATCTGGCTGGGCCGGTTCCTCCGTCACCGCCGAAGATTGCGCCTGGCTCGTCAATACCAGGCGAGTTCCTCCCGGCGTGGAGTGCCGGGCGCCAGACGGTGAAATCGTGCCATCCCCGCGGGAAGGAGAGCGCGTCGTCTTCCTGTCGCATTTTGAGCGCGGGTTCGGATTGCCCGCCTCCGATTTCCTGCGGAAGTTCCTCAATCACTTCGGCATCCAGATGCATCATCTGCCCCCCAATGCCGTCGTCTTCCTCGCCTACCACGCCGTGGTCTGCGAGGCCTTCCTCGGCATCCGGCCCACGTGGGAGACGTGGCTCAGGTACTTCCACTTGCGCCAGCAATCCACCGGGAAGAAAGACTCCGCGGGCGTCGCCCGCGCCACCGACACCGGCTGCGCCATGATGGTGCAGCGGTCCGGGACGAACCACCCCCGCATCAAGGGGCTGGACTCCGTCAAGCTGTGGCAGAAGACGTTCCTTTACGTCAAGAACGTTGCCGCCGCGGAAGGAGCCCAGGTGGACGATCGAATCAACTTGCCCGTTTGGAGCAATCGCGCTCCAATCGGGATGTACTGGAAGGATAAGCCCGTCAATGACGAGGACGCCATCGAGATGGAGAATAGACTTGGCTGGCTGAAGGCGCAGGGCCTCAAGAATGACGATCCGGTGGCTTGCTGGATCCAGCGCCGAGTGCTGCCCTTGCAGGAGCGCTGCCATCTCATGTGTTACATGGGAGGCCCCCGCGACTGCACCAGGACAACCACCATCGAGATCGACAACATCGATGTTCCCTGGCACGCAAGGAACATCTTGACGACAAATCTTGTCGACCACTGGCAATACGGGTTCGTCCCGTACAGCCGTACAAAGCCAATTGAGCGGGTACGCCTTTCTTACTTTGCTCTCTGCATCTACTTTCCGAGTAGTTAATTCCTCCTCCTGCCGCGAGTAGCGATCATCTTCTGCACCGAGTAGGGTACCTAGCCGAATTGCGTAGGCTTAATGTGCTTCGTGCTTGCACGCCTTGCCGGATAGCCTACTCGAGAACAACTCTTAGGCTCGATGTGCTTTATACCTGCACGCCTTTCCGAGTAATACCTTCCAGCAAACATGCTTAGGCTTAGTATGCTTTGTGTTTGCACGCCTATCCGGGTAGAATGCTTAGTAAACTGCCTAGGCTTTGTGTGCTTTGTACCTGCACGCCTATCCGAGTAGAATTCCTTCCTGGTACTCGGCTAGTCTGTGATCCTTCACTGTTTTTCAGGTTCTCACTCGCCAGATAATCGAGAGCTGCGAGGTTTTTGAGGGCAACTGGTCTCCTGATCGTGAGGAGGACGATGTGCCCTCTCTCGATGCCGCGGAGCAGTCCAACCTCTCTCGCTCCCCCACTACTGACAAGCGCGACGCTCTCCGCACCTGGTCTGATGAAGACTTTGACGGTAACTACACTTTCATTCTGTTTGCTTCCGAGAAGCACCAGTCCCTCGTTCGCTGTTTCTGATTCTTTCCTCTTTTCTCTTGGATTCTCAGATGAAGTTGCCGCGGAAAAGGACGACGAGGACGAAGACGACCACGAGGGCGATGCGCCCCTAGTCGTCAAGCCTCTGTCCGTCGCCGCTCCTGAGACCCGCAAACGGACTGGTAGCGGAGCACCAGCGCCTCCTGCCAAGAGGAAGAAGCCCGCCGAGAAGAAGGTGGTCGTGAAGAGGTCCAGACGAGAGCTCAAGTCCACCACCGCGTAAGCCCTCTTCTCGGTCGTTTCCCTTCTCGCGCTCTGCTATTCTTCCCAAATTCCTTCTAATTTCTGGTTTCTTCCTTCTTTACAGACCTGCCATGGATGCGAGCGCAGCTCTCGCGTCCGACCAAGCTAAGGAATCATCAGTACCTCTGATCAACATCGATGATGATGAGGACCACACCGCCAACGCTGCTGCTGCCAATCCACAGGCCGCCGATGCACAAGGAGCAGAGTCAGAGCCAGCGGCGCAGGACACCACCGTCCACCATGAGAGACCCCCTTCTCCTCCGGCTAGCAATGCCGAGGAGAACCAAGATCAAGAGATGCAAGACAACACCGCCGACGGGCGGCCAGAAGCGGAGCAAGAGCAGCCCACCACAGGGGCTGCTGCACAAGAGAATCTCGCTACCGAGCAGCGAGTAGAAGACATCACCGCCACGGATGCCACCACAAGAGATGCTTATCCATTGAGCAGCGTGCAGCCGGGCGACGCACCGAGTAGCTCCCAGCCAGGAGCTGCACAAGGCGACGGATCCGTGGCGCCACTCACTGTGCAAGGCCCTACACCGCCAAGCTCCTCCTCGTCTCCGCAGACCAAGGATGCATCCAGCCCTCCTGCCGGGCGAGTAACCAGGCAGCGGGCCCTGGATGCTCTGAAGGATGAGGTTGTCAGAAGGGCAGCCGAGAAGGAAGCTGCTGAGAAGGCCAAGGCCGAGAAGGAAGCTGCTGAGAAGGCCAACGCCGAGAAAGAAGCTGCCGAGAAGGCCAAGGCCGAGAAGGAAGCCGCCGAGAAGGCGAAGGCCAAAGCTGACGGGAAGAAAACTGAAGATCCCGAGAAGGAAAGGACGAAGAAGCGGTCCAGAGACCAAGTGCCGCTACCAGCCTCAGGTGGAGCACTCGTGATCCACGAGTCTGGCCCGATTCCCGCCGCGCTCTCAGCTGATGCTCGCGCTGCTGGCCAGCCTTGCTACCCGGAGTACATGATTGAGGTTAGCCATCAGCACTCAATCGGCTTCCCTCCCAAGGACAAAGCTTTAGCTATCCAGAGGGGAAGGAAGGTTGTAGCCATGAACTCCCCTCCTCCAGATCCAAGCCAACCCCAGTCTGTCAACATCGCTTCTCGTGGAGTCCAAGACAAACCAATAACTTCAAAAGGCCTTGAGCAGGTACTGGACACCATTGGCTTCATCGACGCCAAATGGGATAGCAAGGTTCTCGGCGTGGAGAAGTGGCACGGTCTTAGCCTTGGCGGCATCGACCACATGCGCGTGGACTGGAACAAGGTTGACCTGGGACGCAATCCCATGTCCGTCTCCACCGAGACCGCGACACTCGCAGCCAAGATGTTCCTGCACCGCAAGAATGCCGAGGACATCGAGCAGGCCTACGCAGTAAGTTTTCCTTATCTTTTCCGAGTTGAATTTTCCTCTCTTCTATTCGCCTTCCTGCTTCTTTCCATCACTCCCAGTCCCCGAGATTCTAGCCGAGTAGGTGGATACTCTCCGAGTAGCCTCCTACTCGGGTTGAATCTACCCTGCCTTTCTCTAACTTGCTTCTTCTCGCTTCTCAGGATAGCGTCCTGAAGCGGACCAACCTATACCGCCATCTTCTCTGGAACCACTCTATCGCCAGGAGGCGAATTGCTGCTTTAGAGAAGGAAAAGGCAGTTGCGGAGGCAGCCAGCAAGAACGCCAACGATAGCACCCAGCAGCTGACTGAAGTGCAAGGTACGCTTTTAGCTGTGCGGTTCATGCGATTTTTGTTTACGCTCGCTTATGCTTTCTTTTGCGCTAACCTTTTCTACTCTGCAGAGAAACTGAAGAGCCTAGCCGAAGAGCACGAGAAATGCCGCACTTTTGTGAAGAACGCCGAAGCCACCATCAAAAGGCTGGAAGGTGAGTTTGTTGTTTACTCGGTTTGATCTTGAATCTGTTTCTTCGCTGCTTCTCTATTGACCTTGTCTGGCTCTTCGCAGAAGATCACAAGTTGTTTGCTGAGGCACACCAAGATTGTGTCAAACCAGCAGAGGTGCAGAACCAACTGTCCAACCAGGCCGCTGTGTTGCTGAAGGATCACGCCACCGAGACCGAGAAGCTGCAACTCCAGTTGCAAAAGGCACTCCAGGATGCCATCAACATTGGCGCCGAGAGGGACAGAGCAAACGCCGAGAAGGCCAAGGCCGAGACCACTTTCAGAGCCAAGGAGAGGGCCCTTGAGCAGGAATGCGAAACTTTAAAGAAGACCAACGCTGATCTCTTCGCTCAGATGGATAGCTTGCGCCTGATCCAAGAAAAGCACATTTCTAACGAGGAGTCCTGGAAGACCCAGTTGCAGCGGCTGCGCAACGAACTGTCCGGTAAGTCTTTTCTTCGCTGCTTCTTTTCTTCTCGGTCGTATTTCTTCTCGGTTTTCCTCTACTCGGTTCTTCTCTTCTCGGTTCTGAAGTTACCACATGCTATTTCAGAGATCTGGCCTCATCTTGACTCCCCTTCTGCGCCTACGGTGGCCAAGGCCAAAGCAGCTCGCCTTGCGAAAGGTGAGGCAGCAGATACCAGAGCCGAGATCGAGGACAGCTTGCTGGTGCTCAAAGGCTATTTCGAACAGCTGGCTGGCGTCGGAACTGACTTGGTGCACGAGGGCTTTGAGCTCCACAGGCTGTTTTGGCCTCATGATCTTCAGCCAACCACCATGAAGGGCCTAGCCTTCAAGCTGAAGAATGTGAAGAAAGAGTTGAAGAAGTGGCGTGCTTCGGGAGCCCGGGCCGGTGCGGACGTGATGCTTCTCTGCATAGCATCCTGGTATGAAAACCTCAACATGCAGCTCATCCGCGGGAAGCGCAATAATTCCAAGTGGGAGGTAGATCCCGACTGCGTGGCCACACGCAAGCAGATCGCCTACGAGGTCGCGGAGTGCGCTGAGACGGAGACCTTCATCGAGGGCCTCCCCGAGCCCGACACCGAGTACGAAGAGGAAGAGGAAGAGGACGATGAAGTAGAATCCGACTTGGAAGGCCTCTTCGAATCTCCTGAGGGCAAGGCCGGGAAGGGGAAGAACGTCGCCGTCGCGAGTAGCGATGAGGACGAGTACGCCCACATCGACACCGCCGCACTCGACTTTGGCACCTCCTCAGGTGCTGCTCTCGACGACACGGTGCCCCCTCCTGGCCAGGCTTCAGGCTCCTCTTTGGCTCCAGGACTCGTCTCGGTGGCCACGGCCACTTCTGAGCAGGCGGCCACCCAGGATGATGCCGAGGTGAAGGAATCCGCCACCGTCCAGACGGAAACGGATGCCACCCATGCCAGCACCGAAGAAACAGCTGCCACGACCGCCACCGAAGAAGCTGCTGCCAAGACCGCCGCCGAAGAAACAGCAGCCAAGGCCAGCGCCGAGAACACTGCCTCCTCATCTTGAAGCAACCTGCACTCTCTTTCAACTTGAACACTTATCAGATCCCCGGGATGCCGGGAGCAGATGTAATAGACTATCTTTGTTTCGCTTGCTACTCAGTTTTTATGCCCACTCTGTTTATTTCGACATTAATCAATTTGAACGACGCTGGCTTGATGTCGAGTTGCGTTTCCATGCGAGTCCCCGAGTTGCATTTCTTATTCACCCTATCTTTTCATCTCTGCTCTACCTGCGACTTGTCGCTTTTTTGGTATTCGAGTCACAAGAATCAAGTAGTAGGGCTGCAAATACTTAGCCGCTAGAAACAATCATGGTAACGCAGCCCACCACTTAGCCGAGAAGACGAAAACAGGGAACAAAAGTAACAAACAATCTACTCGGTTCCTGCACTCTTTCTTCCTTAGCGATTTTCGTGTGCTCATTGACCTTTTGCTTGTTCTCTTGCTTGCCATGAAGCCGGGTTTCGGACAGCAGCAGAGTCGAAGAGTTGGCATATAGGTTTAAACACACTACTCAATGCACTTATGAGTTCTGAAGTGGAGCAACCGAATAGACAAAGGACCAAGCCGAGTAAAAACACTGAGAGCAATTTTGGACGAGGGCAGTCCCCGAGAACAATTTCAGATTGCAGAGTAGAATTTCAACTCGGATAAGAGGGTACATACACATTTTTTGCTTACGAATGAAAACGACGAAGTAGAGCTACATTCCAAGGGCGCTTGGTTTCCTCTCCAGCTTTATCTGCCCTGTTCGCCTGCGATGGGCGCACATCTACAAGGTAGTATGCATCGTTGTGCAGCGCTTTGCTCACAATGAAAGGCCCTTCCCATGGAGGAGACAACTTGTGCATCCCGGCTGTGCGCTGCACAAGCCTAAGGACCATGTCTCCTTCTCGGAAAACCCTTGGGTTCACCTTTCGGCTATGATAACGCCGCAGGTTTTGCTGGTAGATAGCCGAACGTGACAGAGTCAGCTCTCTTGCTTCTTCAAGCAGGTCAACGTCTTCTTCTCGAGCTTCTCTCGCCTCCACCTCAGTATAGAGGGCTACTCGGGGGGAGTCATGCTCTAAGTCTATTGGCAACACGGCCTCAGCCCCGTATACCAAGAAGAATGGCGTGTAGCCGGTTGACCGGTTAGGGGTAGTCCTTAGACTCCACAACACCGCTGGCAACTCTTCTAGCCAACACCCAGGTGTTTTCAGCAATGGCTCAATCAGCCTTGGCTTTATGCCTGCCAGTACCATCCCATTTGCTCTCTCAACTTGCCCGTTGGAGGCAGGGTGCGCGACTGACGCAACGTCTAGTCGGATATGCTTATCTCTGCAGAATCGCACCATTGCCCCCTCTGCAAAGTTGGTGCCGTTGTCGGTGATGATACTGTGCGGGTAGCCATATCTCATGATCACATCCTTCACAAACTTCACAGCTGTGACCCCATCGCACTTCCGAATAGGTTTCACCTCAATCCACTTGGTGAACTTGTCCACCATGACCAAAATATGTGTCATATTGCCTTTAGCCGGCTTGAAGGGGCCGACCATATCCAAGCACCAAACAGCAAATGGCCATGTGATAGGGATTGTTTTCAACTCGGAAGCAGGCATGTGAATCTTACTTGCGAACATCTGGCAGCCGTTGCACTTCCTCACAATATCTTCAGCTTGCTGCAGTGCAGTGAGCCAGTAGAAGCCATGCCGAAAAGCTTTCTTGACCAAAGCCCGAGATGAGGCGTGATGCCCACATTCCCCTTGATGTATCTCCACCAGAATTTCTTCTCCCTCTTCCGGGCTCACACAACGTTGCAACACACCAGTGGCACTTCTCTTGTGCAGCACATCTCGGACTATAGTGTAGCCCTTGGACCTTCTCTGAATCTGCCTCGCAGTCACCTCATCTTCAGGTAAAGTACTGTCCCTTAGAAAGGATAATATGGGCATTGCCCAACTCGGTGTCTCCCGCATGGGAAACACTGGTTCGTCCATTTCCATTGGGGCAGGCTCTTGTGGTTGCACAGGAGGAGTAGGAGCGCTTCTTTGCAGCCCAGACCGATTGGCGAGAACTTCTTCAATGAATGCAACAGCTTCTGGGTTGAGGGCGGCAGTCCCCGAGTACGGAGTGGCAGTCCCCGAGTAAGGAGTGGCAGTCCCCGAGTAAGGAGTGGCAGTCCCCGAGTAGGGAGTGGCAGTCCCCGAGTAGGGAGCGGCAGTCCCCGAGTAAGGAGTGGCAGTCCCCGAGTAGGGAGTGGCAGTCCCCGAGTAGGGAGTGGCAGTCCCCGAGTAAGGAGTGGCAGTCCCCGAGTAAGGAGTGGCAGTCCCCGAGTAGAGGACGGCAGTCCCCGGGTTCCCTGCAGCACTCTCCCAGTCAATCTCCATTGGGTCAGATTCTTCACTTGGCAGAGAAGGAACAAAGATGGATTCCGAGTTGGGGGAAGGCTTGATGGATGGCTTCCTCAAATGCTCCAAGGCAATCCCTGCTGGGATGGACCGCCGAGAAGATCCCAACTTGGATAGCTCGTCTGCTGCTTCGTTCTCTGCTCGGTGAATGTGCTGGAACTCACAGCCTTCGAAAAACCCAGTCATTGACTGCACCAAGAAACGATACGATGCCATGTTGGCATCCAAAGCATCCCAGGTACCCGAGACTTGCTGCACCACCAGATCTGAATCACCATAGCATATAATGCGCTGCACGCCAACCTCCTTTGCTACTCGCAAACCATGCACCACTGCCTCGTACTCGGCTACATTGTTGGATGCCTTGAAATGAATCTGCAGCACGTACTTGAGTTGATCCCGCTTGGGCGATGTAAGCACCACGCCAGCACCAAGGCCTTCTTTCACCTTTGAGCCATCAAAGTGCATTTTCCAATAGTTGGAAACTGGAGCATTTGGTTCATACTGCATCTCGGCCCAGTCCACAAGAAATTCCGCCAGGACCTGAGACTTGATTGCTTCTCTTCTCGCATACGCGGGAGCGTACGCGGCTAGCTCGATTGCCCACTTGGCTACTCTGCCACTCGCCTCCTTGTTTCCCATGATATCCGAGATGGGAGCAGAGCTCACAACAGTGATGGGGTGCTCCTGGAAGTAATGTTTCAGCTTCCTGGCGCCCAGGTACACACCATATGTCATCTTCTGGTAGTGCGGATAGTTTTGCTTGGAACTGGACAGCACTTCACTGAGATAATAGACTGGCCGCTGCACACTCTTGCCTTCTTCTTCTCGCTCCACCACTATCACCACGCTGACTACTCGGTTAGTCGCAGCAATGTACAGCAGCATAGGCTCCTTGGGTAGCGGACTAGCAAAGACGGGAGCGCTAGCCAGCATTGCTTTCAGCTCATTGAACGCCACGTCCGCTTGCGGAGTCCAGACAAACTTGTCACTTTTCTTCATTAGCTGGTATAGAGCCAGAGCCTTCTCGCCCATTCGGCCCAGAAAACGGCTCAAAGATGCCAGACAACCCGTGAACTTCTGCACATCTTTCAGTGATCTCGGCAAAGACATGCTCTCAATAGCTTTTATCTTAGAAGGATTGGCTTCAATGCCCCGACTAGAAACCATAAAACCGAGTAGCTTTCCAGCCGGTACACCAAAGGTACACTTACTCGGATTCAGTTTCATTTTGTACTTGCGTAGGTTAGCAAAGGTTTCCTCCAGGTCGGCAAGCAGAGTATGTGTTTTATTCGTTTTGATGACAATGTCATCTACGTACACCTGCACATTCTTGCCGAGCTGGTCGTGCAAGCATTTCTGCATGCATCTCTGATAGGTTGCACCCGCATTCCTCAAGCCAAAACACATGACACGATAGCAATAAGCCCCATACGGGGTAATGAAAGCA
Source organism: Alopecurus myosuroides (assembly GCA_028641055.1). NCBI lineage: Eukaryota > Viridiplantae > Streptophyta > Magnoliopsida > Poales > Poaceae > Alopecurus > Alopecurus myosuroides. The sequence goes on from CM054059.1 coordinate 504,627,218, forward strand.
GTCTTTATTTGATCAGCAGGGTTGAGTGCAATCTGGTGGAAACCAGAGTAGGCATCTATGAAAGACAACAGTTCACAACCAGCAGTGGAATCGATCACCTGATCGATGCGGGGTAGCGGGAAAGGATCCTTGGGGCATGCCTTGTTCAAGTCGGTGTAGTCGACACACATGCGCCATGCAGTGGCAGCCTTGGGATCTTCCTTTTTCTTCTCGACCATGACCGGGTTGGCCAACCAATCCGGGTGCAGTACTTCCATGATGAAGTTACTTATCAGCAGCTTGGTGATCTGATCACCGATGGCCTTCCTTCTCTCTTCTCCGAAACGGCGCAAAGCCTGCTTCACGGGCTTGGCGTCAGGACACACATGCAAAGAGTGCCTCAACCAACTCCCTCGGGACCCCTGGTAGATCTTCATTGGTCCAGGCGAACACATCCCGATTCTCACGGAGGAAGTGGATGAGCGTGCTTTCCTATCCGAGTATGTCCTTAGACTCCACAACACCGCTGGCAACTCGTCTAACCAACACCCCAGGTGTTTTTAGCAGTGGCTCCATCAGCCTTGGCTTTATACCTGCCAGTACCATGCCGTTTGCTCTTTCAACTTGCCCATTGGAAGCGGGATGCGCGACTGACGCAACGTCTAGTCGGATGTGCTTATCTCTGTAGAACCGCACCATTGCTCCCTTAGCAAAATTTGTGCCGTTATCGGTGATGATGCTGTGCGGGTAGCCATATCTCAGGATCACATCCTTCACGAATTTCACAGCCGTGGCCCCATCGCACTTCCGAATAGGCTTCACCTCGATCCACTTGGTGAACTTATCCACCATGACCAGGATGTGAGTCATGTTGCCTCTAGCCGGCTGGAAGGGCCCGACCATGTCCAAACACCAAACAGCAAATGGCCAAGTGATAGGAATTGTTTTCAGCTCGGAAGCAGGCATGTGAGTCTTACTTGCGAACATCTGGCAGCCATTGCACTTTCTCACGATGTCCTCAGCTTGCTGCAGTGCTGTGAGCCAGTAGAAGCCATGCCGAAAAGCTTTCTTGACCAACGCCCGAGAAGAGGCGTGGTGCCCGCATTCTCCTTGGTGTATCTCTACCAGAATTTCTTCTCCTTCTGCTGGGTCCACACAACGTTGCAGCACGCCAGTGGCACTTCTCTTGTGCAGCACATCTCGGACTATAGTGTAGCCCTTGGATCTTCTCTAAATCTGTCTTGCATCCACCTCATCTTCTGGTAGAGTGCCGTCCCTTAGAAAGGATAATATGGGCATAGCCCAACTCGGTGTCTCCCGTATGGGAAACACTGGTTCGTCCACTTCCATTGGGACGGGTACCCCTGGTTGCTCTTTAGGGATGGGAGCACTTCTCTGAAGCCCAGACCGATTAGCGAGGACTTCCTCAATGAATGCGACAGTCCCCGGGTTAAGGACAGCAGTCCCCGAGTAGGGAGTGGCAGTCCCCGGGTAAGGAATGGCAGTCCCCGGGTAAGGAGTGGCAGTCCCCGAGTAAGGAGTGGCAGTCCCCGAGTAAGGAGTGGCAGTCCCCGAGTAAGGAGTGGCAGTCCCCGAGTAAGGAGTGGCAGTCCCCGAGTAAGGAGTGGCAGTCCCCGAGTAAGGAGTGGCAGTCCCCGAGTAGAGGACGGCAGTCCCCGGGTTTCCTGTAGCATTCTCCCAGTCAATCTCCATGGGATCAGATTCCTCACTTGGCAGAGAAGGAACAAATATGGACTCCGAGTTGGGGGAAGGTTTGATGGATGGCTTTCTCAAGTGCTCCAAGGCGACTCCCGCCGGGATGGACTGCCGAGAAGATCCCAACTTGGATAACTCATCTGCTGCTTCGTTTTCTGCTCGGTGAATGTGCTGGAACTTACAGCCTTCGAAGAACCCAGTCATAGACTGCACCAGGAAACGATACGACGCCATGTTGGCATCCAGAGCATCCCAAGTGCCCGAGACTTGCTGCACCACCAGATCTGAATCGCCATAGCATATAATGCGCTGCACGCCAACCTCCTTGGCTACTCGCAAGCCATGCACCACTGCCTCGTACTCTGCTACATTGTTGGATGCCTTGAAGTGAATCTGTAGCACATACTTGAGTTGATCTCACTTGGGTGACGTAAGCACTACGCCAGCACCAAGGCCTTCCTTCACCTTCGAGCCATCAAAGTGCATCTTCCAGTAATTAGAAACTGGAGCAGGAGGTTCATACTGCACCTCGGCCCAGTCCACCAGGAATTCCGCCAGAATCTGAGACTTGATGGCTTCTCTTCTCGCGTACGCGGGTGCATACGCGGCCAGTTCGATTGCCCACTTGGCTACTCTGCCACTCGCCTCCTTGTTGCCCATGATATCTGAAATGGGCGCAGAACTCACAACCGTGATAGGATGCTCTTGGAAGTAATGCTTTAGCTTCTTGGCGCCCAGGTACACGCCGTAGGTCATCTTCTGGTAGTGCGGGTAGTTTTGCTTGGAACTGGACAGCACTTCACTGAGATAATACACTAGGCGCTGCACACTCTTGCCTTCTTCTTCTCGTTCCACCACAATCACCACACTGACTACTCGGTTAGTCGCAGCAATGTACAGCAACATTGGCTCCTTGGGTAGCGGACTAGCCAAGATGGGAGCGCTAGCCAGCATTGCTTTCAGATCATTGAATGCCACATCCGCTTGCGGAGTCCAGACAAACTTGTCACTTTTCTTCATCAATTGGTACAGAGACAGTGCCTTCTCGCCCATTCGGCCCAGAAAACGGCTCAGAGATGCTAAGCAACCAGTGAATTTCTGCACGTCCTTCAAGGATCTCGGCAAAGACATGCTCTCAATAGCTTTTATCTTTGAAGGATTGGCCTCAATGCCCCGACTAGACACCAGGAAGCCGAGTAGCTTGCCAGCCGGGACACCAAAGGTGCATTTACTCGGATTCAGCTTCATTTTGTACTTGCGTAGGTTAGCAAAGGTTTCCTCCAGGTCGGCAAGCAGAGTATGTGTTTTATTCGTTTTGATGACAATGTCATCTACGTACACCTGCACATTCTTGCCGAGCTGGTCGTGCAAGCATTTCTGCATGCATCTCTGATAGGTTGCACCCGCATTCCTCAAGCCAAAACACATGACACGATAGCAATAAGCCCCGTACGGGGTAATGAAAGCAGTCTTTATTTGATCAGCAGGATTGAGTGCGATCTGGTGGAAACCAGAGTAGGCATCTATGAAAGACAACAGTTCACAACCAGCAGTGGAATCGATCACCTGATCGATGCGAGGTAGCGGGAAGGGATCCTTGGGGCATGCCTTGTTCAAGTCGGTGTAGTCGACACACATGCGCCATGCAGTGGCAGCCTTGGGATCCTCCTTCTTCTTCTCGACCATGACCGGGTTGGCTAGCCAATCCGGATGCAGCACCTCCATGATGAAATTGCTTATCAGTAACTTGGTGATCTGGTCACCAATGGCCTTCCTTCTCTCATCTCCGAAGCGGCGCATAGCCTGCTTCACTGGCTTGGCGTCAGGACGCACATGTAATGAGTGCTCAACCAACTCCCTCGGGACTCCTGGTAGATCTTCATTGGACCAGGCGAAAACATCCCGATTCTCACGGAGGAAGTGGATGAGCTCGCTTTCCTATTTCTCCGCCAACCCAGAGCCAATGATGGCTACGCGGTCGGGGAACTCGGGGTCGACCTGGACCTTCTTGGTCTCCTGAGAAGCCTGGAATGCGGTCCCGTGCTGGGTACTCGGCACGCCTTGCGCGCCGGCTTGCGCGGATTGCGCCATGGCCACCACCTCATACATCTTCTTCTTCTCGGCAGCAATCACCATCGATTCCGCCAACTGGGAACCAGCAGAGGCACACTCCATGGACTTCTTGTAATCACCAGAGATAGTAATTATGCCATTGGGACCAGGGATCTTCATCTTCAGATATGCAACATGGGTAGAGGCCATGAACTTGCTCAGAGCAGGCCTGCCGAGTAGAGCATGGTAAGAACTCTGATGATCAACTACCTCGAACTGCAGGCGCTCTGTGCGGCAGTTATCCCTGGTGCCGAATAGCACATCTATCCACACTCGGCCAATCGGGTTGCACGAGATCCCGGGCACAATGCCATGGAAGGTGGTCTTGCTGGGCAGCATCATGTTCTCGGCCAGGCCAAGCTTCTCGAGTGTGTCCTTGTACACAATGTTGATGCTGCTGCCGTTGTCGATTAGCACCTTGCTAAACCTCACATTCTTCTCGGGGCCCAGGAAGGTAGGATCAAGCACCAAGGCATAGCTACCCGGATTGGGCATCACCTTGGGGTGATCTACTCGGGACCACCTGATCTCCTGGTCACACCAGTACATGTAGTGAGGGACAGCAGGAATCACTGCATTGACCTCCATGGCCCGCCTGTGCTGTGATTGCTTGTCGACTGGCTCAGAAGTGAAGATCATGTAGCTCTCGTGGTGCTCTTGGTACTGGTTGGAGCCTCCGCCCCCATTGTTGCCGTTGTTGTTGTTACCCTGGTAGTTGTTGTTGTTGCCTCTGTTGTTGTTGCGGTTGTAGTTGTTGCTGTTGTTGCGGTAGCTCTCATTGTTGAAGTTACGGTTGGCTCCTAAAGCCACCTGGTTCACATTCTCTCTTCTCGGGTACACTGGCGGCCGAGCTGCGGGTGCGCGAGTAGGCTGCACATTGGCGTTGGCCGCTGGCAGAGGAGGAGGAGGAGGCAGGCCGTCATTCTTGATCACATCCCACCACTCACACTGCCGAGTAGTGTGGTTAGCCGGCCTCGAGGGGTGATGAGTGTGAAAACTGCATGGGCCATCCCTCATGTCATCAAAGACAAACTTCTTCGGCTGCTCGGAGTTTCCGCTACCCGACTGAGAGGTGCGAAATGGCTTCTTGTTGCCTTGGCCCTAGTTCTGGTTCTGCCCGTAGGCTCCAGCAGGTTTCTGCCTTTGGCTGCCACCAGCTCCAACAGTCACTGCATTCACCTCTTCAGGATCATACCGAGTATCTATTCGGCGCTTGTTGCGGAACTCGTTGCGCTTGCTGTTGCTGAAGTTTCTTCTCGGCTCAGAGGAGTCCATCAGAGGCTGAGTAGGATCACCGAGTGCGTACTGATCCGCAATTTTGATGGTCTCCGCCAAAGTGTTCGGCATCTCCCTCTGCAATCTCTGCCACAACATACTGCCATGCCTGCATCCCTGCGCAAACCAAGTAATGGCCTGTGCTTCATTCACACCTTCACAGGTGTTCCTCAATGTGCTCCACCGAGTAAGGTACTCGCGGTCTGTCTCGTCTTCCCGCTGCCTGCAAGCGGATAGCTGTTGTGGCCTATTCGGCCTCTTGTATGTGCTCGTGAAGTTGCTGATGAAGGCGTCCGAGAAATCCAGCCAGCAATTGATGCTGTTCTTGGGCAATTTGTTGAGCCAAGTGCGGGCTGGACCCTCTAGCATCTGCGGGACATAGCGCACCGCCCATCTTCTGTTGCCGTTCGCGATATGGACCGCGGTGACATAGTCATTGAGCCAATCTTCCGGCTTGGTGCTGCCATTGTAGCTCTTGGTGCCCCTTGCGAGCTGGAAGTTCTTCACGGACGGCTCGTTCATGATGCGCGGGCCAAAGCACTCGGGGCCAGGAGGACCCGTGTTCTCCAGCCGCGCCGACAAGCTGATCCGGTCCAGCTGATGCCTCGCATCTCCAGGCGCCAGCATGCGCTCGCCAACACGATCATGAACATCATAGCCAGCCATCTCCATGGCCGAGTAGCCATCATCATACCTGTCCACCTGCACCGCTGCTGGCTGCTCCACCGGGTTGGCGACTGGTGCCACTGCTCGCGGCTGCTGCCTCTGCCGAGTAGGATGAGCTGCGGGTTGCCGAGAAGGACCTGGACGCGCTCCATCTCGGGCCTGGCTTTGAGTTTGATGGGCTTGAGAGCCTGCTCTTGCAGCGTTGTGTTCCTGCCCGGGCTGCTGCGGCACAGCAAGCTGTCTCGCGGCAGCAGCCGGGTCATACACCTGCATTTGCCTATCTCTGGCCGAACGTCCGCTGCGGCTCTTCTCGTGGCTGGGATGCGGAGACGAGGCCTGATCGTTAGATCTAGCCGCGTGCGAGTGCACCACCTGAGAAGCTCCGGCACCAGGGTTGGCTTTTCGGAACTCCTCGTTCTGCCTAGCAGCCTCCAACACCAATTCGTTGAGCCTTTCTTGCTGCCTAAGACGCGCGTCGCCGTCTAGACGAGGCAACTCGGCCGCTACAGCCTCTGCAGCTCTAAGTGTCTTGGCGGGTGTGCTATATCTGGGCCGGGTGGAGGTGTTTGCGGTGGCGGACTGAGCAGGAACCTCTACAACTGTCGCCATCTCGGCACCAAGGTTGCGCCGAGTGGCGCCTACTCTGCTAGCCCTCCTAGCGACTTGCGTGAAGCCGTGAGCCTTGTTGTACTCGAGCTGATCTAGACTCAACTCCAACCTCACTTTATCCAACTCCGCCTGCTCGGCAAGCAGCTCCAGGCGTTGCCGCTCGAGCTGCTCCCTCATGGCTAGAAGCTCGATGTCGGTGGGAGTCGGCATGCCAAGTCGCCCAGCCGACGCGGGAATAGTCGTAGTAGTGGAAGGCGGCAAGTTGCACTCCTTCTCGTAGGGCCTGTGAGTCCTGCCACCAGCGCTCGGTGCAGCAAGATCCTCGACGACGGCCGCGGCGCCAGTAGCGGCCGCGCCAGCGTTTGCCGCCAAGCCCGTCACCATCACCTCAGCGCAGTTCGGGGTAGTAGCGGCCTTCCGCGAGCAGCGATCACCGCGGGTGGATCCTCCGCGTCATGCACCAGCTTGGGGTACGCGCGGTTGGCGACGGTGGCGACGTAGACGAGGTGAGAGCCGAAGGAGATCACCGAGCCGCCCTCCGGCATGGCCCTGCCGCCAAAATCGCCGGCGTTGTCGGTGACGAAGTCGAAGGAGCCGGATCTGTGGACCAGGCCACAGACTACGCGCTCCGCTGAAGAAGATCCCGTCCGAACAGAAACTCCAGCCAGCGCCGCTGGTTGCCCCACGGTGGGCGCCAACTGTCGTGGTGGTGTCACGGCAGATGCCATGGGATGGCTAAAGATGTGGGGACGAAGGACGCTGGAGGTGCTCGGGGAGGGATCACGCGACTAGTAGCCGCGTGAAGTACGAAGTAAACACGGCAAACAACACGATCTACCCAGGTTCAGGGCCCTCGTGAAGAGGTAAAACCCCTACTCCTGCCTTTCTCTATGTATTCTGGTATCTCACCGAGTAGCCACAGTACAATGTTCTTGCTACCGAGTAGCCACTCTCCTCTCTACGTGATGAACTAGGTCAAGAATTAGGTCACAATGTGTTCCAGCGTGCGATCCCTCACGCAGGAGGCGGCGGGGCACCTTATATACCCGGTGCCCAGCCGGATACGTCCAAACATGGACAAGTGTCGACATAGTGTGCACATCGTCCTTCTTCCGAGTTCCCGCTGACAGCTTTGGTTCCTAATCTTGGCTGCATCCGGAAAGTCGTTGGGCAAAACCAAGGGGACAGACTGGTATCACTGTGCCAAACACAGAGTGGGGCCCCCTTATCCTGCGACCGCCTGCTTCCATGCTGTCACTGTCAGGCAGGCCGGTCCCAGATGAACAGTAGTTCGAATAGTGCCAAGTACGGACCCGGGATACGCGGGATCCTGTGTCAGAACGGCTCCTTTGACTTCTGGCCCGAGTAGGTTCCCGCCAATTTTACTCGGGCCAACTCTTCTACTCGAATGGATAGAACTTGATTGATATCTCCTTCTGGTTATCTTGAGGTGAGACCGAGTAGCAGTCGACCGGGTAGCAAGTACCGGGTAGGCGGCTACTCGACCAAACCTCTCTTCTGATAGTTGCTTTTACCACTTGTCTTTACCCTACTCGGGGGTAACCCCCCGACACCCTAGCTTTTGTTAGGATCCATACGCTCCGTAGCCCCCCTCCGGTGAAACCCTACCTCCGCTGGAGAAATACCGAACTTATACGGAAACACGCGGTAACGGCGTCGAAAGGGGGTAGCAATGTGGAACTAGTTGCTTGCTTGTGTTAGGGCAGTCCATAGCAACCTAATATACATTGGTATAACACAACTCTTCGGAAGCTTCACGACGTTTCGTCCGATACGGGAGTTTCACCCTATAAGCGCGTGTAAACTCACGAGAGAGAAGTGGATGTCGGTGAAGCGGCCCACACCCCGGAGTGAAATATCTTCCATCCAAAGCATAAAATACAACTATACTAACATGTTATGGCACCCCTAGCTTTTGTTGGGATCCATACGCTCCGTAGCCCCTCTCCGGTGAAACCCTACCTCCGATAGAGAAATACCAGACTTATCCGGAAACACGCGGTAACGGCATCGAAAGGGGTAGAAATGTGGAATTAGTTGCTTTATTGTGTTAGGGTAGTCCATAGAAACCTAATACACATTGGTAGAACACAACTCTTCGGAAGATTCACGATGTTCCGTCCGATAGGGAGTTTCGCCATATAAGCGCGTGTAAACTGACGAGAGAGAAGTGGATGCCGGTAGAGCGTCCCACACCCCGGAGTGCAATATTTGCCATCAAAAGCACACAACACAACTATACTAACATGGTATGGCACCCCCTAGCTTCTTTTGGGATCCATACGCTCCGTAGGACCCCCTCCGGTGAAACCCTAGACCCGTTGGAGAAATACCGGACTTATACAGAAACACGCGGTAACGACGTCGAAAGAGGGTAGAAATGTGGAACTAGTTGCTTTGTTGTGTTAGGGTAGTCCATAGAAACCTAATACATATTGGTATAACACAACTCTTCGGAAGATTCACGATGTTTCGTCCGATAAGGGAGTTTCAACCTATAAGCGCGTGTAAACTCACGAGAGAGAAGTGGATGCCGGTGAAGCGGCCCACACCCCGGAGTGCAATCTTTGCCACCAAAAGCACACACAACACAACTATACGAATATGGTATGGCACCCCCTATCTTGTGTTGGGATCCATACGCTCCGTAGCCCCCCGCCGGTGAAACCCTAGACCCGCTGGAGAAATACCGGACTTATACGGAAACATGCGGTAACAACGTCGAAAGGGGGTACCAATGTGGAACTAGTTGCTTGGTTGTGTTAGGGTAGTCCATAGAAACCTAATACACATTGGTACAACACAACTCTTCTGAAGATTCACGATGTTTCGTCCGATACGGGAGTTTCACCATATAAGCGCGTGTAAACTGACGAGAGAGAAGTGGATGCCGGTGAAGCGGCCCACACCCCGGAGTGCAATCTTTGCCATCAAAAGCACACAAAACAACTATACTAACATGGTATGGCACCCCCTAACTTGTTTTGGGATCCAGACGCTCCGTAGCCCCACCTCAAGTGAAACCCTAGACCCGTTGGAGAAATACCGGATTTATATGGAAACCCGCGGTAACGGCGTCGAAAGGGGGTAGCAATGTGTAACTAGTTGCTTGGTTGTGTTAGGGTAGTCCATAGCAACCTAATAGACATTGGTAGAACACAACTCTTTGGAAGATTCATGACGTTTCGTCCGATACGGGAGTTTCACCCTATAAGCGCGTGTAAACTCACGAGAGAGAAGTGGATGCCGGTGAAGCGGCCCACACCCCGGGGTGAAATATCTGCCATCCAAAGCAAACAATACAACTATACTAACATGTTATGGAACCCCCTAGATTTTTTTGGGATCCATACGCTCCATAGCCCCCCTCCGGTGAAACCCTACCTCCGGTGGAGAAATACCGGACTTATACGGAAACACGCGGTAACGGCGTCGAAAGGGGGTAGCAATGTGGAAATAGTTGCTTGGTTGTGTTAGCATAGTCCATAGCAACCTAATAGACATTGGTAGAACACAAGTCTTCGGAAGATTCACGACGTTTCGTCCGATACGGGAGTTTCACCCGATAAGCGCGTGTAAACTCACGAGAGAGAAGTGGATGCCGGTGAAGCGGCCCACACCCCGGAGTGAAATATCTGCCATCCAAAGCACACAATACAACTATAGTAACATGTTATGGCACCCCCTAGCTTTTGTTGGGATCCATACGCTCCGTAGCCCCTCTCCGGTGAAACCCTACCTCCGCTGGAGAAATACCGGACTTATACGGAAACACGCGATAACGGCGTCGAAAGGGGGTAGCAATGTGGAATTAGTTGCTTGATTGTGTTAGGGTAGACCATAGCAACCTAATACACATTGGTAGAACACAACTCTTCGGAAGATTCACGATGTTTCGTCCGATACGGGAGTTTCACCCTATAAGCGCGTGGAAACTCACGAGAGAGAAGTGGATGCCGGTGAAGCGGCCCAGACACCGGAGTGCAATCTTTCCATCCAAAGCACACAACACAACTATAATAACATGGTATGGAACCCCCTATATTGTGTTGGGATCCAGACGCTCCGTAGCCCCCCTCCGGTGAAACCCTACCTCCGCTGGAGAAATACCGAACTTATACGGAAACACGCGGTAACGGCGTCGAAAGGGGGTAGAAATGTCCAACTAGTTGCATGCTTGTGTTAGGGTAGGCCATAATAAACAAGTTGATTCATTATAAATTGATAAATAAAATTAAATGTTGTAACTATAAATTAAACAAGCTATTTTGGAAGAAAAAATAAAAAATATATTCTTTACCGTGTGCATGCACACGGCAAAGACTGAAAAAATCTTGGCCGTGTGCATCTTTGCCGTGCGTTTTCTTTACCGTGTGTTTTGCTTGATCATTGCCGTGTGCCTTTCTTTGCCGTGTGTCTTTTTGTGTACTAAACCGTGCGTTTTTTCTTACCGTGTGCGACACACGGCAAAGAAAATCAACGTCATGTGCCCGATGGATTGCACACGGTAAAGAATCGAGCACACGGGAAAGATGTGCTCTCCCGTAGTGTTCGGAGATCGATGTGATCAACAGCGGCAGGTCAACTATCCGTACGAACTAAACTAATCACTGCCACACAAAGGAAGCTTCCTGCAGCCTGCTTCCCACGCCACTTAATAATATATAGTATTTGAGGAGATATTTAAGACATGTGAGGAACATGCATGATAGCAGCGGTACGTGGTATCGGTAGCACGATGGCCTACTGACGGGCCGGAGATATTAAAATGAAGAATTGACTTGACATATCTATACTGGTGGGTCATCATTACTATTGTTTGGACTCGTTAGAATAGTATACTCCAAGTATGTTTCCTCGATGTATTTCTTTATATACTCCACATAAGGGACTAGAGTAAAGCAACAAAACTAAAAATATTAGAAATTCTATGATCGGAATTATTAGTCTCACCCGCTATTTTCGCAGCGCGCCATCCCTGGAGAGATTCACCTCCTCTTCCGTGACTCGATATAGTGACGCGACACCCGTTTAGATCAAAGATCTGATCGATTTCTTATATTTGTTTTAGACAATTTTGTCACACACCCCATGGTTGCCGGAGGTCACCGTATTGTGAGGAAGATGATACCGCCGCTTATGGATAGCGGCCGCCGGAGGAGTTTGCCGCTTGTGCAGAGTGAGATAGGGGACGGGATAGAAGAACGGGGCAGAAAGGAGAAATTCTTGCTGCAGTCATTTCTGTTCGATGTCATCTTCAGTTGACCTCCTGTCTATTTATCCATTCATCTCCAAAGGGTCGACGTGTTGGGCCGGCAAAGACTAGGTAGCCCATCACAAAAGTGTGGCGCAGGGAATATTTTGGCTGGTACACTACCGTTCGGGCAAAATATTGCTTGTCCCCAAGCAATGGGTTAATATCTGCTTGCAATGACGCCTCGAGGATCCCATAGTTGCATATAGCTGATAAAAAGTGAACAAGAACAATCTGGAATGAACTAGTTTATTTTAGAAATGGGGGTAAAACCGTAGCTGTTATGGAATGAATTAGTCTTGAACTCAAGGTGCTTATGTGTACGTATATCACCTGGATCCAACGATAGTTGTATATACCTGCTCGACCACATAAGAAGCCAAACTGCTGGTTGAACGATATGCAGCTTGAACATACGCCCCCTTTAACCTGATATATTTCTGGGCATGCTCTTTCCGTGAAATGCTGGACCATACAATGAGCCTGGGACCTGTAGAGGTGTAAGGGAAAGGCATGTGTACGGCTGGAAAGGGTGGGGAGGGATATTTTTATCCCACATGGGTGACGGCACGATCTACAGATAGCTGCTGCATAGGCGACATTAGTGATTCATCTCGGATTGTAATCGTTTTGTTGCTACTTTTATTTTCCTTTTTCGACCGTGTGCATCTTGTTATGGAGAAGCCGGGTGTAATAATTAAACCTTTTAAGTAATACAAAGCGTATTATCAAAAAAAAAATGCAAATCCGTTCTTTCCCAAGAGAGGCTTGTCCAGAAGAACAAGGCATCTCATGTGACATAGGAAACTTTTTGGAGTAAGCGTTCCATACATAGGAAATTCTCATGTGACATAGGAAATTCTCTCTACCCTCCGGCCCGCTTATAAAATCCCACGCCTCTCATCTCCCTTCTCACACCTCTCTATTGTTTGGGCTGCCCTCCGGCAGCCCCTTTGTGGCTCTCTCTCGCACAAACAAAAGGAGGGAGACGATGGAGTGGAGACACGGAGTTTTTCCGGCCGGCGCACGAACGCCGCCACGGGCGCACAGACGCCCTACTCTTTTCCTCTGCCTCTCAGATACAAGCAGTACACAGGGTGCCTTTTATAAGTAGAGCACGCACACACGGCACTCCACTGTACCCACGCTCGCATGCACTAACAAACGCATGCACTCACACATCGGCCAGCTAACTAACTCACGTTGTGATCACCGCACGACCAGGCCGCACTCGTGCATGCACTAACAGCCACGCATGTAGCTAGCTAACAATCTAAACAAATCAAGATTAGTGCTAACATCTATCTCTCAATTTTCACCAAGAGTCACTGTGTGTTCGTCCCAAGATGGCAAGCACGTGTACAAATGTCGGAGGAGAGGCAGTGGTGGTAGGTCCTCAATACCACCAGCTGCTTGGTGTTGTTGACAGGTCCTCGCCGGAGGAGGGAGATACGGCCAAGGGCGCAGTGCGCCTTCTCGCAGAAGGCTTCGCCGTGGTGGAGCCGCCGGTGGACGAGGAGGCGGCGGCCCAGAGGGCCGATGACGTGGCGGGGCTGCTCGACTCCTTCGGCAACCACCTCCACGAGAGGACTGCACACCAGCTGGGTACGCATGCATGCTTGTGCTTCTTTCAGGATCCACTCTCACGTGGAACCCATATGATCCACTGCCACACCCTCTTTTACAGATTGTAGTTGGCCAAATAGAACAGAGGGAGTAGTATATTACGATTGCATGTAATTTACACCCTGTTTTTCCTTTCATTTTGCAGGTTACCCGTGCAACCTAGATCTCCACTTCAGCGTGTTGTCGCAGTTACTCAACTTCAACATCAACAACCTTGGCGACCCTTTCATTGAGAGGAACAATGGTCTACAATCCAAGCAGTTCGAGGTGGCCGTGCTCGACTGGTTTGCGCGCCTCTGGGACCTCCAGCAAGAGGAGTACTGGGGCTACATCACCGCCTGCGGCACTGAAGGAAACCTCCAGGGCCTACTAGTCGGGTTAGTATCTTTTTTTTTTCTAAATGGGAGCGTCTGCCCCGGCCTCTGCATTAAAATGATGCACACAGCCGGTATTTATTAAAACATGAAAAAAAATCCAGAGAGTTTACGGATCACTCAAGGTGGCCACAAAGATCAGCCACTGAAAAATAAGCAAAAGTAATTATGTATCTATCCGTCTTGCGTTAAGCCACCCACCCTGGCTGTAGATAGCCCGAACGACCGCCAGCAGCCGTGCACAGCCTGAATCCATAAGTCCCCGCTGATCGACAGGGAGGAGGAAGGACCATGTCTGTATAGAAAAAACCACCTTGTTTACAACCTGCAAAAAGTGAACATTGTTTCTTTTGTTAAAAACCACATCATTACGGCTGTTCCAAATCTCCCACAGGAACGCAGCAACTCCAATATGATTGCGTGCCTTTTTTTTCCTATCAATGCCATTTAGCCAACTACCAAACATATTCGCAATGTTAGTCGGCGGATAAATGCTAAAAGTGAAGTACACAAGACGCCAAATATCACGAGCAAAAGGACAGGAGATGAACAAATGCTCTACAGACTCATCCGCTTCACAAAAAACACATTTTTTTTATAGCCATTCCATTTTCTTTTTAACAGATTATCTTTGGTTAAAACCACTTTTCTATTAAGGAACCATAAGAAAATTTTAATTTTTAATGGAACCTTTAATTTCCACAAGTATTTACGCAAAAATCTTGTGGAACCGTGGAGTAAGTCTGCATAAAAGGATTTCACCGAGAAAGATCCATCCATTGTTAATGTCCAACGGAACGTATCCGTCTCGTTATTGAGAGAGACACCCATTAACCTCTCGACCAACTGCAACCATAAATTTCTTCTATCACCTAAAATGAATATCCAACGGATTGTGTGCTAACACATCAGCCACGGTGACATTTTTGTGCACAACAATATTAAAAAGAGATGGGTATGATTGTGATAACGGTTCATCACCTAACCATGTATCCTCCGAAAAACGAATATTTTGTCCATTCCCTATAGCAAACTTTCCACGTGAAAAGAACTCGTGCTGCACTTTCATAATCCCTTTCCAAAACGGAGAGTCTAACGGTTTTGCTTCAACTTGGGATAACGTTTTATCCCCCAAATATTTGTTAGATAATAACTTCTGCCATACTCCTTCCTCATGCATTATCTTAAACAGCCATTTACTAAGCAAACACATGTTTTTTTTATCTCTAAAACCTCGATACCCCGACCACCCTGATCTTTTGGTCGACACATAATATTCCATTTCGTAAGACAATATTTTCTTTTCTTGGCATCGCTTTGCCAAAAGAATCTTGAGCGATAAAAATCTAATCGCTTCCTAACCCTGATTGGAATTTCAAAGAAAGAGAGAAGAAACATGGGCATGCTCGTTAGGACGGAGTAAATAAGTATGAGGCGACCCCCATAAGATAACAGTTTACCCGCCCATGAGCTCAATTTCCTCTCAAACCTATCTTCCACTGGTTTCCACTCCTTGTTTAAAAGTTTTCTATAATGAATCGGGATGCCGAGATATTTGAACGGTAAGTTGCCTACCTCACAACCGAAAATGTGACGATAGTCATCTTGTGCATTCTTTTCTTCCCCAAAACAAAAATTCTCACTCTTGTGAAAGTTAATCTTAAGACCCGATAATTGCTCAAACATCGCAAGGATGAGCTTCATATTTAGGGCCTTTTACAAATCATGTTCAAGGAAAAGAATCGTGCCATCAGCATACTGAAGAATTGAAACCCCTCCCTCGACAAGGTGTGGAATCAACCCTCCAACTTGGCCATCCTCTTTTGCTCGTTCAATTAGAATGGCCAACATATATATAACAAGGTTAAATAGGATAGGAGAGAGCGGATCCCCTTGTCTTAAACCTTTCAGAGTTTGGAAATAATGACCGATGTCATCATTTACCTTAATACCGACACTGCCACCTTGAACAAAACGAGCAACCCATGCACACCATACAGGTGAAAAACCTTTCATTCGTAACACTTGTTGAAGGAAAGAACAGTTCACTTTATCTTAGGCCTTCTCAAAATCAATTTTAAATAAAACACCGTCCATCTTTTTCCTTTGTAATTCGTGAATCGTTTCGTGGAGAACTACAACTCCTTCTAAAATATTTCTACCGGGTAGAAACCCAGATTGAGTTGGACGGATAACCCTACTCACAATAGATGTTACCCGATTAGTTCCCACTTTAGTGAACACCTTGAAGCTGACATTTAGTAAACAAATAGGCCGATATTGCTCAATACGGCTTGCATCCTCTTTTTTTTGTAGTAACGTAATAACCCCAAAGTTGAGCTTAAAGAGAGGTAAGTCACCCTCATGAAGCTGGCGAAACATAGCCATTAAATCCCCTTTAATGAGCGACCAAATTTTTTTTATAGAACTCCGCAGGAAACCCATCTGGTCCCGGAGCCTTATTCTTCTCCATTTGAGAAATAGCTTCGAATACCTCATTTTCCGAAAAAGGAGATGTAAGAATACTATTTTCATCAGGAGAAATCTGAGGCATATCGTCAGTCATGTCTTCGATCAGAGAAACGTGGCTCGGAGCCGATGCCCCGAACAGTTTCTTATAATATTCAGAGATGAAAACCCGCAAGTTTGCCTCTCCTACAATCGTACCCTCATCATGTTCCAACTGGAAAATTCTCTTTTTTCTATGTTTCCCATGGTACGTGTGGCTGGTCTTAATAGCCACACGTACTATGGTTGAAAATCCATTCAAAGCATTCTATAAACCGGTTCAGTTCGTTTTAGCGAACCGATGCCAATACTTAGTTCTATTCAAAGTCAGTAGCTATGTCAGGTACTCCCTCCGTCCACTTTTAAAGGCACACTTCGTAGTATTGAACAGTTAAGAAGTATGTCTTATAGAAGTGGACGAAGCGAGTAGAAAACATCAGACCCACGTGGAGAGAGAGCAAGCCTCGCTTTGAGTAGAGAGTACTAGAAGGGGTAAGGCGCGCTTTGCTGCGCCTTGCGCCCGGACATCACTTGACGCACATCTTAGGTAATGAACCATTTGTCTGAAATGTCTTGCTTCCTAATAAAAATGTATTATCTCAGCCGATGAGATGTACCGTATAATACAAAACACATGTCTAATTTAAACAGAAATAAGTACATTTGCCTCTTTGAACTATATGCAGCTCATTGTCTGTTTTACCATGCATTGATATATATATTCCCAGTTTCCAGTCCGCCAGCAGCAAAGTGAGGGATTTATCACCGGTACCATCATACGTCTATACTTTAGCTAGCACCATACCCATATTCATCATCTTTGTAGTGATAGTGTGCTAAGCTGCGTTGTCATGCACCGTTGTCTCTAAAATCTCCAGTTATTGTAGGCCACATGTAACCTTTATCATTTATCAACCAGCTACATATGTAATTTTTCCATGAGTGCCTAAGAGAAATGAGAAAAAATCCACATGATCAGTTCAACAGATTATATTTTGATCAACTTACATGTATTCAGAAAACACAAAATATGCATGTATTTTTTCAAAGAAGCATTGTTCTATTATCGAAATAATAGAAGGAATGTTCAATTGTTCCAACGCCACACACCAAGTTTGCCGGACCACATAGCTTAAAGACCAAAACATCGAGGCACATCAACCACACTTCTAGTTATCCACAACACAACATGCTCAACGACAATGAACCCCCAAAAGATACATATAGGCTTATCCATCTCGTAGTACCACAAAAAGGAGAGACAACAATCTATAGATCTAACTTTCTTTGTTTTATCAAGTGTTGCAACTGCTATTATTCCCACTCTGTTTGAATAGAAAATGAATCCCTACGTTATAAAATCATAACAAGGAATGCTTCTGCATAACACCAAATTAGTAGCAATATTTGTAAGTAATATGCCTTCAAAAACAGGACGAAATATGGAGTAAGAGAAAAGAGTATATGCAATCCATAGGCCTTAAAAAACTGGACGAAATATGGAGTAAGAGAAAAAAAACATACTGCTACAGAGGTCATTTTCAGCCACTGCAGAACGGCTAGTATTTCCTTCACCCGAAACTCTAAAATGCCAGAGTATATTTTAGCAAAGTTAGTCACATTTCAGTTTCTTTATACATAAAAAAAAATACGTTATATACATTGTACTACATTTCACACTGCAACAATTATCTTGATTCTAATAACAAAAGGATTGTATCAAAGCTAGAACGATTTCCATTTGTAGGACGTCCCATTGTCATAGTTGCATATTATTGTAATAGTTTGCATGAATACATGGTAGCATTATATAAATAGAATAGTTATAAAAATAGCACCATATGAAGGCAATAAAATAGAGATGAAAATGTATTGATATTGCAAACTTGTCGTCTCAAAATGCAAGTCCTTTTGAGAGGCTATTAGATATATGGAGTTCTCTCAACTACCATAGATCTGATAAGATAAAGTGCTTATATAAAAGAGCATTTTCCCTTCCTAAGGCCATGCTGCAGAACTGCAATCCATCAAATGCATCTATCAAGTCGTAAATCAGTAAAACTTTGCAGTGTGTATCTAGTATATATACTACAAATATCCAAGGAAGTCAAATTGACCCATGGATAATTTTCCCAAGCACCATATATATAATGTGTCCTAAAAAGAGAAATCATTTGTCTTGCATCATTGGATCTAAGAAGTGGAATCCGGCATGCGATGTAACTGAAATTGCCTAAGATGTGAAAATCATGGGTACTGGTGGCCGTGGTGCACTGTCAACACCCTCCTTTTTGCAATGGATTAGCATCGGCGATGAAGGAGTTAATGTACAACCAGCAATAGAAAAATTATTGGCACATGTGAACATTTCTTCGTTCCCAGATGTGTCTAGTGAAGAAGAAGATAGAATAAGCATGCGAGGAAGAACTAACCTTCTGTGACCATGACCTGATGGATTTTAGAACAAGGTCAATCTTTTGTAAGTTAAAAAACCTAGCTGGAAAGAAAGCAAAATAGCTTTTGCCTGAGACAAAATAGCATGAACTTAACATTTCAAAAAAAACATCGAGCATGGAGTCCCAACTTTTGCTAGAATGATTTTCCTTTTCCCATTAAATCTGGTGAAGCTCAGAGCTTATGAAGGGAGATCAACACTTTCAGAAAGGCACAAGGAAACACTTTGAGCAAATATTAGATTGTTTCTCTAATAATGCATGCTTCTGTATATATATTTTTTCGGAGACTAATCAGACAAAACTACATAATGTAACATTATATTCTAAAAATCTGCAAGCACATAACAGGCAGGGAACTACCAGAAGTTTGGACATAACCTTGTCTCTGCCAAATCTTGAAGCATGAGCAGAGGTCGTACCGAATCCATTATTATTGTAATTTCCATGAAACTTAACGAATCCTCAGTAGGAAAGTACATAGTTCTATTTCAATAACAGATTAGCAATTTATGATGTGTTCAGTTTGATGAATATGAGAATTTATACAAAACAAGTCAAATTAAATCGATAATTCTGGCTTGCAGTTTAGAACGGACTGAACTTGAACATTCATGAAACTGGCATTACTCAAACATCAGACAAAACAAGACAAGGCGACTATAGAAACCAGCACATACATCCAATCTCCACCAAACAATCTAACCGGAGACATGGACACACTCACACACAGACTTCCCACCGTCCCAACCGAACGGGACGAATCCTACGGGACCCAAAATCCTAGAGCAGGCAGGACAGCAACAAAGCAACACCTAATCACCGACAAGGCAGAACGGGCAACCAGACCGACTGCCACCGGCCGACAAGCAAGGAAAGGAAAATACACCACTACCCAACACGACATAAGCTAGAACCAATCACACAGACCACAACAGAAATAACAGGAAGAGAAACAACCGTAAACCTGGGAACCGCAACCCTCAGCAGGAGCACACCCAAGATAAGCGTCCCCCAGTCGCGGACATCCAAGATCTCCGTCCGCCAGGCGCCGCGAGCCCACGGATTTGCGAGGAGCAGACCTGCAAATCACCAGGAAAAAAACGAATCTGAAGGAAGACGACACAGCCCAAACGAACTAATTGATTCTCCAAATAAAATCAACCGCATACTAACTCGAGGAACACCGAAGGAGAGAAAGAGCAAAGAACAGCAGCAGCACAGAGAAGAGGAAGAGGAGACCGAACGGAACAGAGGAAAAGGGGAAAAACGAAGGAGGCGGCACCGACTCGAGCCCGCGCCACGCGCCAAATATGAAGCAACCAACAAACCGACTGAAGAAAAACGTAGACACACAAGCGGGTCCTCTCCTCCACAGGTGAACGTGGGCCAACGACTAAAAGAGTCAACGAAGAGATGGGCAGCCGACAGATGGAGCCCACCCCTCCGGACGCACGAGAGAGCAGCATTCTCTGCTCAGTTAGATAATGGAGAGATACTGCATAAAATACAATTGCACGTGTGACACACTACCCATGAGGCTACAAATAAAAAACACATCACACGCTGTGTCAATTCCTAACTCTGACCCCTTTTTGATTTTACGGACATACCGTAGTGGATGGTCTAATATGAACACTTATCATTTGGAACAAACTATTTTTCCATTTATTATTGATACATTTTCCGCAAGAATTTGAACAATGATTATTTCATTTGTTTTTAGGAAAATACTATTTTTGGCAAAAATTGTCAAAATTATATGTGAGTATGTTTCTTTTGCAGGAGAGAGCTTTTTCCTGATGGGATTATATACGCGTCTCGCGAGTCACACTACTCTGTCTTCAAGGCGGCTAGGATGTACAGAGTTGAATGTGTCAAGGTCGACACTTTGGTTTCTGGAGGGATGAATTGTGCGGATTTTGAGTCCAAGCTGCTACAGAACCTGGGAAAGCCAGTGATTTTGAATTTGAATATAGGTTTCCATCTTACCTCCGCCCACACTAAGTACAATTAATTTTAATCGCTGGAGTTTCTTCGTTCAATTATCTCTTCATTGTTGTCTCGCATACTTTTGCTTTCTTCTTTTTCTTGCAGGAACTACTGTCAAGGGGGCGATCGATGATATTGATGGAATCATTAGAATACTTGAAAAATGTGGATTCCGAGAACGATTCTACATACATTGTGATGGTGCTCTGGCTGGCTTAATGATGCCATTTATCAAACCGGTGGGTAATATTAAATTTAAGTAATAAATATACTTACCAAGCATGTGTGTCATAAACACATCAGGAGAAAAACTTACTAACTAATTTAATACTTTGTTAATACCCTCTAGGCACCAAAGGTGACATTCAAGAAGCCTATTGGAAGCGTTAGCGTGTCCGGCCACAAGTTCCTGGGATGCCCCATGCCATGTGGCGTGCTAATAACGAGGCTCAAACACATGAAAGTTCTCTCTGGCGATATTGAATACCTATCACCCAGGGACGCGACAATCATGGGGAGCCGCAATGGCCACACGCCGATGTTCCTATGGTACTCGCTAAACAAGAAGGGTTTTAGAGGCATTTGCGAAGACGTTCAAAAGTGCCTGAGAAATGCTCATTACCTCGCAAACCGTCTAAAGGAGATGGGAGTAAGCACAGACTTGAATGAGTTGAGCAACACTGTGGTGTTCAAGAGACCACAAGATGAGGAGTTTGTGCACAAGTGGAATCTTATGTGTGAGGGGAGCATTGCGCATGTGGTGGTGATGCCAAATGTCAGCATAGAGAAGCTCGACAACTTTATCGAAGAGCTCGTCAGCATGTGAAGTTCCCAATATTAAAGAAAAAGGACCAGTGTGCCATGTATTGCCAAGGAACCTTTTGGTTTTTTCATAACGAGATTTCAAGAACATATGCCAAGAAAATTCGTTTGTTTTCTTCATAACAAGAATTCAAGAACAAAGGCCAAGAAAATTGTTTTCTTGTCTTCATAAAAAGAAGTGAAGATTGTATATGATTGTTCATGGATTGGAGAACAACACTTTGAAGTTTGCAGTTAAATTTAATAAATTATTTGTTAGCCTTTTATAAAAATGGACATGTTGCATGTTTCTATCCATCTCCTATGTTGCACTATCTAAGACGGTGATATGTGTTTAGTTATATAGTGTTAATAAATGGATTGGTCCGTTCTTGTAATTTCGTGTCTGACCCTCCCTACCCATTATCAGCTAGATATTGTGTATGTGCGAATAATAAAAATTACTACCATACAAATTACGGATTATATTGGTTCAAGTAAATTTTCCAAAAATAATAAAATATTTGCAACCATAACAATAATGAAGCACATACAATGTAATCAGATTACTGAGCTCCTTTGGAAAGTTCACTAATATTTAACCAAAACATGTCAAAAACTAGTTGTTTTTCTTTCAGTAGCTTCATCAAGATCACACCATCTTTGTTATCGATTTTTTCAAAACATCCTATAACAGTTTTTTTTTATATTCCAGCAAACATCATAGGTGTGATTGATATGATACTGAGCAAGCTGAAGTGCTGGACCATATCACATTCAAAATTGTGCATGTCAATGCACTAACCAGGGGTAATTTTGATGAATTAAAGCATATAATAAAACTCGCTTACATGTTGTAGAAATCTAAGATATTGGCATCTTTATTTTCTGCAAAGGAATAACAATTTAAAATTTCTATTGGCATAGAGATGAGATGAAGTTCTTTTAATTAGCTGGATGTTGCTCATTACGTTCTCATTTCAACTGATCATTTTTATGATGGGATTTTTTTTTTGTAATTCTTGGGTAGAAACTTGAATTTTACGGTATACGTAGTACGAGATTACTTCGACAAAACCTTAATTTAACATACTTGTGCCAATTTGAAAATCAATAACAAAATTATGTTTATGTTGGAACCAAAGTACGCGGAAGTTAAGTACATTGTCCACTAGATACCAATAGAAATAAGAATTTCATGATCTACATTCAAAAAAGCTGCAAGATTAATTCGCACTCCCAAATGGAACTCTGAATTTTATTAAATTTAGAATACAAATTCTTTTCATAATGTATGAATACCAAGGTTTTTTCGGCGGTTAAAATTCCAGTAGTCCAAAAACGGGTAAGATAGGCCTTACTTTATGCATGACGACTGCATCAGCACCCACCCATCAAATGAAAAGATAGTATCCTAGCATCATGACAAATACTTCGACATGAGAAGAAAATGAGAAATTAAAGAAAAATCCCTCAACTCCTACAAGTCTTCTTGACAATCATTGTCGTGCCACTCAGCTTGATAATGGGCCCCTCCCGTAAAAAATCGTTTTAGCACAGGTCAAATCGACCATCGGTGATAATTAATCGAACTAGCGCAATCGTAGTGGATATTTGCAAAATTACTATGAACAAGTGGATTTACAAATTTCACCCTGAATTGTTGTGACTTTTTGGATTTTTCTCGAGGAAAGTGTATATATATTTCAACATTGCTCCTCACGTGTGTCTATCTCGGGCCTACACACGGACTTTTATGTAGTCGTTTATGAGATTCCTCCAACTGACTCCTATAATTGGTGTGTCTCATGCATGAAAATTTGTTTTTGACCCGATTTAAAAGTTTGATCCGTGTTCATGCAAAAGGCAAGGCATTAAGGGGCATGTGACTTGGAATTGCAGGTTATAATTACAAGTGGCTAGGTAATTTACTTAACGAAGGTGATCGATCGCAAACGTCGGGTTGCCTATGTACGTGGCCCCAACTGGCCTGTTTGATCTACTTTAAGCTAGGTGTAAGGGCATCTCCAGCCGTCCCCCCCAGAGCCCCCCAGGGGTTTTTTTTCGCGGCGGAAGCGGCGAATAGCGCCGCTTCTTCACCACTCGGCCCCCCAGAGGCCCAAATAGCGCCGTTTCGGCGCTAAATAGCGCCGCGGCACCCAGGCCAAACCCAGCCCGCTGGGTTCGGCCTGGGGGGCGAAACTGCGCGGCCGCGCGCGTGGGCCAGCTCGGTCAGCGACGCGACGGGAAAACGCGGGAACAGAAGCCACCGCCCGTGACCTCCTTCTCGGCGCCCGCGCCGTCAAAGGCTGCCGGAGTTATGGCGTGGCGGCCGGCCAGTGCATGCACCCCGGTCAAAGACTGCCGGATTAATGGCGGGGCGGCAGCGGTGACACGCGCGGCGCGGCGACTGGCCCGCCAAGCTATAAAAATGGTGCCCGCCCCCTCCCCGTACGCACATTCTCGTCTTCTCCCTCGCCGTTCTTTCTCCACCTTCTCCGTCCTCACCCTCGCCGCAATGGATCGTCTCTGGGACGCGTGGCCCGACAGCGACTACGACGACGAGCTGCAGCCAGCGGCGCCGGAGCAACTTCAGCCGCAGCAGGTGGCGCCGGAGCCGCTTCAGCCGCAGCAGGTGGCGCCGGAGCCGCAGCAGGACGAGGCACGAGAAGCACGGCGGGCTGCCCGTCAGTGGAGGCGGGAGG
This sequence comes from Alopecurus myosuroides, assembly GCA_028641055.1. Lineage (NCBI taxonomy): Eukaryota > Viridiplantae > Streptophyta > Magnoliopsida > Poales > Poaceae > Alopecurus > Alopecurus myosuroides. The sequence goes on from CM054059.1 coordinate 504,651,309, forward strand.
TGAGGCGGCAGCCGATATGGCCCGAGCAGCACGCCGGGCTGCACTCGTTCGAGACGGCGCAGAACGAGGGCGCGTACCGCGAGGTTCGCGGCGTCCTCGAGCAGGCGGCGCGGGCGGCGGAGGCGGCCTCCATCCGGGCCTCTCTGGAGTCACACCAGAGGGAGGAGGCGGCGCGAGAGGTGCGCCGGCAGATGGCCGCGCGCGCTGCCTCGGCCGAGCAGGCGGGCATTATCGCCCTCTACGAGGCCGACCGGCGGCAGGTGGCGCTGCAGGGCGAGCGCCGCAGCCGCCCGCCCTCCGAGCAGGCGCAGCTGCACTGGCTGCGCCTGCATGCCCGAGCGGAGCGGGCGGAGCAACGCCGTCAGAGCGAAGCTGGCCCCTCCAACCAGCGCCGCCACGGCGACGCCGCTGATGAAGACGACGATGCGTAGGCGTAGGGGTAGTTGTCGCGTAGTTTACATTTCCGCTGTTTTAGTTTGAATTTCACTCGAAAATGTACGCAATTCGCTTTGATCAATAAAATTTCGCCTCTTTTAAATTTGCGTTTGTTTGGGTCGATTCTTGGGCTCGGTACGCGACTGGGAAACGCGCCCCCCAGGTTCCAGAATAGCGCCGTTTAGCGCCGCGGCGGCACCAAAACGGCGGCGTTTTGGGCCCTGGGGGGGCGCAACGGCTGGAGATGCCCTAAGTAGAGTTGTGTAGTAGAAATATTATTCGCTAGTTGGAATTAGAAGACGAGACAACGAAAGAGAGCTATATACGATTGGGACATCTGTATCTATTGCACGATGCCTTACGTTTGGTGTCTAGCTATTACACACTAAACATGATATCAAGACGGAAGTAGCACATCCGCCAAATATATAGTACTTCTACAATACTTAATCGTAATCAGCCGAATCACGCGGGGTTGCACATTGAGTAGTCGTCCGTCGGATTCCTCCAACTGGCCCTATAATTGGTGTGTGCCATTCATGCACAATTGTTTTTTACCTGATTTAATATTTTTGTGTTGATGCAAAACGCAAGGGGTTAAGGGGACTGGTGACTTGGCATTGGAGTTTATTACTCACTCTTTCATACAAACAGTCGCCAAAACTCATAAAAGGCATGTATCCATCACTTACATACATCTAGATACATTCGCTTTTGCGACATGTAATATGAGACCGAGGGAGTATTACAAGTAGCTAGGTAATTTACGTAACGCTTTGGTTCTATGTGGACGATATTTTAACTATTAAAGTAGTAGCTAGCTTAAAGCAGGTCATGGATCGCATACGTTGGGTTGTTACGTACGTGGCCCAACAGGCCTGTTCATTCTAATTTAAGCTAGGTGTAAGTTGAGTTCTGTAGTAGAAAGATTCTTCGTTAGATGGAATTATAAACGAAACAGAAAGATTGGCGTTCAAATATAGCCCAACGTTCCGTACAACTTTTCCTCCTGTACGTTTGTTAGCAGTCTAGCAGGTAGTCAAGAGGGCGAAGTTCATCAATCTCATCAAGTCGAAGAATAACAAATTTACAGTTATCAATGATATGTGAGATGACCAAAATAGTTATACTCCAGATGCGGAGACCTTTACGGAGAACTTTAAACTTAGCCGAAAGACAACACGCACTATCACAAGGTAAGTGGATATTCCATATGCGCTGCACCACGTCCAAAAACCATGCGGCCTATACCGAATAATTTACAAAAACGGGAAATCAAGCCTTTAGGTATGTGAGTACCAATAGAGATAACACATGGCGTATGATCCGAGGTAGGTCGAGCAAGGGGTGTAACCTAGGTATTGGGAATTTTAAGTGTCCAAGGCGGGGACCTGAAAAAGCCATTCAAGTTGAACAAGCAATGGATCAGCTTGCATAGTGGTCCACGTGAGAAGTCTGTCGCACCCGGACTTCTAGAGGATACTCACAGTTCCGTTGAACAGTAGGTTGTTGGATTACGGGGCTTACCGGCACCCGCATCTCTTACGAGTAGGCCAACACACGTATGTGTGACAACGAACCCCTACTGTTCATCGTCTACGCAAACCATCCCATAGAAATCAGGATACTACCATTGACGTACTTCATACCATACACACATGGTACGTCAACGGCGTTTAAATAGAAATAAGTTGCAAATAGCTCTCACTAGAGCAGAGATAGCAAATACAATCATCCAGAGGACACATGTCCCAACATATCATCATTACATCTCAGCGGAAGCATTCAAAGGTCTGAGTACAGACAAAATCCAAATAGGCTTAAGAAGCCGGGAATGAAATGGAAAACGGAGCCCATCCACGATGTCTCGGATCCTGCCCAGGTCCGCTATCTACTCGTCAGCAGCCTCGTCAAACTCCACGTAGTAGCCATCACGGGGATCCTCGTAAGCGTAGTCTGTGGAAACCACAGCCCCAAAGGGGGTCAGTACATAAACGTACTGGCAAGCAAGACTCACAGTTCACCAAAGTGTAACCCGTCAACACCAAACACAGATGCCTTGGGTTCAACGGAAGAAAGGGGATACAAAAGATGCGGCAGCTGGCTGCACTAACCAACTACAGAACATGATACAACTTCCGGCTAACAGAAAGAAGATAAGATAGCGTATCGTAACCAACTATAACTAACTCCAAACAAACCCATCCTGGATCTCGCCCCTTATTCAAAGAAGCAATCCGAGGATAACTCACACAGTTGGATTAATGACGGGTCAAGTTATTGTGGCAATAAGACTATTACTAGTCAATTTATCATTAGTTAGGTGCAAGTTGTTCTGAGTACTTGTTAGCCAGTACTTTCACCAAGGTAACCATAACCGCGGAAAACACGGCTTCTCGAGAAGATTTATCCCTGCAGGGGTGCACCAATTTGGCCGTACACGTAAGAATATCCCGCCAGACGGGAATCAAACCAACCAAGCGAGGCACTCTACACAACTCAACTCTTCTTCGCATCAAGCCCAAAGAACCACGTGTTGTGCGTGCGCGGCTAATCGAGCCCCACGAAGAAAAGGGGATCCTCATAGCACTCTAAGACCACGCCGCCCTAAATGCCGACTACAAAAGTCCCACCCTGGCCTCGGGTTCGTACCTGCATATGAGTGCATCAAATGGAAAGCCCGAACTAAGTGTGGCGATTTGGACGAGATGCGAATCGAATCAAATTGAGGGGGGCGCCCATACACGCTTCCCACATGCAGATAGTGCGCTCATCATGGATCAGTAGACAAGACCCTTTTCCTAATTAGGGTCGACACTAGCAGGCCTCAAAACCACGCCGGGCCTCCTGCCGGTGCCTTATCAGCAAATTATTATTACCTCAAGATTAACAGGTTGTTGTTTAACATCGAGCCCCAGAACATAATAGAAATATAGTAACAGAAAGTAACGGGTAACAGACTCGAGCAGAAACAACCCTAAGCATGCTAGTAAGACACGGGCAACAAGCAATGGGGTTATAGGTGTGGAGGTGAGGCTATATCAGGGTTAAAGGATAACATGTGATAGGTTCGTAACAGAAGGAACGATCCAAAAGGCTAGCAGAATAGACAACGGAAAGTATCGGTATCCAATGTTGAAAGGAACACAATGGTTCATGTGAGTGAATACTTGCCTGCAAACTCAGCAGCCTGGTACTGAGCTAGATCCTCAGAAGGGGTGTCGTAAGTATCGTCTGTCTCAACGTCGTCGTCTATCCGCGAAGAAGCAAACAAACAACGCAGAGAGACAAACAATCAATAACATGGCATAATGCACAATCATGGGATGATGCATGTCAATTTAATGGATGCATCAAAATAAACTAGTTGACATGGTAACAACATGATTAAATGGACCCACATGCAACTTGGATTGCATATGGAAAGGTCCATGAATTATGGTTGGAATAATTGTTTTACAACTAATCAACAGGTGAAAGTGGATTAGTATGATGCATGGATGAGGAAAACAGAAAAATAACAACAATAGAACAATTTTGAAATAAGGTTTACCAAGTTTGGAATTTTAGTTATTAAGTTAAGAAATTTTGGTTCCTTAAAGGTGTTACACAAGCATTTGTTGTTTTCATCAATTTTAATGGTTCAAAACAAATAACAAAATTCATATTTGGAAAGTACACAAAATTTTAGGTGGATTACATGTTTCAATTATTGAAAAAGGAATTAAGATGAATTATTTATGAATTAAACAAGTTAAACAAGATTTAAATGAATTAAATTCAAGTATGAATTTATTTGAATTTTTATTTGTTCAAAACATTAATTCAAATTCATATTTGAAAAGTTTATACTTTTCTGGTTGGAAAACATATTTTATATGTTAAAAAAAAAATTAATTTGAGCAAGTTATGAATTTAGCAAATTTAAATGATTTAAACAAGGTTTAAATTATTTTAGCAATTTTAATTATTCAAAACATGAAACAAAATTTATATTTGGATATATGGTTCAAAATAGCAGGGAAAACATATTTTATTTGTGTTATTTGAATTAAGTATGAATTAGTTATGCATTTATTCAAATTTAAAAGGAGTGGTTTGAATTTGAAATTTGAATGCATTTGAATTATTCAAAACAGAATACAAATGGTTTAACTAGGTAGAGAATTAAATTTGGTTCAACAAGCATATTTTATTTTTATTATTTGGATTTATAAAATAAAAGTTATTAGCATTTTAGTTACAGGGACCAAACTGTAAGAAAAAGGACTTGATTTGGAAAAGAAAAGGCTGAAAAACAAATTTTCACTCTGCAGTGGCTAGCTACAGCCACTGACAGAGGGGCCCATGGTTGCGTGGCGCTCACGTGGAAGTAGAGGCCACTTACAGGTGGGCCACGCGCGCGGGGATTAAATCCCAAAAATTTTGCGCCGCGGGGGCTCGAACCCTCGACCTGGGCGCGCGAGGGAGCAGTGCGCTGCCACTGCGGTACTGCTTTGTGTGTTGACAGGTAAGGTGTACGTGTAGTTTTAGGGTTCAGTTTCGCGCAGGTTATCTGAACCTGAAAAATGACAGTTTCAGTTAACTGCTCCAGGGCGCGGAGGCAGTCGCCGGCGTTGTGCTGCGATGCAGCAGCTGCTGCTGCACGGCGGCGGCTCGCTATGCGCGTGCTGGTGTGCAGAGGTGGTGCATGTGCTCGTGCAGAGAAGTAGAGGGCGAGGGGAGGTGCTGCTCACTGTCGTGGTGGAGGTAGCAGCGGCTCGGGGTGGTGGACGTCGCCGGCGGCAACAACACGGACGGCGGCGGCGCTGTGGACCCCCTCCGTGCACGCTAGGGTGTCGACGACGACGAGGAAGCTGCGGGGGACCGATTCCCGCGGCTAAGTTGGAAGGTGGCGCATCGAGGTGGCGGTGGTCATCGGATCTTCAGGTGGCGGTGGTCGGATTGAGGTTCAGAGGTGCAGCGAGGGGGGTGGAGAGGAGGAATGGCGGCGTGGTGGTCGAGGGAGAAGGGTGGTGGAGGCTAGGGCAGCTCGGGGGGCTCTAGGGGGTAGGTTTATAGGCATAGGGGCGCGAGCTCGGACGTTCACTGCGCGACGGTGTCGACGTGGATAGTCCCGATTCCCTGCCGTACGGGAAGAAGACGATGGCGAAACGGTAAGTGGCAGTGTGCTGGTTTGGGTGGGCTGGGCCTGCCCACTGCCTACCCTCCCCTCTCTTTCTATTTATTTTCTGTTTGCTTTTTTTTTGCTGAATAGAATTAGGGAGAAAAGAAAGGCTTTGGGGTTTAGAAAAAAAAATTAGGGCAAAAGTTTATATTGCTTATTTATGTAATAGCAACAACTTGCAAGTTTTTGTTTTACAAAAAGTTCAAAATAAAAATGTTGTTTGTAATTTAATGGAATTTGAATTAATTTTGAGATTAAGTGATTTATTAAAAACAAACATTTCAAATAGATTGAACCCTCAATTCTATTTGCAACAAATTGCTTAGAATTGTTTTGTGAATTTCATTAATTCCAAAGGGGTTGCTGTTTGGAATTTTTATTTGAATTTTGAGTGCAATTTTGAATTAAGTGGATTATTAAAGAACAAATTAATAGTTGAGCTTTTTATTTTTCATGGACACAATTGGATGTTTTATTTGAACCTTTTATTCGGAAAGTTGTAACATAACAAGTATGAACAAAGCATTTGAAATAATGTTTGAATTTTCAATTGTGAAAACAAAGGAAAACAGATGGGAAAAAAATGAAAACAAATGCAATGACTAAGATGCCATGATGCAAAACAATAATAAATCAAGAAACAAACATTCTAGAGATGTTTTCATACTTGGGATGTTACAAAACGTCCCCCTTGAAGGAATCGCGCCCCGAGATTCCTTACTGAGAAGAGAAAAGGTCCGGATACTTCTTGCGAAGATCCTCTTCGGTCTCCCACGTTGCCTCTTTATCGGAATGATGCGACCACTGCACTTTCAAGAACTTGGTGCTCTTGTTGCGAGTCTTACGCTCGGTCTCATCGAGAATTCGAATAGGGTGCTCCTCATAAGAGAGATCATCTTGCAGTTCAATGGAATCATGATCAACTGCACGATCTGGATCTTTGAAACACCTCTTGAGCTGTGACACGTGAAACACATCGCGCACCTTGGATAGCTTTTCTGGAAGTTCAAGACGATAGGCATTTTCCGCACGCCTTGAGAGAATGTTGAAAGGACCAATGTATCTTGGTGCAAGCTTTCCTTTCACACCAAAACGATGAGTGCCTCTGAGGGGAGTTACACGGAGATATGCCTTGTCACCAGGTGCATAGATCATATCCCTGTGCTTGCTGTCATAGTAGCTTTTCTGACGAGACCGAGCAATCTTGAGATTGTCACGAATAATGCGAACTTTCTCTTCGGCTTCCTTAACAATGTCAGGACCTAAGAGTGAACGTTCACCAGCTCCAGACCAATTGATTGGACTCCTGCATCTGCGACCATAGAGAGCTTCAAATGGTGCCATGCCTAGGCTTGCCTGGAAGCTGTTGTTGTAGGAGAATTCAGCATATGGAAGACAATCCTCCCATTTCATGCCAAAGGAGAGACCACATGCTCTAAGCATATCCTCGAGAATCTGATTGACTCTTTCGACTTGCCCTTGAGACTGAGGGTGATAAGCTGTGCTGAACAGAAGTTTGGTGCCCAATGCTTGTTGAAAGCTTTTCCAGAAATGAGGAGTGAATATGCTTCCACGGTCTGAGCTTATTTCCAATGGAACACCATGAAGTGGAACAATCTTTGCTGTGTAGAGCTCTGCTAACTGGCTAGCTGAGATTGTTTCTTTGACAGCAAAGAAGTGAGCTACTTTAGTGAGACGATCAATGACAACGAAGATTGCATCGTTGCCCCTCTTGGACTTTGGAAAACCAGTGACGAAGTCCATTTCAATCATGTCCCACTTCCACTCAGGAATTTTCAGAGGTTGGAGTAGACCGACTGTTTTCTGATGGACTGCCTTAACACGTTGACAAACATCGCATTCAGAAACGTATTGAGCAATTTCACGTTTCATGCCAGGCCACCAATACAGCGTCTTGAGATCCTGGTACATCTTTGTACTTCCAGGGTGGATGGAGAGAGGAGTTTCATGAGCCTCCTTGAGAATGACATCTTTGAGACTTTGAACTTGAGGAACTGCAATGCGTCCTTCGAAGAACACAGTTCCCTTGTCATCAATTGAGAAGGACTTGAATTTCTCCTTGCCTTCTTTGATGTGTTCTACCATCTTCTTGATTTCAGCATCACGAAGTTGTTCGGAACGAATCTTGTCCTCGAGAGTTGGACTGGCTGTCAAGATAGCAAGATAGCCTTGAGGAACAAGACCAAGGTTCAGCTTCTGGAATTCTTCATGAAGTGGAGGTTGGCTTTCCATGATCATGAGATTATTGCAATACGACTTGCGACTCAGAGCATCGGCCATAACATTAGCCTTGCCTGGAGTGTAAGAAATGGTGGGATCAAAGTCTTTAATCTTTTCAATCCATCTCCTTTGCCTGAGGTTTAGGTCTGGTTGAGTGAAGATGTATTTCAGACTCTTATGATCGGAGAAGATTTCAGTGCGGTTACCCAACAAGTATTGTCTCCATTTCTTGAGGGCAAACACAACTGCTGCAAGTTCTAGGTCATGTGTGGGATAATTCTGCTCATGTGCATTCAACTGACGTGAAGCATAAGCCACAACTTGACGTTCTTGCATAAGAACTGCACCTAGACCTTGGAGAGATGCATGGCAGAATATCTGGAAAGGTTTGGTAGTATCTGGGCCAACCAGAACTGGTGTAGAAGTGAGTTTAGTCTTCAGGAGATTGAAACTTTCATCACATTGTGGAGACCAAACGAACTTGTTGTCCTTCTTTGTGAGATCAGTTAGAGGTTTGGCAATCTTGGAGAAGTTTTGGACGAAACGACGGCAATAGCTAGCCAAGCCAAGAAAGCTTCTTACTTGCTTCACCGTCTTTGGAGGTTTCCAATCAACAATTGCTTTAACCTTCTCTGGATCAATGGCTATGCCCTTGGCGGAGATGACATGACCAAGGTAAGCAACTTCTGGAATCCAGAACTCACATTTGGAGAACTTGGCATAAAGACGATGCTCGCGAAGTTTCATGAGAGTGAGACGAAGGTGTTCTTTATGCTCTTCCTCGGATTTGGAGTAGACAAGAATGTCATAAATATATACCACAACGAACTTGTCGAGGTATTCATGGAAAACAGAATTCATGAGTCGAGAGAATGTCGCCGGTGCATTGGTGAGACCAAAGGACATGACGGTGTATTCATATAGACCGTACCGAGTGGTGAAAGCTGTTTTTGGAATATCTTCCTTTCTGATCTTTATTTGATGGTAACCCATTCTCAAGTTCAACTTGGAGAATATTGAGGCTCCAGCAAGTTGATCAAAAAGATCATCGATACGAGGAATTGGATACTTGTTTTTGATGGTTTTCTCGTTAAGAGGACGATATTCAACAACGAGTCTCTTTGTTTGATCCTTCTTCGCAACGAACAGAGTTGGGCAACCCCAAGCCGAGGAACTAGGTTGAATGTAACCTTTTTCCATGTACATATCGATTTGCTCCTTCAACAACTTCAGTTCAGGAGGAGCTATCTTGTATGGATGCTTAGAGATTGGAGCAGTACCTGGTTCAAGCTCGATCACGAACTCAACTGCTCTGTCCGGAGGCATCCCTGGCAACTCTTCTGGAAAGACGTCAGGGAATTCACAAACCACCGGAACATTTTCAAGTAGAGGTAGAGGTTTAGCATCGAGGGTGTACAGCTGAGCAGAACTTGATTCATTTGGAGAATAGACTATCTGGCCAGAAGGGTGGAACAGAGTTATTGACTTCTGAGCACAGTCAATCGTAGCTTTATTGGCCTTCAACCAATCCATGCCAAGAATGACATCAATGTCAGAATTGCCAAGCAGTATGAGAGAAGCTAGGAATATGTGACCTCCAATTAGAATCTGATTTTCATGACTGATCTTGGAAGTTTGCATAGTTGCTCCAGGGTAGTTTACTACTAGCGGGGAACCCAAACCAACAAAGGGGAGCTTAATTGCTGTCGCAAAGATCTTTGACACGATAGAATGCGATGCCCCGGTATCAAATAACACTTTAGCTGGGTTAGAGTTTACGGGAAATGTACCGAGAACGACGTCAGGAGCTTCCTCAGCTTTGTCGATCTTGACATGATTCACCCTTGCGGTCCTCCCGACAGGCCTGTTGTGGGAGTTGAAGGCTTTAGCCGGGGGAGCACGCACCATTGCCTGGTTTGTGTTGGGACGAGGTGGTGGTGGAGGTAGCTGCCTCTGCGTGCACTTGTCAGCGTAGTGCCCCGTCTGCTTGCACTTGAAGCAAGTGACGACACGAGGAGGATCTGGCCTTGGCTGCCCCATTGAAAACCTCTGACCTTGCATGTGAGCTGGGTTGGGTGGGCGGGGAGCAAAGCCTTGAGAAGCTTGGGCATATGGAGCCCTAGTGACAGCACCATTTGGCACCCAGATGCGGCGCTTCTGCGGAGGGGTGGTCATGTTGGAGGAGGAACCACCCTCACGCGAGTGCTTTCGAGACTCCTCGAACGCCTTGCGCCCATTTTCTTCATTGAGCGCGGTGTTAACGAGCTCCTCGAAGTTGTTGGCCTTGATGTTGGTGAGGGCGTATTTGAGTTCCGGGTTAAAACCTCTGTGGAACCTTGCCATCTTCTTAGCCTCAGTGGACACCTCATCACAAGCGTATCGAGCGAGGCGATTGAACTCACTCTGATAGCCAATGACGTCCAGCTTGCCCTACTTGAGTGAGCAAAACTCTTCACGCATCCTTTCCATGAGACCATATGGAATGTGGTGCATCAGGAAAACTTCCTTGAAACAACCCCAGGTGATTGGATAGCCAGCTCTCATGGTGTGGTAGTTTTCCCACCAAGTAGCTGCCTGACCCTTCAGCAGATAGGATGCATACTTGACCTTGTCTTCCTCAGCAACGTGAGCAATCTCCAGAGCCCTAGCTATCTCACGGATCCAGTCATCAGCATCCAGAGGCTCGCGTGTTGCCACGAAAGCTCTCGGGCCCAGACTGAGAAACTCCTTGATACTGACTCGTGGAGCATTCTGGTTGTTGTGCTGGTTAGTATGAAACTGGGCCATCTGTGCCATGACTTGGGTCATCTGAGTCAACAGCTCCGTGAATGGCGGTGGCTCAGGCGGGTTGTTCCTTGTTTGCGGCATCCTGAATAGACATGCATTTTAGCACAACAACAGAAAAGGATAGACTTGGAAACCGAAAGAGAGGTTATTCCGGCGCATGAATAGATAACCAACAGGTACATCATCACATGTTCAAATACATCAGAATATCCAACACACCATAAATGGTTCGAATGCCAAAGGATAACTAACATAGCTAAGAATGGATACATCGGGTACTCCCATGCTCATCACGCAGGACGGCGACTAGGAGTACGGCGAGAGGTACGATGAGTAGCACACGCACGAAAGTAGGTAGAACGACGATCCACATAGATCTGACATGGTATGAGAGCGACTCTAGGTGTGGTGAAGTACATAGCGTCTACTCCCTGTGCTCCAAAGCGTGGAATCCCATTGTAACCAGCACCGAGGTTAAGGAGTGGACCTCTGATCGGCTCGTAACCTCCAGCATCTGGAAGACGACGACCAACTGGCTGATCGAAACGTGCAAAGCGCTCATCTCCAACAAAGTCTGTGGTGTACGTCGCCAGACGAGTCAAACCAAGGTAGAGCTGCTCTCTGACTGAAGCCAACTCCTGAGATAGTGTGCTGGCAACTGCGTCACTGTGCCTCAGAAACTGAGCGGTGGTGTGCAGCCTGGAGTTATCATGCTCGTAGACATACAGGTTGTCGTAGAGAGTGAAGTGAGCTCCCTCCGAAGTGACGTAACCACGGGGGATGTGGCGATAGATAGAATCGTCAAATCCCCAGTAGTCAGCACGAAGGACGGTGAGACTCACGTAAGCTGCCTGCTGCACGGCCATATCCACTATGGAACCCACTGCCTCGTAGCGGTGGACTACGCTCATGCCATCATCTGACAGAATGTAGACGATAGCCTGGTAGTAGGTCTGGTCAAACTCTCGCTGTTGCTCGTAGACCTGGTACTCTGGTGCCCAACGGAACCCCAGATAAGTGACCATGTCTCTCAGCATCTCCGGATAACCGGCGGTGCTCTCACAACGAGTCATCCGAACCACCTGCGGGAAGAACCTGAGATCCATCTGCAGATGATCGGGGAAGTTTTGATTAGACGCCGGTAGAAGAACTGAAGTGGAAAGCAACAACAAGGTTTCAACGGACGAAAAGGATGTTGAGAAGAACAGGATATCGAAGCAACATCCGGAAACACGAGACCAAAAACTCCTGAGGTACTACGGAAAAACCCCATCCGGGCTTCTAAAGGATCAATATCTACTGCTTAAGGAATAGAGGATCTGCTTCCGGGGCTTACACGCCTCCGTTCTCAATCATGAGTAGGCAACATGATAAATCATGTCACAACCACCTCCATTCCTATGGTCTAGTAGATATAACTATCCTAGAGAAACCAGGATTCGTGAAATCCTAACTTGAAAGTTTAGATTAGAAGAGAAAACAACGTTGCACTTCCTTACCAGAAAAGGGAGGGTGGGTGGGGAAAGAAATAAAATGGCAGAATTCCTACTCTCATGTTTCATTTTTCCTATATAGCTACAAAATAGTTTCTAGACTCAACTGCGACCAGTAAAAGGGATCCTACAGGCAGACAGGCTCTGATACATTTGTCGCACCCGGACTTCTAGAGGATACTCGTAGTTCCGTTGAACAGTAGTTGGTTGGATTACGGGGCTTACCGGCACCCGCATCTCTTACGAGTAGGCCAACACACGTATGTGTGACAACCAACCCCTAGTGTTCATCGTCTACGCAAACCATCCCATAGAAATCAGGATACTACCATTGACGTACTTCATACCATACACACATGGTACGTCAACGTCGTTTAACAGAATGATAACACAACATATCTCTAAGACACAAATAAATAGAAATAACTTGCAAATAGCTCTCACTAGAGCAGAGATAGAAAATACAATCATCCATAGGACACATGTCCCAACATATCATCATTACATCTCAGCGGAAGCATTCAAAGGTCTGAGTACAGACAAAATCCAAATAGGCTTAAGAAGCCAGGAATGAAAAGGAAAACGGAGCCCATCCACGATGTCTCGGATCCTGCCCAGGTCCGCTATCTACTCGTCAGCAGCCTCGTCAAACTCCACGTAGTAGCCATCACGGGGATCCTCGTAAGCGTAGTCTGCGGAAACCACAGCCCCAAAGGGGGTCAGTACATAAACGTACTGGCAAGCAAGACTCACAGTTCACCAAAGTGTAACCCGTCAACACCAAGCACAGATGTCTTGGGTTCAACGAAAGAAAGGGGATACAAAAGATGCGGCAGCTGGCTGCACTAACCAACTACAAAACATGATACAACTTCCGGCTAACAGAAAGAAGATAAGATAGCGTATCGTAACCAACTATAACTAACTCCAAACAAACCCATCCTGGATCTCGCCCCTTATCCAAAGAAGCAATCCGAGGATAACTCACACAGTTGGATTAATGAAGGGCCAAGTTATTGTGGCAATAAGACTATTACTAGTCAATTTATCATTAGTTAGGTGTAAGTTGTTCTGAGTACTTGTTAGCCAGTACTTTCACCAAGTTAACCATAACCGCGGAAAACACGGCTTCTCGAGAAGATTTATCCCTGCAGGGGTGCACCAATTTGGCCGTACACGTAAGAATATCCCGCCAGACGGGAATCAAACCCACCAAGCGAGGCACTCTACACAACTCAACTCTTCTTCGCATCAAACCCAAAGAACCACGTGCTGTGCGTGCGCGGCTAATCGAGCCCCACAAAGAAAAGGGGACCCTCATAGCACTCTAAAACCACGCCGCCCTAAATGCCGACTACAAAAGTCCCACCCTGGCCTCGGGTTCATACCTGCATATGAGTGCATCAAATGGAAAGCCCGAACTAAGTGTGGCGATTTGGACGAGATTCGAATCGAATCAAATTGAGGGGGGCGCCCATACACGCTTCCCACATGCGGATAGTGCGCTCATCATGGATCAGTAGACAAGACCCTTTTCCTAATTAGGGTCGACACTAGCAGGCCTCAAAACCACGACGGGCCTCCTGCCGGTGCCTTATCAGCAAATTATTATTACCTCAAGATTAACATGTTGTTGTTTAACATCGAGCCCCAGAACATAATAGAAATATAGTAACAGAAAGTAACGGGTAACAGACTCGAGCAGAAACAACCCTAAGCATGCTAGTAAGACACGGGCAACAAGCAATGGGGTTATAGGTGTGGAGGTGAGGCTATATCAGGGTTAAAGGATAACATGTGATAGGTTCGTAACAAAAGCAACGATCCAAAAGGCTAGCAGAATAGACAACGGAAAGTATCGGTATCCAATGTTGAAAGGAACACAATGGTTCATGTGAGTGAATACTTGCCTGCAAACTCAGCAGCCTGGTACTGAGCTAGATCCTCAGAAGGGGTGTCGTAAGTATCGTCTGTCTCAACGTCGTCGTCTATCCGCGAAGAAGCAAACAAACAACGCAGAGAGACAAACAATCAATAACATGGCATAATGCACAATCATGGGATGATGCATGTCACTTTAATGGATGCATCAAAATAAACTAGTTGACATGGTAACAACATGATTAAATGGACCCACATGCAACTTGGATTTCATATGGAAAGGTCCATGAATTATGGTTGGAATAATTGTTTTATAACTAATCAACAGGTGAAAGTGGATTAGTATGATGCATGGATGAGGAAAACAGAAAAATAACAACAATAGAACAATTTTGAAATAAGGTTTACCAAGTTTGGAATTTTAGTTATTAAGTTAAGAAATTTTGGTTCCTTAAAGGTGTTACACAAGCATTTGTTGTTTTCATCAATTTTAATGGTTCAAAATAAATAACAAAATTCATATTTGGAAAGTACACAAAATTTTAGGTGGATTACATGTTTCAATTATTGAAAAAGGAATTAAGATGAATTATTTATGAATTAAACAAGTTAAACAAGATTTAAATGAATTAAATTCAAGTATGAATTTATTTGAATTTTTATTTGTTCAAAACATTAATTCAAATTCATATTTGAAAAGTTTATACTTTTCTGGTTGGAAAACATATTTTATATGTTCAAAAATAATTTAATTTGAGCAAGTTATGAATTTAGCAAATTTAAATGATTTAAACAAGGTTTAAATTATTTAAGCAATTTTAATTATTCAAACCATGAAACAAAATTTATATTTGGATAGATGGTTCAAAATAGCATGGAAAACATATTTTATTTGTGTTATTTGAATTAAGTATGAATTAGTTATGCATTTAATCAAATTTAAAAGGAGTGGTTTGAATTTGAAATTTGAATGCATTTGAATTATTCGAAACAGAATACAAATGGTTTAACTAGATAGAGAATTAAATTTGGTTCAACAAACATATTTTATTTTTATTATTTGGATTTATAAAATAAAAGTTATTGGCATTTTAGTTACAGGGACCAAACTGTAAGAAAAAGGACTTGATTTGAAAAAGAAAAGGTTGAAAAACAAATTTTCACTCTGCAGTGGCTAGCTACAGCCACTGACAGAGGGGCCCATGGCTGCGTGGCGCTCACGTGGCAGCAGAGGCCACTTACAGGTGGGCCACGCGCGCAGGGATTAAATCCCAAAAATTTTGCGCCGCGGGGGCTCGAACCGTCGACCTGGCGCGCGAGGGAGCAGTGCGCTGCCACTGCGGTACTGCTTTGTGTGTTGACAGGTAAGGTGTACGTGTATTTTTAGGGTTCAGTTTCGCGCAGGTTATCTGAACTTGAAAAATGACAGTTTCAGTTAACTGCTCCAGGGCGCGGAGGCAGTCGCCGGCGTTGTGCTGCGATGCAGCAGCTGCTGCTGCACGGCGGCGGCTCGCTGTGCGCGTGCTGGTGTGCAGAGGTGGTGCATTTGCTCGTGCAGAGAAGTAGAGGGCGAGGGGAGGTGCTGCTCACTGTCGTGGTGGAGGTAGCAGCGGCTCGGGGTGGTGGACGTCGCCGGCGGCAACAACACGGACAACGGCGACGCTGTGGACCCCCTCCGTGCACGCTGGGGTGTCGACGACGACGAGGAAGCTGCGGGGGATCGATTCCCGCGGCTAAGTTGGAAGGTGGCGCATCGAGGTGGCGGTGGTCATCGGATCTTCAGGTGGCGGTGGTCGGATTGAGGTTCAAAGGTGCAGCGAGGGGGGTGGAGAGGAGGAATGGCGGCGCGGTGGTCGAGGGAGAAGGGTGGTGGAGGCTAGGGCAGCTCGGGGGGCTCTAGGGGGTAGGTTTATAGGCATAGGGGCGCGAGCTCGGCCGTTCACTGCGCGACGGCGTCGACCTGGATAGTCCCGATTCCCTGCCGTACGGGAAGAAGACGATGGCGAAACGGTAAGTGGCAGTGGGCTGGTTTGGGTGGGCTGGTCCACTGCCTGCCCTCACCTCTCTTTCTATTTTTTTTGTTCTGTTTGCTTTTTTTTTGCTGAATAGAATCAGGGAGAAAAGAAAGGCTTTGGGGTTTAGAAAAAAAAATTAGGGCAAAAGTTTATATTGCTTATTTATGTAATAGCAACAACTTGCAAGTTTTTGTTTTACAAAAAGTTCAAAATAAAAATGTTGTTTGTAATTTAATGGAATTTGAATTAATTTTGAGATTAAGTGATTTATTAAAAACAAACATTTCAAATAGATTGAACCCTCAATTCTATTTGCAACAAATTGCATAGAATTGTTTTGTGAATTTCATTAATTCCAAAGGGGTTGCTGTTTGGAATTTTTATTTGAATTTTGAGTGCAATTTTGAATTAAGTGGATTATTAAAGAACAAATTAATAGTTGAGCTTTTTATTTTTCATGGACACAATTGGATGTTTTATTTGAACCTTTTATTTGGAAAGTTGTAACATAACAAGTATGAACAAAGCATTTGAAATAATGTTTGAATTTTTAATTGTGAAAACAAAGGAAAACAGATGGGAACAAAATGAAAACAAATGCAATGACTAAGATGCCATGATGCAAAACAATAATAAATCAAGAAACAAACATTCTAGGGATGTTTTCATACTTGGGATGTTACAAAGCCCCTTCCCTTATCGGGAGCTCAGCAAGATCGAGATAACTAATGATTTCATTGAAGGTGGACATATCCTCTAGGTTTGCTACGTGCTTATTATCAGTATTAGAGTAACGGTAAAAGTTAGTCGCCTAAAATTTTCCATGGAGCATCAAACGCGATATCTAGATGATGCAACCATGCAATAAAGTTTTATCTCGCAATCCCATCACATGGTCCATTGATGAATATAAAATTATTGGCAGGGGAGGTAGAGGTGAAATTGGTCACAATGGCAAATGATTCTTTGAGAATAACTTGACCCACAAACTTATTATCAACCCAGAATAACTAAGGCCTCGTTTGTTAGTACAATATTTTAGGGGATTAGTGTAGGTATATAAATATTCCCAGTTTCTTGTCCGCCAGCAGCAAAGTGATGGATTTATCACCGGTACCATCATACGTCTATACTTTAGCTAGCACCATACCCATATTCATCATCTTTGTACTGATAGTGTGCTAAGCTGCGTTGTCATGCACCGTTGTCTCTAAAATCTCCAGTTATTGTAGGCCACATGTAACCTTTATCATTTATCAACCAGCTACATATGTAATTTTTCCATGAGTGCCTAAGAGAAATGAGAAAAAATCCACATGATCAGTTCAACAGATTATATTTTGATCAACTTACATGTATTCAGAAAACACAGAATATGCATGTATTTTTTCAAAGAAGCATTGTTCTATTATCAAAATAATAGAAGAAATGTTCAATTGTTCCAACGCCACACACCAAGTTTGCAGGACCACATACCTTAAAGACCAAAACATCGAGGCACATCAACCACACTTCTAGTTATCCACAACACAACATGCTCAACGACAATGAACCCCCAAAAGATACATATAGGCTTATCCATCTCGTAGTACCACAAAAATTAGAGACAACAATCTATAGATCTAACTTTCTTTGTTTTATCAAGTGTTGCAAGTGCTATTATTCCCACTCTGTTTGAATAGAAAATGAATCCCTACGTCATAAAATAATAACAAGGAATGCTTCTGCATAACACCAAATTAGTAGCAGTATTTGTAAGTAATATGCCTTCAAAAACAGGACGAAATATGGAGTAAGAAAAAAGAGTATATGCAATCCATAGGCCTTAAAAAACTGGACGAAATATGGAGTAAGAGAAAAAAATCATACTGCTACAGAGGTCATTTTCACCCACTGTAGAACGGCTAGTATTTCCTTCACCCGAAACTCTAAAATGCCAGAGTATATTTTAGCAAAGTTAGTCACATTTCAGTTTCTTTATACATAAAAAAATATACCTTATATACATTGTACTACATTTCACACTGCAACAATTATCTTGATTCTAATAACAAAACGATTTCATCAAAGCTACAACGATTTCCATTTGTAGGACGTCCCATTGTCATAGTTGCATATTATTGTAATAGTTTGCATTAATACATGGTAGCAGTATATAAATAGAATAGTTATAAAAATAGCACCATATGAAGGCAATAAAATAGAGATGAAAATGTATTGATATTGCAAACTTGTCGTCTCAAAATGCAAGTCCTTTTGAGAGGCTATTAGATATATGGAGTTCTCTCAACTACCATAGATCTGATAAGATAAAGTGCTTATATAAAAGGGCATTTTCCCTTCCTAAGGCCATGCTGCAGAACTGCAATCCATCAAATGCATCTATCAAGTCGTAAATCAGTAAAACTTTGCAGTGTGTATCTAGTATATATACTACAAATATCCAAGCTAGTCAAATTGACCCATGGATAATTTTCCCAAGCACCATATATATAGTGTGTCCTAAAAAGAGAAATCATTTGTCTTGCACCATTGGATCTAAGAAGTGGAATCCGGGATGCGATGTAACTGAAATTGCCTAAGATGTGAAAATCATGGGTACTGGTGGCCGTGGTGCACTGTCAACACCCTCCTTTTTGCAATGGATTAGCATCGGCGATGAAGGAGTTAATGTACAACCAGCAATAGAAAAATTATTGGCACATGTGAACATTTCTTCGTTCCCAGATGTGTCTAGTGAAGAAGAAGATAGAATAAGCATGCGAGGAAGAACTAACCTTCTGTGACCATGACCTGATGGATTTTAGAACAATGTCAATCCTTTGTAAGTTAAAAAACCTAGCGGGAAAGAAAGCAAAATAGCTTTTGCCTGAGACAAAATAGCATGAACTTAACATTTCAAAAAAAAACATCGAGCATGGAGTCCCAACTTTTGCTAGAATGATTTTCCTTTTCCCATTAAATCTGGTGAAGCTCAGAGCTTATGAAGGGAGATCAACACTTTCAGAAAGGCACAATGAAACACTTTGAGCAAATATTAGATTGCTTCTCTAATAATGCATGCTTCTATATATATATTTTTTCGGAGACTAATCAGACAAAACTACATAATGTAACATTATATTCTAAAAATCTGCAAGCACATAACAGACAGGGAACTACCAGAAGTTTGTACATAACCTTGTCTCTGCCAAATCTTGAAGCATGAGCAGAGGTCGTACCGAATCCATTATTATTGTAATTTCCATGAAACTTAACGAATCCTCAGTACGAAAGTACATAGTTCTATTTCAATAACAGATTAGCAATTTATGATGTGTTCAGTTTGATGAATATGATAATTTATACAAAACAAGTCAAATTAAATCGACAATTCTGGCTTGCAGTTTAGAACGGACTGAACTTGAACATTCATGCAACTGCCATTACTCAAACATCAGACAAAACAAGACAAGGCGACTATAGAAACCAGCACATACATCCAATCGCCACCAAACAATCTAACCGGAGACATGGACACACTCACACACAGACTTCTCACCGTCCCAACCGAACGGGACGAATCCTACGGGACCCAAAATCCTAGAGCAGGCATGACAACAACAAAGCAACACCTAATCACCGACAAGGCAGAACGGGCAACCAGACCGACGGCCACCGGCCGGCAAGCAAGGAAAGGAAAATACACCACTACCCAACACGACATAAGCCACAACCAATCACATAGACCACAACAGAAATAACAGGAAGAGAAACAATCGTAAACCTGGGTACCGCAACCCTCAGCAGGAGCACACCCAAGATAAGCGTCCCCAGTCGCGGACACCCCACGGATTCGCAAGCAGCACCCCACATCCAAGATCTCCGTCACGCCGACTCGAGCCGCCGCCACGCGCCAAACATGCAGCAACCAACAAACCGACTGAAGAAAAACGTAGACAGACAAGCGGGTCCTCTCCTCCACAGGCGAACGTGGGCCAACGAATAAAAGAGTCAACGAAGAGATGGGCAGCCGACAGATGGAGCCCACCCCTCCGGACGCACGAGAGAGCAGCATTCTCTGCTCAGTTAGATAATGGAGAGATACTGCATAAAATACAATTGCACGTGTGACACACTACCCATGAGGCTACAAATAAAAAACACATCACACGCTGTGCCAATTCCTAACTCTGACCCCTTTTTGATTGAACGGACATACCGTAGTGGATGGTCTAATATGAACACTCACTACTAGGAAAACAGCTATAGAAGTGATGATACCCGTGACGCACCAGGAAAATGGCGCATCACGCCTAATAGCGGTGGCGCACCGCAAATCGCTGCGTCGCGCCTATAGAGTTACACGCGGCGCACCAGACAGAAGACGCGTCGCGCCTATGTGTGGGGCCAGGGTAGCGAGCCTCCGAGGCATACCCGCGACGCACCGTGCCACTGGTGCGTCACGGCTATGTGGTATAAGGCGCGGCGCACGTGCCGGCGGTGCGCCACGGATTAGATAGGCGTGACGCACCAACGGGTGGTGCGCCACGGCTACGGGGAGTACAGGTACAGATAAGCCGTTCCCCTCCTTCCTTCTCTCCACACCACACACCAACACTACGTACTTCTACATTGACGCGCCGCCGCCCTTCTGCATCGACTAGGAGGAGCCGCGGGGGAGGAGGAGGAGGAGCGCCGCCCTTCTGCATCGACACCGGCCGTATGCCTTGAAGGGTAAGCCCCCTTTTCTCCCTCGCGCGCGGTAGTGTCAGGAGCCGATGCCGTCCGCCGCGCCGCCCTGGTCCGGCAGCACGTCGTCCTCGTCCTGGTCCGCGGTACCACATCCTCGTGCACGCTCGCGTGTGGGCTTGCGACGTTCTGCGTGTGAGTGCGTGCGAGCGAGCGACCGGACGGACCGACGCCGGTGACTGATGGATGTCCGGGCGCGGCGGTGATCGATGGATGTGTCTGACGGTCTGCCCGTCACCGTCACCCGTCACCGCCCACGGCTTGCTTCCCCGCAGCGTGACTAGCTGTCGTCCGTGCGCGGACACGAGGCTCCCGTGCTCCGTGTCTTGAATTATCGGCAACCTTGGTGCCCGCTTGCTGCTGGGCGTACTTCTGCTGGGTTGTGATTTTGCTCCTTATCCTTGAGGATCATCTAGGGGACACCTTTCTGCTTGTACCTTCTCTGTATCACGAACGAGTTGCATATTTACCAGTATATTTTCCATAATGCTTGTCCGCCTGTGTGTTGGTCTTACTACTTTGTACACAGCACAGTGTCAAAATTTGACTTGGTGTATCGTCAAATTTTGCTTGTAAATCCGTCCTGACTGTGGTGCCTGGACAGGTCGAATACTATATAGATCATATTGTACAATGTGCTTTGGACTTGTAAATCCGTCACGATGACTATTAGTTCCGGAGCTCTAGAAACCATTTTTTTTCAGTCAGCGCCCACCTGTTTAAAATTTCTGTTTAACGGAGCCTTGGTCTGGCGCACTGTGGCGCCATTACCACTTTGATCCATACAATGGGAAGATCCTGTAGAATACTTCAAGTAAAATATTATATGTATACATGATCCGCTGCAGCAAATTCGAATATTGTATGCAGTTGATCAGGTTACTATTCTCACAGGTATTGGACACCTTACAGTGTGTCTAGGATCATCACACTTTAAGAAATGCAGGCATTCAGATCCCTATCCATTAACAAACACTTGATTACGTTTTCTCTGTACACTTGATTAACAAACACTTGGTGTATCGTCTTTCATGTCATTTAAAACATGAAAGAGGCACACCTTTTTCTTTGTTTCAAAACATGAAAGTTGCACATTCTTTTCTTGTGAGACGAGCCGAGGAAATGTGTAATGGATTGCTAGAATATTTTTCTGATTTTTCTCCTTCATATTCATTTGTTTTTTTTTGTAGTTTATTATCCTATTTGAAAAATATCTCAAACCCAGTTGCACATTTTGAAATCCTGAAGTTAAACGTTGTGGTGAAAAAAGTAAAGAAGTTACAATTCTTTTGTACAACTTGAGTGGAGAAAATATGCAACTACTAGTAGCTAGTATAATCTGTTCACATGTAGAAACACAATGCGCACCTGTAACGACCATGGCATCATTCAAGAACGAGACACCATACTGATTCATTAACAACATTCATGTTCAACGTTTACATTCTCTGATTCATTGACACGTTCATGTACAACATTTATATTCTCTGATCTACTCAAATCAGATGCGCTTGTGCGCTCATGCATTTTACTACAGTTATGCAGCTACATTCTGCACTTCAACCGCTCAACTAGCTCCTTGTAGTCCTCGGGTTGGTCTCCTTGAACCAGCGATGCTGTAGGGCCCGCGCCGCCGTGAGCCTCTTCTCCGGGTTGCATCGCAGAAGGCCGCTCAAGACCTCAAATCTGGATCCTATGTTCTTTGAAATTAAAAAAAAGGCTAAACCCCAAAAGTACTCTAGCAAACAAGAGGAGAATAATCACGCCGGTGTGCCTTCCCCTTTGTAAACAAAAAGGGCCGACATAGTTACTGCCTACTAGTACTCCCCCCCCCAAACCACCCCCCACACACCGCTTTGAGGGCCGACATAGTTACATACAATGTTCTCTTAAATGGTATCTGTAGGCATGCAAGTTTGTGTTTCTATAAGCATATCTGTAGGCATTCAAGATTTTGAAGTTACCCTTAGCGATGTCGGATGTTATCTGTCACATTTAATTTTCAGTAATGCGTATTTCCATGACAAATCAATGGTCTATGTCCCCAAGTGTTGCTTTGTTTTTGGATATTCCATTAAAGTAGATAGCCTTTCTGCATTTGTTTTGTGATAGGTAGGTTCTGCCATTTGTCTTTGTTTTGTGATAGCTATGCTCCTCTAACCTCTATGTGTACTTTCTTAATTCAATAGAACATGGCTTGCAAAGTATGTCGGTCCCGATGTGCCCAAGGACGATTCACCGGGACTTCTTTTATGCTTCAGCTCCACGACGGTGACGTTGATTCGTTGGTAATTAACAATTCTTTTTATGTTAACTTGTTCTTTCGATTTACTATCTAGCTTGAGACTTGTGTTTCTTAACAAAAGATTCTTTATATTTCTTTTTTAGATTCTACCATGCAATATTCGCGAAGAGTTCAACGAGTTGATTGGCAATAACGTGGATTTCGATGTTCACAGGACCACTTACATTCTTCGAGTGAAGAAAGAAAGAAGACCTACTTCTACGGGGAACAATTGCAGGCTATCATCGCCACGTACAATTTAAGCGGAGGTGATTACATTCACTTCTCTATGGAAGGACCGCAACCTCGTATAAAAATTCTGTATATGGGCGGGATTGCGAGCGAGGATGGCGGGAGTGAGGAGGAAATTTGGAACACTGAGTATGATATGGACGAGGAGGACCCATGGAAACATGTGGTGGTTTCTCAAAGAGCGAATCTTAGCGAGCTTGAGAAGGACCGTGTCCTTCAGAAACTTACCCAGATAGATAGCTACATCGGGTTCCCTTTCGTGCATCGCATCGCCAACACTAACATCTCCAATGGACATGTCATGGTATGTTTTTTAACACTTTCTTATTCCTATAGTTGCTTATGTTATAATGTGACCGGTATTTGACATTGTGCTTTTATTCTTTCTTGGAATTGTGTGTTGTAGAAAATACCTATGGCGGTAGCGGACAGTGCTGGCATGGATCAAGGTACCATTGGAGTACGCCGTGGAGAATCAGGAAATGTCACCGCAGTTCCGATCACCACACTGGTAGAAAATAGGCCTATAGTCCCGGTTCGCCAGGGCCAGTAGTCCCGACCGAGCAACCGGGACTAGCTATGCGCGACTAAAGACCCCCCCTATAGTCGCGCCGATTACGAACCGGGACTAAAGGCCCAGCCACGTGGGCGGGTGGCAGAGCCGGGGGGCGGAGGACCTTTAGTCCCGGTTGGCCACCTGAACCGGGACTAGACTTTATTTCGTTATTTCCTTAATTCATTTGGGTTTCTAATTATTTTTCACACCAATTTTTCTCTCCCTTTTTTTCACTCCCTTTTTTCACTCCCTTTTTTTTTTAGAATTTGTATTATTTCCTTAGCGTCTAACTACAATTATCTCTAGTCAAATTACTTACTCATGGTTAAACTTCCCGCTCGGTCACCCATCCTCCCACTACTCTAGCACTAGCACGCTTATCTTCCGAGTTCCATACCGTCCCGCATCCAAGTGTTTTGCACGCATGTATGTGATAGTAGTATCATATCAATCTTATTAACATGTTGGTCGATGCCACATTTCTTTATTGTTTGAATTTCAAATAAATCTTTTAATAAACAAAAGTAATGATGTAATTAATAATTTTGAATAAATAAATAAACATTAACTTTTTAATTTGTATTATTTCTAAAAATACTATTAATATATCAAAATATTCAGAAAATAAAACTAATTCATTTTTAAATCTTAAAAAATACAAATAATATATCAAAAAATTAAGAACAATAATACTAATTCATTTTAAAATCTTGAAAATACAAATAATATATCAAAAAATTAAGAAAAATAATACTAATTCATTTTAAAATCTTAAAAATACAAATAATATATCAAAAAATTAAGAACAATAATACTAATTCATTTTAAAATCTTAAAAATACAAATAATATATCAAAAAATTAAGAAAAATAAAACTAATTCATTTTTAAATCTTAAAAAATACAAATAATATATCAAAAAATTAAGAAAAATAATACTAATTCATTTTAAAATCGTATAAATACAAATAATATATCAAAAAATTAAGAAAAATAATACTAATTCTTTTTAAAATCTTAAAAATACAAATAATATATCAAAAAATTAAGAAAAATAAAACTAATTCATTTTTAAATCTTAAAAAATACAAATAATATATCAAAAAATTAAGAACAATAATACTAATTCATTTTAAAATCTTATAAATACAAATAATATATCAAAAAATTGAGAAAATAATACTAATTAATTTTAATACTGGATGAGTTTGGTATTTGACTAGATATATGTTTTCCTGACTTAGATTAATTTTTGGTGAACAGATATATAGAAACTGTAGTTGTCTGTTTTGTTTTCTTAGATGTGTTTTTGTTTGTTTTCTTGATGTGTTTTTGTTTTTGCTTGTTTCGAAACGTGTGTTTGACATAATATAGAAATAGTATAGCTAGGAATTAATATAGAAATAATATCCATTACACTTTGCAACACTTTGCAAATTTTTCCAAGTCATTTAAAACTAGGAAACAAAAATAGTTTTATGAACAAGAAAAGACAAGTGATAATTAAATCACAAGTAAAATACGAGTAGAGACATCACAATCATGAATAGAACACAATCATATAACATTCATAACATAGAGTCTTACGATCACACATAACACAAACATAAGTCTCACAATACTAAGATATCCATTACATACTAAGATACCCATTAGATGCATATATATCGAACGCATACATCTATGGCTCCGTCGAGTAGATGCGGAACAACTCGTAGGAGACGTACGCATCTATGGCTGCATACTTGACGTTCGTCAAGTCCAGTGGGGTCTTCTCCCAGTACAAGTGATTCCTCGAGGGGAAACCAGACTTCATGGTTTCGTAGCCCTCGTGGATTAAGGCAGTTGCCATGCGAGCCATCCCGGTCTTTGGCCCGTTCAACTGGATAAGATCCTGAAGATCAATGTAGTGATCTTCAGGTATCACAATACCCAAGCGCATCAACTTCGGACGGTCTTGCGTGATGTCGACGCTGCAAAAGTCATACCCCTTGTTGACAAGAAAATCAACAAGTGCCGGAGAATTCTTTGAACTACTGCAACAACAAAAATTTGATACATGTTAGATATGTTGCAACACATGTATTCTTCAAATGCAACAAACAAATCGAAGATGCAAGATTGTACGTGTGCGTTACCTTGACCATTGGAAGACCAAAACGGCCTCCTTGAACGCAATCTGGATGACGGCAACATCCCGTTGATCCGCCGTATACTCCAGATCAAGCCCGAAGAACCGGTGTTCATCGGGAGAGGAGAAATAGAGATTGGTCAAATGCTCAAGAGCACCGGGGATACTCTCGGAAATGTTGGTGTAGCACACGTCGAGACGCTTGCCGCATGGTGTGGGACCCGTGTATCTCTCCCAAACTTCAGCCATGGTGTGCTTGGTGGAGGAAGATCGAAGAGAGGGAAGAGAAGAGAAGAGAGGAAGAAACAGAGACTCGGACGCGCACTGTAGCAATGGCTCCCTTCTGCCTCGCTCGCGAAATAAAAACCGCCGCGCGGGAGGCGAGCAGTTTGATCTTTAGTCCCGGGTAACCACGCCAACCGGGACTAAAGGACCATTAGTCCCGGGTGGCCACGCCAACCGGAATTAATGCCCTCCACGCGCCTCAACGCGCTTCCCAACCCGCGACGCATGACCTTCTGTCGCGGGTCTCCTCCCGACCCGGGACTAAAGACTCACTAGTAGAGAAGTGCCTTTCTATGGAATCGATTCTGTGGCGCACCCCTATTCGGTGCGCCACAGAAATGTAATTCTGTGGCGCACGGGTGGGCATGCGCCACAGAAAACAGGAATTCTGTGGCGCACGGGACCGTGGTGCGCCCCAGAAAACAGGAATTCTGTGGCGCACCGGATGGGGGTGCGCCACAGAAATGAGCTGGGGGCCCACACCAATAACTTTACACTCCCATTCTGTGGCGCATGGTGGTAAGTGCGCCACAGAAATATGACATTTCTGTGGCGCACCACTGCCACGTGCGCCACAGAATTCCCATCCGAAAAAATTCTGCCCTCACGCACCAACTCCACCCCCCCCGGGAACGCCTTTTCTAGTTTTTGACGGAAGAGTTGGCGGTCTAAAAAGCATCAAAAAATAAAACCCTTATAGATGCACGGAGAGTTTAATGTCTACTTTTTTTTATCAAATTTTGAAATATGAATTTCGACTTTCTGAGCAAAAGTTTTATAAAAAAAGTAAAATTGGCATAACTTTTGCATACGATGTAGAAAAAAAATGATCAAGATATTAAAAAAAAACTAGAGAAAAAAATAAACCCAACCTCACTCGCCTTCGGCCTGTGAGCTTTTTTTAGAATCGCCAAATTCCAAAAGGAAAAAAAGTTATGGCCGTTTTAAGATTTTGACTAGAAAATAAATAAAAAGAAAAAAAAAATTCTGTGGCGCACCAAGGGGGGGTGCGCCACAGAATTGGGAGGCAGATTCGAAATCTGCCTCCTCCCCTCCTTTTCTTCACTTCTCCCCTCCACTTCTCCCCTCCACTTCTCCTCCACTTCTCATCTTCTACCTCTCCTCTCCTTCACTTCTCATCTTCTACCTCTCCTCTCCTCCACCTCCCCTCCTCCACCACCACCACCATCACCACCACCACCTCTCCTCCTTCTCCTCCTCCTCCACCACCACCATACTCCTCCTCCTCCACCACCACCACCACCTCCGGTGAGCTCCTCCTCCTCCTCCTCCACCACCACCTCTCCTCCTCCTCTTTCTCCTCCTCCTCCTCCACCACCACCTCTCCTCCTCCTCTTTCTCCTCCTCCTCCACCACCACCTCTTCTCCTCCTCCTCCTCTATCACCACCACCTCTCCTCCTCCTCCTCCTCCTCCTCCTCCACCACCACCACCTCCGGCGAGCTTCTGCTTCTCCTCCCCACCAACTCCGGTGACCCCCATCCTCCACCCACCAACTCCAGCGAGCATCCGACGAAATCCGGCGAAATTTCGAAATTTTGAAAATTTCCCGCGGCCAGATCTGGCCGCCTTTTTTTTTTGAAATTCAAAAAAAAATTCTGTGGCGCACCCCCCCTTGGTGCGCCACAGAATTGCAAATTTCTGTGGCGCACGGCTGAGGTGCGCCACAGAATTGACATTTCTGTGGCGCACGGCTGAGGTGCGCCACAGAAAAAAATTCTGTGGCGTGAATTCTGTGGCGCACCCCTCTGGCCCCTAGGTGCGCCACAGAATCCTAATTTGGTGCGCCACAGAAAGGCCTTTTTCTAGTAGTGACTCATTAGTCACGGTGCGAGACGTTTGGGGACTGATGGGGACGTATGGAAGACCTTTTTTCTACCAGTGCCAGGGATAATGCTGATGGTCGCGTCATCCTCAACTCTCAAGCATGGAGACAGTTCCATTACGCAAGAGTTGGTATGGAGGCTGGCCGAGCTATTCTGATCACCATGAGGAATAGTGACATCCCCAACTTGGACATGATGATGGTCATCGACTACATCAGCGCCCGCTAGATAGATGAACTATGTGGTGATGATCGAGACTATGTAATATGGTTGTTTTCGAGACTAACTCCTGGATTTATTAGTAGTATATATGGTTGTTTTCGAGACTATGTAATATTTCTGCCATGAATATTTATTCTGTCATTTTGCTGTCAAGTGCATACATGTATTTGAGCTACTGATATTCTTCTGTATTTTGTCTACTGACATTCTTCTGTATTTGAGCTGTATATACCTGTATAAATACGGTACTGCTTTTTTTTTAAAAATACAGCATAGTATAGCCGTGACGCACCAAAACGAGTACTCGTGACGCACCTGGGAGATTAGGCGTGACGCACCTAGCACTAGCCGCGGCGCACCACCGCCGTGCGTCACGGGTATAAATAGGCGCGGCGCACCAGCTTGGTGCGTCACGGATAAATCCATAGGCGCGGCGTGATAGCCGTGACGCGCCCAGGTGCGTCACGGATAAGAAACTTGGTGCGTCACGGGTAAGTTTTTCCCTAGTAGTGACTTATCATTTGGAACAAACTATTTTTCCTTTTATTATTGATACATTTTCCGCAAGAATTTGAACAACGATTATTTCATTTGTTTTTAGGAAAATACTATTTTTTGCAAAAAGTTTGTCAAAATTATATGTGAGTATGTTTCTTTTGTAAGAGAGAGCTTTTTCCTGATGGGATTATATACGCGTCTCGCGAGTCACACTACTCTGTCTACAAGGCGGCTAGGATGTACATAGTTGAATGTGTCAAGGTCGACACTTTGGTTTCTGGAGGGATGAATTGTGCGGATTTTGAGTCCAAGCTGCTACAGAACCTGGGAAAGCCAGCGATTTTGAATTTGAATATAGGTTTCCATCTTACCTCCGCCCACACTAAGTACAATTAATTTTAATCGCTGGAGTTTCTTCGTTCAATTATCTCTTCATTGTTGTCTCTCATACTTTTGCTTTCTTCTTTTTCTTGCAGGAACTACTGTCAAGGGGGCAATCGATTATATTGATGGAATCATTAGAATACTTGAAAAATGTGGATCCCGAGAACGATTCTACATACATTGTGATGGTGCTCTGGCTGGCTTAATGATGCCATTTATCAAACAGGTGGGTAATATTAAATTTAAGTAATAAATATACTTACCATGCATGTGTGTCATAAACACATCAGGAGAAAAACTTACTAACTAATTTAATTCTTTGTTAATATCCTCTAGGCACCAAAGGTGACATTCAAGAAGCCTATTGGAAGCGTTAGCGTGTCCAGCCACAAGTTCCTGGGATGCCCCATGCCATGTGGCGTGCTAATAACGAGGCTCAAACACATGAAAGTTCTCTCTCGCGATATTGAATACCTATCACCCAGGGACGCGACAATCATGGGGAGCCGCAATGGCCACACGCCGATGTTCCTATGGTACTCGCTAAACAAGAAGGGTTTTAGAGGCATTTGCGAAGACGTTCAAAAGTTCCTGAGAAATACTCATTACCTCGCAAACCGTCTAAAGGAGATGTGAGTAAGCGCAGACTTGAATGAGTTGAGCAACACCGTGGTGTTCAAGAGACCACAAGGTGAGGCGTTTGTGCACAAGTGGAAGCTTATGTGTGAGGGGAGCATTGCGCATGTGGTGGTGATGCCAAATGTCAGCATAGAGAAGCTCGACAACTTTATCGAAGAGCTCGTCAGCATGTGAAGTTCCCAATATTAAAGCAAAAGGACCAGTGTGCCATGTATTGCCAAGGAATCTTTTGGTTTGTTCATAACGAGATTTCAAGAACATATGCCAAGAAAATTCGTTTGTTTTCTTCATAACAAGAATTCAAGAACAAAGGCCAAGAAAATTGTTTTCTTGTCTTCATAAAAAGAAGTGAAGATTGTATATGATTGTTCATGGATTGGAGAACAACACTTTGAAGTTTGCAGTTAAATTTAATAAATTATTTGTTAGC
This sequence comes from Alopecurus myosuroides, assembly GCA_028641055.1. Taxonomy (NCBI): domain Eukaryota; kingdom Viridiplantae; phylum Streptophyta; class Magnoliopsida; order Poales; family Poaceae; genus Alopecurus; species Alopecurus myosuroides. Next base: position 504,681,585 of record CM054059.1, read on the forward strand.
CTTTTAGAAAAATGGACATGTTGCATGTTTCTATCCATCTCCTATGTTGCACTATCTAAGACGGTGATATGTGTTTAGTTATATAGTGTTAATAAATGGATTGGTCCGTTCTTGTAATTTCGTATCTGACCCTCCCTACCCATTATCAACTAGATATTGTGTATGTGCGAATAATAAAAATTACTACCATACAAATTACGGACTATATTGGTTCAAGTAAATTTTCCAAAAATAATAAAATATTTGCAACCATAACAATAATGAAGCACATACAATGTAATCAGATTACTGAGCTCCTTTGGAAAGTTCACTAATATTTAACCAAAACATGTCAAAAACTAATTGTTTTTCTTTCAGTAGCTTCATCAAGATCACACCATCTTTGTTATCGATTTTTTCAAAACATCCTATAACGGTTTTTTTATATTCCAGCAAACATCATAGGTGTGATTGATATGATACTGAGCAAGCTGAAGTGCTGGACCATATCACATTCAAAACTGTGCATGTCAATGCACTAACCAGGGGTAATTTTGATGAATTAAAGCATATAATAAAACTCGCTTACATGTTGTAGAAATCTAAGATATTGGCATCTTTATTTTCTGCAAAGGAATAACAATTTAAAATTTCTATTGGCATAGAGATGAGATGAAGTTCTTTTAATTAGCTGGATGTTGCTCATTACGTTCTCATTTCAACTCATCATTTTTATGATGGGAATTTTTTTTTGTAATTCTTGGGTAGAAACTTGAATTTTACGGTATACGTAGTACGAGATTACTTCGACAAAACCTTAATTTAACATACTTGTGCCAATTTGAAAATCAATAACAAAATTATGTTTATGTTGGAACCAAAGTACGCGGAAGTTAAGTACATTGTCCACTAGATACCAATAGAAATAAGAATTTCATGATCTACATTCAAAAAAGCTGCAAGATTAATTCGCACTCCCAAATGGAACTCTGAATTTTATTAAATTTAGAATACAAATTCTCTTCATAATGTATGAATACCAAGTTTTTTTCGGCGGTTAAAATTCCAGTAGTCCAAAAACGGGTAAGATAGGCCTTACTTTATGCATGACGACTGCATCAGCACCCACCCATCAAATGGAAAGATAGTATCCTAGCATCATGACAAATACTTCGACATGAGAAGAAAATGAGAAATTAAAAAAACATCCCTCAACTCCAACAAGTCTTCTTGACAATCACTGTCGTGCCACTCAGCTTGATAATGGGCCCCTCCCGTAAAAAATCGTTTTAGCACAGGTCAAATCGACCAACGGTGATAATTAATCAAACTAGCGCAATCCTAGTGGATATTTGCAAAATTACTATGAACAAGTGGATTTACAAATTTCACGCTGAAGTGTTGTGACTTTTTGGATTTTTCTCGAGGAAAGTGTATATATATTTCAACATTGCTCCTCACGTGTGTCTATCTCGGGCCTACACACGGACTTTTATGTAGTCGTTTATGAGATTCCTCCAACTGACTCCTATAATTGGTGTGTCTCATGCATGCAAATTTGTTTTTGACCCGATTTAAAAGTTTGATCCGTGTTCATGCAAAAGGCAAGGCATTAAGGGGCATGTGACTTGGAATTGCAGGTTATAACTACAAGTGGCTAGGTAATTTACTTAACGAAGGTGATCGATCGCAAACGTCGGGTTGCCTATGTACGTGGCCCCAACTGGCCTGTTTGATCTACTTTAAGCTAGGTGTAAGTAGAGTTGTGTAGTAGAAAGATTATTCGCTAGTTGGAATTAGAAAACGAGACAACGAAAGAGAACTATATACGATTGGGACATCTGTATCTATTGCACGACGCCTTACCTTTGGTGTCTAGCTATTACACACTACACATGAAAAATATCAAGACGGAAGTAGCACATCCGCCAAATATATAGTACTTCTACAATACTCAATCGTAATCAGCCGAATCACGCGGGGTTGCACATTGAGTAGTCGTCCGTCGGATTCCTCCAACTGGCCCTATAATTGGTGTGTGCCATTCATGCACAATTGTTTTTTACCTGATTTAATATTTTTGTGTTGATGCAAAACGCAAGGGGTTAAGGGGACTGGTGACTTGGCATTGGAGTTTTTTACTCACTCTTTCATACAAACAGTTGCCAAAACTCATAAAAGGCATGTATCTATCACTTACATACATCTAGATACATTCGCTTTTGCGACATGTAATATGAGACCGAGGAGTATTACAGGTAGCTAGGTAATTTACGTAACGCTTTGGTTCTATGTGGACGATATTTTAACTATTAAAGTAGTATAGCTAGCTTAAAGCAGGTCATGGATCGCATACGTTGGGTTGTTACGTACGTGGCCCAACAGGCCTGTTCATTCTAATTTAAGCTAGGTGTAAGTTGAGTTCTGTAGTAGAAAGATTCTTCGTTAGATGGAATTATAAACGAAACAGAAAGATTGACGTTCAAATCTAGCCCAACGTTCCGTACAACTTTTCCTCCTGTACGTTTGTTAGCAGTCTAGCAGGTAGTCAGGAGGGCGAAGTTCATCAATCTCATCAAGTCGAAGAATAACAAATTTACAGTTATCAATGATATGTGAGATGACCAAAATAGTTATACTCCAGATGCGGAGACCTTTACGGAGAACTTTAAACTTAGCCGAAAGACAACACGCACTATCACAAGGTAAGTGGATATTCCATATGCGTTTCACCACGTCCAAAAACCATGGGGCCTATACCCAATAATTTACAAAAACAGGAAATCAAGCCTTTAGGTATGTGAGTACCAATAGAGATAACACATGGCGTATGATCCGAGGTAGGTCGAGCAAGGGGTCTAACCTAGGTATTGGGAATTTTAAGTGTCCAAGGCGGGGACCTGAAAAAGCCATTCAAGTTGAACAAGCAATGGATCAGCTTGCATAGTAGTCTACGTGAGAAGCCCCTCCCCTTATCGGGAGCTCAGCAAGATCGAGATAACTAATGATTTCATTGAAGGTGGACATATCCTCTAGGTTTGCTACGTGCTTATTATCAGTATTAGAGTAACGGTAAAAGTTAGTCGCCTAAAATTTTCCATGGAGCATCAAACGCGATATCTAGATGATGCAACCATGCAACAAAGTTTTATCTCGCAATCCCATCACATGTTCCATTGATGAATATAAAATTATTGGCAGGGGAGGTAGAGGTGAAATTGGTCACAATGGCAAATGATTCTTTGAGAATAACTTGACCCACAAACTTATTATCAACCCAGAATAACTGAGGCCTCGTTTGTTAGTACAATATTTTAGGGGATTAGTGTAGGTATATTCGCTCACACGTTTGGGTGAAATTTCCATCTCCAACCAATCCCATCAAATCACCATTTATCCCCTATTTACTAGGTATGAGGAGTGGATTTTCTATTGATAAATATATAATAGAGTTTGGAGAATTATAGGGAAAAGTGGGGATAAAGTCCGCCAAATACACTTGAATCAAACAGATTTTTGAAATTATGTGGGGATTTGTGGTTAGATCAGGATATTCCACACCAATCTCAAATATACACTAGTACCAAACAAGTCCTAATGGGGATTCCAAAGTCAGATCGATACGAATCGATCAGTAAATGGTCGATAGTGACAAATCAAGAAGTGTCGTGGCAGTCGTGGTAAGTTTCTAGCAAAATTTCCTCATGAAGGGGTTTTTAAATTCTGCAAAATATAGTTCTTGTACAATACTCAATCACAATCACCGGAGTATTTTTAGTGAACCACGTGGCCTTGCACATGAAGTAGTCGTTTGGGAGATTCCTCAAACTGACCCCAATAATTGGTGCGTGCCATGCATGCACAATTGTTTTTGACCCGATTTGACAGTTTTGTGTTCATGAAAAACCCAAGGGATTAAGGGGGACATGTGACTTGGCATTGTAGTTTATAACTACATGTAGCTATGTAATTTACTTAACGAAAGGTCATCGATCGCAGATGTCGGGTTGCTTACGTACGTGGCCCCAAGTGGCTTGTTCGGTCTACTTTAAGCTAGGTGTAAGTAGAGTCTTGTAGTAGAAAGACTATTCACTAGTTTGAATTGGAAAACAAGATAGTGATGGAGAAAGATTGACGACCGGGACATCATTGTCTATTGTACCACGTCTTAGGTGAGCCATTACAGTATGCAGAAAAAATATCAAGATGGAAGTAGCAGATGCGCATACCTATCCCCATATACGTACATGTGATGACATGGCGGGGAGCTCCACCGAAGAAATTAACTATCCAGCCAGACGTTATATTTTGACTAGCTACACAGTATAAATCGACCTCACAACCCAACCTAGCTAGGGGAGAAGCATCAGGTTCAGACTTATTAACAAGCTATCAAGTTCTGACAAATTTATCTCGTGAAAGCACAATAAACCTCCTCTTTGTAGGTTTGTTAACTCCTTATGTGCGCCCATATATCACCGTCCCTGTGTTAAAATCATGTGTAAGGGTGTCTACACTATTAAATATTAATATTTTTCTTGATATTAATTACTTCACATTAGCTGTAAGTTACATAGCCAGTTTTGATTGGGTAGGATATCTATTTCACCATTGGCTCTTTTTTTTGCAAATATTGTAGTTCTGTTGATTTTGAAACTTCTGTTATTGCTAGAAGAAGCTATGTTGTTATTTACACCGCAAGTGATCATGTGTACAATCACACGCTACTTAGCTTTTGAATTGGGTGAATCATGAACTTATTGAAACTTCTAACTTCAAGTGATCGTATGTATTATACACTATGTACTTGATAAGTATGTATTGTATTAAAACACATTGGCAGGCCGCAGGTTCAGTAATTGTATTCTAAATCGTTCATTCTTGATGTTTCTTCCTGCCAATTTTTTTATCGATCCGATACTGTTATGATTTATTTCACAGTTGAGGAACACCGAACAAACTCCAGCGACCGAGACGAACCCAAAGAAGATCTGTCGTGTCTACCCAGACACAAAGAAGATGAGAGAGTAGTAACACATGTTGTATATAGTGAGGACTCGTGGAGGAAGTGGATTAAAACCCATCACCGATGATTGAGAACCGAAGGGTTCAACGGCTGATGCCTCGCTTCGCCGAAGGTTCATAGCGCTCCAAATTTGGTACATATTTTGAGCACCAACATATGTTGGATACTAGCTTCTGGTAGAGTGGCACCAACTCACTGTTTCTTCACTGGGCATTCCAGCTTGATAAGGAGCACCATAGATATCAAATTTTCTCGTGATGGTATTGTATTGAATTTTTTTCATAACACTTTTGTTGTTCATTTTCGGCTATCTAGTGATCTGCTAGTGTTAGGATGTATGTATCCCTGGTTAAGTTAGTTTCAGCTAGCCCATCCATTGTTTTTTTTGGTTATTGACAAAAGCGCATTCTTGTGTTGTCTCTCTGTTTGTGGTAGTACACGATGCAACGGACAAACGCAAGTTTCAGTAAGACACAACGGAAATGACATTTAGCGGGCGTGGAAGCCGCTAGTGATGTAATTGGTGTAACGGATGGGGCGGAATGAGGCGGACGGCCAGTGGACTTGGATATTAGTTAGGATTGAAAAACAAGATATAGTGGAAAAAATTCATTATTGGTGCATCATTGTCCATTGTTACACGCATGTCGTTTTGAAGGATATCAAAAATGTGTTCAATATTTAATCTTCACATACAAAGGGCTGCAGGAAGAGAATAATTCCATTACTGTCAAGCATACGATTTCGATTTCGATTCAGGAAAGATTTGCTACTCTCCATGATTAATATGCATAGAATCATGGAGAATCGATAAATTAATCTGATGGGAAAATATGTGCGAAGTATTTATACTACACCGTGATTATATGAGCTCGCCATACACATGGAGATAGGAAGTATTTCTTACATATGTTCGTGCAAAAGCCGAGCTCCGAGTAGGAGCCGACGACCACGGCGCTCACGGGCGTCGTTACCTCCCTGAAGGTGTCGTTGCGACTTCGAGCCTCCCGCCCTGATACTCCGGTGGAAACCCTAGATCTGGATCTCCCCGGATCGAACGATGCCGACGCTATTTGTGTGGTTATCCTTTTTGGGACATCATTTTGGAGTACACTCTTGCAGAGGGGTCTGGAGGTGAAGCGGTGTTTCGTCTAGTGCATCGACCACGGCGAGTCTTGGTGGCCCCGATTATGACTACCCCCTTCAATCGGGGATATTACATAATAAGTCCTCCTGGTCACTTAAACCCCACATATTAGTGACACATTAAAGGGGCCTGTGAGCGAGTTTCGGTCAACTTTGGGGGTTATTGGCAATTGCCTCGAATCTCCATTTCTAAAGAAAAAATATAGTCATGCAAATAACTAATCAGAATTCTAACGTAAGATGGATCGATCACGTGGGGCTGCTTACATAGTATTCGGTCAACTTTAAGCTACCTGTAGTAAGCATAGTTTTATGTATAGAAAGATTCTTTGTTAGTTAACTAGAAAAAAATAGAAATATTCACGATGAGCATATAGTTGTCGACCTTACCACGCCTCACGCATGGTAACTACCCGCATAAACATACATCTGTTGAGATGGCCGGACGCTCCACCGACGAAATTAACTATCCGCCAGTCCTTTTTTAGTGAAATGAAAACCTTTTGGCACCGGCCTCTGCATCAAAATGATGCACACAACCAGGATTTTATTAAGCACAAAGATAAAAAATCTCGGGGAAAACCGCTTACAGTCACACAGCCCATGAATTTGCGACAGAGGAAACAAATGTAAAACAAAGCGTAGACCTAAGCATCGAGACGCCGATGATTAAGTCACCCATCCCGGCTGTAGATAGCCCGAACGACCGCCATCATTCGAGCACACCCTGTGTACATAAATCCTCGCTGATCGGCAGGCAGCAGGAAAAACCAAGTCTGGATAGAAAACACCACCTTGTTGACCCGCAGGCTACAACTTGAGACTGTGAACGTATCCGCCAGTCCTGGCCGCCGGATTCGGCGGATACGTTCACAGTTCCAAGTTGTAGCTTGTGGGTGGGTGAAGAGATGGCTGGAATGAGAAACCCGATAGAGTTTTGTGTTGATGCAAAACCCAAAGGATTAAGGGGACTGATGACTTGGCATATAAATACAATTAGCTACGTAATTTACTCAACGCTTAGGCTTTTTGTGGACGTTATATTTGTTATTACTTATTAGCATATGGCTAGCTTAAAGCATGTTATCGATCGCAGACGTCGGGTTGCTTAAAGTGAAAAATATACTTGCTCTAGCGCCAAGTCAGCGGATGGACCTGTCCGCCTGCTGTCAGCATGTGTACGTCAGATGCCCACGACGTAGCGCGCGGCGCGCGTGGGTTAAAATATCCCCTCTCTCTCGGCGTTTATAAAATCATTCAGCGCTTCGCGGAAAGCCGCAAATGATGTAATTAGTGTAAACGGACGGGGCGGAATGAGGCGAACAGTCAGTGGACTTGGTTATTAGTTACGATTGAAAGACAAGACATAGTGAAAGAAAAAATCATTATTGGTGCATCATTGTCGAGCATATTATTTCGATTCAGGAAAGATTTGCTACTCTCCATGATTAATATGCATAGAATTATCGAGCATCAAACAAATTCAATCTGATGGGAAAATTATGCGTGCAAAGTATTTATACAACACCGTGATTATATATATGAGCTCGCCATACACATGGAGCTAGGAAGTATTCCTTACATATAGTCGAGCAAATAACTAATTAGGATTCTAACGTAAGATGGACAGCAAGTCGATCATGTGGGGCAGCTTACATAGTATTCGGTCAACTTTAAGCTACCTGTAGCAAGTAGAGTTTTATGTATTACGGTGATTGGGACGGAACCACGGGTTCCGTCCGGTTCCGCCGAGTATGTATTTTTTAAGCCATCGATTATGCCCCGATTTATTTGAGCCGTTGATTAAAAGTGTGGAGTCCATCGTTATTTTTTTTCCCAATGAAGTCCTAGGTCCGGTCCTTCTCTGGTATCCCGATGCATATTGGAAGATGGCATTAAATTTGAGATATCAGAGACTAGTATGATTTCATCTGAAACTCGTTACAGCTTAGGCCATCAGGCCCAATATGTTAATTTTGTGAAAAAGGATGTTGACTAACATATCGGAGCTCGAGGTCGCCTTCTCCACCCTATACTGGTGCTGTCGCGACCTCTATCCAGCATGCCGGCTCCGTCGTGGGTAGACACTGAGGTTGCGTCCGTCGACTCGCGGAAGACCGCACGCTCTCATCGACTTCCGCCACCGGAGCGCGGCGGCCTCGTGTGGATGTTGACTGGCGACGATGAAGCTTTAGGCGAGACGCGCACCTGCCGAAACAACTCGCCAAGACGCCTACGATTCATCCACCTAAGCTAGATAGCCGGATGGATTGCTAGTAGCAGCTAACACGCACACACACATTGCTCTCGTGGGCATGCCGCTCCAGGACATCATGCATCGGCGTTCATCTCTCGGTGTCGTAGACTGTCTTGTGGTTCTCGCGGATGCTGGTCGTGTTCTGAGGCGACGCAGGCCTGGCTAGAGATGACGCCGGGGACGTTCGGTGAAGGCGATCAATGGCGCCAGAAAAAGGATTACATTTTGGAACGGAGGAAGTAGCATATAGCTAGCTTCGGGTTGGTTAAAGTGAAAAATATACTAGCTCCAGCGCCAAGTCAGCGGATGGATCTGTCCGCCTGCTGTCAGCATGTGTACGTCGGATGCGCGCGTATCTTCTCTCGGCGTTTATAAAATCGCACGTCTCTCAGCTCCCACACTCCGCACTCTTCTTTCCTTCTCTTCACATCTTCTCTAGAGATCGGGCAGTTAAGTTTTCAACGAGAGTAAGTAACCTTGTGGCCAAGATGGTAGACAAGTCCGGCAATGTGGGGGGAGAGGTAGTGGTGGCGGCAGGTCATCCACACCACCGGGAGCTTCGTGTTGTTGCCGGGTCCGCGCCGGTTGATCTCCTGCGGAGGGCGCCTGTTCTCATCGAAGGCTTCGCCGTGCTGGAGCCGCCGGCGGGTGCGGAGGCGGCGGCCGAGAGGGCCGACGACGTGGCCGCGCTCCTCGCCACATTCATCGACCACCTCCACGACAGGATCGCACACCATCTCGGTACGTACTTGCATATGCATGACCGCCTATCCTATCATGCAGACGAGACGGACCAGTTGCTTGATCACCCAAGTGAGTAGGACCAGTTACAAACCTAACTAGCTAAGCAGTAACACGCGTTTGAGGCTTTAAGCACAACTTTTTTTTTCTATCAAATAATAATACTCCCAAAAATAGTAGAATATTCTCAATCCCAAACGTTATGTTTTCAACTAGAAAGTAAGTACACTCAAAAGGTAGGTAGGCCACACTACCATGTACACACTATCTTATAAACTTAGAACTACCATGCCAGTGCCACACACGCTTTTATCATGCATATTGATTGGTGTTTTTCATTTGCAGGTTACCCATACAACCTAGACTCGATTTCAGTGTGATGGCGCAGTTCCTAAACTTCTCCATCAACAACCTAGGCGACCCTTTCATCGAGAGCAACTATGGTGTGCACTCTAGGAAGTACGAGGTGGCTATCCTCAACTGGTTTGCCCGACTCTGGGACATCAAGCAAGACGAGTACTGGGGCTACGTCACCAACTGCGGTACCGAAGGAAACCTGCACGGGCTACTAGTCGGGTCAGTATTGTGTACAATAATTAATTAATGCGGCTTGTTCCAAACGCATGAATTTTGATGCCTATCGGGGATCTAGACAGAGTTATTACTCTAGTTTTTGGTGAATACTCTTTGTTGGGAAAATGTCTTTTAAATTGATGGTTTAGTACATGTTTTTTTCAAGGAGAGAGATGTTTCCGGATGGGATTATATATGCATCTCGCGAGTCGCACTACTCTGTATTCAAGGCGTCTAGAATGTACAGAGTCAAATGTGTCGAGATCAATACTCTAGTTTCCGGAGAAATGGACTGCACAGACTTGAAGTTCAAGCTACTACAAAACATTGGAAAGCCTGCGATTGTAAATGTGAATATAGGTTGCCACCTTACCTCCAACCACCAAGTACACCTAATTTGGATGGCCCCTTGATTTTTTCCCTTAAATCCACCGGTTGAACTTGGAATTTTTGTGTACTTGTATTACTTGCAGGGACTACTATCAAGGGGGCAATGGATGACCTTGACAGGATCATAAGAACGCTTGAAACATGTGGATTCAAAGATCGATTCTACATCCATTGTGATGGTGCACTTGCTGGCCTTATGATGCCATTTATCAAACAAGTGGGTCTTGCTAATTTTAAGTAGTAGTAGAGATACTTGGCACTTATTGTAATTGCAATTTTAACTCGTATAACTATCGTATCTTCTCTAGGCACCAAAGGTGACATTCCGGAAGCCTATTGGAAGCGTGAGCGTGTCCGGTCACAACTTCCTGGGATGCCCGATTCCATGCGGGGTAGTAATAACAAGGCTCGAACACATAAAAGTGCTCTCTACAGACATAGAAGTCATATCATCAAGAGACGCGACGATCATGGGGAGCCGCAACGGACACGCGCCGATGTTCCTGTGGTACACGCTTAACAAGAAAGGTTATAGAGGCATCGGCAAAGAAGTCCAGAAATGCCTAAAGAATGCTCTTTACCTTGCAAATCGTCTTAAATATTTGGGAGTAAGCACGTACCTGAATGCCTTTAGCAACACCGTGGTGTTCGAGAGGCCACGGGATGAGGCATTCGTGCATAAGTGGCAGCTCGTGTGCGAGGGGAGCATCGCACATGTGGTGGTGATGCCCAATGTCAGTGTAGAGAAGCTTGACGGCTTTATTGATGAGCTCGTCGCGAAAAGAAGCTCCTGCTATGAAGGCAAAGAGTTTCATGTGCCATGCGTTCAAGAGGACATAGGGCTAGAAAATTGCCTTTGTCGTCAGCACAAAGATCATCCAAGAGTTGCATAAGATCATTGAATGATTATACAAGAACAGCTTAAACTTTGATGTTTAAATATCATAAATAATTTCTTTGGCTTTTGTAGATTTCACCCTAATGGTTGTATGTCAGCCATCTATCTCTTTTGTGGGACTATCTAAGATGCCGACGTGTTTTAGTTATGTATTGTTAATGAAAGTATTTTTGTTGGTGCTTTTCATTAATTATGGCTAACCCTCTCTATGGTCTAACGCTAGTACTTCTCTGCAGGAAAAACTTTGACTACCTATCATGGTGTATGTTTGGTTTTTGCTGCATCTCGATGCCTAGTAAACCGGATCTAACAAGTGACACATATAGTAACTTCTTACGTTAATGTCGTAAGATATATTGAAAAGCTCTACTGAAAAGTTTTATGCCTCATATGGCTAAGATATCAGCGGACTTTGGTGTTGGCATATTTTCGATTAATTCGTGTCTCCTGATGGCCATTCAGCATGGAGGACATGTGACCTGCCCTTATAGTTAGATGATGGGCCGGCCCGTGCACACATGGTGGCAAGTGTGTCCGCGAGCCAACTTTATTTTCTATCGTTTAGACTATTTTAGGTGCACAAATGGAGTGATGGATACCGTAGGAAGGACGTGTAATTTTTCGGGCGGCCCTAAAAAACAAGTTGACACATTTTGGGCCCATATCCCAGCCAATGCGTATGATTCTAGGTTCTGGCACCCGTTTTGATATACATAGCGAGATACATAGTACGCTCCGAGAGAAACAAACGACTTGATGGGGGATAGGATAAACATATCAAGAAAGCCTCCCACAAGCGCTTTTTTGACATCTTTTAGCTAGGCATGAAGAACGAATCAAGAATTATCATTTAATTTGAGGAGGTTGAACTTATCATAGATGTGTTGTATTTTCCACACACAAGATTTAGAATCGCCTCTCTCTTCTCTTTTTGGTTTACTGTTTTTATCAAAGAGATTCTCCGGAACAACCCAACCAATACTTTTCTCTAATTCCAAAGACATTGCTAAAAGTTTGAATGGTATAGGAAAATTAATTTAGTTTTCACAATATTTTACCCTCGTATTTCATTCTAGCAATATCTAAAGTCTTTAAAGTTTGACTGATGGCAAGACTATAGTCAAGCATCTTATAGCAAGCAAAAACTTTCCTATGTTCTACATCAATGTCATTAAATTCCAGGAGTAAAACATTCAACGGAAAGTCCAATTATTTCCCTTTCTCCATGCTATGAAGTTTAAAAAAATGTATTATAGGATTGAGGTTGACGCACCTAGCTTCTATCATGGAAACCAAATAAACTATTGCAGTTTTGTAGTACTCGGCAAGTTTAACTACAGGTTTATCACAAAATCACAAAGCCCATTAACATGGTTAAAGAATTCTTCAATATTGTTTCTTCCAATAATGAACACACTTCCTACTTTCAGATCTTTCAAACCAATAAAGCTTGCTCACATCATATTTAAACATGGACATATATATAATTAATAGAAATAACAGTTCGGATATCCATTACATAATAGTACTACATAAAGGAGACCGCACCGTCGACGGGTCCTGGCCCACAGTGCCGCGCCGGGTCGGGCTCAAAACAGCGCCAGACGGCCCAGCGTCGCCCCGTGCAGCGCCCCGCACAACGCCAGCATCTGGGCCGTCAATGGCCTATGTTCAATATATACATTCTATGCAAACGGTCATGTCCTTGGTTGCTTTCCTGAGGAGCACTTTTACCACCGAAATATTTCTTTAGACTAGTGAAGTGTACCGCCGTGGCACCCCATGCGGCTAAGGTACTATGAAGGAAGCAGACCAGAGTGGCATGTATACTGAAGGTAGAAAAAGTTTCTATGTGCAACATGCCTCCAAGGTGGCACAGGAAGAGGGAACCTTGACAGTACCGAACTTGGCGAAGCCGACTCTGAGTGGTGTGGAACTGGATCCTTTTGTACTAATGGGCTTCCTGATGACTCCCAATCCCACCTCAATGTAGCAAAGAGCCTGAGATACATCACTGAACTTAGCATTTCAAATGATATAGATACACTTGATATATAGACCTCAGGTTTACGATATTGTGACGCAATTAACTCTCAATCCTTTGAGTAGGACAATCATACCACGAATTTGCTATTCACCAACCAATTATCACTTGTCAAGAGTATGCGGATAACAAACAAGGACAAGTAAGGGTATAAATTCGACATGCGGATCTGCCACCCACTTGGGTCCATGACCTGCTGACAAGAAGGGTTGGCGCGTGCCGAGACCACTAGCACAACGCAACCAGAACCATGCCCCATGCTGACCGACAGAACTAGTCCAAGCCCAGCCAGAACTGGCCGCCACCAGATCCCTCTTGCCTCGCTCCATCCTCATGGGCATCGCCCAGCATGACCGGTCTCTAGAGCAGCCACCGTAACTTGGCTACACCAAGTCGCAGAAAGATCGGCAGCGTAGCGCAGTAGAAGCCATGCCGCACCACCTCCTTGACCACCTTCCATCTGCCACTTGTCCCACAAGCCATGTCCAACTACCACATCGTTCTCACAAGGAGGAAAACGACGCAGGACAACCATCATTCGACCCGGAGGTCTATGGTTTCCCCCGAGTTTTTTTAGAAATGGAGGTTTGCCCACAGCCTCTGCATTAAAATGATGCACACAGCTGGGCAAGAACATGGACCCCGTCACTAATGCCTTAAGCAATGATAGGATACCCGAGGGCACCTCCATCAATGACTCCAACTGGAGTACCAGCGGCCCAATGCACTATCGTTGATCAGGACCGGCTTGTCACCCATTCCTGCGATGACCATCGACTGCCAAAGATCTACCTCGGCATGGCTCCATAACCTACTGATAAGAAGCGTCGACATGAACCGCGACGAGAAGTGCCACGCGGAGGTCACGGCAAGAAAGATGCGCCCCCCCACCCCCACCGCTATCACAAGGCGACACCCGAGCAGAACGTTCCACCACCAGCCTCATGCCGCCTAATCAATCGGCACCGGCGTCGCGCAACACCACCATGCTGTGGAGATGTGTGCAAAGGCAGGAGTATAATGCACCCCACGCACTGGAATTCCCGAGAGTACCGGTTGTTCATCTCTATGTCCAGCACCACGCCACCTTAGGAGCCACAACCTCCATCGTTGAAGAATGTCCGCCTCCCTAGATCTCACCAGTCATCAACCATCAATGCTGTGCGAATACGCAGGAAACTGCTCGGTGAACCGAACCGCCGCCTCCATGTATAAAACCTACCTGTGTTGGGAATCTAGCCCGACCGCCTGCTCGCGTCAAGCTCCCGATTTTCCATCTCCCTAGGAAGCTGCTTTCAGATTCGGTTGGATTCTGCGTTCTACTCACTCGAGACCGTCCAATTCGATTTGGGTTATGTGTGCTGGTAATTCAACAAGGAGGAAGTTGATATCAGGTCGTGTACGGGCTACGAACGCTGGAAAGTAGTACCTGGCTACCTGCTTCGGCTTGCAATTGTACACAATCTATCATCTCTTATTAATTTACGTTAACTGAGCACAAGATCTTCTATTTTTTTCACTCTTGCGGGTAGCATGTTTTTGCAACCTTCAAATCTCCCCTGGGAGCGTAGATAGATTTTAACTGCTACATCCATCGACACAGTTGGACATCTACAATGAAATCACAATGTATCACTCTGTTCATCTCTTTTTAAAGCCTCCGTAATATATTTCATCTATTCAAACCATAAGCTTTTGTACGTTTTCATGTATAGTTGTCTGCCATTGCATGTTAAATCGATATTCAAATTAGTTCTGAAGTAATATACTCTAATTATTAAGTTCTAAATTATTAAGTTTTAAATGCCACGGATCACCACCTTATGTCGGTTTATATCCGTCTCCATGCTCCAGTATAGTTGATATCAGTTGCTGCTATATCATAATTTTCAGGACATCAGCCAAGGGATCTAAGGGGAAAGAGAACCTTTCTAGAGCTATTTATTAGGAGAGAACCTTTCTAGAGCTATTTCCTCATAACTGATCAAACAATTAATTTCATGTAATTACGTTTTTAATATTCGACATATGTTTTTAATATTCCAGATATGTAAACACATTGGTTGCTGCCCTAAATTAACATCTGTGCAGCCTCTTTTCCCCTATATCAGTGCATTTCAAAGCTGCCACCAGTAAGAAAATTAGTATTTATATATATTTTTTAATGTTTCATTGTGCATAAAAGATCCCAAGGTGTTGTACGTATTAAGGTTTTGTAGCTTCTAAAATTTAAGAGTCTAATTTCCCCTACTTTCTCATTTTTCAGAAAATGGAGACACGGGGTAGAGCAACAGGCATTACGATATTACGATAATGTTCATGTACAATTATTGTAAACATTTCATGGTACTCTCTGATTTTTTAAACTTATTTATTAAACATTATCCCATTTGTTGTTTTCCTGCTCTAACCATGTTTATATTAACTATTTGTCTAATCCTCATTTAAAGTTCATTATATTGCAGATCTAAATGGTACACATGGATACGATATAATTAGTGGCTTATATGTTTCCCTTTGCTTTCGGAAAAGACTAGAGGCTGGGGCGCCCCTTGGGGCGCCTCCTGGCCGTACAGTGGCCGGCAAATATCTGTATTGTATAGCAATGTAGCCATAGCCTAAGCAGGCGCATAGAGAGATGTAATAGTAGGAATACCTAAGAGAAGTACACTGACTCAGTGTGTAATAGATAATGAGTGACCGTTTAAACACAATTCTCTTGAATAAGTGCTGTTGTAACTACAAATGAGAGATGAAATAAAATACAAACAAAAAGCCTATTCTCTCTGAGAAATGTCCGTCCAGTTGAACATAAAGTAAATTAGTATCCTTTTCAAAAGTCTAGTCGCCACCGAGATCACTAAGCATTCAACTCACTCATGTATCTACATACATGGGAGTTCATAGATACACTTGCATCTCTGCATCAGGTTGCTTCATGTTTCTCATCCTTCTATAACCAGCAAACCTCTTGTCACCATTTGGAAAGTCATGCCCACTACCTATAGTTCCCTGCAGCAAACGAAGGAATCACATTAAGTATTAAAAAGCTCAATAGTCAATATGGTCATACATAAGTAAAAGGTAAATATAGTTCAGTGGTGTAACAACATGTAGAAGAAGATATCCCTTGAAGCAAACTCAGAATGAAGATAAACGAATAAAGATTTAACTTCTCACAATATGTTGACGAATGTGAAAATCTATTTAACAAGAAAAAATAGATGAACTTAATCTTTCATAGTTTAATTTCCCAATCTTAGATCTTCTTCGCTGAGATTGACGCACAATTTTCATTACTAAGCCCAAAAATACTAAATATCTATCTCTTTAATCAAGCAACAGAAAAAAAAATCGATCAAATATAAGATGTGTTCATAGTTGAATATGTTTTCTAAATCAGCTCTTTAAAGAAATCATTCTTTGCACCGTCAAGACTACCTGTAGCAATATATTAGATTGCATTTTAGCTACCAGGCATATACTCTAATATCAAGCCAAAAGTTGTCATATTTTGCTCGCTTTTGGAGGAGTGGAATCGTATCAAACAAGCCAGGAGATTCTGAAGTTCCAAAGATGAGCTGGCCTGGCTAAAAAACCGAAGCATACATAATAGCAAAAGTAAAAGGAGCTAATATCCATATACAGACAAGATGACTTAAAACAAGCTACAAGTCATATTCTTTGTCGGGATTCAGATTTTAGAGCTACCAGTAACAAGAACTCACAAGGAAATCCCTTTGGATAAGCCAGATTATTTATGTTGCCTCAAAAGTATGCCAAATTCAAATCATGACAACGGAATACCATCTCCAGACTACATGTTCAGTCCGTTCACTCACCTGTCCCTTCAAGATCCTCGTTCTGGCTGCCACTATACGCCCTCCTCACCGAAGTCCACCTGCAAATACAACGTAGATCGTGATAAGATATGAGATTACTGAATTATGTATTTAGTGGAAAAGTTGTGAACTTGTGATATATAAAAGCCTGTAATACTAATAAAAAAATCTTGCAAAGATTGCGAATGTTGAGCATTGGGCCAGAAAAGGTTTACTAAGATATATATTGCTCATCACCATGATCTCTTGCTCGGACATCCATACATCAGCTCTTTATGTCAAGCTCTTTGGTGGATGTGAAATAGCTATGATATATGAGCTAACAGCTCGAAACATATGAGATAGAGAATGCCGTCAGCATGCAAATTACCTATCATGTGCAAATAAGATCACAAAATATGAAACTACTTTCACCATAAATGAGAAATGGCAGCATCCTACGAATGCAAGTACAGTCTGATTATGGATATTCATCCATACTGGGATCATGCATAAAAATAGAGTTTTCGAGAGCATGCCATAAGTAGATAAGGAGCCAACAATTTAATCATGGTGGTTCGCAGCATAGACTCCTACATTTGAACAAATGGGCAACATAAAGAAGAGAAAAATAACACTTATCTGAATCCAACCGTAAAGCAAACCCATGTGCAAGTTGGTCTGAACGATTGATTGTTCCTCAAATAAAAGAAGCAGAGCGCCTTGTGAAACAATGAAATAATATTATTCCCAACCAAAATCACAAATACAGAAGAAGACTTATATGTCACTTTGTCATGGAATTTAGGTCTGCTACTTGAGCAATAGTACATTGTTACTGCAAAGCACATATGACTTGTCCCATTTTATACAATTAGATGAGTAAGTAGCCTATGATACAGTTGTAGTCTAATGGACCAAGAACCAGACATAACACATTGTTCAATAAGTACTCCCTCCGTTCCATATTATAAGCCGTTTTGGCAAACTATGGAACATAGGAAGTACAACATATCCATATTGTAATGATGCCTATAGAGTGAGCAAAAAAACTGAACATGGAAGAATCCATTATTCTAAATCTTTAATAAAAACGAAAGGTGCAATATAACAGTATAAATCTTCAACGGGAATAATACGATACTAAACATCATGTTTATATTAGTCTGCATTATGATTAAGATATTCTATAGCACGAAAGAATTAGTTCCTTGTCGCCATTAGCGATGTCTTCTGCTGAAATTAGGACCCCTTCTGCATCAGATACCGGAACCCACCCCAGCTTGCTTGATATACTGGATAGCCATGGTGCAATTGTGAAATCTCTTTTTATGTGTATTTGACGGAGCAATCACTTTCTGAAATAAAGCATGATGTCACTGTAAATCCAATGGAAGTAAGCATCTAGCTCACCTGATAGAACTTAACTGTATACCGAATTATCGATGCATAAGAAAGTAGGAGCTAAAAAACTCTACAAAGAATTACGCCATCCTCGAGATCTTCAAATAAACTTCCTATAGTGAAGTTATACTCTGACAGAGCAAGCACGTAAGGAAATATAATTAGAAACATCACAAAATATTCAGATGAAACTTACAATCAAAACACAAAATGTCAAAGTTCAGTTTTCCATAGTTATTGTTCTTCTAAGATCATTTATTGGACAATACTTAAAGCACGGTAGCGCTGGGTATTACCATACCTGTTCATAATTCAGTTTATCCCATGATTGATAGATGCATCAGGAGACCACCTTCTCCATGCATGGCCTCAGCCAAAGACCCTACAATTCACGAATAGGTAAAAGAGATGTCTAGTTGAATAAAATACATGCAGGTTGGTTCACAAATAGAATTAGCCAGAATTAGATTATATGGATTTTTCGGCTATCTTACCCTGAATAATTTTCCGGCTAGATTTTATGAGGGCTTGGTGACAAAACAATGGAGGGGATCCACCATCAAGGCTATCGATTCCAGATTTGAGAGGTAGAGCACTCTCCATTTTTTCTCTGTCTGGGGCTGCGACAAGTAGGAACATTCTTTTCTGTATGATGTTGGCAGATGCTTCGGTATCACCTATTCCGAGGAGCACTTGTACAACCTTGTTGCGAGCAGACGCTTTTTGAGTCACGTTTTGACAAAATAATTGCCTCTCATGAAGAAGGTCCATGAAGGAAATCCCCTTGTCCCGCTTCCACAATCCACTATGTATCAAGCCATCACCCCCAAGGATAATATGCAAGCCTATCCTGAGCCACTCTGGATTGAAACACATGAAAACTCTAGTCGCATTCTCTTTTAGCCTAAGATCAGTAACGGTAGGGCAATGTGCTTTCATCTTCAGTCTTCTCTCATCAATGTTCTCAAAGAAAAAAAATTATTTCTTAGAATATCAATGGTGTTGTTGACTGAAGTCATCTGAAAAGTTCAAGATATTCAAAGCCCAAAAAATTTAGAGATACATAATCATAGTGCTAAATTACAATATGGCTTTATTAAATATTATATACCATTCAGTTCACTAAACAAACGAGTGTAAATATATATGTGTCCAAGGGACAATCTACTGCTGATTCCGTCAGCTTTAGCCTTAGATAAAGCCTACTGTAAGAGTTTTCCTTTTGAACCTTGTCAATCACCTATCGGACATAAGCTGCTGCAATCAAGACAAAGCAGCTGGTTAATGGTTAAACTCAAACGGATAGATTTAGTGCTGCTAAATTGGGCATAGTCATTCATTGAGCTGACACAAAGAAGAGTAATACAAGCTTGTATGTGCGTACCTTCCAACGACGTATCCAACATTGGTGTTCCTGGCATCAGTGCTTGACCCGGCGGCCACCGCGCGGAGCCATCGTCCGCACGACGTGATGGAGTCATGGACTACCCGCAGCTGCCGGAGGCTTCTTGAACGGGACAGTCGGTGGACGCGCGCACAGTGGCGTCGGAGTAGTCCTGGATCTGCGCGCCGATGTGAGGTCGCGGAGCCCATCCCCGAAGATGTCTGCGCACATTGTGCAACTTTGCAGTCCATCTTCCGATAGGGTTATTCGCAACCACTGGTTTAGCCCATACATTTTTAACCAGCTTATCCAAACCATCACGCAACAACCATCCTAATTCAAACTTGATCTGGGGTTGAGAATTTGGATTGAACGTGCCGGTAGAAAGTAGAATGGGAGCAAGATCCGATAGATACTCAATACGTTAAAGAGCTCGTACTGTGACGAATGGGTATTTATTTTTCCAATCAGTACTCATCAATACTCGATCAAGTTTTTCGTATGTAGGCTCTGGGAGACTATTAGCCCAGGTAAACTGTCTCTTAGACATATGAATCTCTCTCAAATCTAAACTGTCAATGACAGCGTTAAATAAGAAAAGCTAATGCCTATCAAACCTTCCTTTCCTTTTCTCATGTGGCAATCTTAACATATTAAAATCCCCACCCATTAAAATAGGATACAGGTTATCATTAGCCCGATTCACCAACTCGCAAAGGAAAACCGCTTTATATTCTTCTTGGGCAGCACCCAAACTACAATTAATAAGTCCATAGAGTCTGATTTAACGCCAAGAAAAATGCGATCCGATCTTCCACGAGGAGGGATAGAATGCCAAGGGAAGTCTACGCCTCCCGATAGGCGGTCCAACACACTAGGTGTAAAATCCCTTCTACCCGTTTCTGAAATAGCTAAAAATTCGAATTTTTGATCTCGCACTTACTGAGAATATTCAAATGTTTAGCCAAGTAACCAAGACCTCTGCTATTAGTGAAAATGCCGTTCATTGGGAAACAATAGGAATTTTAGAGCCTGTTACATTTTTACGAACTACCTTGTTTCTTTTGTCCTTGGCAGACTTGGATTTCCGGACAGAAGCAAAGAGATCATTCGAAGATCCTAGTGCATCCTCATCCATATCCACCTCCGTCACCTCACCCACCAGATGTGATAGAAGCTGTCCATCAATTGTGGCATTCGCTTCCTCATCATCTGAGGATGGGGTAATCATCTTAGAAGAAGCACATGGAGACACCCTAAGGTGATCATACTCCACGTGTTTCAATGCATTAGCCGAGGCAGTTATATCATGCTCATTTGTACAATTATTAACTCCTATATTAGCTAAACTAGAAGATAGCCTATCAGTTGAATAAGATAGAATCGATTTTTGAGTCGACGGTATACCTGCAGCAGGAGGAGAAAACATCGCCGCCTTACGACACATCGCCTTGGCCAGCGCATTCTCGTCCGTAGACGACGAGCCGTCCGCTGCTACAGGGTGTCGAGCACTACGATGTATCAGTACGTGTGTCCCTGTAGTCCTCGGAACTGTGGAAGGGGGCGGCGGTGAAGAAGATGCCCCCTCGACCACAGCTGACCCCGTCAGTGCAGCAAGGACCGCCGTCCCCGCATTTCTCCTCTGGCCCGTCTCCTTCAAAGGAGACCGCACCGTCGATGGGTCCTGGCCCACAGTGCCTCGATGGGTCGGGCTCAAAACAGCGCCAAACGGCCCGGCGTCGCCCCGTGCAGCGCCCCGCACAACGTCAGCATCTGGGCCGTCAATGGCCTATGTTCAATATATACATTCTATGCAAACGGTCATGTCCTTGGTTGCTTTCCTGAGGAGCACTTTTACCACCGAAATATTTCTTTAGACTAGTGAAGTGTACCTCCCTGGCACCCCATGCGGCTAAGGTACTATGAAGGAAGCAGACCAGAGTGGCATGTATACTGAAGGTAGAAAAAGTTTCTATGTGCAACATGCCTCCAAGGTGGCACAGGAAGAGGGAACCTTGACAGTACCGAACTTGGCGAAGCCGACTCTGAGTGGTGTGGAACTGGATCCTTTTGTACTAATGGGCTTCCCGATGACTCCCAATCCCACCTCAATGTAGCAAAGAGCCTGAGATACATCACTGAACTTAGCAGTTCAAATGATATAGATACACTTGATATATAGACCTCAGGTTTACGATATTGTGACGCAATTAACTCTCAATCCTTTGAGTAGGACAATCATACCACGAATTTGCTATTCACCAACCAATTATCACTTGTCAAGAGTATGCGGATAACAAACAAGGACAAGTAAGGGTATAAATTCGACATGCGGATCTGCCACCCACTTGGGTCCATGACCTGCTGACAAGAAGGGTTGGCGCGTGCCGAGACCACTAGCACAACGCAACCAGAACCATGCCCCATGCTGACCGACAGAACTAGTCCAAGCCCAGCCAGAACTGGCCGCCACCAGATCCATCTTGCCTCGCTCCATCCTCATGGGCATCGCCCAGCATCACCGGTCTCTGGAGCAGCCACCGTAACTTGGCTGCACCAAGTCGCAGAAAACCGGCAGCGTAGCGCAGTAGAAGCCATGCCGCACCACCTCCTTGACCACCTTCCATCTGCCACTTGTCCCACAAGCCATGTCCAACTACCACATGGTTCTCACAAGGAGGAAAACGACGCAGGACGGCCATCATTAGACCCGGAGGTCTATGGTTTCCCCCGAGTTTTTTTAGAAATGGAGGTTTGCCCTCAGCCTCTGCATCAAAATGATGCACACAGCTGGGCAAGAACATGGACCCCGTCACTAATGCCTTAAGCAATGATAGGATACCCGAGGGCACCTCCATCAATGACTCCAACTGGAGTACCAGCGGCCAAATGCACTACCGTTGATCAGGACCGGCTAGTCACCCATTCCTGCGACGACCATCGAATGCCAAAGATCTACCTCGGCATGGCTCCATAACCTACTGATAAGAAGCGTCGACATGAACCGCGACCAGAAGTGCCACGCGGAGGTCATGGCAAGAAAGATGCGCCCCCCCACCCCACCGCTATCACAAGGCGACACCCGAGCCGAACGTTCCACCACCAGCCTCATGCCGCCTCATCAATCGGCGCCGACGTCGCGCAACACCACCATGCTGTGGAGATGTGTGCAAAGGCAGGAGTATAATGCACCCCACGCACTGGAATTCCCGAGAGTACCGGTTGTTCATCTCTATGTCCAGCACCACGCCACCTTAGGAGCCACAACCTCCATCGTTGAAGAATGTCCGCCTCCCTAGATCTCACCAGTCATCAACCATCAATGCTGTGCGAATACGCAGGAAACTGCTCGGTGAACCGAACCGCCGCCTCCATGTATAAAACCTACCTGTGTTGGGAATCCAGCCCGCCCGCCTGCTCGCGTCAAGCTCCCGATTTTCCATCTCCCTAGGAAGCTGCTTTCAGATTCGGTTGGATTCTGCGTTCTACTCACTCGAGACCGTCCAATTCGATTTGGGTTATGTGTGCTGGTAATTCAACAAGGAGGAAGATGATATCAGCTCGTGTACGGGCTAGGAACGCTGGACAGTAGTACCTGGCTACCTGCTTCGGCTTGCAATTGTACACAATCTCTCATCTCTTATTAATTTACGTTAACTGAGCACAAGATCTTCTATTTTTTTACTCTTGCGGGTAGCATGTTTTTGCAACCTTCAAATCTCCCCTGGGAGCGTAGATAGATTTTAACTGCTACATCCATCGACACAGTTGGACATCTACAACGAAATCACAATGTATCACTCTGTTCATCTCTTTTTAAAGCCTCTGTAATATATTTCATCTATTCAAACCATAAGCTTTTGTACGTTTTCATGTACAGTTGTCTGCCATTGCATGTTAAATCAATGTTCAAATTAGTTCTGAAGCAATATACTCTAATTATTAAGTTCTAAATTATTAAGTTTTAAATGCCACGGATCACCACCTTCTGTCGGTTTATATCTGTCTCCATGCTCCAGTATAGTTGATATCAGTTGCTGCTATATCATAATTTTCAGGACATCAGCCAAGGGATCTAAGGGGAAAGAGAACCTTTCTAGAGCTATTTATTAGGAGAGAACCTTTCTAGAGCTATTTCCTCATAACTGATCAAACTATTAATTTCATGTAATTAAGTTTTTAATATTCGACATACGTTTTTAATATTCCAGATATGTATACACATTGGTTGCTGCCCTAAATTAACATCTGGCCAGCCTCTTTTCCCCTATATCAGTGCATTTCAAAGCTGCCACTAGTAAGAAAATTTGTATTTGTATATATTTTTTATTTTTTCATTGTGCATAAAATATCCCAAGGTGTTGTACGTATTAAGTTTTTGTAGCTTCTAAAATTTAAGAGTCTAATTTCCCCTACTTTCTCATTTTTCAGAAAATGGAGACACGGGGTAGAGCAACAGATATTACGATATTACGATAATATTCATGTACAATTATTGTAAACATTTCATGGTACTCTCTGATTTTTTTAAACTTATTTATTAAACATTATCCCATTTGTTGTTTTCCTGCTCTAACCATGTTTATATTAACTATTTGTCTAATCCGCATTTAAAGTTCATGATATTGCAGATCTAAATATTACACATGGATATGATATAATTATTGGCTTATATGTTTCCCTTTGCTTTCGGAAAAGACTACAGGCTAGGGCGCCCCTTGGGGCGCCTCCTGGCCGTACAGTGGCCGGCAAATATCTGTATTGTATAGCAATGTAGCCATAGCCTAAGCAGGCGCATAGAGAGATGTAATAGTAGGAATACCTAAGAGAAGTACACTGACTCGGTGTGTAATAGATAATGAGTGACCGTTTAAACACAATTCTCTTGAATAAGTGCTGGTGTAACTACAAATGAGAGATGAAGTAAAATACAAACAAAAAAGCCTATTCTCTCTGAGAAATGTCCGTCCAGTTGAACATAAAGTTAACTAGTATCCTTTTCAAAAGTCTAGTCGCCACGGAGATCACTAAGCATTCAACTCACTCATGTATCTACATACATGGGAGTTCATAGATACACTTGCATCTCTGCATCAGGTTGCTTCATGTTTCTCATCCTTCTATAACCAGCAAACCTCTTGTCACCATTCGGAAAGTCATGCCCACTACCTATAGTTCCCTGCAGCAAACGAAGGAATCACATTAAGTATTAAAAAGCTCAATAGTCAATATGGTCATACATAAGTAAAAGGTAAATACAGTTCAGTGGTGTAACAACATGTAGAAGAAGATATCCCTTGAAGCAAACTCAGAATGAAGATAAACGAATAAAGATTTAACTTCTCACAATATGTTGACGAATGTGAAAATCTATTTAACAAGAAAAAATAGATGAACTTAATCTTTCATAGTTTAATTTCCCAATCTTAGATCTTCTTCGCTGAGATTGACGCACAATTTTAATTACTAAGCCCAGAAATAGTAAATATCTATCTCTTTAATCAAGCAACAGAAAAAAAATCGATCAAATATAAGATGTGTTCATAGTTGAATATGTTTTCTAAATCAGCTCTTTAAAGAAATCATTCTTTGCACCGTAAAGACTACCTGTAGCAATATATTAGATTGCATTTTAGCTACCAGGCATATACTCTAATATCAAGCCAAAAGTTGTCATATTTTGCTCGCTTTTGGAGGAGTGGAATCGCATCAAACAAGCCAGGAGATTCTGAAGATCCAAAGATGAGCTGGCCTGGCTAAAAAACCGAAGCATACATAATAGCAAAAGTAAAAGGAGCTAATATCCATATACAGACAAGATGACTTAAAACAAGCTACAAGTCATATTCTTTGTCGGGATTCAGATTTTAGAGCTACCAGTAACAAGAACTCACAAGGAAATCCCTTTGGATAAGCCAGATTATTTATGTTGCCTCAAAAGTATGCCAAATTCAAATCATGACAACGGAATACCATCTCCCACTACTACAGAAATGATTATAGGAGGCTCATTTTTTTGTTATGCGAGGCGCATATGGAATGCGCCTCCAGCGCCAAGCCTCGCATATTTTGGGTTATAGGAGGCGCATTTCAGAATGCGCCTCCTATACTTGCATATAGGAGGCGCATTTCAAATGCGCCTCCTATATGCAGGTATAGGAGTCGTTATAGGAGGCACATTTTAAAATGCGCCTCCTATAACTTGTAGGAGGCGCATTCTGAAATGCCCAAATGCGCCTCCTATAAGTTATAGGAGGCGCATTCTGAAATGCCCAATATGCGCCTCCTATAACATTTTCGAATTTTAAAATTTGCAGAATTACTGTGCATTCCAGAATACACATACACAAATACAGTACAACAGTCTAGAATTTCCAGAAAGTAGCATCACCATTAATACCATCAACTTGAATCAAATCACGACATACATATATGCAAGTTCATTTATACGAAGTACATCACACAACACAAGTGTTTGTGTCTCCGATCGAGTACAAGTTCACAATCACATTACAACTGCGACGACAGATCCCTTCTAGCCGCGAGCTCACCTCGTCGCCTCCCTTCTAGCTGCGAGCTCACCTCGTCGCCTCCCTTCTTCCCTGCGTCGCCCCATCAGGAACTCCACATCTTCCCTCCCAGGTTCCTCCCCTTGGTCGCCAAGATCCTCGCCGGCCCAGCGAGGTGAGCGTTTCAGCGCCACCCAGGTGCCTCGCCCAGGTTCCTCCCAGCTCCTCCACTTGCTCGTCTAGATCCTCGCCGGCAGAGCGAAGCAAGCATCTCGTCGCTGCCCAAGTCTCCGAGGCCTAGATCCTCGTGGTGTCAGCCCAGTACTCGCGATGGTAGAGATCCTTGTACTTGTGCTGCCCTGTCCAGATCTTGGTGATGTCTCCGATCTTCCCCATCACTCCTGTCCCAGATAGCACAAGGTAGTCATCAATCCGAAAATTTCATACTCTAAAATTCTACTATTCCAATAATATACTCAGTTAGATATAAGGAAAATTTCATGTGCCACCGGATGTACTCCAAACCTGACAAAACTTTATGAAGAACTAGCACTTGATTATTGCATTACTGGCTGACAGAACTAGGAGTACTCGCTGACATAAAAATTGGGGGAAAATAAAACACACTTATCTCACTGTCACCTCACCACACTAGGCTAGGCTACAACGACGGACTTTTAGCCAATTTCTAGTTGTCTACTACCAACAACAGGTACAATTTCCTACAGTGCCTGGGTAGTTTACAAATAACACCCACATGAGAGGTATCCTCATTTTCCATTACAAGATAGATAGATAGCAAGAATTAACCATCCACGTCATTTCAGTGAACTTGGGCACGTGGGTTGCATCAGAAACCACGTCGAGCTGACACGAGGAGAAGCACATACTCACAGAGTACAGTTTTACGAGAGGCGTATCAAACATCAAATGTAGCTCTGTTTAATTCATTAAGGGATAGAAAGGTACATAAGATGGACCATCTCATCTGTCCCATTATAATAGTTTAAAAAGACACTTGCATTAACAAGTAATCACCACACAAAAAGTCTACAATGGTCAACATGCAGCCAACACTTGCACTAACAAGTAATCACCACACAAAAAGGCTACAATGGTCAACATGCAGCCACCAAACAAGCAACCGGCAAAATCGACATTTTCTTTATCAACTACTAAATAACATGATTTACTTCTGAGGAAGAAAATCATAGCGACGCCTACCCAGCATCTGGCCAGATCCTGATCATACAAGCACCACTGAACCTGAACCATTGTGACACACACATGCAAGGCTTAAATAACCATGCCATTCTATATCAGACTAAACTCAAGGTGTACAATTAACAAATAACCTGGAAAAAACCTACTATCAACACATATCAATGTTGGATCCAGAACACACTTCAATCTTGGTCGGAAATCAAAGACATTTAAATCACAACCAAAAGACTAAATTGGCAGCAACTAAAGGCAACAAAGCTCAACTTGCATCCACCAAACAAGAAAGAGGAAAATCGAGCTTGCATTATTATCAACTACTAAATAAGTAAATATAATGATTTACTTCTCAGAAAGAAAACCTTCAACATCTACCCAGTGCATGACCACACCCTAAGCATATAATCAGCACTGAACCTGAGCCATTCTCTAGTTATTCCAAGTAATCCAAGTTTCCATCAAGCCATACACGGATCAGGACCAAATCCCGACCTAGCTCAGAGCATAGGAGAAGAGCTGGAGCTCACCTATGAAGGATTGCAAGAGCACCACATGTCTACGACCAGTGGCAGCGAAGCCGTACCAGCAGCAGCAAACAGCTCCAGGACGCGGTCGGGGGAGACGCCGGCAGCAGCCGCGACCCACCGGCAGGAGCTGAAGGCATTAGTCCTGGGCTGCAGGTCCATGGGTGCCCTTAAGAAGATGATTCGTCCAACGACGGCCTCCAGAACAGGACCGTGAGTCCGTGACCTGGAAATAACCGAATATAACAAAGAAAAAAAACTATTGCATCACAAAATAATACGACTAGTCTGATAGACGTGACAATCATCTGCTTAGTCCATCTCTTTGCTAATATGAAATATGGCATTCCTAAAGGATAGTGCAAAACCTTGCTTATTTGCTTGCCCGTTGCCACAATGAGAAAAGAAAAGAGGAGCTCGCCTTGAGCATGGGAAGGCTCATCACCTTGCATCAATTTGATTTTTTTTCATTTGCATTTTATCGAACAGGTGCTGTGTATGTCTATTAGCTAGAGCTAAAATCTTGAGGAACTAAAAAAACTGAACACGTTTGCACGAGCTTGCCCTGCAGCATAACTGCATAGGTTGGAGAGGAGCATATGATTGGGGTTGATTTGTGCTTTGCGTACCTTGCCGGAATGAGCTGCAGGAAGCTTGTCAGCAGTGGCAAGAGGAGCCATACGGAGGAGCCCGACCTGGCTCGTGGTGTTGGTCGCCGGCGTCGCTCGGCGGCGGGAAGACCCGTAGCAGCTGTTTGCACAGGGGCGCGCTCCCAACCCTTCACGGCGGGAAGAGCATGGCCAGTCGCATGTGGCCGCCGGCGCGGCAGCCATCGTGGAGCTCGACTAAGACGGCCATTGCGAGTTCTCCCGCCACATGTGCTACACGAAGTGAGCTGGGGAAAGATGGTTGTGCAGGTGGAGCAAGCGAGGATGGCGAAGGTAAGGCACGCCGCAGGATCGCCGGATCTAGAGCGTGCGGAGGCGGGTGAGGAAACAATTTTGGGGGAAATGGGGAGGAACGGACGAGGACAACAGGACAGAAATGATGGCTCGATCTCAATCCGTGAGATCCCGATCTCAACCCCGTTGCCAGAGGGTTAGAATACGCTAGGCGCATCGCCAAAAAATGCGCCTCCTATATGTTACGCGAGGCGCGTATATAAAGTGCGCCTCCTATAACTTACGCTACTAGTTAAAATATGCGGATTTGGATTTTATCACAAAACAGCCTCTAGCTCATTTGGTTTGGTGCTGCTTCATCTCTATTGCCACCCAAGTTCGAATTCTACTATGGCCACATTTTTTGCCTTTTTTATTTAAACCTATTTTTAATGTAAAAACATTACCGAAAACATAATATAAACTATATAAATAAATTTAAAGTATTTTAAATATCCAAATAGCAGGAATATCCAAATAAAGTGAAAGTATTTTAAATTACCGAAACATATTATAGGAGGCGCATTTTCAAGATGTGCCTCCTCTATATTATGCGAGGCGCATTTTCAAGATGTGCCTCCTATATATTATGCGAGGCGCATTTCCAAGATGTGCCTCCTATAATGCATATATAGGAGGCGCATTCCACAAATATGCGCCTCCTATATCTCCAACTATAGGAGGTGCATTCTGCGAGATGCGCCTCGTCTTCGCTGCCTCAGAAGCCACCCGGGCCCACACAAAATATAGGAGGCGCATATTATAGAAGTGTGTCTCCTATAATTACATTATAGGAGGCGCATATTGACAAATGCGCCTCGCATAATCTGGGGCCAGGAGACTGTGGTCCCTACATGAAGTATGCGAGGCGCATATGTTTGGAATGCGCCTCCTATATATGCATTATAGGAGGCACATCTTGAAAATGCGCCTCGTATAATATATAGGAGGCGCATTCTGAAAATATGCGCCTCGAGCCCTCATTTCCTCCTATAGGCTTTTCTCTAGTAGTGTCCAGACTACATGTTCAGTCCGTTCACTCACATGTCCCTTCAAGTTCCTCGTTCTGGCTGCCACTATACGCCCTCCTCACCGAAGTCCATCTGCAAATACAACGTAGATCGTGATAAGATATGAGATTACTGAATTATATATTTAGTGGAAAAGTTGTGAACTTGTGATATATAAAAGCCTGTAATACTAATAAAAAAATCTTGCAAAGATTGCGAATGTTGAGCATTGGGCCAGAAAAGGTTTACTAAGATATATATTGCTCATCACCATGATCTCTTGCTCGGACATCCATACATCAGCTCTTTATGTCAAGCTCTTTGGTGGATGTGAAATAGCTATGATATATGAGCTAACAGCTCGAAACATATGAGATAGAGAATGCCGTCAGCATGCAAATTACCTATCATGTGCAAATAAGATCACAAAATATGAAACTACATTCACCATAAATGAGAAATGGCAGCATCCTACGAATGCAAGTACAGTCTGATTATGGATATTCATCCATACTGGGATCATGCATAAAAATAGAGTTTTCGAGAGCATGCCATAAGTAGATAAGGAGCCAACAATTTAATCATGGTGGTTCGCAGCATAGACTCCTACATTTGAACAAATGGGCAACATAAAGAAGAGAAAAATAACACTTACCTGAATCCAACCGTAAAGCAAACCCATGTGCAAGTTGGTCTGAACGATTGATTGTTCCTCAAATAAAAGAAGCAGAGCGCCTTGTGAAACAATGAAATAATATTATTCCCAACCAAAATCATAAATACAGAAGAAGACTATGTCACTTTGTCATGGAATTTAGGTCTGCTACTTGAGCAATAGTACATTGTTACTGCAAAGCACATATGACTTGTCCCATTTTAGTACAATTAGATGAGTAAGTAGCCTATGATACAGTTGTAGTCTAATGGACCAAGAACCAGACATAACACATTGTTCAATAAGTACTCCCTCCGTTCCATATTATAAGCCGTTTTGGCGAACTATAGAACATTGGAAGTACAACATATCCATATTGTAATAATGCCTATAGAGTGAGCAAAAAAACTGAACATGGAAGAATCCATTATTCTAAATCTTTAATAAAAACGAAAGGTGCAATATAACAGTATAAATCTTCAACGGGAATAATACGATACTAAACATCATGTTTATATTAGTCTGCATTATGATTAAGATATTCTATAGCACGAAAGAATTAGTTCCTTGTCGCCATTAGCGATGTCTTCTGCTGAAATTAGGACCCCTTCTGCATCAGATACCGGAACCCACCCCAGCTTGCTTGATATACTGGATAGCCATGGTGCAATTGTGAAATCTCTTTTTATGTGTATTTGACGGAGCAATCACTTTCTGAAATAAAGCATGATGTCACTGTAAATCTAATGGAAGTAAGCATCTAGCTCACCTGGGAGAAATTAACTGTATACCGAAATTATCGATGCATAAGAAAGTAGGAGCTAAAAAACTCTACAAAGAATTACGCCATCCTCGAGATCTTCAAATAAACTTCCTATAATGAAGTTATACTCTGACAGAGCAAGCACGTAAGGAAATATAATTAGAAACATCACAA
Organism: Alopecurus myosuroides; assembly: GCA_028641055.1. Lineage (NCBI taxonomy): Eukaryota > Viridiplantae > Streptophyta > Magnoliopsida > Poales > Poaceae > Alopecurus > Alopecurus myosuroides. The sequence goes on from CM054059.1 coordinate 504,713,045, forward strand.
AATATTCAGATGAAACTTACAATCAAACACAAAATGTCAAAGTTCAGTTTTCCATAGTTATTGTTCTTCTAAGATCATTTATTGGACAATACTTAAAGCACGGTAGCGCTGGGTATTACCATACCTGTTCGTAATTCAGTTTATCCCATGATTGATAGATGCATCAGGAGACCACCTTCTCCATGCATGGCCTCAGCCAAAGACCCTACAATTCACGAATAGGTAAAAGAGATGTCTAGTTGAATAAAATACATGCAGGTTGGTTCACAAATAGAATTAGCCAGAATTAGATTAGATGGATTTTTCGGCTATCCTACCCTGAATAATTTTCCGTCTAGATTTTATGAGGGCTTGGTGACAAAACAATGGAGGGGATCCACCATCAAGGCTATCGATTCCAGATTTGAGAGGTAGAGCACTCTCCATTTTTTCTGTGTCTGGGGCTGCGACAAGTAGGAACATTCTTTTCTGTATGATGTTGGCAGATGCTTCGGTATCACCTATTCCGAGGAGCACTTGTACAACCTTGTTGCGAGCAGACGTTTTTTGATTCACGTTTTGACAAAATAATTGCCTCTCATGAAGAAGGTCCATGAAGGAAATGTCCTTGTCCCGCTTCCACAATCCACTATGTATCAAGCCATCACCCCCAAGGATAATATGCAAGCCTATCCTGAGCCACTCTGGATTGAAACACATGAAAAATCTAGTTGCATTCTCTTTTAGCCTAAGATCAGTAACGGTAGGGCAATGTGCTTTCATCTTCAGTCTTCTCTCATCAATGTTCTCAAAGAAAAAAAATTATTTCTTAGAATATTAATGGTGTTGTTGACTGAAGTCATCTGAAAATTTAGAGATACAGAATCATAGTGCTAAATTACAATATGGCTTTATTAAATATTATATACCATTCAGTTCACTAAACAAACGAGTGTAAATATATATATGTGTCCAAGGGACAATCTACTGCTGATTCCGTCAGCTTTAGCCTTAGATAAAGCCTACTGTTAGAGTTTTCCTTTTGAACCTTGTCAATCACCTATCGGACATAAGCTGCTGCAATCAAGACAAAGCAGCTGGTTAATGGTTAAACTCAAACCGGATAGATTTAGTGCTGCTAAATTGGGCATAGTAATTCATTGAGCTGACACTAAGAAGAGTAATACAAACTTGTATGTGCGTACCTTCCAACGACGTATCCAACAGTGGTGTTCCTGGCATCAGTGCTTGACCCGGCGGCCACCGCGCGGAGCCATCGTCCGCACGACGTGATGGAGTCATGGACTACCCGCAGCTGCCGGAGGCTTCTTGAACGGGACAGTCGGTGGACGCGCGCACAGTGGCGTCGGAGTAGTCCCGGATCAGCGCGCCGATGTGAGGTCGCGGAGCCCATCCCCGAAGATGTCTGCGCACATTGTGCAACTTTGCAGTCCATCTTCCGATAGGGTTATTCGCAACCACTGGTTTAGCCCATACATTTTTAACCAGCTCATCCAAACCATCACACAACAACCATCCTAATTCAAACTTGAACTGGGGTTGATAATTTGGATTGAACGTGCCGGTAGAAAGTAGAATGGGAGCATGATCCGATAGAAACTCAATACGTTAAAGAGCTCGTACTGTGACGAATCGGTATTTATTTTTCCAATCAGTACTCATCAATACTCGATCAAGTTTTTCGTATGTAGGCTCTGGGAGACTATTAGCCCAGGTAAATTGTCTCTTAGACATATGAATCTCTCTCAAATCTAAACTGTCAATGACAGCGTTAAATAAGAAAAGCCAATGCCTATCAAACCTTCCTTTCTTTCTCTCATGTGGCAATCTTAGCATATTAAAATCCCCACCTATTAAAATAGGATACGGGTTATCATTAGCCCGATTCACCAACTCGGAAAGGAAAACCACTTTATATTCTTCTTGGGCAGCACCCAAACTACAATTAATAAGTCCATAGAGTCTGATTTAACACCAAGAAAAATGTCATCCGATCTTCCACGAGGAGGGATAGAATGCCAAGGGAAGTCTACGCCTCCCGATAGGCGGTCCAACACACTAGGTGTAAAATCCCTTCTACCCGTTTCTGAAATAGCTAAAAATTCCAAGACCTCTGCTATTAGTGAAAATGCCGTTCATTGGGAAACAATAGGAATTTTAGAGCCTGTTACATTTTTACGAACTACCTTGTTTCTTTTGTCCTTGGCAGACTTGGATTTCCGGACAGAAGCAAAGAGATCATTCGAAGATCCTAGTGCGTCCTCATCCATATCCACCTCTGTCACCTCACCCACCAGATGTGATAGAAGTTGTCCATCAATTGTGGCATTCGCTTCCTCATCATCTGAGGATGGGGTAATCATCTTAGAAGACGCACATGGAGACACCCTAAGGTGATCATACTCCACGTGTTTCAATGCATTAGCCGAGACAGTTATATCATGCTCATTTGTACAATTATTAACTCATATATTAGCTAAACTAGAAGATAGCCTATCAGTTGAATAAGATAGAATCGATTTTTGAGTCGACGGTATACCTGCAGCAGGAGGAGAAAACATCGCCGCCTTACGACGCATCGCCTTGGCCAGCGCATTCTCGTCCGTAGACGACGAGCCGTCCGCTGCTACAGGGTGTCGAGCACTACGCCGTATCAGTACGTGCGCCCCTGTAGTCCTCGGAACTGCGGAAGGGGGCGGCGGTGAAGAAGATGCCCCCTCGACCACAGCTGACCCCGCCGTCTCCGCATTTCTCCTCCGGCCCGTCTCCTTCAAAAGAGACCGCACCGTCGATGGGTCCTGGCCCACAGTGCCTCGATGGGTCGGGCTCAAAACAGCGCCAAACGGCCCGGCGTCGCCCCGTGCAGCGCCCCGCACAAGGCCAGCATCTGGGCCGTCAATGGCCTATGTTCAATATATAAATTCTATGCAAACGGTCATGTCCTTGGTTGCTTTCCTGAGGAGCACTTTTACCACCGAAATATTTCTTTAGACTAGTGAAGTGTACCTCCCTGGCACCCCATGCGGCTAAGGTACTATGAAGGAAGCAGACCAGAGTGGCATGTATACTGAAGCTAGAAAAAGTTTCTATGTGCAACATGCCTCCAAGGTGGCACAGGAACAGCGAACCTTGACAGTACCGAACTTGGCGAAGCCGACTCTGAGTGGTGTGGAACTGGGTACGTCCTTTTGTACTAATGGGCTTCCCGATGACTCCCAATCCCACCTCAATGTAGCCAAGAGCCTGAGATACATCACTGAACTTAGCATTTCAAATGATATAGATACACTTGATATATAGACCTCAGGTTTACGATATTGTGATGCAATTAACTCTTAATCCTTTGAGTAGGACAATCATACCACGAATTTGCTATTCATCAACCAATTATCACTGGTCAAGAGTATGCGGATGACAAACAAGGACAAGTAAGGGTATAAATTCGACATGCGGATCTGCCACCCACTTGGGTCCATGCCCTGCTGACAAGAAGGGTTGGCGTGTGCCGAGACCACTAGCACAACGCAACCAGAACCATGCCCCATGGTGACCGCTAGAACTAGTCCATGCCCAGCCAGAACCAGCCCACTCTTGCCTCAGTCCATCGTCATGGGCATCACCAGTCCCTGGAGCAGCCACCGGACCCGGATTTTCTACACCTGTTTGCGCGCACAGTGGGTATCATCTCCGTTGCTGTCTCTTCGTGATTTGCTCAAAACTTTGACCAATGGACCCACACCTAGGGGCAGGTACCTGGTGGACGTACAAGTGAATGACGCGGGGTTGTACCTGGAGTAATAACAACGCCTTCTACTACAACCCGTACCCGAAAAAGAGTTGTGTTTTCTTTTGTTCTCACGCCATATCTCCTAAAATATCATCTTTTTATAATTTTGATACCACGGATGAAGTTCTATATTTTAATTTTTCCACATCGTTGAGTCTATTTTTGTATTAAACTTTATAAAGTCCCTCCAAATAACTACATAATAACCAGCCTCAAGACATAAAGTTCCTTGGCAATATATCCCGCTATTCAACTAAAAATATAAAGTTCCCTTTACAAACCGGTAAAACACTAGCTCTGCCGACTAAAGTTCTTTGAGATTTATGTGTGAACTGGAGCAGACTACTTCAAAGAAAACAATTCAGAGCAGTTCGATGTTGTACGTGCACACGATGGAGGGCCCAGCGGCAAGGACAACGAGCCCGGACTCTCACGTCAGCCTCACAGAGCATAGGGGTCAACTGGTTGTAGACATGGGGCCATGGCACAAATCTCAACGGGTTGATGGACGAGGTGTGATAGAAGCTGTGCGCACAAACTGTTGGAGATCTGCATATTCGCGAAACTTGGATGCACCAAGTCGTAGAAAAGCGGCAGCGTAGCGCAGTAGAAGCCATGCCGCACCACCTCCTCGAACACCTGCCTTCTGCCACTTGTCCCACAAGCCATGTCCAACTCACACATGTTGCTCACAGGGAGGAAAACGACGCACGTCGGCCATCATTCGACCCGGAGGTCTATCGCATAAAGGTAGTCACACAGCCATCGTAATTCTTGATGGCTCGGCTTCTTTGCATCAGGTGATCCAAGTAAAAAGTAGCGTGTAAATATCATTGGTCCTAATCTAGCGCATAAATATCATGCACTAAGTGTTTCATTTGATTTTTAGGTCATGACCATCTCATGTAAAGAGAATTTTGACTTTTCTGCAAAATAAAGTCATATCAAAATAGGTTTTAGTCCCTCCCATGCGCCTCGTGACCAATAGATTTAAATTGGTCTTAAATTTGTGACCAATAAGTCACGGTCAATAAAAGAAAATCACAAGTTGACACATTTCTTGTAGTGAACCCCGAACTACTAAGTCTGAAAGTTGCGATGTGGTCGGCCAACCCAGGAGTTAGCCATAAAGGGGCGTGCCCCAAGGGGAAGCATGACGCAGTATTTAATTGCTATTACTCGTGCCGCCACCCTTCAAAGAACTCCACCGACTACCCGACAAAGAAGAAAAATAGGGCGGCGGGACGTCCCGAGGACTAATGGCTGGAGCTCCAGCGCCAATTCGAGAGCAAATTGGCCGACACACACAGAATTGGAACTCCAGCGGCAATTCGGAGCAAATACCACCACAGAAACACGACGCAGCATTTTTGGGTTTCAATGCAATGGAATTTGTCCCACTGATAAAAAATAACTTAGCCTTCTTGTGTTCTTGGTATATGATTTAGTATCAATAGTGTTTAAGAATATATGGACCAGAATATATTCATCTAATTGTTTTTTAAAATTTAAATTGACCTCATATATATATACTCACTTTGTAGAGTTTATTTTAGATAGTATCTAAAACTCGGCCGACTGGATTTCAGGCAGGGTCAAAACATACTACTTTAACCGTAGAAAATTCTGAATTTAATATTTACACAAAATTTTCAAGGACACAAAGGATGTGATTTCAATTAACCATTTGCAACCTGGTCTACCACTAGCCTAGGTAAGAAAAGTCAGTTGATAAGAAAAACATTTTCTACTTAGCTTCAGAGTGTTTTACCAAATTTGACCCATGGACATAAAAAAACTAATCACGTGCGAGAGTAGTATTGGTGGATCAGTTCTCTTATATCTTAAGGCTAGTTACACTGGGAGTAACTTCAGCAGTAACATAGTTGCCACCTAAGAAAAAATAATAATGTGACAGCTAATTCTTGAGGAGAGGAAAATATAGTAAGTTAGCTAGTTACCATCACATTACAGTTCTCAATAAAGAATAAGTCTATTAGCTAACTAACAAGGCCATCTATATTACCACTTTGAAGTTACTCTGTACCGCGAAGGAAGTAACATAGTACAGATAAACGTGTACATTAATAGTCTAAGTTAATCTCCACTGTCACTAGGCTAATCGATGGCATATAAATGTTGGTCCTCTATCATAAAGGTGTCTCAGCATGTGAACATTATGGGTCCTGTTTAGTCATGCTACGGTAGACTGGGTTGGTAAATGACAAAGTGCAATATAGGTTTCTCCTATTGAAAAGACAATAGAGAGGAATGTTTCTCCGTATCACATATATAGATGAGTTCTATATATTAGGAACAATAGGAATTCTCGCGTTGCCAAACATAATTTATCAATTTTGATATGCAAGGGAAATCCCACATGCACTATTTGGTAGTGCGTGCCTCTAGTCTCGGATTGAGAGTCATTGAGAAATACAGTAGGGCAAGAAGTTGCCTGGCTGTTCAACCATGGGATGTACATATTACATTATAGCTTCAGTACACTAAATCCTTTGGGGATTTAGCTTGCATAAATCTCTCTGCTGGCTGGATTCAAAGAGAAATGCCCTTAAGCTTTTGATCATGAGCCACCATACAATACCGATAAGTTCGTCAACACTCATGCTCCCATCCATGAAGTACCATGACCAGAAACTGCACCTTTGCCGGATAGTGTTGTATGGAATGGTTATTCCTTTGCCGTAAAGGTCAAGTTTAACGGGTTTTAGTATGAGTTCCATTAGGTAAAGTTGTCTTCAAGCCATACATTATTCCTGTGACAAGCGACTTTTTCACCTTTTTTACCATATCTTTCACTTATGATAGGTGGAAAATATCATTTTTCTCACTAGTTAGTTGGTTATTTTTATTCTATTTCTCCGTTTAACCTTATTGCTTGTCAAATATAATATTTATGTAAGTATAAATACACTAAATGTATGAAAAATATATATTATGTATATATTCATTCCGTGGATGTGATGGTATGCTACCTGGTGACATGTAAGTTTAATTATTACTGGTGTACCCATCACGTCTGACCGAAGAAAGTGACACTAGTAACTTCTCTACTTGTTTCTTATATGGGTCTTGTGGTACACACTAGAGGTGTCCCTTTGTTTTTTGCGGTTAGGCGTCGTCATGAATCTTCTTAGTGATGTCTCATGAACATAAGCCCAGCCACCTACATTTTTTTCCATGTTCTCATTATTGTTAGTACAGAGATGAAGACACGTTGAAAGTATGGTATGGTCAACTAGAGGGGCGTGAATAGGTGATTAACAATTTTCCTATTTTCGTTTTTAGCTTAGGCTAAACAAGTAAACACAAGGTTATCTAGATGGGAAACTAGGTGATAAACCTATGTGATACGATACAAAGTACAAAACAGAAGCAATATGTAAAGCAAAAGATAAACCACAAGTGTAACCAAGGAGACAATGATATGTTTCCCGTTGTTCCTTCCCAGCAGAACTACGTCTACAGTCGATACGTGTGGAGCCACCTAGGCACTCCATTAGCACGTATATACAGACATTATTCTTCTTGAGCTTCTCCGATGTGAGAGATTCTCGTTTCCACTATGAGGCCGACTTGAAGTCGTTGACCAAACCTTTATACAAGGTTGAGACTACTCCAGATGATGGTTATAAATTCTCAACGATCATAAACTTCTTGTAACAAGGTAGAAATTGCAAGCACTAGGGTTTCTCAAGAATGGCAAGAAAGGCAACAGATCTACAATATCCCAAAGGTTAGAATGGGGAAATGAGTTTGTGGCTCTGTGAAAGTGTAGATCTAGGTCTTCTCCACCAAATCCTTGAATGGGATCAAGTTTGTTAGTTGAGGAGTGAGATCTATGCATTTAAAGCATGGTATTAACGGACGAGAGAGAGGAATGGACGGGCAAGATTTTCCATGGAAGGAAATAACTATTTATAGCTCTCCACGAAATGTGGCCGTTGCCGGATTCGTGGGCCGGCAATTTCGGGGGGTAAGTGCCGGAAATTGCTGGGCATGTGAGTCGGATATTAAAACAATCCGGGGGGTCGAAATTCACACAAGAAACTTCCGGACCAAATTTCCGCCTCCCATGTCCGAAAGCGGGCAGCCTGAGCTTTGCATCTTTGCATCCAACTTCAACTGGACGGAGATTTACGCCAGAATATTCCGGCCCAAATCTCCACCCCTATTCCACAGAGCAAGCAGTCTGGGCGCGCATCATCGCGTACAACTTCAACTAGCCGGATATTTATGCCGGAATATTCTTGCCCAAATCTCCGCCCCTATTCCAGAGAGCATGCATGCTCGGCGAGCAAGTCCTTCGAGGTCAATCTTCAACAGGACAGAAATTTCCTGGATTTATCCAGCCTCCTGCGCTTTTCGCCCCTGTTTCTGATCTTTAATCATTACAATGTATGGAGGGTTCTTCTATTTTGATAAGAAATTATCTTCAGATGTGAACACTTAAACACACATTAGAGAAGATACTTATGTTATCATTACCACCAAAACACAATTAGAGGAGACACGAGCTTTCAAACTTCCCCTTTTTGATGAGTGATGACAACACATGTATTTGCAATGGATAACATACAAACGAGTGAGGCTAGAATGGGAAACAAGCACGAGAGAGTCTCCAATACACAATAACGAGGAGAGAAGTCTTCCAAAAATTTAAGGGTTCACAAATTACACAAATAAAAAGGTTCACGAATAATAGAACAAAAGGCACAACCATAAAGAAAACGAAGCAGAAAAAAAAATCAAAGCTTGTTCCCACCCATGGAAATAACATTCCTTAAGAAGCATCTCCCCCCTCCCTTTTGCATCAGGATACCAAAAAGGAGAAAGATTGATTCTCACGTCCCAGGTCAAGCTCTCTCGTCCTCGGCACCATATTTTGGATCATCAACGGAGTCCTGGCTAGTAGCCTCAAGATCAACATCGTCACAATGTCCCAGTCAACATCTTTGTTGTTCCAATTGCGGTAGGGGGTATGAGAAGGAGGCATTAGGAATATTCATGGCCGTCATGATGGGACATAGATTGGAGAGGATGGAACTCTCACTGTAGGTGGCGTAGTTCTCCCTATGGATGCAAACATTCATGGAAAGAATCTTCTTGATAGCACGCATCACCAAAGATCTCTTCTTAGTGCCCCTTCTAGCAGCAACACGGTTCATGCGCGGGTTTCGGTTGTCACTTCCTAGTTCCCCAACATCATGGGGCGCCTGCTGAACAAGGGAATTTTACGTGTACAACTTGACATCCTTATCAGGCTCACAATCAGACTCAACGCCCTCATTGACAAAGTAGGAAAAATCCTATAGGGGAATATGTACTAGCAGCGTTCGTGTTTAGTCACACACTGCAAATAATTATTAGCAGTGTTTTCCATGAAAACACGCTTCTAGTACTCCTTAGTAGAAGAGTACGTTCTTAGCGTACGCGATACGTGTAACTCGACGGGCAAACTTTGGGGTACGTTGCGAGTATGAGGCTTACTAGAAGCGTGCGAGTACTGGTACACGCATCTAGTTAGTTGCCCGATTCATAGCGTGGAGTGTCCTCAGAGTAGAAGCGTTTTCATTTAGCCAACCGCTTCTATTATATGTTGATAGTCATATAACACCGACACACGTTTAATCCTGGTAATCCTGCATCATAGAACAATATATCAAACGCAACCACGATGCTAAAATTAGTGCCACGTGGTCTAAACGAGAATATAGTTGATAACCTTTTTGCAAACTCGGCGAGGAATTATGACGCTCCAACATGATTGTTTCGGGTGCGTGGTGCGCGACATCTACCCTCTTTGCCAACTTGGAAGATGGTTGATCAAGAGACTGTTCTCTTTTCTAGTGTTAGGACAGGTCATAGCTATAAAAATAATCTAAGGCTGGTGCTAGTGGGGGCGATTGGGGGGGGGGGGGAGGGAGAGGGACGGGAACGAGGCTAGAGGCCAGCCACGGGCGGCGGCCGCGTCACCCGGCGGTAGCGTAGCTACCGCCCGGCTACCGCCCGCGCTGGCCGGGCGAGAGGGGCGCGAGGGAGGGGGTCGGGAGAGGGGGCGGTGCGCTGGCACGATGGGGCGGTCGGGGATGGCGATAGGGGGAGTGGGGCCGAGATAACGGCTAGCTGACGTGGCGCCTGCTGATTGGTCCACGTCAGCTAGCCGTTGGGGGTTACCGTTGCTGCCCGAAAAAATACGAAAAAAATGTAAAAATTTCGAAATTTTCATCTCCTCCCCCCTATAAATACCCCCATATGCTGCACTCATTCCACAACTCATTTCATCTCCTCCAATCTCCATTTCCACTCCTCTCGACGCCATGTCTTTGTCCAGCAGCAGCGATTCGAGCGACGGAGTGGAGGGTGAGATGATCGCTGCAATGCAGGCGGAGTACGAGGCGGCGATGCTCAACCTCCAAGCGGTGCCAAGACCGCCGCGATGCCGTCGAGAGTTCATCAGACGTGATCGTCTGGGTGCCCACGATCGGCTCTACGACGACTACTTCGCCGACAACTGTGCTTATCCTCCGAGCTTCTTCCGACGAAGGTATCGGATGAGGCGATCCGTTTTTCTACGCATTGTGGATAGATTGGGTGAATACTCTCCGTATTTCACCCAAAGAGCTGATGCTCTCAACCGTGCTGGTTTTTCTCCCCTACAAAAGTGTACTGCGGCGTTGCGTCTGTTAGCTTATGGAGCCGCTGCTGATACGATAGATGAGTGGCTTAAGTTAGCTAGAGCAACTTCGTCACAGTGTCTAGAGGAATTCTGTGAGGGCATCATCAACTGTTACGGGGAAGAGTTTTGCCGTCGACCTACTGTCGCGGATACTCAGCGTCTGTTAGCGAAAGCTGAGGAGCGCGGCTTTCCGGGCATGCTAGGGAGCATCGATTGCATGCATTGGCAGTGGAGGAACTGCCCAGTTGCGCATGCCGGTCAATTCACAAGGGGAGACATCAAACACCCTACCATAATCTTAGAAGCCGTTGCGTCGTATGATCGTTGGATCTGACATGCCTTTTTTGGAGTCGTCGGGTCCAACAACGACATCAATGTGCTCAATCAGGCGCCATTGTTCACGGGTGTGCTTAGAGGAGAAGCACTCATACTGAACTTCACGGTGAATGGACACGAGTACAACAGGGGTTACTACCTTGCCGACGGCAACTACCCCTCCTGGCCGGTGTTCATGAAGGGTGTTACTCTTCCACAAAGTGAAAAGCATCGGTTGTTCACTACTGCTCAAGCAGCTTGGCGCAAACATGTCGAGTGTACATTTGGAGCGCTGAAGTCTAGGTTCAAAATTATAGCAGTTCCGGGACGCTCCTACTCCAGGCGTACTCTTGGGTTGATCATGCGTGCATGTGTCATTCTGCACAACATGATCATCGACGATGAGCGTGGTACCAATTTGGAGAACATCTATGAGACAGTTGATTCCAATGTCGGCCCTGCAATACATACCAAAGCACCACCAAGCCTAGCATCCAGGATTCAGATGGACAACGAAATTAGGGCCTCGCCGATGTATACACAGCTACAACATGGGTTGATTGAGCATGTGTGGGCTCGTTCCTAGATTATGTAATTTTTTTCAATTTTTATGTAATTTTTATTAATTATTATGTAATCGGTACAATTTTAGTTGAATAAAATAATTTCCATGCATTATTTCCAATGTTTCAAATCTTAAAAATAAATGTTGACGTGGAGGAGAGAGAAATGCTGATGTGGAGGAGAGAGGAGTGATAGTGGGGACTATAGCCTGTGCACTGGCACCGTGCCGTGAGAGTGGCGTGAGAGTGGGGTGAGAGTGAGAGGAAAAGCTGACGTGGCGGGGCTATAGCCCGTGATAGTGGGTGATGCACTAGCACCAGCCTAATATTGTAAAACTAACCATAGAATAGATACAAAATTAAGATGTGAAATTCAATTTACCGGGAGATTTTTCATGCCTACGGAAAATTACTAGTCCCACATGTCACTAATTTTCCGTGAGATTTTAAATGTATATGGCGAACTAATGGTCCCACTTTTCTGCAATTTATCGTGAGATTTACTGAGTAGATCACGAAAAACTGGTCAGGCCATTTCATCGTCCTCATGGATGGATGCCGCGGACACGTGTCAACAGTTTTGCCATGAGATTTTCTCTTTGCCTTGATTTTTTGGAATAGTGTAGGGAAAATTAATGATTGCATACATGTTCAACCCGACAAAAAATTGCTAATAGCTCGATTAATCGTGCAAGCTTAATTTATCTTACATCAAATGACACCGGAGTAGCTTAACTAGCTCCATGTTATTTTATAGCAAAGCGAAATAGAGGACCGAAATAGGCAGTTGTAATTCTTGTCAGATGTAACATAATAAAGCTCTCGGTCCTAATGGTTTTCCTGCAGAGTTTCATCGGGTATTTTATCAAGGTTGACTTGAGGAGACTGTTTGCAAAGTTGCATTCTGAAATTTACCTATTTTGAAATTGAATTACGGTTTCATTAACCATTTGCCTAAGAAGGATGACCCTAGCACCATTGAGCAATATCGGCTAACTTGCCTTCTTAATGTAAGTTTTAAGATCTTCACAAAAGTTAGTACAAATAGGATTACTAGTATTACTGAGAAGGTGATTAGACCTTCTCGATCTGCTTTTCTAACTGGTAGGAATATTTTGGAACAAGTTGTGATTTTAAATGAAACTATCCATGAACTTAGTACAAAACAGGTCATTGAACCGGATGTGATACAAATTGGAACCGTATGTCATACAAACCGGTTCTAAAGGGTCTGTCCCCTGGGCCCCCTCCCTGCAGCAAATGGCCGCAGGGCCTTTAGGACCGGTCTGTGATACAAACCGGCCCTAAAGGCCTTGCGGCCATTTGCTGCAGGGAGGGGGGCCCAGGGGACAGACACTTTAGAACCGGTTTGTATCACAAACCGGTTCTAAAGGTTTTCTCATTTTTTGCAGCAACTGCGGGACCCGCTGTCAGACCCTTTAGAACCGGTTTGTAATACAAACCGGTCCTAAAGCCCTCCCCTAAATCCTACATTCCACCCCGAGCTCAGCTCCATTTTTTTCAGCTCGAGCTCAACTCCATTTTTGCTCTCTCCTTCCTCTTGTGAGCTCTAATCCATCCCCATTTTTCTCCACCATTTGTCAAGATTCTTGGTACCCATCGGTTCTACGGTTAGCATCAACATTTCCTCTTCCGGCTTTGCACGTTTTGCTCGTTTTCTTGCCCATTTCATTTTTGTTGTGCTAGCTAGGTGTTTGATGAAATGCCTAAGCTAGAATTTGTTATGTATACAATTTGATGCAATTTGAGCTCAAATTTAATTATGATTTATGGTTTTTTTAGTGTCGCGCGCCTTGTCCCCTTCCTCACCGTCGTCGATCGCCCCGTCACCGACACAACCTTGGTGAGCCTATTGTTTTTATTTACCAAAACAAGTTTTGATTTGTATGATTTACATATTTACTTGTATATAATTTTCTCATTGTGTAAGATTTTTTTTTATATATATATAGCGCCATGGTTTTGATATCCGTCCTCGTTGGCCCTCGTCCAGTCTATGATTCGGATGTGGTATATTATCTTTTAAAACTACATATTTTCATTTCCTGATTATATGACAATTACTTATGCCGACCAACTTGACATAGATATTTTTATCTAGGAGGTAGTGGAACCGGAAATGCCAATCGACCCTATTGTTGAGAAGTTATACTTAGTTGAACAACAAAATGTTGGCTTGAAAGAAAGATTGAGAAAAACTGAAGAAAGGTTGGAAAAAACTGAAAGAGAGAAGATGACCTTGGAAAAGGTTCTTGCCGGTGTCGTCGATGGTCACAAGAGCGAGATGGACGCAATGCGCCTGAAGATTAGAAAGATTAGAAAATATGCAATTAGTAAAGAGGCTTGGTATCATTATGCCGTCGGGTCAACTGTTACCTTTGTTGCGATTTTGATCGCATTTGTTGTTGTTTTTAAATGCATTAATTAGAGAGAGTTTTTATGGATGGTTTCAGTGTGTATTTTTATGAGAACTATATATGCATGGTCACTACGATAGTTTGGTTTTAACGTGTGATGAACTTTTTGTATTAATTAATTAATTTAGTCATGATGATTTAGCATAATGGTTGTTGATAAATTTATATAATGCAGATGAACCGGCAATGGATGTACAGTGATCGACGTCGTCCCGAATTCCTTAATGGCATGCATAGTTTTTTCAATGTGGCTGAGAAAAACAGGCAGAATGGATTTATTTTTTGTCCATGTAAAAAATACCAGAATAAGAGGAATTTCCCTAGCTCAAGAACCATACACACCCACCTGTTGCAAGAAGGGTTCATGCCCAGTTATTTTTGTTGGACCAAGCACGGAGAAAGAGGGGTTGTAATGGAAGACAATGAAGAAGAAGAGGATAATGATAATTATCCTATGTTCGGTGAACACGGTGATACTGAAATGGGGGAAGACGAGTGTGAACTTGAGTATATTGTTGATGAGTCTGATGATGATCTTCGTCAGGTCATTCGTGAAGAACAGATAAACTGCGCAAGTGAAAACGAGAGGTTGAAGTTGGAGCGCATGTTAGAAGACCACAAAAAATTGTTGTACCCAAATTGCGAAGATGGCCAGAAAAAGCTGGGCACCACCCTGGAATTGCTGCAATGGAAGGCAGAGAATGGATTATCTGACAAGGGATTTGAAAAGCTGCTGAAAATAATGAAGAAGATGCTTCCAAGAGATAACGTGCTGCCCTGCAGTACATACGAAGCAAAGAAGGTTGTCTGCCCTCTAGGATTGGAAGTGCATAAGATACATGCATGCATCAATGCCTGCATCCTCTACCGCGGTCAGCAGAGAATTTAAATGCCTGCCCGGTATGCGGTACATTTCGGTATAAGATCAGGCGAGATGACCCTGGTGATGTTGAGGGCGACGATCGGCCCAGGAAGAGGGTTCCTGCCAAGGTGATGTGGCATGCTCCTATAATACCACGGTTGAAAGGTTTGTTCCGAAACAAAGAGCATGCCAAGTTGCTGCGATGGCACAAAGAAGACCGTAAGGAAGACGATATGCTGAGACACCCCGCTGATGGGTCGCAGTGGAGAAACATCGACGATAAGTACGAGGACTTTGCACGTGATGCAAGAAAATTAAGGTTTGGTCTAAGTACAGATGGCCTGAATCCGTTTGGGGAGCAGAGTAGCAGTCATAGCACCTGGCCCGTGACTCTATGTATCTATAACCTTCCTCCTTGGTTATGCATGAAGCTTAAGTTCATTATGATGCCAGTGCTTATCCCAGGGCCGTGGCAACCCGGCAACAACATTGATGTGTACCTGAGGCCACTGGTTGATGAACTTTTAGAGTTGTGGGCTGACGAAGGTATACGTGTGTGGGATGAGTACAAACAAGAGGAATTTGACCTACGAGGGTTGCTGTTTGTAACCATCAATGATTGGCCCGCTCTTAGTAACATCTCAGGACAGTCAAACAAGGGATACAGCGCATGCACACACTGTTAAGGCGAGACTGAAAGTATACATATAGGCAAGAATGTGTACCCGGGGCATCGTAGATTTCTTCTAGACAGGCATCCCGTAAGAAAGAAAGGAAAACATTTCAAAGGCGAGGCAGATACACGGAGGAAGCCAACCCTCCCTAAAGGTACTGATATATATGACATGGTCAAAGATATAAAATTAATCTTTGGTAAGGGTCCTGGCGCACAATCTGTTCCAAATGACGCTGACAAACACGTAGCCATGTGGAAGAAGAAATCTATATTCTGGGAACTACCCTATTGGAAATTCCTAGAGGTTCGCTCTGCGATCGACGTGATGCACGTGACGAAAAATATTTGCGTGAACCTGCTAAACTTATTGGGCGTGTATGGGAAGAAGTCGAGAGATACACCAAAAGCACGGCTGCACCACCAACGTATGCACGAACGAGACGACCTGATGAATCCAGAGAATTTCAAAGGTCCTGCCAGCTACGCTCTTACCAAGGAAGAGAAGAAGATCTTTTTCCAAGTCCTGAGTAGTATCAAGGTCCCGTCTGGCTACTCGTCGAACATAAAAGGAATACTAAACCTGGAAGAGAAAAAGTTCCAAACCTTAAGTCTCATGACTGCCACGTGATCATGACCCAGTTACTTCCGATTGCATTGAGGGGGCTTCTGCCAGAAAACGTGCGAGTACCCATTGTGAAGCTATGTGCATTCCTCAACGCAATTTCTCAGAAGGCAATCGATCCAGCAACTCTACCAAGTTTACAGAAGGACGTGGTCCAATGTCTTGTCAGCTTCGAGTTGGTGTTCCCACCAACATTCTTCAATATTATGACGCACCTCATAGTTCACCTAGTCCAAGAGATTTCTGTTCTCGGTCCTGTATTCTTACACAATATGTTCCCCTTTGAGAGGTTCATGGGAGTCTTGAAGAATTATGTTAAAAACCGTGCTAAGCCAGAAGGAAGCATGGTCAAGGGCTATGGAACAGAGGAGGTCATTGAGTTTTGTGTTGACTTTATTCCTGACCTGAACCAGATCGGTGTTTCTCAGTCGCGCCATGAGGGGAGACTGCGTGGAAAAGGCACGCTAGGAAAGAAATCAACAACATGTATGGACGAGCAATCTTTCACTCAAGCACACTACACAGAGTTAGTTAATTCCATCTTGGCGGCTCCATATATCCAGGAACACAAGGATATTTTACGCTCGGAATACCCGGAGCAACCTGAAGATTTTATTGCTAAAGAACACGCGAAGACTTTCGGCGGTTGGTTACAAAGACGTCTCATTAATGACAACATTGTTGAAGATGAGGTATACTTGTTGGCCAAGCAACCATCTTCGAATGTATTGACCTTTAAAGGGTACGAGATAAATGGTAACATATTTTACACGGCAGACCAAGATAAAAAGAGCACCAACCAAAACAGCGGCGTCCGGTTTGATGCAAAAGACGACAACGGGCAAAGGGTCACATACTATGGTTACATAGAGCAGATATGGGAACTTGACTACGGACCTTCCTTTAAGGTCCCTTTGTTCTGGTGCAAATGGTTCAACCTGTCAGGCGTGAAGGTAGGCCCGAAGTACGGAATGACAACAGTGGATCAGAAGAATTTTGGGTACGGCAATGATCAATTCGTCCTAGCCAATGATGTGGCCCAGGTTTTCTATATGAACGACATGTCTAGCAGACCGAGAAAAAGAAAAGATAAGGAAGTGAATACATCAGACGATGAGCCAAGGCGCCACATAGTTCTTTCAGGGAAAAGAAACATCGTGGGAGTCGAGGACAACACAGACATGTCAGAAGATTACAATAAATTTGATGAAATTCCTCCCTTCAAAGTCAAAGATGATCCAAGCATTCAGTTAAATGATGAAGATGTTCCATGGTTACGGCACAATCAGAAGAAAGGCAAGAAGAAAAATAGAAACGAATCATCCCTTTAGTCCCGGTTGGGGACACCAACCGGGACTAAATGGGTTAGGGTTTCGTTTGGACCAATCAGATAGAATCACACGGATCGTGTGTTTCTTTCAAGCGCTTGTGACTCGTTGGATCCGGGGTGTGTTTCTTTCGAGCTGTTGTGAGCCGTTCGATCAGGGCTACGGTGTGTTTCTTTCGAGCTGTTGTGAGCCGTTGGATGAGGGTGTTTCTTAACCGTTGGATCAAAACCCTAGCTCAACACTTTGTGAGCCAGAGGACTCTATATAGCCCACCTTCATACACCGGTCAGTTCATCGAGCAAATACAAAACATCCGGATTCGCCATCATACGTCCTGCCGTGCATTTGGTTTGCATATATGCACCAAGTAGACACGGTGGGGCTGTATGATGGCGATACCGTTTGTTTTGTTCTACACCCCACTTTAAGGTTTGATATAATATATTCAGTTCATCGAGCAAATACAAAACATCCGGATTCGCCATCATACGTCCTGCCGTGCATTTGGTATGCATATATGCACCCAGTAGCCACGGTAGGGCTGTATGATGGCGATACCGATTGTTTTGTTCTACACCCCCCCCCCTTAAGGTTTGCCCCAAAACACATCAGAGATAATATAATTCACATGATCCATTCAACAAAGTTTGGTACAATTTGGCCGTATCCATGGAGCATTCACATGATCCATTCAACAAATTATTACACATCAATTCTTCCCTTGTGTCCCCGCTTTCTTACGATTTGGCCGTATCCATGGAGCATCCTCATCATTTAACTTAATGCTTTACTGTTTTAAATGACATTTAGACAATTTTTACACAAAACATGAGAAAAAGTGCCCCCTGTACAGGCCTTTAGTACCGGTTGTTGTTAACAACCGGTGCTAAAGACCCATTAGTCCCGGTTGGGGACACCAACCGGGACTAAATGGGTTAGGGTTTCATTTGGACCAATCAGTTAGAATCACACGGATCGTGTGTTTCTTTCAAGCTCTTGTGAGTCGTTGGATCCGGGTGTGTTTCTTTCGAGCTGTTGTGAGCCGTTCGATCAGGACTACGGTGTGTTTCTTGCGAGCTGTTGTGAGCCGTTGGATGAGGGTGTTTCTTAACCGTTGGAATAAAACCCTAGCTCAACACTTTGTGAGCCAGAGGACGCTATATATAGCCCACCTTCATACACCGGTCAGTTCATCGAGCAAATACAAAACATCCGGATTCGCCATCATACGTCCTGCCGTGCATTTGGTATGCATATATGCACCCAGTAGACACGGTGGGGCTGTATGATGGCGATACCGTTTGTTTTGTTCTACACCCCCCTTTAAGGTTTGATACATCATATATTCAGTTCATCGAGCAAATACAAAACATCCGGATTCGCCATCATACGTCCTGCCGTGCATTTGGTACGCATATATGCACTCAGTAGCCACGGTAGGGCTGTATGATGGCGATACCGATTGTTTTGTTCTAGACCCCCCCCCCCTTTAAGGTTTGATACATCATATATTCAGTTCATCGAGCAAATACAAAACATCCGGATTCGCCATCATACGTCCAGCCGTGCATTTGGTATGCATATATGCACCCAGTAGCCACGGTTGGGCTGTATGATGACGATACCGTTTGTTTTGTTCTACACCCCCCTTTAAGGTTTGATACATCATATATTCAGTTCATCGAGCAAATACAAAACATCCGGATTCGCCATCATACGTCCTACCGTGCATTTGGTATGCATATATGCACCCAGTAGCCACGGTTGGGCTCTATGATGGCGATACCGTTTGTTGTTAACAACCGGTGCTAAAGACCCTTTAGCACCGGTTGTTAACAAAAAACGGTATCGCCATCATACAGCCCAACTTGTTAACAGCAACCGGTACCAAGAAAGGCAAGAGTAAGATTGTGACGACCGGTTGTCACAGGGGCAGACAGAAGAAGTCACGGTATGGCAGTCACGTATTCAACATCGACCAAGAAAGGCAAGAGTAAGATTGTGACGAAAGGTTGAGAGAGGGAAACACTCGCGATATATGTATGTACTTTTTTGAAGTGAGAAACAAAGTAGCAGCGGGCTAGTATACCAATCGCTAAATCAATCTACATGCATGCTATCTCGCTAAATCAATCTATATATATTTATCCACGATATATATGCTCGATGTATCACTTGCGCTCTCACTTCTCGTTGCCTTACTCATTACCCACCCTAACAAACACAGAAACTTACCACAGGCGCATAAACTCCACAATGCGCCTGGGATAACTTTACCGCAGGCGCACAATGATAAAATGCGCCTGGGATAAGAGCAGTACCGCAGGCGCATACGGTGTAAAGTGCGCCTGGGGTAAGTGATCGGATTTTTCCCATTTTCCACCACATTTTATATTTTTGTTTATGATTTTAGAAATCAACTACCAAGTTATAGGATGTATTCCCATATTGTTTGTTGACTAAAATGTTCTTTGTTCTACCTTCCAAATTGCTATGATACAATATTATGCCATGGGGAGAAATTCTACATTCCAAATGTTCTTCGTTCTACCTTCCAAATCTACACGAAGAAATTCAACATTTACATAGTATGAGATGATCTCTTATCACAATGAGCTATGCCATGGGGAGAGATAGATATTGTACACAACACAATAAAAATAAATAACATATGATCCTAGCTATCTGATTCAGACAACTTCTGTGTCATCAGATGATAATCACCTCGGTATCAAAGGCTGCATGAAATTTTTCATCAAACTAGTGAGATATATACAGTTTTTTACATCATTCCTAAGCAAGCAAGAAATGTGATATGTTTGATAGTAATAAACTGGTGATGTATCAATCATGTTCAAAATACATTAGCTAGCAAATCGAACACCATTTTAGAAATCAACTACCAAGTTATGTACCAGATTGTTTTAATAGCAATAAAACTATCTAGCTATAATTATTTTAATTATAGCTATCATATATTTTGATAGCAATAAAACTATATAGCTATACGGTTGGGCCATCATACGTCCTGTCGTGCATTTGGTATGCATATATGCACCCAGTAGCCACGGTTGGGCTGTATGATGACGATACAGTTTGCTTTGTTCTACACCCCCCTTTAAGGTTTGATACATCATATATTCAGTTCATCGAGCAAATACAAAACATCCGGATTCGCCATCATACGTCCTGCCGTGCATTTGGTATGCATATATGCACCTAGTAGCCACGGTTGGGCTGTATGATGGCGATACCGTTTGTTTTGTTCTACACCCCCTTTAAGCTTTGATACATCATATATTCAGTTCATCGAGCAAATACAAAACATCCGGATTCGCCATCATACGTCCTGTCGTGCATTTGGTATGCATATATGCACCCAGTAGCCACGGTTGGGCTGTATGATGGCGATACCGTTTGTTGTTAACAACCGGTGTTAAAGACCCTTTAGCACCGGTTGTTAACAACAAACGGTATCGCCATCATACAGCCCAACTTGTTAACAGCAACCGGTACCAAGAAAGGCAAGAGTAAGATTGTGACGACCGGTTGTCACAGGGGCAGACAGAAGAAGTCACGGTATGGCAGTCACGTATTCAACATCGACCAAGAAAGGCAAGAGTAAGATTGTGACGAAAGGTTGAGAGAGGGAAACACTCGCGATATATGTATGTAGTTTTTTGAAGTGAGAAACAAAGTAGCAGCGGGCTAGTATACCAATCGCTAAATCAATCTACATGTATGCTATCTCGCTAAATCAATCTATATATATTTATCCACGATATATATGCTCGATGTATCACTTGCGCTCTCACTTCTCGTTGCCTTACTCATTACCCACCCTAACAAACACAGAAACTTACCACAGGCGCATAAACTCCACAATGCGCCTGGGATAACTTTACCGCAGGCGCACAATGATAAAATGCGCCTGGGATAAGAGCAGTACCGCAGACGCATACGGTGTAAAGTGCGCCTGGGGTAAGTGATCGGATTTTTCCCATTTTCCACCACATTTTATATTTTTGTTTATGATTTTAGAAATCAACTACCAAGTTATTGGATGTATTCCCATATTGTTTGTTGACTAAAATGTTCTTTGTTCTACCTTCCAAATTGCTATGATACAATATTATGCCATGGGGAGAAATTCTACATTCCAAATGTTCTTCGTTCTACCTTCCAAATCTACACGAAGAAATTCAACATTTACATAGTATGAGATGAGCTCTTATCACAATGAGCTATGCCATGGGGAGAGATAGATAGTGTACACAACACAATAAAAATAAATAACATATGATCCTAGCAATCTGATTCAGACAACTTCTGTGTCATCAGATGATAATCACCTCGGTATCAAAGGCTGCATGAAATTTTTCATCAAACTAGTGAGATATATACAATTTTTTAAATCATTCCTAAGCAAGCAAGAAATGGGATATGTTTGATAGTAATAAACTGGTGATGTATCAATCATGTTCAAAATACATTAGCTAGCAAATCGAACACCATTTTAGAAATCAACTACCAAGTTATGTACCAGATTGTTTTAATACCAATAAAACTATCTAGCTATAATTACTTTAATTATAGCTATCATATATTTTGATAGCAATAAAACTATATAGCTATACGGTTGGGCCATCATACGTCCTGTCGTGCATTTGGTATGCATATATGCACCCAGTAGCCACGGTTGGGCTGTATGATGACGATACAGTTTGCTTTGTTCTACACCCCCCTTTAAGGTTTGATACATCATATATTCAGTTCATCGAGCAAATACAAAACATCCGGATTCGCCATCATACGTCCTGCCGTGCATTTGGTATGCATATATGCACCTAGTAGCCACGGTTGGGCTGTATGATGGCGATACCGTTTGTTTTGTTCTACACCCCCTTTAAGGTTTGATACATCATATATTCAGTTCATCGAGCAAATACAAAACATCCGGATTCGCCATCATACGTCCTGCCGTGCATTTGGTATGCATATATGCACCCAGTAGCCACGGTTGGGCTGTATGATGGCGATACCGTTTGTTGTTAACAACCGGTGCTAAAGACCCTTTAGCACCGGTTGTTAACAACAAACGGTATCGCCATCATACAACCCAACTTGTTAACAGCAACCGGTACCAAGAAAGACAAGAGTAAGATTGTGACGACCGGTTGTCACAGGGGCAGACAGAAGAAGTCACGGTATGGCAGTCACGTATTCAACATCGACCAAGAAAGGCAAGAGTAAGATTGTGACGAAAGGTTGAGAGAGGGAAACACTCGCGATATATGTATGTACTTTTTTGAAGTGAGAAACAAAGTAGCAGCGGGCTAGTATACCAATCGCGAAATCAATCTACATGTATGCTATCTCGCTAAATCAATATATATATATTTATCCACGATATATATGCTCGATGTATCACTTGCGCTCTCACTTCTCGTTGCCTTACTCATTACCCACCCTAACAAACACAGAAACTTACCACAGGCGCATAAACTCCACAATGCGCCTGGGATAACTTTACCGCAGGCGCACAATGATAAAATGCGCCTGGGATAAGAGCAGTACCGCAGGCGCATACGGTGTAAAGTGCGCCTGGGGTAAGTGATCGGATTTTTCCCATTTTCTACCACATTTTATATTTTTGTTTATGATTTTAGAAATCAACTACCAAGTTATAGGATGTATTCCCATATTGTTTGTTGACTAAAATGTTCTTTGTTCTACCTTCCAAATTGCTATGATACAATATTATGCCATGGGGAGAAATTCTACATTCCAAATGTTCTTCGTTCTACCTTCCAAATCTACACGAAGAAATTCAACATTTACATAGTATGAGATGAGCTCTTATCACAATGAGCTATGCCATGGGGAGAGATAGATAGTGTACACAACACAATAAAAATAAATAACATATGATCCTAGCTATCTGATTCAGACAACTTCTGTGTCATCAGATGATAATCACCTCGGTATCAAAGGCTGCATGAAATTTTTCATCAAACTAGTGAGATATATACAATTTTTTAAATCATTCCTAAGCAAGCAAGAAATGGGATATGTTTGATAGTAATAAACTGATGATGTATCAATCATGTTCAAAATACATTAGCTAGCAAATCGAACACCATTTTAGAAATCAACTACCAAGTTATGTACCAGATTGTTTTAATAGCAATAAAACTATCTAGCTATAATTATTTTAATTATAGCTATCATATATTTTGATAGCAATAAAACTATATAGCTATACGGTTGGGCCATCATACGTCCTGTCGTGCATTTGGTATGCATATATGCACCCAGTAGCCACGGTTGGGCTGTATGATGACGATACAGTTTGCTTTGTTCTACACCCCCCTTTAAGGTTTGATACATCATATATTCAGTTCATCGAGCAAATACAAAACATCCGGATTCGCCATCATACGTCCTGCCGTGCATTTGGTATGCATATATGCACCTAGTAGCCACGGTTGGGCTGTATGATGGCGATACCGTTTGTTTTGTTCTACACCCCCTTTAAGCTTTGATACATCATATATTCAGTTCATCGAGCAAATACAAAACATCCGGATTCGCCATCATACGTCCTGCCGTGCATTTGGTATGCATATATGCACCCAGTAGCCACGGTTGGGCTGTATGATGGCGATACCGTTTGTTGTTAACAACCGGTGCTAAAGACCCTTTAGCACCGGTTGTTAACAACAAACGGTATCGCCATCATACAGCCCAACTTGGTAACAGCAACCGGTACCAAGAAAGGCAAGAGTAAGATTGTGACGACCGGTTGTCACAGGGGCAGACAGAAGAAGTCACGGTATGGCAGTCACGTATTCAACATCGACCAAGAAAGGCAAGAGTAAGATTGTGACGAAAGGTTGAGAGAGGGAAACACTCGCGATATATGTATGTACTTTTTTGAAGTGAGAAACAAAGTAGCAGCGGGCTAGTATACCAATCGCTAAATCAATCTACATGTATGCTATCTCGCTAAATCAATCTATATATATTTATCCACGATATATATGCTCGATGTATCACTTGCGCTCTCACTTCTCGTTGCCTTACTCATTACCCACCCTAACAAACACAGAAACTTACCACAGGCGCATAAACTCCACAATTCGCCTGGGATAACTTTACCGCAGGCGCACAATGATAAAATGCGCCTGGGATAAGAGCAGTACCGCAGGCGCATACGGTGTAAAGTGCGCCTGGGGTAAGTGATCGGATTTTTCCCATTTTCCACCACATTTTATATTTTTGTTTATGATTTTAGAAATCAACTACCAAGTTATAGGATGTATTCCCATATTGTTTGTTGACTAAAATGTTCTTTGTTCTACCTTCCAAATTGCTATGATACAATATTATGCCATGGGGAGAAATTCTACATTCCAAATGTTCTCGTTCTACCTTCCAAATCTACACGAAGAAATTCAACATTTACATAGTATGAGATGAGCTCTTATCACAATGAGCTATGCCATGGGGAGAGATAGATAGTGTACACAACACAATAAAAATAAATAACATATGATCCTAGCTATCTGATTCAGACAACTTCTGTGTCATCAGATGATAATCAACTCGGTATCAAAGGCTGCATGAAATTTTTCATCAAACTAGTGAGATATATACAATTTTTTAAATCATTCCTAAGCAAGAAAGAAATGGGATATGTTTGATAGTAATAAACTGGTGATGTATCAATCATGTTCAAAATACATTAGCTAGCAAATCGAACACCATTTTAGAAATCAACTACCAAGTTATGTACCAGATTGTTTTAATAGCAATAAAACTATCTAGCTATAATTACTTTAATTATAGCTATCATATATTTTGATAGCAATAAAACTATATAGCTATACGGTTGGGCCATCATACGTCCTGCCGTGCATTTGGTATGCATATATGCACCTAGTAGCCACGGTTGGGCTGTATGATGGCGATACCGTTTGTTTTGTTCTACACCCCCTTTAAGGTTTGATACATCATATATTCAGTTCATCGAGCAAATACAAAACATCCGGATTCGCCATCATACGTCCTGCCGTGCATTTGGTATGCATATATGCACCCAGTAGCCACGGTTGGGCTGTATGATGGCGATACCGTTTGTTGTTAACAACCGGTGCTAAAGACCCTTTAGCACCGGTTGTTAACAACAAACGGTATCGCCATCATACAGCCCAACTTGTTAACAGCAACCGGTACCAAGAAAGGCAAGAGTAAGATTGTGACGACCGGTTGTCACAGGGGCAGACAGAAGAAGTCACGGTATGGCAGTCAAGTATTCAACATCGACCAAGAAAGGCAAGAGTAAGATTGTGACGAAAGGTTGAGAGAGGGAAACACTCGCGATATATGTATGTACTTTTTTGAAGTCAGAAACAAAGTAGCAGCGGGCTAGTATACCAATCGCTAAATCAATCTACATGTATGCTATCTCGCTAAATCAATCTATATATATTTATCCACGATATATATGCTCGATGTATCACTTGCGCTCTCACTTCTCGTTGCATTACTCATTACCCACCCTAACAAACACAGAAACTTACCACAGGCACATAAACTCCACAATGCGCCTGGGATAACTTTACCGCAGGCGCACAATGATAAAATGCGCCTGGGATAAGAGCAGTACCGCAGGCGCATACGGTGTAAAGTGCGCCTGGGGTAAGTGATCGGATTTTTCCCATTTTCTACCACATTTTATATTTTTGTTTATGATTTTAGAAATCAACTACCAAGTTATAGGATGTATTCCCATATTGTTTGTTGACTAAAATGTTCTTTGTTCTACCTTCCAAATTGCTATGATACAATATTATGCCATGGGGAGAAATTCTACATTCCAAATGTTCTTCGTTCTACCTTCCAAATCTACACGAAGAAATTCAACATTTACATAGTATGAGATGAGCTCTTATCACAATGAGCTATGCCATGGGGAGAGATAGATAGTGTACACAACACAATAAAAATAAATAACAAATGATCCTAGCTATCTGATTCAGACAACTTCTGTGTCATCAGATGATAATCACCTCGGTATCAAAGACTGCATGAAATTTTTCATCAAACTAGTGAGATATATACAATTTTTTAAATCATTCCTAAGCAAGCAAGAAATGGGATATGTTTGATAGTAATAAATTGGTGATGTATCAATCATGTTCAAAATACATTAGCTAGCAAATCGAACACCAATTTAGAAATCAACTACCAAGTTATGTACCAGATTGTTTTAATAGCAATAAAACTATCTAGCTATAATTATTTTAATTATAGCTATCATATATTTTGATAGCAATAAAACTATATAGCTATACGGTTGGGCCATCATACGTCCTGTCGTGCATTTGGTATGCATATATGCACCCAGTAGCCACAGTTGGGCTGTATGATGACGATACAGTTTGCTTTGTTCTACACCCCCCTTTAAGGTTTGATACATCATATATTCAGTTCATCGAGCAAATACAAAACATCCGGATTCGCCATCATACGTCCTGCCGTGCATTTGGTATGCATATATGCACCTAGTAGCCACGGTTGGGCTGTATGATGGCGATACCGTTTGTTTTGTTCTACACCCCCTTTAAGGTTTGATACATCATATATTCAGTTCATCGAGCAAATACAAAACATCCGGATTCGCCATCATACGTCCTGCCGTGCATTTGGTATGCATATATGCACCCAGTAGCCACGGTTGGGCTGTATGATGGCGATACCGTTTGTTGTTAACAACCGGTGCTAAAGACCCTTTAGCACCGGTTGTTAACAACAAACGGTATCGCCATCATACAGCCCAACTTGTTAACAGCAACCGGTACCAAGAAAGGCAAGAGTAAGATTGTGACGACCGGTTGTCACGGGGGCAGACAGAAGAAGTCACGGTATGGCAGTCACGTATTCAACATCGACCAAGAAAGGCAAGAGTAAGATTGTGACGAAAGGTTGAGAGAGGGAAACACTCGCGATATATGTATGTACTTTTTTGAAGTGAGAAACAAAGTAGTAGCGGACTAGTATACCAATCGCGAAATCAATCTACATGTATGCTATCTCGCTAAATCAATATATATATATATTTATCCACGATATATATGCTCGATGTATCACTTGCGCTCTCACTTCTCGTTGCCTTACTCATTACCCACCCTAACAAACACAGAAACTTACCACAGGCGCATAAACTCCACAATGCGCCTGGGATAACTTTACCGCAGGCGCACAATGATAAAATGCGCCTGGGATAAGAGCAGTACCGCAGGCGCATACGGTGTAAAGTGCGCCTGGGGTAAGTGATCGGATTTTTCCCATTTTCTACCACATTTTATATTTTTGTTTATGATTTTAGAAATCAACTACCAAGTTATAGGATGTATTCCCATATTGTTTGTTGACTAAAATGTTCTTTGTTCTACCTTCCAAATTGCTATGATACAATATTATGCCATGGGGAGAAATTCTACATTCCAAATGTTCTTCGTTCTACCTTCCAAATCTACACGAAGAAATTCAACATTTACATAGTATGAGATGAGCTCTTATCACAATGAGCTATGCCATGGGGAGAGATAGATAGTGTACACAACACAATAAAAATAAATAACATATGATCCTAGCTATCTGATTCAGACAACTTCTGTGTCATCAGATGATAATCACCTCGGTATCAAAGGCTGCATGAAATTTTTCATCAAACTAGTGAGATATATACAATTTTTTAAATCATTCCTAAGAAAGCAAGAAATGGGATATGTTTGATAGTAATAAACTGATGATGTATCAATCATGTTCAAAATACATTAGCTAGCAAATCGAACACCATTTTAGAAATCAACTACCAAGTTATGTACCAGATTGTTTTAATAGCAATAAAACTATCTAGCTATAATTATTTTAATTATAGCTATCATATATTTTGATAGCAATAAAACTATATAGCTATACGGTTGGGCCATCATACGTCCTGTCGTGCATTTGGTATGCATATATGCACCCAGTAGCCACGGTTGGGCTGTATGATGACGATACAGTTTGCTTTGTTCTACACCCCCCTTTAAGGTTTGATACATCATATATTCAGTTCATCGAGCAAATACAAAACATCCGGATTCGCCATCATACGTCCTGCCGTGCATTTGGTATGCATATATGCACCTAGTAGCCACGGTTGGGCTGTATGATGGCGATACCGTTTGTTTTGTTCTACACCCCCTTTAAGCTTTGATACATCATATATTCAGTTCATCGAGCAAATACAAAACATCCGGATTCGCCATCATACGTCCTGCCGTGCATTTGGTATGCATATATGCACCCAGTAGCCACGGTTGGGCTGTATGATGGCGATACCGTTTGTTGTTAACAACCGGTGCTAAAGACCCTTTAGCACCGGTTGTTAACAACAAACGGTATCGCCATCATACAGCCCAACTTGGTAACAGCAACCGGTACCAAGAAAGGCAAGAGTAAGATTGTGACGACCGGTTGTCACAGGGGCAGACAGAAGAAGTCACGGTATGGCAGTCACGTATTCAACATCGACCAAGAAAGGCAAGAGTAAGATTGTGACGAAAGGTTGAGAGAGGGAAACACTCGCGATATATGTATGTACTTTTTTGAAGTGAGAAACAAAGTAGCAGCGGGCTAGTATACCAATCGCTAAATCAATCTACATGTATGCTATCTCGCTAAATCAATCTATATATATTTATCCACGATATATATGCTCGATGTATCACTTGCGCTCTCACTTCTCGTTGCCTTACTCATTACCCACCCTAACAAACACAGAAACTTACCACAGGCGCATAAACTCCACAATTCGCCTGGGATAACTTTACCGCAGGCGCACAATGATAAAATGCGCCTGGGATAAGAGCAGTACCGCAGGCGCATACGGTGTAAAGTGCGCCTGGGGTAAGTGATCGGATTTTTCCCATTTTCCACCACATTTTATATTTTTGTTTATGATTTTAGAAATCAACTACCAAGTTATAGGATGTATTCCCATATTGTTTGTTGACTAAAATGTTCTTTGTTCTACCTTCCAAATTGCTATGATACAATATTATGCCATGGGGAGAAATTCTACATTCCAAATGTTCTCGTTCTACCTTCCAAATCTACACGAAGAAATTCAACATTTACATAGTATGAGATGAGCTCTTATCACAATGAGCTATGCCATGGGGAGAGATAGATAGTGTACACAACACAATAAAAATAAATAACATATGATCCTAGCTATCTGATTCAGACAACTTCTGTGTCATCAGATGATAATCACCTCGGTATCAAAGGCTGCATGAAATTTTTCATCAAACTAGTGAGATATATACAATTTTTTAAATCATTCCTAAGCAAGAAAGAAATGGGATATGTTTGATAGTAATAAACTGGTGATGTATCAATCATGTTCAAAATACATTAGCTAGCAAATCGAACACCATTTTAGAAATCAACTACCAAGTTATGTACCAGATTGTTTTAATAGCAATAAAACTATCTAGCTATAATTACTTTAATTATAGCTATCATATATTTTGATAGCAATAAAACTATATAGCTATACGGTTGGGCCATCATACGTCCTGCCGTGCATTTGGTATGCATATATGCACCTAGTAGCCACGGTTGGGCTGTATGATGGCGATACCGTTTGTTTTGTTCTACACCCCCTTTAAGGTTTGATACATCATATATTCAGTTCATCGAGCAAATACAAAACATCCGGATGCGCCATCATACGTCCTGCCGTGCATTTGGTATGCATATATGCACCCAGTAGCCACGGTTGGGCTGTATGATGGCGATACCGTTTGTTGTTAACAACCGGTGCTAAAGACCCTTTAGCAACGGTTGTTAACAACAAACGGTATCGCCATCATACAGCCCAACTTGTTAACAGCAACCGGTACCAAGAAAGGCAAGAGTAAGATTGTGACGACCGGTTGTCACAGGGGCAGACAGAAGAAGTCACGGTATGGCAGTCAAGTATTCAACATCGACCAAGAAAGGCAAGAGTAAGATTGTGACGAAAGGTTGAGAGAGGGAAACACTCGCGATATATGTATGTACTTTTTTGAAGTCAGAAACAAAGTAGCAGCGGGCTAGTATACCAATCGCTAAATCAATCTACATGTATGCTATCTCGCTAAATCAATCTATATATATTTATCCACGATATATATGCTCGATGTATCACTTGCGCTCTCACTTCTCGTTGCATTACTCATTACCCACCCTAACAAACACAGAAACTTACCACAGGCACATAAACTCCACAATGCGCCTGGGATAACTTTACCGCAGGCGCACAATGATAAAATGCGCCTGGGATAAGAGCAGTACCGCAGGCGCATACGGTGTAAAGTGCGCCTGGGGTAAGTGATCGGATTTTTCCCATTTTCTACCACATTTTATATTTTTGTTTATGATTTTAGAAATCAACTACCAAGTTATAGGATGTATTCCCATATTGTTTGTTGACTAAAATGTTCTTTGTTCTACCTTCCAAATTGCTATGATACAATATTATGCCATGGGGAGAAATTCTACATTCCAAATGTTCTTCGTTCTACCTTCCAAATCTACACGAAGAAATTCAACATTTACATAGTATGAGATGAGCTCTTATCACAATGAGCTATGCCATGGGGAGAGATAGATAGTGTACACAACACAATAAAAATAAATAACAAATGATCCTAGCTATCTGATTCAGACAACTTCTGTGTCATCAGATGATAATCACCTCGGTATCAAAGACTGCATGAAATTGTTCATCAAACTAGTGAGATATATACAATTTTTTAAATCATTCCTAAGCAAGCAAGAAATGGGATATGTTTGATAGTAATAAATTGGTGATGTATCAATCATGTTCAAAATACATTAGCTAGCAAATCGAACACCAATTTAGAAATCAACTACCAAGTTATGTACCAGATTGTTTTAATAGCAATAAAACTATCTAGCTATAATTATTTTAATTATAGCTATCATATATTTTGATAGCAATAAAACTATATAGCTATACGGTTGGGCCATCATACGTCCTGTCGTGCATTTGGTATGCATATATGCACCCAGTAGCCACAGTTGGGCTGTATGATGACGATATAGTTTGCTTTGTTCTACACCCCCCTTTAAGGTTTGATACATCATATATTCAGTTCATCGAGCAAATACAAAACATCCGGATTCGCCATCATACGTCCTGCCGTGCATTTGGTATGCATATATGCACCTAGTAGCCACGGTTGGGCTGTATGATGGCGATACCGTTTGTTTTGTTCTACACCCCCTTTAAGGTTTGATACATCATATATTCAGTTCATCGAGCAAATACAAAACATCCGGATTCGCCATCATACGTCCTGCCGTGCATTTGGTATGCATATATGCACCCAGTAGCCACGGTTGGGCTGTATGATGGCGATACCGTTTGTTGTTAACAACCGGTGCTAAAGACCCTTTAGCACCGGTTGTTAACAACAAACGGTATCGCCATCATACAGCCCAACTTGTTAACAGCAACCGGTACCAAGAAAGGCAAGAGTAAGATTGTGACGACCGGTTGTCACGGGGGCAGACAGAAGAAGTCACGGTATGGCAGTCACGTATTCAACATCGACCAAGAAAGGCAAGAGTAAGATTGTGACGAAAGGTTGAGAGAGGGAAACACTCGCGATATATGTATGTACTTTTTTGAAGTGAGAAACAAAGTAGTAGCGGACTAGTATACCAATCGCGAAATCAATCTACATGTATGCTATCTCGCTAAATCAATATATATATATTTATCCACGATATATATGCTCGATGTATCACTTGCGCTCTCACTTCTCGTTGCCTTACTCATTACCCACCCTAACAAACACAGAAACTTACCACAGGCGCATAAACTCCACAATGCGCCTGGGATAACTTTACCGCAGGCGCACAATGATAAAATGCGCCTGGGATAAGAGCAGTACCGCAGGCGCATACGGTGTAAAGTGCGCCTGGGGTAAGTGATCGGATTTTTCCCATTTTCTACCACATTTTATATTTTTGTTTATGATTTTAGAAATCAACTACCAAGTTATAGGATGTATTCCCATATTGTTTGTTGACTAAAATGTTCTTTGTTCTACCTTCCAAATTGCTATGATACAATATTATGCCATGGGGAGAAATTCTACATTCCAAATGTTCTTCGTTCTACCTTCCAAATCTACACGAAGAAATTCAACATTTACATAGTATGAGATGAGCTCTTATCACAATGAGCTATGCCATGGGGAGAGATAGATAGTGTACACAACACAATAAAAATAAATAACATATGATCCTAGCTATCTGATTCAGACAACTTCTGTGTCATCAGATGATAATCACCTCGGTATCAAAGGCTGCATGAAATTTTTCATCAAACTAGTGAGATATATACAATTTTTTAAATCATTCCTAAGAAAGCAAGAAATGGGATATGTTTGATAGTAATAAACTGATGATGTATCAATCATGTTCAAAATACATTAGCTAGCAAATCGAACACCATTTTAGAAATCAACTACCAAGTTATGTACCAGATTGTTTTAATAGCAATAAAACTATCTAGCTATAATTATTTTAATTATAGCTATCATATATTTTGATAGCAATAAAACTATATAGCTATACGGTTGGGCCATCATACGTCCTGTCGTGCATTTGGTATGCATATATGCACCCAGTAGCCACGGTTGGGCTGTATGATGACGATACAGTTTGCTTTGTTCTACACCCCCCTTTAAGGTTTGATACATCATATATTCAGTTCATCGAGCAAATACAAAACATCCGGATTCGCCATCATACGTCCTGCCGTGCATTTGGTATGCATATATGCACCTAGTAGCCACGGTTGGGCTGTATGATGGCGATACCGTTTGTTTTGTTCTACACCCCCTTTAAGCTTTGATACATCATATATTCAGTTCATCGAGCAAATACAAAACATCCGGATTCGCCATCATACGTCCTGCCGTGCATTTGGTATGCATATATGCACCCAGTAGCCATGGTTGGGCTGTATGATGGCGATACCGTTTGTTGTTAACAACCGGTGCTAAAGACCCTTTAGCACCGGTTGTTAACAACAAACGGTATCGCCATCATACAGCCCAACTTGGTAACAGCAACCGGTACCAAGAAAGGCAAGAGTAAGATTGTGACGACCGGTTGTCACAGGGGCAGACAGAAGAAGTCACGGTATGGCAGTCACGTATTCAACATCGACCAAGAAAGGCAAGAGTAAGATTGTGACGAAAGGTTGAGAGAGGGAAACACTCGCGATATATGTATGTACTTTTTTGAAGTGAGAAACAAAGTAGCAGCGGGCTAGTATACCAATCGCTAAATCAATCTACATGTATGCTATCTCGCTAAATCAATCTATATATATTTATCCACGATATATATGCTCGATGTATCACTTGCGCTCTCACTTCTCGTTGCCTTACTCATTACCCACCCTAACAAACACAGAAACTTACCACAGGCGCATAAACTCCACAATTCGCCTGGGATAACTTTACCGCAGGCGCACAATGATAAAATGCGCCTGGGATAAGAGCAGTACCGCAGGCGCATACGGTGTGAAGTGCGCCTGGGGTAAGTGATCGGATTTTTCCCATTTTCCACCACATTTTATATTTTTGTTTATGATTTTAGAAATCAACTACCAAGTTAAAGGATGTATTCCCATATTGTTTGTTGACTAAAATGTTCTTTGTTCTACCTTCCAAATTGCTATGATACAATATTATGCCATGGGGAGAAATTCTACATTCCAAATGTTCTCGTTCTACCTTCCAAATCTACACGAAGAAATTCAACATTTACATAGTATGAGATGAGCTCTTATCACAATGAGCTATGCCATGGGGAGAGATAGATAGTGTACACAACACAATAAAAATAAATAACATATGATCCTAGCTATCTGATTCAGACAACTTCTGTGTCATCAGATGATAATCACCTCGGTATCAAAGGCTGCATGAAATTTTTCATCAAACTAGTGAGATATATACAATTTTTTAAATCATTCCTAAGCAAGAAAGAAATGGGATATGTTTGATAGTAATAAACTGGTGATGTATCAATCATGTTCAAAATACATTAGCTAGCAAATCGAACACCATTTTAGAAATCAACTACCAAGTTATGTACCAGATTGTTTTAATAGCAATAAAACTATCTAGCTATAATTACTTTAATTATAGCTATCATATATTTTGATAGCAATAAAACTATATAGCTATACGGTTGGGCCATCATACGTCCTGCCGTGCATTTGGTATGCATATATGCACCTAGTAGCCACGGTTGGGCTGTATGATGGCGATACCGTTTGTTTTGTTCTACACCCCCTTTAAGGTTTGATACATCATATATTCAGTTCATCGAGCAAATACAAAACATCCGGATGCGCCATCATACGTCCTGCCGTGCATTTGGTATGCATATATGCACCCAGTAGCCACGGTTGGGCTGTATGATGGCGATACCGTTTGTTGTTAACAACCGGTGCTAAAGACCCTTTAGCAACGGTTGTTAACAACAAACGGTATCGCCATCATACAGCCCAACTTGTTAACAGCAACCGGTACCAAGAAAGGCAAGAGTAAGATTGTGACGACCGGTTGTCACAGGGGCAGACAGAAGAAGTCACGGTATGGCAGTCAAGTATTCAACATCGACCAAGAAAGGCAAGAGTAAGATTGTGACGAAAGGTTGAGAGAGGGAAACACTCGCGATATATGTATGTACTTTTTTGAAGTTAGAAACAAAGTAGCAGCGGGCTAGTATACCAATCGCTAAATCAATCTACATGTATGCTATCTCGCTAAATCAATCTATATATATTTATCCACGATATATATGCTCGATGTATCACTTGCGCTCTCACTTCTCGTTGCATTACTCATTACCCACCCTAACAAACACAGAAACTTACCACAGGCACATAAACTCCACAATGCGCCTGGGATAACTTTACCGCAGGCGCACAATGATAAAATGCGCCTGGGATAAGAGCAGTACCGCAGGCGCATACGGTGTAAAGTGCGCCTGGGGTAAGTGATCGGATTTTTCCCATTTTCTACCACATTTTATATTTTTGTTTATGATTTTAGAAATCAACTACCAAGTTATAGGATGTATTCCCATATTGTTTGTTGACTAAAATGTTCTTTGTTCTACCTTCCAAATTGCTATGATACAATATTATGCCATGGGGAGAAATTCTACATTCCAAATGTTCTTCGTTCTACCTTCCAAATCTACACGAAGAAATTCAACATTTACATAGTATGAGATGAGCTCTTATCACAATGAGCTATGCCATGGGGAGAGATAGATAGTGTACACAACACAATAAAAATAAATAACAAATGATCCTAGCTATCTGATTCAGACAACTTCTGTGTCATCAGATGATAATCACCTCGGTATCAAAGACTGCATGAAATTGTTCATCAAACTAGTGAGATATATACAATTTTTTAAATCATTCCTAAGCAAGCAAGAAATGGGATATGTTTGATAGTAATAAATTGGTGATGTATCAATCATGTTCAAAATACATTAGCTAGCAAATCGAACACCAATTTAGAAATCAACTACCAAGTTATGTACCAGATTGTTTTAATAGCAATAAAACTATCTAGCTATAATTATTTTAATTATAGCTATCATATATTTTGATCGCAATAAAACTATATAGCTATACGGTTGGGCCATCATACGTCCTGTCGTGCATTTGGTATGCATATATGCACCCAGTAGCCACAGTTGGGCTGTATGATGACGATACAGTTTGCTTTGTTCTACACCCCCATTTAAGGTTTGATACATCATATATTCAGTTCATCGAGCAAATACAAAACATCCGGATTCGCCATCATACGTCCTGCCGTGCATTTGGTATGCATATATGCACCTAGTAGCCACGGTTGGGCTGTATGATGGCGATACCGTTTGTTTTGTTCTACCCCCCCTTTAAGGTTTGATACATCATATATTCAGTTCATCGATCAAATACAAAACATCCGGATTCGCCATCATACGTCCTGCCGTGCATCCTCATCATTTAACTTAATGCTTTATTGTTTTAAAAGACATTTAGACAATTTTACACAAAACATGAGAAAATATAAATATGTTGTTATAATATTTGATTTTACAATTTTTTGAGTCTACTTTGATTTTATAAATAAATGTAAAAGAAAATAGAAAAGTGAAGCAAAAAAGAAAAATAAAAGAAGAAACAGGAAAAAAAAAGGAAACAAAAAATTTCTTTATATTTTCAAATTAGTTTGAGAAATACCTTATTTTTTATTTTTTTATTGTTTTAAAAGACATTTAGACAATTTCTACACAAAATATGAGAAAATATAAATATATTTTTATAAATATTTGATTTTACAATTTTTTGAGTCTACCTTGATTTTATAAATAAATGTAAAATAAAACAAAAAATAAAAATAAAAGAAGAAACAGGAAAAAGAAAAAGGAAACAGAAAAAAGAAAAAAAGAAATGCGCGCCCCCTATACAGGCCTTTAGTACCGGTTGCTGTTAACAACCGATGCTAAATACCCTTTAGCACCGGTTGTTAACAGCAACCGGTACCAAAGGCCTGTAAAGGGGCGCGCAGTCTGCATGTGGCCCCGGATTTGAACCTTTAGTACCGGTTGGTGTTAACAACCGGTGCTAAAGGGTCTTTAGCACCGGTTGTTAAAAGCAACCGGTAATAAAGGCCCAAACAGGAGGCACTTCTCTGTGTCAACACTTAGCGAAAATTTTCATCTTCACTTCTTCGCGCGTCTTCTTCCTCCCGGGCGAAGCCCTGCCTCGCCGTACGCCTCCTCGTCGCCGTCGCCTCCTCGTCGCCGTCGCGCCGCCGCGCACCATCGACGCTGCTTCGCCACCCTCTGCCCCCGACGACGTCCGCCTTGATCGCCCGCGCCCCCGACGCCACGCGCGCCCGCGCCCCCGACGAGACGCCGCCGCCCCGACGCCACGTCGCCGCCCGACGCCGCGCGCCTTCCTCTGCCCCGACGCCACGCCCACGCCGCCGCCCGACGCCGCCTCCCTCTGCCAGAGGCTGGTTTCCCGTTTCAGAAAAAAAAAGTCGCCATCTTGGTATTTATAAGACGGCCAGTAAACAAGTCATAAGATACGGAGCTGTGTACAAGTACACAACTGTATATAAAGTCACATTGCATTTACATTCTGGAATCTGTAGCTGCATACTGCGCTATGTTTTCCTTGTAGCTAGCCTAAAGCAAAGACCGGCCTGAGCTGCGTATGGCTGTCCGTCGTTTACACCAAAAGTGTACTCCTACACCAAAAGTAGGAGTAGGAGTCATATGGGAATAAGGTTATCCATCCTACCCATTTCTTTCGGGATAAGAACAACACGATGGATGTGACCATGATTAAAAGGCATAATTTTGGTGGCACACTTGTTTTTGTTTCGAGGGATGCACTACCCACTGCCTGGGTGATAGATGGGAGCAGCTATTCGCATCTGAAACATCTAGAGGACTCCGCATAGAAAAACCACCCTGTCCAGCTGCTGGCGGAGCCCATTGCAGAGCTGCTATGGATTGATGTTGACTTCGTGTGATGAGTCCGGCAACACTTCATACACCGGAGAATGGCCTCGTACCCCCAGCCCGGTTCATTTGAAATTTCCGACGGGTGTTGCAAAGTTCAGAATGTCTACTTTTTTGCACAAGGTT
Source organism: Alopecurus myosuroides (assembly GCA_028641055.1). Taxonomy (NCBI): domain Eukaryota; kingdom Viridiplantae; phylum Streptophyta; class Magnoliopsida; order Poales; family Poaceae; genus Alopecurus; species Alopecurus myosuroides. The sequence goes on from CM054059.1 coordinate 504,751,153, forward strand.
TTGTGTTTAGGACCATCGGAAGAACAAGTTTGCCAGTAACAGATTATTGCGACAGAAGAGGCAAAACAGTAGACCTGCCAGGCTGACTGGGCAAGCACGGCTTTCGCAAAGTCCCATCAGGATGACTCATTCGAGACGAAGAAGCTATATCAGATTGCTGGACGTGAGGAATGGACAACTCTTCCGTTAAATATATTAACAATTTAGCACATTATTTAATTCGAAATAGCTTCAGATAAATTACAACAGTAGTAATACAGTAATCATGCAAACATCTAGATCTAGTACAGTAGACGGACCGATCCAATCTATAGCAAGAGCTACACATATGAATTCCAGTAATATCTCATACGGATGGAATAGAGATACGTACGATGTAGCGGCAGCGGCACTGCCGTTGTTGTTATCCATGTTGTCGGCCATGTCGTCGATGAAGAGGTTGCCGAGGTCGGGGAAGAAATCGTCGTTGGGGAAGTAGTCGCCTTCAGCAGTCGCGCGAGTGCGCTCCCCAAAACCTGATCGCCCCTCTCCCGTACAAGATCACAAGAGGTGGGGTTCCGGAGGCCTTCTATCCATTCTCGCGGTGCACGCCGAAAGGAGGGATGGAGAAAACTTGATTGGCGGTGCAGTGTTTTGGAACAGCGTGAAACCATATGACGAAGTGGTGGCGACGTGGACGTAACTCCACGTCCGAGTCGGTTCGGTTCCACGATCCAAAAGGAAACAGAAACGCTTTAGAAATTAACGCGTCCGTTAATTACCAAGTGAATGACTCATTATGTTTTCTCAACCGGCGAAATAAACGCTCTCGGCTCGGCTTATTCCCGCAACCCGCGGAGCGGCACGGCGTGACGAGGCGAGGCGGCGAAGGAGGAGCGCGCGTGTGGCATACCTCTCCTTTTGCCTTGCCAACTCATACATGAGCTAGAATGACTCACCTTATAAGGTGGTTCCATCCTCTCCAAATTAGCAATGTGGGACTAAATTTTAGTCCCACTCCGGGGTGTGGGCCGCTTCATCGGCATCCACTTCTCTCTCGTGAGTTTACACGCGCTTATAGGGTGAAACTCCCTTATCGGATGAAACATCGTGAATCTTCCGAAGAGTTGTGTTCTGCCAATGTGTCTTGGATTGCTATGGCCTACCCTAACACAACCAAGCAACTAGTTCCACATTTCTACCCTCTTTCGACGCCGTTACCGCGTGTTTCCGTATAAGTCCGGTATTTCTCCATCGGAGGTAGGGTTTCACCGGAGGGGGGGCTATGGAGCGTATGGATCTCAACATAAGCTAGGGGTTGCCATACCATGTTAGTATAGGTGTCTTGTGTGCTTTGGATGGAAAATATTTCACTCGGGGGTGTGGGACAATTCACCGGCATCCACTTCTCTCTCGTGAGTTTACACGCGTTTATAGGGTGAAACTCCCGTATCGGACGAAACATCGTGAATCTTCCGAAGAGTTGTGTTCTACCTTATTGTTTTGGGTTTCTATGGCCTACGCTAACATAATCATGCAACTAGTTTGACATTTCTACTTCCTTTCGACGCCGTAACCGCATGTTTCCGTATAAATCCGGTACGTTTTTCTCCAGTGGAGGTAGGGTTTCACCGGAGGGGGGTTACGGAGCGTCTAGATCCCAACACAAGCTAGGGGGTGACATACCATGTTAGTATAGGTGTGTTGTGTGCTTTTTATGGCAAAGATTGCACTCCGGGGTGTGGGCCGCTTCACCGGCATCTATTTCTCTCTCGTGGGTTTACACGCGGTTATAGGGTGAAACTCCCGTATCGGACGAAACATCGTGAATCTTCCAAAGAGTTGTGTTCTACAAATGTGTCTTGGTTTGCTATGGACTACCATAACACAACCAAGAAACTAGTTACACATTGCTACCCTCTTTCGACGCCGTTACCGCGTGTTTCCGTATAAGTCCGATATTTCTCCAGCGGAGGTATGCTTTCACCGGAGGGGGGGCTACGGAGCGTCTGGATCCCAACACATGCTAGGGGCTACCATACCATGTTAGGTATAGGTGTGTTGTGTTCTTTTGATGGGGAAGATACATGTTTGTGTGGAATATGGGAACATTTAAACAAACTAGGTCATGAATTTGACCATAACACCCGTCGTTTGGACCGAAACCGTAGTATTTTGCAGAATAAATAAATAAATATGTGATATTTCTAATAATAATTTGAAAATCCAATTTGGCACCATTGTTTTCCATACCAATATACACCTATGTGTCAAATATGGGTAAGTTATGAAAAAATATGCCACGAGAATGATCATTGGTTTGAGAAAATAGAAAAAAAAACTGGTGTTTACGCACACGGTAAAGAGTAAAATATTCTTCACCGTGTGCAGACACACGGCAAAGAATATTTGAAATTGCACCACTCGTCCCGTAGTTTATGAGGACACGTGTATACTGGCTTTGCCGTGCTTGCGTCTTTACCGTGTGCATTTTATTTTCTTTACCGTGTGCCAAACATTACTGTGTGTTTTTCGTGCTTATATACCGTGTATTTTTGTTTCCCGTGTGCCGCACACGGTAAAGAAATTAGTGTCGTGCGCCCGATATGCAGCACATGGTAAAGACCGGAGGCACACGGGAAAGATAAGCTCTCCCGTACTGAGTACACCTCACTACAAGAAATGTGTTGATACATGACGTTTTCACAATGACGGTGAATGATATCGTCATAAAGTTATGACGATTCTGTGCCAAATCGTCGTTAGCCGTTAGAGGGGATCAAAACACCGAATTTTCACGACGATTTGGATAAGAAACGTCGTAATTTTATAAAATGATATCGTCATAAACCATCAGGCCCTTATTTCTAACCATTCACGACGAATTTAAATGATCGTGATATAGCCCAATATGGATATGTTGATATTACTAGACAGACACATCATCAACTTTGCCTAGGTGTCATGTCTATTGGATGGCCACATAATCAATTTCCAAATACATGTCATCTCTAGCTACTATCATTGACATGTGGGACCCATCATGTAGCTATCATTGACATGTGGGACCCGTCCAGCTAGACACACCTACCTGACATTTGGGACCCACAAGCAACCTGGCATGTCATTGACATGTGGGACCCGTCCAGCCACAAGCAACATGTACTCTAACAGCTAACTGGCATGTCATTGACATGTGGGACCCGTCCAGCCATGTAATCTAACAGCACACAACAACCTGTCATGTGGGACCCGCAAGTAACATGTATGCCAAACAACGAACTGGCATGTGGGACCCGACATCACTCTATGGCCAAATTCGCGATTAAAGTCGCAAAATAAGCGTGAGCAGGATTTGAATCCGCGACCTCACCATCTCCTCCACACATCCCAACCACTAGGCCAAACATCACTTGTTGAATAATAGTGGCACCGGACCTATTTGACTTGGCCACGCGCGAACTTGGGCCACCAAACATGAGCACAAGAACTTGGGCCACGCTCTACCTCCATCTCCACATGGGCTCGAATTCGGCCTATCAAGCAAGCGCTGGCATGGGCTCTAATAGGGATAGCTCGGTTTTTTTTTCGTTTTTTCTGTTTTCCTTTTCTATAATTTGAATTTGCCCTTAAAATTAAACGAAATAAATTTAAAAAAATAAAAAATAACTTATAGCAATTATAGACTATTTGCAAGCATTTTTTTAAAAAATACAATCTATCCATGAGCATATATTTTTTGAGACTTTAGTGGACTTTGAATTACGCTTTGGAGTCAAAACGGGGGACATAACCGTTCCTAGATAAGTGTTGAATATCGCAAAAAAAATGTATATCTCTGAAGAAATAGGTACTTGTCTACCTAAAAATGATTTTTTCAAAAAATAATGAGCAAACTATGAGGCACCTGTAGTTCAAATTTGGCCCGGTTTCAGCGGAATCGGCTGAAATTTGTCTTTTTCAAAAGAGGTGTATTTTGAGCTATTGAGAGGTAGTAAGTTTGTTATTTGTAGATCAAATATGACATAATATATTTAGAATTTTACTTTGTACAATTTTGCAACCTATTTTGTGTATGTGCTTCACAAAAAAAAACTTTTTTTACACTCCGGAGATGGAAAATGGTATTTTTATTCAACGAAAAATAAAACTTTCTTCGTGAATATTGTTAGTTGTACCAATATGAATCTTTGTGTGGAATATGGTCACATTTCAACAAACTATGCCATGGATGTGGCCAAAACATCCGTCATTTCGCCCGAAAGCCATGAATCTTCGTACGAGGTAGCTCATTTTTGTGAACACATTTTCCACCAAATTGTCGTATTTCAAGTTTATTATTTTTGGTGGATACTAGGACATATATCACAACACCACGCGAAGATCTTGCATCGTTTCGAGTTTTTTTGAATTTTTTGGAATTTTCAAAGCCGGTTTCAGAAAACGGTCAAAACGGGGGAGATGACCGTTCGTACCTAGGTGTTCAATCTTGATGAACTCTTGGTGTATCTATGTTGAAATAGGTACTTGTCTACCTAAAAATGATTTTTTCAAAAAATCATCAGCAAACTACGAGGCACCTGTAGTTGAAATTTGGCCCGGTTTCAACGGAATCGGCTGAAATTTGTCTTTTTCAAAAGAGGTGTATTTTGAGCTATTGAGAGGTAGTAAGTTTGTTATTTGTAGATCAAATATGACATAATATATTTATAATTTTACTTTGTACAATTTTGCAACATATTTTGTGTATGTGCTTCACAAAAAAACCCTTTTTTGACACTCCGGAGATGGAAAATGGTATTTTTATTCAACGAAAAATAAAACTTTCTTCGTGAACATTGTTAGTTGTACCAATATGCATCTTTGTGTGGAATATGGTCACATTTTGACAAACTATGCCATGGATGTGGCCAAAACATCCGTCATTTCGCCCGAAAGCCATGAATCTTCGTACGAGGTAGCTCATTTTTGTGAACACATTTTCCACCAAATTGTCGTATTCCAAGTTTATTATTTTTGGTGGATACTAGGACATATATCACAACACCACGCGAAGATCTTGCATCGTTTCGAGTTTTTTTGAATTTTCTGGAATTTTCAAAGCCGGTTTCAGAAAACGGTCAAAACGGGGGAGATGACCGTTCGTACCTAGGTGTTCAATCTTGGTGAACTCTTGGTGTATCTATGTTGAAATAGGTACTTGTCTACCTAAAAATGATTTTTTCAAAAAATCATGAGCAAACTACGAGGCACCTGTAGTTCAAATTTGGCCCGGTTTCACCGGAATCGGCTGAAATTTGTCTTTTTCAAATGAGGTGTATTAAAAGATATTGAGAGGTAGTAAGTTTGTTATTTGTAGATCAAATATGACATAATATATTTAGAATTTTACTTTGTACAATTTTGCAACATATTTTGTGTATGTGCTTCACACAAAAAAAAAATTACACTCCGGAGATGGAAAATGATATTTTTATTCAACGAAAAATAAAACTTTCTTCGTGAACATTGTTAGTTGTACCAATATGCATCTTTGTGTGGAATATGGTCACATTTCAACAAACTATGCCATGGATGTGGCCAAAACATCCGTCATTTCGCCCGAAAGCCATGAATCTTCGTACGAGGTAGCTCATTATTGTGAACACATTTTCCACCAAATTGTTGTATTCCAAGTTTATTATTTTTGGTGGATACTAGGACATATATCACAACACCACGCGAAGATCTTGCATCGTTTCGAGTTTTTTTTTGAATTTTCTGGAATTTTCAAAGCCGGTTTCGGAAAACGGTCAAAACGGGGGAGATGACCGTTCGTACCTAGGTGTTCAATCTTGGTGAACTCTTGGTGTATCTATGTTGAAATAGGTACTTGTCTACCTAAAAATGATTTTTTCAAAAAATCATGAGCAAACTACGAGGCACCTGTAGTTCAAATTTGGCCCGGTTTCAGCGGAATCGGCTGAAATTTGTCTTTTTCAAAAGAGGTGTATTAAAAGATATTGAGAGGTAGTAAGTTTGTTATTTGTAGATCAAATATGACATAATATATTTAGAATTTTACTTTGTACAATTCTGTAACATATTTCTGGTAGGTGCTTCACAAAAAAACCCTTCTTTGACACTCCGGAGATGGAAAATGGTATTTTTATTCAACGAAAAATAAAACTTTCTTCGTGAACATTGTTAGTTGTACCAATATGAATCTTTGTGTGGAATATGGTCACATTTCAACAAACTATGCCATGGATGTGGCCAAAACATCCGTCATTTCGCCCGAAAGCCATGAATCTTTATACGAGGTAGCTCATTTTTGTGAACACATTTTCCACCAAATTGTCGTATTCCAAGTTTATTATTTTTGGTGGATACTAGGACATATATCACAACACCACGCGAAGATCTTGCATCGTTTCGAGTTTTTTTGAATTTTCTGGAATTTTCAAAGCCGGTTTCGGAAAACGGTCAAAACGGGGGAGATGACCGTTCGTACCTAGGTGTTCAATCTTGATGAACTCTTGGTGTATCTATGTTGAAATAGGTACTTGTCTACCTAAAAATGATTTTTTCAAAAAATCATGAGGAAACTACGAGGCACCTGTAGTTCAAATTTGGCCCGGTTTCACAGGAATCGGCTGAAATTTGTCTTTTTCAAATGAGGTGTATTAAAAGATATTGAGAGGTAGTAAGTTTGTTATTTTTAGATCAAATATGACATAATATATTTAGAATTTTACTTTGTACAATTTTGCAACATATTTTGTGTATGTGCTTCACAAAAAAACCCTTTTTGACACTCCGGAGATGGAAAATGGTATTTTTATTCAACGAAAAATAAAACTTTCTTCGTGAACATTGTTAGTTGTACCAATATGCATCTTTGTGTGGAATATGGTCACATTTAAACAAACTATGCCATGGATGTGGCCAAAACATCCGTCATTTCGCCCGAAAGCCATGAATCTTCGTACGAGGTAGCTCATTTTTGTGAACACATTTTCCACCAAATTGTCGTATTCCAAGTTTATTATTTTTGGTGGATACTAGGACATATATCACAACACCACGCGAAGATCTTGCATCGTTTCGAGTTTTTTTTGAATTTTCTGGAATTTTCAAAGCCGGTTTCGGAAAACGGTCAAAACGGGGGAGATGACCGTTCGTACCTAGGTGTTCAATCTTGATGAACTATTGGTGTATCTATGTTGAAATAGGTACTTGTCTACCTAAAAATGATTTTTTCAAAAAATCATGAGCAAACTACGAGGCACCTGTAGTTCAAATTTGGCCCGGTTTCAGCGGAATCGGCTGAAATTTGTCTTTTTCAAAAGAGGTGTATTAAAAGATATTGGTAGGTATTAAATTTGTTATTTGTAGATAAAATATAACATAATATATTTAGAATTTTACTTTGTACAATTCTGTAACATATTTCTGGTAGGTGCTTCACAAAAAACACTTTTTTTACACTCTGAAGATGAAAAATGATGTTTTTATTCAATGAAAAATAAAAGTTTCTTCGTGAAAAATAAAAGTTTGTCCTTTTTTAAAAGAGGTGAACAAAAATATATTAAGAGGGATTAATTTGGTTTCTCCAACATAAAATGTGACACGCTGAACATAAAATGTGACAGACTCAAATAAGAGAAAAATTCTTTGTCATATTTTGTATATGAATCTACCATCTTTGTCATATTTTTAAAACAATGTCTACCTATTTTTTTATTTCTTGTATTAATTATATTTCTTACAACAACATCTCAAAATTATACTACCAAAACCCCCATGTCTTTTGCACCAAAATTCCCTCCTAAATTTTCATCCTACAATTTTGGGACATTCTGGAGGGAACAAGAGCGCCTATATTCCCGCTCTCCCGGCGTTGGACCCACCGCTCAGATCCAACCGGCAGGAGACGATGCAATCCCCTCTCCTTAGATCCAATCTCACTCCCCCTTCCACATCTTCCTCGTCTCCTCAGTGCCGCCGCGAGCGAGCACCTCCCTCCTGCTCCAGCCGCCCCATACCCAAACCTCCTCCTACTCTGTCCGCCCCATACCCAAACCTTGCTCGCCACCACCTCCCTCCTTCCCGAGCCAGATCCCCACCTTGTTCCCTATTCTGCCAGAGAAGAAACCCTCGGGAAAACCCTAGCTCTCGCATCTCCCGAACCGCATCTAGATCGAAGCCTGTGAACACCGCATCACCTCTCCCCGCATAGCCTCTAGCCACCGTCTGTCCTCTCCCCGCATAGCCTCTAGCCACTGTCTGTCCTCTCCCCGCATCTGGCAGTAGCAAGCCCCGTGCGGCAGTCTAGAGGCTTGCAGCACAGAGGAGAAGCTCATCGCCTCCCTCTCCATCCCAAGGCGGTGCGGATGGACGCATAAGAGAAGCGGCGGCCAGTGCTCCCCCTGTCTTCGACGCCTACTCACCAAATCACTGCAACGCTAGTACCAGGTGAAGCAGGGCGGCCGGTGCTTCGATCCGTTATCTCCCGTCTTCCCAGTTCGATTTCCAGCTGTTTAGCATGTGTGTTCGAGCGGTAATGCGTCTGGTCTGACTCGATTTTTTGTTGGCTTTTTTGCTGCTGCGTGCAGGCTCACGGTGACGAAGACAAGGGCCGAGAAGGACCCCAACAAGCCCAAGCGTCCCATGAGCGCCTTCTTCGTCGTCATGTAAGAAGCCTCCTCCCAGATCTGCTTCCCACAGTTCGTGATTCGGTTTCGGTTTTTTTCTGCTGTGGTGTGGTGTTTCTGATGGATGTTTTGGGCTTGGTTCCCCTTCTGCAGGGAGGGCTCCAGGAAGGACTACAAGGAGAAGCACCCCAACAACAAGAAGGTCTCCGTGGTAAGCGCCCCTCTTTGCCATTCTGCTCTACATGAGTACCGTGAAGCACTCCAAGAGGTTTCTATTTTTCTGTATCGCTGTCATTATTTGCTAAATTTAGCAAACAATTGTTACCCTGTTAAATGTTGGTCGAATCTGGAAACATGGATCCTTTAAAATATATGTAGGGTGGTATGAATGCAGATATGGTTGGTTCTTCTGGTAATGACAAAGACAAATGATGTACTGTTTGTTCTACATTTTTTCTGCAGATGGAAGGGATTCCTTCTGCAACTGTGCATGTACTGTGCGATGCAACTTTGAAATCTGAGTTATTTTATATGAAATGTTAGGAAGAAACTAAAAAAATCACAAAATTCTGAATTATTTTTCATGAAAAATCTAATGACATTATTTCATTTGATCAATCCCAGTAATCTATTTATGTATCAATAGTTAAAGTTAGAGAAGTTTGACTTCATGCTTTCTAAAGTATTTTATTTTGGAACGGAGGTAATAAGTAATAGTATAACTTTCTGTTTTTAACTGAAGCAAGCTATATAACTCCCTCTGTAATAGATAAGTGACTACTGTCATCTTTCATTGCCATTACATTATTCTTGCAGCCAGAAACAACTGATATGTCTACCATTATCTGCAGCTCGTCCTCAGTTACTGGATTGAATAACAACAACTATCAGATAACTAGGCGAAAGGTTGGTCAGCACTCCAATATTTGATTTGTTTCACTCTGCTGATGACTCTAATTACAAATTTCACTTAAATGTGCATCTTTTTGTATCATTGTGACATAACTCTTCTATTTATTATTTTTCAGGAGCTCAATCGGTTGGCAGGACTTGGTGGAACTTGTGACTTTGTCAAGGTATTGTTGGCTTAGCAATCTTTTTTGTGTGTGTTCATCGTTTTTCTGTTTTGTCCTTGTTGTTATCCCCGAACTCTCCGTTTATAGGAAAACAAATCCTTGCAATTGCTTTGCCCACAGTTTCGAAAAGCGCTAGGCAGGTTGTGTGGTGGCGCCTAGTCGCCCCTGCACGTCTGCCTTTTAGAACAATCATCTTCCATTATAAACATGTGACCAACCCTCCCTTTTAATGAACTAATCTACAAGGGGTGAAGACAGATGTTATTAGAGTGATGCTTGTATTGTAGTTCTTGAAATATTCAGAAGATTTTATATGACAGTACTTACATATCCTACACATTCAATACAGGCAGACTTCATGAACATGCCATTCTCCGATAACACTTTCGATGTTGTTTATGCCATTGAGGCAACATGCCATGCTCCTGATCCGGTATGACCTCTGTCTCTTCTTTACTGGGATTTGTCATCTCTTTTAGTGCCTTCTAGCAATACAAAAGTGAATTGACTTTTTTTTGTTGCACAGGTTGGCTGCTATATGAATGGTGCATTACTGATCACTATGATCCTAACAATGCAACCCACAAGAGGATTAAGGATGAAATTGAGCTTGGTAATGGTCTGCCAGATGTCAGAAGTACTCAGCAATGTCTTCAACCTGTTGAAGATGCTGGCTTTGAGGCAAGACATTCCGCTTACCCTCTTTTTTCTAATCATATGTTTCCAGGATTTACCTAGTGCAAAGCAAATATTTGTTTGCATTAACTTTCATGAAATCGTTAATGCATATAATATTGTTTTTTTGTCTTCATGAAGGTTATTTGGGATAAGGATCTTGCTGTAGATTTGCCTCGGTACTTGCCCTTGGACCCAAGTCGATTTTCGCTGAGTAGTTTCCGTTTGACTACCCTGGGACGACTAGTTACTCGAAATATGGTGAGCCAATAAATACTTTATTCGTTCTTGCTATCACTGTATTCTGCATGATCAGCGAAATTATTATTTCTCTCTAAAGGGAGCACTAGTATGGACTATAGGTTGACATCTTTTTCACAACTTCGTACAAACCAACCTCCTTGATCAGAATTGTATCATGTGGACATTCCTATCATGAAAAGAAATAAGAAAACATTCAGTTTCACCTCCTGTAGTCACTGCAAAAGTGCCTCCTAGTCAGCAATCTCCTAATTAATTTAGTTTAATGCATTAATTTCTTGTGGTTGTTCTAAATTCGTGATTGCAATTAACTTGAGCTGGAGCCTTTTCAAATTGGAAGGTATAAGTGTGTTTAAAGCAAGTTATTTTGTTGTTGCATCCTTTGATAGGTTAGATAATATAGTTGGTCCAATTCCAAGGAGGACTTGTTGCTGTGGAAATGCAGTATTAGATTTAGTCTGCTAGGTGTGCCAATGCTTGTACTAGTGTTGTACCTTTTTTACCAAAAAATAATTGTCTGATTTTCTTTGCTGTATCTTTGGTGTTTTTGCAGGTTGACCTGATACAAGAACTCAAGGATGGAATGAAGGGCATGAAAGGAGCTCACATTGCAGCTTCTGATGTTCGATTCAGTTCATGATTCTTAACAAGTTATGCATATATCGTACAGCTGGAATGGATGTTCCTTGCTATTTATGTAACATTGAATGTAATGTTCCTGTTTATACACTAGTGTCCTGCAGTCCTGAAGTTTGTTGATAAGTTGCATGAATGCTGAAATTTATGTTCCTGTGTAATTTGATTTCTTATTCAAATTCGTTGATATATTCGATTGAAATGTGTACCTGGAGAGAGAAGAAAAAAAATGTCCTCTTATGCTGTGCATTAAGAACTAGAGGCCCATGCTTGGCAGAAGCAATGTGTTAAATACTCAGAATGGACTGAAATGACTGAAATATATGGGCTCGAAAAGGCCACGACCCAAATAATAGTAAAATGAATACTTTCTAAAATTTAAAAACAAAAAGATCATACAGAGGCTGAGGCCCATAGATGAAAAATGCCTAGGCCCAAGTAAGAAAAGGACCAGCAACGGCCAAGTTATTGGGCTAGGCCCACGCAGACCAATAAAATGGACCGGGCTGAATTAGGTCCACGACGATTTCATTTCGTCAGTATTCTGCCACGTAGGATAGGCCACGTCGGAGCTGAGCTGTCCTGGCTGGATTGCTCACGACGATTTTGGATCGTCATAGATTAATGACGTTCCTGTATCGTCGTGGATGTCCATGACGATTCCTACAAAATCGTCGTGGTGAACCATTACTGACGCTCGGTTTTCAACGATTTGTTTTTCGTCATAAGATCGTCATGGATGAAATTTGGTGACGATTCAGTGACGAAAATTGAGCGTCATGTATCAGCATATTTCTTGTAGTGCCTTGCCTATTTTCTTTCAGTATAACTAGTAAATATGCCCGTGCGTTCCAACAGAGAGAAAAAATATGCCTCCCACACGACTACAACTGACTTAATCAGATCCTCAAGTATTAGAGGAATATTTTGACAGAAGGACATTGTGTCACCTTTTTTTTAGTAATCAAATAATCAGATTGACAGAAGGACATTACTTAATAGAAATATAGAAGCCTTTTCCAATTATAATCAGATTGACCTTTACAACAAAATCTAGCTATATCTTGTGCAGCTCCTTTTGCTTCTCGTGGGCAATATTTGAACTCGACCTTCTCAATCGTGGTCGCCGTTGTCACACATTTTGCATAAATAGTTTCAACTCCACTCCACAATGATTTTCTCATGCGCATGCATCCATAACTTCCTATTGCTTCATGATTATCTCCTCGGCCTGCAATCACTTTCAGCTTGCACCTTATGAATCACATTGCTACGGCTTATATCAGACCATTTTTATCACCTAGGCATGGACCTGCATACTGTAGCAATCAAATTTCCCCTCGTGTCCCTAATGAAAATAGGTCAGTAGCTGTGGCTCCAATTTTGTATATTAAAAAACGTCGCATCCACATTAAGCTTGACAAAACCTGATTCAGCTGTCTTCCATCTCCCCTATCTTGGTCTGATAATCTGCATAGCATAGTTTGAAGTAATCGCTAGAATAAATAACTGAACACATCGTGTCTCCTAATTTGTTATATCTAAATCTTTTCTTAACACACTGCTTGATTACCTATATGTAAAACTGAATGCATATAGTCTGACATAATTTTTTAGTCACCTTCAATGTGTATTTTACGTTCATGAACTTTGTACCATTAGTGACAGGATGACTGTCTTCTGCAGTTTCTTTCCCACGGGAACAATCACAATTACAATGTGAAATAAATTTTGATATTCAAGTGGCTCCCAATTGACCATCTCTATTTTTAATCACGTGTGTGTACGCATCAGCCTGCAGCATCTTGGAGCTAAGCAGGAACATCATGTTAACCATTTGGGGTGCATCAGCAGGAACAACACAACAAACGAATTGTAAACAATCTCTTGAAGCTAAGGTGGAAAATCTGAAGCAGGCAAAGTACCCGTACCAGCCCTTTCCAAACATGTGCAGGTGCAGATCAGATGAGTTTGCAATCAGTCAGTATAGTAGGGGGTTGCTCGTCTTCAGCTGTAGGGAGGTGTATCTTCTGAAACTTCATCAAATAGTCCTTGGAGATGGAATTGTAGCGGAGGAAGCAACCGCTACAGGCCTACATGCGATGGAAGCAACCACTTGAACTTGAAGACTCGTGGAAAAATCAATCGAAGCACGGATCGACAACGACGCATCTGGACTCTGGAGTCGGTCGTGGCCTCGTGGGTGGTCAAGGTTCAGGAAGACATAGTGACGGCGTCCACCATAGCCATCCACATCTGTTTCCTCAACCAACCTTTCTGTATCCAGGGCGCACAACCGCGACCATGGCCCGCCCCAAGATTGTGGGCTTCTCTCAGCGGCCGAGAGCGGGTCGTGAACGCGGGTCGGCACCGAGCCCGGAGAGCCTAGCGAGGCGAGCGCCGGGTCGTCTGGCCGGACAATGAGGGTGGGGACGTCATGCGGGCGGCCTGCCGGAGGTAGGGGACAGGACGGAGGACCGGTCTGGACGCGCAACTCCGGCCAGAGATAAGAGATGAGGCGGAGGCCGCGCTGGGCGCGCGAAGCCAGCAGGAGGCTGACGGCGGCGGGAGGAGTACGAGGACTAAGCCAATCATCCTGGAAGTTGCCTGATGGTGATGGAGTTCAGCACACACATGGCATCTTTTAGATCGAAATAGGACGGCCAAGCAGGAAGAGGTAGAGAGGTGCCCGGAGACTCGGGTAATTTCGTTCGGGGTGGGTAGACGGAAGCTAGCCGGAAGGCACGAAGAAGCCGGATGGGGATAGAAGCGGCGGGTTGGAGGAGACGCAAGTTTTTTCTTTCGGATTTGCTAATTCTCGGTCGACTGAGAATTAGTTAAATCTCAGTCGACGTGAGAACCGTTTGATTGTGATGGCAAGATTCGTGCGTTTAATCTTTACCTAATAATAAAGAGAGGAAGATTTCTGCCCAAAATTTTCGTCCGTCCTCACAAATTATCCCTAAACTTGACTCAAATTACCCACCAGTGCCATCGGTATGTGAAAAAACGTTTCGATTTTTTTCCGCCTCCGTATCCTTCCAGGTTCCATGCCAACCCGCGTCGCTCTTCCATTAGCCAGCTCTGCACCAACGAGGGAGCACCCCGCCCCTCCCCCGGCCTGCCCTGCTTGAAGCTTTCGCCTTCCACGTCACCTGAACGCCGCCACCTACCCCCAATAGGGCCTCTCACTCTTCCATTACCGGTGGCTGGCGGCCAGAGGGATGGGGTGTCTCAGATCCGGTAGCTAGGTCTTACCCTCCCCCGATTTCCCTTGCAACGACTCTGCGTGGCGGAGAACTGCGACCTGCGCCGGCGGTCGGTACCCATCTATCTTCTTTGTTTTCTTTCCTTGCAGATCCCATGGGCAGTTGTTTCCGCCTGTCGCTGAATCACTGAGTGAACCCGAAATAGGCCATGGACTTGGATCTACCAAATGATAAGAATGCCTCTGAGATTCAATCATAAACCACTTTGCCCCGGTTGTATGTAAACCCCCCTTCACCCCCATCCCCTAAAGTGGTAAAGAAGGAGGCATGTACCAAATTCGGTGAGTCAGACATCAAGCAAAAATGGACATACAATCAAAGAGTAAGGAGCAGTTATTTGCAATGACAGGTGGATTGGTCAGAGCTGCAAGGAGAGACTCGGTTATGGTGCGATAAAGAGCTTGCTTCAATGCTCGGATTCAGGTAGAAAGTAAGAGCAGTAGCATATTCATAGGAGAGCTTTGTACTTTAAATTAGTAGTCCCGGTAGTTGGAAAAAAGCTCTGAATACGGATTCAAAGCATCAAGATAGGTAGTCCGATCATTAGTTGGCCAGTCATAGCAATTTGAGTAGAAAGCTTGCTTCGGGATCAGATCATTCAACTAAAGCTGTCAGGCCGGGTAGGCTTTGAGGAACATTGGGGGTTCCTTATGTTGTGACTGAGCAGATATGTCTATTGTGCCCGGCAAAAACAGATTTGGATCCTACACATTTGCAGGTACGCGTATGGTACATGCGGAAGAACAGGTATTCAGGAAATATGATGTTCACTTCCATATTGCCACCGTAAATCTTCAATTTGTAGATAGTTTGGTTCTGGTCGCCCTTGATAATTTGTTCAATTTGGAGAATTGTACATAGTTGTGGGTATATGTTCAGTTTTTATCTGCTAATCTGTATGGTCGTCTCTGGATGCCGCCCATCTAGACAACTCATCCATGTGTGCGCTGCAATGAAATCATCTGAGTTGTGCTGTTGTTTCATAGTGCACCTAGCTTCCAATAATTTCTTGCTAAGCGTGCATGTTAATTTATTCAGTTCAATGATATGACTAAACTGCATGCCTACAACTGAAAATATTCTTTAGTGCTCAGGAGCTGATGGTACCGTTTCTCACTGGAACAGAGTACACTTATACGCCCAAACTAGCAGTCATAGTGCACTATTTGTACCAATTGAACATGGATTATCAAAGTGTCAACAAACCCATAATTCTATCGTGAAGTTAATTATCTCCTTCTCCCAGCTAGCAATTGAGTGATCATTAGGAGAGGCCACACTTGCTGCAACGTGCACAATTGATTTTTTTTTGTTTTCTGGGAGTCTTGAGTTTTAGAACCTGTCACCTTATCATGGCTTCCTTGCAGGTCTATTTCAGAGGAACAAAGCCCTTTTGTGGAGAGATGGCAGAGAGCATGTATCAGAAGACTTCTGGGATGTTCTTGCATTTTTTACTTGTTTTTTTAAATTATTTGTGGGCACCGTCCCAAAGCTTACAGAGATAACCATAGGTAAATACTGTCAGAATATGCTTATTCAGGTGAAGTAGTCGATGAGAAGGAGGCTCAAACTTTGACAAAGGGGTCAGATGGTGATCCGGTGATGGTATAAATTGGCATAGACAGAAATGTTGGTTTTAACACTATTTTTAGCTTGGAAATCATGAGGCTGAGGAGGACAAAAGAGAGTAGTATTTATTCACTTGCTCCCTAGTGCCAGATGATAGGAAACAAGTGGTTTGTTGCATAAAAAATGTTCCAAGGTTCTGAGTTTTTTGTGGTTTGCTGTTATCTGGTGGTCGTGTTCCTGCCTTACTTACACAATTTCTGTTGTACAAGCTTGTGATATTTATCCACCCCTTGCGGGAGTACAAGCTTGTTTGAAGTGGAGTTCGCATATGCCAAAAAAGTTCAAATTTGCAAATCACGTACTATATCACAATGGTGTACATAAAAAATTACAACAATTGCCCAGACCTATAACTCTCTCTTGACACTAAGCATTCGATCTAAGTGACATCTTCCCAGTTTGGGGTCTTTTGCTTTGTTTCACATTATCAAGAAAATATATTTTTTTCCAAAACAACCAAGAAAAGATTACTAATTCAAACGTTGGAGCCATGGTTTGTGTGACTATGATCAGTTGGTCCTGCTAAGGATCAGTGGTTGCGGTAATCAAGAGGATTGACGCGATTGAAGAGAGGGCGCTGGAAAATTGGGGGGGGGGGGGGTGGGGTGGGGGTCTAGAGGTTTCATTCTCATGTAGCTTGGTGTTACTTTTGTATGTTCTTAAGCGACGTCTTGAATTTTCCATGGGCTAAAAATTATTTGGTGACAATCAACCCGTAGCAATGCACGGGCATATTTTGCTAGTCAAACTTAACAACGGGATTGTAGCCGTGCCCAGGTAGGAGCATCCGCGAGTGGGCTTTCTTTTTTATCTGGCCCGTTAATTCCTGCAGGGTGCATGCCTCTCAGCGTAATGGGATTTTTTTTTTCAATACGCACGCAGGCACATAGTTGCTCGTTTCTTGTTTGTACTTTGTACATGAGAGATCAGAAGACATGCCAAACTCCTTATCAAAAGGTGAAGAGAATTTGTAGATTTTTTTTGTTTAAATCAAAATTGTTACAAAATAACGAAGAAGTTGAGGAACTAATACGCGGAAGTACACTATTCTATGGTCCTATTCCATTTATCTAACCTGTAACGACGGCGCCGGTGGTACGTGTTATCGTTGTACATTCTAGATTTGGATTTTCTTTATTTTTGAAAGATGTTCATTTTTTTTTGTAGTTGTTCTAGTTTAGTTATGTGTCCTGTTTTTACCATTTTTTCTCCACCTTAATTTTGGTTCGACCGGAATTTAAGTTAGAGCTTGGTTGAATTGTGAATCGTTTCATCGCGCCATGATTCATACTAGTATGAGAGATGCAAGTGGAACACAACTGAAATTTATATTTTCAAAATTGGTTGCAAGTGAGGCGTTTTCCAATTGCAAGTCAACTACGACTCGCTTTTCTTCGATTGCAAGTGAGTTGCAACTGAGGTTTTCTAGTTACAAGTGTGTTTCAACTATTTATTTTTTCAATTGCAAGTGAGCTTGCAACTAATTTTTATTTGTTTGCGATTAGAGTTGCAACTGGGAATTTCTAGTTGCAACGTGGCTGCGACTGTGTTAATTTTTATTTTAGTTCCAAGTAGGCTGCAACTCACTTATTCTAGTTAAAATGAGTTTTAATTAAGATTTTTTGTTGCAAGTGAGATTGCAACTAAGATTTTTTTTAGTTACAAGTGGTTGCAATTGTGATTTTCCAATTGCAAGTGGGATGCAACTCAGTTTTGATTCCAGTTGTATGTGGAGTTGTAACTGAGCTTTTTCTAGTTACATGTGGGCTGTAACTGAGTTTTTTTTCCAGTTGCAAGTGGGTTGCAACTTAGTTTTCTTTTTCTGTTGCAAGAATGTTCCAACTAACATTTTCAAATTGCAAGCGTGTTGTAGTTAAATTTTTTGTTGTAAATATGGTTGCAACTAATTTTTTTTCGGTTGCAACTGAGATTTTCTAATTCCAAGTGGAGTTGCAAGAAAGCGATGCATCATGATTTACGCTAAATTGAAGTTGTAACTGGGATTTGCTAACATCGAGAATTAAGCTAATTCTCCGGTAGTTGAGAAATAGTTACACCTAATACTAAAAATTACACAACTAGCATATGTATAGCTATACTATTTTGAATATGAAATTGATTAGTTTTATTTTGTTTCTATTTACTCCTCTTATTTTATTTAAATATTTTTGAGTACTATTGTTTTCAGTCAATGCATGCGTCCATGCATGTGTGTACAATACTATGTAATCACTTGGCTCCAAAATTACTTTTTATTTTCACTTTTCCCAAAGCGTATAATGTGTATAGTGTTTCTCTATCTCAACCCACTGATTTATTTTTTTAAGAGAAATCCATTACAGCTTCTCCTTTTTGTTTGGACGTGGAAACTTATTTTAGCCTGAAAGAAAAAGGCGAACCTGTGAAAAAAATAAGAGGAGGATGCTACGGAGTAGGCAGCAGCTAGCGCTGGTTGTTTGACCTGTAACATCCGGCCCAATAGCAAAGACAGCCCAAGAAACAACTACATGCAAAAGCAGCTAGCGCTAGTTTTGGCCGAAGGGATCTGTTCCGAACAAAATCAATCAGGCTACGACACAAGGTCCCTGACACAATCGACTGAGATTTAATAAAATCTCAGTCGACTGCGGATTAGAGAGTCCTTTTTTCTTTTTCTTACCTACAAACCGTTTTGTGGCAAAAGGGTGGTAGTATGTGGTTTGGTGGGAGGGCAAATTAGTAAATTTGGGTTGGACGGAAATTTTGGCAGAAACCTTGATGCCTTTATTAGTAGGTACTAGGAAGCGTGCCCGTGCGTTGTACCGGGAGATAAAAATGCTCTGTCTATACTACGTGTTGTATTTCAACAGGTCGTCACACTGGTTCACCACATATCGGCCTTTCCACCTTGCTTTATAGACTTTTTTTTCACTTAGTAGCAAATATAACCGTTAAATATATTTTAGGGCATGGTGAATGTCACCTCGGAAATCATCTTTTCTTGAGACGGGAGAAATAAATGTTACACTTTGTATTCTCTATTTTACCATGACTTCTCGCCCATATTGCCGTTTCCTTTTTTCTGTCCTCCCTGGTTTTTTCATCTTAATAATGGGTGTCATTTTTTATCTTACTGTTTGCGTGTTTTGTATTTTATCTATTTTATTTAATACGTAGTGTATGATTTGATTTGTTTTCATCCTTGAGTGGTGGTTTGGTGTATAATAGCTTCGAGTTGTAATGTCCACCATGTATACATCTCTGAGCCCTTACAATCACGAGGGGTGTGCCGGCGGTCACCCGTCTATGGCACCATGTCATCGGGGCACACACTGACATGTGAGACTTGTTTCCTGAAGAGTAATTATCATATTGGAAATAGTGGATGTTCATATATTCATCTTGATATAAATCATCTAATTACCTAGAAAATCAATCATAAGCTACTGGATTTTATCAAGGTAACATAGTAAATGTAAAATATTTTCAGTTGTTGAAATATATTGGGCCAAATCTACCCAGACGATGTTGTTATGGATTCAAAAACATGTAGCTGTATCTTAATTTTCTAAGTTGGATTGCAATGGCTAAAGTTTATTTAGGCTCAGTGTGTTCTGTCGACCATTATTTGGTTCGCTGCTATCCACTTATTTTAGGTGAAAAATATGCAGTAATTTGGGTAAGACAGGATCACGATAGAGAGGGGCTATAGTTTCAGGAAAAATGAAGTGATGTGGAGGTCGCAACTTAAACATACACATAGACTTTTTTGCCCTAAAAAATAGAAACAAAGCTCGGGTTCTGCATATTAAGCTGCACCATTAATGGTACTGAATATTTTAGCACCCAATGCTGGATCGTGATTACGTCAACTTCTTACAAGTTACTATATAAATGTATAAGGGTACAAACAAAAAAAGAATTGCTTAGACTGCTTGCAATTATAACATGGGTGCAGGTTTAGCCGCTACTATACATAAATTTAATCCTGATGTACAGCTGCTGGTGCCATCAAGTAGCAGCGGTCTGAGTGCTCATGTAACCTGATAGGAAAGCAGAGAGTATTTGACTACTGCTGCATCTGACTGTCTGAGAGTAGGCCAGCCATACCACCGCTCGCGCAGAAGTCACGACGGGCATCTGCGTCATGATGGCTACCGCTCCATTCGCCGTCCCAGTCTCCCAGATATGTAGCCTAGCGAAGGAGCAGTCACCAATTAGCAGATGGGTTGTGGGGAATGCTTCCCTTTTTGCAGCTGATCAGCAAGGCATCGCCCTTGGATCGCTTGGTAAGCGGAAATCTGACATTTTGACCGGGACCTTTGTTCTCCAAATCAGCCCGTGAAAGTTAGCAAGCTGCAAAGTCTTTTCAATTAATTTTATGCAACACAACATCAGTAATAACTAATCAATATTTAAATTCATCCATGTTGATCAAATACAATGTTAGAAAGTTTAGTTAGCGCAATAGTAAACAGCATCGCACACACTTCCTCTGAATTTATCTGAAAGAATCACCCTCCTCTCTCTCACTTCCTCTGAATTTCTCTGATCTCATGTGTCACATCCAGCAGCCACACATATCCATACATCCAGTAATTCCCAAGCACAAAAAAATACTATATCCAGTAGCTACTCATCCATACATCTTGGAATTCAGACGCAACAACAAATCCACATGCGAGGATTCCAAGCATCAATCGATCTCTAAGAATAACACGTCAGGGACAAGGAGACGTACATGCACAGCGACAACACTCCATTTGGAGATCGAAGATCTTCTTCTTCTGAGCGTCCTTTCTCCTTGCAATCTCTCCCCTCTGAACGCCCTTTCCCCTTGCGATCTCTCCTCGTCCGGTCTGGACAAACATGCCCGTGCCTTGTGGCGACGAGTAGTGGTCGAGAGCTCGAGATGATGGGACACATGGCCCATGGATCGAGACGTAGAAGGGGAGCCGCCCAGCCCGCAGATTGTTATGTGGAAGGGGCGCCGTGTGGTGGTCGAGATGCAGCGACCGGGGCTTCGATTGGGCGACCGGAGCAGACCAAGAGGAGGCGTCTCCGTTTGTATGAAGATGACTCGGACCTTGCGCCTGGCGGAGCTCACCACGGCCGGTGGTCCTCGACAGAGCATGCTGGTGTGCGACCGTATTTGAGTGCGGATGGGGTGTGGTGGAGGACAAAGGGGAGTCTCCAAGAGGCTTGGAGGACGAAGTCATCGACCGGAGACGGACAAGATCCGGCCAAGAGACACCAAATCCCGCCATGTGATACCAGATTCGAGCTCCTGACCACCTCTACGCACCACCAACCCATCTACCCCGTCCAGGGCAAGCCACCACCACCTCTACGCGCCACCAACCCGTCTACCTCGGCCAGGGCCAGCCAGCAAGGCCGCCGGCGGTGGGATAGTGGGGCGGCCGTAGACTCGTGGCCTGGAGCGGCGTCCGTGTGCTTTAGGCAGGGCGATGCCGAGAAGAGAAAAGAATAAACGAAACGGTACGACGATATTATAATGTTGGTGGGAGGGCAAAAAGGTAATTTTATGTTGGACGAAAATTTTGGCAGAAACCTTAATGACTTTATTATTAGGTAAAGATAGATAACAGCCCGATGGAAGTGACCATCTGTACAAGGCATAATTTAGATGCATCATTGCTCGATGGGACCCGTTGTTCACATCTTCATACAAAAGCAACCTTCAACTCCTCTGCCTCACTCACTGATTTGATCTATATGGGGGTCATCTGATCGGAGACTCCATGGGAATCTTGTCTGCCTGAAAGGTCTGGATTAGTCGAGCCAATTTAACAGTGGATTCGGCTAAACGTTGCATGCACGTTATTTCAAATCTTCCCGCTAGCTGATGATGGCCTAGGGCGCTTGGTTACCCACTTGGTGGCCTCCTCGCGCTCGTTTAATTGGTGCACACTCGCTGACTTGTGATTTGAGAGCGTTGATTTGTTGACCGTACTCTATTTATTGTTTCATGTTTCTTTCTACCCCGGGTGTCGAAGCCAGTATCTCACAGCCCGACACTAGTGGAAACAACCCCTCTCGTCCAGGGGGGCAGGGGGCAGCTGTGCCGGTTGCAACCAAATCCGGGACAAATGCCATGCATTGGTCCCGGTTCGTGCGCCCGGGGCAACAGGAATCGCCTGGGGGCATTGGTCCCGGTTCGTGGGGGGCATATCGGTCCCGGCTCTTGCCACGGACCGGGACCAATGCCTAGCCACAGGCCACGTGGCACGCGCATGAACTATTGTCCCGGTTCAGTCCACGAACCGGGACCAATGCCCCCTTCCCCTATATATACTGCCCCAGCCCCCCCTCCTTCCATCTTTTTTTTTGCTTGGAGGTGTGAGAGAGTGTGGTGTTAGTGTGTGTAACGGCCGGGGTTTTCCCTAACTAGGTTTTGTTCGTTGTTTTCCTTTTTCGCATCGCATGGCATCCTCATGCATCATCGTGCACTTAAAAAAAAAAACTTGCAAAGTTTATTGAACTCATCAAGTCACATTTTCTAAAAGCTTTCTGGAATTAATTTGATGCCTAAAATCTATTTTTATTTGTGCCTAACCAATTTCTGGAAAAAAAAAGAAAAAAAAAGAGAGAGAGCGCAGCCGGCCGAACTGGGCCGAATTAGGCCCAGCCAGCCCCCACCGAATCCCTCCCCCAAACCCTAGATAAAAGTTTCTCTCCCTCTCATTTACCCCCCCCCCCCCCCCCGCCGTTTCCATTTTTTTCGTTTAGGTCCTCCCACCTCCTAGGCAGGTACGCACGCACGGGAGGGAGAGCGCTCGCTCGATCCCTCCCCGCTCGCTCGGTCTCTCCCTCGCTCGCCTGTCGTCCTCCTCCCTCGCCTCCCTCCGGCTTGGCCTGGGCAGGGGTTGGACGCTCTCGGTTATCTTCAGGACTCTTAGTCCAATTTGTATCTTGTCCGTAGCCAGACGCTATGTTGTTTCTTCCGCTGTTATTTGGATCTTTGTATGGTATCAGTTGTATCCTTGATCCGTTTGAGTCATCTTGTATCTATCTGTTTCTGTTGTAATTGTGGAATATTCGTGAACTGTTGTAATGTTATCATCAGTGGCAACCTGGAATCGGTTATTATGCGGATTTGGCGGGAATGCTGAAATCTGCATAGTGCCCGATCTCGGGGCGTCACAAATGGTATCAGAGCCTTGGTTTCGATTCTCGAGATTGTTTCGATACGAATGGTTATCGAAGCAACGGGTCCGCAAAGCCTGTAGGTTAACCTCGCTAACGGTCGTTGTTCCTAGAGTGTCAAAAACTATTTCTGCTAAACTATTTTGGAAAAACATCTCATTAGGATTCTTGTTTTCTCCTTATCCCTATTCTATTTCCCCTCCCATCTTATTTGTTTTGCAGACTCTCCCCTCTTGTCTATCTTTCAAAGTGTTAGGATCCTACGTGGGTGGACGTTTTCTGAGCCCTTAACCCAATAGGTTCGATCGTCGGAAGGTTCCTGGTGGAAGAACATCGTCGTCACTCCGAGCAAGAATCTCTTGTTAGTGGTGTCGAGGAGATCAACTGGAAGCACGAAGAATCGATAGTCGAACTTCTTTCCCCTCCCGGGTTAGTAGGTGGATTGCGAGGGCGCAATCCCCTTGTTAGTGGTGTCGTCTGTAACGGCCGGGGTTTTCCCTAACTAGGTTTTGTTCGTTGTTTTCCTTTTTCGCATCGCATGGCATCCTCATGCATCATCGTGCACTTAAAAAAAAACTTGCAAAGTTTATTGAACTCATCAAGTCACATTTTCTAAAAGCTTTCTGGAATTAATTTGATGCCTAAAATCTATTTTTATTTGTGCCTAACCAATTTCTGGAAAAAAAAAAGAAAAAAAGAGAGAGAGAGCGCAGCCGGCTGAACTGGGCCGAATTAGGCCCAGCCAGCCCCCACCGAATCCCTCCCCCAAACCCTAGATAAAAGTTTCTCTCCCTCTCATTTACCCCCCCCCCCCGCCGTTTCCATTTTTTTCGTTTAGGTCCTCCCACCTCCTAGGCAGGTACGCACGCACGGGAGGGAGAGCGCTCGCTCGATCCCTCCCCGCTCGCTCGGTCTCTCCCTCGCTCGCCTGTCGTCCTCCTCCCTCGCCTCCCCTTCCTCTCGCCTCCCTCCGGCTTGGCCTGGGCAGGGGTTGGACGCTCTCGGTTATCTTCAGGACTCTTAGTCCAATTTGTATCTTGTCCGTAGCCGGACGCTATGTTGTTTCTTCCGGTGTTATTTGGATCTTTGTATGGTATCAGTTGTATCCTTGACCCGTTTGAGTCATCTTGTATCTATCTGTTTCTGTTGTAATTGTGGAATATTCGTGAACTGTTGTAATGTTATCATCAGTGGCAACCTGGAATCGGTTATTATGCGGATTTGGCGGGAATGCTGAAATCTGCATAGTGCCCGATCTCGGGGCGTCACAGTGTGTTTTATTTTACTATGCACACGAGGTGTTCGACGAAATTCTCGAGCCGCACATAAACTCACTGAAAATGGTATCTTCGACCGAGGTTAACAAATTATCTTTTCATCTGTAACTGATACATAAAAAAGTAGTATTTGTCAATGTACTGTGGTCATCTCTGTATTAATATGTTATTGTAATGTATTTTGATAAACTTAATTATATGATGCAGATGGATGCACGACAGCGATGGATGTACGGTGACCGACGCACTTCCGAGTATATGGCAGGCCTGAATGCATTTCTTGCTGTAGCTCAGGCGAACAAAGATAATGGCTTCATGTGTTGCCCATGTGTTGATTGTCGGAACGTCAGAGAATATTATTCCGAAAGAATCCTTCACGGCCATCTAATTCGGAGAGGTTTCATGCCCATCTATAATTGCTGGACCAAGCATGGAGAAAGAGGGGTTGTGATGGAAGACGATGAAGAAGAAGAAGAAGATCCTTTGTTCCCTGAATACGACGATACTGCAATGGAAGAGAATACAGAAGAAGGAGGTGATAAAAAACAAGCATCAGAAGAGCCCGATGATGATCTTTGCCGAGTTATTGCTGATGCAAGGGAAGACTGTGAAAATAAATTGGAGAGGTTGAACCTGGACAACATGTTACAGGATCACAAAAAATTGTTGTACCCAAATTGCGAAGATGGTAGCACAAAGCTCGGTACCACACTGGAGTTGCTGAAATGGAAGGCACAGAACGGTGTGACTGACAAGGCATTTGAGAGTTTACTTCAACTAATGAAGCCAAAACTTCCAAAGGATAACGAATTGCCTGAGAGTACGTACGAAGCAAAGAAAGCACTCTGCCCTCTAGGATTAGATGTGCAGAAGATACATGCATGCATTAATGACTGCATTCTCTTCCGCGGTGAGAAGTACGAGAATTTGGAGGAATTTCCGATATGCACTGCACTGCGGTATAAGATCAGAGCAGATGATCCTGGTGATGTTGACGGCGAGCCCCCCATAAGAGGGTTCCTGCTAAGGTTATGTGGTATGCTCCTATAATACCACGGCTGAAACGTCTGTTTAGAAACAAAGAGCATGCTAGGTTGTTGCGATGGCACAAAGAAGACCGTAAGAAAGACGGAAAGTTGAGGCACCCCGCCGATGGATCGCAGTGGAGAAAGATCGAGAGAGACTTTCCAGACTTTGCAGGAGAGGCGAGAAACTTATGGTTTGGTCTAAGTACAGATGGCTTTAATCCTTTTGGGGAGCAGAGCTCTAGTCATAGCACTTGGCCTGTAACTCTATGTATGTACAACCTTCCTCCTTGGTTGTGCATGAAGCGCAAGTTCATTATGATGCCAGTTCTCATCCAAGGCCCGAGGCAACCTGGCAACGACATTGATGTGTATCTAAGGCCATTAGTGGAAGAACTCTTACAACTGTGGGGCAAATCAGGTGTACGTGTGTGGGATGAGAACGAACAAAAGCCATTTGACCTACGGGCGTTGCTTTTCGTAACCATCAATGATTGGCCTGCTCTTAGTAACATTTCCGTACATAAAAACAAGGGATACAATGCATGCACACACTGTTTAGATAAGACTGACAGTGTTTTTTTGGATAAATGTAAAAAGGTTGTATACCTGGGGCATCGTAGATTTCTTCCGATCAAGCATCCCTTAAGAAAAAAAGGAGGGAAGCATTTCAGAGGTGAGGCAGATAACCGAAAGAAGCCTGAGCTCCGTAGTGGTAATGATATATTCGATATGGTCAAGGACCTAGAAGTAATCTTTGGTAAGGCTGCTGGCAGCCAACCAGTTCCGTACGGCCCTGATAAGCGCGCACCCATGTGGAAGAAGAAATCTATATTTTGGGAGCTACCCTATTGGAAAGTTTTAGAGGTCCGGTCTTCGATCGACGTAATGCACGTGACAAAGAATCTCTGTGTCAATCTGCTATGCTTCCTGGGCGTGTATGGGAAGTCAAAAGATACGCCAGAAGCACGGGAGGACCAGCAACGTATGAAAGACCCAAGCAACAAGCACACAGATACATGGCGCCATTCCTTAAGCAGCTACGCTCTTACTAAAGCAGAGAAGGAAATATTCTTTGAAGTCCTTTACAGTATCAAGGTTCCGTCTGGCTTCTCGTCGAATATAAAGGGGATAATAAACATGGCAGAGAAAAATTCCAAAACCTGAAGTCTCATGACTGCCACGTGATTATGACGCAGTTGGTTCCGATTGCATTGAGGGGGCTTCTACCGGAAAATGTTCGAGTACCCATTGTGAAGCTATGTGCATTCATGAACGCAATATCTCAGAAGGTAATCGATCCAGAAATTCTGACAACATTACAGAGAGATGTGGTCCAGTGTCTTGTTAGTTTTGAGTTGGTGTTCCCACCATCCTTCTTCAACATTATGACTAATCTCCTGGTTCACCTATGTGAAGAGATTCATATTCTCGGTCCGGTATTTCTACACAATATGTTCCCCTTTGAGAGGTTCATGGGAGTCTTGAAGAAATATGTTCATAACCGTGCTAGGCCAGAAGGAAGCATCTCGAAGGGCTATGGAACAGAGGAGGTTATTGGGTTATGTGTTGACTTTATTCCTGACCTTAAGACGATTGGTGTTCCTGAATCGCGGCATGAAGGGAGACTGAGGGGAAAAGGAACGCTGGGAAAGAAAACAATGATACCCAGGGACGGGCATTCGTTCACCAAAGCACACTACACAGTTCTACAAAATTCTATGTTCATGGCTACGTATCTCGAGGAACACAAGAATATTGTACGCTCCGCAAACCCGGGGAAGGATGACTCATGGATTAAACGCAAACACATGGAGACTTTCGGGAGTTGGTTGCAAACACATCTTATAAATGACAGCATTGTTGAAGATCAGCTGTACATGTTGGCAGGGTCACCATCTTCGACTATTGGGAGTTTTCAAGGGTACGAGATAAATGGGAATACATTTTACACGAGCTCCCAAGATAAGAAGAGCACCAACCAAAACAGTGGTGTCCGCTTTGATACCACAAACGAGAATGGAAAAAATGACACATACTAT
The DNA here is from genome assembly GCA_028641055.1 of Alopecurus myosuroides. Lineage (NCBI taxonomy): Eukaryota > Viridiplantae > Streptophyta > Magnoliopsida > Poales > Poaceae > Alopecurus > Alopecurus myosuroides. The sequence goes on from CM054059.1 coordinate 504,778,804, forward strand.
GGTTACATAGAGGAGATATGGGAACTTGACTATGTACCTTCTTTTAAGGTCCCTTTGTTCAAGTGAAAATGGGTCAACCTGAATGGAGAAGGGGTAAAGGTAGACCCGCTTTATGGAATGACAACAGTGGATCTCAACAATATTGGTTACAATGACGGACCATTCGTCCTAGCCAATGATGTGGCTCAGGTCTTCTATGTGAAGGACATGTCCTCGAGACCGAAAAAAAGAAAAAACAAGGAAACAAATTCATCATAAGATGAGCCGAAGCGTCACATAGTTCTCTCAGGGAAAAGAAACATCGTGGTAATCGAGGACACGACAGACATGTCATAAGATTATAATAAGTTTGTTGAAATTCCACCCTTCACAGTGAAAGCTGACCCCACCATCCCGTTAAATAATGAAGATACTCCATGGTTACGGCCGAAGCGATCATAAGCAAGGGAGAATTCAGAAGAGTAGATAGGGATGTTGGTGATGTGTAATAATAAGCGTGGAATACATGATCATATAGTTCTTTTTGATCAGCCTGATTTCATTATTATCCCAACCAGCGGCACACCCACCCAGTTTGTTGTTTCTCTCTCCTCCATCTGTTGGTGATATGTAATAATAAGCGTGGAATACATGATCCTATAGTTCTGTTTGAGCAGTAATTTGTATTGACCGGTAAAAAGCTAATCTTGGATTGCGTGGTCTATAACTGTGGCGAAATTGGACTCATATCCGAGTATGAGATAATTATCAAAAACAGGCATCGGGGTCATTTTGTTAGATTCGACTCATCAGAATACATTTGTAGCTGTAAAAAGTTTGAAAATGTAGGTCTGGCGTGTTGCCAGGTACTGAAAGTTCTTGAGATCAGAAATATTAAAGAAATTCCATCACACTATATCAAAATGCAACGAAAGTATTAAGGGCTATATTCCACTATTCGGAAAATACGTGTGGATGCGCGGTTGCACACAGGGCCGGTTACAACAGCCCTGTGCGCAGCCCACATCTCAATGGGGGAGACTGAGGAGAGAGAAACAGTTTGGTGGGTGCGCCGGTGGAGATAATAATGAAGCCAGGCTGTCATAGCTGTCAAACACTCGAATAAACTTCTAATTTACATAAATATTTAAGTTACTCAAGCAACATTAGCCCTAAAAGAAGATGTCACCTTGAGTTGAGTAAGTATTTTAATTATTCATTGTGTTGCTTGAGGAAGATCCCAAATTCTCCGTGTTAAAAAGGTACAACTCGATTTGTCGATATTAATATTAGAATTATATGCAAATGGTATAATAATTAATAGTTTCAATAGTTAAAATAATTATTTAGTTAAACGAAAAATGAATTTTAATTAGTTATGCAAATTCTAGCATTTTTCATGTTGAAATTTTTGTCAAATTCGGAAGTATGTAGAAGTTGTTAAAGTGCAAACTTAAACAATTTTCAAATTTTGGCGCTAAATTTTTTTGGCGCGCAGGGTGCCACCAAGTTTCGAAAAAAGTTTTGGTCCCGGCCCGTGGTACCAACCGGGACCAAAGGGGGTGCCTCTAGTCCCGGTTGGTGGCACGGGCCGGGACTGAAGGCCCAGTTGTATAAATATCTCGGCCCTCTCTCCAGGCCGAGCGACCACCCAGGGACATCGGACATGCCTTGGCGAAGCCCTGCCGGCGGCGGGGGTAGGAAGATCCCGCCGGCGCTGGTTCCGCCGGCGGGGTTGGGGTTGAGCTAGGGACACGTTATTGTGGACACAAGATATATATATTAAAAGGCCCGGGGGCCGTGCTTACATAGGGGGGCGGCGCGGCCACAGGAGGCCGGCCGTGCTTACATAGGGCGGCGGCGCGGCCACAGGCGGCCGACCGTTTCTTGGGGGGTGGGGGGGTAGCCTAGTATATTAGGGGGGGGGGGGCGCGACGGCGCCGGCCTAGTTCTCCTCGTCGGAGGAGATGAAGTGGTAGTCCGGTGCCTGCCACAGGTGGGCAGGCAGCTGGGGCGGGGCCGCCGGTGGCTGCGGAGGCATCGGGGGCGCGTACTGCGGCGGCGGGGGCAGCTCCTCAGGCTGCTGCGGCGGCGGCGGGGGCAGCTCCTCCGGTGACCATACGCCGCCGGTCCAGGCCCAGGACATGCCGTACTCCAGGCCGGGGGGGAGCGGCTGCGGCGGCGGCTGGTCCTCAGATGCCTCCAGCTCGGCGTTCATCACCTGCCACCAAGGGGCAGGCGCCGAAGGGGGCGGGGGCAGCGGCATGGCGTTAGCGTCGGCGGCGGCGGCGGCCAGGACCTGCTCCCACCGCTTGACCTCATCCTCGATGAGGGTGCGGCGGGAGGCCTCGCAGGCCTCCTCCAAGCTGGCCCGGAGCTCGGGGTCCTCCTCCTCGGAGAAGTCCTCGCCGATGTCCTCAAAGATCCACAGCTCCGACTCCCGGCCGGGCGGTGGCGCGGGGTAGTCCGCCACGCTCACCTCCTCCTGGGCGATGGGAATGAAGGAGCGCCGGCGCTGGTCGTGCTCCTGCTGGAACCAGACGGCCCAGTAGGGGGAGCTGCGCGCGTACGCGCGGACCCTGAGGAGGTGGGCCGGCAGGAGCGCGCGCCGGCGGTCGATCTCCTCGCGCGCGGCCTCGTTGGTCGGGGCCGGCGGCACCGGGATGCGCTGGGGGTTGAGATGCCACCCGTCCGGGAGGTGGACGTCCGGCCAAATGACCGGCGTGGCGTGGTCCCAATGCCACTCGGCCTCCTCCTTCCGCACGTACCGGCGGAAGCGTTTGCCCTTGGGCGCGGCGCGGGGCTGCGGGCGGGCCGCCGGAGGTGGCGCGGGGACGCGCGGCGCCCCGCCAATGCGGACACCTCCAGGGCCGAAGCCGAAGGCCTCCGCCGGCGGGGGTGGGACGCCGGAGCCCCTCTGGCCGGCGCCGCTCGAGGAGCCGGCTTCGTGGTCGTTCCGGGGACGCTTGAACCAGCGGGACGACATGGCGGCTAGGGTTCCTTTGGCTGGGACGCGGCCGGGGTGGATGGGTTGTACGGGCGGCGGGGGCCCTTTAAAAAGGAACCGGGGGGGCTGGCATGCCAACCGGCGGCCGGAACGTGGCGGCGGTTGCAGGCGGCCATGAATGCGGGGCGGGAGCCGAGGCGTGGCGGTTGTTGCGGCTGGCCACGCGCGCGTGGGGAAGTGGAGGGGGGCGGGAAGACGAGGCGGCAGTGGGCCCTTTGACCGTCACTGTGGTCTTAATTTAAGGGACCGGGCGAGCCAGCCACTAGGCCGCTGGCCAGTGGCCCCTTTTGACCCCCCGAACCGTTGACCGAATATAATAAAAGACGCGGGCCAGTGGACCCTTCTGACCAAAAATGTGGCCAGTGGGCTTAATTAAAGACGTGGGCCTGGACACGGTTGGGGAAGGGGAGGCCGGTTGGGGATTGCGAGACAGGAGCCAAAAAAAACGAAAAAAAAACCTGCCCGGCAGGGGAAAATTGGCGGAATATATATATTTTTTTAAAAGGTATCCATCCCGGTTCCTAAAACGAACCGGGACGAACTCCCTGGCCGTCCCTGGCCCAGGTTCGCCACGTGGGCCATCCTTACCATCCCGGGTCCTGGCACAACCGGGACCAATGGGGGAGGGTCATTTGTCCCGGCTAGCCCATCCCGGTTGCACAACCGGGACAACTGGCCCTTACGACCTGGGACAAATGGCCCTGTTTCCACTAGTGCGGTTCCACTTTTTCTTGCCCCGGGACCATTTCATTTGTGGCTCACCATTTGTCGGATACTGGGATCTAAACATGATACCACCACTAATTACCACACGCAACTCGCAAGGGCTTAGGACGCTCCAACACGATTGTTTCGGCTCAAACCCTAATCTGCGTGGCCCGTGGTGTATACCCTTTTGAACGACTTAGGAAAGGGTCAGTCAAAAGATTAATCTGTTTTCTTGTGTGAGGGTAAGTCATAGGAATGTAAATAAAATATTATAATAAAACTAACAAAAATATTTATACATAATAGAATACACAAACAAAATTAAAATGTGAAAATCAATTTTCTTGGAGAATTTACATTCCTACGGAAAATTACAATTCCCATTTGTCAAATTTGTCGTGAGATTTTAAATGTTATGCAGAACTTCTTACCCTACTTGTTTGTAATTTTCCCTGAGATTTATGGAATAGCTCGTGGGGTCGCGCCCATTTCATTGCCATTCTGGATGGATGGCAGCGACACATGTCATGTTTTGCCGTAGGAATTATTTTTTACCGTGATATTTTCCGTTGATTTTCTGTAGCCCTTTTTTACCATTAGTTTTTATCCGGATTTTCCAAAAGATTTTTATTTTCCGTGAGTTTTCTGAATAGCGTAGGGAAAATTAATGGTTTTCCGCAGGTCCTCGATGAATTTCCCACGGCACATTCCTACGCAGATGGCAAACGAACAGATTCCTATGGTAAAAATCGAATTGAAAATTGGGTAATAATGTATGAGTAGATAAAGTTTGACTTTCAAAACCACACGCATACATATTCAACCCGACTAAGCATTTATTAAAGCACAATTAATCGTGCAAGCTTAATTTAGAACAAGATATATTAAAGAGGGGGGAGATAACACAAAATATTTTCACTTGATGGCTAATGGAAAACATAGAAAAAAAAATATTTCAGTTAGAACAAGACGAGGGGTCTATAATTGGTCAACAGAACCTGGTGTGTTTTATTTCTGAATATTACAAAAAGCTATTTGGGCCATCCGAAAAAACAAATATTTCACTTGATGAGGGGAGGATTGCTGATCTACCTCAAGTGTCGTTAGAGGAAAACAATCTTTTAACTGCTCCTTTTTCTGAAGAGGAAGTTTTTCACGCAATAACTCAAATGGAACTTAATAAAGCGCCGGGACCGGATGGGTTCCCGGCTGAGTTCTATAAGAAGTTTTGGGACGTGATCAGGCTGGATATGATGTCCATGTTTGCTCAATTACATGCAGCAGAGTTACAATTATACAAGCTGAATTTTGGGGTCATTACACTTTTACCTAAGAAGGAAGATGCAGCTAGAATAGAATAATATAGGCCTATTTGTTTGCTTAATGTCAGATTTAAAATATTCACTAAGGTTGGGACTAATAGAGTTACTGCGATTGCGCAGCGAATTATTAAACCCACTCAATCTGCATTTCTACCTGGTAGAAATATTTTAGAAGGGGTAGTAGTCCTACATGAAACAATACATGAGCTTCATTCCAAGAAATTGGATGGAGTTCTTTTTAAAATAGATTTTGAAAAGGCTTATGACAAGGTTAGTTTGTCATTTTTGCAATTTACGCTAAGGATGAAAGGTTTCTCACCACTGTGGTGTGACTGGGTAGCGAGATTTGTTCAAGGGGGGAGTGTAGGTATCAGGGTGAATGATGATATTGGTCATTATTTCCAGACATTAAAAGGATTACGACAGGGGGATCCGTTATCTCCTATTCTCTTTAATCTCGTAGCTGACATGTTAGCAGTACTAATTGCGAGGGCGAAAGAAGAAGGTAGTATTGGGGGCCTTGTACCACATTTGGTTGAAGGTGGGGTCTCAATTCTACAGTACGCAGATGATACAATCCTGTTCCTTGAACATGATCTCGATAAAGCAGTTAACATGAAACTTATCCTATCCTTGTTTGAACAACTATCTGGTCTTAAGATCAACTACCATAAGAGTGAATTTTTTTTCTTTGGGGCTGCGGCTGAGGCAGAGAATGAGTACCGCCACATCTTTGGGTGATGTGGGACAGGGTTGCGAGCTGGCTCCCAAGACGGCAACAGCTGTAAGGGGCAGAAAGGATATGTGGACAGCGGTTACCCTGATTTGGTGGTGCCTGTGGAGGCACCGAAACAGCGTGGTGTTTGTGGGGCAACAACCTTCAGTGGAGAGGGTGCTCAGTCTGGTGGCGGCCGAGGCGGCCCTTTGGTGTGCAGCTGGATTATTCCAGGGTAGTCTTCGTCAGGTGGACCAGTGGAGGTTTGGCGAGTAGTCCCGTTTGTAAGGCGGTGTGTGTGTGGGTGAGTCGGTTGCGTCCTGTGCGCTTGTGCCAGACGCGTTGTACCTGGCCTCGGCCTCTTCTTCTTTGAAACCGATACGTCTTCTAGACGTATCCTTAAAAAAAAGGCTTCCGATTGAGGACCGTTTGAAAACAAGTTGAGTACTTGGATTGGTAAACTACTCTCTTATAGGGATAGATTGGTTCTTATTAATTCTGTTCTTTCGAGCTTGCCTATGTTTTTTCTATCTATTTTTGAGATATCTGTTGGGGTACGGAAAAGATTAGATTTCTTTAGATCTCGCTTCTTTTGGCAAAGCGACAAGAAGAAGAAAAAGTATAGATTAACTCGGTGGAATATAATTTGTCGACCGAAGGATCAAGGGGGTATGGGGATCGAGGTTTTAGAGATTAAAAATAAGTGTCTCTTAAGCAAGTGGCTCTATAAACTTCTTAATCAAGAAGGAGTGTGGAGTGAGATACTACATAATAAATATATGAGAGATTTACCGCTTCAGCAGGTGGAAGAAAAACATACTGACTCACCTTTTTGGAAAGGGTTGATGAGAGTCAAAGGAGAATTTTTTTCAGCGAGTTCAGTTTAAGTTGGGGAATGGTGAAACTATTCGTTTTTGGGAGGACATTTGGTTAGGAGATACTACTTTAGCTGACCAATATCCGAATCTATATAATGTGGTGCGACATAAAAAAAAATCGTCTCACATGTACTATGGAATGATCACCCTAACTTACAGTTCAGAAGATCATTAACTGGAGATAAATGGGACGCATGGTTGCATTTAGTTGAACACTTAATGAACATTCAAAACTCTAATAGACCAGACTCTTTTAAGTGGAAATTGACTACTTCCAGCATTTTCTCAGTTAAATCCTACTATGAGGATTTAATGAATGAATGCACTAAATGCTTACAGAGGTATATATGGAAAATAAAAGTACCACTTAAGATCAAGATATTTATGTGGTTTCTTTATCGAAAGGAGCTATTAACAAAAGATAATCTGGCTAAACGGAGTTGGACGGGATGCTCAAAGTGTGTTTTTTGTGGTAATCAAGAGACTATTGAACATTTATTTATTTCTTGTGATTTTGCAAAAAATATTTGGAGATTGATTCACTTCACCTTTAGTATTTCTCCACCATCAACAATTGACAATCTATTTGGGGGTTGGTTAGATGGGGTAGATAAAAAGACTAAAGCTAGGATACGTATTGGTATTTGTGCTTTTCTTTGGGCAATCTGGAATTGCAGAAATAATGTTATTTTTAACAAGATGGAAGCCGGTCATTTTTTGCAGGTTGTACACAGGGTTACCCACTGGATCCACATGTGGTCGCTCCTTTCCCCGGAAGTGCTACGTGGAAGCTTGGATACAGGATGTGCACGCTTGATGGCGGTCGTGCAGGCTATCTTCAGCCAGCGTGGGTGGTTGCACACTAGGAGGATACAGTATGTGTAGTCTCCATATGATTTGGTGGCTCAGGCTTGTAGCCACGGTGCACTGTTGTCGAGTTGCATTACTTTGGTGATGTAATATTTTGGATGATATTTTGCTACTGGATGATTTTTTTAATAAATAAGCTGTGTGCATCTGCTGGATGCAGAGGCTGGGTTTTTCCTTTTCAAAAAAAAAATTATTGGCTAGGCAAAACAGAGGACCGAATCACTAGTAGAAAACAGGGCATTGAGCCAAGCACATTGGAACCGGATCTGATACAAACCGGTTCTAAAGGGTCTGTCCCCTGGGCCCCCTCCCTGCAGCAAACGGCCGCAAGGCCTTTAGGACCGATCTGTGATACAAACCGGTCCTAAAGGCCTTGCGGCCATTTGTTGCTGGGAGGGGGGCCCAGGGGATAGACCCTTTAGCACCGGTTTGTATCACAAACCGGTTCTAAAGGTTTTCTCATTTTTTTGCAGCAACTGCGGGACCCGCTGTCAGACCCTTTAGAACCGGTTTGTAATACAAACCGGTCCTAAAGCCCTCCCCTAAACCCTACATTCCACCCCGAGCTCAGCTCCATTTTTTCCAGCTCGAGCTCTACTCTATTTTTGCTCTCTCCTTCCTCTTGTGAGCTCTAATCCATCCCCATTTTTCTCCACCATTTGTCAAGATTGTTGGTACCCATCGGTTCTACGGTTAGCATCAACATTCCCTCTTCCGGCATTGCAAGTTTTGCTCGTTTTCTTGCTCATTTCTTTTTTGTTGTGCTAGCTAGGTTATTGATGAAACGCCTAAGCTAGAATTTGTTATTCATTTGTTATGTATATAATTTGATGCAATTTGAGCTAAAATTTACTTATGATTTGTGGTTTTTTTTAGTGTCGCGCGCCTTGTCCCCTTCCTCACCGCGGTCGATCGCCCCGTCACCGACACAACCTTGGTGAGCCTATTGTTTTTATTTACCAAAACAAATTTTTGATTTGTATGATTTACATATTTACTTGTATATAATTTTCTTATTGTGTAAGATTTTTTATATATATATAGCGCCATGGTTTTGATATCCGTCCCTGTTGGCCCTCGTCCAGTCTATGATTCGGATGTGGTATATTATCTTTTATAACTACATATTTTCATTTCCTGATTATACGACAATTAATTACGCCGACCAACTTGACATAGATATTTTTATCTAGGAGGTAGTGGAACCGGGAAATGCCAATCGACCCTATTGTTGAGAAGTTATACTTAGTTGAACAAGAAAATGTTGGCTTCAAATAAAGATTGAAAAAAACTGAAGAAATGTTGGAAAAAACTGAAAGAGAGAAGATGACCTTGGAAAAGGTTCTTGCCGGTGTCGTCGATAGTCACAAGAGCGAGATGGACGCAATGCGCCTGAAGATTAGAAAGATTAGAAAATATGCAATTAGTAAAGAGGCTTGGTATCATTATGCCATCGGGTCAATTGTTACCTTTGTTGCGATTTTGATCACATTTGTTGTTGTTTTTAAATGCATTAATTAGAGAGAGTTTTTATGGATGGTTTCAGTGTGTATTTTTATGAGAACTATATATGTATGGTCAATACGCTAGTTTGGTTTTAACGTGTGATGAACTTTTTGTATTAATTAATTAATTTAGTCATGATGATTTAGCATAATGGTTGTTGATAAATTTATATAATGCAGCTGAACCGGCAATGGATGTACAGTGATCGACGTCGTCCCGAATTCCTTAATGGCATGCATAGTTTTCTCAATGTGGCCGAGAAAAACAGGCAGAATGGATTTATTTTTTGTCCATGTAAAAAATGCCAGAATAAGAGGAATTTCCCTAGCTCAAGAACCATACACACCCACCTGTTGCAAGAAGGCTTCATGCCCAGTTATTTTTGTTGAACCAAGCACGGAGAAAGAGGGGTTGTAATGGAAGACAATGAAGAAGAAGAGGATAATGATAATTATCCTATGTTCGGTGAACACGGTGATACTGAAATGGGGGAAGACGAGCCTGAACTTGAGGACATTGTTGATGAGTTTGATGATGATCTTCGTCAGGTCATTCGTGAAGAACAGATAAACCGCGCAAGTGAAAATGAGAGGTTGAAGTTGGAGCGCATGTTAGAAGACCACAAAAAATTGTTGTACCCAAATTGCGAAGATGGCCAGAAAAAGCTGGGCACCACCCTGGAATTGCTGCAATGGAAGGCAGAGAATGGATCATCTGACAAAGGATTTGAAAAGCTGCTGAAAATAATGAAGAAGGTGCTTCAAAGAGATAACGTGCTGCCCTGCAGTACATACGAAACAAAGAAGGTTGTCTGCCCTCTAGGATTGGAAGTGCATAAGATACATGCATGCATCAATGACTGCATCCTCTACCGCGGCTAGCACGAGAATTTAAATGCCTGCCCGGTATGCGGTGCATTTCGGTATAAGATCAGGCGAGATGACCCTGGTGATGTTGAGGGCGACGATCGCCCCAGGAAGAGGGTTCCTGCCAAGGTGATGTGGCATGCTCCTATAATACCATGGTTGAAACGTTTGTTCCGAAACAAAGAGCATACTAAGTTGCTGCGATGGCACAAAGAAGACCGTAAGGAAGACGATATGCTGAGACACCCCGCTGATGGGTCGCAGTGGAGAAACATCGACGATAAGTACGAGGACTTTGCACGTGACGTAGGAAACTTAAGGTTTGGTCTGAGTACAGATGGCCTGAATCCGTTTGGGGAGCAGAGTAGCAGTCATAGCACCAGGCCCGTGACTCTATGTATCTATAACCCTCCTCATTGGTTATGCATGAAGCGTAAGTTCATAATGATGCCAGTGCTTATCCCAGGTCCGTGGCAACCCGGCAACAACATTGATGTGTACCTGAGGCCACTGGTTGATGAACTTTTAGAGTTGTGGGCTGACGAAGGTGTACGTGTGTGGGACGAGTACAAACAAGAGGAATTTGACCTACGAGGGTTGCTGTTTGTAACCATCAATGATTGGCCCGCTCTTAGTAACATCTCAAGACAGTCAAACAAGAGATACATCGTATGCACACACTGTTTAGGCCAGACTGAAAGTATACATATAGGCAAGAATGTGTACCCGGGGCATCGTCGATTTCTTCCAGACAGGCATCCCGTAAGAAAGAATGGAAAGCATTTCAAAGGCGAGACAGATACACGGAGGAAGCCAACCCTCCCTAAAGGTACTGATATATATGACATGGTCAAAGATATAAAAGTAATCTTTGGTAAGGGTGGGTGGCGCACAATCTGTTCCAAATGACGCCAACAACCACGTAGCCATGTGGAAGAAGAAATCTATATTCTGGGAACTACCCTATTGGAAATTCCTAGAGGTTCGCTCTGCGATCGACGTGATGCATGTGACGAAAAATATTTGCGTGAACCTGCTAAACTTATTGGGCGTGCATGGGAAGAAGTCGAGAGATACACCAAAAGCACGGCTGCACCACCAACGTATGCACGAACGAGATGACATGATGAATCCAGAGAATTTCAAATTAAGGTCCTACCAGCTATGCTCTTACCAAGGAAGAGAAGGAGATCTTTTTCCAAGTCCTGAGTAGTATCAAGGTCTCGTCTGGCTACTCGTCGAACATAAAAGGAATACTAAACCTGGAAGAGAAAAAGTTCCAAAACCTTAAGTCTCATGACTGCCACGTGATCATGACCCAGTTACTTCCGATTGCATTGAGGGGGCTTCTGCCATAAAACGTGCGAGTACCCATTGTGAAGCTATGTGCATTCCTCAACGCAATTTCATAGAAGGCAATCGATCCAGCAACTGTACCAATTTTACAGAAAGGACATGGTCCAATGTCTTGTCAGCTTCGAGTTGGTGTTCCCACCAACCTTCTTCAATATTATGATGCACCTCATAGTTCACCTAGTCCAAGAGATTTCCGTTCTCGGTCCTGTATTCTTACACAATATGTTCCCCTTTGAGAGGTTCATGGGAGTCTTGAAGAATTATGTTAAAAACCGTGCTAGGCCAGAAGGAAGCATGGTCAAGGGCTATGGAACAGAGGAGGTCATTGAGTTTTGTGTTGACTTTATTCCTGACCTGAACCAGATCGGTGTTCCTCAGTCGCGCCATGAGGGGAGACTGCGTGGAAAAGGCACGCTAGGAAAGAAATCAACAACATGTATGGACGAGGAATCTTTCACTCAAGCACACTACACAGTTCTAGTTAATTCCAGCTTGGCGGCTCCATATATCCAGGAACACAAGGATATTTTACGCTCGGAATACCCGAAGCAACCTGAAGATTTCATTGCTAAAGAACACGCGAAGACTTTCGGCGGTTCGTTGCAAAGATGTCTCATTGATGACAACATTGTTGAAGATGAGCTATACTTGTTGGCCAAGCAACCATCTTCGACTATATTGACCTTTAAAGGGTACGAGATAAATGGTAACATATTTTACACGGCAGACCAAGATAAAAAGAGCACCAACCAAAACAGTGGCGTCCGGTTTGATGCAAAAGACGACAACGGGCAAAGGGTCACATACTATGGTTACATAGAGAAGATATGGGAACTTGACTACGGACCTTCCTTTAAGGTCCCTTTGTTCTGGTGCAAATGGTTCAACCTGTCAGGCATGAAGGTAGACCCGAAGTACGGAATGACAACAGTGGATCAGAAGAATCTTGGGTATGGCAATGATCACTTCGTCCTATCCAATGATGTGGCTCAGGTTTTCTATGTGAAGGACATGTCTAGCAGACCGAGAAAAAGAAAAGATAAGGAAGCGAATACATCAGACGATGAGCCAAGGCGCCACATAGTTCTTTCAGGGAAAAGAACTATCGTGGGAGTCGAGGACAAGACAAACATGTCAGAAGATTACAATAAATTTCATGAAATTCCTCCCTTCAAAGTCAAAGATGATCCAAGCATTCAGTTAAATGATGAAGATGTTCCATGGTTACGGCGCAATCAGAAGAAAGGCAAGAAGAAAAATAGAAACGGATCATCCCTTCAGTCCCGGTTGGGGACACCAACCGGGACTAAATGGGTTAGGGTTTCGTTTGGACCAATCAGATAGAATCACACGGATCATGTGTTTCTTTCAAGCGCTTGTGAGTCGTTGGATCCGGGGTGTGTTTCTTTCGAGCTGTTGTGAGCCGTTCGATCAGGGCTACGGTGTGTTTCTTTCGAGCTGTTGTGAGCCGTTCGATGAGGTTTTTCTTAACCGTTGGATAAAAACCCTAGCTCAACACTTTGTGAGCCAGTGGACCCTATATATAGCCCAGCTTCATACACCGGTCAGTTCATCTCCCAAATACAAAACACCCGGATTCGGCAGCATACGTCCTACTGTGCATTTGGTATGCATATATGCACTCAGTAGCCATGACAGGGTTGTATGCTGGCGATACCGATTGTTTTGTTCTACACCCCCCTTTAAAGTTTGATACATCATATATTCAGTTCATCGAGCAAATACAAAACATCCGGATTCGCCATCATACATCCAGCCGTGTATTTGGTATGCATATATGCACCCAGTAGCCACGGGTGGGCTATATGTTGGCGATACCATTTGTTTTGTTCTACACCCACTTTAAGGTTTGATACATCATATATTCAGTTCATCGAGCAAATACAAAACATCCGGATTCGCCATCATACGTCCTGCCGTGCATTTGGTATGCATATATGCATCCAGTAGCCACGGCAGGGCTGTATGATGGCGATACCGTTTGTTTTGTTCTACACCCCCCTTTAAGGTTTGATACATCATATATTCAGTTTATCGAGCAAATACAAAACATCCGGATTCGCCATCATACGTCCAGTCGTGCATTTGGTATGCATATATGCACCCAGTAGCCACGGCAGGGCTGTATGATGGCGATACCTTTTTTTTGTTCTACACCCCCCTTTAAGGATTGATACATCATATATTCAGTTTATCGAGCAAATACAAAACATCCGGATTCGCCATCATACGTCCAGCCGTGCATTTGGTATGCATATATGCACCCAGTAGCCACGACAGGGCTGTATGATGGCGATACCGTTTGTTTTGTTCTACACCCCCCTTTAAGGTTTGATACATCATATATTCAGTTCATCGAGCAAATACAAAACATCCGGATTCGCCATCATACGTCCTGCCGTGCAATTGATATGCATATATGCACCCAGTAGCCACGGTTGGGCTGTATGATGGCGATACCGTTTGTTTTGTTCTACACCCCCTTTAAGGTTTGATACATCATATATTCAGTTCATCGAGCAAATACAAAACATCCGGATTCGTCATCATACGTCCTACCGTGCATTTGGAAACAGAAAAAAGAAAAAAAGAAATGTGCGCCCCCTGTACATGCCTTTAGTACCGGTTGCTGTTAACAACCGGTGCTAAAGACCATTTAGTTCCAGTTGTTATTAACAACCGGTGCTAAAGACCCTTTAGCACCTGTTGTTAACAGCAACCCGTACCAAGAAAGGCAAGAGTAAGATTGTGACGACCGGCTGTCACAGAGGCAGAAAAAGAAGTCATGGTATGGCAGTCAGGTATTCAACATCGACCAAGAAAGGCAAGAGTAAGATTGTGACGAAAGGTAGCAGCGGGTTAGTATACCAATCACTGAATCAATCTACATGTATGGTATCTCGCTAAATCAATCTATATATATTCATCCACGATATATATGCTCGATGTATCACTTGCGCTCTCACTTCTCGTTGCCTTACTCATTACCCACCCTAACAAACACAGAAACTTACCACAGGCGCATAAACTCCAAAATGCGCCTGGGGTAATTTTACCGCAGGCGCACAATGATCAAATGCGCCTGGGATAAGAGCAGTACCGCAGGCGCATACGGTGTAGTGTGCGCCTGGGGTAAGTGATCGGATTTTTCCCATTTTCCACCACATTTTATATTTTTGTTTATGATTTTAGAAATCAACTACCAAGTTATATGATGTATTCCCATATTGCTTGTTGACTAAAATGTTCTTTGTTCTACCTTCCAAATTGCTATGATACAATATTATGCCATGGGGAGAAATTCTACATTCCAAATGTTCTTCGTTCTACCTTCCATAGTATGAGATGAGCTCTTACCACAATGAGCTATGCCATGGGGAGAGATAGATAGTGTACACAACACAATAAAAATAAATAACATATGATCCTAGCTATCTGACAACTTCTGTGTCATCAGATGATAATCACCTCGGTATCAAAGGCTGCATGAAATTTTTCATCAAACTAGTGAGATATATACAATTTTTTAAATCATTCCTAAGCAAGCAAGAAATGGGAAATTTTTGATAGTAATAAACTGGTGATGTATCAATCATGTTCAAAATACTTTAGCTAGCAAATCGAACACCATTTTAGAAATCAACTACCAAGTTATGTACCATATTTCTTTATATTTTCAAATTAGTTTGATAAATACCTAATTTTTTATTTTTTTTATTGTTTTAAAAGACATTTAGACAATTTTTAAAATCTTGAAAATACAAATATATAGAAAGAGTAGTTTTTGGTGAACAGATATATAGAAACGGTAGTTTTTCTGTTTTGTTTTCTTGATGTGTTTTTTGTTTGTTTTTGTGATGTGTTTTTGTTTGTTTGTTTTGAAATGTGTGTTTGACATAATATAGAAATAATATAGCTAGGAATTAATATAGAAATAATATCCATTACATAATAATATATCCATTACATACTAGTATATCCATTACATGCATATATCGAACGCAAGATGCGGTACACAAACAACATCTACTCGAGCTCCGTAGAGTAGATGCGGAACAACTCGTAGGCAACGTATGCATCTATGTCTGCATAGTTGAGGTTGATCCGGTCCAGTGGGTTCTTCCTCCAATACATGTGATTCTTGGAGGGAAAACGAGACTTCATGGTTTTGTAGTCGTCGTGGATGAAGGCAGTTGCCATCGGAGCCATCCCGGTCTTGTGACCGTACAACTCATCAAAATGGATAAGGTCCTGAAGATCAATGTAGTGATCTTCAGGTATCACAATACCCAAGCGCATCAACTTCTGACTGTCTTGAGTGATGTCAACGCCGCAGAAGTCATACCCCTTGTTGACAAGAAAATCAACAAGTGCCGGAAAATGCTTTGAACTACTGCAACAACAAAAATAGAACATGTGTTAGATATGTTGCAACATATGTATTCTTCCAATGAAACAAACAAATCGAAAATGCAAGATTGTATACGTGTGCGTTACCTTGACCATTCGTAGACCAAAACGATCTCCTTGAAGGCAATCTGGATGACGGCAACATCCCGTTGATCCGCCGTATACTCTAGATCAAGCCCGAAAAACCTATGGTGTTCATCGGCTTCTTCATAGAGATCGCTCAAATTGTTAAGAAGACCGGGGAGCTTCTCGCACATATTGGTGTAGACCACGTCGAGACTCTTGCAGCATGGTGTGGCCACACGGAGAGTGTTCCAAACTTGAGCCATGGGTGATTGGTGGAGGAAGATCGAAGAGAGGAAGAAGAGAAGAGAGAAGAAGAAACATAGAGACTCTCGATCGGGTGCGCACTGTAGCAATAAAACTGCCGCGCGGGAGGCGAGCAGTTTATACCTAGACCCTTTCGCACCGGTTGTTAACACAAACCAGTGCTAAAGGTCTGTACAGGGGCACGCAGTCTCAAAGTGGCCCCAGTACAGACCCTTTAGAACCGGTTTGTGTTAACAACTGGTGCGAAACGTCTGTACAGGGGCGCGTAGTCTCAAAGTGGCCCCAGTACAGACCCTTTAGAACCGGTTTGTGTAAACAACCGGTGCGAAAGAGTCTTTAGAACCGGTTGTCAACACAAACCGGTGCTAAAGGGTCTGTACAGGGGAAGTTATCAAACACTTAGCGAAATTTTCACTTCAATTTCGTTCGCGCGCGTCCTCTCTTGTTCTACGGCGAAGCCCTGCTCCGGTCGTGCGTCGCCGTCCGCCTTGCCGTCATCTGCTTGTCGCCGTCCGCCTCGCCGCACCGGGCGCGCCCTGACGTCGCGCCTCTTCCCTCTGCCTCCACCACCGACCCGAGGCCGCGCGCACGCCTCCCCACCGCGGCCCCGCCTCCGTCACCGTCCGCCTCCGCCGCCCCGCCTCCGCCCCGTCGACGCCCACACGCGGCCCCGACGCCGCCGCGGCCTCTGCCTTCCCACCGCGCGCATCCCTCTGCCTCCCACAGCGCGCCGCCCCGCCTCCGGCCGACCCAAGCAGTGACGCACACTGACGTCACCCCCCAACAGTAAGTTCTTTTTTCTGTTTAGTTCTAATTAGAATTAGAATTATTATTTGTAGTTAGAATTATTATTATAATTACATTTAGAATTAGAATTAGAATTATAATTAGAATTAGCTAGAAGTAGAATTTTTAAAATTAGAAAAATATTTGGACATATAAATTTAAAATATATTAGCTAGAATTAGAATTTTTAGTAATTATAATTAGATAGACTTGGAGATTTTTTCTGTTTAAATTTAAAATATACCACATTCTCTATATAAATAACCGATGAAATAATTTCGCTAAGTGTTCGATGAAATAATTTGGCTAAGTGTCCGATGAAATAATTTCGCTAAGTGTCCGATGAAATAATTTTGCTAAGTGTCCGATGAAATAATTTGGCTAAGTGTCCGATGAAATAATTTGGCTAAGTGTCCGATGAAATAATTTCGCTAAGGGTCCGATGAAATAATTTGGCTAAGTGTCCGATGAAATAATTTCGCTAAGTGTCCGATGAAATAATTTCGCTAAGTGTCCGATGAAATAATTTCGCTAAGTGTTCTTCATTTTATAAATTTTACTAGCAGGTGTTGAGCTATGGATCCCCAAGAAACTGCACATGATCCGCACGCCGATCAGCTCGCGGGAATGGGTGAGGCGGAGAATGAAAGAATAATGTGCCAGATGATTTTTGATGATGCAACGGCCATATATCATGATCACGACGGTGGATAGGCGTTTAGCAATGAATTTTTTAACGACTCCGGTGACGGAGCTGAGAATATAGAAGATGTAGTAGATGATGACGATGACAACGTCGAGGATGCAGAAGTGCCCTCCAGAACAAACTCTGCCAATGTATATCTCAAGTCACTGTTGATGCAACAATTAATTTGTATTGCACTTACTAACGAATCATTATTTTCCCGTTTAGGCGCCCTCCGGAACAGCTAGCGCAAGTACGGAGACAAATTCGAAACGAGGCCCGGCCGCAAGGTTGAAAGATACCGCAAGGTTCTCGATCGATACAGTTGCTGCCGATGGCAAACCACTGGAGGCCCCAGAAACTTATCGCAAATTCGTAAATCAGTGCGGAGTTGTTGTAAGAGACCTGGTCCCGATCAACTTAATAGAATGGAATAAGCCGAAATCCGGCGCCATTGTTGCAGCTACTTATGTCGATGACAGATTGAAAAAACTGCTTTGCGACACGGTATGGCTAAATTTCAGCGTAGCGGAAGATAAGAAGAAGAAAGTCGAGGAGTGGGCTTTGAAGAAGATGGCCACACAATTCCAGAGGTGGAAGAAATATAAGGACGAAGATCCAGTTTTCACTGGGCAACAAGTGAAGATAAGAGACGTTTGGGATGATTTTAAGGCGTACAAGAAATCGGGTGTCTTTACATCCCGATCAGCCACAAATACGGAGAATGCGAAGAAGAAGAAATATCACCATATTTTGGGGTCAGGTGGCTACATGACTGCCCTGCCTAGGTGGCGACGCTATGAAGATGGGCTTCTAAAAAGAGGTATCATTCCACAGACACATGACTGGCCCGATAGGTCCAAGTTCTGGTTGTTCGCGCATGGGGAAACGTTGAACGCTGAGACTGGGAGGATTGTTGCGGAGGGACCATGGTCAGCAAAAATAACAAAAGTCGTATCAGATTTAGAGCAGGCAATAGAAGATGTTCGAAAAGGAACTTTTGTTCCCGATAGAGAGAACGATGAGCTGACGAAGGCACTCGGGAACCCCGAAAAGTGGGGACGAACACGAGGCTTTGGAGCCACTACCCCGTGAAGCCAAGGGTTTGCAGCAGACATTGGCACTTACAGAAGCCGTGGTAGAAGCAAGAAAAGGGCGATGGAACGGATATCGACATTAGAAGAAAAGGTGGAGTTTCTCTTGAAGAAAGGGGGACACCCTGTACCTAATGAAGAGGAGGTAGAACATCCTGCACCTGATCAGCTGCAAATAGGAGACGATCCTGTAGCAGATGCTGTCCCATCTCAGCATAGAAGCAGCGTGGGTTCCACGCAGCTGCAGCTAGAAGACGGTCGTGCAGTCGAACCGTCGGCGCCTCACTACCCCGTGGATGATATCACGGAGAAGACAAACTGTGAGATACATATGCCAATGGGGAACATATCCTTCAGGGTGGCATCAGGCTATGCTTTACCGAATCAACCTGGAGCAACCTACCATGGTGGTTAGATTCCAGCATCCCATGCTCGTGTCAGGTTGTCAACAATTACGCCGGGATGCCATTCAATTGAGCTCCATATTCCTGGAGGTGAAGGCGAGAAGACACTAGGAGAAATGGAGCTTGGTATCATCTTGTGGAGTAAGAAACACATCGTGTTTCCTAAAGCGACCCCAAGAACACCGACTCCTCCAGGTACAAATGCACCACCTCCATCAATTACTGAATGTTGCACCACATGTAAGCCTATTTTTAATAGTTTTTTCACTTTCGTACAGAGAATGCACGACCTCCAAGTCCAGCCCCCAACGCACCTCCAAGTCCACCCCACAACGAAGATTGGGAGCCCGAGGCCGAGGGTCCATCGCCCGTGCACTCCCGTGAGCCGACGGATGCGCCCACTACGGGTACGGCAAAGCGGAAGCTGCAGTTCAGAAGAAACGGGACTCCTCCCAAGATGAGACCAAGGAATTCCAAGAAAGTCGAGACTCCCCCGAAGTTACCAGGCCTGATGAATCCGGAGGAATTAGCCGAGGCCGTGAAAGCCAAAAACAAAGCATGGTTCGCTCGGTTTCCCCTGAAGCCCCCTCCAGACGTCTGGAAGGAAACTCTGAAGGACATCCCAAAGTGGAAAATTGAGCGCACCATCGACAACTTATATTATCCTGCACCGCCGCCGCCACCGCCGCCCCTTTCGGACTATGAACGGTACACTGAGAAAATGCACACCGCACAGATCAAGCAGGCGGAGCAGATGAAGCAGGCGGACCAGACGAAATGCGGGAAACAAGTTCCCCAGCTCGGACAACAAGAAGCACGGTCAATTGCCCCGCTCAAGGTGTTATCTGACCAGGCTTCAGTGTCCGGTCCACGCATGGACGACGTAGGTTACGCTATTGCTGATGTGGTATATCAATACAAGCCCGAGCACCCTCTGGTCGAAAATCCTACTGCTCTAACAACCCAACTACGGAATTTACATGATTGATACTTGGAGGCCGCAAGGCAAAAGAGAGACTGTATCATGGCGGCAGTTCAGGATCAACACTACTTCGGAGAGTACGGTGTGGAGCTTGGGTTCCATGATTTCTTCCAGATGTACAATCAACGTGCCCTCGACAAGTCTATCCTCAGCTGCTATTGTTTGTAAGTGATTTATTTGTGTAATTTAATTATTTAGTTAAGCTCGCGTTCATTGCCCGTACAATTATCACTCACGACATTCTTTTTGTACGCTACTACGCAGAATGAAGATTCGTGAATGCAGTCTGGCAGGAATCTGGGACTTTGGGTTCATTGACCCGTATTCGTATCATCAAGACACAATAGAAAAGTTCAACAAGGATACACCGGATGATTTGCTAAGGTTTTTGAAGTGACAAAGTACCAAAAAAGAAATACTTTGGCCCTACGGATTCAAGTGAGTGTTACTGTCTTGTAGACATTCCATTTTGCTTACCTGATGTTAAGTGTAATTGATGAGTATGCATGACTACGTGTGTACACGTGTGCAGGTCCCACTTCATATTGTTCATCATTAGAATCGATCAAGGAAAAGTTGAAGTCTGGGACTCGTTAACCTGGGACGCTGACACATGGAAGAGCGCGCGTCAGATGCTTCAAAGGTATATATATATCGGCCTCTTTCGTTCATCGGCCTCTTTTTCGTTTATTTCCTGATATAGAGTAAGTAATAATTAACTCTTGTATTCTTTTTTTTTGTCGGCCAGGGTTTGGCAAATGTTCATCAAGGAAGAACCCGGTACATGGGCAGACAAGCTCCTCTTTCAGATTAACAAAGTAAGTAGTACTACGTACCCTGGTTTCAATACCATTACCATTCTCTTGATTATTATTAATTTGACTGAATTATGTTCTCGTATATAGAAAGTCCCGCAACAACCACAGGGCACTGATTATTGTGGATACTACGTTTGCGAGTTCATTCACAGGATTATCAATGAGAAATCCCGTACTTCCAGAAATCTAGAGGTACGTAACCGGATCTTCACAACTTTATTTATGTTGCCATCAATTATGTTTAGTTTTGTTCATAACTAAATTGTTTTCATCTACTTCTTTTAAAGATGCAAAAGGCGGGCGATGCTCAAACCAATCGAACGTTGCAAGGCAGTTGCAGAGAAATTGGCAGGATTTCTCCTCACGCAAGTCATAGATGAAGGCGGAGAATTTTTTCCATCCTATGAACCAATAGGCAGCTCCCTTCTCTATGCAAGTATACAGCTATTGAAAACGAAATTCAGATTATGTAATGCTCGGTCGAGTACTTCGTGTTACATGTATATATATATGTACTTTTATTTGTTGCATCAACATTTAACCGCAAACACGGAATCAGAAACACTTAACCGCAAACATGGAATCGGTGTTTCCGGATACATATTTCCGATTACGTGTTTCCGATTCCGTGTTCGTAAAAAACAAAACACGGACACACGGAATCGGAAAGACGTAAACGGAAACACGTAAACGGAAACCCTGAAAATACGGAACACGCCCTAAACCCTAAACCCTAAATACGGAATCGGAAACCCTGAAAAGAAAAAGGAAAAAAAAAAATCATTAGGACCGGTTGGTGTTACCAACCGGTTCTAAAGGTCCTCCGCCTGCGCGCACTCCTCGGCGCCCACGTGGAGGCCTTTAGCACCGGTTTGTGACAGACCGGTTCTAAAGGGGGGGTTTTAGTCCCGGATACGTAGCACCGGATTTGTATCCGGGCCCGAAGGCCCTTACAAACCGGTGCGAATACCCCTTTCTCCACCAGTGGAAACAGGTAGTTGTCATTTTTGTTATTTATAAGACGGCCAGTAGACAAGTCATAACATACGGAGTTGTTTACAAGTCACATTGAATTTACATTCTGGAATGTTTAGCTGCGCGTACTGCGCCATATTTTCCTTATGGCCTGAAACAAGATCGGCCTATGCTTCGTTTGGCACTGCGTCGTTGAGACCACAACTGTACTAGGAGTACTAGGAGGCATGTGGGAATACCATAGTGCAGCCTGCCCATTTCTTTCGGGATAAGGGCATGTTCAGTGGTTTAGACGGGAGGTGTGTGTAATGGAAATCCACGTCATGTATTGTTAGTGTTATAGACGCATCCTACAATGACTTGTCCTTTTCTTTCTCGGCAGCGCTTAGGTCGTGGTTGCATGAAAGCCACGAGTTTGCAGGAAAAAACGGCCCACTAACCCATCAAATGTGGTCATCTATACAGTGGGAAAAAAGCTGTCTGCAGGCACCGTTTTTCAGGTTAATCGACTGTATCTAATTCTACCGACGAGCTTGCTCGTTTTCTCGTTACATTTTTTACACGTCAGAAAATTCCTTACTTGGAGCACATTATAGATGGATGTACCAATGTACATGGCCTAAGAACAACACGATGGATGTGACTATGGTTAAAAGGAATAATTTAGGCTACACACTTGTTTTTGTTTTGGTGGATACACTACCAGTTTCCTGGCTGACCGATGGGAGCAGCTATTCACACATGAAACATCTCAAGAACTCCGCATACAAAAGTGACCCTGTCCTGCCGCCGGCGAAGCTCTTTGCGGATATGTTCCCAAGGTGTGGTAGCGTTTTCATCTAGGGGACGTGTCACACTAGGATTCCTCGGCCGCCGGTTGATTTCGGTTCTCCTGGATGATTCAAACACCACTTGATGCAATGAGGGCCACTTTGATTTAGAGGATAGCAAAATCAAAGGAACATGCAAGGGATATGAATTGAAAAGGATGGCAGGTGCAAACCTTGCCTCATTCCTTGTGTGTAGGAACCAAAGCATTAGGTATGACTGAATTCTTTTTTCCGCTAAGTTTTGCATTGAATCTTGAGATCCATAGGAAAAGTTCCTATGTTTTCTCTTTCCACCGTTCCTTTGAATCAAATGAATGAATAGTACCATCCATGGAAAATTTCCCAACCCTCTACTTTTCCTCCATACTTCCTACAAATCAAAGGAGCTCGAATGGGCTAATGTTTGGGCAAATTTGATCTCCGGAGAACGGCCTCATGCTCCCAACACGGTCCATTTAAATATCCGACAAGTGTTCCAAAATGGGTAGCGGTTAAATCAAAGGACACGTCTAGGAAGCGCATATGCATGCGTCGGTTGGTTATTCGGAGCGCTCACCTAAATTATCAATTTCTAGATTTAGAAAACGGAACATCAATTTATTTAGACTTTTTTCTATGTCCTCCAGTAACACTTCTTAAAAGATCTATGTACATTTGATTTGTAATAAGACTTTTCTAAAGTCACATTAATGATAGAATCTAGCTAAGTTAATTTTTTTACATTTGGTCGTTTATATTGGCTACATGCAAGTATTGAAAAAAATAACTTTTCACAGTGTGGGGTTTGATAGTAGCAGCAACTGGCGACGATCAGGGGTGAGGGATGGAGAAAGTAGGCTTTTCGTAAAAAAGAGTCACCCTACCGAGGATCGCCCTGCTGGTTAATGGATGATTTGATGCATTGAGCCGGATTCTGAGGCTGATCACACCACACAATGGGAATCATAAACCCTAAACCCCAAAATGAAAAAAATAACGAAAAACGAAAAAAGAAATCACAAAGTATTTAGTCCCGATTCGCCGCGAACATGCAAGCTTCGACGCGCCACCTGCAGGGCAGTCTGGCACGGCATAGCCGATGCAGTACACTCGCCGACGATTTATTTTGTGACGCCGTTGGGATCAACATGTCTATATTTTCATGTACAATGGTTGATAATTCTTCCTTTTTATAACAAGTGTATCATTTAGATTGAACATATAAATTTATTATCCATTGGGATACATCTTGGTATCATCTCTAGGAATTAAATATTCGTTGGATCCAATGGACAGCCACAAGGAAGGATTAAGTGGGGCCAGAAACTCTCACAAGGGGTTCCCTCTACTAAAGTCAAAGAGTAGAGTAATGTTTTGTACAAATTATTTATTTGAGAAATAAATTTTATTTTTCAAAATACGGCTCTAACAAATCAATATCTACTTACATGGACATATATAGGCGATATTGGTCATTTCACATTTTCTTGCCTTTTGACATAGAAACGGATAAAATTGGTTTAAAGCATATATGGCTCGAAACAATAATTGTGTACACAAGAAGCGACAAAGATACCACACAGAAATTATGATATACATATGGTGCAGCTGAAGAAAAACCAGAGCAACCCGCCAATGGTCTTTGTGTCTATGTGTATTTGTAGCCTGTGATATATTACTATTTTCACCTTTCAGTTTACCCAGTATTTTTTTTAACCTTGAGAACATGTTGTAGTGAATATATCTCTTTGGTAGATATGGTTGCAGGCAAGAAAAAAATAAACACTTCAATCGTTCTATAGAAGATCACAACTCTAGATCAAACACATTGTTCTCCTTTTCTTAAACCCAAAAAAAAAAACAGAGCAACCCACCAATGGTCTTATGTAAGACAAGATGATACATTCACTAGTGTATTTTATATATATCATACACATTTTGTTATCTCGTAGTTCATGTAAAATAGAGGAATGTGTTTGGATTATGAAATATCAGGATTCAGGTCTTTTCTACGTTAGATATGAACCCCTTTCTTGGGTTGACCGCTCTATGGTATCAAGCAAGGAATACTGATAACAACACTTCCCCAAATAAAACGGATGCGGGAATCAACACCCTGAATTGTTCTAGATGACTTAGTTGTTGTATCTATCAACGTTGGGTTGTTGTTGGATATGTTCTTATCACAAAACTGTGCAATTTTCCTTTCCCATTTTATTATTTATGCTAATTTTTCATGTTTGAATTTAGAATATGGGTTGAGCCAAAGACATGAGCCTATTAGGTTGATCTTACAATAATCCATACGCATGAATTTGATATCTATTATGTCCACATTTCCACCAAAAAACCCCATGGGAATTCAAATATATATCTAAAACATGGTTGAGAGCATATCCTGAAGTATGTCATTACTCATCTTATATACGAAAATAGACCATAAAATAGTACAAATATAACCATGGTCCTATAGTATAGAAAAGGAGCATGCCGATGGTTTGAAATTTCATTCTCCTGCTCAGTTAGCACGCCGACTACTAAGCTTTGTCAGTTTTTTTATTTTTGTAGGAAAAAATCATATTTTTGGCATATGTTATTTCCTTTTCAAATTTCCAAAGTTCAGCATCTAAGAAATTTGTATTAGTTGTTTTATACTAAACATTATTTTAACTTCATATCATATGCAAAATTTCTGATTGTTTTAATATTCTTTTACGGTTTTTGCAAACAAAGTGAAAGCTCATGCTTTTAATTATTGCTAACAACGAGTACACATGCACATGTAACACACGTTTGTTCGTCTTTTTAACTCCAATTTTTGTTCCACCTAAATAGGTAACACGATCTAATGGTCTAAGCATGCATCTGAAGTGTATTCCCAACATCTATTAAGCAACATCATCCACTATTCGAGTAAATCTAAGAAAGGAGATCTCCTTATGCAATCAATAAAGCCTACCCTATAGCTTCATTCTCAACAAACTTTAATGTATACACAAATTCGCTTATGAGGATCCATACCATGATGAATATGAATTATAAAACATTTTTATCAAAGGTTCACATGCAAAGTATGTACAAATAACCATAGTGGAAAATTGCTCAATGTGAGTATAGAAAAAATCTCTTACGATTCATTTTTTTATCTTATAAGCTACATTTTTAAGTGATGTTTACTTAGTGTTGTTGTAGTTTTTCACAGCCAAGAAAAGTATGTCACCAAGGAAATTAGCAACCCCAAACAAAGCATGATAGTTTCAGAAGGAAAAAACTTAAAATATGGTTGTTGATGTTTCATAGGGTCTCATTCTCCTTCCAATCCGATATTTCTCTAGAAATGCTACATTACTAGAAGACATGAGAAATGTCGCATGAAACAATCCACTGAAAAAGGTCACACAAAAATTCCAATAATTATATCATGGAATAGAGAGTTGATCCACTATAACAGATATATTGTAAAATAGTATGATAATCCAGTACTACACAAAGAAATTGTACATCCTTTAACCTGTAGTACATCAGAAGTCAGGTCACTTGATAGATAAAAAGACCAATTAGAACTCCAAATAAATAAAAAGTTTGACATGCTAATAAGACGTTGTCGTGCTAGAATGTGGTCATGCATGCTCGTGTCCTAAGGCACCATCCTATCGCCTTGATCGTATACTTGAGTGCGACGATTGTTCCTTAAATTCTTTTGTCACTCAGTGTAGACTGGGTGTACTTGCAAATTGAAAAAAAAATGCAAAGTCATGTGAGAAAAGGGGGCACCGGAAAGAACTTGCGATGAGAGATCATAGGCCTGACCTACACGGAAAATAATTCTATGAGACCTGGTCTACAAATTTAGCCTCGTGGACCAACTCCAGCAATTGACACGTGGCATATATGGCATTTTAGATCTAAAAATAGACATTCAAATTTCGTGTTTTTTCACTCTCTTGTCTACGTGTCAATTGCTGGAGTTGGTCCACAGGGCTGAAGACCAGGTTTCATATAATTATTTTCCTACCTACACCTGGTCAGGCTCCTCCTAGATTGCAGAAATTTCTAAGCAATTCACGGAGAGGAAAACTATTCCAGTTTGACAAGTCCCCGTTATGAAAGCAAAAAATCCATAGAAAAATCCGTCAAAATTAATTAATTCAGATAGGTGTGAGGTGGGATTTTGAAAAAATAAAACCATAATCATAGTAGAGCACACTATAAACAAAAATAAATAATTGGGATAGAGATGTGACAGAATTACTTTAAAATTCCTAATATTTGTACTCTTATGAACAATAGAAAAGAGAACTAAAGATCTCAATCATAGTATATGAAAACAGATTATGAAATAATCCTCGTTGGTGTTTACAGGTTTGTGGTTTGGTCTCTATGTTCAGTGACTACTTTCAGAAAAGTATAAGATTATGTCATGGAAGCCGAAATAGTTTGAAGATCTCAAATATTTGCTAGTTTCTTTTAGACTTTATTTTGTAATTATTGTAGTAAGCTCGTGTATCTCTACTGAAAGGACACGGATGTCGCCTAGAGGAGGGGGGTGAATAGGCGTTTAAAAATAATTACGGTTAAGGCTTGAATAAATGCGGAATAAAACTAGCGTTTAATTTATCAAGTCAAAACCTAAATAAACTAGGTTCACCTATGTGCACCAACAACTTATGCTAAACAATTCAAGCAACTATGTGATAGCAAGATATGTTACTTCAAGCTCGATGTCTATCACAAGGTAAATTGCATAAGTAAAGAGATCGGGCATAGAAATAACCGAGAGACGAGGAGACGATGATTTATCCCGAAGTTCACTTCCCAATGGAAGCTAATCTCCGTTGGAGAGGTGTGGAGTCAGAATGAATCCAAGCGCCCAATGGCTCACCTTATTCTCCTCGTGCCTCCACCAATGCGGAGTGCCACGATCCACTATGGGACCTTTGAGGGCGGTCACCGATCCCGTACAAGGTTGGGGCAATCTCCACAACTCAATTGGAGGCTCCCAACAATATCCCGGAGCTACCAAAACTCCGAGACAACAACAACCGTCTAGGGCACTCCAAGAACCCAAGAGTAACAAACTTCTCAACCTTCCACTCGAAAAAATCCTCGTAGAGAACTCAAACCAATGCAACCTATGCAATGGAAAGAACACAAGAAGTGCTCAAATTCTTCACTCTCAAATCCCATCAAAGCAACAAATGCTATGGGGGGAGAAGAGAGGAAGAACAAGGAAGAACTCAACAAATGAATCCACAAGATCTATATCCAAAGACTTTCCCCTCACTAAGAGGAGAGATGGATTGGTGAAATAGTAGATCTAGATCTCCTCTCTCTTTTCCCACTAATTGGAGGGATAGAGAGAGAGCAAGCTCCAAAAGGTCAACAATGGTAAGGGAAAACTTGCTAAATAGATTGGGAACCAATGGGGGAAGAAGACCCCTTTTATAGGTCCCCAAAATCAGCCCGTTGGGGGCATTCTGTGCCACCCCGGCCTCCCAGGCTGGCCAGGCCGGCCGGTTCTGTTAGGTGTCCGGCCTAGGGTCCCCACCCCGGCCTGAGGCCGGCCTCCGAGTTTCCAGAAAATCTCCTTCATTAAAAACGCGATATCTTTTGCGTCCGGACTTCGTTTTCAATGATCTTGGGCTCGTTGAAATCGCAAGAACGAGCACTACAAGATTATGCAAATAAACATCATAGTACATCATTGGAGGATAAAACCAAATAATGAAAGGTTTTACCTCTCTATAAAAGAACAATTGGTAAAACCTCCAATATAAAAAACGCAATAAGTTTATCATGCGAAAACTGTTTTTGATGAACTTGAGCTTGTATTCACTAGTAGGAAACTGCCTTTCTATGGAATGCTTTCTATGGCGCACCAGAGAGTGGTGCGCCATAGAAATTTAATTCTGTGGCACACGCCAAAATATGCGCCACAGAAATGTTGGATTCTGTGGCGCACGGGGGAAGGGTGCGCCACAGAACATTTGCAGGCGAGCATTTCTGTGGCGCACGTAATCTGGTGCGCCACAAAAATGTGGTATTCTATGGCGCACGGGCTTTGGTGCGCCACAGAATCCAACATTTATGTGGCGCACCAGCCACACATGGAGCCACAGATTTTTTTTCTTCTCTCCACACCCCCCCCCCCCCGGAACGCCTTTTCTAGTTTTTGACGGAAGAGTTGCCGGTCTAAAAAGCATCAAAAAATTAATCCCTTATAGATGCACGGAGAGTTTAAGGTCTACTTTTTTTTATCAAATTTTGAAATATGAATTTCGACTTTCTGAGCAAAAGTTCGTTAAAAAAAGTAAAATGGGCATAACTTTTGCATACGATGTCGAAAAAAAATGATCAAGATATCAAAAAAAACTAAAAGAGAAAAAGGAACCCAACCTCACTTGGTTCCAAAAGGAAAAAAAGTTATGGCCGTTTGAAGATTTTTGACTAGAAAATAAAAAAAGAAAAAAAAATTCTGTGGTGCACCCCTTCACTTGGTGCGCCACAGAATTGTTGGGCAGGATTTTCGAATCCTGCCCCTCCCCTCCTCTTCTTCCTCTTCTTTCCATTCTCCTCTTCTTCCCTTCTCCCCTCCACTTCTCCTCCACTTCTCATCTCGCCTTCTCTCTTCTACCTCTCCACTCCACCTCCTCCTCCTCTACCAACACCACATCTCATCCTCCTCCTCCTCCTCCTTCTCCACCACCACCTCTCCTCCTCCTCCTACACCACCACCACCACCACCACCACCACCACTCCTCCTCCACCACCACCACCTCCGGCGAGCTCCTCCTCCTCCTCCACCAACTCCGGCGAGCTCCTCCTCCTCCTCCTCCTCCACAAACTCCGGCGAGCTTCTCCTCCACCAACTCCGGCGAGCTCCTCCTCCTCCTTCTCCTCCTCCTCCTCCACCACCACCACCTCCGGCGAGCTCCTCCTTCTCCTCCTCCACCAACTCCGGTGACCCCCATCCTCCACCCACCACGACCAAGCCGCCTAAGCCCACGGTCACAACGACATCCAACGAGCTCCGGCGAAATTTCGAAATTTCGTCAAAATTCCGGCGGCCAGATCTAGATCTAGATCTAGATCTGGCCGCTTTTTTTTTTGAAATTCAAAAAAAAATTCTGTGGCGCACCCCCCGTTGGTGCGCCACAGAATTGCAAATTTCTGTGGCGCACGGCTGTGGTGCGCCACAGAATTGACATTTCTGTGGCGCACGGCCACGCTGCGCCACAGAAAAAAATTCTATGGCGTGAATTCTGTGGCGCACCCCTCTGGCCCCTAGGTGCGCCACAGAATTGCAAAATGGTGCGCCACAGATAAGGCGTTTTGTACTAGTGATTGAAGCAAAAGACAAGATCTAAAACCACACATGGAGAAAATAAAAATAATAACCAAGAAAGATTATGCCAAGTATGCAAAGGTTTGAGCTCTCTCCGAGTGATGCGTTCAAGTTGCTAACCTGAGAGCCCCTCTTGATAGTACGGTTATCTTTACTATTAAGGTTATAGTGGCGGTGACGGTGTCACACGTCTAATAAATTACGGGACAAATGCCATCACGCAACTAACTATCCCACTTCTAGATAATTACGAGGAATATGCCAACGCCCTAAGTATTCTCCTAAAAAAAAGGTTCCGCACAACCATAAAAATCGTGAGCTCCTCTCCTTAATTTACTCAACAAATCCCAACTTCTCTATTCTAAAAAAAAAAACGTTGTGTTCTCTTGTACGTCTTCAGGGCGTTTCTTTCATCCTTCGTCCAACTCCCTCCGAGCCCCCCGCGTCTCCTTTTCTCGAACGGTTTTTCCTCCAATCAATCAACACTAATTACGCTAATCAATCAGCACTAACTACACAATTATAGACCTTAAAAAACTACACAATTATAGTTTTACATGCTCCTGTTTCCTTGCGTTGTTCGTTCTGATTCCCGTAGATCTAGAAGTGCCGCCGTGGTTCCTCACACCCGAGTTCTTCCTGCACAAAGATCTTCCCACATAACCACGTTCGCTGTCTGACCCATGCAAGTCCAGGCATCCTCTCCATCTGCCCACAGAGACCTGCAACAGCCTCGTTGCCAGCGGATTCCGCCGTCTCTTCATCGCCTCCCGGATCCCGCCGGTGTGGATGCTGCCTTCGCTGTCGGCTCCGATACGGAGTAGAAGCAGCTGCCAAGATCTGTCGGCCGCCATCTGTGCTGCTCATAGAAGACCCATGCACTTACTTCGTGCGCCGTCGAGTCACAAGATGGATCACAAGCGCCGGCCGAGAGGACGGTTTTCCACCGTTGCCGACATGTTCAGAGCGACAACCAAGAAGATGGAGTCGACCAGTTTTCCAGTCAATTGTCGTCGGATCCGCGGGCTCTCCCTCCATCCGTCTACCCAACAAAACACCTGGCTACGCAGGGCGTCGTGTGGTCTGAGCTGAGCGCCGGTGGCCACTGCTGCAGGTCTGGGCGCGACGGCCGTTGTTGCTTCAGCCTGAAGCGCTTCGTCCATGACGCGAAGCCTATGGACCATCACCGCCAGGGGCTACATAGCTAGGACCTGGGAGCAGCCGAGCCAGTCAAAGGATGCGGCCGCTCGTGCCGCCGCTCCGCAAGGACCAACTCGATGTATTTTTTGTTAGGTGAGCTGTAGCTAAATTCCCTACTCTCTCTAATGTCCAGTATTAGATATTCATATATCTTTTCTAAAAATTCAGGATGGCCTGAAGAGAACACTTAAGTGTGTATTCGTATCTACAAGTTCACAATCGAAGGAGCATACCAAACTTACAAAATTAAGTGGTGGAGAAATGGAAATAATATGACTCTGCCACTATCCTTAATTCAGAAACAACTAGACTATAGTTCAGGCATTGCACAATGGAGTTTTTTTTTGTATGCATCAGATTTACATGGTATACTAATTGAAAAATATTGGATGATATAGCTTATGCTTATGTAGATTTACCCTTTTCTTCCATACTCGTGCTCTTTGAGATGATTTTAAGGTTATGAAATGTGCATTATTTTTTCTGTCACATATATGCTTTCAGGAGTATGATTGAATCAAAGTAATGATGTGTTTTCTGTTCCCCTACTCCATGGACCTGCACCATTCATATGCGTTTGTTCAGATAATGACGTAGAGCAGCGGCGGCCTCGACATGTTGTCCTGGAGGAGTTCGGCGAGCCCAATCTCTCTTATGAGTATATAAATGCGTGTACGTCCATGAGAAAATTGCAGATAACACCAATGTTTGATGCCGTTGTTGCACCTAACACATAATTCAAACCCGTTTTGCAGGAAACACCAATTTTTTGTCTAATCATTGCAACAAGCCCAAATAGCGTATTTAGTTCCTTAATACGTAACATATGAGCCCATGACACTGCACCTGCACCGTATTTATATACCATCAAAAACAGTTATATGTCATCTTTTAAAAATACATATACACAATATTTGGGCACCCTATGTTTGATGCCCAAATATTTTATACATGTTTAAAATTGCTATAATTGTGGTATATGGTGTATAAATACGGAGTCGTAGTGTATCATGTAACATAACAGTATACCGTGAGAAAAAGAGAAATAAAAAAACTAAATTTAGCGGATGCAACTCGCATTCTTGGCAGAAGTTTTTTCATGCGTATGCGTTACTTGGGTGAATCCCAACAGATTACGCTAGATACGTATGCCTAATATTTATATTTCATACATATACGTGGATGGCCAAATATTTTGTATATACATTTTTAAAAGATGTCGTATAATTGTGTTCAACGGTATACAAATACGGTGCAGTGTCATGGGCCAATATGCCAGACACGTAATAAGACACTAAATGTATTATTTGGGCTTGTTGCAACGATTAGACAAAAACTTGGGGTTCGCTGCAAAACGAGTTTAAATTCTGTGTTATGTGCAACAATGGCACCAAACCTTGGTGATATGTGCAATTTTCTCTGCTTCCGATGAAACTACACATCTCCACTACCGAAATAAGCCGTTATTTGCTGCACCAAATGCGGAAGAAGATACTCTTAGGAGTGTGACACGGTCCAAAACTGCATCGCAGTTTAGGAGTAGGTCTCGAAGAAGCTTCCCTCCTGCCTTAAGACCTACTCTTGATCGAAATGACGCAGAATTGTCATTTGGTCATGGTTGAATGACGAAATGGTAACAAAACTAAAGCGCAAGAACAGTAATTGCACATCGTGTAAAAAAGACAAAGGTAAAAAAATAGTGCAGAGTTATATATTCACTCGTCTATATTGCGCTCCACAAGTTAATTTTAGATGTGCATTCCACAAGTTTGGGATGGCCAATTTCTGAATGGTGTGTTAAAACAAATAAAATAAAAGGTCAAAATTGATTTTAGAGACCAATATAGATCACAAGGTGAAGGTGGGTTCTTAATTTTTTTTAACTCGATCAGTTGTCACTTAGAACGTCCCTAATGCACGAAACTTATGTATAGGAGATTGAAACAATATGAATAATACAAGATATTTTTTATACTTCACTTTTAAATTCAAAGACACGGTTAAATATGTTGATACACATACATGTCTATTTATACTTTTTATGAAGTGATATTTTTAATCTTTCTGAAATATTGTGTAACTATTTTTTGTAAGTGCTTAAATATATGGGTACACCTACATGTCTATTTATACTTTTTATGGAGTGATATTTTAATGTTTTTGAGATACTATGTGACTATCGTTCATCAGCGCAGAAAGAAATTCTCGAAACCTGTTGCAATGCATAAGCATGTTTCTTGGTAAGACATGAAGTTTATTACTCGTTGGAACATAATAATAAATTGCTATAAGTATATTATATTATCCCGTTGCAACGCACGGGCACTTTACTAGTCTATCCTATAATCTGGTCTCCCTCCTAATGTTATGAGACCGGTAAAATAGAAAACCTATCAAGATCATACCTTTGCCTTGAGCATTCCACTTGAGCTAGATTATGAAGATCTTGACCTCCTCAAGATGGAACACCTTTATTGATTTCGCTTTGCTTGGTGAAGACACAAAGATTGCTCCCCCATATGCAACTATGGGAGAGGCTCTTTTAAGTATATCTTTACTTGAACATTATCTCCAAAAGAGTGGCAAGCTTCAAGAATGTGATCTCTTCGATATGCTCCCCTTGAACTTGCACTTCTCGAATTTGATGACGACCACCACTTGACATTATCCACCATGGACTATATAAAATCTTCCTTTTGATGCAAGCACATGGAAAGATAGCTAACCCCACATAGATATACCACACACACATATAATGGGCTAGAACACAAAGCTATATGAACAATTACTTACGATACCATGATACATATGGTACATCTTCTTGCTTTGTGGGTTGATCAATATTAACCATCGCTTAGCACTTTTCCTAGATCAGCCTTTTATATTTTCTTCTCTCTTCATAATAATGATGTCTTGAAGGTAAAGATGAATGTTCACACAATATTCTTCTTCAAGACATACTTGATCAACCTTTTATCTTTTCTTCTCTCTTCATAATATTGATGTCTTGAAGGTAAATATGAATGTTCACACGATATTCCTCTTCAAGACATACTTGCAATATGCTCAACTATCTCATGACCAAACTTGGGATATTCACATAAATAGCACCTTGGTCACCACTTGATTATCTTGAATCCAACACATGGACATCAAGCATTGCCTATGGACAAACTCTACAAGTATAGCTCAATGCAACCATTAGTCCATAGTGATTGTCATAAATTTCCAAAACCACACATGGGGAACCATGCTCTTTCATCTACCATGTTACAACTTACCGCGCGTAGTCGGCCGGAGCGGGCGCTGTTGGCAGGACCCCTTTGGCACCCTGCCACAGTGGCCGTAGTAGTGGTCACCGGAGGACTCTACCTCACTACCTCCCCACCACTTGTATATGAGTGCCGCTACTTGCCTTAAGTCAAAACTTAGGTTCTGCGTAGTGTTTCTAGTGTATGGTAGAAATAGAAAAGAAACAATAAGAAAAAAAAGACTTCTTCCTGCTTGTCGGAAAGCGAGCTTCTACCGCGTTGAGCTGTTGGACACGTTGCCGAATCCGTGCAGTATCATCCGTGAGGCCTCTTCCTGCTTTTCGGAAAGCGTGAGGTTGCACAGGAGCTCATTGATCACCTTAGTGCGTAGGTCCATGATGCACGGCTTGATTCCGCCGTTTACCAACATGCATACGATTAAGGAACATAAGCGGATCATGTTTCCCTACTATCTACCCGGATGAGTCCCAATCCTCCAACAACATGTCATTCACCATGTCTTACCACTAAGATTTCTCTTGCTATGCCAAATAGATTATCTTTCTAACAGGCAGACTCTGCCTAATCTATGGAGCGCTATTATATATATACGTGACATCACAATAACTGCTCTTTTTAAAACTATGGAACTTGCTACGGCACGTGTTGCTTGCCAGAAATTAAAGAGATTAGGTTTATTGATCCTATTTTAGAGTGTGCCGATCTGTTAGATCACGCTGAGTTGAGGGCATCTCCAGTCGTTCGACCCTCCCAGGTTTCAGATCGGCGCTTTTTAGCGATAGCGCCGGCCCGCACCAAAACCTGGGGGGGGGGGGGAGAGGGGGGGCGATTTCACTAGCCGTTCGGCGTCCCAGAAAATAAAGCACCGATATCATTCGAAAGTTTCTTCCCGCCCCCAAAAAATAGAGCCCTAGTTCGGCGATCGGCAGCCATAGTTTCGGGCGATCATATTACAAAAAACGCCACAGGTGGGCGATCAAATATAGTTCAGATCGAATCACACAGACGGGCGCGCGCGGCGTTGGCAGACGTAGGCGATCAGACAGACGCGTCGACCGGCGTCGGAGCAGACGGCGAGCTCGGCGCAGCATCCAGGTCGATGACGGCGTCGGAGCGGACAGCGGGCTCGCCATTCTCCAGGTCGACGACGGGCTGGGCATCCTTGTCGACGGCGGCATCCTCCTGGTATGCGTGCGGGCTTGTCGGCGCGGTGGTGTAGCTGGTGCTCTTGGCGATCCACTCCTTGTTCGACATGCCGGGTGGTCGCTCCTTCGGTGCTCTTGGCTTGCGGGGTTTCTTGGCCGGTTCGGAGGCCGCGGGAATGGAGACGGCGGCGGCGGCGGCGCGGGGTC
This sequence comes from Alopecurus myosuroides, assembly GCA_028641055.1. Lineage (NCBI taxonomy): Eukaryota > Viridiplantae > Streptophyta > Magnoliopsida > Poales > Poaceae > Alopecurus > Alopecurus myosuroides. Next base: position 504,814,494 of record CM054059.1, read on the forward strand.
CTGTAAATCGAGCGGGAGCCATGGCGCGTAGATCTCGGGTGCGGGGGGAAATGGCAGGAATGAACCGGGGGAGAGGTACATGTGGGGGGAAAGTGGAGGGAAGCGCCGAAAAAAGAGAGGGAAATCGTCTTCCGTCCCCGACAGGCGTGGCCCACGCGAGCATTTCGCCCCCCCCAGGCCGAACCCAGCGCGCTGGGTTTGGCCTGGGTTCGGCGGCGCCAAACGGCGCGAAAAACGGCGGAAAGCGGCGCTAAATCGATTCCTGGGGGGGGCGACTGGTGCGAAACGGCGCGAAACGGCGCCAAAAACGCCGCTTGGGGGGGCTCTGAGGGGGACGGCTGGAGATGCCCTGAGGTGCACCGTTCATCCTCATGATGTTATGGAGAGAGTTTGTCGTGCCATACTCGCAAGATCAAGCCACATAAAGTTAACGTCCCTACAGTGTGATAGCGCGCATGCTCCTCGTGCCCCTTAGACCTCTAGCAACAACTGGTCGAGACTAGCCAGCCATAGCGTGCTCCTCGTGACAAGATACCGCTATTTTTTGGAACTCCAAGACGCATCGGTTTCAAATTAAGAAGAACGGCTAAGAGGCAAATTACAACTCGTTCCGGCACACAGCCTCTGACTTGGATACCGTACCGCTATTTAACGCCCATGTCCACCTATTTTTTTGTGTATATAATGTTCAAAATCTCAAACGTGTAAAATGATTGTATGTGGTGGAATGTGCGGAAAAGAGAAAACACCCCTGATCGCGTGGCTTTGTTCCCTGTTGCCTCCCAAGCCTAGCTAACTTGCTCTAATATATAAGCCTAGCTAACGCCATGGCCTGCACGGAAACCAAATAGAAGCTAGCTACATTAACCAGTGCAGCTTAAATTCCAAGGCAGGCGTCAAGGAAACGAAAATTCCTTGCAAGCTACGCTTGGTGTGTTTCTTAACTACCACATATCTTGTCTGAATTTATCGATCCGTTTCCTGCATGGAAATTTATACTTCCAACCTATCATGTATCCTGCAACTTTATGACCACGCTTATTAATTGCATCATGCTATCATGTCTGTAAATATTTATAGTAATATACTCCATCCATCCACAAATAAGTGTACTTTTCGGATTGGTCTTGATCAAACTTTTAAAATTTTCACCAATTTTATAGAAAATTTTATCAACATACATGACATAAAATCTGAATATTATGAAACTATAATTCAAAACGGATCTAGTGGTACCAACTTAGTGTCATAAATGTTGTAACGTTTTCCTAAGAAGTTGGTCAAAGTTAAAAATATTTGACTTTCATAAAAGGAAAACGTACACTTATTTCAGGACAGATGGAGTATTTTTGTATTTCGAAATATCAATTCGGACCAGCGATACTCAAGAGAGCATCCGCACTGACTGGTTCATGGGGTTGCCTCGGTAGCTTTTACTTTTGACGGGAGGAAACACATGTATAGAAAATAAATGATGTCACATGGGTCGATCTATAGCAGCCAGAACAGCAGATCATTTTTGTTTGCCTGCAGTGAGGTTTGAGGTGGCATCGGCACGGCGTGACGACGTGATAACCATGTTTGGGGGTGTGCGGTCCTGTGGAGGCGTGGGCCAGCTCGACCGGTTCCATGAATGTGGTCGAGGGAGCTCTTCTCCTTAGAGGCACCGCTCTGAACTCTTGCTCAGCTTCACAGCAAGCTATTCCCGTGAAACCCTAAAACCTTTAGGTTTGGGCGTCGGGATTATTCTCACGTATCTATATTACCTAATGATTTACTGGATAAGTTCTTATGCTCCCTTACTGAGGTAGTGTTGCTCCTTATTGATTTCTGTTGCTTGATGTTCTTCTCTCTAGTTGCCACCAGTCTTCTGTTATCACCTTTGTCCATCGCAGGTAGGTTTCTCTCATGGTTTCCAACCTCAACCGTCTCACCCTTGTAGTGAAGACATCCAATTAATACAAGCAAAGATTTCTCCTAGGTCATTGTAAAAGAATATAAGTTTATTTTATGACATAAATTTTCCATATGCATATAAGAAGAATTTGTTAACAAGGTAGCTAGTCTTGCCTCTAAATTACTACTCATATACAATAGGCTGAGATGTATCATGTAATTCAATCTTTTGTTTGTTTATGTATAACACTAGATTTTTTGCGTATTCATAAGTGTTTTGTTAACAAGCTATACAACTTGGTACCAAATACTTCTCTATAACACTAAGGAATATCACACTATTTCAGGGGGAGTTAATAAGATCAGATCAAGATATAAGAGTTTCCAAATACTCTTATATTAGATTGGATTAACACTTTTAGGACACTCTTAATAATCCTCTTGAAGATCTTCCTGTGGTAATTCCACCTTTCTTGTTGGTTGGTTCTCTTGGAGAGTGATTTAGTGAAGATTGGGAAACACGATAGTAACATAATCTAGACAAGTAGAATGATCTTGATTAAGACTTAGTTCATGTTTTTTGTTGTTCTTCAATATACTTGTCATTTTATTCCCCAGAAGATATGCACTTATTTCACATATGATTGGTTTTACTTAGCTTTCAATTCAATTCCTCTAATAGTGATTATAACCTGTTGTTATTCATTACCTGTATCCAAATATACTTTATTTGTTGAATGATTATTTGGATAGAAATGTGGAGTGTTTGTGGAATGATGACTTAAGATAGTAAGTTGATCAAATGGTTCCTTGATGTGTTGAGATCTCATACGTTCACTTGTATAAAATGAATAAGACAATGAGCATCAGAAGATTATTGGGGTTTAATGACTTATGTCATAGTTGCTAGTAGTTTTCCCAGGTGTCATGTTGTTACTTTATAGTGGTTTGGAAATATCATAGGTAATGATCAAGGTTTAACGGTAAGTTAAGAAGATTTATTTCTTCTTTTAGGTACTTCTTTTATTGTTGTGGAGTTATGTACATATTCGATAAATATGTTAAGTCATTTCCCACTTGTGGGTTTTGGGTTAACACTTGTTTCTATCATTTGTGTTCTATTGAATATTTATTATTTACTTGTGAAGGTTCACTTAGTAGGTACTAAATAATTTGGAAAGATGTTGTGTGAATGGTTGATAACTGAAAGAGTTCATTATTAGAGAGTCTAAAATATTTTTTGATGAGATTATTCCATCAAGCATTACTAACTTGTGGAAGTGTGATCATTAGCTATGAGATTTGAATACTCACACCTCTTTGAGTTCTAGATACTTAGTGAATTATCCCAAGTCACTTATAGACCTGGATTAAGGTTGTTGAGAGTTTGTGTTGGTCACAACCAATTATGGTTGGTGTAATCAGATGATTTGGTTTGTGGAGATAACATGTTGTAAAGATCAGTCCAAATATACTCTTGACCAGATGATCTAAACCTATTTCGTCAAGTCAAGTGAAACATTGGTCACTTTGCTTCGCGTAAACTTTCGCGCCAAAATTTCCCGTATTTTAGACGCATGCTTTGCAAATGCACATATTATATAGATCCTTATAACTTCCCAAACACTGGGATATTACAGTATCTCCCCCTTAACAAGAACTTTGTCCCGAAGTTCAACCTCTCTCACGTAAAGATATGTAGAGAGAACTTCTGTAGACCGTTTATTCTTCACAGCTGTTTTCTTGCGTTGACCTTGGCATGTGCAACCTCTTTTCTTGATTGTTTACCTTCCACTTTCTTGCACGTTGATCTAATACTATGCTTGTTACTATGACAACTCCATTTTGTCACTAAACCTTCCTAATGGTTTCATGAAGAACATGTGGTATTTCCACCATATAGTGGATACCAAGTTTCATTCTCCGATGAATAGGTATGGTTTCCTGCCTCTCAAAACTTCCCGAAGAACATTTGGTATATTCCCCAAGTGATGAATAACCAATAAGATTCTTCTGGTACACTGGATATTTTCTATGTTTAGGACTCCATTTGGTTCAATCTAATGGTCTCAAGAGGAATACTGCTCAAAGAAACTTCTACAACATAGTGTACACTAACTTAGACTAATATTTTTAGTGAAAATATCTTGTAGTTTCCTCGAGTTTTAACTTTTTTCTACATATGACTATAACTTATTCCACTGGTTACTTCCTATTGTCCCTCTACAATTTTGCGTTTTGACTTCTACGGCACAACTCTATAAGTTTATTTATCGAACTTATACATGTTCCCTTGTAGTATATAACTACTCATGTGATTTGCTTCTCATTACTTGTGGTATAACTCCAAGACAAATGTGGAATGTGGTCCATTCCCATCAGTGGCTTCATTGGCTTCTGACTTCTTGACTTTCTGGTCTTCCAGAGCTTTGGTGGTTGTATCAATCTGCTGATATTTTAGACCGCTCTCATACTAATCCTATACCCTCTAGACCAGTAACATGAAGATAGAACTCAGTGTTTGCACATGCATTTGAAAGTTTCAACTTCATGTACAGATCTAGTCAATCAAATATCCAATTAAGATCCAATAAATTCCGAATGCAGTTATCACTCATGCATCAAAAGCCCGTGAAATAAAAGTACTTAGAGTAAGACATCTCAAGTACCTAGGCTCTTAAATTATATACACTACAAGTAGGTATATATATAGTACCCTATAATCCCAGTCTACACAACCACTCTTTGACTTGGTAATTACTCCAATTGCATGCATTACTACAATGGAATAGACCAAGACAAAATAACCCTAAAGTAGTTGTTGTCTTCTTGGTTCCATATAGTACTAAGTACCATGTCATTCGAATTACTTCATCTTTATTATGATAAGCTCCTTATGGCATCTGTTTATCCTTCATGTTGTTGATCACACCTTAGGAGTAGTAATGTAGCTTCCATCAATGCATATGCCTTCTCCTAACTATGTACAATACTATAATGATTAACCTCTAGACTTGATTACTAAGGATGTGTTATATACCCTATATTTACCAAAGTTTTAATAACTCTTAATGATTCTCAGCATCCATTCTTGAGGATTCTTATAAGTACTCCATACCATGTTGTACTCCATCCTATTGATTCATAGAATGGGGTAATGGTCACTTTGACTTAATCATCTCTGACTATGTCAAAACTCTCCTTTTCACAATAACACGGATACATGGTAGACTTCTAACTATTCATACCTAGGTATAAAAAAAATAGATACGTAGATTTACTCAAGTTGAGTAAGAAATTCTATACAAGTATGATCATATCATTCTCAAGTGAATGATCATCATAACTGTAGGAAATGTGGTTTAGATAAGATGGTTTCCTATAGTCTTTACCAACCTACAGATCTCCTAAAAGGTTTTAAACCTAAGGTCGCTTCGCTATGATACCATCTCTGGTGAAACAACACACCACTGCATGTGTTGTGCGCAAGTCGTTGACATAATACTCACAGAAGGACTTATCCGTGAATATTATATCCCTCAGAGTAGTACAACAGAAACACAACGGGTCCAAGCAAAGCTATACGATACAAACTTCATTACAAACTCTTGAGAATCTCTTTTAGAAATCAAAGAAGATCTCATACAAATGAAACATCATAAGAAGCAATTCGAAGATCCAAGCTGGAGAAGAACTCTAGCTCATAACTAAATCCACTACATCTGATGTCAGCCCTAATCTACGGCTTGTAACAGCTAAGTCCAATAATGGACTCTACCTACACCTTAATAACTTCTCCTCCACCAGCGTTATTGATGATGATGCTTTACCGACTAGGTAACATATCTCTCCACATAGCTTTGTGAGGTATCAATGGCTTCACGATGACGACTTCCATAAGTCTTCAACTCTTAGCAGGGGGGTCAAATAGGAACAAATGAGTAATGAGTGTTACTCAACAAGTTCATGATATACAGTGGGTAGGTTTATGCACTAACTACAGCTTTAGACTCAAAAGAGTCATAAGCTAATGCAAGGTTTTTGAAAATCTTTCTTCAAGACGTTGCTTTTAATTCTGAAAACTATGCCCGCCAAACCATTACAAGACTAGTACTTCATGGAGTTCCCTTTCCTGTAGCGTCCGGAACAGGGGGTAACATGCCACATCCTTTTACACTCTACAAATGTGCGTTACTTTACCCATGGGCGACCAAGACCATGTTGCACAACCAGGTGTACATTCATGTCCACTCCCACTCAGGTGTGGGGCCCGGTTGTTGGTCCATGACAAACCGTGCTTCTCCGCATAACGCATGGCCACCCATTTCCACTAGCAGGTTGAATCCCTCATTCCACCCCTCACGATGGAGACCTAGGCGTCCCTGGCAGACACTCATAGACCCAGAGTCCGTGGGACGTAAGGGCTCCCAACCATGTGCATGTAGTCTCGCAAGACCTACAACGTACGTCTCTGGCAGCCCGTTGGCATGCGAAGGAGATAAGATTATAACTAACTTATTCCCCCATAGAAGACCCATGGTTAACACGGTATTTACGGCGCACCGAGTTCTGACGGAATTTGTGATTAATTCCTAGGTAATACTTTCCCATGCAGATGGAACCTTCCTTTGACCTACTCATCTTACCATGGTCCCATCCTCCCATCAAACGGAACACTACCACTCGGGTAGTCATACAAATAGTAATATTATTATAAAAATAGGATCATGCATTCTTTTGAGAGTAGGTCATAATACGATAGGATTTTTGCAAATAGTTTGTTATGAAATACTGCAAAAGATATGAGAAAGTGATGAACTTTCCTGAGATTGAAATAACAATAATAAACCATGTCTTCGGGTTCGAGGGTCACGTAGAAAATTACGACATCTGAAAGATAGCAAAGTAGTACCGGTAAGGACTACAGAAAACACCGGCAATATTATGCATGCATAGTAATGAGATGCATTTCGAATTACCATGGAAAACACCCCAGCTTGCAAGTGTAATCTACGTTTGATACGGTAACATAACCACACATGTTTTAGGTGAATTGTTTCATTACTTGTGGTGATGTGATTATTACTTCTTTTAGTCTTACATGTATTTCACTTTTACTTAACAAACAATTGTTATCATTTTTATATTATAAGTATTTATCACATGGTTATAACACAAGGTAATATCATATTGAAAACAACTGTAACGAAATAACAACACATGTTGTTTTTCACTTTTGAAAAGTATGGGCTAAGACCAAAGAATTTAATTGAAGGTGAGTACATACTACAATCATCTCTATCAACTTGTAATCCAATGATGTTTGTCGACAGGATTGGAAAGTAAAAACTTATTTGGGTTCAATATTAAAGAAGATAGTGTGGTGTTGGTTAGTCCTCGCTATATTGGAATCCTATCGACTTCCCTTATACTTCTTAAAATGGAATTCATAAGTTAAAAAAATAAGTTGTTATAAACATAATGAGTTTGAAAATGTTGTTATCTTTCATTTGGTATATTATTTGAATGTTTCTGAAAAGAGTAGAATAAGTTATTGATTTCTTAACTCTAAATGTATTAAATGGCTAGGTAAAATATTGCACACAAGAAAACTTGGTCAAATGACTATCAAAACATCATACGTGAGTTGCATTTGTCTTTTGGACCAATTTGGTATACAACTTCCATTTTCTGATTTTATGAATTATTTATTATTTTCTCAATTTTAAATGATTTAAGTTAATTAAATATTTTATTTAATTCAAACTTTATCAAATATTTTGGAAAATTTTATAAACATTTAGATTATATTTTTATAAACAATTCCATATTTTATTTATAGTTTTCTAATAAACTAATTAAAAGTTATTGAATTTAGAAGATTAAGGATTTTTCAGCCATTTTTAAATTGACAGGTGGGTCCCAACTGTCATATTCGGGTTTTTATTCAAGGAACATGACGTCATGATGACCTCATCTATGCATCAACAACATGAAATTCTTTTATGTTGATCTTAAATCGGAAGATGTACTCCGAATTGGGCTAGTTGCTTGGTACCATGTGGTAGAGGATGACATAACGAGTCTAGGGGTGGTGGAAATTTGACCGAATCTTCACCGGAACGACGCCGGCGGCGAGCTCGTGCGGCGGCGGTGACGGCCACACGACGACCGCAAGCTTGGATGAGTGGCAAACCGAGGGGAGGGGACGTGGAGGCTCACCGTGACCTCGGGAGTGCGAAGGAGTCGACGAGGAAGCTAGGCAGCATCGGAATCGGCGGCGGTGTACCGATTTCCGTGGCGGCCGGAGTTGAAGCTGGCGAACCGATTCACGCTAGCAGGACCGTCCCGACATTGGTGGTTCCACAGTGAGGTAGAGGAGTTCTTGGCGGTTCTCCCGGTGCTCACGGCTTGCTAGGGGATAGCTGGAGTCGACGGTAGCGTGCGGCGAGAGTGAGAGCTAGGGTTAGGTCTTTCGGTTCTTCGCAGGGGAATATAGAGGAATATAGAGAGAGTGAGTGCGAGAGAGTGAGAGTGGGCAAGTGGAGCACGGCCTCCTCCATCTCTTACCCACGTCGAAGAGCGGCAAGCACACCACAGTAGATGGAATGGAGGCACGGCCACGGAAGAAAGGTAAAAGGAAACGAAAATTTCCCCATAACCCCCTAGAAGTTTTGGAGAATTACGATTAAGCCCTTCTGTCTTAAAAACAGAGAAGAAACCTTGTTTTCAGGGCCTTATTGCAAAGATAAAAATTATTAAAAATCAGTTTCAAATTTCTTATCAAATTTCCAAGCTCACCATGTTTTTCTTTTTCAATATTGAGAAAGATTCTAATTTTATACTTAGGGTGCTCCATTGAGGTATTTTTTTTTGTTATTTTCACTCCCTTTCAACTTCAATTGAATGGTCAACATCTTCTTACCGACTGGAGAGATGCAACTCCATTTGCTTTGAAGGTATACCCCCTTAGCGTTTCTTGCGAGAAATTAAAGAGATCAGGATTATTGATCTTATTTTAGAGTGTGCCGATCTGTTAGCTCACGCTCAGTTGAGGTGCATCGTTGATCCGCATGATGATATAGAGAGAGTTTGTCGTAGAATACTCGCAAGAAAAGGCCACTTAAAGTTACTCCCTCCGTTCATCTTTAGTTTGCGTTCTAGGTTTCTCAAAAATTTCACAATTACTTTGCGTTCTACACCTTTTGCCACTTCACTCCCTAATATGCCCTCGTACTTGGTCTCCCGATGCATTAATTAGTGAGGAAAAGAGAACATGCGGTTGGCCAAACAATCAATTGCATTGGAGGTGAGGCGTCAACGACCACTGCATGCATGCAAGAAACGCATAGAGCAGGGGCAGCACAAGGGGGTAATCTAGTCCAACTTCTCTCTAATTTAGCTCATCGGATCTACTCCTTGGTATCTGTTATTTCTCCAGGACGCAAACTAAATATAAACGGAGGGAGTAACGTCCCTACAGGGTGATCGCATGGAACTCGTGCCACACGGAATAATCGTGTGTGGTGGATTGTGCGCAAAACAGAGAACATCCCTGATCGCGTGGCTGTGTTCCCTATTGCCCCCCAAGCCTAGCTAACTTGCTCTAATATATAAGCCTAGCTAACTCCATGGCGTGCTCGGAAACCAAATACAAGCTAGCTACATTAACCAGTGCAGCCTAAATTCCAAGCCAGGCGTCAATGAAACGAAAATTCCTTGCAAGCTACCCTAAGTATGTTTCTGAACTAGCAGATATGTGCTCTGAATTTATCGATCTCCATCCTGCATGGAAGTTTATACTTCCTACCTATCATGTGTCCTGCAACTTTATGACAACGCTTATTAATTGCATCATGCTAACAATTGTCTTAATATTTATAGTAACAATTTTTTGTATTTGGAAGCATCCATTCGGATCAGCGATACTCAAAAGATCATCGGCATTTTCTGGTTCGTGCTGTTGCCTCAGTGTCTTTTGCGTTTGACGGGAGCAAACACATGTATATAAAAGAAATGATGTCACATGGGTCCATCTAGAGATGCCATAACAACAGATTGTTTGTGTTTTCCCGCAGTAAGATAAGAGCATCTCTAGCAGACACCTTAAAAACGCGCGACCCCTATTATCCTGGCGCTTTTATGGTTTGAGTGCGAAAAATGGCCCGATATGACATTGTATCGATGAGCCAGCCCGTATCGCGTGTACAGGGTCCGCCAAATCGACGCGACAAGCCCTTTCTAGACAGTTTTGCCCTCGCAGATACGGGTCAGAACGCGTGACCTAGATCCCCTCCACCGTCACAATCCACATTGATTTGTCCCCACTGGCGAGCAATCTCCGCAGCAACTCCGCCGCCTCCATCGCTTTTACAATTTGTTTATGTGGGTTCTGTTCTGCGCACGACGTTCCTCGTCGAAAAATAGGGGCATTTTCGGCCCTTATCCTTGTGATATACAACCTCGCGGTATAAGGGGTTTGGTAGAGATGTTCTAAGAGGTGGCGTCGGCATGGAGTTATGACGTGATAGCCCCGTTGTGGGTGTGCGGTCCCAGGTGTGATCCAGCTCGACCCGTTCCAGCTTATATGGTGGCCATAAAACTTCAGCGAGCTCTTCTCCTTAGAGGCACCGTTGTGAAGTCTTCATCTTCAAGCTATTTAGGTGTAATCATAAAACCGTGGGGGTTGGGCGCCGGGCATCATCTCGCGTTACTTTTCCCTTTGTCTCGTCGCTTTAAAGACCTTGTTCCCATATGCATTTCTTGGTGATCTGGATGCACAAGGTATTGCGGTTGCCAGGCGCAATATTGTGATGCGGGGGTTCTGCTTTGCGTCTCGGGCGTTAACTGTTGGAAGTAAACACGGACGACCGATGCCGGCTCGGCATCGTGTGTCAGATGGTGTCCTATATATACGAGTTGGATACCGAGTCTAGTCCTATTAGTTCTAGTCGGTAGACAATCCTAGTATGAATATACATTGTAACCTGGCTTGTAAGACCACCGTGAGTTGAGAAGCAATAACAAAGTAAAGGGAAGGCTGGATATGAGCCTCTGGCTAATTGTTTCCGTGTGCGTTGTGTTTAGCTGGTAGTACATCGGAAGTAATCCATCAGGCTATCTACTACTGCAGTACGTGCACGCCTCGGCGAATTAGTGTGGTACGTGCGCGTCGTCTCGCCGGAATTTCGTCGGAAAGTACTCGGCGACTGGGGCAGTTCCAACAATAACAACGATGTTAACACGTCATAATTGGTCGTGGCAAGGGGCACTTGAAGCATCACAAGAAGTGGCTTAGTTCCCTAGTATTTCCGACTGCTCATGACCTTGCGTGCATGGTGTTATTCTTTTTTAACCCATTAGCACCGCACTGGATCAACATGTGACGAGCAGGGCCTTCGTCAAGGTTAATGCGCAACATCATAAGCTACGTTCACTTGTTCCGGCTAAGAAAATGAAGATTGGGGGAAACACACACAAAAAAAATATCTCGGTCCGCGTCTCCCCCGCGCGAGGGTTGAGCCGTCTCCCTACCAAACCCTCTTTCCGCCCCTCTTCTCGCTGCCGCCATCGGCGCGAGCTGCTAAGCAAGGCTCGGGCGGTTATCATGGCCATGACCAAATAAATTACCGAACCTAATATAGGGAATGTTATATGGTATACAAGATAGCTATAGGTGTATTCTCCACTATGGCAACCATGGGCGACGCCCTAGGCCCACGCCTGGTCTCCCTTGACATGATCCTGTCGTGGTGTATATTTTCCCTGCGCTTATGCCCACTGTCTAGAGTTCCTTATTAGGATGCGTGGAAGGAAAAGTGGAGGATTTAGATCATAATGTATATGATTGATTGATACTTCATTTATTGGGAAAAGACCTAGATTAATGAGAACTTTTCATAGATATTTCGGTATTCAAGGTGTTATAAAGTTCCGATGCCTTTCAATTTGGTGACTGACATGATTTCTATAGTTCAAGTTCAGAATTAGGAAAACTATAGAAATTCGAAATCATGGCAGTTGTCTTTGCAGGAACTCTAAATGCGCTGGATATTCGTGAGTTGGTTTTACTGTAAATATTTTCCTTTCAAATTGGGAAAAAGTACCACCTAATTATATTCAAATCTATATAAAAATTACCAATGGTTGAAAATTCAGAATATTTATAAAAACTATTTGAAATAATATTTATAAAAACTATTTGAAATAAGAGACCTTTAGTAACTTGAAACCATGGAATGTAAGATAACTTTTCATATCTGATACGTATGAATTTTGGATGTACTATAACTATATACCGAAAACATTTGGTATATACAAAGATTTATTTTACTGTTTTTGTATATGGCCCTCGGGTTCTAGTCTTGCTCGTGGTTCGAAAAATTTTAAGATCGACCCTGGAGTTTCCATAAACCGTTTCTCTTCTTAACTCGTGATGGATGATAACCATTTCATGTCCTTAAGTGCAACTATGACGGTGGCCCTCACAAATGCGTGGGAAATGGCTGAATATGTCTAAAACATTTTTAATAGTTCCATAGAAACTTACATTATGCCCTTAGAATTAATGAAGTTCTATAATCAGCATAAGTATCATGGTAGGTAAATATCACTTCAGCGAGAGACATCTTTAGTAATTTTAAATATATGGGAGAATAGTTAACGTTGACTTACGAAAGATCTTGCCAATGACAATATGTGTCTTGTGTACACGGTGACAATAGGTAAGCGGATAAAACTCATTTTATATAGCTGTCTAGGATGTAGTATTTCTTAGATGTTAGGTTAAAACTTGTATGTGTCAATATGTATTTCTCACTCCATGACATCTATGTGTAGTTATTAAGATCAATTAATCACAATCTACTAAAATAAACATACATCAGATGAATTGTCGGATCATTATCTGAAAAATAAGAATATATATTGGTCCAGTCTACTGAATAGAGTTTAAGAGATCAATATTTTCCAAGAAAAACTACCATGTTGTTTAGCCAACTAAATATTTTTGACTCCCATGAGATTGCCCACACCGGATAATTATTTTTCTAGATACATCATATATGCTTTAGTATGATAATAATGGTTTTTACGAACACTTATGAGGATGATTTTTTAATGAATCAACACTTAAATTTAAAACACCAAGATATTTGGTGTAACATTTGTATAATAAGTTTTGCATTTAATTTATTTAATGTTAGAGTAACAAAACTATTACATGCTTATGTAATTGTAGGGTAACTACTTACAACATTTCCATCCCCTTTTATGGGAATCTTTGCTCATTACTCCCTCAACAATAAATATTGCCATTTTTTATTTCATTTATATTATATCATGTTTTAGAAAAAATACACCATTTTAAATATTTAAAGTTATTCTTATTTCAATATATTACAAATAAATGAATCCGAGAGATATTTTTTTGTGCTAAAATTTCACAATACAGATTAGTTCAATCGGTGAAACATTCTACAATGTTATATGTACAAAAAGAAAGTAGTGATTTATTTATCTATTTTCCACTCTTTGATTTATCTGTTATACATTCTAATTTGCATATCTTGTTGTATCATGTAACATGACTAATTGGACATTTTTAATAGTTCCATAGAAACTTACATTATGCCCTTAGAATTAATGAAGTTCTATAATCACCATAAGTATCATGGTAAGTAAATATCACTTCAGCGAGACACATCTTTAGTAATTTTAAATATATGGGAGAATAGTTAACGTTGACATACGAAAGATCTTGCCAATGACAATATGTGTCTTGTGTACACGGTGACATTAGGTAAGCGGATAGAACTAATTTTATATAGCTGTCTAGGATGTAGTATTTCTTAGATGTTAGGTTAAAACTTGTATATGTCAATATGTATTTCTCACTCCATAACATCTATGTGTAGTTATTAAGATAAATTAATCACAATCTACTATAATAAACATACATTAGATGATTTGTCGGATCATTATCTGAAAAATAAGAATATATATTTGTCCAGTCTACTGAATATAATTTAACAGATCAATATTTTCCAAGAAAAACTACCATGTTGATTAGCCAACTAAATATTTTTTACTCCCATGAGATTTCCCACACCGGATAATTATTTTCCTAGATTCATCATATATGATTTAGTATGATAATAATGGTTTTTATGAACACTTATGAGGATGATTTTTTAATGAATCAACACTTAAATTTAAAACACCAAGATATTTGGTGTAACGTTTGTATAATAAGTTTTGCATTTAATTTATTTATTATTGGAGTAACAAAACTATTACATGCTTCTGTAATTGTAGGGTAACTACTTACAACATTTCCATCCCTTTTTATGGGAATCTTTGCTCATTACTCCCTCAACTATAAATATTGCCATTTTTATTTCATCTATATTATATCATGTTTTAGAAAAAATACACCATTTTAAATATTTAAAGTTATTCTTATTTCAATATATTACAAATAAATGAATCCGAGAGATATTTTTTTGTGCTAAAATTTCAAAATACAGTTTAGTTTAATCGGTGAAACATTCTACAATGTTATATGTACATAAAGGAAGTAGTGATTTATTTATCTATTTTCCACTCTTTGATTCATCTGTTATACATTCTAATTTGCATATCTTGTTGTATCATGTAACATGACTAATTGGACATCTTAATTAACATCAATCAATTTTATTGTGTCTTCTGCACATGAAATTTGTGAATCCAAGAATCCACTACAAGATTTTAAGCTAGTTAATTACCAACAATATATTAGCACTGTCATCATAACACCACAATATTCTAGGGAAATTATTTATTCAAAATAATGAAAACTAAACAATAATGTATAAATTTAGTGACACATTGATACATCCATTTTGCATCACTATTTTATATCGTTATTTTCTCTTATTCATGTTATATTTCATATTATGATTCATTACTTATGTTATTTCATCTTATTTTGCATGTTTAATAATTATGGGAGAAGAAACACCGGAACCAGAAATCTGATGAAAAAAGCACCGTCAGGACATCCTATTTCAGAAGATGAGAAGAAGAGGGGAAACACCAGAGGAGTCTTAGAAGTCCTGAGGAGGAAGCAAGCCAGAAGAGCACTCGGAGGGGGGCCACTTGGGGCCAACACCTCTAGGTGGCGTTCCCCCTCTAGCCACGCCTAGGGGTGGTCTGGCCACCCTGGCACACTCCGGGGCGCCCCCTTTCGCGTACTTGGCCCTGAGGGAACCCTAAGCCCGGATACATCATCGATGAAATATTTCACCGCCGCCTCGGGGCGGAAAATAAAATAGAGAGAAAAGCTCTCCGTTAGGGAGAAATCTGTCGGGGAAATTCCTACCTGGAGAGGGGAAATCGTCGCCGTCGTCACCGTCATCACTCCGGGCTTCATCGGGATCATCAGCATCCTCATCACCAGCACCATCACTTTCACCGTCCAACTTCACCCCTCTGTAGCAATTAGGGGTCTTTAACGTTGTTTACCACTAGATCTGTCTCCTGGTGTGGATACTTTATGCTTGTGAGGTTTATCGGTGTTTGCACTTTATCACCAAATTATTATTATCCGTTATATAACCTCTGATTATGATCCATATGATGTCTCATGAGTTGTTCGTTTAGTTCTTGAGAACAAGGCATTAGTGGAAAATGGGGCATTAGCACCGGTTGGTAAGGGGCTAATGCCCCGGCTGCCCAACCGGGATCCCCCAACCCAGGCTAAAGCGCCCCCTTATGGCCCGGTTGGGTTACCAACCGGGGTAAAAGGCGCGCCCCACATGGGCTCTGCACCGCGAACAGGCCGGCGCCTTTTTACCCCGGTTGGTAACACCGACCGGGGCAAAAAAAAAAAAATTTAATGGTTGTTTTCGTGTCCTCTCACCTAGACTAGAAATTTCATTTATTCTTATATGTTTTCCTGTTCTCTCCACTAAACGTTTATATTAAGAAAGATAAAAAATTATCGCAAAAAAGAACAGATAAAAACCGAATACGAATAATATAAATATATAGTCTACCACGAATATAAATATTGTTCGACGCAATGACATAATTAAACATAGTTCGACCGAAAACATAGTTCGACATATCTAGACATAGTACGGAAATATAGAGCGACATAAGCACGTAAGCATAGATCGACATAAACATATATACTACACATCGGCGTTGGAGGCAGCCTTGCCCTTGCCCTCGGCATCAGAGCCATCCTTGCTCGGGCTAGACTCGCCGAAGTCAGACTCAGAGTCGGAGCTGCTCTCAGACGAGGTATCCTAGCATCACAGGGGGCGGACTAAGGTGCCGTCGAAGATCTTCACCTCCAGCACGTGGGCCTCCTCGTCCTGGTAGTACCTGAATGTGAGAATGTTACCCACATTTAGCTTGTGCATGCGCGCGAACTGCCCCCACCCATAACGCAGGTAGACGTCATTGTCGCGTCGCTGCAGGACAACGCGCACGGGACCGTTGTCACCTCTTGTGCATAGGAGTGAAAAAAAAGTGAGCACACACCACGAAACTAGAAATATGTCCTCCAAAGTGAGTGGCATGAGGAGAAGAGAGGGCTGGCAGGGTTTATATATAGTGGGGGGGTCATTTGCCCCGGTTGGTGACTCGAACCGGGGCAAAAGGCCCCCCACACCACGCGCCTGCCATCGCCCTGCTTGCCAAGAGCCTTTAGCCCCGGTTGGAGCCACCTACCGGGGAAAATAAGCCCAACACCACGCGCCGTGCTCGCCCCGGCCCCACCTCTGCTATCTTTTGCACCGGGTGGTGGTCGATCCGGGGCGAAAGGGGTAGTCGCGGGTGGGTAAAAGCCCAATTTTCTACTAGTGAAGGAGAAGTCATGATGTTAGTAGTGAAGTTATGTTAAAGTAATATCTACCATTTTGGTATTTAAGTTGTGATGCTATTTTTCTAATGATGTCATTTGAACATTGACTACATGATACTTAACTTTTAAGGGCCTAGACTATCGCAATAAATAATATTTTCTTTCACAAAGCAGCAACAGGCGGTGGTCAGGTGCGAGGGACGGAGCAAGCTGTCTTTCTTTTGAGGTCCACACGGTTGCGAGTAGGTCGCAAAAAAGGAACCTGTCTTCCTTTGGAGGTCCAGACGGTGAGCAAGCTAAAAGACACAACTTACACGTCGGTAAAATGTATCCTGGTTGTGTGTGGTTCATAGCAGTGCCTTGTTAATTCACCGGTAGAGTGTACCTAGGGTCCCGTCATCCTACCGACGTGTGCGGTGCGACATGTCGAGTAGCAATCCAACGTTGATTAATGCAAAGGCTAAGTGATCTGGAACAATGTAGGGTGTTAGATCCCGCTTTCCCTTGATCAGGTGATGAATTCTTATCTACATTCTCAGGCTGGACATCATAGAGCTGTCAACCTAAAGAAGAGTTGCATATCTAACATGGTGAGAAGACGAATCCTGATGTTTCCTAATCCTACCAAGGCTCTGGTTTACATAAACTGCCAGAGCAAGATTTCGTAAGTGACAACTGAAATAAGCTACTGCATGTCTCGTATATATTGTCTTGGAAAAGACCATTGCTGTCCTTGCCCTGATTTTTCCTCTTGGACATTAGAAAAGGAGAAAGGTGTGTTGGTAACGGAGTTGTGCTTTTAAATAAGAAGATTGATGTCTTTAGTTGTGCCAGCATGCACCCACATGCAACAGGGAATTATTTCGGTAGCACATGTACTTTATGGTGAATTTTTTCTTGCTCGGTAAACTAAAAGGTCACCACGGTAAAAAAAAAGTTGTGAGAAATATATGTACCACTTTGACAAAGTGCCACTATATGTAACAACCATTTAGGGGTACTATGTAAAAGTGTCACTAAATGATATGTCTACTGTGGCACTTTAGCAAAGTGCCATTATAGCTAATAACCATTTAGGGGACTTCTTAGATAGTTTGCATAGAAATATATGTGCTTCCGGAAGTACATATAGGTTATATAGAGATAGAACAAATTACTTGAATAGAAATATATATGCTTCGGGATTCAAATTCCTTTGCTTTCAAATATGCGTGCTTCTTGGATAGTTTGCGGCATATATCAGTGCGTCTTCTATCTTGATTTTTTATTTTTTAAATTTTCAGTACCATTGTTTGTTCATCAGAAGAAAACTTCTTTTCTTTCTAACAAATTAAATCCTCTATTGGAAGAAAATGTTGATACTTAAGAATATTGGTTGCATCTTTTCTATTCTTGGAAGCAATCTCACCATCCAATAGAAGGAAAACTTTATGTGTATAAGAAACCAATTAAGTTGCACCGACAAGAAAACCGGTCCTAATTACTCCAAGAAAATATTTTGCTTTCCTAAATGGAAAACAATGCTTCCCTGACACAAAAATATGTTAGCGTAGCTAAATAAAGTATTTAATTTGCAATTTATTCTTAGCCCGAAACAAATCATAATTTCCCAAAAAATATCCTTAAAGGAAGGAAAGTTTTGAATGGATCCGCAGTTTTATAGGAGGCAGCACACATGATCTGATTGTATCCCAAGGCAATATAGGCATTCGATCCTATGTTATTTTTTTGAGAATCGCGTCCGATCCCTACTGCTCGCTGTCGCTTTACCCACTCCAAGACGAAGAAAAATCCAAGCCTCACCGACTCGACGACGCATCTTCTCTTCTATGTCTCTCTCACGTTCGTTCTCTCCCTCTCCCACTCGCTCTCTCCATCGTAGTCAAAGCGCGATTTTTATTCGCCGCCACACAAATCAATGAGCGGCGGTGTTGGAGCGCTGGGAGGCGGTGGATCTGATCTCCGAATGTTGGTTTTGTCGCCCTCTCCTACATCATCATGCGACCTGTCCTCCCCGAACACCCTGATCTCCTGCCACAACTTCCGGGCGTTGAGTCCCCAGAAGTGGCCCTTTTGGTGATGTCGCCATTGTGGGTGGACTCGTCACCTCCGAGTTTCTCTTGGCGTGCATCTTGGATGGTAATCTGGTTTGAGCAAGGTGTTCTGCTTTGCGAGCAGGGGAGCAAAGCAGAGTGGTGAGCCAAGGGAGGGAGAAGGATGCTCACTGCCCAGAGCAGCTGCTGCCTCCGGTATAAACTGACTCAAGTCATCTTTGACAGTGGGAGCTCCTACACATATTTCCAGCGGAAATGTGCAGAAACCTGATTGCTTCGGTGAGTTCTTGTATTATCAACTCTCCGTCAGGATAAATGGGTTCAGTCCCATGAAATAGTATGTGATGGAAATAGTATGGGTTCTCATATCATTGCTTAAACATGTAGATAATTCATTTGATGTGCTCAACCAGACCTTCTGGACATCTCCCGCCGCGTGGAAGTAATGAAGCTGTCTCTAGGCCTCCTCCATCAGATCTCCACTAGTGCCTCGACGTTCCAGCGCCGAGTGTGTCACCCTGACAAAAGGATGAATCCTGGACCTATCAGGTGAGGCTACCCGGTCCAAGGCCCAAAACCCAAGCCCGAAGGGAGATTCCATGGGAAGTTCTAGAAGGCCCAATCAAGGCCCACTCGCAAGGCCTTGCGGGTCAAGAAAGGAAACTTGTAAGCGAATTTAGGTTAGGGTTTGTAACCCCCCCCCCCTCGAGTACGGTTTGAGACCTGACCACCTATATAAGGCCAGGAAAACCACCAGGAGGGGGACCAAGCAATACCGCACCACCAAAGCCTTGAGATTAAGATCGTACTTTCGACTCAAGCACCCCCGCTATAACCGATCTATCGCTAATACAGATCGATAGAAGCAGGAGTAAGGGTTTTACCTCTACGAGGCCCCGAACCAGGGTAAATCGTGCCTCTTGTTAGCCGACGATTGTCACCAGTGCCTACACGTTCTCTTACTCGAAACCCTATCGGCTCATCCGAGGGACTTGTTGAGATGAATCTTTGACAATTGGCGCCGTCTGTGGGAATGGAAGACGCTGGATCTACGGCATCTTCGGCCTCATCATCACCAATCTTTTGCCGGAGCCCCGGAGCTTCGATTTCAGCAGATCCGATCAGATTTGGGTCAATCATCATCGCGGCTCACTCGCCGGAATCACGCCCGACGTTCATTCGACTGGAGAAAAGTGTCACCCTGACGTTCGGGAGCTTTCAAAAAAAGTTGTGAGAAGGTCACTGTCACTACACCACGGTAGACATTTAGGGGCACTTTCAAAAGTGCCTATAAAACTTCCAACTAGTGGCACTTTGCCAAAGTATCACAATAGACAATGACCTATTGTGCCCCTTTGGCAAAATGCCACTAATTGACATGTTTATAGTGGCAATTTGTTAAACTGTCATTAAATGTCCTATTCTAAAGTGGCACTTTACCAAACTTCACTATATATATAAGTGAATTTAGTCCCACTTTGCCAAAGTGCGACTAAATGACATACCTATTGTGGCACTTTGGAAAAAATGCCACTATATGTAACAACCATTTAGCGGCACTATTCCAAAGTGCCACTAAATGATATGCCTATTGTGGCACTTTGGCAAACTGCCACTATAACTAACAACTATTTAGGTGACTTCTTAGATAGTTTGCATAGAAATATATGTGCTTCTTGGTTTGCATAGAAGTATATGAGCTTCTAGAAGTACATATAGGTTATATTGAGATACAACTAATTACTTTTAATTTTTACATATTCAGTAACATTGTTTCACTAGTGGAAAATGGGGCTTTTGCTCACTCGCGAGCACCCGTTTCGCCTCGGCTCGGCCACCACCCGGTGCAAAAGCCTGCAAAGGTGGTGCCGGAGCGAGCAGGGCTTGTGGTGGGGGGTATTTTGCCCCGGTTTGAGTCACAAACCGGGGCTAAAGGCCCGCAACGAGCAGCTCGCGTCGTGGGGGGTCTTTTGCCCCGGTTGGACGCACCAACCGGGGCAAAAAAAAATCTCTTTATAAACCATGCCAGCCCTATCCCCTCCTCATGCGGCTCACTTTGGAGAACATATTCTAGTTGTCTGGTGTGTGCTCACTTGTTTTTCCCTCCTTTGCACAACAGGTGTTCGATGAAAGGCCCGGGAGAATAACGCCATGTCAGCTCGCAGAAAAAAAAACAAGATTTAATTTGTCCGAGCCACACTTAATTAAATAATCTTTCTCGTCCCTCTTTCCGCCTCGGTCGAGGTACCAACTTTAAAATTTCTCGTCATTTCTCTATTCACGGTGTTCTGTAACATTTCTTAATTAATAATCATATAATGCAGATGAACCGGCAAAAGATAAACGCTGACCGACGCTCTACCGCGTTCATGAAAGGCGTGGGTTATTTTCTCAAGGTGGCCCAGGCAAACAAGCGTAATAATTTTATGTGTTGTTCATGTGTTGTATGTCGGAGTCAGAAGGAACACTCTTCTCACAAAGTCATGCACTTCCACCTGTTTGAATCTTGTTATAATTGTTGGACCAAGCACGGAGAAAGAGGGGTTATTATGGAAGACAACGAAGAAAAAGAGAATGATGACAACTATCATGACATGTTCCCTGAATACGGTGCCGGTACTATAATGGAAGATAACGATGAAGTGGAAGCAGAAGACCGAGCACCAGATGAGCCCATCGATGATCTTGGCTAGGCTATTACGGATGCAAAGACAGAAAGCGAGATTGAAAAGGTGAGGGTGAATTCGACCAGATGTTAAAGGATCACAAAACATTGTTGTATCCAAATTGCGAAGATGAGCAGAAAAAGTTGGGCAGCACACTGGAATTGCTGCAATGGAAGGCCGAGAATGGTGTGACTGACAGCGGATTTACAAAGTTGCTGCAAATAGTGAAGAAGCAGCTTCCTAGAAACAATGAATTCCCGACAGTACATACCAAGCAAAGAAGCTTATATGCTCCCTAAGATTAGATGTGTAGAAGATACATGCCTACATTAAGGATTACATCCTCTACCGTGGTGAGAACTAAGAGAATTTGAACAATGCCCGGCATGCACTGGATTGCGGTATAAGATCGGACCAAACGACCCTAGTATGCACATGGAAGATCGTAAGAAAGACGAGATGTTGAGACACCCCGTTGATGGGTCGCAGTGGAGAAAAATCGAGAGAAAGTTCCCCCGCTTTGCAGGTGACGCAAAGAACTTATGGTTTGGTCTAAGTAAAGATGGCATGAATCGATTTAGTGAGCAGAGCTGCAACCATAGCACCTGGCCTGTAACTCCATGTATCTATAACCTTCCTCCTTGGTTGTGCATGAAGAGGTAGTTCAACATGATGCCAGAGCTGATCAAGGCCCGAGACAACCAGACAACGCCATTGATGTGTACCTAAGGCCATTAGTCGATGAACTTTTACAGTTGTGGCGTGAAGAAGGTGTACCTGTGTGGGACGAGCACAAACAAAGAGAAATTAACCTACGAGCGTTCTTGTCCGTAACCATCAACGATTGGCCTGCTCTTAGTTTCATTTCTGGACATACAAACAAGGGATACAATGCATGCACACACTGTTTAGATGATATTGAAAGTGTATATCTAGATAAATGTAAGAATGTTGTGTACCTCGGGTATCGTCGTTTTATTCCGTGCAAGCACCCCTTAAGAAAAACTGGCATCCATTTCAATGGTGAGGCAGATACCCGGGAGACGCATATCCTCCGACCTGGTGATGATGTATTTGATATGATGAAGGATTCAGAAGTAATCTTTGGAAATGGTCCGGGCAGACAAGCTGTTCCGAGTGACGGTGACGGACACGCACCCATGTGGAATAAGAAACATATATTTTGGGATCAACCCTATTGGAAAATCCTAGATGTCCGCTTTGCGATCGACTTGATGCACCTGACGAAGAATCTCTGCGTGAATCTGCTAGGCTTCTTTGGCTTTTATGGGAAGTCAAAAGATACATCTGAAGCACGACAGGACCAGCAACACACGAAAGGACGAGACGGCAAGAATCCTGAGCAGTTTCAAGGTGGTCTTGCCAGCTACACTCTTACCAAGGAAGAGAAGGAAATTCTTTTTGAAGCACTAAGTAGTATCAATGTTCTGTCTGGCTTCTCGTCGAATATAAAGAGAATAATAAATGTGACCGAGAAAAATTCCAACACCTGGAGTCCCATGACTGCCACGTGCTAATGACACAATTGCTTCCGAGTGCGTTGAGGGGGATTCTACCAGAAAATGTTCGACTACCCATTGTGAAGTTATGCACATTCCTCAATGCAATTTCTCAGAAGGTAATCAATCCAGAAAGTCTATCAGCGTTACAGACAGATGTGGTCCAATGTCTTGTCAGCGTTGAGATTGTGTACCACCAACCTTCTTCAATATTATGACACACCTCCTAGTTCACCTAGTCAAAGAGATTACCATTCTCGGTCCTATGTTTCTACACAATATGTTCATCTTTCAGAGGTTCATGGGAGTCTTAAAGAAATATGTTCACAACCGTGATAGGCCAGAAGGAAGCATCTCCAAGGTTTATGGAACAGAGGAGGTAATTGAGTTTTGTGTTGACTTTCTTCCAGACCATAAGTCGATTGGTGTTCCCAAATCACGGCATGAGGGAATAATAAGTGGAAAAGGCACGCCAGGAAGGAAAGCAAAGATATTTATGGACGGGCATTCTTTCACTAAAGCACACTGCACAGTTCTTTTCTTTTTGCCGGGTGGCGCGACAGCAATACTTGGTGGAGGCTGCCGAGGAGCGCCAGCTGCCATGGCCCCGGAGGCAGCCGCTTTGCTGGGTTCGAGGATGTGTAGACTAGCTTGACGATAAAGGAGATTAAGCAGACGAAGACCAAGACGAGCAACGGTAGCTCCATCCTTTTTGTTTTGTTCCGTGATTGGCTCTTTACTCTACGGAGTACTGAGAGCATGGAATACAAAATAACATTGGGAATTTAAAGAGAGTGACTACTGTCTACTAACCAATCGATTAAAAAAATGTCGAGTTCACATTTTTACACCGGAAATGCGAAACCACATGCAAGTTGGGTCCAAAAGACTATCATATCCGTCGAAAACCAGTAGACCTCTCCTCCTCGAAGACCCTGGTCTCGTGCCACAACTTCCGGGCATGGAGTCCCACGAAGTGGCCCTTTTGGCGATGTCGCCATTGTGGGTGGACTCGCCACCTCCGAGTTTCTCTTGGCGTGCATCTTGGATGGCATTCTGGTTTGAGTAAGGTGTTCTGCTTTGCGAGCAGGGGAGCAGAGCAGAGTGGTGAGCCAAGGGAGGGAGAAGGGTGCTCGCTGCCCAGAGCAGCTGCTACCTATAAACTGACTCAAATCATCTTTGACAGTGGGAGGTCCTACACATAGTTCCAGCGTGAAATGTGCAGCAACCTGATTGCTTCGGTGAGTTCTTTTGTATTATCAACTCTCCGTCAGAATAAATGGGTTCAGTCCCATGAAATAGTATGTGATGGAAATAGTATGGGTGCTCATATCATTGCTTAAACATGTAGATACATCATTTGATGTGCTCAACCAGACCTTCTGGACATCTCCCGCCGCCTGGGATTAATGAACTTGTCCCTAGGACTCCTCCATCAGATCTCCACTAGCGCCTCGCCGTTCAAGCGATGAGTGTGTCACCACGACTAACCCTAGACTTGGGGTTCCGCTCAGTTGCCAGCGCAATTCCTGCGCCGCCGCATCTCTTGCTGCCTGCCTCCACGCCGTGCGCAACCTCGTGCTCCCGCTCCTCCTCGCCACCCCATTGCTGTGCGGTTTTTCGCGGCTGTGCGGTGGCCGGCGCCGCCGCCCAACGGTGATGCTTCCACTGCCCGTTAGGGCTGCACTCCAGCGCCGTTCTTGCCTCCTCTTCGCGGCCGTCCTGCTCTTGGACGTGATGCCTTCGAGCTCCTCCAGGTCTCCAGTCCCATTGATTTACATCCTTGAGACCAATATCAAGTCAACCTTGCACTAATTTATGTCTATCCAAATTATGGGTAGTGAACTAATGAACGTAAGTTCTGAACATGAGAAAAGAGGAACTTACACGTAAGCAACGTAGCCGTGGTATTTCGACCGGTAACCAAATCCCGGTTCATGACACAATCTTGCACTTCTCTGAATACAGTCGTAGAACGTATATACCAAACAATATACCCATATATACGAACGAGGATTCAACCATAATTTTAATTATGAGCCGCAATGCCAAGGTGCCGAGCATGTAAGCATCCATTAAAATAATCAATCAACATCGGTAAGAGTACCAACACCCGTATCGCAGGAAAAAACAACCGACCAACCTGGTCGACGTCGCTAGGATCCGGGAGTATAAATTACCATTGTAGAGAATGTAGCAGCCAGAACATATTTTGCAAGAGCAATCCTTTTCACAGCAGCCAAGAGAAAAGATTCGAAACCGATCGGATGAATTAATACCTAGACGAGAATACCTAGAAAACTTAAACCTTTCAACACCACCACTAACATCGAGAAGGAGATCAGCTCGTCTATAATTTTAGATGCCCATAAACTGACATCTTACATTTGGACTATATTGTAGATACCACTTCCAACATATTTTTTATTTAACTTTGTGCAATTACTACGCGTAGAAGAAAGTAAATAGTCATAATACTTAATTTTATCCAAATCCGACCGTTTGAGAGATAGCAAGCCTAAAACAAGAGCTAAGTAGAAATGCATAAATTCTCTTGATTGCATCTTAGTGGTACATTACCACTGTGACCGCAAAGGTAAAACAAGAGGTGAATTGAAATGCGCAGATTCTCTTGAGTGTACCTTAGTGGTCTCTTAACCCTCTGATCAACATAATTTGCATGTATGTCATCCAAAGCAGAGAAAATGGAGAAGAAACATGCACCAGTTTCAAGAAAGGATGCATCGAAGGTCAAATTCAAATGAATCCAGAAAATAAAACTAGAATAGAGCACCTATGTTTAAACTAGATAGAACTAACATAATATGTGCTCATGCATTTCCCAAGCATTTAAAAAGAAAAACACTTTTATGATTCACATGCCAATGGTGGCTTAAAGACAGTGGTCCCCGAATTTTAGCGGGTGGTAGTTTTCCCATTATGATTATTTTCACATTGATTGGTATCTGCAATGGCACTCCTATGTAGTGGGAGAAATTATAGCTACACTACCATATTTCTTGATGCTTCCTAAGTCCAACCATATGTTTGTGTATGTGTGGCATTGCAAAAGATGCCTCACATTCTTTCCACAGTGTGACATAGTGCAACATGCTACTACCTTCCCAAAAAACACGATATTTTAGCATTGTTTGACTATATATGTTAGAGTTATTATATTATGGTAGCCTTGCATCTATGAAGATCATTCATATTTTCTGATATAGTGATCGAGATTCACAGCTAGTCCAACACAATTAAGTTGGAGTACTATCATGATATATTAAGGTGCACATTTTCCGTATTTCTTCTCTCCAATAAACAATCTTGCTATAAGTTATTGACCTATCATCCAAACCTCCTCCCTATAACTTATAGCAATAGGATGTACATAAATTATCTTGCTATAAGTTAGAAGTAGCATCACAGATCGAAGCATTTACTAGGAAAACTACAATATAATTGCAGCTTCAGACCTAGAAGTTACCATTAATTTTCTAGACCCTCGCCAAAAGGGAGAGCCCATAGAGACCAATAGTTGTTTGAAAACCAGAATATACCACAAAGGTTCCCAATTTAGTTGCTACGTGCATCTAAGAAAATATTGATATCCCTTGTGTCCTCCCTTCCAAAGTACTAATTCAATTTTGCAATGGAGTCACATAATTTTCTCGGGATTTACATGAATGGTTGGAGCCTACACAAAATGGAAAAGGCGCATGTTTCAAATGGCTGAGGTCTAAATATGTGTACTAACTAAAGTTGAAGATTTTTCATTTGTCCTATATACTAAGGACAATATATCTCAATGTAATGTCCTTAGGCATGCTGAATTCCTGATCCACAATTGTGAAGAAATCTGTTCGAAAACTGAAATAGCATACACCGCATATAACAGCGATTTGGCATTGGAACCCAAAAAATACCACCCAAATTACGTGTCAAAATTGTTATAATCTATGGGTTGGCTCATTAGTATCATATGTGTTTCTGAATTTCAATGACCCATATGTGGCAAGAAGGGGAGATTCAAAATTTTAGGCCAACGCTGCTTGTGAACGGGTTGCGAACTAATAAACTTTTCCGTTGCTTCCTAAGCCTAGTATGTCTTGTGTGTGTTTCAGTAAAATGTTGGGTAGTTTTATGGGGGGTGGTTGCGAGTTACTCTAACGATCGTTCTAGGCCTGTATTTGAAAATCACGATAATCGTGGGATTGTGCGCCATTCTCAGGCAATAGAGGCTGCTCCGTTCACGACTCGGACGGGGAATTTATATCATATGATTTAAAATAGTATTTTCGATTTTGTAATGACATGACATGTCACTATAGACCAATTGTTTATAATTTTATCCGTTAACACTTGGATCTGCATAATATATTTCGCAATGGTACTGCTTCATAATTGTGTTGGATCCAAAATAGGATCTCCAATAACTAAAAGTATATGCTAGATTAATTTACTAAACTATACCGCTCAGTATCTTTTTCGGGTACGTGAAAAAGCAAACAAATTAATTCTTCATGTTACATCATGTTGACAATTTTTTTTTAAAAGTTCTAATTAGAAGTATGTTAAGTTGTTTAAACTAACTCAATTCTAGCACCCCCCCCCCCATTGTTAAGAGTGTGCCTCTTCTCTTCACACATTAGTCGTATGTACTTAAACAACAGCATCACTTCAGTTGGTGAGACCAAACTGAAGAAAGAGAACAATGCAAATTACATGGTTTAAATTAGGGTATGGAAGAAGAAATCGCATAGATTGGTTCTTGAAGCCGTTTTATTTTTTTGCATTGACTACTGACAAACATTGTTGCTAGCTGGACCAGGGTAGGCAATTTTGCATGTTTGAGTACAACGACACACAAGAGTCGGCTACCGACACAGACAAGGTTGAAAGTCCAAGGCCAGGTACTCCCTCCGTTCAACAATAATTGACTTATATTTATTCAAATATGAATGTATCTAGATATCTGTTAGTGTATTGGTACATCTATATTTGGACAAGTAAAGTCAAGCGTTGTTGAACGGATGGAATATCCAGCTAGCCGTATCTTGTGATTCTGTGCTGGACAGCACGGCCCGGCAAGCCTAACAAATCGGAACTGGGGAATCGTCCTACAATGAGTTTGCTTCCTAGTTGTAGTGGCCTCCAAACTCTAACCGATGATTTCAAACACTCTACGGACTTCTTCTGCTCCTATTGAAAACCAAGGAAGTGTACCACATATATTATGTGTTTTACTCACTGCATTAATTTCACTACCATCTTGTTGTTCTGATCTAGATTCAAATAATCCATATGTACTACAATAATCCCGAATGCTTCCTAATCCTTGCATATTATTTCTTTTCATGTACCTAGAATGTAAGTATTAGGTTGCTTTATATAGTGGTATGTACTTGAAGAGAGCCTATTTATTACTCCCCTTAAATGATATGAATAATTGTTCCTATTGTGTTCCTCTACTTGGGTCAGCTATAGAAAAAGGCTCTAAGCTACGCACGCTACTCCATTTATGTTATAGCTTATCGAGAGCTCAATGGTTTTTTATAGCTATGTTGAAAAACAACATGGGCTTACTCTAGCTTTCTCTTCTCAAAGATCATGGCAGTGCTACCGAGATCAAAACTAAGTTTCACCCACCCGAGCTTGCATGAGGTATCTACAAAACATATGCGGATGCTACTATCCCTCGCTTCACCAAGTCACAGTGTTGTCTCTCGGTGCCTATTCTTAACACAAGGAAACCCGAGTTTTAGGAAGAAAGACTATTACTCGTTTTTATATTAACCGGTGTTGACACTATCCAATGCAACCATATTCCTACTTCTTAGTAAGATGTATTCTCACGATTTGAATTGCTAGGAATAGATAAAAAACATGCAAAATTTATTTAACCTATTTTATTATTTATGACCTCCAACTAAGATTTGTTACAAACTGGTTCTTAACATAATTATTTGTCAAATTGGTTTTCCCAAAAATGTTTCCATTTTACTAAAACTTGTCACTAATAATCACTACCCAAACAACCAATTGGTGTATGCTTACTAAGTTTACTCTTGTTGCTTAATTAGGTTTAAGATAATTGTGCAAGAACTAGAAGAGCACACATCATTAGAGGATCCTCCTTGATACACAAAGGTGGTTCTATCATTTATGAAACTAAATTTGTAGCGCTACAACTTTGATGTTTTATAGAAATGACATTTAAAATTCGTCCACCACGACTTTGTTATATTTTCATCATGAGATCTAACCAACTATAGATGTGGTGATCTGAAATTATCACACCAGGCATAAAGTATTTGTTGGACTACCTCATATACTAGCCCAAAGAATAATGCCTATATGTCAAGTGATATGCAAAGGTAAAACCAATAGACTATTGAGGCTTCAACATCCAGTAGTTTCAAATATTACAACAAGGTGGCGAGGCATAATTTTTCGCGCATAATAGAATATTACATTATTTATGTAACAACAACCACATATAAAAATGTCTAAACAAGAGATACACACGACAATGCGGCGATGGGGATTTATTTCCCAAGATTTCTGATTGGGAGACACTCCTTGTTCGCATGGAGTGGGTGCTGGAAGAGAGGTGCACCAGGTTCAAGCCATCAAAATCCATACGAGTAATTCTAATTTACTTAATACATAAAAAAAAACAGACCTATCAATATGGCACGGCATGATTTCAGAAATAAACATGTCATAGGTACGTAAGATAAATATGTGATTCCAAGCTTAAGTATTAAACGAAAGCTCCCCTACATACCTTTATAGGGAAGATTATTCTAGTAATACCGGTAAGCATTCCAAAACAATTCATTCACATCCGGCTAAGGAAATGACTTACCTCAAGAAGTTCATAGACTTATATTACATAATGGTACTTTCTATCAATGTGCTTTGTGCTCTCATGGAACATCTGATCCTTAGTAAGGTAAGTTGCACTCTGACTGTCACAAAATAGGTTAATGCAAGTATCATCTCCAAAAAGCTCAGCAAACAGGCCTTTCAACCAAACTGACTCCTTGCATGCTTCAGCAATATCCATATACTCAGCCTCAGTACTAGATTGTGCAACAACACCCTGCAAGGTAGCCTTCCAGCTAACGGCACATCCACCAACTGTAAACACATAACCTGTGAGGGATCTCCTCTTAGGAGTACTAACAGACTTTGCATCATGCATATTAAAACGATATGAAGGACTTTCTTAATGTAATTCTCCTGACTAAGAAATAACAATCTAGATTTTCTTTCTCTTGAAATTTCCATGCCTAGAATTTTCTTAGCAGGACCAAGATCCTTCATCCCAAACTCACTACTCAACTGTTTCTTCAATGTAGTGATTTCTTTCATGCTCTTGGCAGCAATTAACATATCATCAACATATAGCAGCAAGTATATAGGCGATTCATCAACAAATTTAATGTACACACAACAATCATATTCGGACCTCTTAAAGCCATGTGACATCATAAAAGAATCAAACCTTTTATACCATTGTCGAGGAGACTGTTTGAAACCTTAAAGAGACTTCTTTAGCTTGCACACGAAATTCTCCTTACCAGGCACTATGAACCCATCAGGTTGGTCCATGTATATCGCCTCCTCAAGTTCTCCATGCAAAAACGCAGTCTTCACATCTAACTACTCAAGCTCAAGATCATGCATAGCAACAATATTAAAGAAAGTACGAATAGAACTATGCTTGACAACAGGTGAGAACACATCATTATAATCCACTCCTGGAATATGGCTAAAACCTTTTGCTACTAACCTTGCCTTAAACCTCGGAGGCTCACTTGGAGATAAACCCTCCTTTCTCTTGAATATCCACTTACAGCAGACGGTCTTCTTTTGTTTAGGCAAGCGCACAATATCCCATGTGCCATTTTTCTCAAGTGATTGCATCTCCTCGTGCATTGAACCAATCCACTTGTCACGATCAACCGAAGCAATAGCTTCATTATATGTAGCCGGTTCAGCATCATTCTCCACCTGTTCTGCACAACTTAGAGCAAAATAAACAATATCACATTCCTCAATTAAACGAGTACGAGGTCCTTGCTGCACAATAGGAGGTGAGGGTGGCACAATATCCTCCCTATCAATTTCAGTTTCCTCCTCTTCCAGGTG
The DNA here is from genome assembly GCA_028641055.1 of Alopecurus myosuroides. Lineage (NCBI taxonomy): Eukaryota > Viridiplantae > Streptophyta > Magnoliopsida > Poales > Poaceae > Alopecurus > Alopecurus myosuroides. Next base: position 504,845,644 of record CM054059.1, read on the forward strand.
TTCTAGCTCCACCTGCAAAGGAACTCGTGGTTCGTCCTCATCAGAAGTATCTGGCACAACATCAGTCGACAAACGGTCCTAATACATAACAGATTCATTAAACACAACACTCCTGCTAAAGAAAGTCTTTTTGGTTTTTGGGTTCCATAACTTATATCCTTTTACTCTAGAACCATAACCAAGAAATAAGTATTTAATAGCTCTAGGCTCTAACTTTCCATTATCAACATGAGCATAGGCAGTGCAACCAAAAACTTTCAGTTGTGAATAATCAGCTGACTCACCAGACCATACCTCAATAGGAGTTTTCTTGTCAAGAGGGATGGATGGTGACCTATTTATCAAGTAACAGGCAGTGTTGGCAGCCTCAACCCAAAAACGCCTATTCATAAGGGCGTTGGACAACCTGCAGCGAGATTTGGAGATGATCGTCCTGTTCATCCGCTCAGCTACACCATTCTGCTGAGGTGTATATGGGATTGTGTGATGCCTGACAATGTCTTCCTAGACACAATAACCATCAAAATCATGCGAACAAAATTTGCCACCATTGTCAGTACGAAGCAACTTCACCTTTCTCTCAGTTTGCTTTTCAATCATAACTTTTCACCCTTTAAAAGAAGCAAAAGTATCATCCTTAGTTTTCAGGAAATAAGGCCAAACTCTTCTGGAGTAATCATCAATGATAGTAAGCATATAACGAGCACCACCATAAGAGAGCTATAGGCACCATAACTTTCATCTTTTCCCTGGTCTGCAGGGCCTCACAAACTTCCGCGAGAGTTAGTTCATCGCGGCTTAACAGTATGGTATCACGCAGGTTTGTAAAAGAGCTAGGCAGCGAACATAACAGCAAAAGAGCTAAATCTTCATCATCATATTTTACCTCCATCGACACTAGGTCGGACACGATCTCCTTAAAGATCGACAAGTGACTCATGACCGAACCACCATCTTGCATCTTGGGCGAGAACAACTTCATCTTAACATGCATCTTGCTGATTAGATCCTTTGACATGCAGATCGATTCCAGCTTTATCCATAACGCAGCCGCGGATTTCTCCAACAGCACCTCCTGCAATATATCATTAGAACGATGAAGTTGAATCAACGACAAAGCCTTGCGACCTTTGCGCTTCTCCTCAGCAGTCCACTCCCGCGCTTCCTTATTCCGGAAAGAATCCAGCGCCTCATCAAGATCCGACGATTGCAACAGAACCGCACGCATCTTTACTTGCCATAGAGAAAACCTCGTCATGTAGTCCAGCAACGGTAGATCATACTTCATCGATGCCATCGCGAATCCCTAATCTAAAACAAGGCTCCTTGTTACACGCAATAGCAAAACAACGATCGATGAAGTTAAATAAGATCGAACCAACGGGGACACGAGATTTTAACGTGGAAACCCCTTCCAACAAGGAAGAGAAAAAACCACGGGCGCCAGCCAGCAATACTTCACTATATTCGGGTGAGGTTACAATCGCGCCGGGATTTACAATGTGTGGCTTATCCCGTGCGGCGGGTTACAAGAGGTATATAAAGGAGGTCCTGACCTAACTAGGTCGGTAACTGTGAATCCAAATCCAACTCGGTATCGACTCGTACCGTACCAAGGGGGGCTGCCGACCCTGCACCCCCTGCCGAGACCCCCCGCGGGGGACTCGGCCCTAAGCCTCCGGCGACAAGACTCCGCGTAGCGGAGGCGGAACTTTCATTTATCTTCATATGAATTTGGATCACCATAAAATAACATGCTAATGTCGTCACTTTGCAGTGGCGGAGGCAAGATAATCCTACAACCCAGGCCAGCTACAGTAACTGATACACTACTACTACAATGCATACTTAAGCCTGCACGCAAGACTTGCACCCCGGGCCAAGGCCATGGTTACCTGGGGTGTGGCTCCACCCCTTTCACTTTGTTTAAGGCTCCGATGAGGCGATATGCTGCACATTACCGAGATGTTTGAGGGGAAACCCTTGATATTGGTTTCTCGGATCGGACAATGACTGCAATCTGATATAGTTCTCCCTGGGGCAATAATTTTTTAACAATTTCTGCTTGGAGGTGTCAAGTCATGGTGCATTATCACTACTGCAGAATAACCTACCAGTGACGGGCCCAAAAGGCCTAGTAGTGACGGGCAAAGTGCCCGTCACTGATAACTAGTCACTAGTAATAGGTTACTAGTGACGGGCAAGCGCCTGTCGCTAATATTTGTTTACTAGTGACAGACATTCATTCTTGCCTGTCACTAGTTAGTTTTCATGGTAGTGCTTTCCCTCATATCAGCCTCGATGATTCTTTGCTAGTTTACCATTTTAGAAATATGAAATACGATTTTTCAACTAAAAAATATACTGCATTTACACATCGATAACACAATTTAATCACAAACTCTCATAGGTAACATGAATATAATCATAATAAGTGATACATAGTTAAATTAACATTCATAGCAGAATATCCAAAAGAATCTGCTGCCATTTCAGAATCATCAACACCTCAAAAATAAATGCAGAACTATTGTGAATCATCAAAACTTCCACCATGTCACTAGTAGAAAAGATGGCATTGAGCCAAGCACAATGGAACCGGATGTGATACAAACCGGTTCAAAAGAGTCTGTCCCCTAGGCCCCACCCATGCAGCAAATGGCCGCAAGGCCTTTAGGACCGGTTTGTAACACAAACCGGTCCTAAAGGCCTTGCGGGTCATTTGCTGCAGGGAGGGGGGCCCAGGGGCAGACCCTTTAGAACCGGTTTGTATCACAAACCGGTGTTACAGGTTTTCTCATTTTTTGCAGCTACTGCGGGTCCCGCTGTCATATCCTTTAGAACCGGTTTGTAACACAAACCGGTCCTAAAGCCCTCCCCTAAACCCTACATATATACCACCCCGAGCTCAGCTCCATTTTTTCCAGCTCTAGCTCAACTCCATTTTTGCTCTCTCCTTCCTCTTGTGAGGTCTAATCCATCCCCATTTTCTCCACCATTTGCCAAGATTGTTGGTACTCATCGGTTCTACGGTTAGCATCAACGTTCCCTCTTCCGGCATTGCAAGTTTTGCTAATTTTCTTGCTCATTTCATTTTTGTTGTGCTAGCTAGGTGTTTGATGAAATGCCTAGCTAAGCTAGAATTTGTTATTCATTTTGTTATGTATACAAATTGATGCAATTTGAGCTCAAAATTAATTATGATTTGTGCTTTTTTTAGTGTCGCGCGCCTTGTCCCCTTCCTCACTACCGTCGATCGCCCCATCACCGACACAACCTTGGTGAGCCTATTGTTTTTATTTACCAAAACAAATTTTGATTTGTATGATTTACGTATTTACTTGTATATAATTTTCTAGAGCCATGGTTTTGATATCCGTCCCCGTTGGCCCTCGTCCAGTCTATGATTCGGATGTGGTATATTATCTTTTTTCACTACATATTTTCATTTCCTGATTATACGACAATTACTTACGCCGACCAACTTGACATAGATATTTTTATATAGGAGGTAGTGGAACCGGAAATGCCAATCGACCCTATTGTTGAGAAGTTATACTTAGTTGAACAAGAAAATATTGGCTTGAAAGAAAGATTGAAAAAAATCGAAGAAAGGTTGGAAAAAACTGAAAGAGAGAAGATGACCTTGGAAAAGGTTCTTGCCGGTGTCGTCGATAGTCACAAGAGCGAGATGGACGCAATGCGCCTGAAGATTAGAAAGATTAGGAAATATGCAATTAGTAAAGAGGCTTGGTATCATTATGTCGTCGGGACAATTGTTACCTTTGTTGCGATTTTAATCGCATTTGTTGTTGTTTTTAAATGCATTAATTAGAGAGAGTTTTTATGGATGGTTTCAGTGTGTATTTTTCTGAGAACTATATATGTATGGTCACTATACGCTAGTTTGGTATTAACGTGTGATGAACTTTTTGTATTAATTAATTAATTTAGTCATGATGATTTAGCATAATGGTTGTTGATAAATTTATATAATGCAGATGAACCGGCAATGGATGTACAGTGATCGACGTCGTCCCGAATTCCTTAATGGCATGCATAGTTTTCTCAATGTGGCTGAGAAAAACGGGCAGAATGGATTTATTTTTTGTCCATGTAAAAAATGCCAGAATAAGAGGAATTTCCCTAGCTCAAGAACCATACACACCCACCTGTTGCAAGAAGGCTTCATGCCCAGTTATTTTTGTTGGACCAAGCACGGAGAAAGAGGGGTTATAATGGAAGACAATGAAGAAGAAGAGGATAATGATAATTATCCTATGTTCGATGAACACGGTGATACTGAAATGGGGGAAGACGAGCCTGAACTTGAGGACATTGTTGATGAGTCTGATGATGATCTTCGTCAGGTCATTCGTGAAGAACAGATAAACTGCGCAAGTGAAAACGAGAGGTTGAAGTTGGAGCGCATGTTAGAAGACCACAAAAAATTGTTGTACCCAACTTGCGAAGATGGCCAGAAAAAACTGGGCACCACCCTTGAATTGCTGCAATGGAAGGCAGAGAATGGATTATCTGACAAGGGATTTGAAAACCTACTGAAAATAATGAAGAAGATGCTTCCAAGAAATAACGTGCTGCCCTGCAGTACATACGAAGCAAAGAAGGTTGTCTGCCCTCTAGGATTGGAAGTGCATAAGATACATGTATGCATCAATGACTGCATCCTCTACCGCGGCCAGCACGAGAATTTAAATGCCTGCTCGGTATGCGGTGCATTTCGGTATAAGATCAGGCGAGATGACCCTGGTGATGTTGAGGGCGACGATCGCCCCAGGAAGAGGGTTCCTGCCAAGGTGATGTGGCATGCTCCTATAATACCACGGTTGAAACGTTTGTTCCGAAACAAAGAGCATGCCAAGTTGTTGCGATGGCACAAAGAAGACCGTAAGGAAGACGATATGCTGAGACACCCCGCTGATGGGTCGCAGTGGAGAAACATCGACGATAAGTACGAGGACTTTGCACATGACGCAAGAAACTTAAGGTTTGGTCTGAGTACAGATGGCCTGAATCCATTTGGGGAGCAGAGTAGCAGTCATAGCACCTGGCCCGTGACTCTTTGTATCTATAACCTTCCTCCTTGGTTATGCATGAAGCGTAAGTTCATTATGATGCCAGTGCTTATCCCAGGCCCGTCGCAACCCGGCAACAACATTGATGTGTACCTGAGGCCACTGGTTGATGAACTTTTAGAGTTGTGGGCTGACGAAGGTGTACGTGTGTGAGACGAGTACAAACAAGAGGAATTTGACCTATGAGGGTTGCTGTTTGTTACCATCAATGATTGGTCCGCTCTTAGTAACATCTCAGGACAGTCAAACAAGGGATACAGCGCATGCACACACTGTTTAGGCGAGACAGAAAGTATACATATAGGCAAGAATGTGTACCCGGGGCATCGTCGATTTCTTCCAGACAGTCATCCCGTAAGAAAGAAAGGAAAGCATTTCAAAGGCGAGGCAGATACACGGAGGAAGCCAACCCTCCCTAAAGGTACTGATATATATGACATGGTCAAAGATATAAAAGTAATCTTTGGAAAGGGTCCTGGCGTACAATCTGTTCCAAATGACCCCGACAACCACGTAGCCATGTGGAAGAAGAAATCTGTATTCTGGGAACTACCCTATTGGAAATTCCTAGAGGTTCGCTCTGCGATCGACGTGATGCACGTGACGAAAAATATTTGCGTGAACCTGCTAAACTTATTGGGCGTGCATGGGAAGAAGTCGAGAGATACACCAAAAGCACGGCTGCACCACCAACGTATGCACGAACGAGACGACCTGATGAATCCAGAGAATTTCAAAGGTCCTGCCAGCTACGCTCTTACCAAGGAAGAGAAGGAGATCTTTTTCCAAGTCCTGAGTAGTATCAAGGTCCCGTCTGGCTACTCGTCGAACATAAAAGGAATACTAAACCTGGAAGAGAAAAAGTTCCAAAACCTTAAGTCTCATGACTGCCACGTGATCATGACCCAGTTACTTCCGATTGCATTGAGGGGGCTTCTGCCAGAAAACGTGCGAGTACCCATTGTGAAGCTATGTGCATTCCTCAACGCAATTTCTCAGAAGACAATCAATCTAGCAACTCTACCAAGTTTACAGAAGGACGTGGTCCAATGTCTTGTCAGCTTCGAGTTGGTGTTCCCACCAACCTTTTTCAATATTATGACGCACCTCATAGTTCACCTAGTCCAAGAGATTTCCGTTCTCGGTCCTGTATTCTTACACAATATGTTCCCCTTTGAGAGGTTCATGGGAGTCTTGAAGAATTATGTTAGAAACCGTGCTAGACCAGAAGGAAGCATGGTCAAGGGCTATGGAACAGAGGAGGTCATTGAGTTTTGTGTTGACTTTATTCCTGACCTGAACCCGATCGGGGTTCCTCAGTCGCGCCATGAGGGGAGACTGCGTGGAAAAGGCACGCTAGGAAAGAAATCAACAACATGTATGGACGAGCAATCTTTCAGTCAAGCACACTACACAGTTCTAGTTAATTCCAGCTTGGCGGCTCCATATATCCAGGAACACACGGATATTTTACGCTCGGAATATCCGGAGCAACCTGAAGATTTCATTGCTAAAGAACACGCGAAGACTTTCGGAGGTTGGTTGCAAAGACGTCTGATTAATGACAACATTGTTGAAGATGAGCTATACTTGTTGGCCAAGCAACCATCTTCGACTGTATTGACCTTTAAAGGGTACGAGATAAATGGTAACATATTTTACACGGCAGAACAAGATAAAAAGAGCACCAACCAAAACAGTGGCGTCCGGTTTGATGCAAAAGACGACAACGGGCAAAGGGTCACATACTATGGTTACATAGAGCAGATATGGGAACTTGACTACATACCTTCCTTTAAGGTCCCTTTGTTCTGGTGCAAATGGTTCAACCTGTCAGGCGTGAAGGTAGACCTGAAGTACGGAATGACAACAGTGGATCAGAAGAATCTTGGGTACGGCAATGATCAATTCGTCCTAGCCAATGATGTGGCTCAGGTTTTCTATGTGAAGGACATGTCTAGCAGACCGAGAAAAACAAAAGATAAGGAAACGAATACATCAGACGATGAGCCAAGGCGCCACATAGTTCTTTCAGGGAAAAAAAACATCGTGGGAGTCGAGGACAAGACAGACATGTCAGAAGATTTCATTAAATTTGATGAAATTCCTCCCTTCAAAGTCAAAGATGATCCTAGCATTCAGTTAAATGATGAAGATGTTCCATGGTTACAGCGCAATCAGAAGAAAGGCAAGAAGAAAAATAGAAAAGGATCGTCCCTTTAGTACCGGTTGGGGACACCAACCGGGACTAAATGGGTTAGGGTTTCGTTTGGACGAATCAGATAGAATCACACGGATCGTGTGTTTGTTTCAACCGCTTGTGAGTCGTTGGATCCGGGGTGTGTTTCTTTCCAGCTGTTGTGAGCCGTTCGATCAGGGCTACGGTGTGTTTCTTTCGAGCTGTTGTGAGCCGTTGGATGAGATGTTTCTTAACCGTTGGATCAAAACCCTAGCTCAACACTTTGTGAGCCAGAGGACCCTATATATAGCCCAGCTTCATACACCGTTCAGTTCATCTCCCAAATACAAAACATCCGGATTCGCCAGCATACGCCCCGCTGTGCATTTGGTATGCATATATGCACTCAGTAGCCACTGCGGGGTTGTATACTGGCGATACCGTTTGTTTTGTTCTACACCCTCCTTTAAGGTTTGATACATCATATACTCAGTTCATCGAGCAAATACAAAACATCCGGATTCGCCATCATACGTCCGGCCGTGCATTTGGTATGCATATATGCACCCAGTAGCCACGGTCGGGCTGTATGATGGCGATACCGTCTGTTTTGTTCCACACCCCCCTTAAGGTTTGATACATCATATATTCAGTTCATCGAGCAAATACAAAACATCCGGATTCGCCATCATACGTCCGGCCGTGCATTTGGTATGCATATATGCACCCAGTAGCCACGGTCGGGCTGTATGATGGCGATACCGTCTGTTTTGTTCCAAACCCCCCTTAAGGTTTGATACATCATATACTCAGTTCATCGAGCAAATACAAAACATCCGGATTCGCCGTCATACGTCCAGCCGAGCAATTAGTATGCATATATGCACCCAGTAGCTAGCCACGGTTGGGCTGTATGACGGCGATACCGTTTGTTTTGTTCTACACCACCCTTTAAGGTTTGATACATCATATATTCAGTTCATCGAGCAAATACAAAACATCCGGATTCGCCATCATACGTCCAGCCGTGCATTTGGTATGCATATATGCACCCAGTAGCCACGGTTGGGCTGTATGATGGCGATACCGTTTGTTTTGTTCTACACCCCCCTTTGGAAACAGAAAGAAGAAGAAAAAGAAATGTGCGCCCCCCTGTACAGGCCTTTAGGACCGGTTGCCGTTAACAACCGGTGCTAAAGACCCTTTAGCACCGGTTGTTAACCGCAACCGGTACCAAGAAAGGCAAGAGTAAGATTGTGACGACCGGTTGTCAAAGAGGCAGACAGAAGAAGTCACGGTATGGCAGTCACGTATTCAACATCAACCAAGAAAGGCAAGCATAAGATTGTGACGAAAGGTTGACAGAGGGAAATACTCGCGATATATGTATGTACTTTTTAAAAGTGAGAAACAAAGTACCAGCGGGCTAGTATACTAATCGCTAAATCAATCTACATGGATGGTATGTCGCTAAATTAATCTATATATATGTATCCACGATATATATGCTCGATGTATCACTTGCGCTCTCACTTCTCGTTGCCTTACTCATTACCCACCCTAACTTACCACAGGCACATAGACCGCAATATGCGCCTGGGGTAACATTACCGCAGGCGCACAGACAAAATATGCGCCTGGGCTAAGATCTATACCACAGGCGCATACTTTGTAATATGCGCCTGGGGTAAGTTATCAGATTACATTAAATTTGATGAAATTCCTCCCTTCAAAGTCAAAGATGATCCTAGCATTCAGTTAAATGATGAAGATGTTCCATGGTTACGGCGCAATCAGAAGAAAGGCAAGAAGAAAAATAGAAACGGATCGTCCCTTTAGTACCGGTTGGGGACACCAACCGGGACTAAATGGGTTAGGGTTTCGTTTGGACCAATCAGATAGAATCACACGGATCGTGTGTTTGTTTCAACCGCTTGTGAGTCGTTGGATCCGGGGTGTGTTTCTTTCCAGCTGTTGTGAGCCGTTCGATCAGGGCTACGGTGTGTTTCTTTCGAACTGTTGTGAGCCGTTGGATGAGATGTTTCTTAACCGTTGGATCAAAACCCTAGCTCAACACTTTGTGAGCCAGAGGACCCTATATATGCACCCAGTAGCCACGGTCGGGCTGTATGATGGCGATACCGTCTGTTTTGTTCCACACCCCCCTTAAGGTTTGATACATCATATACTCAGTGCATTTGTTCTACACCCCCCCTTTAACACATCCATCCATGTTATGGTGGCGCGTGGCACGGGAGTTGTGACGCGTGGCCTGGAGGGCGCGGTATAAACTGTCGCGCCTCGAGCGCTTCTTCTTCATCCCTCTGCACCGTCGCGCTTCCACCATGCCTCCGAGGAGGAACATCACCACCGGTTTCCGCGGCGTCCGAGCACGGCAGATCGGAATGTTCAGCGCAGATATCCGCTGGGGGGATGACCGCATCCCCCTCGGCACCTTTGCGACGGCGGCAGAGGCAGCCCGCGCCTGGGACGCGGCGGCCTGGCGCCTCAACCGCCCGCGGTCGCTGATGAACTTCAACGACTGCCACACAGTCTGGGAAGCGGAGGCCAGGGCGACGAAGCCACAGATCATCACTGCCGCCGACCACCTCCACCTCCGCCACCGCGCGTTTCAGGGCCTAGTCGACGCCAGGGAAGACCGCGTCGTCCGCGAGTATTACCGGAACAACCCGGGGGAGGAGAGCGCCGACGAGGAGCTCTGGCAGACCCGCGCGGCTCAGTGGGCGGAGCGCCGCCTCGGACGCCACCTCGCGTTAGATGCGGCTCGGGAGGCGAGGACGAAGGCGCTGCAAGAGCTTCGTCGGGCCGACCACGCCGGCGAAGTCTGGGCCTCCGACGATCTGAGGTGGGGGCCTATCTCGGACATACCATCATGCACCTCCGATGATGACGAGGAGGTCACCGACGAGTTCGGCGACGATGATAACCCGGAGGAGGTCACCGACGAGTTCCCCGACGACGACGGCGAGGAGTAGTGTTCGTCTGTTTTCTCTTTTTAATAAAAGAATTTGTATTCCCGCGACACTGCAACAATCGCTAAATCAATCTACATGTATGGTATCTCGCTAAATCAATCTATATATATGTATCCACGATATATATGCTCGATGTATCACTTGCGCTCTCACTTTTCCTTGCCTTACTCATAACCCACCCTAACTTACCACAGGCGCATAAACAGCAAAATGCGCCTAGGGTGACTTTACCGCAGGCGCACAGTCAAGAAATGCGCCTGGGATAAGAGCTTTACCGCAGGCGCATGTTGTGTACGGTGCGCCTGGGGTAAGTGATCACATATACAGAAACAGTAGTTTTTCTGTTTTGTTTTCTTGATGTGTTTTTGTTTGTTTGTTTTGAAATGTGTGTTTGACATAATATAGAAATAGTATAGCTAGGAATTAATATAGAAATAATATCCATTACATAATAATATATACATTACATGATAATATATACATTACATACTAATATATCCATTACATGCATATATCGAACACAAGATGCGGTACACAAACAACATCTATGGATCCGTCGAGTAGAAGCGGAACAACTCGTAGGAGACGTATGCATCTATGGCTGCATACTTGATGTTGGTCCAGTCCAGTGGGTTCTTCTCCCACAACCAGTGATTCTTCGAGGGGAAATCAGTCTTCATGGTTTCGTAGCCCTCGTGGATGAAGGCAGTTGCCATGAGAGCCATCCCGGTCTTCGGCCTGTTCAAATCAGCAAAATGGATAAGATCCTGAAGATCAATGTAGTGAGCTTCAGGTATCACAATACCCAAGCGCATCAACTTCGGACGGTCTTGCGTGTTGTCAACGCTGCAAAAGTCATACCCCTTGTTGACAAGAGAATCAACAAGTGTCGGAGAATGCTTTGAACTACTGCAACAACAAAAATTTGATACGTGTACGTGTTAGATATATTGCAACACATGTATTCTTCACATGCAACAAACAAATCGAAGATGCAAGATTGTACGTGTGCGTTACCTTGACCATTGGAAGACCAAAACGGCCTCCTTGAATGCAATCTGGATGACTGCAACATTCCGTTTATCCGCCGTATACTCTAAATCAAGGCCAAAAAACCGGTGTTCTTCGGGAGAGGAGAAATACAGATCGGTCAAATACCCAAGAGCACCGGGGAGCTCCTCGCAATTGTTGGTGTAGAACACGTCGAGACTTTTGCCGCATGGTGTGGCCACATCATATCTCTTAGAAACTTCAGCCATGGTGCTTAGTGGAGGAAGATCAAGAGAGGAAGAAGAAAAGACAGAGGAAGAAGAGAAGAAACAGAGACTCGCGATCGGGCCGGTGCGCACTGTAGCAATAAAACTGCCGCGCGCGGGAGGCGGGCAGTTTGTACTAAGACCTTTAGCACCGGTTGCTAACACAAACCGGTGCTAAAGGCCTGTAGTGGGCGCGCAGTCTGGGTGTGGCCCCAACTACAGGCCTTTAGCACCGGTTTGTGTTAGCAACCGGTGCTAAAGACCCTTTAGCACCGGTTGTTAACACAAACCGGTGCTAAAGGCCTGTAGTTGGGATATATCTCTAGGACTTCTGAAAATTTGGCTCATTTCCCTTCGCGCGTCTTCTCCTATACCACGTACGGCGAAGCCCTGCTCCGGCGCCGCGCCTCCGTCCGCCTCGCCTCCGTCCGCCGCGCCTCCGTCTGCTCTCTGTCTCCGTCGCCGTCGATCCCCCGCCCGGCCCCGCGTCCGTCGCGCCTCCGCGGTCGCCGTCCGCCTCCGTCGCGCCGTCGCCGTCCGCCTCCGTCGCGCCTCCGTCTCGCCTCCGCCTCCGCCGCCCCGCCCCGCCTCTCGCCCCTCGATCGCCGTCGCCGGCCTAGCTAGGTAAGTTTTATTTCGGTTTTTTTCAATTTTGTTTTAGTGTTAGAATTTTTAGAGTTAGTGTTAGTGTTTAGTGTTAGAAATTTTTAGAGTTAGTGTTAGATTGTTTTTAGAGTTAGTGTTAGTGTTAGAAATTTTTAGATTTAGTGTTAGATTTTTTTAGAGTTATTAGTGTTAGTGTTAGAATTTAGTGTTAGAAATTTTTAGAGTTAGTGTTAGATTTTTTTAATGCTTTATTTTGTTTTTACAATTTTGTTTAGTGTTAGAATTTTTGTGTTAGAATGTTGTGTTAGAAAATTTCAGTAAGTTAGTGTTAGAAAATTTCAGAAAGTTAGAATATATATATAATTTCAGTAAGTTAAATTTTTTCACTAAGTTACCATATTGTTCCTGTTTAACTTTCATCTTATTTCTGTTATATTTCTCAACTTACTATTTTTTACTAACTTAGAAACACTAAGGTATTTTACTTAATTATGGAATATTTACTTAGTCCGGGCAGGTTTTTAGTTCATGTCTTTGTTGGACCCGCCGGGGGATGTCCGGGACTGGGCCCCGCCAGGCTGGCATTGGGAGCTCCTTAGTACCGGGGCACGCGGCTTGGTGAGAAATCCGGGTGACGTGGTCGACCCGGATATTCTTTGGTGGCCATCGCGTGGGCCACGCTCGGTGCGGAGAGCCGGCCCCTGAGGAGGTGGTACAACAGCGTATCAGGGAGGAGGACGAGCACGTCCGTCGCTACATGTACTTGCTCGATAGGCAGTATAGGCAGTATAGCAGCAGTTGGTCGATTATTAGGAGGGTTCCTTACCACGTGAGCTATGACCCTATGAGGGTTCCTTATCTATGGATGCGTAGCACCCGTGACTCAGCACCCCGCGGCTTAGGACCCGGTCGGAGTTAATTATTTTGAGAGATGTCACGAGACTATGTATAAGTGATATTATTCGATCGTGATGTATTAGGGTTAAAAAAATCAACCCGAGCTATGTAACTCTTGGTGTGTCCAGAACTATTATTTCATTAATATGTCCAGAACTATTATTTTATTACTGTCCGATGAAATAATTTCGCCAAGTGCCCGATGAAAATTTCGCTAAGTGTTCTTCATTTTGTAAATTTTACTAGCAGGTGTTGAGCTATGGATCCCCAAGAACCTGCACATGATCCGCTCGCCGATAAACTCGCGGGAATGGGTGAGGCGGAGAAGGAAAGATTAATGTGCGAGATGATTTTTAATAATGCAACGGCCATATATCGTGATGACGACGGTGGACAAGCGTTTAGCAATCAATTTTTGAACGACTCCGGCGACGGAGATCAATATATAGAAGATGTAGTAGATGATGACGACGACAACGTCGATGATGAAGAAGTGCCCTCCAGAACAAACTCTGCCAATGTATATCTCAAGTCACTGTTCACGCAACAATTAATTTGTATTGCACTTACTAACGAATCATTATTTTCCCGTTTAGGCGCCCGCCGGAACAACTAGCGCAAGTACTGAGACAAAGTCCAAACGAGGCCCGGCCGCAAGGTTGAAAGATACCGTAAGGTTCTCGATCGATACAGTTGCTGCTGATGGCAAACCACTGCAGCCCCCAGAAACTTATCGCAAATTCGTAAATCAGTGCGGAGTTGTTGTAAGAGACCTGGTCCCGATCAACTTAATAGAATGGAATAAGCCGAAGACCGGGGCCAACGTTGGAGCTACTTATGTTGATGAAAGATTGAAAAAAATTCTTTGCGAAACGCTATGGCAAAATTTCAGCGTAGCGAGCGATAAGAAGAAGAAAGTCGAGCAGTGGGCTTTGAAGAAGATGGCCACACAATTCTAGAGGTGGAAGAAAGAACTGTGGAAGAAATATAAGGACGAAGATCCAGTTTTCACTGGGAACCTAGTGAAGATAAGAGACGCTTGGGATGATTTTAAGGCGTACAAGAAATCGGGTGTCTTTGCATCCCGATCGGCCACAAATTCGGAGAATGCGAAGAAGAAGAAATATCACCATATTTTGGGGTCAGGTGGCTACATGACTGCCCTGCCTAGGTGGCAAAGCTATGAAGCTGCGCTTGTGAAAAGAGGTATCATTCCACAGACACATGACTGGCCCGATAGGTCCAAGTTCTGGTTGTTCGCGCATGGGGCAACGTTGGACGCTGTGACTGGGATGATTGTTGCTCAGGGACCATGGTCGGAAAAAATAACAAAAGTCGTAGCAGACCTAGAGAAGGCAATAGAAGCTGTTCGAAAAGGAACTTTTGTTCCCGATAGAGAGAACGACGAGCTGACGAGGGCACTCGGGAACCCCGAAAAGTGGGGACGAACACGAGGCTTTGGAGCGGATACCCCGTGGAGCCAAGGGTTTGCAGCGGACATTGCCACTTACAGAAGCCGTGATAGAAGCAAGAAAAAGACGAGCGAACGGATATCGACATTAGAACAAAAGGTGGATTTTCACTTGAAGAAAGGGGGACACCCTCTACCTGACACTGAAGAGGAGGTAGAACATCGTCCTGCACCTGATCAGCTGCAAATAGAAGACAATCATGTAGCAGATGCCGTCCCATCTCAGCATAGAAGCAGCGTTGGTTCCACGCACATGCAGCTAGAAGACGGTCGTGCAGTCGAACCGTCGGCGCCTCACTACCCCGTGGATGATATCACGGAGAAGACAAACTGTGAGATACATATGCCAATGGGGAACATATCCTTCAGGGTGGCGTCAGGCTATGCTTTACCGAATCAACCTGGAGCAACCTACCATGGTGGTCAGATTCCAGCATCCCATGCTCGTGTCGGGTTGTCAACAATTACGCCGGGATGCCATTCAATTGAGCTCCATATTCCTGGAGGTGAAGGCGAGAAGACACTGGGAGAAATGGAGCTTGGTATCATATTGTGGAATAAGAAACACATCGTGTTTCCTAACTCGGCGCCAAGGCCACCGACTCCTCCAGGTACAAATGCACCATATATACCTCCATCAATTACTGAATGTTGCACCACATGTAAGCTTATTTTTAATAGTTTTTTCACTTTCGTACAGAGAATGCACGACCTCCAAGTCCACCCCCCAACGAACCTCCAAGTCCACCCCCAACGAACCTCCAAGTCCACCCCACAACGAAGATTGGGAGCCCGAGGCCGAGGGTCCATCGCCCGTGCACTCCCGTGAGCCGACGGATGCACCCACTACGGGTACGGCAAAGCGGAAGCTGAAGTTCAGAAGAAACGGGACTCCTCCCAAGAAGAGACCAAGGAAATCTAAGAAAGTCGAGACTCCGCCGAAGTTACCAGGCCTGATGACTCCGGAGGAACTAAGCGATGTCGTGAAAGCCAAAACCAGCGCATGGTTCACACAGTTTCCCCGGAAGCCCCCTCCAGACACCTGGAAGGAAACTCTGAAGGACATCCCAAAGTGGAAAATTGAGCGGACCATCGACAACTTATATTATCCTGCACCGCCGCCACCGCCGGCCCTTTCAGACTATGAACGGTACATTGAGAAGACGCACACCGCACAGAAGAAGCAGACGGAGGAGATGAAGCAGGCGGAGCAGACGAAATGCGGGAAACATGTTCCCCAGCTCGGACAACAAGAAGCACGGTCAATTGCCCCGCTCAAGGTCTTATCTGACCAGGCTTCAGTGTCCGGTCCACGCATGGGCGACGTGGGTTACGCTATTGCTGATGTGGTATATACATACAAGCCCGGGCACCCTCTGGTCGAAAATCCTACTGATCTAACAACCCAACTACGGAGTTTACATGATTGGTACTTGGAGGCCGCAAGGCAGGAGAGAGACTGTATCATGGCTCAAGTTCAGGATCAACACTACTTCGGAGATTACGGTGTCGAGCTTGGGTTCGATGATTTCTTCCAGATGTACAATCAACGTGCCCTCGACAAGTCAATCCTCAGCTGCTACTGTTTGTAAGTGATTTATTTGTGTAATTTAATTATTTAGTTAAGCTCGCGTTCGTTGCCCGTATAATTATCACTCACGACATTATTTTTGTACGCTACTATGCAGAATGAAGATTCGTGAATGCAGACTGGCAGGAATCTGGAACATTGGGTTCATTGACCCGTATTCGTATCATCAAAACACAGTAGAAAGGTTCAACAAGACTACACCGGATGATTTGCTAAGGTTTTTGAAGCGACAAAGTACCAAAAAAGAAATACTTTGGCCCTACGGATTCAAGTGAGTGTTACTGTCTTATAGACATTCCATTTTGCTTACCTGATGTTAAGTGTAATTGATGAGTATGCATGACTGCGTGTGTACACGTGCGCAGCGGCCACTTCATATTGTTCAGCATTAGAATCGATAAAGGACAAGTTGAAGTCTGGGACTCGTTAACCTGGGGCGCTGACACATGGAAGACCGCGCGTCAGATGCTTCAAAAGTATATATATATCGGCCTCTTTCGTTCATCGGCCTCTTTTTCGTTCATTCCCTGATATCAAGTAAGTAATAATTAACTCTTCTATTCATTTTTCTTTTGTCGCCCAGGGTTTGGCAAATGTTCATCAAGGAAGAACCCGGTACATGGGCAGACATTCTCAACTTTCAGATTAACAAAGTAAGTAGTACTACGTACCCTGATTTAAATACCATTACCATTCTTTTTATTATTATTAATTTGACTGAATTATGTTTCTCGTATATAGAAAGTCCCGCAACAACCATAGGGAACTGATTATTGTGGATACTACGTTTGCGAGTTCATTCACAGGACGATCAATGAGAAATCCCGTACTATGAGAAATCTAGAGGTACATAACCGGATCTTCACAACTTTATTTATGTTGCCATTAATTATGTTTAGTTTTGTTCATAACTTAATTATTTTCATCTACTTCTTTTCAAGATGGCACGAAAGCGGGCGCAGCTCAAACCAATCGACCGTTGCAAGGCTATTGCAGAGGAATTGGCAGGATTTCTTCTCACGCAAGTCATAGCAGAAGACGGAGAATTTTTCCATCCTATGAACCAATTATAGCCAGCTCCATTCTCTATGCAAGTATACAGCTATTCAAAACGAACTTCAGATTATGTAATTCTCGGTCGATTACTTCGTGTTACATGTATATATATATGTACTTTTATTTGGTGCATCAACATTTAACCGCAAACACGGAATCGGAAACACTTAACCGCAAACACGGAATCGGTGTTTCGGGATACGTATTTCCGATTACGTGTTTTCTGAAAATACGTATTGCCTTCTTTAGAAACGGAAACACGTAAACGGAAACCCTGAAAATACGGAACACGCCCTAAACCCTAAACCCTAAATACGGAATTGGAAACCCTGAAAAGAAAAGAAAAAAAAAAGAGAAAAAAAAGCTTTAGGACCGGTTGGTGTTACCAACCGGTTCTAAAGGTCCTCCGCCTGCGCGCGCTCTTCGGCGCCCACGTGGAGGCCTTTAGAACCGGTTGGTGACTGACCGGTTCTAAAGGGGGGGGGCCTTTAGTCCCGGATACGTAGCACCGGTTTTGTATCCGAGTCCAAAGGCCCTTACAAACCGGTGCTACTGGCCTGTTCTCCACCAGTGTGTGCTTCCGAAGTCTCATTAGCTCTAGCTACTGTGTAGAAAAATCGTATCCTAAATTAACACTAGCATGCATCGGTTATCGATTTAGGCAGCAAACAAATAGACATTAGCGGCAGCCAAACGACACTTCAACTTCAGTTCAGATTCCGACACAACTTCTCCTCTTCGGTCCAAGTGATCTGAAAAAACGAGACAACGCTAATGAGTGTCCACGTTCTTCAATTTTTTCAAATTATAATGAAAGCTCATCCATTAACGTTTCCCTGAACCTAGTAAAAGTTACATTTGACATCTAGTCTAAGCTCAATTACACGCATGCATGAACAATTGAAATGTCCATATAGCAACAAGAATATATTGTAAACATATAGGAGCCAATATGAATCAAACATATTGTGACACAATAGAAGTCTGAATATCTAGAGGGATTACATGCATCATCCTACTCTTTCCAAGATTAGATCACAAACCAAAACCAATAACGGAAAACAGTTCCAAGAGAACAAAAAAAACCAAGTATTGAAGTACCACAATTATTTGTTTTTGCACTAACAGGAACAAACAAAAAATATATCATTTTTTGTATGCATTACATCTAGGAAAATATTGCTCAAGGTAAACAAGATTCTGTTGTTGCTGGCTCTGGAACTTATTATAGAAGACCACAAAAAATTGTTGTACCCAACTTGCGAAGATGGCCAGAAAAAACTGGGCACCACCCTTGAATTGCTGCAATGGAAGGCAGAGAATGGATTATCTGACAAGGGATTTGAAAACCTGCTGAAAATAATGAAGAAGATGCTTCCAAGAAATAACGTGCTGCCCTGCAGTACATACGAAGCAAAGAAGGTTGTCTGCCCTCTAGGATTGGAAGTGCATAAGATACATGCATGCATCAATGACTGCATCCTCTACCGCGGCCAGCACGAGAATTTAAATGCCTGCTCGGTATGCGGTGCATTTCGGTATAAGATCAGGCGAGATGACCCTAGTGATGTTGAGGGCGACGATCGCCCCAGGAAGAGGGTTCCTGCCAAGGTGATGTGGCATGCTCCTATAATACCACGGTTGAAACGTTTTTTCCGAAACAAAGAGCATGCCAAGTTGTTGCGATGGCACAAAGAAGACCGTAAGGAAGACGATATGCTGAGACACCCCGCTGATGGGTCGCAGTGGAGAAACATCGACGATAAGTACGAGGACTTTGCACATGACGCAAGAAACTTAAGGTTTGGTCTGAGTACAGATGGCCTGAATCAATTTGGGGAGCAGAGTAACAGTCATAGCACCTGGCCCGTGACTCTTTGTATCTATAACCTTCCTCCTTGGTTATGCATGAAGCGTAAGTTCATTATGATGCCAGTGCTTATCCCAGGCCCGTCGCAACCCGGCAACAACATTGATGTGTACCTGAGGCCACTGGTTGATGAACTTTTAGAGTTGTGGGCTGACGAAGGTGTACGTGTGTGGGACGAGTACAAACAAGAGGAATTTGACCTACGAGGGTTGCTGTTTGTTACCATCAATGATTGGCCCGCTCTTAGTAACATCTCAGGACAGTCAAACAAGGGATACAGCGCATGCACACACTGTTTAGGCGAGACAGAAAGTATACATATAGGCAAGAATGTGTACCCAGGGCATCGTCGATTTCTTCCAGACAGTCATCCCGTAAGAAAGAAAGGAAAATATTTCAAAGGCGAGGCAGATACACGGAGGAAGCCAACCCTCCCTAAAGGTACTGATATATATGACATGGTCAAAGATATAAAAGTAATCTTTGGAAAGGGTCCTGGCGCACAATCTGTTCCAAATGACGCCGACAACCACGTAGCCATGTGGAATAAGAAATCTGTATTCTGGGAACTACCCTATTGGAAATTCCTAGAGGTTCGCTCTGCGATCGACGTGATGCACGTGACGAAAAATATTTGCGTGAACCTGCTAAACTTATTGGGCGTGCATGGGAAGAAGTCGAGAGATACACCAAAAGCACGGCTGCACCACCAACGTATGCACGAACGAGACGACCTGATGAATCCAGAGAATTTCAAAGGTCCTGCCAGCTACGCTCTTACCAAGCAAGAGAAGGAGATCTTTTTCCAAGTCCTGAGTAGTATCAAGGTCCCGTCTGGCTACTCGTCGAACATAAAAGGAATACTAAACCTGGAAGAGAAAAAGTTCCAAAACCTTAAGTCTCATGACTGCCACGTGATCATGACCCAGTTACTTCCGATTGCATTGAGGGGGCTTCTGCCAGAAAACGTGCGAGTACCCATTGTGAAGCTATGTGCATTCCTCAACGCAATTTCTCAGAAGGCAATCGATCCAGCAACTCTACCAAGTTTACAGAAGGACGTGGTCCAATGTCTTGTCAGCTTCGAGTTGGTGTTCCCACCAACCTTTTTCAATATTATGACGCACCTCATAGTTCACCTAGTCCAAGAGATTTCCGTTCTCGGTCCTGTATTCTTACACAATATGTTCCCCTTTGAGAGGTTCATGGGAGTCTTGAAGAATTATGTTAGAAACCATGCTAGACCAGAAGGAAGCATGGTCAAGGGCTATGGAACAGAGGAGGTCATTGAGTTTTGTGTTGACTTTATTCCTGACCTGAACCCGATCGGGGTTCCTCAGTCGCGCCATGAGGCGAGACTGCGTGGAAAAGGCACGCTAGGAAAGAAATCAACAACATGTATGGACGAGCAATCTTTCAGTCAAGCACACTACACAGTTCTAGTTAATTCCAGCTTGGCGGCTCCATATATCCAGGAACACACGGATATTTTACGCTCGGAATATCCGGAGCAACCTGAAGATTTCATTGCTAAAGAACACGCGAAGACTTTCGGAGGTTGGTTGCAAAGACGTCTGATTAATGAAAACATTGTTGAAGATGAGCTATACTTGTTGGCCAAGCAACCATCTTCGACTGTATTGACCTTTAAAGGGTACGAGATAAATGGTAACATATTTTACACGGCAGAACAAGATAAAAAGAGCACCAACCAAAACAGTGGCGTCCGGTTTGATGCAAAAGACGACAACGGGCAAAGGGTCACATACTATGGTTACATAGAGCAGATATGGGAACTTGACTACGGACCTTCCTTTAAGGTCCCTTTGTTCTGGTGCAAATGGTTCAACCTGTCAGGCGTGAAGGTAGACCCGAAGTACGGAATGACAACAGTGGATCAGAAGAATCTTGGGTACGGCAATGATCAATTCGTCCTAGCCAATGATGTGGCTCAGGTTTTCTATGTGAAGGACATGTCTAGCAGACCGAGAAAAACAAAAGATAAGGAAACGAATACATCAGACGATGAGCCAAGGCGCCACATAGTTCTTTCAGGGAAAAGAAACATCGTGGGAGTCGAGGACAAGACAGACATGTCGGAAGATTACATTAAATTTGATGAAATTCCTCCCTTCAAAGTCAAAGATGATCCTAGCATTCAGTTAAATGATGAAGATGTTCCATGGTTACGGCGCAATCAGAAGAAAGGCAAGAAGAAAAATAGAAAAGGATCGTCCCTTTAGTACCGGTTGGGGACACCAACCGGGACTAAATGGGTTAGGGTTTCGTTTGGACGAATCAGATAGAATCACACGGATCGTGTGTTTGTTTCAACCGCTTGTGAGTCGTTGGATCCGGGGTGTGTTTCTTTCCAGCTGTTGTGAGCCGTTCGATCAGGGCTACGGTGTGTTTCTTTCGAGCTGTTGTGAGCCGTTGGATGAGATGTTTCTTAACCGTTGGATCAAAACCCTAGCTCAACACTTTGTGAGCCAGAGGACCCTATATATAGCCCAGCTTCATACACCGTTCAGTTCATCTCCCAAATACAAAACATCCGGATTCGCCAGCATACGCCCAGCTGTGCATTTGGTATGCATATATGCACTCAGTAGCCACTGCGGGGTTGTATACTGGCGATACCGTTTGTTTTGTTCTACACCCTCCTTTAAGGTTTGATACATCATATACTCAGTTCATCGAGAAAATACAAAACATCCGGATTCGCCATCATACGTCCGGCCGTGCATTTGGTATGCATATATGCACCCAGTAGCCACGGTCGGGCTGTATGATGGCGATACCGTCTGTTTTGTTCCACACCCCCCTTAAGGTTTGATACATCATATATTCAGTTCATCGAGCAAATACAAAACATCCGGATTCGCCATCATACGTCCGGCCGTGCATTTGGTATGCATATATGCACCCAGTAGCCACGGTCGGGCTGTATGATGGCGATACCGTCTGTTTTGTTCCAAACCCCCCTTAAGGTTTGATACATCATATACTCAGTTCATCGAGCAAATACAAAACATCCGGATTCGCCGTCATACGTCCAGCCGTGCATTTGGTATGCATATATGCACCCAGTAGCTAGCCACGGTTGGGCTGTATGACGGCGATACCGTTTGTTTTGTTCTACACCACCCTTTAAGGTTTGATACATCATATATTCAGTTCATCGAGCAAATACAAAACATCCGGATTCGCCATCATACGTCCAGCCGTGCATTTGGTATGCATATATGCACCCAGTAGCCACGGTTGGGCTGTATGATGGCGATACCGTTTGTTTTGTTCTACACCCCCCTTTGGAAACAGAAAGAAGAAGAAAAAGAAATGTGCGCCCCCCTGTACAGGCCTTTAGGACCGGTTGCCGTTAACAACCGGTGCTAAAGACCCTTTAGCACCGGTTGTTAACCGCAACCGGTACCAAGAAAGGCAAGAGTAAGATTGTGACGACCGGTTGTCACAGAGGCAGACAGAAGAAGTCACGGTATGGCAGTCACGTATTCAACATCAACCAAGAAAGGCAAGCGTAAGATTGTGACGAAAGGTTGACAGAGGGAAATACTCACGATATATGTATGTACTTTTTAAAAGTGAGAAACAAAGTACCAGCGGGCTAGTATACCAATCGCTAAATCAATCTACATGTATGGTATCTCGCTAAATTAATCTATATATATGTATCCACGATATATATGCTCGATGTATCACTTGCGCTCTCACTTCTCGTTGCCTTACTCATTACCCACCCTAACTTACCACAGGCGCATAGACCGCAATATGCGCCTGGGGTAACATTACCGCAGGCGCACAGACAAAATATGCGCCTGGGCTAAGATCTATACCACAGGCGCATACTTTGTAATATGCGCCTGGGGTAAGTTATCAGATTACATTAAATTTGATGAAATTCCTCCCTTCAAAGTCAAAGATGATCCTAGCATTCAGTTAAATGATGAAGATGTTCCATGGTTACGGCGCAATCAGAAGAAAGGCAAGAAGAAAAATAGAAACGGATCGTCCCTTTAGTACCGGTTGGGGACACCAACCGGGACTAAATGGGTTAGGGTTTCGTTTGGACCAATCAGATAGAATCACACGGATCGTGTGTTTGTTTCAACCGCTTGTGAGTCGTTGGATCCGGGGTGTGTTTCTTTCCAGCTGTTGTGAGCCGTTCGATCAGGGCTACGGTGTGTTTCTTTCGAACTGTTGTGAGCCGTTGGATGAGATGTTTCTTAACCGTTGGATCAAAACCCTAGCTCAACACTTTGTGAGCCAGAGGACCCTATATATGCACCCAGTAGCCACGGTCGGGCTGTATGATGGCGATACTGTCTGTTTTGTTCCACACCCCCCTTAAGGTTTGATACATCATATACTCAGTGCATTTGTTCTACACCCCCCCTTTAACACATCCATCCATGTTATGGTGGCGCGTGGCACGGGAGTTGTGACGCGTGGCCTGGAGGGCGCGGTATAAACTGTCGCGCCTCGAGCGCTTCTTCTTCATCCCTCTGCACCGTCGCGCTTCCACCATGCCTCCGAGGAGGAACAGCACCACCGGTTTCCGCGGCGTCCGAGCACGGAAGAACGGAATGTTCAGCGCAGATATCCGCTGGGGGGATGACCGCATCCCCCTCGGCACCTTTGCGACAGCGGCAGAGGCAGCCCGCGCCTGGGACGCGACGGCCTGGCGCCTCAACCGCCCGCGGTCGCTGATGAACTTCAACGACTGCCACACAGTCTGGGAAGCGGAGGCCAGGGCGACGAAGCCACAGATCATCACTGCCGCCGACCACCTCCACCTCCGCCACCGCGCGTTTCAGGGCCTAGTCGACGCCAGGGAAGACCGCGTCGTCCGCGAGTATTACCGGAACAACCCGGGGGAGGAGAGCGCCGACGAGGAGCTCTGGCAGACCCGCGCGGCTCAGCGGGCGGAGCGCCGCCTCGAACGCCACCTCGCGTTAGATGCGGCTCGGGAGGCGAGGACGAAGGCGCTGCAAGAGCTTCGTCGGGCCGACCACGCCGGCGAAGTCTGGGCCTCCGACTATCCGAGGTGGGGGCCTATCTCGGACATACCATCATGCACCTCCGATGATGACGAGGAGGTCACCGACGAGTTCGGCGACGATGATGACCCGGAGGAGGTCACCGACGAGTTCCCCGATGACGACGGCGAGGAGTAGTGTTCGTCTTTTTTCTCTTTTTAATAAAAGAATTTGTATTCCCGCGACACTGCGGCAATCGCTAAATCAATCTACATGTATGGTATCTCGCTAAATCAATCTATATATATGTATCCATGATATATATGCTCGATGTATCACTTGCGCTCTCACTTTTCCTTGCCTTACTCATAACCCACCCTAACTTACCACAGACGCATAAACAGCAAAATGCGCCTAGGGTAACTTTACCGCAGGCGCACAGTCAAGAAATGTGCCTGGGATAAGAGCTTTACCGCAGGCGCATGTTGTGTACGGTGCGCCTGGGGTAAGTGATCACATATACAGAAACAGTAGTTTTTCTGTTTTGTTTTCTTGATGTGTTTTTGTTTGTTTGTTTTGAAATGTGTGTTTGACATAATATAGAAATAGTATAGCTAGGAATTAATATAGAAAAAATATCCATTACATAATAATATATACATTACATGATAATATATACATTACATACTAATATATCCATTACATGCATATATCGAACACAAGATGCGGTACACAAACAACATCTATGGATCCGTCGAGTAGAAGCGGAACAACTCGTAGGAGACGTATGCATCTATGGCTGCATACTTGATGTTGGTCCAGTCCAGTGGGTTCTTCTCCTACAACCAGTGATTCTTCGAGGGGAAATCAGTCTTCATGGTTTCGTAGCCCTCGTGGATGAAGTCAGTTGCCATGAGAGCCATCCCGGTCTTCGGCCTGTTCAAATCAGCAAAATGGATAAGATTCTGAAGATCAATGTAGTGATCTTCAGGTATCACAATACCCAAGCGCATCAACTTCGGACGGTCTTGCGTGTTGTCAACGCTGCAAAAGTCATACCCCTTGTTGACAAGAGAATCAACAAGTGCCGGAGAATGCTTTGAACTACTGCGACAAAAAAAATTTGATACGTGTACGTGTTAGATATATTGCAACACATGTATTCTTCACATGCAACAAACAAATCGAAGATGCAAGATTGTACGTGTGCGTTACCTTGACCATTGGAAGACCAAAACGGCCTCCTTGAATGCAATCTGGATGACTGCAACATTCCGTTTATCCGCCGTATACTCTAAATCAAGCCCGAAAAACCGGTGTTCTTCGGGAGAGGAGAAATACAGATCGGTCAAATACCCAAGAGCACCGGGGAGCTCCTCGCAATTGTTGGTGTAGAACACGTCGAGACTTTTGCCACATGGTGTGGCCACATCATATCTCTTAGAAACTTCAGCCATGGTGCTTAGTGGAGGAAGATCAAGAGAGGAAGAAGAAAAGACAGAGGAAGAAGAGAAGAAACAGAGACTCGCGATCGGGTCGGTGCGCACTGTAGCAATAAAACTGCCGCGCGCGGGAGGCGGGCAGTTTGTACTAAGACCTTTAGCACCGGTTGCTAACACAAACCGGTGCTAAAGGCCTATAGTGGGCGCGCAGTCTGGGTGTGGCCCCAACTACAGGCCTTTAGCACCGGTTTGTGTTAGCAACCGGTGCTAAAGACCCTTTAGCACCGGTTGTTAACACAAACCGGTGCTAAAGGCCTGTAGTTGGGATATATCTCTAGGACTTCTGAAAATTTGGCTCATTTCCCTTCGCGCGTCTTCTCCTATACCACGTACGGCGAAGCCCTGCTCCGGCGCCGCGCCTCCGTCCGCCTCGCCTCCGTCCGCCGCGCCTCCGTCGGCCTCGCCTCCGTCCGCCGCGCCTCCGTCCGCTCTCTGTCTCCGTCGCCGTCGATCCCCCGCGCGGCCCCGCGTCCGTCGCGCCTCCGCGGTCGCCGTCCGCCTCCGTCGCGCCGTCGCCGTCCGCCTCCGTCGCGCCTCCGTCTCACCTCCGCCTCCGCCGCCCCGCCTCTCGCCCCTCGATCGCCGTCGCCGGCCTAGCTAGGTAAGTTTTATTTCGGTTTTTTTCAATTTTGTTTTAGTGTTAGAATTTTTAGAGTTAGTGTTAGTGTTTAGTGTTAGAAATTTTTAGAGTTAGTGTTAGATTGTTTTTAGAGTTAGTGTTAGTGTTAGAAATTTTTAGAGTTAGTGTTAGATTTTTTTAATGCTTTATTTTGTTTTTACAATTTTGTTTAGTGTTAGAATTTTTGTGTTAGAATGTTGTGTTAGAAAATTTCACTAAGTTAGTGTTAGAAAATTTCAGAAAGTTAGAATATATATATAATTTCAGTAAGTTAAATTTTTTCACTAAGTTATCATATTGTTCCTGTTTAACTTTCATCTTATTTCTGTTATATTTCTCAACTTACTATTTTTTACTAAGTTAGAAACACTAAGGTATTTTACTTAATTATGGAATATTTACTTAGTCCGGGCAGGTTTTTAGTTCATGTCTTTGTTGGACCCGCCGGGGGATGTCCGGGACTGGGCCCCGCCAGGCTGGCATTGGGAGCTCCTTAGTACCGGGGCACGCGGCTTGGTGAGAAATCCGGGTGACGTGGTCGACCCGGATATTCTTTGGTGGCCATCGCGTGGGCCACGCTCGGTGCGGAGAGAGCCGGCCCCTGAGGAGGTGGTACAACAGCGTATCAGGGAGGAGGACGAGCACGTCCGTCGCTACATGTACTTGCTCGATAGGCAGTATAGGCAGTATAGCAGCAGTTGGTCGATTATTAGGAGGGTTCCTTACCACGTGAGCTATGACCCTATGAGGGTTCCTTATCTATGGATGCGTAGCACCCGTGACTCAGCACCCCGCGGCTTAGGACCCGGTCGGAGTTAATTATTTTGAGAGATGTCACGAGACTATGTATAAGTGATATTATTCGATCGTGATGTATTAGGGTAAAAAAATCAACCCGAGCTATGTAACTCTTGGTGTGTCCAGAACTATTATTTCATTAATATGTCCAGAACTATTATTTTATTACTGTCCGATGAAATAATTTCGCCAAGTGCCCGATGAAAATTTCGCTAAGTGTTCTTCATTTTATAAATTTTATTACTGTCCGATGAAATAATTTCGCCAAGTGCCCGATAAACTCGCGGGAATGGGTGAGGCGGAGAAGGAAAGATTAATGTGCGAGATGATTTTTAATAATGCAACGGCCATATATCGTGATGACGACGGTGGACAAGCGTTTAGCAATCAATTTTTGAACGACTCCGGCGACGGAGATCAGAATATAGAAGATGTAGTAGATGATGACGACGACAACGTCGATGATGAAGAAGTGCCCTCCAGAACAAACTCTGCCAATGTATATCTCAAGTCACTGTTCACACAACAATTAATTTGTATTGCACTTACTAACGAATCATTATTTTCCCGTTTAGGCGCCCTCCGGAACAGCTAGCGCAAGTACTGAGACAAAGTCCAAACGAGGCCCGGCCGCAAGGTTGAAAGATACCGCAAGGTTCTCGATCGATACAGTTGCTGCTGATGGCAAACCACTGCAGCCCCCAGAAACTTATCGCAAATTCGTAAATCAGTGCGGAGTTGTTGTAAGAGACCTGGTCCCGATCAACTTAATAGAATGGAATAAGCCGAAGACCGGGGCCAACGTTGGAGCTAGTTATGTCGATGAAAGATTGAAAAAAATTCTTTGCGAAACGCTATGGCAAAATTTCAGCGTAGCGAGCGATAAGAAGAAGAAAGTCGAGTAGTGGGCTTTGAAGAAGATGGCCACACAATTCTAGAGGTGGAAGAAAGAACTGTGGAAGAAATATAAGGACGAAGATCCAGTTTTCACTGGGAACCTAGTGAAGATAAGAGACGCTTGGGATGATTTTAAGGCGTACAAGAAATCGGGTGTCTTTGCATCCCGATCGGCCACAAATTCGGAGAATGCGAAGAAGAAGAAATATCACCATATTTTGGGGTCAGGTGGCTACATGACTGCCCTGCCTAGGTGGCGAAGCTATGAAGCTGCGCTTGTGAAAAGAGGTATCATTCCACAGACACATGACTGGCCCGATAGGTCCAAGTTCTGGTTGTTCGCGCATGGGGCAACGTTGGACGCTGAGACTGCGATGATTGTAGCTCAAGGACCATGGTCGGAAAAAATAACAAAAGTCGTAGCAGACCTAGAGAAGGCAATAGAAGCTGTTCGAAAAGGAACTTTTGTTCCCGATAGAGAGAACGACGAGCTGACGAGGGCACTCGGGAACCCCAAAAAGTGGGGACGAACACGAGGCTTTGGAGTGGATACCCCGTGGAGCCAAGGGTTTGCAGCGGACATTGCCACTTACAGAAGCCGTGATAGAAGCAAGAAAAAGACGAGTGAACGGATATCGACATTAGAACAAAAGGTGGATTTTCTCTTGAAGAAAGGGGGACACCCTCTACCTGACACTGAAGAGGAGGTAGAACATCGTCCTGCACCTGATCAGCTGCGAATAGAAGACAATCATGTAGCAGATGCCGTCCCATCTCAGCATAGAAGCAGCGTTGGTTCCACGCACATGCAGCTAGAAGACGGTCGTGCAGTCGAACCGTCGGCGCCTCACTACCCCGTGGATGATATCACGGAGAAGACAAACTGTGAGATACATATGCCAATGGGGAACATATCCTTCAGGGTGGCGTCAGGCTATGCTTTACCGAATCAACCTGGAGCAACCTACCATGGTGGTCAGATTCCAGCATCCCATGCTCGTGTCGGGTTGTCAACAATTACGCCGGGATGCCATTCAATTGAGCTCCATATTCCTGGAGGTGAAGGCGAGAAGACACTGGGAGAAATGGAGCTTGGTATCATATTGTGGAATAAGAAACACATCGTGTTTCCTAACTCGGCGCCAAGGCCACCGACTCCTCCAGGTAATAATGCACCATATATACCTCCATCAATTACTGAATGTTGCACCACATGTAAGCTTATTTTTAATAGTTTTTTCACTTTCGTACAGAGAATGCACGACCTCCAAGTCCACCCTCCAACGAACCTCCAAGTCCACCCCCCAACGAACCTCCAAGTCCACCCCACAACGAAGATTGGGAGCCCGAGGCCGAGGGTCCATCGCCCGTGCACTCCCGTGAGCCGACGGATGCGCCCACTACGGGTACGGCAAAGCCGAAGCTGAAGTTCAGAAGAAACGGGACTCCTCCCAAGAAGAGACTAAGGAAATCTAAGAAAGTCGAGACTCCGCCGAAGTTACCAGGCCTGATGACTCCGGAGGAACTAAGCGATGTCGTGAAAGCCAAAACCAGCGCATGGTTCACACAGTTTCCCCGGAAGCCCCCTCCAGACACCTGGAAGGAAACTCTGAAGGACATCCCAAAGTGGAAAATTGAGCGGACCATCGACAACTTATATTATCCTGCACCGCCACCACCGCCGCCCCTTTCAGACTATGAACGGTACATTGAGAAGACGCACACCGCACAGAAGAAGCAGACGGAGGAGATGAAGCAGGCGGAGCAGACGAAATGCGGGAAACAAGTTCCCCAGCTCGGACAACAAGAAGCACGGTCAATTGCCCCGCTCAAGGTCTTATTTGACCAGGCTTCAGTGTCCGGTCCACGCATGGGCGACGTGGGTTACGCTATTGCTGATGTGGTATATACATACAAGCCCGGGCACCCTCTGGTCGAAAATCCTACTGATCTAACAACCCAACTACGGAGTTTACATGATTGGTACTTGGAGGCCGCAAGGCAGGAGAGAGACTGTATCATGGCTCAAGTTCAGGATCAACACTACTTCGGAGATTACGGTGTCGAGCTTGGGTTCGATGATTTCTTCCAGATGTACAATCAACGTGCCCTCGACAAGTCTATCCTCAGCTGCTACTGTTTGTAAGTGATTTATTTGTGTAATTTAATTATTTAGTTAAGCTCGCGTTCGTTGCCCGTATAATTATCACTCACGACATTCTTTTTGTACGCTACTATGCAGAATGAAGATTCGTGAATGCAGACTGGCAGGAATCTGGGACTTTGGGTTCATTGACCCGTATTCGTATCATCAAAACACAGTAGAAAGGTTCAACAAGACTACACCGGATGATTTGCTAAGGTTTTTGAAGCGACAAAGTACCAAAAAAGAAATACTTTGGCCCTACGGATTCAAGTGAGTGTTACTGTCTTGTAGACATTCCATTTTGCTTACCTGATGTTAAGTGTAATTGATGAGTATGCATGACTGCGTGTGTACACGTGCGCATCGGCCACTTCATATTGTTCAGCATTAGAATCGATAAAGGACAAGTTGAAGTCTGGGACTCGTTAACCTGGGGCGCTGACACATGGAAGACCGCGCGTCAGATGCTTCAAAAGTATATATATATCGGCCTCTTTCGTTCATCGGCCTCTTTTTCGTTCATTCCCTGATATCAAGTAAGTAATAATTAACTCTTCTATTCATTTTTCTTTTGTCGCCCAGGGTTTGGCAAATATTCATCAAGGAAGAACCCGGTACATGGGCAGACATTCTCAACTTTCAGATTAACAAAGTAAGTAGTACTACGTACCCTGATTTAAATACCATTACCATTCTCTTGATTATTATTAATTTGACTGAATTATGTTTCTCGTATATAGAAAGTCCCGCAACAACCAGAGGGAACTGATTATTGTGGATACTACGTTTGCGAGTTCATTCACAGGACGATCAATGAGAAATCCCGTACTATGAGAAATCTAGAGGTACGTAACCGGATCTTCACAACTTTATTTATGTTGCCATTAATTATGTTTAGTTTTGTTCATAACTTAATTGTTTTCATCTACTTCTTTTCAAGATGGCACGAAAGCGGGCGCAGCTCAAACCAATCGACCGTTGCAAGGCTATTGCAGAGGAATTGGCAGGATTTCTTCTCACGCAAGTCATAGCAGAAGACGGAGAATTTTTCCATCCTATGAACCAATTATAGCCAGCTCCATTCTCTATGCAAGTATACAGCTATTCAAAACGAACTTCAGATTATGTAATTCTCGGTCGATTACTTCGTGTTACATGTATATATATATGTACTTTTATTTGTGCATCAACATTTAACCGCAAACACGGAATCGGAAACACTTAACCGCAAACACGGAATCGGTGTTTCCGGATACGTATTTCCGATTACGTGTTTTCTAAAAATACGTATTGCCTTCTTTATAAACGGAAACACGTAAACGGAAACCCTTAAAATACGGAACACGCCCTAAACCCTAAACCCTAAACCCTAAATATGGAATTGGAAACCCTGAAAAGAAAAGAAAAAAAAAGAGAAAAAAAAGCTTTAGGACCGGTTGGTGTTACCAACCGGTTCTAAAGGTCCTCCGCCTGCGCGCGCTCTTCGGCGCCCACGTGGAGGCCTTTAGAACCGGTTGGTGACTGACCGGTTCTAAGGGGGGGGGGGCCTTTAGTCCCGGATACGTAGCACCGGTTTTGTATCCGAGTCCAAAGGCCCTTACAAACCGGTGCTACTGGCCTGTTCTCCACCAGTGTGTGCTTCCAAAGTCTCATTAGCTCTAGCTACTGTGTAGAAAAATCGTATCCTAAATTAACACTAACATGCATCGGTTATCGATTTAGGCAGCAAACAAATAGACATTAGCGGCAGCCAAACGACACTTCAACTTCAGTTCAGATTCCGACACAACTTCTCCTCTTCGGTCCAAGTGATCTGAAAAAACGAGACAACGCTAATGAGTGTCCACGTTCTTCAATTTTTTCAAATTATAATGAAAGCTCATCCATTAACGTTCCCCTGAACCTAGTAAAAGTTACATTTGACATCTAGTCTAAGCTCAATTACACGCATGCATGAACAATTGAAATGTCCATATAGCAACAAGAATATATTGTAAACATATAGGAGCCAATATGAATCAAACATATTGTGACACAATAGAAGTCTGAATATCTAGAGGGATTACATGCATCATCCTACTCTTTCCAAGATTAGATCACAAACCAAAACCAATAACGGAAAACAGTTTCAAGAGAACAAAAAAAACCAAGTATTGAAGTACCACAATTATTTGTTTTTGCACTAACAGGAACAAAAAAAAATATATCATTTTTTGTATGCATTACATCTAGGAAAATATTGCTCAAGGTAAACAAGATTCTGTTGTTGCTGGCGCTGGAACTTATTATAAATGCATAACCTGCTCCTCTACTATTTAGAAACTAGGAATGATCTATCAGAAATTAGAAACTATAGTGGTCATAAAGATACCTTCATCCTCTTTTTTTCTTAGGCTTGCACGATGTGCCAAGTGCATTAGCAACAAATCCAAATTCTCAGCTCATGTTGCTTTCTCAGTACCTTCTGCACATGTATATTCAGTCTCAGACTACGGTTATATTCATGATGCCTAAGAGACGTTGTACTCAAGAGAAAAACCTACAGCGAAGTTGCAAGAAACAGCAGGCTATGCATATTCATTCAACGTGAATCCTGAAAATTGTGTCTAGATGGGGCCCAGCTGTAAGCAGGTAATGTCATGTCAGGTGTTGACATGTCTAGCATATCTCTGCATTTGATTATAGGCTCACTAGTGCAAGTGTTATATTGAAAATTCAGTTTAGACTGGTCACCAGTGATTTTCTAGAGTGAAACATACAGCCAAATTCTTACAAGTACTAAGGCGCTAGACTATTAAAATAAAGAAGAATCGACATTTTAATATTCTACTTAGTTCACCGATACTAAATATTTATAATCCAGACAAAAATATAGTTGCACCTAAAAATTAACTCCACGTACGTGGGATTTGAGCTGTGGGCGGAAGAATAGCATCAACCAGGAAAAAATCCGCGGCACCGGTTGAAGGCACCGACAGCGGCGCGATCGCGTCCGTGAATGTGGAGCTAGGTAGGTTTTTGGCTTAGGCCGGACCTCCAGCGGTGGGTCGCTCCGCCCATCCAATCGGCGAGTTCGCCACGGAGGCGCGTGCCGCCGTCCATGAAGACCCGGCCGTTCCATTCTGCACCTCCGCTTAGGAAGCGCGTGCGCGTGCCGGCGACCCGCGCCACCGCCTGTCAAGTTCCGGCGGTGCCGATCTCACCGCGCTACACCGCGACGCCGCAGCAGGAGAAACGGCCCTTGTTGCACCTGCGCCTGCGATCCACAAGAGACGGAGTGAGTAGATGAGATATGACGGCACAAGAGAATTTTCTATCTAGTATAGCTGCAAGAAGATGCGGCGGTGGAGCCTTTGGTGTTGACGACTAATCATGTTCTGACGTTGTAACTACTCGCCCTAGTCTTCAGGATCGGCTCGCCCACTCCCGTAGCAATAGGCCTCGCCTCCCACCTTCGGTTGTACACGAATACATGATCTCTTTTTTTTTTTGCTGGTTGTACACACGATCTCATGATCACACGATCGTGTACTGTATATGCTGAAGAGTACAACGAGAGCACTCACAAGTGTATTCAATCTCATTATTTTGGAGTTTAGTATAAACCGTGGCTAGCGACGGGCAAGTGTATAGACCCGTCACTGGTATTATATGAAATTACCGGTGACGGGCAAGAATAATATACAGTCACTAGTACGTTCTACAACCAGCTCCCAAGATTTACCGGTGACAGGCATACTGCCGACTGTCACTGATACCGGCTACCAGTGACGGGCATATTGTTGCCCGTCACTAATGTGCTGGGGGGCTATAAGCTATTCTGCCGTAGTGTATTACATCTACCGCGTCGGCGTCGGCTAGTCTTAGACGCACGGTGCAGCAGGTTCTCGGTGATGGGCGTGTGATGATAGGACCTCGCAGGGTGGTGAAGTTGTCCAACACCGTGGCGGCATTGATGGAAGGTCTGATAAGCTAATTCTTTGATCCTTCCCCTAAAGATAGGTTAGCGGAAGATGGCGGCAGTGACTTCTCTAGCTTGTGCATGTGATGCCGCTGAGGGTATGCTGGATGTATTGGTGTCCCTTACTTGCTAACGATTGGCTTGGTGTGGCTTGCAGTATTTTTATGATGCACGTTGGTGTGATGCGATCGAGGGCATATTTCCATGTTCTTGACCAACCGTTCATCGTTCTTGTATGTGCAGCGATCTCGATCTGTCAATAGGATGGTGGTTTCGAGTTGATCTTTGTATTCTTTGGAATGCTGAGGTTGGGCGTATAACCTCCATTTAGAGTTCGAGAAATCGATAAGAATGGCCGAAGCTATTGATCACCGAATATATATATATATATATATATATATATATATATATATATATATCAGTAACACATTCATACTTTGAAATTTATAATCAATTTGAAAATGGGGTACTAATGCATCAGTAGGTAGAGCTCGGCTTTAAAAACCACATGCACACACGACTAAACATTGTTTATAGCTCGCCATGTTATGTTTGCCTTATAACCTGTGAAGCGAGACCAGCCGTCATTTTTTATCGCGTGGTATGTGATAAGCAACCTCCAACAAACAAACAAAAAGACCAGACGTGATTTCATTTCAGAACAGAACTGTACAATGAGTTGGAGGCATGTGGGAATACGTACTGCAGCTTGACCGTTTTCTTTCAGGATAAGAACTACCGGATAGAAATGACCACATTTAATTAAAAGGCATAATTTAGGCGGCATTCTTCTTTTTGTGTCGATGGATGCACTAGCGGCGCATGGGTGCTCGATGGGAGCTGTTGTTTCGCATCTTAATACAAAAGAGACCTTTTCCACTGCCTCTCTCAGCGATTTCACCTTTGCGTTAGTGGAGGCCGATTAACATTGGATTCGGCTATATGGTAAAGCACATGTTTTTTCGCATCTTCCCTAAGGCAATTGGCTCGGGCGATTAATTCCCACCAGGCGGCCTACGCGCTTGTTTAATATGGTACGGTGCACACAATCGCTGACCTGCGATTTGAAGAACCCCATTGGCTGCTCGTGCCCTTTTACGATTTTATATTTCTACTATTTCTTGCCTCAGGACGGTATCATTCATAGCTCACCATTACTGGGATCTCCAGTTGATACCACCGTTATTTACCACATGCAACCCGGCGAGGAATTGTGACGCTCCAACACAATTGTTTCGGGGGTGTGGTCCGCGACATCTACCCTTTTTGCCAACTTGGAAGATGGTTGATCAAGAGACTTTTCTCTTTTCTAGTGTTTAGGATAGGTCATAGGAATAAAAATAATATAATATTGTAAAACTAACCATAATTTTAATACATAATAGAATAGATACAAATTTTAGATGTGAAATTCAATTTACCGGGAGATTTTTCATACTTACAGAAAATTTCTAGTCCCACATGTTGCTAATTTTCTGTGAGATTTTAAATGTACATGGCGAACTAATGGTCCAACTTTTCTGCAGTTTACCATGAGATTTACGGAGTAGCTCACGGAAAATTGGTCGGGCCATTTCATCGTCCTCATGGATGGATGCCGCGGACATGTGTCAACCGTTTTGCCGTGAGATTTTCTCTTTGCCATGAGTTTTTTGAATAGGGTAGGGAAAATTAATGATTGCACACATGTTCAACCCGACTAAAAATTGCTTACAGCTCGATTAATCGTGCAAGCTTAATTTAGCTTACATCAAATGACACTTGAGTAGCTTAAGTAGCTCCATGTTATTTTATAGCAATGCAAAACAGAGGACCGAAATGGGAAGTTGTCATTCTTGTCAGATGTAACATAATAAAGCTCTCGGTCCTGATGGTTTTTCTGCTGAGTTTCATAAGGTATTTTGGGATGTTATCAAGGTTGACTTGATGAGACTGTTTACATAGTTGCATTCTGAAAATTTACCTCATTTAAAGTTGAATTATGGTGTCATAATCCATTTGTCTAAGAAGGATGACCCTAGCAGAATGGAGCAATACCGGCTGATTTTCCTTCTTAATGTGAGTTTTAAGATCTTCACAAAAATTTGTACAAATAGGATTACTAGAATTACTAAGAAGGTTATTAGGCCTTCTCGATCCGATTCTATAACTGGTAGGAATATTTTGGAAGGATTTGTGATTTTAAATAAAACTATCCATGAACTTAATAGAAAGAAAATGTATGAGGTTCTTTTTAAATTTGACTTTGAAATGGAATATGATAAAGTCAGTTGGTCTTTCCTACATCAAACTCTTCATATGAAAGGGTTTTCTGCTCAGTGGTGTGATTGTGTATCAAGGTTTGATCGAGGGGTAGTGTTGGGATCCGGGTCAATCACGATATTGGTCATTTTTCCATACATTAATTTTTTTAAGACAAGATGATCCATTTTCTCCTATTCTCTTTAACCTTATTGCCGACATGTTGGCCATTCATATTGCATGGGGAAAAGAGGATGGACAAGTTAGGAGTCTCATTTCTCATATAGTTGAGCTGGGATTTCTATTCTCCAATATGATGATCATACTATTTTGTTTCCAGAGGATGATCTGGAGAAGGCGGTAAATATGAAACTAATTTTATCCTTGTTTGAGCAGTTTTCTGGATTACAGATTAATTTCCATAAGAGTACGATCTTTTGTTTTGGGAATTCTAGAGAGTTTATGGCTGAATACCGACAAAGTTTGGTTGTGAAATTGGTAGCCTACCATTTAGATATCTAGAAATCCCAATTCATCATCGGAAGTTTCTAAATAGAGAATGGAAGCTTATTGAGGATTGTTTTGAGCAGAAGCTAAGCTTGTGGATAGGAAAGCTACTCTCATATGGAGACATACTTGTTCTAATAAATTCAGTTCTAACGAGTTTAACGATGTTTCTGTTTTGTTTTTTTTAAGTACCTAATAGGCACTGAAAAGACTAGACTTTTACACACCTCGTTTCTTTTGGCAAAGTGACCATCACAAAAAAGTAATAGAGGCTATCTAAGTTCAACATAATTTGTCGGCCGAAGGACCTGGGGGCTTGGTATTTAGGTGATAGGTATTAAAAACAATGGTCTTCTCGGTAGGTGGTTGTTTAAACTATTAACTAAGGAAGGAGTATGGCATGAGCTGCTACATAATAAGTATATTACAGATATGCCTCTAGCTCAAACTGAGCCAAAAAAGACTGACTCCCCTTTTTGGAAAGGGATTATGGGAGTCAATATTATTTTGTTTTATATTATTTATTTATGTCTTGGCAATGGGCAAGGAATACATTTTTGGGAGATCACGTGGCTAGGGGACACGCCTCTTTCATCTCAATATCCAGTTCTGCTTAATATAGTTAGACAGAAGAATGTTTTGGTATAACATGTTCTTAGTCATGCTCATCCTCCACCACCACCTCCGGCGAGATTCTACTCCTCCACCTCCTACTCCACCGCCACCTCTCCTTCTTCTCCTCCTCCACCACCTCCTCCTCCACCACCTCCTCCTCCTCCTCCACCACGACCTCCGGCGAGCTCCTCCTCCACCACCACCTCCATCGAGCTTCTCCTCCTCCACCAACTCCGGTGACCTCCCCCACCACCACCTCCGGCGAGCTCCTCCTCCTCCTCCTCCACCACCACCACCTCCGGCGAGCTTCTCCTCCTCCACCAACTCCGGTGAGCTCCCCGACCACCACCTCCAGCGAGCTCCTCTCCTCCTCCTCCACCACCACCTCCGGCGAGCTTCTCCTCCTCCACCAAATCCGGTGACCCCATCCTCCACCCACCACCAACCAAGCCACCTAAGGCCACGGTCACAACGGCATACGACGAGCTCCAACGAAATTTTGAAATTTCACCAAAATTCCGGCGGCCAGATCTGGCCGCCTTTTTTTGAAATTAAAAAAAATATATTGTGGCGACCACTACTTGGTGCGCCACATAATTGTAAATTTCTGTGGCGCACGGCTGAGGTGCGCCACATAATTGATATTTCTTTGGCGCACGGCCAGGGTGCGCCACAGAAAAAAAATTAGTGGCGTGAATTTTGTGGCACACCCCTGTGGCCCCTAGGTGCGGCACGGAATTCAGAATTGGTGCGCCACGGAAGAGCATTTCTGTACTAGTGCGCTTGGGGGCTGGGAGGCGGAGTGAGAGCACAAGAATCGCCGGAGGGCTCGAGGTAGGCTATTTATAGCCGGAAAATCTTTGAGATGCGTTTCAACGGATCTTTGGACCGTTAGATCTTCAATGCTTGTCACTCGCCGGAAAATTCGGGAAATGAGGCGACGAGTGATTATTGCTATATCCTCGTTTCCCGCGATAATCTATCAGAGATACGTTTAAGGTTTGTCACACTCGAAACCCAAACGTCCTTGTCGTCAACATGATTTTATCGCTGAGGTAAGAAGTTCCTTCTCCACGAAGGCTCGTGGAAGAAAAATCCTGATTTTCCCAAAATCCGAGTTTCGCGTTAAAGAATGATTTGAGGAAAACAAGAATCGAGACGAAGCGCCATTATTTCTCGGAAAAGAATGCAAATTGAGGAAAGACGACAGATTGGAGTATCAATCCTTCTTGGGGGCTACTGTCGGATATATACCGATTAGGGGTATGTCCGGCATGGTTCTAAAAAGCCAGATTACCAGGGTAGCTTGAATGGTAATGGATCATGGTCCATTGGGCGGCCCAGTAAGCTGATGCGAAGAAGCCGGATTCTAGAAGAACCCGGACCACAGCCCACGTGGTACGGCTTGGAGTAGAAGGCTGATTCTTGCCTTCCATGTTAGAAATTACCGTAGTCTTCTAGGTTTCCTTTTTGTAAGCCCTAACCCGGCTATCTATATAAAGCGGGAAGGGAGAGAAGAGACAACTAGATAGAAGCCAACTTGCCAAGAAGTTGAGTAGCTAAACAAACTCACATTGTACTTTGTATACTTCAGGATTTAACCCTGATTTAGTGAGATTGCAGGAGTAGAAACGCCGCCTAGTTGCGTCGTACCGAACCTGGGTAAAACTTCGGTGTCTTTGATCGTCATACTACCATGTTCCACCCACATCTCTACCCCTAGTCTCATGGTACCCCCGTCTATGAACACTACTACGATGTCTCGACATGCACAGTTGAGAGAGCATTTTTTCGTTCTGAGTTCTATATGCATTTATCCCATAAACATCAATAACTACTTCATGATGTGGTATCATTTGTTCTTAAGTTATTTGTTCCAGTCTTCTACTTGAACTTTGAAAGTGTCCTGGCATTTATGTTCTGTCCCACTCTTAAGGACTAGCGAAATACCACTTTGCCATGCTTTCTCTATACCCGAAACAAATGTCTACCTTTCTTTGCATTATTATTCATGATCCTTTATTTGAGTTACTCTTCGTGGTGCAAACTAATTTCTATGCTTTATTATTAACGTTTTATTTATCATGCCTTTGTTTTAAGTTTTATGATCTTTGCGTGCATATGCTATTACATTAGTTTGATCAAGTTTATGTTAGTAGCATGTCACCGGAGGCTTCTACATCACCATGCCTGCGTCCGGAGAGATGCGTGAGTATTTCATCCCTGGACTACGGGTCCATAGCAGTAGCTAGATGGTTGTCTTCTCCTCATATGCCTCCATGTTTAGATCTCGTGAGCTGCCTATCATGATCGAGATTGTTCTTATGTAATTCCATATGCTATGTTTTGCTGGGATCCGATGAATATTAACCTTATTCCAAGTTGATTATAGTATTTATTGCATATGTTATTTGTGATCTTGCATGCTCTTTGTTGCTAGTGGTTACTCTGGCCAAGTAGTTGCTAGTGACTCCAAGAGGGAGTATTTATGCTTGATAGTGGGTTCATGCCTCCTTGTTGCCTTTCTCGAGTGACAGAAAAGTGAAGGGGGAGGATGTGCTATTGCCATTAGGGAGAAAATAGCGGTGAGAGTGCCCGCGTGCATAATCATTTCTTACATTACACACTTTGTTTAATCCAATTATTTGTTGCTTGCAACTTAGTACCTAAGGGGGTCGAATGATAACCTGAGGGTGGATTATTAGTCATAGATGCAGATGGATGTCGGTCTATGTATATTGTTGTAATACCACACTAAATACCATAGTAATCTTCATGTTATATTGTGCACTACGGTGAAACCTTTATTTGTCAATTGCCCAGCGGTAATTTGTTCACCTAGCATGCTATCTTTTATGGAGAGACACCACTAGTGTAACTATGAACCCCAGTCCATTTTTCACACCGTTAAACAAATCACAACAATTTTCTGTTTTCGTTACGTACTGCAAGCATACACTGTTTTCCACACTATACGTCTAATCTTTGTTTTCAGCAAGACCGTTCAGATTGACAACCTCACTCTACCGTTGGGGCAAAGTATTTTGGTTGTGTTGGGTGCAGGTTCCACGTTGTTGCTTGCACCAGTGAAGCGCCAGCACCACCGTCAGTGACATCAACCTTCCGAAGGTCCTCATTCTCCTACTTGATTGATAAGCTTGGTTCCTAACTAAGGGAAATACCTACCACTGTGCTCATCATACCCTCCTCTTGGGGTCTCCCAACGCAAGCATCAACCCCCACTAGTAGAGAAGTGCCTTTCTATGGAACAGATTATGTGGCGCATGGCTTTTTGGTGCGCCACAGAAATATATTTTTGTGGCGCACGGGTTGTCATGCGCCACGGAAAAGAGGCATTCTGTGGCGCACGGGACCGTGGTGCGCCACAGAAAACAGGAATTCTGTGGCGCACCGGATAGGGGTGCGCCACAGAAATAAGTTGGGGGCCCACACCATGATTGCCACACTCCTATTCTGTGGCGCATGGTGGTTAGTGCGCCACAGAATTCCCATCCGAAAAAATTCTGTCCACACGCACCAACTCCACCCCCCCCCCCCGGGAACGCCTTTTCTAGTTTTTGACGGAAGAGTTGGCGGTCTAAAAAGCATCAAAAAATAAATCCCTTATAGATGCACGGAGAGTTTAATGTCTACTTTTTTATCAAATTTTGAAATATGTATTTCGACTTTCTGAGCAAAAGTTTTATAAAAAAGGTAAAATGGCCATAACTTTTGCATACGATGTCGAAAAAAAATGATCAAGATATTAAAAAAAACTAGAGAGAAAAAGGAACCCAACCTCACTCGCCCTTCGGCCTGTGAGCTTTTTTTAGAATCGCCAAATTCCAAAAGGAACAAAAGTTATGGCCGTTTTAAGATTTTGACTAGAAAATAAAAAAAAAGAAATAAAAATTCTGTGGCGCACCAAGGGGGGGTGCGCCACAGAATTGGGAGGCAGAATTCGAAATCTGCCTCCTCCCCTCCTTTTCTTCCCTTCTCCCCTCCACTTCTCCTCCACTTCTCATCTTCTACCTCTCCTCTCCTCCACCTCTCCTCCTCCTCCACCACCACCACCACCATCACCACCACCACCTCTCCTCCTTCTCCTCCTCCTCCTCCACCACCACCACCATCACCACCACCACCACCATCCTCCTCCTCCTCCTCCTCCACCACCACCACCACCACCACCACCACCACCACCACCTCCGGTGAGCTCCTCCTCCTCCTCCTCCACCACCACCTCTCCTCCTCCTCTTTCTCCTCCTCCTCCACCACCACCACCTCTCCTCCTCCTCCTCCTCCTCCTCCTCTATCACCACCACCTCTCCTCCTCCACCACCACCACCTCCGGCGAGCTTCTCCTTCTCCTCCCCACCAACTCCGGTGACCCCCATCCTCCACCCACCAACTCCGGCGAGCATCCGACGAAATCCGACGAAATTTCGAAAATTTCCCGCGGCCAGATCTGGCCGCCTTTTTTTTTGAAATTCAAAAAAAAATCTGTGGCGCACCCCCCCTTGGTGCGCCACAGAATTGCAAATTTCTGTGGCGCACGGCTGAGGTGCGCCACAGAATTGACATTTCTGTGGCGCACGGCTGAGGTGCGCCACAGAAAAAAATTTAGTGGCGTGTATTCTGTGGCGCACCCCTCTGGCCCCTAGGTGCGCCACAGAATCCCATTTTAGTGCACCACAGAAAGGCCTTTTTCTACTAGTGCCCTCATGTGAGAAGATCACAATGACCTAGGAAGAAAGTCATCTAGGAAGATTATGTCACTTATATGAGTGAGGATGTGTGTGTTATAGGAAAGGTGTAGTTTTCAACCTCATATGAAGGAGCCATTAAAACTATGATTTTGACTAAGTGGCAAGTTGCCATGGAAACGAGTTAAAATCTATGAGCTCAAAATGATGTTTGGGAATTAGTAGCAATTCGCAATGGTGATAA
Source organism: Alopecurus myosuroides (assembly GCA_028641055.1). Taxonomy (NCBI): domain Eukaryota; kingdom Viridiplantae; phylum Streptophyta; class Magnoliopsida; order Poales; family Poaceae; genus Alopecurus; species Alopecurus myosuroides. The sequence continues at coordinate 504,887,895 of CM054059.1, forward strand.
AAGGGTAGGCTACAAATGGGACTAAAAAACTAATTATGATTCCAAACAGAAAGTAGCAAGGTTAAAAGCAAGACTTGTGGTGAAAGATTTTACACATGAAAAGCTATGGATTACAATGAGACATTTTCTCATGTGTCATCAAAGGATTCTTCGAGGATTTTCATGGCTCTAGTAGCTCATTTGGACGTAGAATTGCACCAAACGGACGTTAGGACGACATATCTGAATGGTCACCTTAATGAAAATCTTTACATGACTCGTCTGATAGGTTTTGTCATGGAAGGAAAGGAACACCTGGTGTGTCATCTGAAGAAATCCGTCTATGGCTTGAAGTAGGCTTCAAGCCAATGTTACCTCAAGTTCGACAAGATTATTCAAACTTTCGGGTTTACAGACAATGTCGTGGACAACTGCATTTATATTAAATTTAAAGGTAGTAGATTCTCAATTTTATTCTTGTGCGTAGATGAGATATTGTTGGCCTGCAACGATAAGGATATGCTGCATGAGACTAAGAATTTCCCGTCATCTAATTTTGATACGAAGGATCTCGCGGAAGCATCTTATGTCATTGGCATTGAGATTTACCGAGATAGGTCAAAGGGGATGTTTGGACTATCCCAAAAAGCATACTTTGAGCGAGTACTGAAGAAATACAATTTGCATAAGTTCTCTCCCTCACCTGCTCCTATAGTTAAGTGTGATAAGTTTGGGATATTTCAATGTCCAAGAAACGAAATTGAAACTGATCAGATGAAGTCGGATCCTCATGCTTCAGCTATCGGAAGCATCATGTATGCACAAGTTTGCACACACCTTGAATTGGATTTTATAACGGGAATGGTTGCCACATTCTAATCAAATCCAAGCCCAGACAACTAGAAGACTCAAAGAAAGTCTTGCGATATATGCAAGGTATGAAGAAATACATGCTTACATATAAGAAGTCCGGTGACTTGAAAGTTGTTGGCTATTCAGATGTTGATTATGTCGGTTGTGTGGGTAGTAAGAAATCCACATTAGGTTATTTATTCACCCTAGCCCGAGGAGCCATATCATGGAAAAGCTCCAAACAAACTTTATCTGCTTCATCAACGATGTAGGCCAAATTTATAGCATTTTTCGAGGCCGTTGGCAGGCTGTATGGTTGAAAAATATCATTCCTGGACTTGAAGTGGTAGACAACATTTCATAATCACGTGCACTATACTGCGACAATGAACTTGCAGTCTTCTATACAAGTAACAACAAGTCAAGTGCTGTTTCCAAGCATATTGGCATTAATTATCATGTTGTGAAAGATAGAATCCGAGATCATAAAATTGAGGTTAAGCATATAAGTATGACTCGTATGCATGTTAGAATGTTGCCGACATCGGATTACTGGAAGGTTTATGATTCTGGAATGAAGGGACAAATACAAGAACCACTCCCAATAAGAAATATGGTATCCATTTTGACATAGGCTAATTTACCATAAGTGTTAAGGTTCAACAACATTTCATTGGTTGTTGTAACACCTCACTTCGGTATGTTATTCCTATGGAGAATGAGCGAATGAAGTTTAAATCGTACGATCAAGGGAGAGAATGTTAGTTGATCTGAACGGTTCAAGCAAAACCGGGTGAAGCACTTAAAGAGATAAAAGCGAGGCTCGGGCTCACGAACCAACCTTCGTGGTTTTTTTGACCTCTTCGTACGTAACCTCGTACGTATATAAAACACCTTGATTGCGGCACAAAAACCAACCAATGGTTCAAGCCCCGCGTTGCGTGCGCAGATATAACGGGGGAGCCCTGACGGCTGGGTGCTACGTATGTTAGAGCCTAGTCTACTCGCTACCCAAAACCTCTAGATCTCTGCCTCTATCACAGATCACGTATAAGCAGCAGGAAAAGGTTGTAGCTCCGCCGTGCCGTCCCAGGGCAGTGCCGCTGGAGGCCTCAGAGCATTCGCATCTTCTCGCGATCTTCATGGTCCTTTGCAACATCTACAACGACTCTCAATCTCCCTTGCACCGAGTAGGCAACGATGGCTTCTAGTGCTGGATTATGCAATGTCCCTAAACCCTTCTTTTCTTAATCTGATCCCCTTTAGTTGTTCCAGTTTGCTGCCACATTATTGATCTAGATTGGTTCTAGATAGTCTTATGTCTAACACTGGTCTCTAGCTTGTGGCTCTCAGTTTGTGTGCCGTGCTTCCACGCCCGGTCTTCTATAGGTTAACTCGGAAACTCGTCTATGAGTCGCTCACAATGGCATGCCTATCGACTACACCATCTTTGAAGAAATTCAATTTGTCGAAACTCCCTGTAATAATATACTGGTCAACCAAGGCTTGCCGTTTAAATGTGTTTCCCAATAACTCCTAATTAATCATACATCTCCACTGTGCACTTCTGTAGTGTGTTGCTCGCTTATTTTCTCTAGACTTCAAACCTTACGGGCGTGTAGTGTCTCAGCTGGTTTGGTTTTGTCTGGACATAAGAAGAACCTTGCAATGGATCCATGCATGGTATCTATTTTACCTTCACAATTTCCTAGTAACAATATATAGACAATCCTAAGTAGCATTCACCAACCATGTCCAATAGGAGTCAAGGTGATGCATGGTCGCATCATTACTCAGTAAATGTTTTACAACCTAATCTATATCTCTTATAAAAGAAAACCACACTATAGGGGTATTTAATTTGTCTATCTTGACATATAAGACGTCCATATAAAAAACTAATCACATCCCCATGATTTTGATATATGCATCCGCCAATCACTTTGTTTCAAGCCTTACCATGGCCAGTCGGTCAGGCACTCCGTACAAAGTGTTCCCGTACACGACCTATTAAAAAACTTCTCCCGTATAAGAAAAGTCCACTCCGACACGGGTTGGACTCAATACTGCAATTCCCAGCGATCACTTCTCAATACCAAACGATGGCACACCCTCTCCCCACACTAACTTCAATAAGTTATGAATAGACGTGAAGATTGAGCATCAAGGGGCTCTTCATTTTCTCTGCCATAGCTACACATCTCGTCTGCTAGAAATATCCACACCTCTTGCGCCTGCTATGCACCCCTCCCTGGTCACTTCGTTGCTCGCTGCTCTTATTCCTTAACGAAACTGAGAAATTGCCATGGCCTTCCTGAAATTCCCACGGCAACGCGCGGGGTATCTTCTAGTTATACATAAAATTTACGCTAACCTTTTATAATTGTACCAACATTTCATGTTTCAACGCGTTTACATAAAATCTTTAGGTTATTTAGAAAACGGGGAAAACTCGATCATAACTAATATTGTGTCGAGAGAGAGTCGATGTATGTACATGTTTTGCGATTAAAACACTGGTAGAAAAAAGGCCTATAGTCCCGGTTGGCAAAGGCCATTAATCCCGGCCGTGCAACCGGGACTAAATAGACGCGACTAAAGACCCGTCCACGTGGGCGGGTGGCGTGCGCCGGGGGCGGAGGACCTTTAGTCCCGGTTGGCCACACGAACCGGGACTATATGCTTTAATTCGTTATTTCTTTAATTCATGTGGGTTTCTAATTATTTTTTATTCACTTTTTTTCACTCACTTTTTCACTCCATTTTTATTATTTGCTTAGTGTCTAACTACAATTATCTAGTCAAATTTCTTACCCGTGGTCAAACTTCCCGCTCGGTCACCCATCCTCCCACTACTCTGGCACTAGCACGCTTAACTTCCGAGTTCCATCCCGTCCCGCATCCAAGTGTTTCGCACGTATGTATGTGATATTAGTATCATATCAATCATATTAACATGTTGGTCGATGCCACATTTCTTTATTGTCTAAATTTCAAATAAATCTTTTAATAAACAAAAGTAATGATGTAATTAATAATTTTGAATAAATAAATAAACATTAACTTTTTAATTTGTATTATTAAATAAATAAATAAATAAAACTAATTCATTTTAAAATCTTAAAAATACTATTAATATATCAAAATATTCAGAAAAATAAAACTAATTCATTTTTAAATCTTAAAAATAAAAATAATATATCAGAATATTCAGAAAAATAAAACTAATACATTTTAAAATCTTAAAAATACAAATAATATATCAAAAAATTCGGGAAAATAAAACTAATTCATTTTGCAGATAAAATTCATGAACCAAACCATATGAAATCTAAACCATATAAAATTCTTTATTGTGAGAATGATTTGAACCTAACTTTTAAAAGACCAGTAGGCTCTTCTATTATTTTCTTGATGTGTTTTTGTTTGTTTTCTTGATGTGTTTTTGTTTGTTTGTTTTGAAATGTGTGTTTGACATAATATAGAAATAGTATAGCTAGGAATTAATATAGAAATAATATCCATTACATACTAATAATCCATTACATGCATATATCGAACGCAAGATGCGGTACACAAACAACATCTACTCGAGCTCCGTCGAGTAGATGCGGAACAACTCGTAGGCAACGTACGTATCTATGGATGCATACTTGACGTTGGTCTGGTCCAGTGGGTTCTTCTCCCAATACATGTGATTCTTGGAGGGGAAACGAGACTTCATGGTTTTGTCAACGTGGATGAAGGCAGTTGCCATCGATGCCATCCCGGTCTTGGGCCTGGAAAACTCATCAAAATGGATAAGGTCCTGAAGATCAATGTAGTGATCTTCAGATATCACAATACCCAAGCGCATCAACTTCTGACGGTCTTCAGTGATGTCAACGCTGCAGAAGTCATACCCACTGTTGACAAGAAAATCAACAAGTGTCGGAGAATCCTTTGAACTACTGCAACAACAAAAATAGAATACACGTGTTAGATATGTTGCAACACATGTATTCTTCAGATGCAACAAACAAATCGAAAATGCAAGATTGTACGTGTGCGTTACCTTGACCAATGGAAGACCAAAACGAACTCCTTGAGCGCAATCTGGATGACGGCAACATCCCGTTGATCCGCCGTATACTCTAGATCAAGCCCGAAGAACCTATGGCGTTCATCGGTTTCTTCATAGAGATTGCTAAAATGCTCAAGAAGACCGGGGAGTCTCTCGCAGTTATTGGTGTAGGCCACGTTGAGACTCTTGCCGCATGGTGTGGCCACACGGAGAGTAATCCAAACTTCAGCCATGGGTGCTTGGTGGAGGAAGATCGAAGAGAGGAAGAAGAGAAGAGAGAAGAAGAAACAGAGACTCGGGTGCGTACTGTAGCAATGGCGCCCTTCTGCCTCTCGCTCGCGAAATAAAACTGCCGCGCGGGAGGCGAGCAGTTTATATCTTTAGTCCCGGGTGGCCAGGCCAACCGGGACTAAAGACAGGGAGGCCAGCAGACTGGACCATTAGTCGCGGGTGGCGACGCAAACCGGAATTAAAGCCCTCCACGCGCCTCCACGCGCTTCCCAACCCACGACGCATGACCTTCTATCGCGGGTCTCCTCTCGACCCGGGACTAAAACTCCTTTAGTCACGGTGCGCAATGTTTGAGCGCTAATGGGGGTGTATGGAAGGCCTTTTTTCTACCAGTGAAAGTTTGTTGAGAGATGAATGGAGAAGAAATATTAGTGATGATTGACTTGTTTGTGTTCCAGTTTTAGGAAAAAATGATTATTATTAGTAGTTTCTATCTGAACTCGGTTACTTTGATTTGTGGAGATCAAATTTACCTTGATCATCTTTTGTTGACATAGTTTTATGTTGTTACACAGTTATCCGAGGCCGGTGGCTAATTTTCTTGCGTTCTCCTTGGTTTGCCCTCTGTTTCAACGTGTTACCCTGTGTCCGGTGCGCTTAATATTTCTGTTTAAATAAACACTCGAATCCGTGTCTACTCGCCGGTCGCACCACCACGGGGCTCTGCTTTGCGCAGTCCCGATCGGAACATTTTCCTCCGTCGCTTAAGAGTGCTCAACCAAGTTGACGCATACCAAAATGGATCCGTCGCTTAAGAGTGCTCAACCAAGTTGAGTGTATATATACACTAAAATATGTCTAGATACATGTGTATGTATGTGAATATGAGAAAAGTCTAAAATATCTTATATTGTGGAACGGAGGGAGTAGTATTTAAAGGGGCCGAAAGGCCCCCGCGTCATCTCAATTGGCCAAAGCTCGCCCCTTCCCGTTCATCTCTCTCCCCCTGCGGCCGCTGAGAATATCCCGAGCAAGGCCGACGACAGCAGGGTCTTCTCCTCCCATGGATCTTGAAGTCATAATCCAGCTCCATTAACAATTAACACGACGCATTGTACATGTCAATATCCAGGTGTACATTCCAAAATCCGCAATATGAATGGAGCTTAATTCTCTATAGAAATGCCACTAAACCACGAAAACATCGCATTTGAGCATGCTCCCTAGTCGATCCTCTCCCGGGCGACTCTGGAGGCTCCTCCACCACCAAGCGCCAGGCAACCCCTCCATCCTCGGCGTCGGTGGGGAACAGTGTGGCGCAATGGTCGCTGGCCGGGGTCTGAGAACTGTAACGGGAGGCTGTCGAGGATTACGCGGTGCGCCAATGGCATGGCTTCAGCATGCCCAATGGCGATTTGCGCCATCGGGACGAGATCTGGGCTGTGAGGCCCGATCTAACAAGATGGCCCCAGCCAGGGCCGCTGATACATGGTTATTGGCTACTCTGACCTAGAGCCTTGCGCTGCACTACCTTCTTTCTCTTTGGTCAATTCGGCAAGGAGACGACTAGCGGTGAGGAGGTCTGCCAGCCTCGCGAATAATGGCGGCGGTCCTAGGGTTCCTCCTTGCTCCAATATGATGACTTGTCGGATGCCTGTCTTCATCGATCCGGATATAGTGGCGTGTTCCAGGAGAATCCACCGACGAAGCCACTTGGGGATTCATGCCTGGAAATTGCTGGATCAGCTGGGAGTCGGTCGTGTGTACCCGTGTTTTACTCCGTATGTTTGGTTTCAGAGGGAGAGCTACGAAGCTCAGCTGGCAGTTAATATTTTGGTGCATGTTCTCGTTCAATGGTGTTGTTGGAGAATGTCATGAAAGTAGAGATCTGAGGACTTGCAATGGTGGTTCAAATCTCTGTGGTGATGATGAATTGGTTTGGTGATTCGTTACTTGCAGCAGCGGCATGCAATAAGAGGGGGCGATAGCACACGAGAAGTTCAGATTCTAAACCTTCAGGGTGAAACCTAAGGTCCGACCTTAGTTGCTTGTACGTGAAAAGTTCCTTTCTTGAAGACATTTCTTTTAGCGAGTGCGGATTTTCTTCGCGATGAAAACCTATGATCTATGATCAGGGCGACGACAACACTCGAGGAATGTTCCCTTTTTGGAGGCGTCGCTTTTGGAGAAGCTGAACTTCTGGTACTATTTTTGCTGGCGGTAGGTTTGCTGCCACAAGGAATAGATCGCTGGAGCGGGGATTTTGTCTTTTGCTATGTGGCTAATGCGTTGTTCCAAAGGCGGAGTGTAAATTGTATCTTCACGATATTAATATACACTCCTTATAAAAAAAGGTTTAATTCACTTCACCCATGCACAAGGGACTTCATGCAGCGAAGTAGTGGTTTCCTAGCAGCTAGAGATGCAACAAGTGAAGACATGCACAAGCATACTAGGCGACATCAAGTATTGTTGAGACCATTTGTGTGGGTACTTCCATCAACCGGATCTCCGTTAATCTTTGCAATTGCCACTTCCAGCGTCACTTCGGCGACTTCACGTTCCACGCATGAATTCACCAACTGCTAGGTGGTAGCAACACGGAACGATACGAACTATCGACTGGTGGTGGAAGAAAAGGTCTAGTACTACATCGTTTCCCAATGACTCCAAGTCCTACATCATCCTTGTGCGATGCGTGCAAATCACTATAGACTAAGGCTGAACATTGCAACGAGTAGTTTTCCCTTCACTATGTTCCCCTCACAAGTCACAATATATAGAGTTAAAGTATGTGATATTCTAATTATTGCCCTTGTTTCAATGTTGTAAAGAGGACGATCATAACTACAATTTAGAAAACGACTATGACCCATGTGACAACACCGATTGGTGAGAAGAACAACTAATGTTCAAATTCTTTAGAGAAAACTCAAAACAATCACAACAATTATGCGGGAAATACAAAAAAACTGCAAGGATTCGAATTTGTTTTTTAATTTTCGATCGCTATTGCTGAATTGCGCTGGTTTGTTGCAGATACAATCAATTGTTCTTCATAGCCGGATTAATGAAATTTCGGACTAGTGGACCCCATCGACATGCCTATATGGAGGAACCAAACATTTTGGTTAAAGGTTATGCAATTGCATACCTGATTTTTATAGAAGGGGAGAGTTGACGTTAGAAAAGGCCGACATCAAAAGTTACACACAACTCAGCTGTCAAGACACACACTCACACAAACCTAGGCAACTACTCACGAAAGATGACTCCCACTCCGGCTCCCACAGCCCTCCAAAGCTTTTGGTCCTCAAAGATTCTAGCAGCAAGGTCAGCTTCGTTGCTGAATTGAGTAGTGTTCCCAAACACCCTAGCGTTGCGCTCCTTCCAGATGTTCCAGCAGACCAATGTCACCAACGACTCAAAAACATTTCTGTGCTTGTATCTGAATCTATCTCTAACCGACAAGACAGGTGGGGATTGGAATTAGGGTCCGCAGTTTCTGGGCGCGAAGCCACCAAAGCTATCTCACGTAAACATAGATGATCTCTCCCGTGATGTGGCAGCGATCTCAATCTCCTGTAAACATAGCTGACACGTGTCTGACTGATCCTGGATGCCATGCCTCGCACGCCTTTCTGATGTCCAAATCATGTGTTGCAGCGCAAGCGACATGAATATCTTGCACTTCGTTGGGCCCCAACATTTCCAGATCCCATTGGCCAGTGGGAATCTGATGAAACCTTGCATGAGCATTTTTTACGTTGAACTAGCCGAGTAAACCCCTGAAGCCGAGGCCGGACATCGGAACTCGTCGTCCCTCTCGTCCTCCCTAACTGTCCTCTGGATGAACACCCAAATATTTATGCATTGGGATTCCATTCTCAAGTCAAGCGGGGGCTTAATGTCAGACAACCATCTGTCCTCTCTTAAGGCCTCAAAGACTGTCCTTTTATTAGTTGTTCTGCTGTTTACAGCCTCCCTCAACAGTGGGGCGATGTCCCCGACCGTGAGCCTATCCAGCCACATGTGTTTCCAAAACAGGGTTTCCATCTCATTACAACTATAATTTGCACCAGGCTATTGAAGACTTCTACAACCATGGTATCACTAAGACTGGCAGACCTTGCCAGGATCGAGACTCATCCGTTCTACTCAGCCATTCCCATCTGACTCTGAGGGCTAAGCCATGTAGCACTATGTTCTTTAATCCAAGCCCTCAAAAAATTGTTGGCTTACAGAAGTTTTCCCACCCCACCAGGCATTGGCCCCCAGAGCGTGTTCCGAACCGGACCAAAATGTCCCCTCAACCATCTGTCTATTTCTTTGAACAACTAGTTAGGATCCTCAACCACAAACAACTGATGGACCAGCCGCATCGCGACCATTGCTTTGACTAAGGTTAACCATCCCACTCTAGCAATCATCCCGCTTTTCCAAAATGGCACACACCTCAGAACCTGGTAGAGAAAAGGCTTCCATTCTCCTTTAGAGAGAGGACGCAACGCTAGCTGAAACCCGAGGTATTTTATTGTGAATCCCATAACGTTATAGTTCAACACTGGTGCTACCGTATTCGCGTCGGCCTCCTCTCCACGAATGAGCGTAGCTGAGGTCTTGGCATAGTTGACATGCAATCCTTAAGGTTCACCGAAGATGTGTAAAAGCTCTCTCGCCGCGTCCAAATCCCTCTCCAAGGGCTTAATGAAGAGCACCAAATCATCAGCATAAATGGAGATTGTGTTTTGCCGTGCAACCTAAAAGGGGGCAAACAGACTCTCCTCAACTGCCTTGGAGATTGTGCAAGTGAATACTTCAATTGCCAGGACGGACATCATGGGGGAAATAGGGTCCCTCTATCTGAGCCATCTAGCATGAACAATCCTCTTCCCTGACACTCCATTTACCATGATTTTTGTGTTGGCCATACGAAGTAGAATGGATATCAATCTGCACAAAGCCTCACTGAACCCCATCTTCTGTAACACTTCCAACAGAAAAGACCAGGACAAGGAGTCAAAAGCTTTGGCAATGTCAAGCTTGAGAAGGACACCCTTCTCTCTTCTTGTGTTTATTTTCCGAGGCATCCGCCTCACCAACAGAAAATTATCGTGCAAACTCCTCCCCCTAAGAAAGGAATATTGATATGTCCCGACAAGCTCCCCCAATTTTCTCCTAATTATGTTGGCAAGGAATTTTTTAGAACAATTTAGAGAAACTATGGACTAGACTTATCGACCTGAAGTCGCCCACCTCAACAGCATCGGGATTCTTGGGTATCAGCACCATCAGCGCTCTATTCAGCTTCGCAAACTCTCTCCCATCTCCCACAACGAGCTCCTTCAAAGCCGCCATAACATCCTGTTTGGTGGTACTCCAGGCCTTATGATAGAGGGACCCAACATATCCATCTGGCCTAGGGGCCGTGTCAGCAGGGATTTCTTTAATAGTGCTCCATACCTCCTCCTACGTGAAAGTCCTATCAAACTCACCCAGCTCCCGGGGATGCAACCCAATGAAATTTATGTCAGCGGTGTTCACGCTAGTCTGCAGTTTCCACGGCAGCCTGCGGTAAGCCTGATAGAAAGCTTCCTCTTTCTGCGCTTGTTCAGTGAAAACGAGGGTATCTAGATTCTCGATATTTAGTTTTTTTTTTGGAAACTAGCACCGATGCCCTCGCAAATGCGAGGTAATTATTGATATATCTCTTAGAAAGTTAAGAATGTCTTTAATGTATCAAAAGCAATCGAAAATTACATATTTACTTATTATCAACAATCTTCATGTCAAATAAATATCAATTGTGTAGAAAACATTTTTAATCATATTTCGTTTGTAACCTCATTCTAGTTTGTAAGAATATTGTTTGTCTTAAGTTAGTGTGGAAGTTCCTGGGAATTGAATCTTCCTGTATGGTTTTTTTAACTAACATTGAAAGGAATCCATTTCAATCTTTGTCCGGCTGCCCCTTATATTATGGATCTTGTAAGAATTGGAGATGTGATAGAAGAATCAATCAACTTCTCGATTGTAATTTAGCTATGTTAGATTGGGATTTTGTTCTTCATAATTTTCCGCTAGCTGAAATGGTGTCGTCTATAATGAAGGCATGTTTTCTTTGTCGAAGTGTCAATGTTCTCATATGGATCAACATTTCTCAATGTAATCCACGGAGCGAGTGGTAAACATGAATATTTGGGTGTATTTACGTGTATCATTTGGAACAATGCATTTATCGATCTAAGGACCCTACTATTTAAATTTAAATTTTCATATAATTTTTGAACATGTCTCGTTGATTAAACTGTACGTGGTACATATTTTCTTTTAATCTATTTATTGTTACAAATAATTTTCCTTTTAGAGCCACTTTTTTTTCCGATTCCCATCAAATATGAAAGTCCAACAGAGAATTTTTTTAATATTTCCACCATTTTTTCTAATATCTCATTAAATGATGGGCACAATTTATTTTTCTGTTGCTAATTTAATTTGCATGTTGTGCACCGACCAAAGAGATCGAACTTTTTTCCTGAAATAGAGGAGCCGCGTGGAGATAACTTTCTCCCATCATATGAACTATTTCTACTGAAGGATCAATCCAAAGAGTTCCCGATTATAAAAAAATTAGATTGACAGATCTCAACCATCGGTTGTTACTTCTTTTTTAGCGTTTACAGGCCGCCTGGCCGGTCTGTTTTGGACGACGTGTGTCTGTTCTTGTGCCTCAATTTTTTTTGGCATGTGTATTCATAGCTTCGACGTGCCTATTCTGGATAGGAACCGATCATCTGTGTGCACTACGGTGGATGCTTCTTCAGGAATGGTCAACTTGCTATTTTATTTTATTTTTTTCCACGAAACGTTCTATTGCTTTGTTGGTAAATTTTTAGTCCAACCCCTTTAGTCCTGATCGTGTTTTGGGACGGGACTAAGTGGACATTAGTCCCGGTTCGAATTGGTGGGGGCACAAACATGCCTGGTCGAGCTCTCGTCCCGGTTTAAACATGACATTTAGTTTCGGTTGGTATCTCCAACTAGGATTAAAGTGTTATTGCAACCGTTCGCCCTGCACGAGCTGTTTTAGTGTCAGTTCTTATCACCAACCAGGACTAAAATGCTAAACCGTTCAGTTCATGTGCCTTTTGGAGTCGTTATGCATGATCAAAACAGTACACGAAGAGCAAAACTCCTAATCACCACGCGCGGCCTTCTCTCTTTCACTGTCTCTCATCTACCTGCTCGATCTGTCATCTGATCTCCTTCCCCATCCACCAGGAATCCAACAACTCGCTATGGTACCATGCTTGAACATGGCACGACAAATCGACAAGTTGTATACACGAACAACACCGCCTGGCGGAAAACTGTGTTTGTTCGAGGATTGCTTCATGACGAGGAACACAAGTTCATGGGACTCGATTTCGATTACACCGCCAATGGTCGCAATGTTTCCGGCATGCGACTTTTTTTAAGGAAACATGTCATGCTCTTGCAGAGGTCAAGGTGCATTCGTACACATAAACGTACACATTTGTAGTTGTATATTATAGTGTTGTCCATGGTAATATAGTTCATATGCCCCTTTCAATATAAGATTAGATCTTATGTTAAATATATGATAGTGTTCTATAGTGTTCTAAATTATATCCACAAATTTAATTGTTGTTACTTATTAGTGTTTATTTGATTGTAGTTGCATATTGTCCATGGTAGTGTGTTCAAAATTATAGTGTTCTAGCTAGCTATATTGCCCATGGTATAGTGTTCATAATTATGCGACTTATAATTCAAGATTAGATATTATGTTAAGTGGTCAAGATTATTATATATAGTGATCTAGAATATTGCCCATGGATTAGACGTATATACTACTCCTTTCTTTTTTGGCCAATGAACTCTTTTGAATTGTCTTTTATAATTCTAGTAGTAATTTATAATTAAACAACAAACATGGAAATTTATTATTGTACTAGTGTTTTGAAGTATCTTATATAATTCTAGTAGTAATTTATAATTAAGCATCAAACAAGGAAATTGGGTATTGCAGCAGTATTTAACATTTGTTGCATCATGTTGTTGAAGTAGTAACAAGCATTGTCGAAAACTCATGGATTTCCTTTGTAGCGGCTTATATTTTGCTAGAGTTGATATAACGCATGACAAGATCGTGATGAATCGCACATGGCCGGGTATTGAGATACAAGCAGGATGTCACATTGATCTCCAGGATAAGTTCAAGATTGACCGTGAAATGTCTGGAATGGCTGATATGGTAGCCGTCCTGATCGACGATGAGTTGAAGATGATGAAGGAAAACTACCCCATGAAACAACACAAATCATGGAGAAGGAGCCACATGAGTGTATCAATATTGAGTATGCGGCAAGAGATGGGTATATTTCATACGAGTTGTACCACAAGATTGGTGTCTTCGATCATGGGAGGCATCACATCCTACCGCTAGTACCACCACTAGTGCCCCATGGGTCTTCAAAACTCAAGATAGCTGTTGTTTGGGGGTCTCCTGCGAAACATGTTGAACCATGCGACGATGTCGAGTAGTGTTTGCAATGACGAACATAATTTTTATTTCTATAATGTTTGCAATGGAAAATTTTGTGTACTTTATGCAATGGATATCTGACCTTTATTTCTATCATGTCATGTTTAAGTACGGTTTGTGAGTAAGAAATTTTAGTGTGATGTGAGCAAGCTTTCTGAAGAGTTGTGTTGTATGTGCGGAATTTGTTTCAAAAAATTATCAGGTCTTTCTATAATATTTTTTCTCGCTTTATAATAGAATTTCGTCCATATGAATGACTTAGCCAATTATTGGAAAGAAAATCAAAATATTATGGTTTTTCTCTCTTCTATTATAATTTCGTCCATATTAATGACGTTAAGCATGTTATTTTAGGTGTAAGTAAACTCACTGGTATAGTTATGATGTTTTCACTTGTTTCCCTTATATGTAGTGTTAGTAAGAAAGTAAAAACATGATGAAGCACGATAAAAACATGTGAAAAAATATAAACATAGAGAAAACATTGAAAAACATTAGGGAAACAAGTGAAAACATAATGAAAACATTTGCAAACAAAGTGAAAGCATGATGAAAACATGCAAAAAATATTGATCACTTTTCAAGAATGAAAATGCGATAACCTCGGGGTGTTACCGGCTTCGGAGACACTCACTCCTCATAAATAGATAGATTACATTATTGTGCTATTCAAAGTTATATTTAGTAGTATCGTTATTAAAATTTCCTCTCATGCTAACTCTCTAATATCATGTTACTGTTGTGTTATTGTCATCATTTCATGTTTATGATGTTTTTATGGGAAACATGATGCTATGGAAATCATATTTGAATTTCTCTCATTTTTCAATCGATTTAGACATATTATTTGTCAAATTTTGATTTACGGATATGTAGATATGAATTATTAATTATTAGTTGGAAAAAGAAAAAAGGAGAATAATTCTTTAAATTCAAGATTATTGTTACTTATATATTTTTGTTTACTTAAATAATTGTTCGGATGAACAAAATAAAGATGTGTGACCTCAGATCTAAGGTTTAATATGATTGATACAAATACTATTGTCAGTAAAAGACACTTTGTTTCTTGGAAGCTGAGAGAGTAGGACGGAACTAAGAATGGGTGACCGACCGGAAAGTGTGATTAGAAGTGAGCGATTTAAATTAAAATTAAGAATCACTGGAGTTAAAAAAGAATGAGACTATAGGAAACATAAACCTAGACCCCAGAATGGCAAACATAAACCCTAAACCCCAAAATGGAAAAAAAAAACCCAAAATGAAAAAATAAATCACAAATTATTTAGTCCCGGTTCGCCCCGAACATGCACGCTTCGACGCGCCGCCTGCAGGGCGGTCTGGCACGGCATAGCCGATGCAGTACACTCGCCGACGATTAATTTTTTTACGCCGTTGGGATCAACATGTCTATATTTTCATGTACAATGGTTGATAATACTTCCTTTTTATTATAAGTGTATCATTTATATTGAACACATAAATTTATTATACATTGGGATTAAATATTCGCTGGGTCCAATGGACAGCCACAAGGAAGGATTAAGTGGGGGCCAGAAACTCTCACAAGGCGTTCGCTCTACTAAAGTTACAGAGTAGAGTAATGTTTTGCACTAATTATTTATATGAAAAATAAAATTTTATTTTTCAAAATACGGCTCTAACAAATCAATATCTACTTACATGGGCATATATAGGCGATATTGGGCATTTCGCATTTTCTTGCCTTTTGACATAGAAATAGAAAAAATTGGGTTTAATATAGTTAGACACTCCTCTTTCATCTCAATATCCAGTTTTGCTTAAAATGGTTAGACAGAAGAATGTTTTGGTATAACATGTTCTTAGTCATGCTCATCCTCCACCACCACCTCCGGCGTGCTTCTCCTCCACCACCTACTCCACCACCACCTCTCCTTCTCCTCCTCCACCACCTCCTCCACCACCTCCTCCTCCACCACCACCTCCTTCTCCTCCTCCACCACCACCACCTCTAGCGAGCTCCTCATCCACCACCACCTCCATCGAGCTTCTCCTCCTCTACCAACTCCGGTGACCTCCCCCACCACCATCTCTGGAGAGCTCCTCCTCCTCCTCCACCACCACCACCACCTCCGGAGAGCTTCTCCTCCTCCACCAACTCCGGTGACCTCCCCCACAACCACCTCCGGCGAGCTCCTCCTACTCCTCGACCACCAACTCCAGTGAACCCCATCCTTCACCCACCACCAACAAAGCCACCTAAGGCCACAGTCACAACGGCATCCGACGAGCTCCGGCGAAATTTCAAAATTTCACCGAAATTCCGACGGCCAGATCTGGCGGCCTTTTTTTTGAAATTAAAAAAAAAATCTATCGCACCCCTACTTGGTGCGCCACAGAATTGCAAATTTCTGTAGCGCACGGCGGAGGTGCACCACAAAAGAGTATGTCTGTACTAGTGCGCTTGGGGGCTGGGAGGCTATTTATATCCGGAAAACCTTTGAGATGCGTTTCAAAGGATCTTTGGACCGTTAGATCTTCAACACGTGTCACTCACCGGAAAATTCGGGAAATGAGGCGACGGGTGATTATTGCTATCTCCTCGTTTCCCGCGAGAATCTATCAGAGATACGTTTCAGGGTTTTCACACTCGAAACCGACATCTCCTTGACGTCAACATGATTTTTTCGCTGATGTAAGAAGTTCCTTCTCCATGAAGACTCGTGGAAGAAAAATCCTGATTTTCCCAAAATCCGAGTTTCGCGTTAAAGCATGATTTGAGGAAAAGAAGAATCGAGATGAAGCTCCATCATTTCTCGGAAAAGAATGCAAATTGACGAAAGACGGCAGATTGGAGTCTCAATCCTTCTTGGGGGCTACTGTCGGATATATACCGATTAGGGGTATGTCCGGCATGGTCCTAAAGAGCCGGATTACCAGGGCAGCCTGAAAGGTAATGGATCATGGTCCATTGGGTGGCCCAGTAAGCTGATGCACAGAAGCTGGATTCTAGAAGAACCCAAACCACGGCCCACGTGGTACGGCTTGGAGTAGAAGGCGGATTCTTGCCTTCCATGTTAGAACTTACCGTAATCTTCTAGGTTTCCTTTCTGTAAGCCCTAACCCGGCTATCTATATAAAGCTGAACGGGAGAGAAGAGACAACTAGATAGAAGCCAACTCGCCAAGAAGTTGATCCTTGTTGAGTAGCTAAACAAACTCACATTGTACTTTTTATACTTCAGGCTTCAGACCTAATTTAGTGAGATTGCAGGAGTAGGAACACCTCCTAGTTTCGTCGTACCGAACCTGGGTAAAACTCCGGTGTCCTTGATCGTCATACTACCACGTTCGCCCTACGTATCTACCCGTAGTCTCATGGTACCCCCGTCTATGAACACTACTACGATGTCTCGACATGCACAGTTGAGAGAGCATTTTTGTCATTCTGAGTTCTATGTGCATTTGTCCCATAAACATCAATAATTACTTCATGATGTTGTATTATTTGTTCTTAAGTTATTTGTTCTAGTCTTCCTCTTGAACTTTGAAAGTGTCCTGGCATTTATGTTTTGTCCCACTTTTAAGGACTAGCGTAATACCACTTTGCCATGCTTTCTCTATACCCGAAACAAATGTCTACCTTTCTTTACATTATTATTCATGATCCTTTATTTGAGTTAATCTTCATGGTGCAAACTAATTTTTATGCTTTATTATTAATGTTTTATTTATCATGCCTTTGATTTAAGTTTTATGATCTCATCGTGCATATTCTTTTACATTAGATTGATCAAGTTTATGTTAGTAGCATGTCACCTCTGAAATTATTGTTTTATCGTTTACCTACTCGAGGACGAGTAGGAACTAAGCTTGGGGATGCTTGATACGTCATAAACGTATCCCTAATTTCTGATGCTCCATGATGATATTATGACAATTGCTACATGTTTTCTCCCTTTTTAATGTCATTTTTATCGATTTTCCGGACTATCCTATTGACAAGATGCCATAGAGCCAATTTCCCGTTTTCTGCTGTTTTTACTTTCAGAAAAGTTGTTCTGGAAATATTCCCGGAATTGGAAAGTTCGAAGCCCGGAAGTCCTATTTTCCCCGGAAGCATCCAGAAGACTGAAGAGGAGTCGAAGAGGGGCAACAGGGGGGCCACACCATAGGGTGTGGGGCCCCTAGAGCTCCACCTCCTTTACCCTTTCGCCTATTTAAGCCTCCCGGATGGAAAACCGTAGACGGTGATCAAAATCCCCGAAAAAGTTCCGCAACCTCCGTCACCGTCAACCCTAGACCAGGAGGGTTCTGAAGCTGTTTTACGGCACCTTGCCGAAGAGGAAATCATCACCGGAGGCTTCTACAACACATGCCTGCCTCCGGAGTGATGCGTGAGTAGTTCATCCCTGGACTACGGGTCCATAGCAGTAGCTAGATGGTTTTCTCCTCCTCATATATCTCCATGTTTAGATCTCGTGAGCTGCCTATCATGATCGAGATTGATCTTATGTAATTCCATATGCTATGTTTGCTGGGATCCGATGAATATTAACCTTATGCCAAGTTGATTATAGTCTTCATTGCATATGTTATTTGTGATCTTGCATGGTTTCTGTTTCTAGTGGTTACTCTGGCCAAGTAGTTGCTAGTGACTCCAAGAGGGAGTATTTATGCTTGATAGTGGGCGTCCTTGTTGCCTTGCTCGAGTGACAGAAACGTGAAGGGGGAGGATGTGTTGTTTCCATTAGGGAGAAAATAGCGATGAGAGTGCCCGCGTGCATAATCATTGCTTACATTGCACACTTTGTTTAATGCAACTCAACAAGGCGCGATTCAAGAAAAAGCATGCTGTCATGCAAACTCCGCATATCCCCACTTGAGGCCTTGAGCTTGTTCTGGTTAAGCATAGGCTGACCCATCACATGCATCTTCGGCGTATGCTTAGATGTAGGTGGCCCGTCCTGAACACGGAGCGGCATCTTAGCAGGCTGGCTCGCGGACTTCCGGCTTTGGATTTAGGTCCTCTTTTCCAAGGCTTCGGCGCTTTCGCAATGCACTCCTTCTCAATATCCTCATTAGCCGCCTTACGGATTGTGCCAGGACTGAAAATAAATCCTCCCTTCGCGCTTTTCTGAGTCTCGGTGCAGGGTGCGACATCTGGAGGCGTGTCTTCCTGAGAACCAAATAGACTCTTGCAATTGGATTTATCCGCGAGAGGAGCCTCACCACGAGCCTTAGTGCTATGGTAGGGTTCTTCTTAGAGAGGAGCAATGTAATCTCCGCCATCAAAGTCATCAGCGATGAAATCCATGCCATCAAGATCTTCATCCGCCGGGTGTTGTGCCATCTCCATGTCAGGGGTAGGCGACGAGGCTACAACGGTCTTGCCATGGCTCCACTCCGGCGCTTCTAGAAGGGTTGTTTTCGAGGTGGTGCCTCGCGCCGGTAGTTGTAGAGGCGATGTCTGTGGGGTGGCGCCCCTCTTCCCCAGGCGAATCTGGCTCTTCGGCCATTCCATGTTCCAAGGTAGGCACTGGAGCAGCGTCAGGGTATCGGGGTCATCTTCTTCCTGGTAGGGTTGAATGGGAGTCAACAAGTCGTCGTAGCTAGCTAGCACCCGAAGCAATCGAACTCTATATACGTCTTAGCGCATGGTCCTATTGTGGAACCTGCGGGTTGATGGTTGAACGATCATACCCACAACAACATCCTTCAACACACCGTCCACTGTGTGTAGGAGAGTGCATGGAACGTCGGCGTTTTGCGAAAAAGATGCAGGACGTCAGAGATGCCAGTCTAAGGCAAAGGAATATCGACGCTCCAACGCTTAACTATTTACCTGGCTGGCGATGGCGTCGAGCTCCTCTAGTGGCGAGGGGCCAACGACGGTGGGAGTGCTAGTGATGACTGGCGAGGGACCGCCGGCGGGGGGGGGGGGGTGCAACTGATGACCATTCGGTCGTTCGTTGGTGCCCACTGTGGGCGCGCAACGGATGGTCAGGTGGCTAGATGTGGGCGGAGTGACCATCGGCGCCGTGTTGTAGGCGGGCGGAGTCACCAGTGGGTCCGCCACCATGGCGTTGGCCGGCCAGACTCTGGAAAAGTCTCTTGAGTTGCTGCCCTCCACGCTAGGCACTGGGCATGGCCCCACTTGACCTCCTTGATCCCATCAAGTAACCACATCATAGAGGGTAGGCAAAACCTGCACATTTGTTCTGCCAAAACTTCTTTGACAATATTCGGAATATCGGCAACTTTGGACTTGACGTCTGCAATCTCGCGATTGCGGGCTTCGTCATGTTGGATATCATCGACGGTCCTCCTTCTATTCTTTCTCGCCTCTTTGGGCTCCTTGTAGTACTCTCTGAGCTTCGTCGTCGTGCCCAAGCCACAAACTCGGCCACCTGACAGCCTTTTGTGCTTATCCTTGCCCTTTGTTATGTTCACCGCCCTGTTCAAATGGTCGTTTCATGGGCCGTGCAGCGACGGCATGGATGCCGAGGTTCCACCACTTCCGATTTCTGCGTTCTTCAAAATTAGCGTGAACCGTTTAGAATTCCACCATTACACTATGATGCAATCGACTTGATCGTCGAGAGCAAACTAATTAGGATGGTGTATTTACTTACCAAGTTTTTATACAACTTCTTCACCTTCTCGTCATCGGTAGTATACTCATTTGCTACCGGGTCATATGTAAACCGGGCCCAGATGAAGTTTTTTGTCCGCGGCGAGTACCTTGCAAGGGGGTCAGGGATGCCCTATGCTGCACGTTTGGCGTCCTCCTTCTCCCAATTAGGAATCGCCGCCCTGTAACCGCAGCATCCCAGTTTGTGGGAACCAATGTTTAACCCCCGCATCTTCTGCCCCCAATCAGCTTTAGCCTGGGCGACTTCGCTCTCGCAAAGTAGCTTGATGTCCTGGAGTTCAGCTTCGGTGATGTTCGGCTCACTCGCTAAAACCTCCTCCAAGATTCTTTTGGGGTTCAAGACCGCAACCTTGACCCGGTGTTTCCAGTTGGCCAAGGCGGTGTTCATCTTACCAATGGCGGCATTCTTGACCGGATTCCCCTACATATTGTCGTTATTGTACTTAAACGGCTCTTCTGGCGGATGCGGGTACAAGTATCGTCCGTGCAGCTTTCTAAAGAGAACAACCAGATAATGGGTATTCTCTTCTTTCCTTAGATCATTGGTGGTGATTCTGACAGTGTCTCGGACAATGCAACCAATTTGGTTTCCGAATCCTTTGACCACCGACTCGGGCGCAATAGGATACCCATTGCTATCAATTTCCGTGATCTCTTCACGGTAGGTGCGGAGACTGTTCCTTTTCCGTTTTCGCTTCTTCTTGGCTTGGCTACCACCATCTGTCTGACCGCCGGCATCAGTGGTGTCATTTCCTCCGGCGGCGCCACTAGTGGTATCACCGGCGCCAATAGTCGTAGCGTCATCCTCCTCGCCACCGCTAGTGTCCGCGTCAGCCCCGGCATCCGCCATCGGGTCGTATTGCTCATCTTGTTCCTCGGAGATTTCCCAGAACGGCTTAGAACCGCCGGTATCGTCGTTGTGTGCCATGTTCTGAAGGGGGAAATTATTGTTTAATCTAAAGGCAACAAAAAATCGACATACTATTCGATCACGGGTAAACGGCTAAGTCCTAAATTCACCGAAAAAACCGGCATGACCTTTGCTAATTTTCTAACACTAGAGTGCCCGATTCTCGCCGAAACGGAAATTAATCAACATTTCGGCGAAAATAGGCAACTCATTTGAATTCCTTGTAAAGTTTTAAACGGCTCGATCGCCCGAAAGATATCCAAATTTCAATAGACAAGTACCATCCATAACATAACATCAAACAACAGCAGAATCTATGGCCAGGAAAATGGGCAACCATCCTAGCAATAGACAAGTACCATCCATAACATCAAACAGCAGCAGCATCTATTTCATACTGGCAGCAGCAACAGTTATCCTAACGGCAGTAGCAGCATTAGCCTGTCTTGCTGCCACATACTAGAATTTTTTTTAACTTCTAAACTCCTTTTCCTGGAATATTTTCCCTACATCAAAAAGTCGGTACTCCATTGCTACTGCATATTCTTTTAATATGCAATCAAAGGATAAAGAAAACCAATGTACATAGCTAATCAAAGTGGAGTATTCCTTGTACACATGGACAATAGTGACTCTGAATCATTTCTAAAGCTCTGTCTGCCAGCAACTACGATTTATTATGACTGAAAAAAGTAGTTTAATGAGACATTCTGACAAAATATGCGATCTTTCGGTCATTGAGAACATGATATATAAATTTTGATGCATTGATCCTAGACACTAAAGAATCCCAACAAAAGTAGAAATTAGGAATGTTATCTAGAACACAACTATAGTCCCACTACTGATTACCTTTCTATCATGGTGTATGTTGTTCAAATTCTTGTAACTTGATCAAAGCAACTATTTTTCAGGCAAGAATGATGTCACAGAAAAAAATACATTGGCAGATGCTCTGGTTCGTTCGGACAAACTCCAGAAGAAATGAAGGTACCAAGTTATCAGCCAATGTATCTCTTTGGTAATGCTTCTTTATCGGCCAATTCTTACTATATCTCATAAATCCACATGTTTAGGATGTTGTGTTCTTCTTACATTTATCTCTTACATAACCTGTGCAGTTTTTGCCATGGAAAAAATATGTTGTGCGCATGTTCTCACACCTACTATCTTTTGCCCAATATATGAGCATCCTACTAGTTTGTAATTGCTTTTTTTTTCTGGTGATTTTGCGAAAGAAACGTTATTTTCGTATTAGCAGGTTAAGTGCAAACTACAAATTGGGTAAGGCACCATGTTAATGTATTAAAGCCTCTGCTTAGCATTGTCAACATTATGGCGATTGCTTTTCGTCTTCCTGAAATTGACACCAGTCAAAGCCTGAAATAAAACCGTTGTGTGTCTTTTTTTTGCTCTGATTTGTCTTGTCCCCGTTCTTCCATGTTCAACGACACCATCCATTGCCTTTGCCTGCAGCAGGCCCTAGACCCGCGGCCATGCGGACAAAACACCCGCATGGTTCATATATATATATATTCAGCATAAGATTGGATTATATTTTATAAACTTGTAAATCACATCATCACTGTGATGTGTTCCTAGACACTGTGAATATATATAACCAGCTACATGAGAATCTGTTGAAGGCCTCCTGCTTGAATGATTTCCTGATCCACATGCAATTTTTTAACACCCCCTAAGACCTATCAGGTTATATAGCACTGTAATATCAAGGTGGTTATCTAGAACTGTCATATTCATATCCTCATTCTTAGTTTTGAAATAGTTGAGACTAGAGATGATTATAAGTTTTGTCGGTCCTGTGCTGCTCATAGGGCATATAAGTCTCTTTATAAGTATTTAAGTACATCTGGCTTTTTTTGTTAACGAACTCTGAACCTAAGAGCTCATATGCATGTATGTGTTATGCAGGTAATCGATTTCATTCTCATCACAGAGAACTTGTAGTACAATTCTGTGTGTGATGGATATGTAAAAAATCATCACTTTCTTACCCCCTGATTGTGTATTTGTTGTCTAGCTGCAATTAAAGTGGAATGTGCACATTACATGGTTTTGAACTATCTGATGGCTGGTTTCAATTTTGAAGCTACTGCCACTCATAGAAACATGATTATTTTTCTTCTTCTCACGCCTTGGCTTGCACTAGTGTTACTTTTCTGTGTACGTATTTCACTAGTGCTATATCAGGAGCTTTGAAGGCCTCCTTCTCCATTAATGTTTGATAATGGAGGCCTTCAAAATTGGATTATATATATTCGGCTGCCCATCCAAAAACGGGACAGGATGGCCTCTATTAGTCCATCTCGGTCCGACGATTACTTCCCTGTGCCATGGTCCAAGATCTAGGACGAATGGGTCATGTCAAGCTAGCCATGCATAGCGTAGCCGCACTTGCGATCGAGCATGATCCGGTGATCGAGAGCCAGCTCAACGCTGCAGCAGTACGCACCCATAATGCAGGAACAAGAACAGGGCAAGCAGGAACAAGAACATCGCGGGAGGGGAGGAGGAGGGGGCTTACCTAGGGCTCGGTGTAGTCGTTCACGCTGTGGACTTGGTGGGAGGGGAAGAAGCAGGCGGCCTTGGCGGTCCTACAGCTGCACGGCGTCGTGGAAGAGGGCGGGCTTGGAGCTCCTATAGGTAAATGGCGGCGCGGCTTCTCGTCCTCCTCCTTGTCGTGGACGGCGGCGCGACTCCCCTCCTCCTGGGCGGTGGGCGGCTACGACGCTGGGCAGGGGCGGCGACGAGAGGGAGGGCAGTGGGGGGCGACGAGAGGCAAGGGTTAGGTGGTGGTGGGAAGCGACAAGAGGGTAGGGCTAGGTGGTGGCGGGCAGCGACGAGAGGGTAGGGCTAGGTGGTGTTGAGCGGCGACGACAGGCGGCGACGGGGGAGCTCTGCGGTGGCGACGGGGGATCGAGATCGAGATCGAGACGTCGAAGGGCGAAAGGAGAACGGTTCCTGTGAGTGGCTATAGAGAGAATAGCCGTGACGCACCTCGCGTATGTGCGTCACACATAGCTTAACCGTGGCGCACCACGCTACGGTGCGTCGCGGCTATTCGTAGTACCTGTTCAAAAGAAGCGCACGCGGCTATGTATCAATAGTTTTCTCTCAGCCCAGTGGCTACTGCCCCGTGTTGCCTTGTTGTCCACCTAGGTTTGAATCCCCCCCCTTTTTCACTTAATTTTCTTACATTTCACAAGTAGTGGTGACGCACCAGCCAATGGTGCGTCGCGCCTAACCTATCCATGGCGCACGAGGAAGAGGTGCGCCAGGCCTATCTTTAGCATCTACATAAAAAAAGACGCGCGTGGTAGGTATCAACAAGTGATACTTATCCAAGTGGCTAGTGCCCACTACTGTCTAGCTACCCACCCGGGTTCGACTCGTGTCCACCCCAAATTTTTTTAATTTTTGTTTTTTCTTACAAAATGATGCAAAATAAATCACTATATATATAACAAATTATAGTATATCAACATAGATGTAAATATAATGAAATTTGCAAAATCGATATAAATTCAAAAAATCTCAAATAAAGTGTTGATTAATTTAGAAGTCATAAAATCTCAAATATTCTTATTACATCATCATAATTTTGTTGAATTCCTGCACACACACGACAACATCATGATTCTTGTAGCTCTAGCTAGCGTTTCACAATTTTCTTTCCCTTCTTTGTCGTGGTTGAGTAATTCAGTCCCGGAACACAGTGACTTCTTCTCTGGAATGGGTGACCTGTAGGTAGCGTTGTCCTGCTTCTTCTTGTTGTGTATTTCGTTCCATCGTCGTTGTCATCTTCGATTTTTGGGTCGCCGAACTGGACAAAGTCTTGCTCATTGGCTACTCCATCCATTCCGATGATGCTTCTTTTGCCTCTCCAAACGACAACACGGCTAGGCTTTGTCGGGTCGGTAAGGAAGAAGCATTGGTCCACTTGGTTAGCCAAGACCCATGGCTCATTTTTGCGGTGACATTCGTGCCGGATTGGCTTCAGGTATAACCATGGTGGTGAAATATTGTCCTTCTTTTCTGACGCTCTTTGTCCATGTGACACGGAACATTGACACCTTCTCTCCGTAGTAGTCGAGTTCCCATATCTCGTCGATCCTACCATAGTATCTTTCCTTGACGTCACCTGTTAATGATTCCATCGTTACCCCCGAGTTCTGGTATTCGCAATTCCGGTTCTTATTTGCCGTGTAGAATGTGTAACTATTGATATCGTATGCCTGATAGGTCATGAGGTTATGTGCGGGGCCTTGTGACAATGTGAGTATGAGTTTTTCTTCTTCAGAATAAGGCGTCTCCGGGGGATCGGTCATAATCTTCTCCCTGAACCACTGTGTGAAATGGATGTTGTACCCTCTGATTCTTTCTGCTTCGGTCCTATGTTGTCCCCTGTCACTGTAATACTTTGCGATTAACATTTTGTGCTCTTCCAACCAAGGATCGACCACTGTTAGATGTTGTAGCGCGACTAGGTTTGCTCTGTCAAAGTCGTTGCGTCGGCCCTGAAAGTCGACATTCATTTCGCGCTGGCCCTCGCGGTGTCCCCATCCAGCGAGCCTGCCAAAGTGCCTGTTTACGGGCAGACCAGGGTTCTCATCTTTGTCTAGAAAATTCGTGCAGAAAGAGATGCACTCTTCTGTCAAAAAGTCCTTGGAAATGCTTGCATCTGGACAGGCCCTGTTGCGGACGTATCCTTTGATGGAACCATTCATCCTTTCGAACGCCATCATGGAGTGTAAAAACGGCGGCCCGAGCTGGATGATATCATCCACGACATGGACAAGTAGATGCACCATAACTTCAAAGAATACAGGCAAGAAGTATATCTCAAGCTCGCATAGTATCACCACGATCTCTTCCTGTAGCCTTGCGAGGTTTTTCACGCCAATCGACTTTCGAGAGATAACGTCAAAAAAGTTGCAGAGTACAAACAGCGTTTCGCGGACGTGCTCGTCCATTATCCCTCGAATTGCAACTGGAAGTACCTGCGTCATCATCACGTGACAGTCGTGAGACTTAATCCCGCTAAACTTCTGCTTTGGTACGTCTAGGTATCTGTTTATCCTCCCCGCATAACCGTAAGGAAATTTGACTCCTAGGAGGCACTTGAAGAATTGGTCGACCTCCTTCTCTCTTAGCGTGAAGCACGAAGGGGGATAGTAATATTCCGTCTTCTTGGACTTTTTTCCCTTGCGGCGACCTTCCGTCCCATCTAACATATCATCATCATCGCCATCATCATCCGGTTTTCCTCCGTGGAGCTCGCCCCTGATATTCAAAAATATCAAGTCATTCCTTGCTTTTGGCCCATCTTTGGTCCTCTTCGGCATGTTGAGCAGGGTGCCAAGCAGACTCTCGCACACGTTTTTCGTGATATGCATGAGGTCAAGGCAGTGAGGCGTGCGGAGAATCTTCCAGTACCTCAGGCCCCAGAGAACATACCTTGTTTTCCATACACCCTCTAACGGCGCCGGCGCCTTTCTCTTCTTTCCCGGCTCATGGCACTCTTTCCAGTTCTTCAACAGCTCGTCGATTTCCTCGCCGCTCCTTTGACGTGGGGCTCTTCGCATCTCAAATTCATTGTTGAATAGATCTTTGCGTTTTCTCCATGGGTCATCCTTGCGAAGCCACCTTCAATATCCCAAGAACACGATTTTCGAAGACCAGGGGTTTCTCTCTAGCTGGAGATACGTAGTGTCATCCATGCACCTAACGCATGCATAGAATCCGTGCGTCACCTGCCCCGCGACATATCCATAACCGAGGTAGTCATGCACCGCCGTGATGAGAGCGGGTCTCATTGGGAAAAACGTTTCTCCATAGGCGTCCCACGTATTGGCTGGCTCGTCCCATAACGTGGCTAGCTCCTCTTCCAACAACTGGACATACATATTGAAGTTGTTACCTGGTTGTTTCGTCCCTTGAATAAGCATACTCATTTGTATGTACTTTCTCTTCAAGCACAACCAGGGGGTAGGTTGTATATACATACAAACACGGGCCAGGTGCTATGGGTGCTGCTCTGGTTGTCAAAAGGATTTAGTCCATCTGTACTCATGCAAAACCTGATGTTCCTTGGATCGTCTCCGAACTCGGGGTATTCGATGTCTAGCGCCTTCCACTGGCTAGCATCTGAGGGGTGTGTCAGCATCATGTCATCTTTCTCCGGATCAATTCCATCATCCTCTTCTGGGTTCTTCCTTTCCGCGTGCCATCGTATGAGCTTCGTCTGTGTGGGGTCTGCGAAATACCGCTGCAGACGGGAAGTTATCAGAAAGTACCACACCACTTTTCGAGGAGAGGCCTTCTTCCCTAGCTTGTATCGAGTTGCGTCGCACACCGGGCATATGGTTCTCTCCGCATCCGCGCCCCGATAGATGATGCAGTCATTAATGCAATCATGGTATTTTACGTGAGGTAAATCCAGAGGGCACATGACTTTCTTGGCCTCCTCGATGCTCGTTGGAAACTTGTTACCCGTGGGAAGACGGTCGTGCCAGAATGCCATGTCCTCATTGTAACTCGCATCAGTCCATCTGTGTTTTGTCCTCATTGTAACTTGTTACGCATCCTTCATACAATGGAGTAATCGTGTCTATCTCCAGTTGCGACAGCCTCGATTTCTCTCTAGCATCAGCTCTGGTGTTGCTAGTCTCCTTGAGAAGCAGAGGTTGAACGTGAGGGTCCCGCACCCAGTCCGACGATGATGTCCCGACATCTTCATTATGATGTCCTTTGTCTTGATTATGATCATGTCCTTCATCTTGATCATGATGTCCTTCGTCTTGATTATGATCAAGTCCTTCGTCTTGATCATGATGTCCTTCATCATGTCCGGGAGACTCTTCATCTTTATCACTTTTCGGGTAAAGAGTGTAGCCATCCATGAAACCACGACGGATAAGGTGCGACTTTAAGTCTCCACAAGCGTATTTGATCAAGTGTTGCAGTTTGCATCTTCGACAAGGACATCTTATCTCCGTCAAGTTATTTTGAAACATTTCGGCCGTCGCATGTTTCATAAATCTAGCCACGGTGCCTCTACTTATATACATGGTTGCCTGCATAGTAAAAAAAGATCAAAGGACAAATTAATTAGAATCAAATTACGTAATATATGGATGATGCATGCATGGTCGTCGACGGAAAAATTCGGCATGACTTATGCAAAAAATAGGACATTCTCGGAGTGCATGGTTGCCGAAATGGAAATGAATCAACATTTTGGCAACACATGGCAAGTCATTTTTAAGACATCTACAACTTTCATCAAAAATACGAAACACAATTTCGCATATGTATATATGCAACCATATGAATCTTTTGTGACGACGCATCGGCCGATACCGAGCGAGATCTATGAGAGAGCGAGATCAAGACACACACATATACATACAACACATATACATATCCCTCCAACAACTCACCAACTATAGATCTTGCTGACTCGAGACCGAGAGAGTGTATGTGTGGCTATAGGGAGTGAAAAAGATGGAAGAGAAACTGGTAAAGTGACATGGGGGTGGAGAGGAGTGTTTACTAGATTCCCCTCACATATATATCACATAAAATAGGTTAAACAAATTTTGAATGGTGGGAAAATGGGGGAAATGAGGTGATGAAGAGGTGGGGGCAGACTAGATCTAAAATGGGGTGGAGATGGGTGACGTGATGGGAGGTGGGAGGTGGTCCAACACTTAACTGGCTCCCAGGTATACCCGTGACGCACCGTGCTGTTGGTGCGTCACGGCTATGTGGGATAGGCGCGGCACACGCGGGGACGGTGCGCAACGGCTATGGTTACTATACGTGGAACACGTAGCCGTGACGCACCGTCTCCGCGTGCGCCGCGCCTACCCAATATAGCCATGACGCACCAGCAGAACGGTGCGTCTCGGGTATGACTGGGAGCCTCGCCACCCCGGCCCCACACGTCGGCGCGGCGCGCCCACATTTTGGTGCGCCACGAGTAAGGAAATAGGCGTGACGCACCAGGGAGGGGTGCGCCACGGCTTTTAGGCGTGACGCACCAAAGTTCAGGTGCGTCACGGGTATGGTCACTCCTATAGCTGTTTTCCTTGTAGTGCATGGTGTCACCACGAGCACCCCATGCAGATCCATATCTATGCCCATGCTTTAGAAGAACCAATGCTTGATATTATTTCGGCACACCAGTCTGGCAATGGTGCTTGATGGAGATGCACCATCAGGTATCCTTTTGTTTCAATTCCAGCCTTCCCCCTCCTTTTTCTGTGATTGCCAGATCATCATAAGGTATGTAAATCAAAATGATCAATTTAGTAAGCACAAGATGAATCAGTAAATACATGTACTAATCTACTACCATGCTGCAAGAATTAACGCCTTGATATTCCCTCCTATGACTTGCTCCATCTTTATTTTTTTTCGAAATGGAGTTCCAACCCCGAGCCTCTGCCCCAAAATGGTGCACACAGCCGGATGACTTGCTCCATCTGAAATGTCATAAGCATGTCAAATCAGATGCGGAAGGTGTAATCAAAACGGTGCCTTCGGAGATGGAGCGTATGTCAGTATCGTACTTTAAATCTTTGTACACCCGGGATCCATCCTTGAACTGTGAACCAGTTACCTCTCTTATCACGGAACAAATTTCGGTGGAGATGAATAATAATTTGTGTAGAGATTTTTCCGATGAAGAGATCTCGGATGCTCTGTTTCAGATTGGGCCTATCAAAGCCCCGGGACCTGACGGTTTTCCAGCACGTTTCTATCAGAGGAACTGGGAACTACTGAGGGCGGACGTTATCAAGGCGGTGAAGGAATTCTTTGTTACCGGCTCTATGCCGTTGGGTACAAATGACACGTCGATTGTGCTAATTCCGAAAATTGATAATCCAAATGAACTTAAGGATTTTCGGCCTATTGGTCTGTGCAACGTGCTCTATAAGGTGGTCTCCAAATGCATGGTTAATAGGCTGCGACCCTTGCTTGGTGAAATTATTTCGGAAAACCAAAGTGCGTTTGTCCCTGGGAGATTGATTACGGATAATGCTCTTTTGGCCTTTGAATGTTTACACTATATGGAACATGGTACCTCTCCAAACTCTTCTTTCTGTGCCTATAAGCTTGATCTATCTAAAGCATATGACAGAGTGGACTGGTCCTTCTTGGAGTCGACAATGCATAAGATGGGGTTTTGTCACCGGTGGGTACAATGGATAATGGCTTGTGTTACCACGGTGAGATATTCAGTAAAATTTAATGGAACCCTTTTGGAAGCATTCTCTCCAACGCGAGGACTTAGACAGGGGGATCCTCTTTCCCCTTTTCTATTCTTGTTTGTTGCTGATGGTTTGTCCTCTTTATTGAGAAAGGAAGTAGAAACAAAAGGAGTTACCCCTTTAAAAGTGTGTCGTAGAGCGCCCGGGATTTCACATCTTTTATTTGCGGATGACACTCTTCTATTCTTCCGTGCCTCGGTGACGGAGGCTACAAGGATAAAAAACGTCATTGACTTGTATGCTTCTAGCACGGGCCAGCTTATCAATACGTCCAAGTGCTCTATCACTTTTAGTGCTGCATGTCCTCAAGCTACCCAATTGGAACTTCGTACGGTGCTGCAAGTGCAGCAGGAGGAATTCGAGGCCACATATCTCGGTCTGCCTACGCCTGATGGTCGTATGCACAAAGGGAGATTTGAGAATTTGCAGTCTAGGCTGATCAAACGTATGATTGAATGGGGTGAAGGTTTATTAGCACAAAGTGCTCGAGAGGTACTTATCAAGGCAATCGCCCAGGCGATTCCGACCTATGTGATGGGGGTATTTAAGTTACCGGCCTCGGTTCTAGATGATTTGACCAAGATAATCCGTGATTACTGGTGGGGTGTGGAGAAAGGAAAACGTAAGGCTCACTGGATCAGCTGGGACAAGTTAATCAGGTCTAAAAGGCAAGGAGGCATGGGTTTTCGTGACATGAGGATTTTTAACCAAGCTCTCTTAGCGCGCCAAGCATGGCGGCTGATTGCATTTCCTGATAGCTTATGTGCTCGTGTTTTAAAAGCACGCTACTTCCCAAATGGTAATTTGGTTGATACAGTTTTCACAGGCTCTCCATCATCAACCTGGACGGCAATTGCCCATGGTTTGGAACTTTTGAAAAAGGGTCTTGTTTGGCGCGTTGGCAATGGCTCTAGCATAAGGATCTGGCGGGACAGCTGGATACCGAGGAAGTCGTATGGCATGGCGTTGACGCCGCGAGGTAATAAGAGGATCCGACATGTTTCTGAACTAATTTATGAGAACGGTGCATGGAATGAGCAGCTAGTACGGGCCACTTTCTACCCTTTTGAAGCTGCAGATATTCTGAAAATTAAAATATCAAGGCGAGGTGAAGCTGATACTCTTGCTTGGTTGCCGGAGAAAAATGGTGTATTCACTGTTCGTAGCGCATACAGGTTAGCTCTGAGTGAGACACCGGAACAATGTGATTTTAGTGCTGCTAGTAATAGACCAGATGGTGAGTGCCCCTCGTGGGCAAGAATATGGAGTTCAACCGTACCTCCCAAAGTGAAAACTTTCGCGTGGAAGGCGGCGTCCAATGCATTGGCAACAGAGGACAACAAACGTCGTCATGGAATGAAGGTTACGGGCATTTGTAAGATATGTGGCATAGAGGCGGAGGATGTGGCGCATGCTCTCTCCAAGTGCCCCCATGCTCGTCGTCTATGGGATGCTATGCGTCAAATATGGCACTTGCCGTCGGGTTCAGATCTTCAAGTCCCGGCAGGTTCGTGGTTTCGATCAATTATCCTTGAGGTCCCAGCTGCTATGATTGACAATTTGCTTCTGGTTTCTTGGAGAGTTTGGCATGCTCGAAATGAAGCTACTCACGACAAGCCACTTCCAGCAATAGAAGGATCAGTGACCTTCCTATGTGGATACTTAAAACTTCTGCGGAATATTAAGGGCGCCCCAACTGACCATATTTTGAAGGGCAAGCAGCCCGTGGTTGACCGGACCCCTGATATTGGTAAAAGTCATAGGAAAATACCTCCTGATAAACCTTGGCGTACTCCGCCCCATGGCTGGGTTAAACTTACTATCGATGGATCCTATAGAATGGAGGATGGTACAGGAGGAACGGGGATGTTACTTCGAGATGCATATGGCCATATAATTTTTTCATCTTGCCGCTTTCTACCTTCATGTATCGAGGCTTTGGAAGCGGAGTTGCTCGCCTGCTCGGAAGGCCTTGACCTTGCTCTTCGCCATAGTCAGCTTCCTGTCCTGGTCGAGTCTGATTGTTCGCAGCTAATTGCGGCAGTTAGTGGCAAGACTGAAGACCGTTCCCCCTTTATGTACATTGTTTCGGAGATTAAAGACCTCGCAAATCATGGTAGAATGTGTTCCTTTGTTAAAGTAGACCGTAGACAGGTTAGGACTGGGCACTATCTTGCAAATTTTGCAAGATCAGAGCGTCGTACCTCTTTTCGGTTTGGATCAGGTCCTGATTGCTTGTTTCAGGAGATTGAGACTGAACTTATTGTAACCCCTATTGTTTAATAAAGGTCAGGTTTTACCCGCAAAAAAAAAAGAAGAATATCACAAGTATATGTTTCAATGATCGATCTGTTCTTTCTCCAGCACGGTAAGTGTATGTGCGTACCAAATAAAAAAATTATATGGTAATTACTTTTCTTCTCTAACTCTATTATTCTATACATTTGATCTTAGTCATTCCAATTCCATGGAGCTTATGGTGATGTATGTGGGACGCGGCTGGGATCATGGGAGAGATAGGGAGTCTATATTCAGTAGTGGTTTCTTACTGTCGATTGTCTTTGTTGGTTTCTATTTCCAAATGTGTTAACGATGTGCAGATGGTGGGTTACCCATTTCAAAACAAAAACAAAAATGCGTTAATGGTGATAACCTTTGAGCTTTCATCTTCCATCACACACACACAGACACACTAATGGTGATAACCTTTGAGCTTTCATCTTCCATCACACAAGTATGCTAATGATTTCTGTCATCTGGAAAAACATTTAATTATCTTTTCTTGTCAAAATTTCCAAAACTATTCCAGGAAGAAATAAATCTACTCCCATTTAGATTTTCTATATACAATACTTTTCTCCATGTAATTACGTTATGTGTCTATAAATTCTCACCGCAACGCGCGGGGTACTTCTAGTTATACATAAAATTTACACCAACCTTTTATAATTGTACAAACATTTGATGTTTCAACGCGTCTACATAAAATCGTTAGGTTATTTGGAAAACGGGGATAACTCACGAAAAATTGTGCCGAGAGAGAGTCGATGTATGTACATGTTTTGCGATAAAAATTTTTTTGAGAGATGAATGGACAAGAAATATTAGTGATGACTGACTTGTACGTCTGTGATCCAGTTTTAAGAAAAATTGATTATTATTAGTAGTTTCTATCTGAACTCGGTTACTTTGATTTGTGGAGATCAAATTTACCTTGATCATCTTTTGTTGACATAGTTTTATGTTGTTACACAGTTATCTGAGGCCATTGGCTATTTTTCTTGCGTTCTCCTTGGTTTGCTCTCTGTTTCAACGTGTTACCCTGTGTCCGGTGCGCTTAATATTTCTGTTTAAATAAACACTCGAATCCGTGTCTACTCGCCGGTCGCACCACCACGGGGATCTGCTTTGTGCAGTCCCGATCGGAACATTTTCCTCCGTGGCTTAAACCAAGTTGACGCATACCAAAATGAATCCAGACTGCCGGTCCATGAAACGTTACTGTACAACAGTGTTTCCCAATGACCCCCAGCCCAACATCGTCCCCGTCCAACCAGTGCAACTTTCTATAGACTATGGCCTAACATGCCACCATGTGTCACTTAATAACTAGTTTTCCCTTGTCTTTCTTCCGCTTTGAAGTCACAATATATAGAACTGAAGTAGGAGTATATCTTATTTTACACATTGGCATCCCTTCAAAGTGTACAAATGAGGTCGATCATAACTTAGTATTTAAAGGGACAGAAAGGCCCCCGCATCGTCTCAATTGGGCACAGCTCGCCCCTTCCTGCTTATCTCTCTCCCCCTGCGGCCGCTGAGAATATGTCGAGCAAGGCCGGCGACAGCAGGGTCTTCTCCTTCCATGGCGGTTCAGGTGTGAACGGCGGCAGCGCGCAGGCTCGTCTGGCTCTTGCGGCACAGGGCTGTAATATCCCGGAGACAGCAGCGTGATGGCGATGGAGGTTGGCGTCCCTCCTCTGCTCAGGACTGGAGCCCATGCAAGGAACGGCAACTCCGGTGGGGCTGGGTATGTGGCGAAGGTAGTGTGGTGGCGCATGGTTGCATCGGCTCTCGGGCACAATGGTTGTGCTCGTGGGCGGCCAAGGAACGGCGGCGACGGGCTGGACCTCCTTGTTCCATTCTGTTAGATGGTGGCGGTGGAACGGTAGTATTTCTCTCCCCTTTACCAACGGTGAGGCTCCTTCTACGCCGATGGTTGGTTCGGTAGATGTGAGCAGGGTTCAACATTTCGATTCTCAAAAAAATTTCGCCCCCCTCAGAGATTCGAGAATTTCGAGAAAATAACGAAATTTCGAAGAAAAAATTCAAAAATCTCGGACAAATATGAATGAATCTGTTTGAATCTTTCAATCAAAATATTTGAATCTTAAAATATAGGTATGTTCAGTATGGCACTTATATATATAATGGTAAAGATGATAAGATTGATCAAGCCTCTCTCTGTGTTTACGATTATCGCCTTGATAAGATTGATCAAGCCTCTCTCTGTGAGGCCCAAACCCTTCTCCTTCTGGACGTGTCCGATGGATCTTGGAGTCACAATCCAGCTCCAAGAAACTTGTGACGCCTCCCCCTCTCCACCTCGCCGGCGGTCTCTCCGACGCCCCGGCCCACCTCCTTTCTGCCTCCTCTCCCCGGTTCCCATGGCGGGTGCCCCGCTGCGGTCGGACCTGCAGCTGGCCATGGGAGGCCAGCAAGGTCTCGGCGTGCAGCACAGCCCGGTGACGGGGTCGTCGTCCTCCAATGGAAGCTTGGGGAGGCCGATTGTCTCAGGTCTTGGGCTGTCATCGGAGATGTCCTCCCCGGATGTGTCGGGCGGCGCAAGGGCGGTGCACTCTGCGGCGACTGCGGCGGTGGTTCCAGGACAGCAGACGGGCAAGAGTGTGAAGGAGAGGCTCTGGGCCCCGGCGGCTCCGTCCCGCAAGTCACTCTGGCGTCGGCGCAAGGCGGCCCAACGTGCGGCGACGGCCACGCTCGCGGCTTTGGCCCGCTCTCCGCCGAGGTCGCCGGTCCCGCCGGAGCTAGAGGGCCTCTTCTTCAATTGCTACAAGTCGGGGCATGTCAAGGCCGAGTGCGAGAACGCCACGGTCTGCGCTAGGTGCGGCGAGGAGGGCCATGGCGTCAAGGAGTGCGGCCAGCGCGTTCACGGAGGAGGAGCTCCGGCAGGAACTGCTGGCGAGGCGCGTTAGGTCGTCGCCACCATCCGCGTTGCATCAACCGGGCGAGGGAGGCTTGTACAGAGGGCTCGAGGCAGCTCCGGCTGTGCGAGTGCCTTTGTCGCCTCCCAGAGCTTGGGGCATGCCGATGGTGTCGCAGCAGAGCTCCGCCGCGGTAGAGGAGGAACCGGAAGCGCCGGTTTGCATTGTCAGGCGCTCGCCGGCGATGTACGATCTTGAGCATCGACTGAGGTTTGCCATGGTGGCCTATATCGGCGGCACCCGGCTAGAGGTTTCTTGCGAACAGGTTTACGAAGCTCTGGAATCAAAGCTTTGGATTTCCTTCGAGAGAGTGTCTGTCCACCGCTTCATGCCCGCGGATTTCTTGCTCACATTCGCCGACGAGGAAGGCCGTAACGGCATTGCGGCGCTCCCCTTCCTGCCGGGCAACGGATTCGCGCTGTTCTTCCGCCCGTGGAAACGGCAATCTCAAGCCATTAAGGGATCGTTGGGGAAGAAGGTTCATCTGGTCCTGGAGGGCGTGCCACCGCACACGTGGTCCGTGGAGGTGATTGAAGATCTTCTGGGAACCTCCTGTCCCATCGACGAATTCTCTCGGGCGTCAAGCAGCAGAGCGGACATGGCTACGTTCAACCTCGCGGCATGGACGGCGAGCGTGGACTCCATCCCCACGGCGCGTACCCTCGTCATTCCCGAGCCAGCAAGCGTGGTGGAACGAGCGCCGTCGCCTGAGATGTGTAGAACCGGCTCGCGAAGTCCTACGCCGGTGTCGAGCTCCGACGAGGTGGAGACCCTTAACTACCGTGTGCTGATCCACGCCGTGGACGTCTAGGAGGCGGGAGCTGAGGGCGGTACGGGCCGCGAGGCGACGGCGGAGAGCAGTCCGGCAGGCATGCGGAGTACGGCGACGGCGAGAGGCGCGGCGGACGGCAGTTCAGAGAGCTGCCATGGAACCTGGGCGCTTGAGACGAACGTGGGCCAACGCGTGGCCAGGGCGGTGGCGCGGTTGGTGGAAGCGGGTGGACCCGGTCAACCCAGGCGGGGGACTGGAGGCTTCCGCCACTCTCGGCACACCACGCGGAAAGGTGGCCTCCACTCCCATGTGCCCGGATCGCCCACGACCCGGTCGCACCTGCCAAAGCACCTGCAGTTGGTGGGCCAGCCCCTGTCCCTGGACTGCAGAGGAGACAGGCTGGTAAAGGCGGGGTGGGCGTGCTGTGTGATGTGCAGCCACTACCGGGTGGCCACGTTGAAAGGAGGGAGTCTCCTCCACGCCTTGAACCTGCCAGAAGGGCACCCGAGCCAACCGGAGTGAGCCACGTTGCCGTGCCTGCGGGACCTGCCCGTGATCCTAGGGTGATACGGTTTGGAACTGTTAAAGATAAAGGGCCTGTCTCCTCTGCTACTGGTTGGGGGACTGAAAAAGAAAAAGGAAAAGCGCCTGGCGCTTGCAGGGCAGTGTGGCAGAGGAAGGATCCCGAGGCCAGCTCCCACGGTTCAAGCCAGGAAGCAGAGGATAGGGCGGTTGGTGATCTGATTGGAGGTGCGACTATTTCTACAGGTTTGGGCCAGGCATTTTGTTCTTCGGGTGCGACCGCTCCTGTAGTGGGCCCCGCTGACAAGTCCCGGCCTGGCTCGCCCTTGCGCACGTACACGTCGCAGCCAAGTGGAGTTAGGGGGGGTCGAAAGTGAGAAGAGGCTGTCCCCGGTTTTGGTTGGCATGGCAGCATCTAATTTGGAGGGTCAGCTTTTTGAGGCCCCGACTGGTAGTCTGAAGGGCTATAAGGGAGCTACCGTCTGTGTGACGGGCCCCTCCTCTCCACTCTCTGTTGACGACACCTCCAGCAGGCCTGACATGAGGATACTGTCACACAGCAGCACGGTGGGGTTAGCTGACATTGCCATCATGGACAAGGATGATCTAGAGGAGTTCTTTGAAGTCTCGCTCTCCACACATGTGGACACAGTTGAGGACACACAGGAGTTATTACCCCAGATAGAAGAACAGGAGGTGGTTTCCAGGAGATGCGAGGAAGTGGAACCTTTTGTCACTATCCGCACAGAGACACCGCCTTCGGAGAGTATCCAACTCTCTAGGCTGAAGACTTTTTGCGCAAACCTGTTGAAGAAGCTTGCGCCCCCCTTGTTGCGTGAGGTGTCATCGATCGCTCAGGAGGTTCCTTGTACCCCACGTCGACAGACTCGTAGCACAAGTGTGCCTTGTTCAACAAGCAAACCCCTCAAGAAAGCTTCAGCAGCGGAGAATGTGCTACTCAAAGCTTTAGGAGTGGTGCCCGATAACATGGTGGTGGATGACAAGGCTTTGCAGGATTTCCGTGACCTCTTCGATTCTCCAATGAAGGATGATCATCTGAGAGTGGTCGCCTCCATTTTTGGTACGGAAATGCCACCACTTGGTGGCGAGGAGCCCCGTGGTCTGTGTGCACTGAGAGTGGACTACGTTCACACCGGGAGTGGAGTCTTAGATGTCTATGGATTTAGGAATAGACATCCTGATTTGGAACCCTCACGGCTTAAATGAGCCTGCAAAGAAAAATGCCGTGAGGGAGTTCGTGGAGTCTCTTCATGTAAATTTGGTATGTTTGCAGGAGACAAAACTAAATGTGGTCGACCGATTTACGATCCTGCAATGTCTTGGACCTTCCTTTGATGGCTTTACGTTCCTACCAGCCATTGAAACGAGAGGGGGAATTTTGATGGCTTGGGACACTACGGTTCTCAACATCTCTCATATTAGCATGGATGCCGATACGTTGAAAGGAGAGGTAACGACAAAGGAGAACAAAAGCTGGTGGCTATCCGTAGTCTACGGGCCAGAGTCGGACTCAGAAAAAATCCAGTTCTTGCAGGAGCTGGCAGAGAGACGCCAGCTATGCCCTGGACCTTGGATCATTGTAGGAGATTTCAATATGATTCTCGCTGCTGACGAAAAGAATAATGCCAACCTGAACAGGAACATGATGAGTCGCTTCAGGAGCTTTGTCCACACGCATGAGTTGCGTGACCTATACTCACACGGCAGGCTGTACACTTGGAGCAATGAGAGAGCAACACCCACGATGACACGCATTGACCGAGCTTTAGCCTCTGTTGACTGGGGTATCCTTTACCCAGATTGTTTCTTACAGGCTTTGTCCAGCAATATCTCAGACCACACTCCGTTACACCTTTCCCTTAGTGCGGTAGTAAGGCCTAAGAGGAGATTCAGGTTCAAGTTGTTCTGGCTCAAACTCGATGGATTTGAGGACGCGGTCAAGGAGGGATGGGTTTGCGATGAAGCTATTGTGGATCCTTTCAAACGCCTGGATGCGTTATACAGGAACTTGGCATCCTTCTTGCAATCTTGGGGTCAGCGAAAGGTTGGCAACATCAAGATTAATTTGGCAATTGCTAATACGATCATCCTGAGGCTAGAGGAAGCCCAAGACAGGAGGCTTCTTTCGGAGGGGGAGCGGTGGCTCAGGAGTAGGTTGAAGCTTGCAATTCTTGGGCTTTCATCCTTAGAGCGCACAATGGCTAGGCAGAGATCTAGAATGATATGGCTGAAAGAGGGAGATGCTAACACCAGGCTGTTCCATGCTGTTGCTAATGGTAGAAGATCCAAGAATTTTATCCCCATGGTGAGGGTTGGGGACACACTTGTCACTGATCAATCTCAGATAGAGGAGGCCTTTTTTCAGGCCTATAAGGGCCTTCTGGGAGCTATGCAGACCAGAGAGCATACTTTGGATCTGGATTACATTGGTATCCAAACTAATGAGTTACAGGAGTTAGACGGCCTCTTTACCGAGGATGAGGTTTGGGAGGCTATTAAGGAGTTACCCCCGGATAGAGCCCCAGGGCCGGATGGCTTCATTGGAGGATTCTATCAAAGAGCATGGACTATCATCAAGCCAGACATCATGGCAGCCCTTCAGAAACTGGCAGTCGGAGATGGGAGGGGTTTCTCCAAACTTAATAGGGAGTTAATCACGTTGATCCCCAAGAAGCAGGATGCCATTGAGACAGGAGATTTCAGACCGATCAGTCTTGTGCATAGCTTCGCCAAATTGCTCTCCAAACTGCTAGCTAACCGGTTGAGAACCAAGCTGGACATTCTGGCGAGCCCGAATCAGTCTGCCTTCGTGAGGGGTAGGAGCTTGCATGATAATTTTATCTTGGTAAGACAAGTGGCCAGGCAAATCAACACAAGGAGGGAGAAGGGAGTGCTCGTCAAATTGGATATGTCTAGGGCGTTTGATTCGCTCTCTTGGGCTTTTCAGCTGGAAGTTCTTAGACGCAAGGGCTTCAGCGAGTGGTGGTGCAAATTAATCGCGATCCTTCTTAACACGGCTAGCACTAAGGTGGTGGTCAATGGTGTCCCTGGCCGGAGGATTTTCCATGCGAGGGGATTGCGCCAAGGAGATCCGATCTCCCCCATGCTCTTCGTCCTAGCTATGGAAGCCATCACACTCACTGTGAAAAAGGCGGTGGAGCAAGGACTCTTCTCCCCATTAGGAGGTTGCTCGGCTTTGCAGCGTGTGTCGGTCTATGCGGATGATGTAGTCCTCTTTGTCAAGCCATTGGAGTCTGAGCTCTTGGCTGCACAGCAAATCTTTGACCTGTTTGGTGAAGCTTCTGGGCTGAGAGTAAACTATGCAAAAACCTCAGCAACACTTACCCGCGGAGAGGAGGAGGATGAGGCATTGGTTCCACGCGAGCTAGGGTGCACTATCACAAAATTTCCAATCAGATGCCTGGGACTGCAGTTAGCTCTACGGCCTTTAACCAAAAATGAGTGGCAACCACTTCTGGATCAAGTGTTGAGATGTGTACCAGCATGGCAGCATGGGTTGATTGCCAGAGCTGGGAGGCTCACCCTGGTTAAGTCGGTCGTAGCTGCAAGACCGGTTCATCAGCTGCTCGTGGCAGAGGCGCCGAGTTGGCTCCTGGAGGAAATCAACAAATGGATGAGAGGGTTCTTTTGGTCAGGTTCAGAGCATGCGCGAGGAGGGCAGTGTCTAGTGGCTTGGGAGAAAGTTTGCAAGCTGTACTTCTTTGGAGGGCTGGGAGTGAAGAACTTGGAAACACAAGGTCTGGCTTTGCGTGTTAGATGGGAATGGCTAAGGAGGACGGATGACACTAGGCCTTGGAAAGGTTTGCCCATGCTAAAGGATACGTTGGCTGCTGAGGTGTTCAACAGCTTGGTCCGGATACAGGTTGGGGATGGTAAGAAAACACTGTTCTGGAAGGATAGATGGATCAGAGGAGTGGCAGTCCAGGAGATTGCCCCTCTTCTTCGAACAGCAGTACGTTCGAGGACTGCTAATAAGAGAACGGTCAAGGAGGCTTTGACTGACAACCAATGGATTTCGGATGTCAGACAAGTCTGGTCGATCGATATGGCCACACAATGCATCAAGCTTTGGATGACCATCAGGGGGCTCAAGAGGGACGAGTCGAGAGAGGACCTGTTCTCTTGGCCTTCGGCGGCAAACGGTAGATATTCGGCAAGTGCCACGTATAAGGCCTTAATGCAAGGGAATATCAGATTCCCGCTTGCCAATGGAGTATGGAAGTGTTGGGCGCCAGCTAAGTGCAAGATTTTCATGTGGCTGGCGTTGCAATATAGAATTTGGACTTCAGACAGGAGGGCTAGGCACGGTTTGCAAGACCACCCAGACATTTGCAAATTGTGTTTTTAGGAGACGGAGACCACTGATCACATCCTGATTCAGTGTGTGTTTGCTAGACAAGTTTGGTGGAGGTGTGCCAGGCGGCTAAGGGCTGATATCCCCATGCCCACAGTGACGATCTCCTTGGAGGATTGGTGGCTACATGTCCGTGGTAGGTTTAGAGATAAGCAAAGAAAATCTCTGGATTCATTGATCACCCTTCTTGGATGCTTTGGAAACAGCGCAACGCAAGAGTGTTTGGCAATCGGAACCAGATTTGCAATGAGGAGACATTAGCTGCTAGGATTTTGGACGAGTTGAGCCGTTGGGACGAGGCCGGAGCTGGAGTTGGAGCCATCCTTCGCGAGTAGTTGCTTAAGAGTGGAGTGTGTGTGTGTGTGACAGCTCCGATGAGAGCAGCGATAGCTGTTGCAAAATTCTTGTATATTGAACTCTCCCTTCTATAAAAATCTGGTATGCAATTGCATACCCTCGAAAAAAAAAACAATCCAGCTCCATTAACAATTCACACGACACATTGTACATGTCAATATCCAGGTGTACATTCCAAAATCCGCATTTAGCTGCTTACTCGGCATCGCAATATGAATGGAGCTTAATTCTCTACTAGTTAGCGTGCACGTGCAATGCACGAATCGACTAATATATAGCTAGTCCAATATATTACGACCATCAAAATTCCAATTGTTGCAATCTCATTAAACAAAGCTCCATATTCAATTCAAAAAATCATATATACCAAGTACACACCATTTGATTTGAAGATGCAAATTTGAGATGTTTTCATGTTGAAGCTAGTAGTGCTGAGATCATGCATACTTTCTACAATTCGAGTGGTGTCCATGTTATATGAGTTCAGAGTATTTCGGTTCGTGATCTTTCGTTGAGGTGCACTAAGCGGTAGGGTTGATCCTTGGCCAGCCTCGAGTTGTACCTGAATGCATCTGCGGTAGGTCTCAACAAAGATTGGATGCATATGCTTGGATGATTCTAAGATTTTATGAATCAAAAAATATACATGTCTTTCACATTTGTTTTCTCTAAATGAAACATTTTTTAATGTGAACAATATAACTCTTAACACCTCTTTCCTTTGATTAAACACAGGCCGTGACAAAAAAGAAGGTAAAGCCAAATTGTATAGTTGTCCGAATGTCTTCAAGACCATGCAAGTTTTCTAAATTGTATAAATTGTCAGAACGTCTTCATTCAATCCAACTAAATTGTATAAATTGTGAGAATGTCTTCAAGACCATGTTCTCCTATGTATGACACATTTGGATTGATAGACTAAAAAGAAGCTGGCAAGTTTATGTTATAAGAATGAAATGAATCTGTAAACAAAAGTACCAATCAATGATTGTGCGATGAAGAAATCAAAACTTAGGTGCAATAATGTAGCAACCTCAAAGTGTCATATAAAATAAATAATGTACAATAGAGGACGATCAAATTATTCGTACTAACAGGGATATGTATATACCTTAAGAAAAATAAAAAACATTGTTTATTTCATGTAGAAATTAATGCAACGATAGAGATTCAGGGTACATATGGAGTGAAGTTCAGATGAGAATTTGGG
Source organism: Alopecurus myosuroides (assembly GCA_028641055.1). NCBI lineage: Eukaryota > Viridiplantae > Streptophyta > Magnoliopsida > Poales > Poaceae > Alopecurus > Alopecurus myosuroides. Next base: position 504,930,913 of record CM054059.1, read on the forward strand.
ATGAACTTCAATTAGAAAAATGGAATAAAATTAAATCAGTACACTCCCAAGGATGAAAAAAATTATTGACCTATGAAAGTATCATCCATTAATTAATAGTAAATCAAAATTGAGAAGAGTTTATACTTATAAAGTGACAAATTAAGAACACATATGACTTAAGATGCTAGAACTGAACTTTGCGTACTATTAATTCTGCATTACGTAGGTATGAACCTCAGCTTTAAGTGATCTTATATCAAATAAATATCCATGGTGGAAATATTCAGCACCCTACCCTGGTAAAACATCGCCCTGGTGTGGCAAATTAGTTCAAAGTATATTAGTGTAAATGTCTATAACTTCTAAACTATAGTCATTTTGGCTCAGAAGTCAGCATTAATTATCTAAACAAGTATGATGAATCCTGTCCAAGGAGAGAATCTTCCCTTCATTTTTTCTTCCATTATAGAATAACTATTTGTTCTTCCCGTTTCAAAGCTTGCTTGATTTTTCTAAAACTACAACTTCCAGCACTGTGTATGACATGCCAACAATCAGCACAAACTGCATGCCTTAAAAAGCCCCTGACAAAATTCATCCTCCTAGCCTCAACGCTACAGTCTACTAAGCACGTGGAAGCTTAACTTGCGATTGATTTCTCACAACTCAAACACACTCAAATGCTCTATGGCGACAAAGTGATCAAAAGGCCAAATCTGGCGTATTTTCTTCCCGAGCGACGGACCTCCACTTGCTGAAGTCTGAGGCATATCTTGGTTGTTGTCGGTGGAAATATTCCAGACTTCGATGCCCAGCTTCAACTTCTCGCTCAGACTGTCCTGCATCGACCAGAAGCATTACAGATCAAGCACTGTGCCTCACCAAAAAGATTGAAAACTGAGAGGCCAATCAGTTCAGTCAGTACCAACCGATCCCTATTCCGAAGACCAATCATAAGAGAAAATAATGCGAGGAAATCAAATGTAGTCATACAAGCGTAGTGATCACCTAAACAGAAAATAACTCTTAGGTATATGAATGCAGACCTTATATAGTATATGAATGCAGTACAACTGCTGGAGCTGGAGAACAAAGCTCTTAGGTACAAATTGGTATCAAACTCATTTACCAAGTTATAAGTGCAGGCTTAATAGTTTCCAGACTTAAGGCTTTAGTTTCATATTATTACATGGAGTTAGAAACCGAGACTTCTCATATTTCAGTGAACTGTCAAAAGTTTCAACCGCTATAAATCATATTGTCAAAACAATGAAATCTAAACCACAACTAAATATATATCATTAAATTAGTACAAGCACATTAAGTATCAATGAATAATACCTCCTGGTAATCCAAACCATCATCTAAAACAATCAGAAAAGGCCCTATTCATACCCCATAAATTATACCTACCTAAAATAATTCAGAAAACGTGCATGCAAGTTTAGATCAGACAAATGTTTTGCAGGACAAGGACCTCACTGTCTCAAGTAGGGCCATATCCATCGTTGCCAAATTACTTCAATGCATATTGAGCAATCAACACACGATACAAACTGAAATGGTAATGATGTCCAGGAATAACGGCGCGGAGAGGAGGATCGCCGCGGCACTGAAATACGGAGAGTAGGATACAACATCTGAAATGGTAAAATATGGAGTAAGTCAATGCATCAATAGAATTGTGCATCAGTCCAATCCTTTTCATGAGGAGCATCAGCAGTTAAACCTGGGTGCAGTAATAATTACGTAATATGATGATGTGCGACTCCTGAAATCACTTATTTACAGACATGTTCACGTAGAATTTGGTCTCCTCGTATTTCACCTCTAGCACTCATTGAAGCATTCAACAAGCATACCATCCAGATGTTTCTGTGAAAGATAGGAATTGAAAAAAGTGGGATCGATTCAGTACTAAACTACCATTCCATCCATTGGATACCTTCATCGAGCATTTAGCTGATAAAGAGAAGAAGTATATGTTTATTTATCAGTAAAGAAAGAACTACTTGATTGTTGTTGAGAAATTCAGAACATTTTCATGTGAGCACTGCCTCGTCAAGTCCTGCATATGTACCATGCAGAGAGTTTACCTCCTCAGTATTGTTGTTGGATCATCCCCATGTCCACCTTCAACGGCTTAAGTTTCTGGTCAGATCTCGTAATCTCAACATATAGGGTGATCACTTACCTCCGATGAATAATGGTACCACAGACAAATGTGTACAGAAGTAGAAACTGAATTAACTTGTGCGATTATTTTGGCATATATTGCACAATGAGAAAAAAAATCCATGCAGGCGACCAGAATCCTTTTCTTCCATGACCTGAACGTGTCCTTCTCCCTCTGAAGCAAATATGCACAAATTAAAGACATGTCGCTAAATGGAAGATGGCAAGTTTATAACCACTCTTCTTCGTGTCTACCTATATGTTAATTAGACAGGAATAGTCACAACAACGTTAATGTCAAGAATTTATCACAAGTCTCAATTAGGAGGTGAAGTCGTCCCTAGCTTACTTGATTGGCACCTTAGAGGGCAGCGACGGCAGCGACAAATTGCACTACTCGAACGACCAGCGGCGGTTGTGGTTGCGTTTTGGGCGCGCAACAATGGCGCAGTTCGGCATTGGCCGTTCGTGCGTCCCCTACGGGCGCATCGGCGCCTTGGCGGTTGGCGTCTGCAGCTGGTACACAGATCCGCCGCGGGGTGGCTTAGCGTGGAGGCGTAGATGGCAGAGCGTTGGGTGCATAGGGGACATCCTCAAGGAAGAGCAGCGAGGCATCGTCGACGAAGCACCCAGCAGGAGAATCATCCTAGGCACGTGCGCACAGGTGGGCAACGTCGGGCGATGCAGAGGTTGGGTGGAGTCTGCAGATGGGAGGAAGAGGATAAGGCTGGTCACAATGGGGAGGAACTTAGGAGTAACATCACACTTTTCAATACAAATTTGCTTATGTGGCACGTACTTAATGAAGAGAGAGGTGTTTGTGGTAACTAGCTAAGTTACCGGAACATCACACACTCCAAGAAACAATGAGTCTATAGTCTAATAAATGCATTGTTGCATGACACTACATATATGTTCCCCCCATTGTGGAGGTGGTAACATAGTCTAGGAAAACGTGTAGGTTACTAGTCTATGTTCCTCCCCATTGTGACCAGCCTAAGTGACGGGCCTATCGATCGATTGGAGGAACTATCTAGCGTGATTACAGGAACGGAATCGAGAGATTTATTTTCTCCTATAGCGTGGACTGCCGTGTGCGGCGGAAAGTTTCGTCCGCCGCAGAACATCTTCCGCCAACTTAATTGCTAATTGCACGCGTGGTATCCAATCGGATAAGTCTGGCTCGTTGGATGTAATTAAGTGGGAGAATCTGATGGTACTGATCTTACTGGGTGCATTTGCGGGGTGTCCATAGGAAAGAATAAGTTTGCTTGTTTAATAGCAGTAGAGATAGAAATGCCACTGAACCGCGAAAACATCGCATTTGAGCATCCTCCCTAGTCGATCCTCTCCCGGGCGACGAATCTGGAGGCTCCTCCACCACCAAGCGCCAGGAACCCCTCCATCCTCTCCTCTTATGGCCGCCGCCGCTGCTCGCGCTGGTGGCGGTAGCGGCAGCCTTCTCGTCAAGCGGCGATTGGGACGGACAGACCGATGGCTTCTCACGGGAGATGGTGTGACGCCGGTGGGGGCACAGAGCAGCGCAGCGGTCGCTGGCTGGGGCCTGAGATCTGTAACAGGAGGCTGTCGAGGATTAGGCGGTGCGCCAATGGCATGGCTTCGGCGTGCCCAATCGCCATATGCGCCATCGGGACGAGATCTGGGCTGTGAGGCCCAATCTGACCAGATGGCCTCAGCCAGGGCCGCTGATACATGATTATTGGCTACTCTCGGGACGTGAGTGACCTAGAGCCCTGCGCTGCACTACCTTCTTTCTCTTCGGTCAATTCGGCAAGGAGATGACTAGCGGTGAGGAGGCCTGCCATCCACGCGAATAATGGTGGCGGTCCTAGGGTTCCTCGTTGCTCCAAGTTGATGACTTGTCGGATGCCTGTCTCCATCGATCTGGATATAGTGGCGTGTTCCAGGAGACTCCACTGGGCGATTCATTCCTGGAAATTGCTGGATCAGGTAGATTCGGTCGTGTGTACCCGTGTTTTACTCTGTCTGTTTGGTTTCAGAGGGAGAGCTATGAAGCTCAGCTGGCAGTTAATATTTTGGTGCAGGTTCTTGTTCCATGTTGTTGTTGGAGAATGTCATGAACTGAGGACTAGCAATGGTGGTTCAAATATTTGTGGCGACGAGGAATTGGTTTGGTGACTCGGTACTTGGAGCAGCGGCATGCAATAAGAGGGGGCGATAGCACACGAGAAGTTCAGAGTCTAAACCTTCAGGGTGAAACCCAAGATCTGACCTTAGTTGCTTGTACGTGAAAAGTTCCTTCTTGAAGACATTTCTTTTAGCGAGTGTGGATTTTCTTCGCGATGAAAACCTATTATCTGTGATCAGCGCGACCACAACAGTCGAGGCATGTTCCCTTTTTGGAGGCGTCGCTTTTGGAGAAACTGAACTTCTGGTACTGTTTTTGCTCGCGTTAGATTTGTTGTCACAAGGAATAGATCGATGTAGCGGGGATTTTGTTTTTTTCTGTGTGGCTAATGCGTTGTTGCAACGACAGAGTGTAAATTGTATCTTCACGATATTAATATACACTCCTTATAAAAAAAGGTTTAATTCACTTCACGCATGCACAAGGGACTTCATGCAGCAAAGTAGTAGTTGCCTAGCAGCTGTAGATGCAACAAGTGAAGACATGCACAAGCATACTAGGCGATATCAAGTATCTTTGAGACCATTTGTGTAGGTAGTTCCATCAACCGGATATCCGTTAACATTGGCAATTGCCACTTGCAGCGTCACCTCGGCGACTTCATGGTTCACGCATGAATTCACCAACTACCAGGTGGTAGCAACACGAAACGATACGGAATATCGACTGGTGGTGGAGGAAAAGGTCTAGTACTATATCGTTTCCCAATGACTCCAAGTCCTACATCATACTTGTGCGATGCGTGCAAATCACTATAGACTAAGGCTGATTATTGCAACGAGTGCTGATGTATCGATTACGTAGTTTTCCCTTCACTATGTTCCCCTCACAAGTCACAATATATAGAGTTAAAGTATGTGATATTCTAATTATTTCCCTTGTTTCAATGTTGTAAAGAGGACGATCATAAATATAATTCTGAAAACGAATATCTCCCATGTGACAACGCCGATTGGTGACAAGAACAACTAATGTTCAAATTCTTTAGAGAAAACTCAAAACGATCACAACACTTATGCGGGAAATACAAAAAACTGCAAGGATTCGAATTTGTTTTTTAATTTTCGAACCCTATTGCTGAATTGAGCTGGTTCGTCGCAGATACAATCAATTGTCTTTCATAGCCGAATTAATGAAATTTCGGACCAGTGGACCCCATCGACATGCCTATATGGAGAACGAAAACATTTTTTTAAGAGGTTATGCAATTGCATACCTGATTTTTATAGAAGGAGAGAGTTGACTTTAGAAAAGGCTGACTGCAAAAGTTACACGCAACTCAGCTGTCAAGACACACACTCACACAAACCTAGGAAACTACTCACGAAAGATGACTCCCACTCCGGCTCCCGCAGGCCTCCAAAGCTTTTGGTCCTCAAATATTCTAGCAGCAATGTCAGCTTCGTTGCTGAATTGAGTAGTGTTCCCAAACACCCTAGCGTTGCGCTCCTTCCAGATGTTCCAGCAGACCAATGTCACCAACGACTCAAAAACCATAGCGTTGCGCTCCTTCGTTGCTGAATTAGGGTCCGCAGTTTCTTGGCGCAAAGCCACCAAACCCATCTCACGTAAACACACTGAGCCGTGGCAGCGGTCTCAATCTCCTGTAAACATAGTTGACACGTGTCTGACTGATCCTGGAGGCCATGCCTTGCACGCCTTTCTGAAGTCCAAATCATGTGTTGAAGCGCAAGACACATGAATATCTTGCACTTCGTTGGGGCCCAACATTTTCAGATCCCATTGGCCAGTGGGAATCTGATGAAACCTTGCATGAGAATTTGGTACGTTGAGCTAGCCGAGTAGACCCCTGAAGCCAAGGCCGGCCATCTAAACTCGTCCTCCCTAACTGTCCTCTGGATGAACACCCAAAGATTTTTGAATTGGGATTCCATTCTCAAGTCAAGCGGGGGCTTAATGTCAGACAACCATCTGTCCTCTCTTAAGGCCTCAAAGACTGGCCTTTTATTAGTTGCTCTTATGTTTACAACCTCCCTCAACAGTGGGGCGATGTCCCCAACCGTGATCCTATCCAGCCACATGTGTTTCCAGAACAGGGTTTTTCTCTCATTCCCACTCTAATTTTCACGGGGCTATTGAAGACTTATACAACCATGGTATCACTAAGACTGGCAGACCTTGCCATGGTCGAGACTCATCCGTTCTACTCAGCCATTCCCATCTGACTCTGAGGGCTAAGCCATGTAGCACTAGGTTCTTTAATCCAGCCTCCAAAAATTGCTGGCTTACAGAAGTTTTCCCACCCCACCAGGCATTGCCCCTTCCCCAGAGGGTGTTCCGAACCGGACCAGAAAAGTCCCCTCAACCAACTGTCTATTTCTTCCAACAACTAGTTAGGAGCCTCAGCCACTAAAAACTGATGGACCAGCCTCATCGCGACCACTGCTTTGACTAAGGTTAAGCATCCCGCTCTCGCAATCATCCTGCTTTGCCAAAATGGCACACACCTCAGAACCTGGTAGAGCAAAGGCTTCCATTCTCGTTTAGAGATAGGACGCAACACTAGCTGAAACCCGAGGTATTTTGGGTGACTTATTTTAGGCTTCCCGCGTGGCTTCTAGGTCCAGAGCAGCACAAGCCCAAAAGAAGTCTCGGGCTGCTGCCGAGCTTATTCCCACCGTTAGGCTCGTTCTCTTCACATTTCCAGAAACTGGTGGAGAGTGGATTCTGGACGGCTTCCCACAAAGGACTGAACGGGTATATGGGCATACCCCTATTTTCCATTTTATTTACTGGAGAACTGCCACCGCAGCCAAATAACGATTGGGGAACCAAAGCGAAAATAAAAAGTGGAGCGCTGTGTGTCTGCCTGCGTCTCAGCTCTCAACCCGACCTCCTGTTTTCGCGAACAGCAGCTGTAGCTAGAGAACGCTAGGGTCAGAGCTGAGGTTAGTGCTTCATGCCATACGTCATCGGTGATTGAATAGTAGCCGTACTCCGTGACACGATGCAGCTCGTGCAGGATTTCATGGATGTACGTGCCATCCATTTTTCCAATCGCTGAAGAAACAGTAGCCTGTGACGATTTTGTCGTTATTTTAATATGGATGACACTGGTTTTATTTGGGCATGTGCGTACTAATCATACTATGACACGGATGTTTTACATACACATATTAAATCCAGAGACATTGCAGACATTTCACTACTTAACATGGCTGATAAGCCAAAACATTAGAAGCCTAAAAGAAGTCTCCAAATAGTTTTCTAGGAGCTTCTACCCACAACTGTTTCTCCCCACCAAAATCTATAAGCCAGCTTATGCATAAGCATAAGCCTAAAAGAAGTCACCCTTTATTGGGAATCCCACAATGTTACAGTTCAGCACTTGTGCTACCGTATTCTCGTCGGCCTCCTCTCCACGAATGAGCGTAGCTGAGGTCTTGGCATAGTTGACATGCAATCCTGAAGGCTCACAGTCACCGAAGATGTGTAAAAGCTGTCTCGCCGCCTCCAAATCCCTCTTCAAGGGCTTAATGAAGAGCACCACATCATCAGCGTAAATGGAGATTGTGTTTTGCCGTGCAACCTGAAAGGAGGCAAACAGACTCTCCTCAACTGCCTTGGAGATTGTACAAGTGAATACTTCAATTGCCAGCACGAACATCATGGGGGAAATAGGGTACCCCTATTTGAGGCATCTAGCATGAACAATCCTATTCCCCGACACTCCATTTACCAGGATTTTTCTGCTGGCCATACGAAGTAGAATGGATATCAATCTGCACCAAGCCTCACTGAACCCCATCTTCTGTAACACTTCCAGCAGAAAAGACCAAGACAAGGAGTCAAAAGCTTTGGCAATGTCAAGCTTCAGAAGGACACCCTTCTCCCTTCTTCTGAAGGTGGGTACATAGTCTTCATCGGCACTATCAATCCACGATCCAGCTCTACAAAGGCGTGACTAACTAACTATGCATATAACGAAAATAGGACAACTTCTGCTCACATGCTCACTTAGTTTTATTAGATTTCCTATCTATTTTGAGATCATTTATAGTCGACAACTGAACCATCAATCGTGCCTGGGGCTAGTCGTGCATACGGGTCACTGTTATCACAGTCAATTGGGTTTAAACGGTCATGGCACTGAGAAATCAAAAGGATTGCAGTACCGCTTGATGAACGAACTCGCTACTGAAAACAAATTTTTGTCCCGTAATTTCTTACAGGGTACTGAGATTAAGGGAAGAGAGGAGTTAACCAAACATAGTCCACAGCTGAATCTTCGCGTACCAGGATGCAACAAGAGGACCTACCAACTTGAGATGCCTATTAGTTTTTGTTCTGAATCAGACACAGTGGAATGTGTTTGTGTTCCTTGCTAGTTTACATGATTTTTGTTTACGGAACTGATTTTCATAATATTCGCAAGGTACATCTAGTTTATGTGCTCTTTGCAACAGTGTTAGCGAAAATATGTTGACCCAGAAGTAGTCATCCTCTAGGAACAGCACATGTTCTTCACAGTAAGGCGCCATATCTAGACAGATCGAGCAGGAGATGTGCTTGACCACCTTCTTCTCCAGCAAAAAACTACAGTTTCAACCTCAGTCTTGATCTAGGCGGCATATACAGTGTGTGACATTGTTCTTACTTCTTAGTGAAAAGTCTGAAATGACGCTGAAGCATAACATCGGTGGGACCCTATAGATAATGGCGGCACTGCAATTAGCCACAATGGGTGCACTGCAACGACGCCGCTACCATGTCTCATGATGGACCCTCCAGATTATACAGTGTAATTATCCTAGTCCTTATACTGTCCCACCGTGTCATCTAATGTAAAATATCCACAACATCTAAGTTCACGACTATATGAATTAAAATGCGAGACATTTAGAAAATATCCACGACATCGAAGGTAATATTTTTTTTCCTTCATCCCATTTTTCGAACAGTTCATCAAATGTGTCTATTTTATTGGAGTTTTAGCTAGGTTGTAAATATTGAACTGGACTTCAATTTGGATTTCATTTCTTTATGTTCTACTGCTAGGAAAATTTATAAATTTTCATTGGCGTATCGGAATTCCATCTTTGTCTAGATAACATAATGGGTTTACATGGACATCATAGATGACATCTCACAAGGAGACAAATATTCGTCGTAAACGAGCCCAGCTGAGCTTCAACGGCATGAGGAACGCCAAACTTGCCAAAATTCACGGCGGAATATCATTACCTTGTCGACGACGTGCCTGGTTGCCGCATGGAGCCCAATTAGGGTTGAAAGGATGCCTGACTGGTGTGTAACTACGTTGGTTACGAGATCTCTTGATCGGGTGGTTGCCCGGTCGGTTGATATTTCCCCATCCACAACATATAGCGCCGTGACCAAAAATGGCCATATTGTCGTATATTTGACATGATAAGGCCTAATGTAATAAAATCCCGATGCATCCTAATTCAAAAATATCCCACACAAACCAGTGGAACTACGAGGGGAGCACAATATAGGTTACTTCTAAATGTTTTTGTGCATGTCCCCGCTCAGTCTTAAATATGACAAGACGTGTGTTTTGCTTCAAAATCTTTCTTTTGGTCTTTATAAATGTAGAGTGGTGTGTGTTTTTTCCAATTGTTGGGCTCTTAAACTAGATCATTTATGAGTTGGGGCCAATGTGGTGCAACAACTGTGTGCGCCTTCTCTATTTTTTCTAGGTACTCTGCATTTTCCAGTCAAATGCATATTAGATGGATTATCTAGAAGTGGTGGCGCGTTTATTAGGAAATATGATCAGCAGACATTTTCAATCACATATTTTACACCCGCATGGAAAGCAACAGCCAGGATCTTAAGGTTGACCTAATTTATATTTCGTAATAGCAGCTAAATTTGACAACAGTTGGGGTTCATGGTGATAGGGAAATTTCTCAAAAGATATAATTTTTCTTTATGGACTGGTTTGTTTTTCTCAGAATTAGATGATGACCTTATTTAATTATGTCTAGAAATTAGGGAAAAAAATGATATTTTTTCTATGTCTAATTTAACTCGGTTTAAATAATGTTTTCATGTCTGTACAAAGTTACAAAATAATAAATAGGAGCTCTGGTTAGGATAACTTGACTATGATAACCATTCAAGGGACGCCATCATAGTGTGGGCGGTCCTAGAGCTCTATACAGCTATAAGTTAGTGGGGCTTGAAATGCAATAGCCGTTGATCCTAGGGTTTAATGGTACATATATCTGAATAATGGCTAGATTGATGACGACGAATGTACATGGATCATGGTAGCCTTGAAGCTATGTGATCCCTTTTGGTATTTGTTTTTTTCTGGAGTTTTTATTTTGTGTGGACTAATATATAGGAATTCTTGGCCGAAGAGTTTGAATCGACCATGGCTGTGACTCCATTGTTGATGATGAATGTCAGCTTTTGGGGAGTTTTCACGATGTTGAATGTGATGTACGTTTTTGTACAGGTGTGTATAGTTTTTGTTGTGTACGAACAAACAAAATAATACAATAATTTCTAGTGTTATGTTGCACAGAGATTGCTCCAGTATTACATATGTGTTCCTTATTGTTGAATGAGTTAGACATAAATATTGGATAATCTGAGTTTTTTCTTTATAGAAAACTGAAACGCTTTAATAACAGTTTTCTATAACCAATTTTTTTTTGCATAAGTTGTTGGATTTTGCTAGATGCCTATGTTCGTAATTTTACAACATTTTCTTATGCACTTCACTAGTTCTCACATACTGGGGAAAAATGTTTTCAAAAAATGTTGCACTCTTGTTTCTTTTCTACATCGATCGGACCAAGAAGTTTTGAAAAAAAATTACTCCAAGGGATGTTGCATACATAGATAAAAAACGCTTCACAAAAAAAAATTGATCGTACGAGCGATCTCGACTCAATCAAATGGATCTGACGGCTCCGGAGGCGGCGGATAACTTCGGTTGATTTCTACTGTTTGCCATAAAATTATCATAACTTTTGGAGTTACAATCACCCAATCAGATGTATTGAAAAAAAAAGTCTTTCGGAGCTAGACGGACAATATAAGGAAGCAGGCACGAAAAGTAGACATTTTATCAAAAATCATTCTATTTATTAAACAGGGTATGTGAGCTCCTTCTCCATCTGCCGTGAGTACCCAATGTATTTTCAAACCATCAAATCCGACCACAAAGCATTCTTCATAAGCATGTAGCTTTCAAGATTACAACGCCTCAAAAAAAAAAAGAGTTAAGGCAGGCGTTCAGAAATTGAATTAGAAGAATACTAGCAGAATGCCCGTGCGTTGCTACGGGGTCACATCAAACCGATATGGTCATTAATTTCCGTTATAGTCATGCAATCCCACTCGTATAAAAGGGTTCGAGTCATTGATGAGGTGAGAAGCATGATAACCTGTTCTTCTCTTTCCCATCATTTCATAAGTTCCTTAATCTTTGTACGTAGACAAAAATATCCCTTACAGTTTAAGTTGAAGGGAGCACCAATTTTCACATTTGTGCATGGCTAATGTTGATAGCATAACTACAATCTGTTGTTACCTAAGAGAAGATTTAAAACTCAGGTAAATATTGATGGATACCCATATTTAAAATTTCAAAGACATCATGTAGGAAATCAGCAAGTCTGAAGAAATCTGCATAAAGATATTGACCAGACGCCTGGGTGTAGGAACAGAGGACATAAACTATGTTTGAGTTTTACATTTTGCATCAACCGCAATACAACTATACATGATTGCAAAGTATATCAATATGCATGTTCAGAATCCAAAATGATACGTAGCCAGTAGCTCGAGGCAAAACTGATACTTTATAGAAACAAGCTGCAGGTTTATGAAAAAACAAATAAATTTTGCACCAATGGAACAAACATGACAATACCAATAGAGCTATTTGAGGAGACTGCACTTCACAGATAAACATTTGAATAATTCTTCATTTCGCTCAAGGACTCAAGGGGATTAGAATACTTCGACTTCATAAAAATATATTTATTTGAAGGTCAACAATCTATAAGAATGAAACTCTTTATCCCTCCATTTAATTGTAATGGTGCACCATAACCAATTAAAACAATGCTTGGACCACACTAATGATTATAATTCAATATTGAAGAAACATATGTGAGACGTGCAGCCATGAAAATAGCTGATAAAAGGAACGTCATAAAAGTCATCAGATTCTTTTATTTCTAATTGTTCATGTTGGACAGTTCAAGCATTAGATGTCGTAATTAACGGGAGAATAATAGGATACCGCAAAAAAAAAAAGCATTGCTAAATTGCAACGGAAAATATCCTCCCACAAACAGTCCACGGATCGATTATTTTTTGCCACAAATTAAAAAGCATAGGTATTATCTTGCGTTATTTTTTTGACGTGATTATCTTACATTATTAGTGTGTGCAAGATTGGAACATCATGCGTGGATTATAGTTCAGGCCTGGTATCCAGCAAGATTTCACTACCATAGTAATGACTAAGCATTAAGATACCCTTCGTAGCAATTATGTACCATTTGCATGCACCCTGACCAAGCTTAACCAAACGAGTAACAGCATGGCAAGTGATTATATGAAATGCATTGCTGAATAAAAGGTTGAGTGGGCATACCTGGCGAGGCCATCATGCAGCAATGTGCGAAAATTAACGGGGATCACCTGGTTGGGCATTTCATCAAACGAGTCCAAGGTCAGCTGCAGTATGATAGTTGTTTCAGTAGGGTATGCGTCACAAATTCAGAGACATGCAACCGTTAGAAGATTCAGACAAGAGTCGAGTAATTACCAAGATTCGACTGGGCAGTAGAGGAGGAACATCAAGCAAGACATCAGGACCACATTAGGACCACATAATTTCCAATCAACTCTATTTGACATAAAACTGCAATTACTTTCAAAATTTACAGGTCAACTTACTAACTTTCTAAATGAAAAGCACACAAACCTGCCCTCCAAGGACTAAATAGTGTGCAACTACCATTTCAAAGCACACAACCAATGTAGGGAATTTATTTCCCATCCTTACTGTAATAGGTGTACACATGACTCACAAAAGAAGAATCATATAGTCGGCAAATTACAGATACTATAGCAAGCACGTCCTGCTTGGGCTAATTATTTCAGTGTAATGTTGGAGTAACAGGTCCATCTGTACTATTACCTGCTTCATTTTCCACGTTCACCACGGGAGGGGTAGAGCTGCTTGTTTGAAACACTTCTTGGAAACTCGGGCCAACTTTTAAGCAGCACGTCTGCCAAGGAAAATATGTCCACCTGCTCATCTGAACTGAAATTCAGAATATAAGCTATCTACTACCAAAAACAAAAAATTAAACAAGGTAGTGAAACCATATAGATTAGAAGGTATTTTATTAAGATATATTACATTACATAACAAATACTATGCTTATGTCGGGTAAAAAAACTGTTAAAAATGTTTCCGGTTCCCAGAGACACAATAGCAACAGTGGTGAGTGAGAAAGCTTAAGATCACGAAATGTTCCAAGCAGCCAACTTGTCGTGCCATCACCAACAGTAACCTGTTTGAAAGTTCCTTAGTTAAGACAAAGAAACATCCAGGTAAAAGGGCAATCTTTTGAAGATTGAAACTACAGGTAGGACACTCACAATTAGTATTAGTTTCCTCTGAATTTCGAAAGCAAGAATGTCACTGTTACCCTTGAGCTTTTCAAAGTTGGCATACAATCTATGCAGCTGCTTATCAGGAAACTATTCCGAGAAATCCAAAGCCTGTGAATGAGCGAATACCTCCAGCTTTCAGACCATGATATAAAGTGATACGATGGATCAACAAAATGCACCATTTCTACATTACTGCTACTCCAACTGCTACGCCAGGTACCTATTCTTAATTGAGAAGTTCCCAGTACTTTTTGATAAAACCAGTCCAAGTTGGCCACCACTTATAGAGTTGATGGAGACAATCACATGACAGATGGTGCATTATCAATGATGACTTGTTCAGAGCCTGGCTTGAATATGGTAGTCCATCAGCAATCTGCATGACTCGTATTTACATCCATCATGCAACAACCATAATAGACAATTTTTAGTTCAAACTTTATGAATACTCCACGTGCAGTCTACCACTCATCTTACAACCATGATTGGGGGAAGCGGAAATCTTAAAGAAGCGGCGCAATGCTTAGAAGTATCTTTTAGAACTAACTGGATGTTGTTTTGTCCTAACTCATCTTATGTGAATATTAAATAAACAAAGAGTTTTATGTAAGTCTCTTAAGCTACTTTGAAGTTAAAGCAAAACAACTTTATCCATTTCGAAAACCACAAATTTAGTTTTTAGTTCTTGCGAAGCTGTAAACCAAGCACGACTCCTCTCTCCTACTTAAATAGCTAGCTAGTGGTGTTAAAAATGAATCAAGCTACCTACAAGCAAGTCTTAGTTCCTAAAAGCACGTAACCAAGAAAAAATTGTCGTTACTTTTATTTACAGAATTACTGCCCTGTCGCAATAAAAAATAATTGCAGTTCTTTCTTGCATAAATTTCCGCAAGATTACATTAACACATGAAGAAAACAGGAGTTATTTTGGTACTAATAAGGCAATGCACGGGACGCCCTATCCGGTTGCCCTCGCTGTGCGGGTTTCAAACGCCCTCTCCTCTTCCAATCATCCATCTAGGAGGGAGAGAGCGAGAGAGAGAGAGAGAGAGAGAGTACCTGGTATGGACGCCGATGACCAGCGGCCGCCCTCACGCTAGATCCATATCGCGCGAAGAAGGAACGAATTGGTTCTTTTATAAGTATAAGTATAGTAGAGTTAAGATTATTTCCATAGTAAAAAATAAAGAAATCACTCAAGGACTACATGGATAGTACAGCGATTTAATTATTTCATAGGAAATGGTATATTAGTTCATTGAATTCGGTGTCGTGCAAAAATATTTATACACAACCTGCGAGAATATAAGGACTTGAGTCCTCAAAACAAAGGAACAAACGCACCAATGAGGATTCTCGTTTTTTATATGTTTTGTAATGCTTCCCAGTCCTACAGGATCTCTTTCCTGCGGTGAAAATATTAGCGCAGGAAGTCCCCAATGTTTTCGAGAACTACATAATGTGTGTGCCGTTGTTTTTCAGAAATGATTACAATATCGTGGTATTAAGATATGTCACTAGTTAGACAACAGGCTGAAGTAGATCCCGACTTTAAGTAAGGAGTCCACCACTCGCAAAGGACTTCAATTTTTTATAACAACATTGTGTTAACCCAAAGAAAGTGCACAAAAATAAGATTATGACACAACGGAACACCTAACAACAAAGGATGATAACGTAAAGATGAGACAAGCCCCTACTCCAATCTGTCCCCCATAGTTGCATGAAGAGAACGAATACGGCCAATCATAGATGCGTATGCATTTGTTACTCCCTCCATCACAGTATACTGGGTGCAGCTCCAAATTCATGGATTTTCAGAATAGGAGCAGTTTAGGGCGTGTGGGCATTAATTATGCGTTCTGGGAGTAATTAGGGGCGCTGCTTTCCCTCTTTCCTTTCCCTTCGATACTCTGCATGCAAGTGTGAATACGAGCATGGTTGCATGCGTTCTCTCTTCCCGTATTTCATGCTGCTCGCTAATTGGACGGGGGTTTACTAAGCACTAGCCTCTCCTGCTATTAGGCGCATCCTAATTAATACCGCTGTTAAATTCAAGCCGTGCTCCAAACAAACTCCAGCCAATCGCTTTACGCCTTGGTCCCAGAGAATTGTGAGGTGCGCCCAGTATAATGTGATGGAGGGAGTAGTAATCATTCAATTTTAGATTATAAGACCTTAGTGAAAGCTAGCTGATACCAAGGAAATTATTTAATCAGTCCAACTAATAGTACATAAACTAATACTTAATAGGTTGAATAACATGCATAGGATGGAGAGAAAAAATATAAGGTATGGATAGAAAACATAAAGAGAAAGAAAAACAAATACCAAATAAATACCTCAAGAGAAAAAACAAATGAGATATAGCTTATCCCTTTCAGAATGTAGTGATGACTAAACTATTAAATATTTTTCACGTACACTGTCATGCCCTAAAAAAACACTATAAAAACTTCATGCCCTAATTTTTTTTTGGTCCGCTCTCTTTTAATCCTTGGCCCAAATTTAGTTGGTGATCCTTCCATTTTGCATCACTATTTTATATAGTTATTTTCCTTTATTCATCGATATATTTCATGTTATGATAGATTACTTATGTTATTTCATCTTATTATGCATGTTTAATAATTATTGGACAATAAACACCGAGACCAGAAATCTGATGGAAAAAGCACCGTCGACATATACCTATTTCAGAAGATCAGAAGAAGAAGGGGAGCGGGTATACGAGATGTCTTAGAAGTCCGAAGGAGGAAGCCAACGAGAAGGGCAGGCAGAGGGTGGCCACCTGGGGCCCACACCACCATGTGTCGACCCCCCTCGTGGTCGCGCCTAGGGTGATTTGGCCCCCTGACGCACCTCTGGGCGGCCCCTTTGGCGTACTTCACTCCCAGAGAACCCTAAGCCCTAATACATCGCCAAGGAAAGATTTTGCCGCCGCCTTGGGGCGGAAAAACAACAGAGAGAGAAAAGCTCTCAGGCCGGATAGAGAGAATGACGAGCTTACAAAGGCCCTCGGGGATGCAGAACATGGCGGCTGGACACGAGGCAAAGGACGATATTCGTGGTACTTTGGCTTCAGGCCGGAAGATTGTCTCTTTCCATATAGAAGTCGAGCAAGAGGACATATAAAGAAGGATGCAACGGTCGTATAACGGGTTGGTGCCTTGGAAGCCGTAGTGATGAAGCAACAACTACAGATTAATGAGCTTACTAGCCGGCCCTCCCAGACGCAAGACATTAGTTAATTCGCGGAAACAGAACCATCTCAACGTCGGAGCAACGTGGTTTCGACGGAGGTACCGGCTTCCGCTGCAGTTCTGCTTGTTGATGCCCCTCCACAGACAGAGGCCGTGGATGCAATCCAGGAGAAGACAAGTTGTACGCTATACGTGTCGGCCTCAAACATATCCATCAGGGTGGCGGACGGCTAAGCTTTACCTTCTGTAGAGGGAGCGACCTCGCATGGCCGTCCGGTTACACTGGCTATGCTCGTGTCGGCGTTGATGACGTTCAACCGGATTGGAGGATATTGCGGCTTGACATCCCGGGAGGTGAGGGGTAGAGACACTTGGAGAGGCTGTCAATTCCATCATTCAACGAAAAAGAGTGGTATAGTGCTTCTCCCCACGCAGTCCACCGCCGCCGCCACCTTCTCCTAGACGCAGTCCACAGCCAACACAAGCAGCTACTTCTCCGAGACGCAGTTCACCGCCGCCACCACCACTACCTTCTCCGAGACGCAGTCCACCGCCGCCATCACCGCCACCTACTTCTCTGAGACACAGCCCAGCTCGATCATCACCAACACACGTCGACGCCATGGACGTCAGCAGCCCGAGTCCGGCTAGATCTCCGATGCCTGAGCCGACTCCGCCGCCCACTAAGTCCTCTAAGCGGAAGGTTGCGTCCTCTAAGTCTTCCCCGAAGAAGAAAACCAAGAAGATGCCAGAAGTGTTGCCTTACCATAAGACTGGCCAGGAGTTAGACGAATGGGTGACTGCGGACATGAAACGTCAGATGGCTTCGTGGGGAAAGAGAACCCCAGAGCCGCCAAAGGAACCAATAGATCTGGCTGTGTAGAAGCCCTTCAAGAATATGCTGGAGATGCCGTCCCAAGTTAAGATGAATCTTCCAACTGACTATGATCGCGGAGTAACGATGAGTTATTCCCAAGCCAAGAAGGCAGGTAGAACAGTTCGCCAGCTCGGGAAGCAGTCAAAACCATCGGTCCCCCCGCTCAAGGTGTCGACACTGTACATGCTCAAGTTAATCGGTACCAGCTGAGAGGTTTGCCAGAGACTGTGGTATAATAGTTGAGAAACTCCTAGGACAATCTAACAACTTCGAAAAGGATGAATTGGCATGGAAATATGAGTGTGGGAAGTCTCTCGTCAAACCTGATCAGCTCAGGTCTATGACAACATTGAAGCACCAACTGCATACGTTGTATATCCAAAGCGCAAAATATGGGCTAGACCAACTCATCCTGAAAATTAGACAATAGGATTACTTCCGTGATGAGTCGATGTTTATTGATTTTGAAGATATTTTATTCTTAGATAATCTAGATGCCCTCGACAAATCGATCATCAGCACCTATTGTCTGTAAGTATCTACCTCAGCTAGTTCGATCATTGCTTCTTATATATATTATATCCTCACTGCACGATATATATTATGCAGGATGAAGATTCTGGAATGTAATGGAACCGGTGGCGTTGGGTTCATTGACTCATATGTCGTCAATGATATCGTTTTAAAGCAACACGCTGAAGATACGAAGGATAAACTAGTTATGTTTTTGAGGAATCAATTTCACTGTAGTGAAATACTATTTCCTTACATACATAAGTGAGTGTTACTGTCTTATGCATATTCCTTAACATCTATATTTCGCTAAGTATGTGTTAATTAAGTGTAATTGATGAGTTAATCGCCTGTGCAGATTTTACTGGATTCTTTTCGAAATTCACGTTCACAACGGAATACTTGATCTCATGGACTCTCTGGATAAAGAGAAATAGGAGTACCAGCCCATTATGCCAATGCTCACAAAGTAAGTTCAATCGTTGTCGCACTACACCGTCCCCTTTTGTTCAATCATTATCGTACGATGACCCATAATTTTTTTTCCCGGACAGGGCTTGGAACCAGTTTGGGAATCAACAACCCGGTTTAACGGAGTTAAATATGAGATTTGACAAACTCATTGTAAGTAGTACTTGCTACATTCACGCATCTCTCTTTAATTCCTTGATCATTATTTGACTCAATTATATTTCTCGTAAAGTGCCCTCAGCAGCCACAGGTAACAAATTTATGTGGCTTATATGTCATGGAGAACATAGGGATAATCGTGAATGAGCGGTTAGGAATAAGAGTAAATATAAGGCTCTACGATCTCTAGAGGCATCTCCTACCGGCAGACTGCTTACAAGCACTTCAAGAAGAATTTGCGGGTTTTGTGGTTGTCGCACCCGGACTTCTAGGGGATACTCACAGTCCGTTAAACAGTAGATAAATGGCTTACGGGGCATACCGGCACCCGCATCTCAATATGAGCAGGCCAACACGTAAACGTGTGACAACCATTCTCTTACTATTCATCGTCTGCGCAAACCATCCCATAGAAATCCAGATACTTCCATTGACGTACTTCAAACATACACACATGGTACGTCAACGGCATTGGAACAGGTGATATCACAACAGATCTCTACGACACAAAAGATGGAAATAAGTTGCAAATAGCTCTCATTAGAGCAGATATAGCAAATACAATCATCCAGAAGAACAGGATAACAAAGCAACATTGTGGAAACACGAGACCAAAACACTCCTGAGGTACTATGGGAAACCCATCCGGGCTTCTAAAGGATCAATATCTACTGCTTAAGGAATAGAGGATCTGCTTCCGGGGCTTACACGCCTCCGTTCTCAATCGTGAGTAGGCAACATGATAAATCATGTCACAACCACCTCCATTCCTATGGTCTAGTAGATATAACCACCCTAGAGAAACCAGGATTCGTGAAATCCTAACTTGAAAGTTTAGATGAGAAGGGAAAAACAACGTTGCACTTCCTTACCAGAAAAAGGGAGGGTGGGTGGGGAAAGAAGAAAAAGAACAGAATTCCTACTCTCACGTTTCATTTTTCCTATATAGCTACAAAATAGTTTCTAGACTCAACTGCGACCAGTAAAAAGGGATCCTACAGGCAGACAGGCTCTGATACCATTTGTCGCACCCGGACTTCTAGGGGATACTCACAGTCCGTTAAACAGTAGATAAATGGCTTACGGGGCATACCGGCACCCGCATCTCAATATGAGCAGGCCAACACGTAAACGTGTGACAACCATTCTCTTACTATTCATCGTCTGCGCAAACCATCCCATCGAAATCCAGATACTTCCATTGACGTACTTCAAACATACACACATGGTACGTCAACGGCATTGGAACAGGTGATATCACAACAGATCTCTACGACACAAAAGATGGAAATAAGTTGCAAATAGCTCTCATTAGAGCAGAGATAGCAAATACAATCATCCAGAGGACACATGTCCCAACAATTCATCATTACATCACAGCGGAAGCATTCAACATGTCTGAGTACAGACAAGAACCAAATAGGCCT
The DNA here is from genome assembly GCA_028641055.1 of Alopecurus myosuroides. Lineage (NCBI taxonomy): Eukaryota > Viridiplantae > Streptophyta > Magnoliopsida > Poales > Poaceae > Alopecurus > Alopecurus myosuroides. Next base: position 504,951,529 of record CM054059.1, read on the forward strand.
AAGAGGCCGGAAACGAAAAAACGGAGCCCATCCACGAAGTCTCGGATCCTGCCCGGGTCCGCTATCTACTCGTCAGCAGCCTCGTCATACTCCACGTAGTAGCCACCATGGGGATCCTCGGAAACGTAGTCTGCGGAAACCACAGCCCCAAAGGGGTCAGTACATAAACGTACTGGCAAGAAAGACTCACAGTTCACCAAAGTGTAGCCCGTCAACACCAAGCACAGATGCCTTGGGTGCAACGGAAGAAAGGGGATATAAAAGATGCTGCAACTGGCTGTTCTAACCAACTACAGGGGTACTACCACTTCCGGCTAACAGAAAGAAGATAAGATAGCGTATCGTAACCAACCTACCAACTAACTCCAAACAAACCCATCCTGGATCTCGTCCCTTATCCAAAGAAGCAATCCGAGGATAACTCACACAGTTGGATTAATGATAGTTCAGATTGTTGTGTCAATAAGCCTATTACTAGTCAAGTTATCATTAGTTAGGTGTAAGTTGTTCTGAGTACTTGTTAGCCAGTACTTTCACCAAGTAATCCATAACCGCGGAAAACACGGCTTCTCGAGAAGATTTAACCCTGCAGGGATGCACCAATTTGGCCGTACACGTAAGAATGACCCGCCAGGCGGGGAGCTAACCCACCAAGCGAGGCACTCAACACAACTCAACTCTTCTTCGCATCAAGCCCAAAGAACCACATGCTGTGCGTGTGCGGCTAATCGAGCCCCACGAAGAAAAGGGGACCCTCATAGCACTCTAAGACCACGCCGCCCTAAATGCCGACTACAAAAGTTCCACCCTGGCGCCAAAGGTTCGCACCTGCACATGCATGCATCAAATGGAAAGCCCGAACTAAGTGTGGCGATTTGGACGAGATGCGAATCGAATCAAATTGAGGGGGGCGCCCATACTCGCTTCCCACATGCGGTTAGTGCACTCATCATGGATCAGTAGACAAGACCCTTTTCCTAATTAGGGTCGACACTAGCAGGCCTCAAAACCACGCCGGGCCTCCTGCCGGTGCCTTATCAGCAAATTATTATTACATCAAAATTAAGAGGTTGTTGTTTAACATCGAGCCCCAGAACATAATGAAATAGTAACAGAAAGTAACGGGTAACAGACTCGAGCAAAACAACCCTAAGCATGCTAGTAAGACACGGGCTCAAACAACGGGGTTATGGGAGTGGAGGTGAGGCTATATAAGGGTTAATGGTAACATGTGATAGGTTCGAACAGAAGCAACGATTCATAGGGCTAGCAGAATAGACAACGGAAAGTATCGGTAACCAATGTTGAAAGGAACACAGTGGTTCATGTGAGTGAATATTTGCCTGCAAACTCAGCAGCCTGGTACTGAGCTAGATCCTTAGAAGGGGTGTCGTAAGTATCGTCGGTCTCAACGTCGTCGTTTATCCGAGAAGAAGCAAACAAACAACACAGAGAGACAAACAATCAATAACATGGCATAGTGCACAAACATGGGATGATGCATGACCATTTAATTGATGCAACAAAATAAACTAGTTGACAAGATAACATAACATGATTAAATGGACCCACATGCAATTGGGGTTGCATATGGAAAGCCCATGAATTATGGTTGAATTAATTGTTCTACAACTAATCATCATGTGCAAGTGAGTTAGCATGATGCATGGATGAGGAAAACAGAAAAATAACAACAATAGAATCAATTGGAAATAAGGTTTACCAAATTTAGGATTTTATTTATTAAGTTAAGAAATTTTGGTTCATTAAAGGTGTTACACAAGCATTTGTTGTTTTCACCAATTTTAATTTTTCAAAACAAATAACAAAATTCATATTTGAAAAGAACACACAACTTTAGGTGGATTACATGTTTCAATTATTGAAAAAGGAATTACAATGAATTAATTATGAATTAAACAAGTTTAAACAAGATTTAAATGAAATTTATTCAAGTTTGAAATTATTTGAAGTTTTATTTGTTCAAAACATCAAACCAAATTCATATTTGAAAAGTTTATACTTTTATGGGTTGAAAACATATTTTATAAGTTCAAAAAGAATTTAATTTGAGCAAGTTAAGAATTTAACAATATTAAATGATTTAAACAAGGTTTAAATCATTTAACCAATTTTAATTATTCAAAACATGAAACAAAATTTATATTTGAAAAGGTGGTTCAAAATAGCATGGAAAACATATTTCATTTGTTGAAATTGGATTTAAAATGAGCAAGTTATTAATTTGGCAATTTTAAATGAAATAAATAAGAAACAATTGTTTTCAGCAATTTAAATTATTTAAAACAGCAAACAAAGTTGATATTTGGAAAGTACATGAAAAGTTGATTGGAAAACATATTTAGTTTGTGGAATTTGGAATTTTTATGCCCAAGTTATGACTTTTGGAAAATTAAGTGAATTTAACAAGTTTTCAAATATTGCACCAATTTAAAATATTCAAAACAGTAAAAAAAAATATATTTGGGTAGATCATTTAATTTGGTATTGAAAACATAGTTAAAAAGTTGAATTTGGAGTTAAGATGAATTATTTATGCAATTTACAAGTTTAAGGTGTAATCTGCCATTTTTTATCACATCTAGGGACTTAGAAAAATTAAACAGGGATCTAGAAATTACAGCAGGGACCTGGGTGTGAATATCATTTTGATTGGGCTGTGAGGAAAAAAAAGAAAAAAAATGGGGTTTAACCCGCAGGGGGTGGGATTCGAACCCACCCCCTCTGCCTGCAGCGCAAGGGACAGAACCATTGGGGTGGAGCTGAACTTGTGATAGGAGCGGGTTCGAGGTGAGGATAAGGTGTAGACTCGATGTTTAACTGAATGTTTGTCTCTGAACCTGTACTGAACCCAGACGGAGGAATCGGCCGGCGGCAGCGAGCCGTGCTCGCGCGCGGTGGCCGTGCGGTGGGGTGCTGCGGGTGGTCGTGGGGGCTGGCAGCGGGTGTGGTGCGCGCGGGAGGAGGAGAGGGTGGAAGGGGATCGAGGGGGGAGAGGGCTCACCGAGGGAGGTGCAGGTCGGGGCGGTGCAGGGAAGGCCGGCGGGAAACCTTGGACGGCGGCGGCGGCTCGAGCCCTCCCGGCCCTCGCCGCGGGGGTGGAGAGGTAGAGGGATGCACGGGGATTCCATTCCCGTGCCTCCCTTGGCCGGAGGGGGCACACACCGGCGGCGATCACCGGCGAGAGAGGGCGGTGGCGGTGGTGCTTTGGGGATTCAGTACAGAGAAAAAGGGACAGAGAGAAATAGATGGAGGTGGAAGAAGGAGGAGGAATGAAGGTGGTGAGAGGGAGAAGGAGGGAGAAGGGTAGAGGGGGAGCTAGGGCACGGGCTCGAGCTCCATATAAAGGGAGGGGGGAGTGAGCTTGGCCGTTCGTGCCCCTCTCTGTATCACGTGGACAAGCCAGATGGAGACCGTACAGAGGAAGAAGAAAGCGCTCGAAGATGTATGGGCCAAGGAGAAATTTGGGCTGGGCCTCTGTCTCTGCTGGTTACTTCCTTTTTATTTTTTCTTTGTTCTTTTTTTTTTGCTGATATGAAACTAGGAAGAAATAGATGAGATTTTGGCTAAGGAAAATTTAGAAAAAAATTGGTATTGTTTAAATAGGTAACAACAACCACTTGACAAGTTGTGTTTTCCAAAAGTTCAAAATAAATGTGCTGTTTGCAATTTGGCTCAAATTTGAATCATTTTTATATTAAGTGATTATTGAAAACAAAAATTTAAATAGGGTGAACCCTATAGTTTAAATGGAAACAATGATTAGAAATATTTTTGGTAATTTTCATAATTTTAAATTGGGTGATGTTTGTGATTTGATTTGAATTTTTAATGCTAATTGGAATTAAGTGATTGATTAAAAGCCACCATTTTTAATAGTTGAACTTTATGGATTAATTGGAAACAAAAAGGTTAGAATTGCTTTGTAATTCTCATTAATTCCAAAAGGTTGCTGTTTGGAAAATGTGATTTGAATTTGGAAGCAATTTGAATTAAGTGAGTTATTAAAAGCCAATTTTAATAGTTTGAACCTTAAGGTTTAATGGAAACAAATGATGGAGTGTTTTGTAATTTTCATAATTTTCAAAAGGGGTTGATGTTTTGGAAATTAATGGAATTTGCAAAGTGTTTGGTATTAAATGAATTTTTGATAGAAACAAATCAACAGTTTTGAAATCACCACTTTAATGGAAACAATTGATTGTTTTGATTTGAAATATCATTTGGAAATTGTAACATCACAAGTATGAAACAAAAGGTTTGAAGTTCGGTTTGAAATTCAAATAGAAAACAAAGGAAAACAAATGAAAACAGTTGGAAAAAAAAGAAAAACAGAGGAAAACAAATGGAAAACAAGCAAAACAAATGCAATGAGCATGATGTCATGATGCAAAACATAAAATAATAGAGAGCAAACATTCTAATGGCTATTTTTCATACTTGGGATGTTACAAAACGCCCCCCCTTAAAGGAATCGAGCCCCGAGATTCCTACTGAGAAAAGAAAAGGTCCGGATACTTCTTGGGAAGATCCTCTTGAGCTGTGACACGTGAAACACATCGTGCACCTTGGATAGTTTTTCTGGAAGTTCAAAACGATAGGCATTCCTGGCAACTCTTCTGGAAAGACGTCAAGGAATTCGCAAACCACCGGAACATTTTCAAGTAAATGGAGAGGTTTTGCATCGAGGGTGTATAGCTGAATAGAACTTGATTCATTTGGAGAATAGACTATCTGGCCAGAAGGGTGGAACAGAGTTATTGATTAGACGCCGATAGAAGAACTGAAATGGAAAGCAACAACAAGGTTTCAACGGACGAAAAGGATGTTGAGAAGAACAGGATAACAAAGCAACATTGTGGAAACACGAGACCAAAACACTCCTGAGGTACTACGGGAAACCCATCCGGGCTTCTAAAGGATCAATATCTACTGCTTAAGGAATAGAGGATCTGCTTCCGGGGCTTACACGCCTCCGTTCTCAATCGTGAGTAGGCAACATGATAAATCATGTCACAACCACCTCCATTCCTATGGTCTAGTAGATATAACCACCCTAGAGAAACCAGGATTCGTGAAATCCTAACTTGAAAGTTTAGATGAGAAGGGAAAAACAACGTTGCACTTTCTTACCAGAAAAAGGGAGGGTGGGTGGGGAAAGAAGAAAAAGAACAGAATTCCTACTCTCACGTTTCATTTTTCCTATATAGCTACAAAATAGTTTCTAGACTCAACTGCGACCAGTAAAAAGGGATCCTACAGGCAGACAGGCTCTGATAGAATTTGTCGCACCCGGACTTCTAGGGGATACTCACAGTCCGTTAAACAGTAGAAAATTGGCTTACGGGGCATACCGGCACCCGCATCTCAATATGAGCAGGCCAACACGTAAACGTGTGACAACCATTCTCTTACTATTCATCGTCTGCGCAAACCATCCCATAGAAATCCAGATACTTCCATTGACGTACTTCAAACATACACACATGGTACGTCAACGCATTGGAACAGGTGATATCACAACAGATCTCTACGACACAAAAGATGGAAATAAGTTGCAAATAGCTCTCATTAGAGCAGAGATAGCAAATACAATCATCCAGAGGACACATGTCCCAACAATTCATCATTACATCACAGCGGAAGCATTCAACATGTCTGAGTACAGACAAGAACCAAATAGGCCTAGGAGGCCGGAAACGAAAAAACGGAGCCCATCCACGAAGTCTCGGATCCTGCCCGGGTCCGCTATCTACTCGTCGGCAGCCTCGTCATACTCCACGTAGTAGCCACCATGGGGATCCTCGGAAACGTAGTCTGCGGAAACCACAGCCCCAAAGGGGTCAGTACGTAAACGTACTGGGAAGCAAGACTCACAGTTCACCAAAGTGTAGCCCGTCAACACCAAGCACAGATGCCTTGGGTGCAACGGAAGAAAGGGGATATAAAAGATGCTGCAACTGGCTGTTCTAACCAACTACAGGGGTACTACCACTTCCGGCTAACAGAAAGAAGATAAGATAGCGTATCGTAACCAACCTACCAACTAACTCCAAACAAACCCATCCTGGATCTCGTCCCTTATCCAAAGAAGCAATCTGAGGATAACTCACACAGTTGGATTAATGATAGTTCAGATTGTTGTGTCAATAAGCCTATTACTAGTCAAGTTATCATTAGTTAGGTGTAATTTGTTCTGAGTACTTGTTAGCCAGTACTTTCACCAAGTAATCCATAACCGCGGAAAACACGGCTTCTCGAGAAGATTTAACCCTGCAGGGATGCACCAATTTGGCTGTACACGTAAGAATGACCCGCCAGGCGGGGAGCTAACCCACCAAGCGAGGCACTCAACACAACTCAACTCTTCTTCGCATCAAGCCCAAAGAACCACATGTTGTGCGTGCGCGGCTAATCGAGCCCCACGAAGAAAAGGGGACCCTCATAGCACTCTAAGACCACGCCGCCCTAAATGCCGACTACAAAAGTTCCACCCTGGCGCCAAGGGTTCGCACCTGCACATGCATGCATCAAATGGAAAGCCCGAACTAAGTGTGGTGATTTGGACGAGCTGCGAATCGAATCAAATTGAGGGGGGCGCCCATACTCGCTTCCCACATGCGGTTAGTGCGCTCATCATGGATCAGTAGACAAGACCCTTTTCCTAATTAGGGTCGACACTAGCAGGCCTCAAAACCACGTCGGGCTTCCTGCCGGTGCCTTATCAGCAAATTATTATTACATCAAAATTAAGAGGTTGTTGTTTAACATCGAGCCCCAGAACATAATGAAATAGTAACAGAAAGTAACGGGTAACAGACTCGAGCAAAACAACCCTAAGCATGCTAGTAAGACACGGGCTCAAACAACGGGGTTATGGGAGTGGAGGTGAGGCTATATCAGGGTTAATGGTAACATGTGATAGGTTCGAACAGAAGCAACGATTCATAGGGCTAGCAGAATAGACAACGGAAAGTATCGGTAACCAATGTTGAAAGGAACACAGTGGTTCATGTGAGTGAATACTTGCCTGCAAACTCAGCAGCCTGGTACTGAGCTAGATCCTTCGAAGGGGTGTCGTAAGTATCGTCGGTCTCAACGTCGTCGTTTATCCGAGAAGAAGCAAAAAAACAACACAGAGAGACAAACAATCAATAACATGGCATATTGCACAAACATTGGATGATGCATGACCATTTAATTGATGCAACAAAATAAACTAGTTGACAAGATAACATAACATGATTAAATGGACCCACATGCAATTGGGGTTGCATATGGAAAGCCCATGAATTATGGTTGAATTAATTGTTCTACAACTAATCATCATGTGCAAGTGAGTTAGCATGATGCATGGATGAGGAAAACAGAAAAATAACAACAATAGAATCAATTGGAAATAAGGTTTACCAAATTTAGGATTTTATTTATTAAGTTAAGAAATTTTGGTTCATTAAAGGTGTTACACAAGCATTTGTTGTTTTCACCAATTTTAATTGTTCAAAACAAATAACAAAATTCATATTTGAAAAGAACACACAACTTTAGGTGGATTACATGTTTCAATTATTGAAAAAGGAATTACAATGATTTAATTATGAATTAAACAAGTTTAAACAAGATTTAAATGAAATTAATTCAAGTTTGAAATTATTTGAAGTTTTATTTGTTCAAAACATCAAACCAAATTCATATTTGAAAATTTTATACTTTTATGGGTTGAAAACATATTTTATAAGTTCAAAAAGAATTTAATTTGAGCAAGTTAAGAATTTAACAATATTAAATGATTTAAACAAGGTTTAAATCATTTAACCAATTTTAATTATTCAAAACATGAAACAAAATTTATATTTGAAAAGTTGGTTCAAAATAGCATGGAAAACATATATCATTTGTTGAAATTGGATTTAAAATGAGCAAGTTATTAATTTGGCAATTTTAAATGCAATAAATAAGAAACAGTTGTTTTCAGCAATTTAAATTATTTAAAACAGCAAACAAAGTTTATATTTGGAAATTACATGAAAAGTTGATTGGAAAACATATTTAGTTTGTGGAATTTGGAATTTTTATGCCCAAGTTATGAATTTTGGAAAATTAAGTGAATTTAACAAGTTTTCAAATATTGCACCAATTTAAAATATTCAAAACAGTAAAAAAAATTATATTTGGGTAGATCATTTAATTTGGTATTGAAAACATAGTTAAAAAGTTGAATTTGGAGTTAAGATGAATTATTTATGCAATTTACAAGTTTAAGGTGTAATCTGCCATTTTTTATCACATCTAGGGACTTAGAAAAATTAAACAGGGATCTAGAAATTACAGCAGGGACTTGGGTGTGAATATCATTTTGTTTGGGCTGTGAAGAAAAAAAAGAAAAAAAATGGGGTTTAACCCGCAGGGGGTGGGATTCGAACCCACCCCCTCTGCCTGCAGCGCAAGGGACAGAACCATTGGGGTGGAGCTGAACTTGTGATAGGAGGGGGGGGTCGGGGTGAGGATAAGGTGTCGACTCGCTGTTTAACTGAATGTTTGTCTCTGAACCTGTACTGAACCCAGACGGAGGAATCGGCCGGCGGCAGCGAGCCGTGCTCGCGCGTGGTGGTCGTGCGGTGGGGTGCTGCGGGTGGTCGTGGGGGCTGGCAGCGGGTGTGGTGTGCACGGGAGGAGGAGAGGGTGGAAGGGGATCGAGGGGGGAGAGGGCTCACCGAGGGAGGTGCAGGTCGGGGCGGTGCAGGGAAGGCCGGCGGGAAACCTTGGACGGCGGCGGCGGCTCGAGCCCTCCCGGCCCTCGCCGCGGGGGTGGAGAGGTAGAGGGATGCACGGGGATTCCATTCCCGTGCCTCCCTTGGCCGGAGGGGGCACACACCGGCGGCGATCACCGGCGAGAGAGGGCGGTGGCGGTGGTGCTTTGGGGATTCAGTACAGAGAAAAAGGGACAGAGAGAAATAGATGGAGGTGGAAGAAGGAGGAGGAATGGAGGCGGGGAGAGGGAGAAGGAGGGAGAAGGGTAGAGGGGGAGCTAGCGCACGGGCTCGAGCTCCATATAAAGGGAGGGGGAGTGAGCTTGGCCGTTCGTGCCCCTCTCTGTATCACGTGGACAAGCCGGATGGAGAACGTACAGAGGAAGAAGAAAGCGCTCGAAGGGGTATGGGCCAAGGAGAAATTTGGGCTGGGCCTCTCTCTCTGCTGGTTGCTTCCTTTTTATTTTTTCTTTGCTCTTTTTTTTTTGCTGATATGAAACTAGGAAGAAATAGATGAGATTTTGGCTAAGGAAAATTTAGAAAAAATTTGGTATTGTTTAAATAGGTAACAGCAACCACTTGACAAGTTGTGTTTTCCAAAAGTTCAAAATAAATGTGTTGTTTGCAATTTGGCTCAAATTTGAATCATTTTTATATTAAGTGATTATTGAAAACAAAAATTTAAATAGGGTGAACCCTATAGTTTAAATGGAAACAATGATTAGAAATGTTTTTGGTAATTTTCATAATTTTAAATTGGGTGTTGTTTGTGATTTGATTTGAATTTTAAATGCTAATTGGAATTAAGTGATTGATTAAAAGCCACCATTTTTAATAGTTGAACTTTATGGATTAATTGGAAACAAAAAGGTTAGAATTGCTTTGTAATTCTCATTAATTCCAAAAGGTTGCTGTTTGGAAAATGTGATTTGAATTTGGAAGCAATTTGAATTAAGTGAGTTATTAAAAGCCAATTTTAATAGTTTGAACCTTAAGGTTTAATGGAAACAAATGATGGAGTGTTTTGTCATTTTCATAATTTTCAAAAGGGGTTGATGTTTTGGAAATTAATGGAATTTGCAAAGGGTTTGGTATTAAATGAATTTTTGATTGAAACAAATCAACAGTTTTGAAATCACCACTTTAATGGAAACAATTGATTGTTTTGATTTGAAATATCATTTGGAAATTGTAACATCACAAGTATGAAACAAAAGGTTTGAATTTTGGTTTGAAATTCAAATAGAAAACAAAGGAAAACAAATGAAAACAGTTGGAAAACAAAGAAAAACAGAGGAAAACAAATGGAAAACAAGCAAAATAAATGCAATGAGCATGATGTCATGATGCAAAACATAAAATAACAGAGAGCAAACATTCTAATGGCTATTTTTCATACTTGGGATGTTACAGTGCTGAAGGATGTCATATCTGAAAATGGAAGATTGCATTGTTAAGTATAAACAATGATCTTCATGTAATGATCTCAACGTGAATAACTCTATTCGGATGTAATCATCTAACTGAAATCAGTGTAATTATATTTTGATGATATCAATGCATGCAATGATTTTTATGTTAATTAGTATCGATGTGCAAAAAATATGCTATTAACAGCCTCACTGAAAAAAAACAACACAGAAAAATAGCCCCAAAAGAAACATGCCAAAGCTCTGCCGCGGCAGAGAAACACCCAAAACTCTGCCGCGGCAGGGAACCTTTTGCCCCGGTTGGTGTTACCAACCCAGGTAAACGGGGGGGGGGGGTGCCTACACGCTACGCAAATCTTATGTGGGGCACACCTTTTACCCCAGTTGATAACCCAACCGGGGCATAAGGGGGGCCTTTAGCTCAGGTTTGAGGAACCCGGTTGGGCAACCGGGGCATTAGGCCGTTCCCAACCGGGGCTAATGCCCTGTTCTGCACTAGTGGTAGTGCGTATAAGATTTGTAAATCATAGCTAAAGGAACTAATTTTGTTTAACGATGCAAGGATGCATATAGTACCTATATATACAGCACAACAATATGAGATATGGCGAGGCATGCAGTCCTCGATCTTTTGAAAAAGAGGACAATCCTATCCCGCAGTGCTAGTCACATAAGAAGAAACTCTGTCCTCGAAGAAGAAAACGTAGTGTCACATTCTTACAAAACCATGTATGTTCATTCCAGTCATATAAGTATAGCTACAGTAGGGACCGACTCATATGAGCAATACATTATAATATCAGAAACCAGATCCTTCCAATTAAACAAATATAGGTACCAGAAAAATCTCGCAAGCTTAGGGCACACGTTTCTTTTTTCCAATCAATTTTTGTACTAATGGTACCGGTTGATTACACTAGTGGAGAACAGGGCATTAGCCCCAGTTGGTAAGGGCCTAATGCCCCGGCTGCCCAACCGGGTTCCTCAAACCCGGGCTAAAGGCCCCCCTTGTGACCTGTGTCGAGACATCGTAGTAGATTTCATAGACGGGGGTGCCATGAGACTACCGATAGAGATTGTGGGGGACGTGATCGTATGTTGAACAATGACACCATAGGTTTTACCCAGGTTCAGTACGACGCAACTGTGCGACGTTCCTACTCCTGCAATCTCACTAAATCAGGACTAAAGCCTGGATACACAGAGTACAATGTGAGTTTATATTAGCTACTCGACATGTATCAACCTCTAGGCGAGTTAGCTTCTAGTTTCTTCTCTCCCTTTCGGCTTTATATAATAGCCAGATTAGGGCTTACAGAAAAGGAAACCTAGAAGACTACTGTATGTGCTCACTTGGAAAGCAAGGAATCCGCCTTCTACTCCAAGCCGTACCACATGGGCCATGGTCCGGGTTCTTCTAGAATCCAGCTTACGTGCGTTAGGTCACTAGGCCGCCCAATGGACCGTAATCCATTATCATTTAGGCCACCCTGGTAATCCGACACTTTAGAGTACCATCTGATATACCCCTAATTGGTATATATTCGACAGTAGCCCCCAAGAAGGATTAAGACTTCAATATGCCGTCTTTCGTCAAATTTGCTTTCTTTCTGAGAAATACTGGCCTTCTGTCATGACTCTTCTTTTTAAATGATGCTATAACGCGAAACTCAGATTTCGGAAAATCCGGCTTTTCTTCCACGAGCCTTCGTGGAGAAGGAACTTCCTACGTCAGGGCTCAAATCATGCTGACATCAGGGACGTTTGGGTTTTCGAGTGCGAAACCCTGAAACATATCTCTGACAGATTCTCGCGGGAAACGAGGAGATAGCAATAATCACCTGTTGATTCATTTCCCGGAATTTCCGGCTAGTGACACGCGTTGATCACTAGTACAGAAAGCCTTATCTGTGGCGCACCAATTTGCAATTCTGTGGCACACCTAGGGGCTAGAGGGGTGCGCCACAGAATTCATGCCACTAATTTTTTTTCTATGGCGCACCTCAGCCGTGCGCCACAAAATTGACTTATCTGTGGCGCACCTCAGCCGTGCGCCACAGAAATTTGAAATTCTATGGCGCACCAAGGGGTGGTGCGGCACAGAATTTTTTTTTTGAATTTCAAAAAAAGGCGGCCTGATCTAGATCTAGATCTGGCCGCCGGAATTTTAGGGAAATTTCGAAATTTCGCCGGAGCTCGTCGGTTGTCGTTGTGACCGTGGCCTTATGTGGCTTGGTCGGTGGTGGGTGGAGGATGGGGGTCATCTGAGTTGGTGGAGGAGGAGAAGCTCGCCAAAGATGGTGGTGGAGGAGGAGGAGGAGCTCGTCGGAGATGGTGGTGGGGGAGGTCACTGGAGTTGGTGGAGGAGGAGGAGCTCGCCGGAGGTGGTGGTGGAGGAGGAGGAGGATACGTGGTGGTGGAGGAGGAGGAGGAGATGTGGTGGTGGAGGAGAAGGAGAGGTGGTGGTGGAGAGATGTTGGGAGAGAAGGAGAGATGAGAAGTGGAGAAGTGGAGGAGAAAGAAGATGGAGAAAAGAAGGGTTGGGGGGCAGGATTCAAATTTCGAATCCTGCCCAACAATTCTATGGCGCACCAAGTAGGGGTGCACCACATAAATCAACAATTCTATGGCGCACCAAGTAGGGGTGCGCCACAGAATATTTTTTTCCATTTTTTTTTAATTTTCTAGTCAAAAATCTTCAAACGGCCATAACTTTTTTTCCTTTTGGAATTTGGCAATTCTAAAAAAAGCTCAGAGGCCGAAGGCGAGTGAGGTTGGGTTCCCTTTTCTCTATGTTTTTTTTTGATATCTTGATCATTTTTTTTCGACATCGTATGCAAAAGTTATGCCCATTTTACTTTATTTAACAAACTTTTGCTCAGAAAGTCGACATGCATATTTCAAAATTTGATAAAAAAGTAGACCTTAAACTCTCCGTGCATCTATAAGGGATTTATTTTTTGATGCTTTTTAGACCGGCAACTCTTCCGTCAAAAACTAGAAAAGGCGTTCCAGTGGGGGGGGGGGGTGGAGAGAAAATAAAATTTCTGTGGCTTCATGTGTAGTTGGTGCGCCACAGAAATGCTGGATTCTGTGCCGCACCAATGCCCGTGTGCCATAGAATACCACACTTCTGTGGCGCAACAGATTATGTGCGCCACAGAAATGCTCGCCTGCAATGGTTGAGGCGGGCCCCATCTAGTTTCTGTGGCGCACCCTTCCCCCGTGCGCCACAGAATCCAACATTTTTGTGGCGCATATTTTGGCGTGCGCCACAAAATTGAATTTCTATGGCGCACCAGAGAGTGGTGCGCCACAGAAAGCCTTCCATAGAAAGGCAGTTTCCTACTAGTGGATCATCCAACGGTCAAAAGAGCCGTTAGCACGTATCGTGATGGATTCCCGCTATAAATAGCCCATTCATCCCCTCCGGCAAATCTTCCACTCCTGTGTCATCTTCAAGCCCCAAGCACAAAGCCCCCGAGCCTCAGTGAGAGAAGAGCAGAGCAAACACCCGAACCCGTGCACGCGACCGCGCTGTTCCCGTACTTCTCATCGGAGAGCACATAATCCTAATCGCGCCGCCCGGAAATGGAATCTACGCGCGCTTCCCCGGACCACTCCGTCGCCGCCGAGATCGACGAAATTATCAACACCATGGATCCCATGGTGGATTCACCAAACCGCGCTGCCAACGACGAGCCGGAGAAATCTTCCGGCGGCCAGGCCCGTGAGGATCCACCTCTCACGGCTGCAAACCTGGCCGCGGCTTCTTCTATGCCGCCTCCACCTTTCGCTCCCGAAACGGTGGAGGAGATAATCACGCTCGTCGGAGAAGAGCTTGCAGCTGCGTCCGCCGCTGCAGGAGCGGAGGACGAGGGCGAAATTGCTGGCAACTGGAGCCGGTGCAACATTCCCCCTCTCTTCTTTCGTCAATGGAGAAGGAGGGGTTGATTGTGGAAGGCAAATGGCGTCATGAAGAACAGGAGTCTGAGCCATTGCCCAGAGCCGGATAACGAGTTCTCTTAACCTCACACATTGCAAGAGGTATGGGAATCATGCCTTCCGCCTTCTTCCTCGAGGTTCTTAACCATTACGGTATCCAGCCCCACAATCTCCCACCAAATTCTATTCTATATCTGGCCGGTTTCCAAGCCCTTTTCGAGGGATATTTAGGGATAGCACATAGATTACATTTCTGGCAATATTGCTTTCGAGTTAAGAGAAACCCTACAGAGGGCGCTCATCCAACCTGTGGAACCATATCTTTTACCTGCGTAGATTGAGGGAAGATTGGTTCCCGAGAATAAAAACATCAAAATCTATCAAATTCTGGACGAGTTCTTTCTTTTATCACCAATACATCCCATTTCCCGGAAAGCAAAACGGAGTTCCTCCATTTGTCAATGCTGCTGCTATTCCTCAAGACAGCTGGGCCGTCGAAGCAGTGCAAACTTTGCCGGACGATTTGATGAAAATCAAACGGCGCATCGCCAAACTCACTTCTTCAAAACCTCCTCTTACTGGAACACACACATTTTTGTGCTGGTTCGGACGTCGTATCCAATCTCTTGCCCACCGAACCCGGCTTGTTTGCGAATACGAAGGTCCGGAAGACGAGATGAGAGGAACGGAAAAGTCTTTCTCAAAAAGGGATTTCATGAAGCGGGTTAATCACTTGGTTGCTACTCGCGATCAATACGAGGAAAGCCTGAGAATATATCACGAGGAAAACCCGGTTCCCAAGGTAATAAATCTTTCTCCTTTAGGAAATTTATCGGATGTTTATTTTTTCCTGACTTCATGACTTAATCGTATTTTTGGCCATTTCCATAGTTCGATGACCTTACGGAAGGGGATCTTGCGACCGACGCTGAACTTGACGAATTACATGCCAATTTCTACGATGGTCGTAAGCGCAAGAGGCCAGCAACCACGAAGGAAGTGGTAAATCTTGACGGAGTTCCCGTCGCTACATCAAGGTAACTCTCTGGGAATTTTATACCTTTGCCAGTTTTTTGTTGCACAAGCTGTTTTGGTTTCTCGGTATATTTATCACTTGGATTTTTTCTTCTTCCTTTCCCCTTTCAGCCTTGCTCCGGCTTCCTTGAAATCAAAGAAACTAAAAAAGCATAAGGCCACTGTAAGCAACCGAGCGCCATCTCCAGCTATGGCTCCTCCCACCCCAGTTACTCTTGGGGGAGAGGATCAATCCGCAAAGCCAGGGGAATACCCACTGCCGACCAGCCAGCCGTTTGTATCCGAAAAGGATGCGAGGGAAAGGGCGGAGCCGAACATGGGTGGTCCTTCTCACATACCTGAGGAGGAGCCCATTCCTATGTTCGACAAGGACTTCAAGGTAAAGGAGGAACCCTTCGACGATCTCGGATATATTCGTCCGGAAGCTAAGAAGTTCTTTGCTCCTGCTCCCGTGATCCGTCCTTGGCCGCAAGGCGCAATAGTTGTCAGAAATAACTTCGTATTTTCACCTCGGCAGGTCATCGAGGACGGCCTTCACCACGTTGGGATTCTTTTTGCAGAATATGCAAAATAATTCAACGATTACTTGTCAGGTTTATAGCGGATGAGCCAGGTAATATCTCAAGCCCCCAAGCAATAAGTCAAATGCATGCTTTTAACTTAATTATTTTATCCTTTTTATGCTTGTTATTAACTTAAGCACGTTGTCTCTTTGCCGTGTTTCATCAAACCGCTGAAAGCATAAACCTGGAAGTTTTTAGCAAACTTAGCACCAAGAATAAAGAGGTTAGAAAGCTTCTCTCTATTCTTGATGTTAAGGAGGCGGAACTGGCGTCCTCTCACCATCAGCTGGAGGAAATAACAGGTAAGAAACTTATCTGCTTCCAGTTGTAAATTATTTCTAAGTGTTTTTCCAAGTTTTCTAACTCATCTTTTTTACTTGCATTTCAGCTGCTTTGGCGAAAGCCAAGCAAATTGCTGCAGACGCCGACAATGTCGAGAACCTCCGCCGGGAAAATCTGGACCTTCATAAGTAAAATATAAGCTGGCTGTTGGAATTGCCGAGTCCAATGCTTCCAATCAAGCTGCAAAGGACAAAGCAACCATCCGAGACTTGGAGAACGCCTTGACCCTGCGCCTGGAGGACGGATCTGAGATGGACAAGATTCTCGGTACGTAATTTATCTTTACCGCATTTTCCATGTTTGATAATCTTTCTCTGTTTTTTCTCTAACACTTTTGTTATTTTTCTGAAAACAGGATATGACCCAGCTCTTACTCGGATTGAGAAAACCAAAGCTTTTGGGAAGGTATTCACCACAATCAAAGCTGCGGGAATGTTTCTTGTCAAAAAATATCTTCCCGCAAGAACTGGGAGTTCTCTGAAGTTGAGAAACTTCCGGGAACTATCATGGAGGTGGTGGAGTCCAGAGAAACCACCTTGCGCTCCGCGGCACGCGGTGGTGCGCGCATGGCTCTAGGGCTCATGTGTATGCACTACCCTTCTGCCAAATCGTGCCGCGTGGCGTCCGGCATCCCGCAAGGATACATGGAAGCGCAGCGGACCAGTATCTTTGACGAGATCAAAGGTCACGCCACCAAGATTGCCTCCATGGTGAACGATTCCATTTTCTACCCGGAGGAAGCAATTCCAGAAGTTCCCGAGGAGTCCAGCAGCAAAGATGACTCGGATGCCTGGAGGAATTTGCCTGGACCTTGATAGAGAAATAGGAAATATGAGCATTACTTATGTTACAATTTAAACTTATTGTAATTCTTCCTATTCTTTTGTATGAACAAGTACTCCGCCTTTTGCAGCAATGTTATTAATTCTTTTGCAAGTTTTCCGGGTTTTTATTCCACTATATTCTAAGTTCTCTGGTTTATATGCTTTAACTGTCCTTAGTGTTTGAAATGACTCGATAGTATTTTAATCTTCATGCCAAGTGACTAGGTATAACCAATCAGTCTAAACTCTGAAACAAGTATCATACTAAAGGCACTTTTACTTACTAGCTCCAGTGACCCAACATAAAACAATCAGATAATACTTAGAGAACAGTAAGGAATTTTTTGAATGAAACTCAAGCACGCAGGCACAATCTGGGTTTCCTTAAGCCGTTTTTAGGCTGAAAATCATTCAGTTTTTTTAACTCCGAGCACGTAGGCACAATTCGGGTTAACATTGAGTATTTTGAAAGATCATTGGGAAATAGATAAGACGGAATTATGCTTTAGACTATAATAAACATGTAAAAACATAGATGTATGAATTCCGACAATTTTATTTCATGATCTCAAAGCTGTTTACATAGATATTTAACTAAGTATAGAAGGGACGTAACTGCTGGATGCTCCAGGGCCTTTTGGTCTCTCCTAGTTCATCATCTATCTTTCTCTTTTTTTTGCGATTCGGCTTTTTGGGATCATCTTCCGTGTCTCGAATGTCTACAAGATAGTATGATCCATTTTTCATAGCCTTGCTAATGACGAATGATCCTTCCCAAACTGGGGCCAATTTGTGCTTTCTTTGCTCCACCAATCTTAGCACTAGGTCACCTTCTTTAAAAGAACGATGCCCGATTTTCTGACTATGGTAACGTCATAAACCCTGCTGATAGATGGCGGATCTTTGAAGCACAAGTTTTCACTGTTCTTCTAAGATATCGAGGGCATCCTGTCGTGCACTTTCGGCATCCGCGTCATCGAAAGCTTGCACTCTTGGGCTGTCATGGAGCATGTCCGTTGGAAGCACTACTTCCGCTCTGTAAACTAGGAAAAACGGGGTTTGCCCTGTAGACCTGTTTGGGGTCGTTCGAAAATTCCAAAGCACAGAGGGTAATTCTTCCGCCCATACTCTAGCTGCTCTATGAAGAGGAGATTCGAGTAATGGGCGTATTCCTTGCAGGATTGAGCTGTTCATTCTTTCAACCTGTCCATTGGATTCTGGGTCTGCCACAGATGCAAGATCTAGGCGAATTTCCGTTTGTCGGCAATATTTTGCCAACTCTCCAATACAGAAATTTGTCCCGTTGTCGGCAATTATGCTATGTGGAACGCCATATCTCATGACTATGTCAATGATGAAATTTCTGGCAGTTACAGCGTCAAGCTTTTTGATGGGTTTTGCTTCCACCCAGTTGGTATACTTATCTACTGCAACGTGTAGATGTGTGAGTCCAACTCTAGCAGTTTTGAATGGTCTCATCATATCTAGCCCCCGGACCGCAAACGGCCATGTGATAGGGATAGTTTTGAGTGCTTGGGCTGGCATATTCGTCTGCTTGGCGTAATACTAACATCCGGCACATGTATTAACTATGTGTTCGGAATCTGTCTTGGCTGTTAGCCAAAAAAAAACCTACACGGAATGCTTTTTTTACTATGCTTTTTGACTGAGAATGATGTCCGCAATCTCCAGCATGGATTTCTTGCAGAATTTCTCGGCCTTCTTCTGGCAAAATACATCGTAGAAAAATTCTGGTAGTACTGCGTTTATACATACAACCATCGATTACCGCGTATCCTTTGCATCGATGTTTTATTTGTCTTTTCAAGACCTTGTCTGCTCCGTCCGGGTAATTCTGATGTCCTAAGAAGTTTATGTATGTAATTGTCCAATCCGGGTTAACGAGCAGGACTTCTATTGACTCGGAAATGAGAGGATAGTCGACATCTCCACCTTTTATGGATGGTTCATGCAAATGCTGGACAAACACACCTGGTGGTAGGGTTTTCACTTTTTCTGAGGCCATGCGGGCTAATGCGTCCGCGTTCCAATTTGCTTCCCTTTCAATGTGAAGTACTTCAAACCCGAGGAAGAAAATTGCAAACTCGTCCACCGTTCTCCGATATTCGGCCATGATGGGGATTTTGGCGTCGCATGTTTGGTTGAGCTGATGCTGTATCAAATCTGAGTCACCATAACATAATATTCGGTTGACACCTATTTCTTTTGCAATGTGAAAGCCATGAACCAAAGCTTCGTATTCTGCCACATGATTACTGGCGTTGAAGTGTATTTGTAATACATACTCCATTGTATCTCCCTAGGGGGATTTTAGGACTACACCAGCTCCAGCGCCTTCCTTCATCTTGGATCCGTAAATGTGCATAACCTAGTATTCCGACTCCGGCATTGGTGTGTTTTCCATTGCTTATGTCCAATCAGCGATGAAATCTGCCAACACCTAGGATTTTATTGCCGTCCGGGGTACTTAATGTCGAACACAGCCAACTCGATGCCCCATTTGGCTACCCGGCCTGTTGCGTCCGTATTGTTGATTATATCCCCTAGTGGTTCTTTGCATACCACTGTTATGGAATGTCCTTGGAAATAATGGCGGAGTTTTCGAGATGCGAAAAATACGCTATATGCCAGCTTTTGATAATGTGCGTACCTTTGTTTGGACTCGGGAAAAATTCACGTATATAATATACCGGATATTTATCTGGTATACTTTGCTCATCTTTCCGCCTTTCCGCAACTATCACTGCACTGATAACCTAGTTTGTAGCTGTGAGGTACAATAACATGGGTTCTTCGTCTTTTGGGGATGGCAAAATTGGATCTTTCATCAAGGTTTCTTTTAGCTGGGTTAATGCTGCATCTGCTTCTTATGTCCACAAAAATTTGTCGGATTTTTTCAACAATTTGTATAATGGTAGAGCTTTGTCCCCTAGCCGGCTAATAAACCTGCTGACGGCAGCTGCTGAACCTGTCAATCTTTGTACATCTTTCACGCATGTAGGCCTTGAGATGTTTTGGATTGCCTTGATTTTTTCCGGGTTTACTTCTATTCCTCTGTGAGAAACGATAAACCTAGAAGTTTACCTGAGGGGACCCCGAATACGCACTTTAATTGATTCAACTTCATTTTATAAGTGCGCAAATTTTGAAGGTTTCTCGCAAATCTTCAAGGAGTGTGTCCTTTTCCTTGGAAACGATGGCAATGTCATCCACGTAGACGTGGACGTTTTTCCCAATCTGACTATGCAAACATCGTTGCATGCAGTGCTTGTAAGTTGCACCTGCGTTCTTCAGGCCAAAAGGCATGTTTCTGTAGTAGTACGTTCCATAAGGGTTTATGAAGGAGGTTTTGATTTGATCTTCTTCCTTCATGCGTATTTGATGATACCCGGAATAAGCATCCAAAAAGCATAAAATCTCAGAGCCAATAGTGGCATCTATTATTTGATCGATTCGCGGTAACGCGAATCTATCTTTTGGACACAATTTGTTTAGGCCGGTGTAATCTATACACATCCTAAGAACAATACTATCTTTCTTCGGGATTAATACTGGATTTGTGGACCACTCAGTATGTATAACTTCCTGGATAAAATAAGATGCCAATAGCCGGATAATTTCCTTGCCAATAGCCTTCCGTCAAATCGACGAAGACCTTGCTTGACGAGTTTGGATCCTGGAATCACCTTGAGTTGGTGCTCAGCAAGTTCCCTGGGTACGCCTGGCATGTCAGCTGGACACCAAGCAAAAATATCCCAGTTCTGACGGAGGAACTTGATAAGCTCGCCTTCCTATTTGTCGTTCATTTCGGTCCCTACTACGACAAACTTTGTCGGATCTTTTGGATCTAGGATGACCTGTCTGGTATTTTCGGAAGCTTTGAAGCTATCTGCGGGCTTCCGTCTTTCTTTTCCTGCCGGCATTTCTATCGGTGATACTTCTCTTACCAGCTCCTTCAGTTCCTCCTTTGCTATTATCATTTCCGCGCAACATGCGTTTTCTTTTTCCAGCTCGTTCACCAATTTAAAGTCTCCCAATACGGTCATTACTCCTCCTTATGGCCCTGGCATCTTCAGCTTGTTATAGATATAACATGATCTTGCCATGAATTTGGCGAAAGCCGCACGTCCGAGTATTGCGTGATACACACTTTCGAATGGCACAATCTCGAAGGATATTTTTTCTGACGGAAATGGTCTTTCTCTCCGAAGGTTACATCTAGGGAAATTTCTCCTAGGGATCGTGCTTGCCTGCCAGGGACGATGCAATGAAAACGTATGTTGCTATGATTGAGCTAAGTCTCGGAGATTTGCAGATGGTTCAATGTATCCAGGTACATTATGTTAATGTTGGATCCTCCATCCATCAGCACTCTTTTTAGCCTAGTGTTTTGAACAATAGGACTCACAACTAGAGCTTGCGTGCCAGGTTCTGGGATGTTTCCGGGATGATCAGACTGATCCCAGGTAATTGGTGTATTTGAATACTTCAAGAATTGCGGGGTTGCGGGAACAACCGCATTTATTTCTCGAAGTGTTCTCTTTGCCACCTTTGCATAAGGAGTTGCCAGGAGGGTTAGGTTGCACACTTCATCGACTCTCGGAAATTTAGGCTCGCCTTTTCGCTGTTGTTCCTGGATTTTTTCGTCAGTGTCCGATTCACTGTCTTCTTTTTCAGCTTCTGGCTTTTGCTTGGAGAATTTCCTCTTGGAACTCTTCCCTTTATTTCCGGATCCTGCACTGGCTTTCATATGCTTGTTGAGACGGCATTGTGCGTTAGTATGGGTGGGTTTCCCAAATTGCGAATGCTGGACACAGTTTTCCGACTTTATTCTTTCCCACTCTTGTTTGGTGTAGTTTATCGGTTCTGTACTTCGTCCTTTCCATTTGCTCCCATTTTCTCTTCCAAAGGCTATGTTCACTTCTTTGGGTTTTTGTTGTGCTTCTGGAGTTGCTTTTTTCTCAGGGCGAGGGGTCTTTTAGGCTTGAATCAAAGTGTCGATATTGCCGCCTCTCGCTCTGATATCGTCTTCGGACGCTGCATGCTCATTGGCGGTTGTAAGCATAGATCCGAGATCTTTGTGCTTTTTGGAGCCGATCATGAACGGTACAAGTCCAGGTTTTAAGCCATTGACGAAAACATGCATTTCCTGTACGTCACTTACTCTAGAGCAGCTGTTTTTTCATTGCAGTCCATCTTGAGATAAAGTCCATGTATGGCTCATCTTCAAACTAACAGGGAGCAGCGGTTTAACTGGTTGATGCTGTTGGGGCGTTTGTAGGTTCCTCAAAAGTGTTGAGTGAAAACTCTAGCCATATCATCCCAGCTATCGACAGTTCTTGACGGAAGCCCGTTGATCCAATCTCTGGCTCCATCCAGTAACATAAGGGGGAGGAATTTTACTGCCTCTAGGTCTGTCCCGTTCTTAATCTGGATGGTTGTGTAATAGGTATCCGGGTTTTTACTGCCGATATATCACTACTAGAGATTTGCTTATAGAAGCATATCCTACCACAGGCGAACACGCAATTCGATGTGCCTGGGCTACTTAGCGCAGGCGAAAAGGAGCAATATGCGCCTGGGGTAAGTCTGTTACCCCAGGCGAACCAATTCCGGAAGCGCCTAGGGTAAAGTGTGGCAGGGCCACCCATCACCACCCCTGGCACTCTTCCTTTACCCCAGGCGAATAACGTACAGGTTCGCCTCCGGTATAACACATACCCCAGGCGAATTTTTGCAGAAGCGCCTGGGGTAAGCCCTCGCTGTGCTAATACACCCGCACCCTTTCTTTCTCTCTCTTGCGCGCAAAAAATGAGAAAACCATTAGAACCGGTTTGTGTTACAAACCGGTTGTAAAGGCCATGCGGCCATTTGCTGCAGGGAGGGGGGCCCAGGGGTCAGACCCTTTAGAACCGGTTTATATCACAAACCGGTTCCAATGTGCTTGGCTCAATGCCCTGTTTTCTACTAGTGGTCACCAGAACTTCATCACCCCGCACCCGCACCCACACGCCGCTGTCGTCTTCCATCCCCACGCCCACGGCCACGCCCATGTCGAGGAGCAGCCCACGCCCACGCCAGTGTCGAGGAGGAGCAAAGCAGGTCGTCGAGCAGCAGATCGCCCACTGCGTCGTCGCCCACTCCGTCGTTGTGGATCCAGGTCAGCCCCCCTCCCTCCCATCCCCCCTCCCTAGTCCCTACCATCCACGCCGTCGTCGCCCACTCCCCTATCTCCCCTTTCACCTTTGACCCACGACGTCGTCGTCGGGGAGTCACTAGTGGAAACAACCCCTTTCGTCCAGGGGGGCAGGGGGCATCAGTCCCGGTTGCACCAAAATCCAGGACAAGTGCCATGCATTGGTCCCGGTTCGTGTGCCCGAGGCAGCAGAAACCACCTGGGGGCATCTGTCCCGGTTCGTGGGGAGCCAATGGTCCCGGTTCGTGGCACGACCCGGGACGAATCCCTAGCCACAGGCAACGTGGCACGCGCATGGGCATTGGTCCCGGATCATCCCCCAAACCGGGACCAATGTCCCTTCCCCTACAAATGCGGCCACAGCCCCCATCCCCCTTTTTTTGCTTGGGGGAGTGAGAGAGAGGTGTGGGTGGTAGTGTGTATTGTACCTCGTGGCGCGGGAGTCCTGCCGTGTGGCGCGGGAGTCCTGCCGCGTGGCGCGGGAGTTGTAACGCGTGGCCACGAATGCGCGTTATAAACTGCCGCGCCTCCACTCCACGCACCGTCGTGCCACCACCATGCCTCCGAGGAGGAACAACACTACCGGTTTCCGCGGCGTCCGATCGCGGCAGAACGGAATGTTCACCGCGACTATCCGCTTCGGGGACGACCGCATCCCCCTCGGCTCCTTTGCGACGACGCTGGAGGCCGCCCGCGCTTGGGACGCGGCGGCCTGCCGCCTCAGCCGCCCGCGGTCGTTGATGAACTTTAACGACTGCCACACCCTCTGGGAAGCGGAGGCCAGGGCGCCGACGCCGCAGATCGTCACTGCCGCCGACCACCGCCACCTCAGGCACCACGCGTTTCAGGGCCTAGTCGACGCCAGGGACGACCGCGTGGTCCGCGAGTATTACCGGAACAATCCGGGTGAGGAGAGCGCCGACGGGGAGCTATGGCAGACCCGCGCGGCTGAGCGGGCGGAGCGGCGCCTCGAACGCCACCTCGAGTTAGATGCCGCTCGGGAGGCGAGGACGAAGGCGCTGCAAGAGCTCCGTCGGGCCGACCACGCCGGCGAAGTCTGGGCCTCCGACGATCCGAGGTGGGGGCCTATCTCGGAAATACCATCATGCACCTCCTTCGACGACGACAAGGACGAGGAGTAGCGCGCTAGCGCGTCTGTTTTCTGTTGGCTGTTTAATAAAATAATTTGTTGTATTCCGGGGAACAGTGGCTCTCTAGCTCGTCTGTTTTCTGTTTTCCGTGTGATTTTTCCTGATTGGTTGGATTCAGACATCTAATGGCATTTCGATAGACGTTAAAAAGAGGGGGACATGCATTTCAATAGATAAACAAGGCACAGTACACATAATGGCAAGATTGGATCTAAATCTAAACGGAGAGCATAGATATAAATAAACAAGGCAGTACATAATGGCAAAAGTGCATCGATCTACTAGTCATACTCCTGCCTAGGCCTATAGTACATGTACTCGTAGTCGTCGTAGTCGCCGCCGCCGTCGTCGTCACTATCGTATGACGGTGCTTTGCACTCCCTCGGAGGATCACGACTCCAGGACTGGGCCTGAGGGTAGCGCAGGCGGGGGATATCGCCGGCCCTGATGTAGTCCATGACGCTCTGTAGAGTCCGGCCGGACCACCATAGCCGACGACCGGCCTCGTGAAAGTTCCCAGGAGGCAGACCGTCCTCCTCATACCTGGCGAGCGCCCTCTCACGCCGATTGATGAAGAAGGCATCCCAAGTATGCTGGTTATCGGGATGCCAACTGGGATTCCTCCGCTGCTCCGGCGTGAGCTCGTGGTAGTAGTGGTTCGTGATGGCCGCCCGACGCGCCACACCTTGAGGAAGAGGAGGGACCGGCACTCCTCTGGCGCTCAGCATCCAACCGGCGGGAACGTTGTAGCCGCACGGGCAGGGGTAGTTGGAGGCGGAAAGTGCCTCCGCCTGGATGAATGTTAGAGTGGGTACGGTAGAAGCCATGAGAGAGTGGTGAGTTTGTATGTGTTTATGCCAATGGTGTGGCAATGCATACATATATATAGCGAGAAGAAAACATCCCTTTAGTCCCGGTTGGGGACACCAACTGGGACTAAATCAGTTAGGGTTTCATTGGGAAACGGATCATCCCTTTAGTCCCTGTTGGGGACACCAACCGGGACTAAATGGGAATTAGGGTTTCGTTTGGACCAATCAGATAGAATCACACGGATCGTGTGTTTCTTTCAAGCGCTCGTGAGTCGTTGGATCCGGGTGTGTTTTTTTTGAGCTGTTGTGAGCCGTTCGATCAGGGCTACGGTGTGTTTCTTTCGAGCTGCCGTGAGCCGTTGGATGAGGTGTTTCTTAACCGTTGGATCAAAACCCTAGATCAACACTTTGTGAGCCAGAGGACCCTATATATAGCCCACCTTCATACACCGGTCAGTTCATCTCACAAATACAAAACATCCGGATTCGCCATCATACGTCCAGCCGTGCATTTGGTATGCATATATGCACCCAGTAGCCACGGTTGGGCTGTATGGTGGCGATACCGTTTGTTTTGTTCTACACCCCTTTAAGGTTTGATACATCATATATTTAGTTCATCGAGCAAATACAAAACATCCGGATTCGACATCATACGTCCTGCCGTGCATTTGGGTCAGTGTTTAACACATTCATCCCCCTTTAACACATTCATCCGCTGGCTTCATTGTATTTGGGTCAGTGTTTAACACATTCATCCCCCTTTAACACATTCGACATCGAGGATCAGCCAGTATGTTTGCCCAAATCTGAGCTTCATCCGCTGGCTTCATTGTATGCTTGGCTCAGTGATGAGCTACCACCTGTTCAATGAATGTGCAAAACTGAGTGCAGGGCTAAAATAAGTGTTCCGTATTCATTCGACAATACACACGACAGTACATGGTAAATCTTAAATATATGTGCAGATACAGTATATGGTATTAGCACTATGATAAATATGGCGTCATTAAGGATACAGAATCCATGCTTGGGTCAGTGTTCACTTTGAGCTCGGGTAGTAATGTGCACGGGAACATCACTACCGGCTTCCGCGGCGTCCGAGCACGGCAGAACAGAATGTTTACCACATCCCCCTCGGTATTCGTTTGTTTTCTCTTTTTAATAAAAGAATTTGTATTCCGGCGACACTGCGGCGCGCTAGCGCGTCTGTTTTCTGTTTAATATAATTATTACTAATTTTAAAACAATCTAAGATATTTATATTTAAATTAAGTGCAAATAGTGAAATAGTTAATAGTTTGAATAGTTAGAATAATTATTTAGTTAAACAGAAAACGGATTTGAATTAATTATGCAAATTCAAACAATTTTCATGTTGTAATTATTTTCAAATTTGAAAGTATATAAAAGTTATTCACGTGCATATTTAAGATATTCAAATTTTGGCGCTAAAAAAATTGGCGCGCCCGGCCCAAAAGTACTTGTGCTCCCGGCGCGCCCGACCAGCCGGGGCTTTCGTCCCGGTTGTTGCCACCAACCGGGACGGAAGGGCCTTTCGTCCGGGTTGTTGCCACCAACCGGGACGGATGCTAGATAGATATATACACGTCGCCGTCCCTCCCAGTTCCAGACCGCGCGCAGGGACGAAATCGACGCCGCCAGGCTGCCCATTTTTTCCGTCCCCCCGCGCCGCCCCTCGCCCCCGTCGGCGTCCTCCTCTGTGGCGCCGCCCCTCGGTCCCGTCGCACCCGCGCCGCCCCTCGGTCGCGTCGCCCCCGCGCCGCCCCTCGCCCCGTCGGCGTCCTCCTCTGCGCACCCGCCCTCGATCCCGTCTCGCGCCGGGCTCGCGTCCCGCCCTCGATCCTGTCTCGCGCCGGCCTCCACCGCCCCGCGCCGCCGCTACCCCGTGCCGTCGGCCCGCCGCTGCCCCGAGAGGAGGTAAGGCCTGCCTCCATCTCGCCCTAGCCCGGGGCCTTTTTTTTCCTTTTTTTTTACTTAATTACTGTTTTTTATTAGTGTTACAAATGTTAGAATTATTAGTTTATGAATGTTAGAAATTTTAGATTAGACTTATTAACTTTAGATTTGTTTAGAATTGATATAGGAAATTTAAGAATGTTAGAATTATTAGTTGTGAATGTTAGAAATTTTAGATTAGACTTAGATATTTTAGATTTGTACGTTTAGAATTGATATAGGAAATTTAATAATGTTAGAATTATTAGTTGTGAATGTTAGAAATTTTAGATTAGACTTAGAAATTTTAGATTTGTACGTTTAGAATTGATATAGGAAATTTAAGAATGTTAGAATTATTAGTTATGAATGTTAGAAATTGATCTGAAATATATACTTACTCTTTTTGTATAGTATGGAGCCAAGAGACGAAGATGCCGAAAATATGATCGAGGGTTTAATCCGCGGGCCCGACGTAGAGAACGATGTGAGCCAGTGGATGAACGACTCCAGTGAGGGAGATCCGGTGCTCACCCAGGGAGACGACTCCGATGAGAGAGAAGACGACGGCTCCGATATGGGAGCAGCCGACGGCTCCGGTGGAACCATACAAATTACAAACACCGGCTCCGAGGTGCATATATAGATATGTTAATTAATGAAGCATCCGTTGTCTATATACATGTATTAACCATCTTTATATTTTTAGCCATCCGGTTCAAGTATATCAACCGGAAAAAGACTAAACGAGGCGCAACAAAGAAGTTGAAAGATACAGAAAGATACAGGAGCGACACGATCGCAGCAGACGGCGCACCCGAGCTTCCCGCTGATGTTGCCCAAAAATTTGTGAAGCAATGCGGAGTGCTAGTTAGAGATCACATCCCGATCACTGTTAATGAGTGGAATAAGCCAAAAGATCCGAGGAAACAAGGAATTTCATATGTCGGCAAAATAGCCAAAGATCATCTTTTCTAAAAGATTTTGGCTAATTTCAACTTACCCGTGCCGGAAGTGGATGAGAATGAAGCGGCTGTGAATGAGGCTGATGTTACTAAAATGAAACATGAGATACGGGAAAAGGTCAAAGCGTGGACCCTAAATAAGATGGCCGAGCAATTCAAAAACTGGAAGAAAAGATTGAACCTTGATTATGTTAAGAAGAACAAGACTCCAGATTTCACTCAAGGGTATGAGAAAATAAAACCCCTATGGGCAGACTTCGTGAAGTACAAGCTGGCAGAGAATGAACTGGAAAGGACAATAACAAATGAGAAAAACGCCGCCAAAAAGGTATACCACCATGTTATGGGGCAAGGTGGCTACAAGGGTTCCAGTCCCAAGTGGGAGACATGGGAGAACAACCTACTTCAGAAGGGGATCACTCCTGAGCCGTTCTTGTGGGTCGAGCGGACAAGGTCATGGTTCTACGGGCATGGGGGTACGTTGGACGCCGAAGGAAAAGCAATATATAACCTAAGGCATAAAGAGAGTCCTCTACCCATAGAGAAGATGAGAGACGCAATAAATGACGTTAAAGATGGGAAGTTCGTGCCAGATAGAGAGAACGACGAGCTCACACGAGCCCTCGGGAATAAGGAACACGCAGGGCGTACACGAGGCACAAAAGGCACTCCTCCGTGGAGTGTTGCGTTCGACTCCACCAGAAAGTTATACCCAGATAGAAGCCGTCAACGTAAAAAGGACAAGAGGCAGCTGAAGCAGAGAATCAGGCAAACTGGAGGCGTCAACTTGAAGAAATGGTAAAGCTGACACAGGATGTAGCAAAGAAGCAGCAGGACCAAATTAACACACTTAGCCAGCAGATAGTGTCTACCGGCGCATCAGTACACATGGTAGAAGTTGAAGTCGAGGCTCCCGACGCCGCACATTCTCATCGCAAAAACAGCGTTGTGTCCACGCAGCTACCGGGTGATGATGCACCGCCGATGATTCACCCGGTGGATGAGATCATGGAAATGACATCCTGTGAGCTCCACGTGAAGGTCGTCAATATAACCATCAAGGCGGCGGCCGGCTATGTCTTACCAATTGGCAACGAACCAACTCACCATACTCTTCCGGTTCCACGGGGCTACGCTGTTGTTGGGGTCGATGAAGTTGTCAACGGATTCGAGCGGGTAAAGCTTCATTTTCCTGAAGGTGAAGACGAAGAGTTGACTGAACTCGGAGAAGCCAAGAACTTGACCGTTTTATGGCTAAAGGAATGCATTGTGCTCACAAATCAGACGACAAAGCCATCGAATCCTCGCCTTTCTCCAGCGCAAAAGTCTCCAGCGCGGTCGTCTTCGCAACGCATGCCGTCTCCGGCGCGGTCGCCTACGCCGCCGCGTCAGCCTTCTCCGCCCACTAAGTTTCTGCCAAAACGTAAAAAATCACCGAAACGTCAACGGTCACCCCTCCCGAAGGTACCAAAAGAGGTACCCAAGTTACCTTACGACTATACTCCCGAGGAAAACCAGAAAATCGCAAAGGACCAATACAAGGCGTGAAAATCAAAGCGGAAGGAGAAGCAAAAGCCAGATTTCCCCGAGACCGAAGAAGAGATAGAACGAGCTTGGAAATTGGTGAAGACTCTTCATCAACCCGAGCCGAGTCTGTCATCTGACTATGACCGCTCTATTCTGAAGTCACACCAGGAAATGGTGCGGTCGACCAAGAGTAGTAGTGCAAGCGGGAAAAAGGGAAAATCAGTTGCTCAGCTCGGAGAGCAGAAAAAACGATCCACGTCCCCGCTCAAAGTGATTTCCAATACCCAGGTAGGGCCGAGCACTAATATTGCTGACGAGCATATTGATCCGGAGTTTATAACACTGTACGCAGACAAGGCAGCTGATGCGGGTTTGTCCATTGCTGAGTATATGCAAACAGTGAACTACTTCCCCGCAGCTGAATGTGCGTACAAATACCAGTACGGGAAGTCACTTGTCAAACCCGAGGAGATAAAGGATCTACCAACGAAAATGCGAAGAGTGCATAGTTGGTATATGGAAGCCGTTGAGGAATCTATGGACTGGATATGTTTCAACGTTAAGGACGAGCACTATGGAAATGGAAATGGATATGTTATGATTCAATCTTAGGAATTGTTTCAGTTATACCAGCAGCAGGCCCTCGACAAATCTATCCTTAGTGCCTATTGTCTGTAAGCACTTATTTCTCTAGCTCACCTCATTCAATTGCATATTCATATATATATATATAGTACACTCATATATTATAATTGCAGAATGAAGATTCTCGAATGCAAAAGAGGTGGAATCTATGATATTGGGTTCATTGATCCAAATATTATTTATGAAAAGACTCTTCGGCAATCTCCCAAGGATACAGAAAATAATATTCTGAACGCAATAATATTTAACCAACACCGACGGGAAATACTATTTCCTTACAACTTCAAGTAAGTGTGTTACTCTGTTGTAAATATTCTGTTTTCCTTACTCGATGTTCACTGTATAATTGATGAGTTCTGCGTGCGCAACTTCGACTATATTCTGCTAATCTTCCAAATAGACAAAGGAAAAGTAATTGTAATGGACACAAAACGTAAACCCCTCTCAATGTGGGCTGACATGCAGGAAATGATCCAGCGGTAATTTCAATCTTTATTAATTTCAGTATTTATATATGGCAATATATCGACTAATTTGTTTCATTTTTGGATATCAAGTAATTACTAACTCTTTTTATTCTTTTTCTTTCTCAGGTAGGGTTTGGAAGAGGTTCATAAAGAAGTCTCCTGGTGAATGGGAAAAAAAGCTTACATTTGATGTTGTGCAAGTAAGTACTATCTAGATCCGCGCCCATCTCCTTGATTCTAGTGTCGATACCATTATCATGCCTGGTTGATTATTATTTTGATTGAAACAATCTTCTCGTAAAGTGCTTGCAACAAGGAGACGGGAATCACTTGTGTGGATACTACGTTTGCGAGTTCATTCGTCAGACGACATCTCCCAAAGGGCAAAAATTTAAAGCAACTTCATGTACGTTAGTCGTCAATTCTTCTTATTACTATCTATTTTAGTTACTTAGTTTCATATATTTTAGTGACCACTCTTCTTTATATTAGATCGAACGGCTTCGGGACGGTCTTCTACCAAGGGACCGCATACGAGCAATTCAGGAGGAAATTGTGGGCTTCTTAGATGCAGAGGTCATAAACGTAGATGGAGAGTACCATGCCTCCGGTTGGAACTAAGTTTGATTTTGTAATACACTCCATCGGTCATGTAATATGCTCGATATACTTTGCTTCCGTAATATAAGTGTTTCTTATTCTTCTTTATATACTTATTCACTCGTGCGATCCGGGAGCTCCGTGGAGGGTCCACCGAGGCTCCTCTCTTCTCGAGGTCCGGGGAGGGTCCGCCAGGAGGTCTGGGGGGCCAAATAACGGAAATTGTAAATTTCTGCCGCGGCAGAAGGGGCATGCATCCCGGGTCGTATTGAGAACCGGGACTAATAGCCCTGGCCAGGTTCCAGCGCACGGGCCACGTGGTCAGCCCCATTTGTCCCGGGTCCTGGCACAACCAGGACCAATGGGGAGGGGTATTTGTCCCGGATGCCCCGTCCCGGTTGCACAACCGGGACAAATGGGGCCTACGAACCGGGACTAAAGCCCCTGTTTCCACTAGTGAGTGTGGCCTGGAAGAGGACGAGGTGATAGGGACGGGCGTCGGCGGCGAGGCCCTGAACGCCATGCGCCTGCTCCTGGTGGCCGCGGTGAAGAACACAAGGGTTCCACTAACCACCGAGCCACCATACAAATTGTTCTGGTTTCTGTTCTCTTTTATTTTATTCTACAACGAGTATGACCCTCACCATACTTCCATATTTTCCTATTGATTCAGCTAAAACTTGCATAATTTCAACCACAAATACTTAGCAAAAAAAGCTTTGGTGGAAATACAATGCAACAAATAAGCTAATATATTGAAGTGCCATTTTGATGTTTTGCAAGATATACATATAGTTCAGCGTTACTAAGTTGTATCATACCATCTCTTACCATTAAAATTTTAGCAAAGTGACAACTCTGCTTTCTAAATCAGGGCCTTGATAAGTGAAGTTGTTGAGTTCTTGTTTACAACCTCAGATGAACACGCGGTAGACACTTCACTTAATGGTATTATTGGATATGAAATACACAATATACAACCAAAGATGTACTCTAGGTAGCCATTTATCCTTTCTCGAAAGTATGATATATGAAATGCACATTAGAAAAGAAAGTATTATCTTCTTTACACTCATATAGCTCAATGCTTAAATAGTTTCCTTAGAATTATTAATTATAAGTATATTTGGTTAAGAGGATACAAGTACAAAAAAAATAAGCAAGATAAATAAATAGTTCTAATGACATGCCCGAGAAAATCAGTGCTAACAGTCAAGACATTTTAATAGCACAAACGGAGATGTGACAAAAACACGACATTGTCATAGACTGAAGCTGTAAAATGCAGTAATGAACCATTCTAGTTGGTCTTTATAACTCTTTGACAACGATCCATGTCTCAAAAAGTTATAAAAATACAAGCAATTTACTCATGTGGTAGCAACATTTCCGACCTATACATACAGGCAACAAAATCAAAAAGCAGTAAATTAGTTGCCTCAAATTGCACTACATATGTATGCACTGGATAATAGCTATGCTCCTCGAACCTCTATGTCTACTTTCTTAATTTAATAGAACATGGCTTGCAAAGTATGTCGGTCCCTATGTGCCCAAGGACGATTCACCGGGTCTTCTTTTATGCTTCAGCTCCACGACGGTCACCTTGATTCTTTGGTAATTAACAAACGATTCTTTTTATGTTAACTTGCAACTTGTGTTCTTTCGTTTTACTATCCATCTTAGATTGGTATGTTTCTTAACAAAAGATTCTTTTATATTTCTTTTCTAGATTGTACCATGCAATATTCGGGAAGAGTTCAACGAGTTAGTAGGCAATAACATGGATTTCGATGTTCACGGGACCATTTACATTCTTCGAGTGAAGAAAGAAAGAAGACCTACTTCTACGGGGAGCAATTGCGGTCTATCATCGCCACCTATAATTTAAGCGGAGGTGATTACATTCACTTCTCTATGGCAGGACCGCAACCTCGTATCGTACTTCTGTATATGGGCGAGATTGCGAGCGAGGATGGCGGTAGTGAGGAGGAAATTGGGAACAATGAGGATGATATGGACGAGGACGACCCATGGAAACGTGTGGTGGTTGCTCAAAGAGCCAATCTTAGCGAGCTTGAGAAGGACCGTGTACTTCAGAAACTAGCCCAGATAGAGAGCTACATCGGGGTCCCTTTCGTGCATCGCATCACCAACACTAATATCTCCAATGGACATGTCATGGTATATTTCTTAACACTTTCTTATTCCTATAGTTGCTGATGTTATAATGTGGCCGGTATGTGACATTGTGCATTTATTCTTTCTTGGAATTGTGTGTTCTAGAAAATACCTATGGCGGTAGCGGACAGTGCTGGCATGGAACATAAATGTACCATTGGAGTACGCCGTGGAGAATCAGGAAATTTCACCGCAGTTCCGATCACCAGGGATAATGCTGATGGTCGCGTCATCCTCAACTCTCAATCATGGAGGCAGTTCCATTCCGCAAGAGTTGGTATGGAGGCTGGCCGAGCTATTCTGATCACCATGAGGAATAGTGACATCCCCAACTTGGACATGATGATGGTCATCAACTACATCAGCCCGCTAGATAGATGACGAGTTTGTTCAAATTAGAACAAAAAATCATTTCCATCTGACTAACTCTTGGATTTATTAGTAGTATGGTTGTTTTCGAGACTATGTAATATTTGTTGAACTATGTGGTGATGATCGAGACTATTGTTCGAGACTATGTGTTGATGATCGAGAATATTTCCGTTATGAAACTTTATTCTGTCATTTTGCTGTCATTTTCATACTTATTTCTGTCAATTTGCTGTGATTCTGTTATTTTCGTTTCTTTTATTTTTTGACACAGCAAAACCATACCCCAGGCGAAAAAGAAATTATACCCCAGGCGAATTTGTACCCCAGGCGCACAGTGCCTGTTCGCCTCAGGTAAAAGGCTTATCCCAGGCGCACAAGGCCAGTTCTCCTGGGGTATGCAAGTTACCCCAGGCGCATTGTGATGTTCGCCTGCGGTAATTCATTACCGCTGGCGATGTGGTCCCAGGCGAACAAATATTCGCCTGCGGTAGCATAATTTGGTGCGCCTGCGGTAGCCTTTTCCCTAGTAGTGTATATTTGATATGTTGGACCGACTTTGGCGAATCCGGAATGTAGAGTTATTCTTCGGATCCTGTCGGTGAAACACTTAGGCCCGAAGTATAAGTCATCTCTTTCCGCTATGTCGATGTGTGCGGAGTATCTACCGTCTGAATGGATAGAAGGGGATCCGCTCCTTTCTTTTCCATTGTTGCGCGGACGCGCTTTTCCGGGATTGTCTTTGTTTCCTCCGTTATCATGCCATTTGGGATAAGGTGGAGTTCTACTCCTGTGTCGTTCCTTATTCCTGGGGGCCGTACGGGATCTCTCACGCCTGTGAGGAATGTCGTGTTTTCCGGCTTTTTCAGCCGGGCGTCTCGGAGGCGGCATTGCTTTTCCGTCTTTCCGATTTTGTTCTTCCCGATCTTGGGGTTTAACTTCGCCTTTCGGAGGGTGGGATCCGGTTCTGGACGCTGAATCCTTGATGTCCGGCTTTTTCTTGTCCGGATCTAATTCCTTCTCTTTCGAATTACTGGAATCTCCAGGTTCTTCAGGTCCAGGTGCTCCAGAGGCGCATGTAGCTGTTGTGCATAGGGCCGAGTCATCGTGCAACTTCCCTGATCTGCTTGCGCTCGGTGTTGCTGCTGCAATGCCTTTCCTAGGAAAGCATACACCCCTTGAAGTTTTTCGCCATTGGAGTACATGCCGTTGTTGAGGATGGCGAACGCGGCCTCCGCGTTTTCTGCTGTGGTTTTGTATATGGGTTCGCCCCTGGCATCTTTGACGTTTACTTGCTTTTGCCAGGCCGGGTTTTGAAACCGTTCCTTTGGTGGCAGTACTTCCGGTCTTGCGATTCTGGGTAACCTTGTAGGTTTTATGCCAGATCTATTCCTTCTCTCGTACTCCTCGATTTCTTCCTGCTTTAACTTAATGCCAGCCTGGGTTTTTCGGAGGTGTTCTCAAGTTTGGAATAGATGTTTCTGTTGCCTTTCGAGAGCTTGTCTCCTGGCTTCCAGCACTTCAGGGGGTTCGTGAAGTCCCACTGGTGTTTAAAGTAGATCCTGTTAGTCTTGTTCTGACATTGGCGGAACAGAGATTTCCTTCGTTTTCTTCTCCGCAGGTTTAGCTCCACTTCTTTCTCCTGCTTCCGGGTTTTCGTTGGCTTGATCAGCCAGTTGCTTCTTTCGGAGTTTATATTGGAGTTACTTGGAAGCTTTGTGTTTTTTCTTGGAAGAGGGAGGTTTCTTCACGGGTTCTTCCTCTGTCAATTCCTTGACGTCTGGGTATATTGGACTAGTTTCCCCCTCTTCTCGCTCTTCTCCTGACGGAGGTGTTCGAGGACTTTCCTCACTATTGGCAGCCGTATTTTCGGCTGGTTTTGGCATTAGTACTTCATGGAATCCCTCTTGAAGAGATTTGACATTTATTTCGAAAGCGTCCTCATCTTCATCTTCAGAATCGAAGTCGTCTGATCCAGGTTTTGATTCCAATCTCGCTTCAATGGCGGCTAAGACGGAGTCAGCTTCCGAGTTCATCGTCATATTGACGGACGTCAGATCTTCAACCTCTATTGTGGGATTGTTTTTTTCTGCCTCTTCCACGGGATTACTTTCATCCGTGTTTTCAGTGATCTCGGATTGCACCATACCGATAAAGTGTTTTCAGCAGAGTATCGACGAACTGAGCAAAATCTGGCGTCATAGTCTTCTTCGACTGGGTATAGGGCGGGTGGGATAAATTTGCTTCCACCATAGAGTCCCATTGCTTCTGCAGTTAATCCGATAAGGATGTTTGCAGATCCAATCGGTAAAATGCAGGCACCTACCAGATGATTCCGTGCTGGCATGTACGATCCGTTGTCGAGGAAGCGCCCAACGTTGTTGTCGAATTCCAGGCTGCCGACAGTTATGGTACTGCCAATTCCTCCGAGTATCCCCGATCAAAACATAACACCTGACGTCGCTGGCCCCATGGTGGGCGCCAACTAACGAGACATCGTAGTCGATTTCATAGACGGGGGTGCCATGAGAATGCCGATAGAGATTGTGGGGGATGTGATCATATCCAGGTTTGGTACGACGCAACTGTGCGACGTTCCTACTCCTGCAATCTCACTAAATCAGGACTAAAGCCTGGATACACAAAGTACAATGTGAGTTTAGATTAGCTACTCGACAAGGATCAACCTCTCGGCGAGTTAGCCTCTAGTTTCTTCTCTCTCTTTCTTCTCTCCCGTCCGGCTTTATATAATAGCCGGATTAGGGCTTACAGAAAAGGAAACCTAGAAGACTACGGTATGTGCTAACTTCGAAAGCAAGGAATCCGCCTTCTACTCCAAGCCGTACCACGTGGGCCGTGGTCCGGGTTCTTCTAGAATCCGGCTTCCGTGCGTCAGGTTACTGGGCCGTACAATGGACCGTAATCCATTACCATTTAGGCCACCCTGGTAATCCGGCACTTTAGAGTACCATCTGATATACCCCTAATTGGTATATATCCGACAACCGGTTGGGTTACAAACCGGGGTAAAAGGCGCGCCCCACTTGGGCTCTGCATCGCGAGCAGGCTGGCACCCATTTATCCCGGTTGGTAACACCGACCTGGGCAAAAGGTTTTTCATTTTTCTTTTTTTTAGTTGTTTTCATGTCCGCTCAGCTAGACTAGAAATTCTAGATATTCTTATCTGTTTTCCTGTTCTCTCCACTAAACGTTTATATTAAGAAAGATGAAAAATTATCACACAAAAACATAGATGAAAACAAATACGAATAACATAAATATATAGTCTGCCACGAATACAAAATATTGTTCGACACAATGACATAATTAAACATAGTTCGACATAAAACATAGTTCGGTATAGCTAGACATAGTACGAGAATATAGAGCGTCATAAGCAGGTAAGCATAGATCGACATAAACATATATACTACACATCGGCGTCGGAGGGAGCCTTGCCCTTGCCCTCGGCGTCGGAGGCAGCCTTGCTCGGGCTAGACTCGCTGGAGTCAGACTCGGAGTCAGAGCTGCTCTTAGACGAGCTATCCTCACTGCAAAGGGGCGGACTAAGGTGCCGTCGAAGATCTTCACCTCCAGCATGTGGGCCTCCTTGTCCTTGTAGTACCTGAATGTGAGCATGTTGCTCGCATTTAGCTTGTGCATGCGCGCGAACTGCCCCCACCCATAGCAGAGGTAGACGTCATCGCCACGTCGCTGCAGGACAACGCGCACGGGTTCGTTGTCACAACCCTCCAACTGGAGGGTGAAATTATAGGGCCCGCCCTTGCGCCCGAGGAGGATATCCAATATCTTCTATGGAAGACGGAGCTTGTTGTCCTCTAGGTGGAACAGGCGGACATAGAACTCCGGTAGCCGGAGACCGTCCACCTCTTCCTCCTCCACCGCCGCAGCCTCCTCCTCCTCCTCATCCACCTCCTCCTCCGCAGCAGCAGCATCAGCGCTTTGCCCCCCTTTGCACCGCGCTTTGCCCCCCTTGCAGCGCTTGATGCCCCCTTTGCACCGCGCATTCCATTCCAGTACCGGCATCGTATTCAGGGAACATGTCATGATAGTTGTCATCATTCTCTTCTTCTTTGTTGTCTTCCATCATACCCCCTCTTTCTCCGTGCTTGGTCCAACAATTATAGCCGGGCATGAAACCGGATTGAAACAAGTGGAAGTGGATGACTCTGTGAGAAGAGTGTTCCTTCTGATTCCGACATACAACACATGGACAACAGATAAAATTATTCCGCTTGTTTGCCTGGCCTACCTCGAGGAAATAACCCACGCCTTTCATGAACGCGGCAGAGCGTCGGTCAGCGTACATCCATTGCCTGTTCATATGCAGTATATAATTATTAATTAAGAACTGTTACAGAACACCATGAATAGAGAAATGACCAATGTTATATCGACAGATGAAAGGTTAAATTTGGTACCTTGAACGAGGAGGAAAGAATGACGAGAAAGCTTATTTAATTAAGTGTGGCTCGGACAAATTAAATCGTGCTTGTTTTCTGCGAGCTGAGATGGCGTTCCCGGGCATTTCATCAAACACCTCTTGTGCATAGGAGGGAAAAAAGTGAGCACACACCACACAACTAGAAATATGTCCAAAAAAGTTAGTGGCATGAGGAGAAGAGAGGGCTGGCAGGGTTTATATATAGTGGGGGTGTCATTTGCCCCGGTTGGTGGCTCCAACCAGGGAAAAAGGCCCTGCTCGTCGACGGCCTTTAGCCCCGGTTGGGGGCTCCAACCGGGAAAATAAGCCCAACACCACGCGTCCTGCTCGCCCCGGCCACACCTCTGCAGTCTTTTGCACCGGGTGGTGGCCGAGCCGGGGCGAAAGGGGTGCTCGCTAGTGGGTAAATGCCCCGTTTTCCACTACTGTTACATTGCTTTTTATTACAGGAAATCTCATATTTTTCCAGCGTGAATTATTTCAAGAAAATTTTGAATTCAGAATTTTCTTATAAATAGGAATACTTCGGATCCTACTTGGATGCAATTCTGGTAGCTCTATGTTGGGAATTTATATATTCGCAAATATGGAATACGCACGTCATGAAGTGTTCCACTTCCACTTCTGCATCGGCGTCTCAACGACACTTCAACATTTGCATCCCCGCGCATACTTGTCGTGTGCGGGCGTGTGCGCAAGCCCGTGTGTGTGTGTGTGTGTGTGTGTGTTTGTGTGTCTGAGAGGAGTCGTGGCGTCTCGCTGGAACAAGGCGGTTGGGGAAAGCGCAAATATTATGATTTGCCAAGGACCTTTTTTTCGAGGGTACGCAATTGCGCACCTGATTTTTATAGAAGGCAAAATTTTTGATACAAGAACGCTACAACATGCTGGAGCAACACTCATAGCAACAACTCCACTCCCGACATAAAAACTACACGAGATCCTATCCTAGATTGAGCCAAACGAACAATGTCGGACGAAGGCAAGCAACGGAGGAGCAAAAGGATAACACCACCAAGCCTACAAACGTGATGCTCCCAACAGAGTAACGACATCAAAGACGCCGCCGCCGCGCTGATCCAACTCGAATCTAGGCTTTCGCCCGGAGACCTCAACCAAACTGACGGAGAAGCGAGAGAGAGCCGGCACACTTGGCGACGCCTCCAAGGAGGGAAATGACACTCGCAAGCACCGTCGACACCAGCACCATCCAAGGTGGGCAAGACTTTCGTCCGTAGAGCCGAGCACCTCTCATCTAGTCCATCTACTTGGGACGGCCACCAACCACTCACACCGCCGCCACCGCAGCACCTCGCCAACGTAGCCAAAAAAACGTCAAGAACCTCCATCGCCAGCGCTACCGAGAAACCCGTCCATCAACCACCTCTGCCACCGACGAAGATCCGCAGCCTCGACTCCACCTCCTCCACAAACCAGGGCCACCCGTGCCCCGCTACGGCTATCCAACCAACTCAGGCTGACAGCCTCGTAGCCGTCGCGGCACGAGCGGCCCAAATCGGGCACAAGACTTCTCCACTTTCGCCGACGGAAGGCCGCCATCGCGGTCCCACGACTTGGCGAGATCCGGCAGCAGCTCGCCAGGACCAACTGGTCGCTCCAGCGTGCCGCTCTCTTCCAAAAATGTGGACCCGCTCCGCCGCCTCCCACATCAATTCCTGCAGAAAGCCACCGCATCGAACCCCTCCTGTCCGAGACGAACCAGCTAGCCCCGTTGCGGCTGTCAAGCCCTCTAGCTGACAGCCGAACATCAAACGGCCTGCACTGGTGAAGAAAGGGGTATTAGCACCGGTTTGTAAGCTCCTTTGGACCCGGATACACATCCGGTGCTACGTATCCGGGACTAAAGGCCCCCCCTTTAGAACCAGTCTGTCACAAACCGGTGCTAAAGGCCTCCACGTGGGCGCCGAAGAGTGCGCGCAGGCGGAGGACCTTTAGAACCGGTTGGTAACACCAACCGGTCCTAATGCTTTTTTTTCTTTTTTTTTCCTTTTCTTTTCAGGGTTTCCGATTCCGTATTTAGTGTTTAGGGTTTAGGGCGTGTTCCGTATTTTCAGGGTTTCCATTTACGTGTTTCCGTTTACGTCTTTCCGATTCCGTGTGTCCGTGTTTCGTTTTTTACGAACACGGAATCAGAAACACGTACTCGGAAATACGTATCCGGAAACACCGATTCCGTGTTTGCGGTTAAGTGTTTCCGATTCCGTGTTTGCGGTTAAATGTTGATGCACCAAATAAAAGTACATATATATATACATGTATCACGAAGTACTCGACCGAGCATTACATAATCTGAAATTCGTTTCCAATAGTTGTATACTTGCATAGAGAAGGGAGCTGGCTATTGGTTCATAGGATGGAAAAATTCTCCGCCTTCATCTATGACTTGCGTGAGGAGAAATCCTGCCAATTCCTCTGCATCTGCCTTGCAACGTTGGATTGGTTTGAGCATCGCCCGCTTTCGTTGCATCTTTAAAAGAAATAGATGAAAACAATTAAGTTATGAACAAAACTAAACATAATTGATGGCAACATAAATAAAGTTGTGAAGATCCGGTTACGTACCTCTAGATTTCTGGAAGTACGGGATTTCTCATTGATAATCCCGTGAATGTACTCGCAAACGTAGTATCCACAATAATCAGTGCCCTGTGGTTGTTGCGGGACGCTCTATATACGAGAACATAATTCAGTCAAATTATTAATAATCAAGAGAATGGTAATGGTATTGAAACCAGGGTATATAGTACTACTTACTTTGTTAATCTGAAAGTGGAGCTTGTCTGCCCATGTACCGGGTTTTCCTTGATGAACATTTTGCAAACCCTGGCCGACAAAAGAAAAATAAATACAAGAGTTAATTATTACTTACTTGATATCAGGAAATGAACGAAAAAAAGGCCGATGAACGAAAGAGGCCGATATATATATACCTTTGAAGCATCTGACGCGTGCTCTTCCATGTGTCAGTGTCCCAGGTTAACGAGTCCCAGACTTCAACCTGTCCTTGATCGATTCTAACGATGAACAATATGAAGTGGGACCTGTGCACGTGTACACACGCAGTCATGCATACTCATCAATTACACTTAACATCAGGTAAGCAAAATGGAATGTCTACAAGACAGTAACACTCACTTGAATCCGTAGGGCCAAAGTATTTCTTTTTTGGTACTTTGTCGCTTCAAAAACCTTAGCAAATCATCCTGTGTATCCTTGTTGAACTTTTCTATTGTGTCTTGATGAAACGAATACGGGTCAATGAACCCAAAGTCCCAGATTCCTGCCAGCCTGCATTCACGAATCTTCATTCTACATAGTAGCGTACAAAAAGAATGTCGTGAGTGATAATTATACGAGCAATGAACACGAGCTTAACTAAATAATTAAATTACACAAATAAATCACTTACAAAAGAGTAGCAGCTGAGGATAGATTTGTCGAGGGCACGTTGATTGTACATCTGGAAAAATTCATCGAACCCAAGCTCCACACCGTATGTTGATCCTGAACTGTCGCCATGATACAGTCTCTCTTTTTCCTTGTGGCCTCCAAGTACCAAACTTGTAAATTCCATAGTTGGGTTGTTAGAGCAGTAGGAT
The DNA here is from genome assembly GCA_028641055.1 of Alopecurus myosuroides. Lineage (NCBI taxonomy): Eukaryota > Viridiplantae > Streptophyta > Magnoliopsida > Poales > Poaceae > Alopecurus > Alopecurus myosuroides. The sequence continues at coordinate 504,993,417 of CM054059.1, forward strand.
TTTCGACCAGAGGGTGCTCGGGCTTATATTTATATACCACATCAGCAATAGCGTAACCTATGTCGCCCATGCGTGGACCGGACACTGAAGCGTGGTCAGATAACACCTTGAGCGGGGCAATTGACCGTGTTTCTTGTTGTCCGAGCTGGGGAACTTTTTTCTCGTATTTCGTCTGCTCCATCTGCTTCATCTGTGCGGTGTGCATCTTTTCAATGTACCTTTCATAGTCTGAAAGGGGCGGCGGTGGCGGTGGTGCAGGATAATATAAGTTGTCGATGATACGCTCAATTTTCCACTTTGGGATGTTCTTCAGAGTTTCCTTCCAGACGTCTGGAGGGGGCTTCATGGGAAACCGTGCGAACCATGCTTTGTTTTTGGCTTTCGCGGCCTCGGCTAGTTCCTCCAGAGTCATCAGGCCTGGTAACGTCGGGGGAGTCTTGACTTTCTTGGGTTTCTTTTCTCTCTTCTTGGGAGGAGTCCCGTTTCTTCTGAACTGCAGCTTCCGCTTTGCCGTACCCGTAGTGGGCGCATCCGTCGGCTCACGGGAGTGCACGGGCGATGGACCCTCGGCCTCGGGCTCCCAATCTTCGTTGTGGGGTGGACTTGGAGGTGCGTTGGGGGGTGGACTTAGAGGTCGTCCATTCTCTGTACGAAAGTGCAAAAACTATTAAAAATAGGCTTACATGTGGTGCAACATTCAGTAATTGTTGGAGGTGGTGCATTTGTACCTGGAGGAGTCGGTGGCCTTGGCGCCGCGTTAGGAAACACGATGTGTTTCTTATTCCACTAGATGATACCAAGCTCCATTTCTCCCAGTGTCTTCTCGCCTTCACCTCCAAGAATATGGATCTCAATGGAATTGCATGCCGGCGTAATTGTTGACAACCCGACACGAGCATGGGATGCTGGAATCTGACCACCATGGTAGGTTGCTCTAGGTTGATTCGGTAAAGCATAGCCTGACGCCACCATGAAGGATATGTTCCCCATTGGCATATGTATCTCACAGTTTGTCTTCTCCGTGATATCATCCACGGGGTAGTGAGGCGCCGACGGTTCGACTACACGACCGTCTTCTAGCTGCAGTTGCATGGAACCCACGCTACTTCTATGCTGAGATGGGACGACATCTGCTACAGGATCGTCTTCTATTTGCAGCTGATCAGGTGCAGGATGTTCTACCTCCTCTTCAGTGTCAGGTAAAGGGTGTCCCCCTTTCTCCAAGAGAAACGCCACCTTTTCTTCTAATGTCGATATCCGTTCCAGCGCCTTCTTCTTACTTCTACCACGGCTTCTGTAAGTGCCAAGGTCCGCTGGAAACCCTTGGCTCCACGGGGTAGTGGCTCCAAAGCCTCGTGTTCGTCCCCAATTTTAGGGGTTCCCGAGTGCCTTCGTCAGCTCGTCGTTCTCTCGATCGGGAACAAAAGTTCCTTTTCGAACATCTTGTATTGCCTTCTCTAGTTCTGATAAGACTTTTGTTATTTTTTCTGACCATGGTCCCTCCGCAAGAATCATCCCAGTCTGAGCGTCCAACGTTGCCCCATGCGCGAGCAACCAGAACTTGGACCTACCGGGCCAGTCATGTGTCTGTGGAATGGTACCTCTTTTCATAAGCGCATCTTCATAGCGTCGCCACCTAGGCAGGACAGTCATGTAGCCACCTAGGAAGGGCAGTCATGGTGATATTTCTTCTTCGCATTCTCCTTATGTGTGGCTGATCGGGATGTAAAGACACCCGATTTCTTGTACGCCTTAAAATCATGCCAAGCGTCTCTTATCTTCACTAGGTGCCCAGTGAAAACTGGATCTTTGTCCTTATATTTCTTCCACAGGTCTTTCTTCCACCTCTGGAATTGTGTGGCCATCTTCTTCAAAACCCACTCCTCGACTTTCTTCTTCTTATCTTCCGCTACGCTGAATTTTAGCCAGACCGTCTCGCAAAGCACTTTTTTCAATCTGTCATCGACATAAGTAGCTCCAACGTTGGCGCCGGTCTTCGGCTTATTCCATTCTATTAAGTTGATCGGGACCAGGTCTCTTACAACAACTCCGCACTGATTTACGAATTTGCGATAAGTTTCTCGGGGTTCCAGTGGTTTGCCATCAGCAGCAACTGTATCGACCGAGAACCTTGCGGTATCTTTCAACCTTGCGGCCGGGCCTCGTTTCGACTTTGTATCGGTACTTGCGCTAGCTGTTCCGGAGGGCGCCTAAACGGGAAAATAATGATTCGTTAGTAAGTCCAATACAAATTAATTGTTGCGTCAACAATGACTTGAGATATACATTGGCAGAGTTTGTTCTGAAGGGCACTTCTGCATCCTCAATGTTGTCGTCGTCATCATCTACTACATCTTCTATATTCTCAGCTCCGTCACCGGAGTCGTTCAAAAATTGATTCCTAAACGCCTGTCCACCGTCGTGATCATGATATATGGCCGTTGCATCTTCAAAAATCATCTGGCACATGTATCTTTCCTTCTCCGCCTCACCCATTCCCGCGACCTGATCGGCGTGCGGATCATTTGCAGGTTCTTGGGGATCCATAGCTCAACACTTGCTAGTAAAATTTATAAAATGAAGAACACTTAGCAAAATTATTTCATCGGACACTTAGCAAAGTTATTTCATCGGACACTTAGAATTTTTTTTTCATCGGACACTTAGCAAAATTATTTCATCGGACACTTAGCGAAATTATTTCATCGGACACTTAGCGAAATTATTTCATCGGACACTTAGCGAAATTATTTCATCGGACAATTAGCGAAATTATTTCATCGGACACTTAGCGAAATTATTTCATCGCACTAGTAGGGAATGGCTTATAGCCACCACCATACCGCTGGCGAACGATAATTGTCGTTGCCCAGCGCTAACAGCACTGGCGAACAGGAATACGTGTTCGCCAGCGCTTTGAAACACTACCGCTGGCGAACCACCACCATTGTTCGCCAGCGCTAAGTCTGGGCCCCACCTGCGCGCGCTTTGAAACACTACAGCCGCTGCCTCATTTTACCGCTGGCGAACGGCGATTATTGTTCGCCAGCGCTACGCCCAGAACCGCTGGCGAACATGTGCTGCTGTTCGCCAGCGCTAATATGTGGGCCCAACACGCATCTTAGCGCTGGCGAACAGAAGCACCTGTTCGCCAGCGGTATTCCGCAGATCCTTGCCATAAAGTGGCACCCCCACCTACCCACTTTCCCCTCCACTCTCTCTTCTTCACCTTGTCCCCTCTTCTCTCTCTAGCTCGAAATTATGTCAATTTCTCCACCCTCCTACTCTATTTTGAACCAACTAAATTTATTTTAGTTGGTATATATATGTTTATCTCCCTCCTAACATCATTTCTACCCCAAATTTTCCCTCCCTAGCCATCTAGATCTAGAATTAACCCCTTTCTCTCCAAAGCTCCAAAATTCTCCGGATATCATCGTGTGGCCATCTATTCATTTGAGGTGGGATGAATGATAATATATAATTAAATGAGTTTGTATATAAATTTTGTCCGGTTACACGCGATATGCAATATGTGTGAAATTTCACCGGATTCAACAATGGTCGTGTGATGGAGACGATAAATGCATGTGTGCGCAATTTGTTGTGGAATGAAATTGAGTAGCCAACTATCGCCGGAATGTTGATTCATTTCCGTCTCGGCATAGTTTGGCACTCCCTAATAACCTCCTATTTGTAGGAAGGTCATGCAGAATGTTTTCGTGAATACGACATGAAGTGAAATTTTTGATATGAAAATGAGTTGCCACTTTGCCGAAATGTTGATTCATTTCCGTCTCGGCAAAGTTTGGCACTCCTCTAACCTCCATTTGTAGGAAGGTCATGCCGATTTTTTTCCGCGAATATCGAAATATATATATATATTATGTTTGGTTCTAATATTAATTATATCGGCGCGCGCTCTCGTGCAGGCGACATATAATGGTGGTCGTTAAGAGTGAACGTGTCGTGAATAGTTACTTGAGACACGCGACACAAGACATGTTACAAAATGGCCGCAAGGAGATACGATGTCCATGTCGAAAGTGCAAACTAGGGGGCTTGCTCAATCCCTTTACCGGAGACTTGCTCAGTCACCTCCTAAGGTATGGTTTCATGGATGGGTATAACAGTCAGTGGGTAAGTGATGATGAAGATGATGAAGTCCATGGGGCGGCAGCGGTAGGAAATGATGTGCAACAGGACAATAGCAACGATCGAATAGAACTACAGCAGGACCAACTACATCAGGACCAAGATCAGCCTCATGACCCAGCACATGATCATGGAGAAGATGTTGAACAAGACGTGGAAGAAGATCACGAGGACACAGGGACACCCCTAACGGAAGTTGTGCGTGACCCTTATCTGAAAGAACTGCTTTTGAGAAAGACGACTAACTCGATATCTGCTGCTAGAGAGCAATCGAAGCTGGCGCAACTAGAGATAGACTCGAAGACACCGTTGTATGCAGGCTGCGGTCCGGGAGAGTCCCGCCTGAGAGTGGCCCTCGATGTTCTGCAGATGAAGGCGAGATACAAATGGAGCGACATAAGCGTCGATGCAAGCCTGCAATACTGGCACGATGTCCTTCCAGAGGGCAACACCTGTCCTAAAAGTTGCGACGAGGCCAAGAAAGTCGTGTGCCCCTTTGATTTACCTCACGAAAAATACCATGTGTGCATCAACGATTGCTACATTTATCGGAAAGAGGACGCGAACAAAACCATTTGTAATTTGTTTGAAATTAATTTGTAATATGTTTGAATTATTATAAATGTAATGTATTTGAATAATTTAAACAAATAAAGAAAACAAAATAAAACATTATTATTTGTAATTTGTTTGAAATTAATTTGTAATGTGTTTGAATTATTATAAATGAAATGTATTTGAATAATTTAAACAAATAAAGAAAACAAAATAAAACATAAGTAAACAAAAATAAATCAATTCAAAGAAATAAAGAAAAATAAATCACTAATGTTTCTCAAAGAAAAACTAATAAAAGATAATACATTAAATAAATTCAAAGAAAAAAAAAGGTATCGCTGGCGAACAGAGTTGCTGGTTCGCCAGCGCTATGTTACCGCTGGCGAACAGAACCTTGTTCGCCAGCGGTAATATAGCGCTGGCGAACCAGAAACTCTGTTCGCCAGCGGTCGTGTCGAACAGTTACTTACTCGCGGGCCCCCCACCTTCTCCCTACAGAGAGCACGCACAGGCACATGACTTAGCCATTTCGCGCGACCTCGACGACGATCGACGACGTGCGACGCCCACACAGCTGCCCGCCACCGTCCCTCTCTCCGGCCACCCCTCCCTCTCTCCGGCCTCCCCTCCCTCTCTCCGGCCTCCCCTCCCCTCCCTCTCTCCGGCCTCCCCACCCTCCACCCCCACTGCCACTCCACCCCACAGCTGCCCGCCACCGTCCTCCCCGGCCACCCCTCCCTCTCTCCGGCTTCCCCTCCCTCTCTCGGGCCTCCCCTCCCTCTCTCCAGCCTCCCCTACCCTCCTCGGCCTCACTGCTGCGCCGAGGGGGACTAGGAACTGCTTGCTCCTCCCCTACTCGACCCTGCCTGCAAGGTGTTCGACCGATTGCTCACAGGTAAAATTTTGTCCATTTTTGTCTAGTTTGTGCTCTGAGTGTGTGTGTGTTGTGTTGATTTTGTTCTGGCTATTTGTTGAATTTTGATGATAAGACATGGGGTTAATTGGTTTTATTTATAGACCAGATACATGCATATATTTCGCCCGCATCATCTGAGCAACATGCAGTTCATGTACTAATGATTCGAAAATGAATTTGTTAGCCAAGTTCATCGTCTGTTTAATCCCTAATGTGAGCCATATTTTGATTGATCAATACATGATTATAAGCACCTGATGAACACAGTACAGACGCAGGCTATAAATAGGAGCTAGGGAATTTGTAAGCACCTGATTAGCACAATTGTGAGCATTGGAGCGGAGGGAATTCCTAAGCACCTGATTAGCACTAGTTGTGAGCATTGGAGCAAAGCTTCTGTTGCCTTCATAGATGAAAAAGACAGGACTTGACCCAACCCATTATTGCGCATGACGTGAGAGCCGGCCAGGCAGGCAGAGAAGTGTGAAGGCAACAAAAAGGCCACCACATGACGGACCCATGCGTGCTTTGAACTAGCGATAATCAGAGGAAAAGAGCTTGATTAGTTAGTTGGCACAATTATCTCTGAAGCTTTCGTTAGCATCTGAAGCGGTGGCATCCATCGTGAACTATCACGTCAGTTTAAGGTTGACTCGTGAAAAGCAAACTGCACGCGATCAGCCACGTCTCGGCAGCGCAACCGTGGCAGCTGGCCTGACCGGCGTTCTTATGCCCGGCATGACGTGGAGTCCACACGCTGCGCACCGGCGGTGTGCCAGGTTGTGTACGTGCTGTTGATCAGACAAGCAGTGCAGGCTGTATGTGCGTGCGAGACGACGGCCGGCCGCCGTACGCGCAGGTGCAGGCATGCAGTGGCCTACCGGCGTGGTCTGCAGCAAACTGAAACGGCTAGACGAGACAACAGAAACCAGGTACGGCGATACGTACTTCTGTGCGCGCGGTACAGACACGAAAATAGGGCACCGTTTGGCTCGGCCTGCAACTGACTCCCCAGTTTTGGCTCTTTGCCATGGACCACTTGCACTGGTGGAGAACAGGCCAGTAGCACCGGTTTGTAAGGGCCTTTGGACTCGGATACAAAACCGGTGCTACGTATCCGGGACTAAAGCCCCCCCCCCCTTTAGAACCGGTCAGTCACCAACCGGTTCTAAAGGCCGGCGCCGAAGAGAGCGCGCAGGCGGAGGACCTTTAGAACCGGTTGGTAATACCAACCGGTCCTAAAGTTTTTTTTTTTTTTTTTCTTTTTTCTTTTCAGGGTTTCCAATTCCGTATTTAGGGTTTAGGGTTTAGGGCGTGTTCCGTATCTTCAGGGTTTCCGTTTACGTGTTTCCGTTTCTGTTTGCGGTTAAATGTTGATGCACCAAATAGTAGTACATATATATATACATGTAACACGAAGTAATCGACCGATAATTACATAATCTGAGGTTCGTTTTGAATAGTTGTATACTTGCATAGAGAAGGGAGCTGGCTATAATTGGTTCATAGGATGGAAAAATTCTCCGTCTTCTGCTATGACTTGCGTGAGAAGAAATCCTGCCAATTCCTCTGCAATAGCCTTGCAACGGTCGATTGGTTTGAGCTGCGCCCGCTTTCGTGCCATCTTGAAAAGAAGTAGATGAAAACAATTAAGTTATGAACAAAACTAAACATAATTAATGGCAACATAAATAAAGTTGTGAAGATCCGGTTACGTACCTCTAGAGTTCTGGTAGTACGGGATTTCTCATTGATCCTCCTGTGAATGAACTCGCAGACGTAGTATCCACAATAATCAGTTCCCTGTGGTTGTTGCGGGACTTTCTATATACGAGAAACATAATTCAGTCAAATTAATAATAATCAAGAGAATGGTAATGGTATTTAAATCAGGGTACGTAGTACTACTTACTGTGTTAATCTGAAAGTTGAGCTTGTCTGCCCATGTACCGGGTTCTTCCTTGATGAACATTTGCCAAACCCTGGGCGACAAAAGAAAAATGAATAGAAGAGTTAATTATTACTTACTTGATATCAGGGAATGAACGAAAAAGAGGCCGATGAACGAAAGAGGCTGATATATATATACTTTTGAAGCATCTGACGCGCGCTCTTCCATCTGTCAGCGCCCCAGTTTAACGAATCCCAGACTTCAACTTGTCCTCTATCGATTCTAATGATGAACAATATGAAGTGGCCGCTGCGCACGTGTACACACGCAGTCATGCATACTCATCAATTACACTTAACATCAGGTAAGCAAAATGGAATGTCTACAAGACAGTAACACTCACCTGAATCCGTAGGGCCAAAGTATTTCTTTTTTGGTATTTTGTCGCTTCAAAAACCTTAGCAAATCATCCGGTGTAGTCTTGTTGAACTTTTCTACTGTGGTTTGATGATACGAATACGGGTCAATGAACCCAAAGTCCCAGATTCCTGCCAGTCTGCATTCACGAATCTTCATTCTGCATAGTAGCGTACAAAAAGAATGTCGTCAGTGATAATTATACGGGCAACGAACGCGAGCTTAACTAAATAATTAAATTACACAAATAAATCACTTACAAACAGTAGCAGCTGAGGATAGACTTGTCGAGGGCACGTTGATTGTACATCTGGAAGAAATCATCGAACCCAAGCTCCACACCGTAATCTCCGAAGTAGTGTTGAACCTGAATTTGAGCCATGATACAGTCTCTCTCCTGCCTTGCGGCCTCCAAGTACCAATCATGTAAACTCCGTAATTGGGTTGTTAGAGCAGTAGGATCTTCGACCAGAGGGTGCCCGGGCTTGTATTTATATACCACATCAGCAATAGCGTAACCCACGTCGCCCATGCGTGGACAGGACACTGAAGCCGCGTCAGATAAGACCTTGAGCGGGCCAACTGACTGTGCTTCTTGTTGTCCGAGCTGGGGAACTTGTTTCCCGCATTTCGTCTGCTCCGCCTGCTTCATCTGTGCGGCGTGCTTCTTTTCAATATACCGTTCATAGTCTGAAAGGGGCGGCGGTGGCGGCGGTGCAGGATAATATAAGTTGTCGATGGTCCGCTCAATTTTCCACTTTGGGATGTCCTTCAGAGTTTACTTCCAGACGTCTGGAGGGGGCTTCTGGGGAAACTGTGCGAACCATGCCTTGGTTTTGGATGCCACTGCATTGGTTAGTTCCTCCTCAGTCATCAAGCCTGGTAACTTCGGGGGACTCTTGACTTTCTTGGATTTCCTTGGTCTCTTCTTGGGAGGAGTCCCGTTTCTTCTGAACTGCAGCTTCCGCTTTGTCGTACCCGTAGTGGGCGCATCCGTCGGCTCACGGGAGTGCACGGGCGATGGACCCTCGGCCTCGGGCTCCGGCCAATCTTCGTTGTGGGGTGGACTTGGAGGTTCGTTGGGGGGTGGACTTGGAGGTCGTGCATTCTCTGTACGAATGTGAAAAAACTATTAAAAATAAGATAACATGTGGTGCAACATTCAGTAATGGATGGAGGTATGGTGCATTCGTACCTGGAGGAGTCGGTGGCCTTGGCGCCGAGTTAGGGAACACGATGTGTTTCTTATTCCACAAGATGATACCAAGCTCCATTTCTCCCAGTGTCTTCTCGCCCTCACCTCCAGGAATACTGAGCTCAATTGAATGGCATCCCGGCGTAATTGTTGACAACCCGACACGGGCATGGGATGCTGGAATCTGACCACCATGGTAGGTTGCTCCAGGTTGATTCGGTAAAGCATAGCCTGACGCCACCCTGAAGGATATGTTCCCCATTGGCATATGTATCTCACAGTTTGTCTTCTCCGTGATATCATCCACGGGGTAGTGAGGCGCCGACGGTTCGACTGCACGACCGTCTTCTAGCTGCAGGTGCGTGGAACCCACGCTGCTTCTATGCTGAGATGGGACGGCATGATCGTCTTCTATTTGCAGATCAGGTGCAGGACGATGTTCTACCTCCTCTTCAGTGTCAGGTAGAGGGTGTCCCCCTTTCTTCAAGAGAAAATCCACCTTTTCTTCTAATGTCGATATCCGTTCACTCGTCTTTTTCTTGCTTCTATCACGGCTTCTGTAAGTGGCAATGTCCGATGCAAAGCCTTGGCTCCACGGGGTATCCGCTCCAAAGCCTCGTGTTCGTCCCCACTTTTCGGGGTTCCCGAGTGCCCTCGTCAGCTCGTCATTCTCTCTATCGGGAACAAAAGTTCCTTTTCGAACAGCTTCTATTGCCTTCTCTAGTTATGCTACGACTGTTGTTATTTTTTCCGACCATGGTCCCTGAGCAACAATCATCCCAGTCTCAGCGTCCAACGTTGCCCCATGCGCGAACAACCAGAACTTGGACCTATCGGGCCAGTCATGTGTCTGTGGAATGATACCTCTTTTCACAAGCGCATTTTCATAGCTTCGCCACCTAGGCAGGGCAGTCATGTAGCCACCTGACCCCAAAATATGGTGATATTTCTTCTTCTTCGCATTCTCCGAATTTTTGGCCGATCGGGATGCAAAGACACCCGATTTCTTGTACGCCTTAAAATCATCCCAAGCGTCTCTTATCTTCACTAGGTTCCCAGTGAAAACTGGATCTTCTTTCTGATATTTCTTCCATAGTTCTTTCTTCCACCTCTGGAATTGTGTGGCCATCTTCAAAGCCCACTTCTCGACTTTCTTCTTCTTATCTTCCGCTACGCTGAAATTTTGCCATAGCGTTTCGCAAAGAATTTTTTTCAATCTTTCATCGACATAACTAGCTCCAACGTTGGCCCCGGTCTTCGGCTTATTCCATTCTATTAAGTTGATCGGGACCAGGTCTCTTACAACAACTCCGCACTGATTTACGAATTTGCGATAAGTTTCTGGGGGCTGCAGTGGTTTGCCATCAGCAGCAACTGTATCAATCGAGAACCTTGCGGTATCTTTCAACCTTGCGGCCGGGCCTCGTTTGGACTTTGTCTCAGTACTTGCGCTAGCTGTTCCGGAGGGCGCCTAAACGGGAAAATAATGATTCGTTAGTAAGTGCAAAACAAATTAATTGTTGCATGAACAGTGACTTGAGATATACATTGGCAGAGTTTGTTCTGGAGGGCACTTCTTCATCCTCGACGTTGTCGTCGTCATCATCTACTACATCTTCTATATTCTGATTTCCGTCGCCGGAGTCGTTCAAAAATTGATTGCTAAACGCCTGTCCATCGTCGTCATCACGATATATGGCCGTTGCATTATCAAAAATCATCTGGCACACGTATCTTTCCTTCTCCGCCTCACCCATTCCGGCGAGCTGATCGGCGTGCTGATCATGTACAGGTTCTTGGGAATCCATAGCTCAACACCTGCTAGTAAAATTTATAAAATGAAGAACACTTAGCGAAATTTTCATCGGGCACTTGGCGAAATTATTTCATCGGACAGTAATAAAATAATAGTTCTGGACATATTAATGAAATAATAGTTCTGGACACACCAAGAGTTATACATAGCTCGGGTTGATTTTTTTAACCCTAATACATCACGATCGAATAATATCACTTATACATAGTCTCGTGACATCTCTCAAAATAATTAACTCCGACCGGGTCCTAAGCCGCGGGATGCTGAGTCACGGGTGCTACGCATCCATAGATAAGGAACCCTCCTAGGGTCATAGCTCACGTGGTAAGGAACCCTCCTAATAATCGACCAACTGCTGCTATACTGCCTATACTGCCTATCGAGCAAGTACATGTAGCGACGGACGTGCTCGTCCTCCTCCCTGATACGCTGTTGTACCACCTCCTCAGGGGCCGGCTCTCTCCGCACCGAGCGTGGCCCACGCGATGGCCACCAAAGAATATCCGGGTCGACCACGTCACCCGGATTTCTCACCAAGCCGCGTGCCCCGGTACTAAGGAGCTCCCAATGCCAGCCTGGCGGGGCCCAGTCCCGGACATCCCCCGGCGGGTCCAACAAAGACATGAACTAAAAACCTGCCCGGACTAAGTAAATATTCCATAACTTAGTAAAAAATAGTAAATTGAGAAATATAACAGAAATAAGATGAAAGTTAAACAGGAACAATATGGTAACTTAGTGAAAAATTTTAACTTACTGAAATTATATAGTTATTCTAACTTTCTGAAATTTTCTAACACTAACTTAGTGAAATTTTCTAACACAACATTCTAACAGAAAAATTCTAACACTAAACAAAATTGTAAAAACAAAATAAAGCACTAAAAAAAATCTAACACTAACTCTAAAAATTTCTAACACTAAATTCTAACACTAACACTAATAACTCTAAAAAAATCTAACACTAATTAAATCTAAAAATTTCTAACACTAACACTAACTCTAAAAACAATCTAACACTAAACAATCTAACTAATAACTCTAAAAAAACTCTAACACTAAAACAAAATTGAAAAAAAAAGAAATAAAACTTAATTACCGTACGTGGCCGGCGACGGGGCGACGGCGATCGAGGGGCGAGAGGCGGGGCGGCGGAGGCGGAGGCGAGACGGACGCGCGACGGAGGCGGACGGCGCGACGGCGCGACGGAGAGGCGGACGGACGGCGACCGCGGAGGCGACGGACGCGGGGCCGCGCGGGGGATCGACGGCGACGGCGATGGACGCGGGGTCGCGCGGAGGCAGACGGCGACGGAGGCGCGGCGGACCGAGGACGCGGAGGCAGACGGCGACGGCGACGAGGCGGACGGACGGCGACGAGGCGGACCGCGCAGGGCTTCGCCGTAGCTAGGTAGAGGAGAAGACGCGCGAAAGAAATGAGGCCAAAATTTCACAAGTCCTGGAGATATCGCCCCACTACAGGCCTTTAGCACCGGTTTGTGTTAGCAACCGGTGCGAAAGGGTCTTTAGCACCGGTTGCTAACACAAACCGGTGCTAAAGGCCTGTAGTTGGGGCCACACCCAGACTGCGCGCCCACTACAGGCCTTTAGCACCGGTTTGTGTTAGCAACCGGTGCTAAAGGTCTTAATACAAACTGCTCGCCTCCCGCGCGCGGCGGTTTTATTGCTACAGTGCGCACCGGCCCGATCGCGAGTCTCTGTTTCTTCTCTTCTTCCTCTGTCTCTTCTTCTTCCTCTCTTGATCTTCCTCCACTAAGCACCATGGCTGAAGTTTCTAAGAGATATGATGTGCCCACACCATGCGGCAAAAGTCTCGACGTGTTCTACACCAACAACTGCGAGGAGCTCCCCGGTGCTATTGGGTATTTGACCAATCTGTATTTCTCCTCTCCCGAAGAACACCGGTTTTTCGGGCTTGATTTAGAGTATACGGCGGATAAACGGAATGTTGCAGTCATCCAGATTGCGTTCAAGGAGGCCGTTTTGGTCTTCCAATGGTCAAGGTAACGCACACGTACAATCTTGCATCTTCGATTTGTTTGTTGCATGTGAAGAATACATGTGTTGCCATATATCTAACACGTACACGTATCAAATTTTTGTTGTTGCAGTAGTTCAAAGCATTCTCCGGCACTTGTTGATTTTCTTGTCAACAAGGGGTATGACTTTTGCAGCGTTGACAACACGCAAGACCGTCCGAAGTTGATGCGCTTGGGTATTGTGATACCTGAAGATCACTACATTGATATTCAGGGTCTTATCCATTTGAACGGGCCAAAGACCGGTATGGCTCGCATGGCAAGTGCCTTCATCCACGAGGGCTACGGAACCATGAAGACTGATTTCCCCTCGAAGAATCACTGGTTGTGGGAGAAGAACCCACTGGACTGGACCAACATCACGTATGCAGCCATAGATGCATACGTCTCCTACGAGTTGTTCCGCTTCTACTCGACGGATCCATAGATGTTGTTTGTGTACCGCATCTTGTGTTCGATATATGCATGTAATGGATATATTAGTATGTAATGGATATATTATCATGTAATGTATATATTATTATGTAATGGATATTATTTCTATATTAATTCCTAGCTAAACTATTTCTATATTATGTCAAACACACATTTCAAAACAGACAAACAAAAACACATCAAGAAAACAAAACAGAAAAACTACTGTTTCTGTATATGTGATCACTTACCCCAGGCGCACTTTACACAAAATGCGCCTGCGGTAAATCTCTTATCCCAGGCGCATTTCCTGACTGTGCGCCTGCGGTAAAGTTACCCTAGGCGCATTTTGCTGTTTATGCGCCTGTGGTAAGTTAGGGTCGGTAATGAGTAAGGCAACGAGAAGTGAGAGCGCAAGTGATACATCGAGCATATATATCGTGGATACATATATATAGATTGATTTAGCGAGATACCATACAGATTGATTTAGCGATTGCCGCAGTGTCGCAGGAATACAAATTCTTTTATTAAAAAGAGAAAACAGACGAACACTACTCCTCGCCATCGTCGTCGGGGAACTCGTCGGTGACCTCCTCCGGGTCATCATCGTCGCCGAACTCGTCGGTGACCTCCTCGTCATCATCGGAGGTGCATGATGGTATGTCCGAGATAGGCCCCCACCTCGGATCGTCGGAGGCCCAGACTTCGCCGGCGCGGTCGGCCCGACGAAGCTCTTGCAGCGCCCTCGTCCTCACCTCCCGAGCCGCATCTAACGCGAGGTGGCGTTCGAGGCGGCGCTCCGCCCGCTGACCCGCGCGTGTCTGCCAGAGCTCCTCGTCGGCGCTCTCCTCCCCCGGGTTGTTCCGGTAATAATCGCGGACGACGCGGTCTTCCCTGGCGTCGACTAGGCCCTGAAACGCGCGGTGGCGGAGGTGGAGGTGGTCGGCGGCAGTGATGATCTGTGGCTTCGTCGCCCTGGCCTCCGCTTCCCAGACTGTGTGGCAGTCGTTGAAGTTCATCAGCGACCGCGGGCGGTTGAGGCGCCAGGCCGCCGCGTCCCAGGCGCGGGCTGCCTCTGCCGCCGTCGCAAAGGTGCCGAGGGGGATGCGGTCGTCCCCCCAGCGGATATCTGCGCTGAACATTCCGTTCTGCCGTGCTCGGACGCCGCGGAAACCGGTGGTGCTGTTCCTCCTCGGAGGCATGGTGGAAGCGCGACGGTGCAGAGGGATGGAGAAGAAGCGCTCGAGGAGCGACAGTGGCTACTGGGTGCATATATAGGGTCCTCTGGCTCACAAAGTGTTGAGCTAGGGTTTTGATCCAACGGTTAAGAAACATCCCAACGGCTCACAACAGCTCGAAAGAAACACACCGTAGCCCTGATCGAACGGCTCACAACAGCTGGAAAGAAACACACCCCGGATCCAACGACTCACAAGCGGTTGAAACAAACACACGATCCGTGTGATTCTATCTGATTGGTCCAAACGAAACCCTAACCCATTTAGTCCCGGTTGGTGTCCCCAACCGGTACTAAAGGGACGATCCGTTTCTATTTGTCTTCTTGTCTTTCTTCTGATTGCGCCGTAACCATGGAACATCTTCATCATTTAACTGAATGCTAGGATCATCTTTGACTTTGAAGGGAGGAATTTCATCAAATTTAATGTAATCTGATCAATTACCCCAGGCGCACATTGCACACCATGTGCCTGTGGTATAGCTCTTAGCCCAGGCGCATATTCTGTCTATGCGCCTGCGGTAATGTTACCCCAGGCGCATATTGTAGTCTATGCGCCTCTGGTAAGTTAGGGTGGGTAATGAGTAAGGCAACGAGAAGTGAGAGCGCAAGTGATACATCGAGCATATATATCGTGGATACATATATATAGATTGATTTAGCGAGATACCATACATGTAGATTGATTTAGCGCGATTGGTATACTAGCCCGCTGGTACTTTGTTTCTCACTTTTAAAAAGTACATACATATATTGCGAGTATTTCCCTCTGTCAACCTTTCATCACAATCTTACGCTTGCCTTTCTTGGTTGATGTTGAATACGTGACTGCCATACCGTGACTTCTTCTGTCTGCCTCTGTGACAACCGGTCGTCACAATCTTACTCTTGCCTTTCTTGGTACCGGTTGCGGTTAACAACCGGTGCTAAAGGGTCTTTAGCACCGGTTGTTAACGGCAAACCGGTTGTTAACGGCAACCGGTGCGAAAGGGTCTTTAGCACCGGTTGTTAACGGCAACCGGTCCTAAAGGCCTGTACAGGGGGGCGCACATTTCTTTTTCTTCTTCTTTCTGTTTCCAAAGGGGGGTGTAGAACAAAACAAACGGTATCGCCATCATACAGCCCAACCGTGGCTACTGGGTGCATATATATATGCATACCAAATGCACGGCTGGACGTATGACGGCGAATCCGGATGTTTTGTATTTGCTCGATGAACTGAGTATATGATGTATCAAACCTTAAGGGGGGTGTGGAACAAAACAGACGGTATCGCCATCATACAGCCCGACCGTGGCTACTGGGTGCATATATGCATACCAAATGCACGGCCGGACGTATGATGGCGAATCCGGATGTTTTGTATTTGCTCGATGAACTGAGTATATGATGTATCAAACCTTAAAGGAGGGTGTAGAACAAAACAAACGGTATCGCCAGTATACAACCCCGCAGTGGCTACTGAGTGCATATATGCATACCAAATGCACCGCGGGGCGTATGCTGGCGAATCCGGATGTTTTGTATTTGGGAGATGAACTGAACGGTGTATGAAGCTGGGCTATATATAGGGTCCTCTGGCTCACAAAGTGTTGAGCTAGGGTTTTGATCCAACGGTTAAGAAACATCTCATCCAACAGCTCGAAAGAAACACACCGTAGCCCTGATCGAACGGCTCACAACAGCTGGAAAGAAACACACCCCGGATCCAACGACTCACAAGCGGTTGAAACAAACACACGATCCGTGTGATTCTATCTGATTGGTCCAAACGAAACCCTAACCCATTTAGTCCCGGTTGGTGTCCCCAACCGGTACTAAAGGGACGATCCGTTTCTATTGCGCCGTAACCATGGAACATCTTCATCATTTAACTGAATGCTAGGATCATCTTTGACTTTGAAGGGAGGAATTTCATCAAATTTAATGTAATCTTCTGACATGTCTGTCTTGTCCTCGACTCCCACGATGTTTCTTTTCCCTGAAAGAACTATGTGGCGCCTTGGCTCATCGTCTGATGTATTCGTTTCTTTATCTTTTGTTTTTCTCGGTCTGCTAGACATGTCCTTCACATAGAAAACCTGAGCCACATCATTGGCTAGGACGAATTGATCATTGTCGTACCCAAGATTCTTCTGATCCACTGGTGTCATTCCGTACTTCGGGTCTACCTTCACGCCTGACAGGTTGAACCATTTGCACCAGAACAAAGGGACCTTAAAGGAAGGTCCGTAGTCAAGTTCCCATATCTGCTCTATGTAACCATAGTATGTGACCCTTTGCCCGTTGTCGTCTTTTGCATCAAACCGGACGCCACTGTTTTGGTTGGTGCTCTTTTTATCTTGTTCTGCCGTGTAAAATATGTTACCATTTATCTCGTACCCTTTAAAGGTCAATACAGTCGAAGATGGTTGCTTGGCCAACAAGTATAGCTCATCTTCAACAATGTTGTCATTAATCAGACGTCTTTGCAACCAACCTCCGAAAGTCTTCACGTGTTCTTTAGCAATGAAATCTTCAGGTTGCTCCGGATATTCCGAGCGTAAAATATCCGTGTGTTCCTGGATATATGGAGCCGCCAAGCTGGAATTAACTAGAACTGTGTAGTGTGCTTGACTGAAAGATTGCTCGTCCATACATGTTGTTGATTTCTTTCCTAGCGTGCCTTTTCCACGCAGTCTCCCCTCATGGCGCGACTGAGGAACCCCGATCGGGTTCAGGTCAGGAATAAAGTCAACACAAAACTCAATGACCTCCTCTGTTCCATAGCCCTTGACCATGCTTCCTTCTGGTCTAGCACGGTTTCTAACATAATTCTTCAAGACTCCCATGAACCTCTCAAAGGGGAACATATTGTGTAAGAATACAGGACCGAGAACGGAAATCTCTTGGACTAGGTGAACTATGAGGTGCGTCATAATATTGAAAAAGGTTGGTGGGAACACCAACTCGAAGCTGACAAGACATTGGACCACGTCCTTCTGTAAACTTGGTAGAGTTGCTGGATCGATTGCCTTCTGAGAAATTGCGTTGAGGAATGCACATAGCTTCACAATGGGTACTCGCACGTTTTCTGGCAGAAGCCCCCTCAATGCAATCGGAAGTAACTGGGTCATGATCACGTGGCAGTCATGAGACTTAAGGTTTTGGAACTTTTTCTCTTCCAGGTTTAGTATTCCTTTTATGTTCGACGAGTAGCCAGACGGGACCTTGATACTACTCAGGACTTGGAAAAAGATCTCCTTCTCTTCCTTGGTAAGAGCGTAGCTGGCAGGACCTTTGAAATTCTCTGGATTCATCAGGTCGTCTCGTTCGTGCATACGTTGGTGGTGCAGCCGTGCTTTTGGTGTATCTCTTGACTTCTTCCCATGCACGCCCAATAAGTTTAGCAGGTTCACGCAAATATTTTTCGTCACGTGCATCACGTCGATCGCAGAGCGAACCTCTAGGAATTTCCAATAGGGTAGTTCCCAGAATATAGATTTCTTCTTCCACATGGCTACGTGGTTGTCGGCGTCATTTGGAACAGATTGTGCGCCAGGACCCTTTCCAAAGATTACTTTTATATCTTTGACCATGTCATATATATCAGTACCTTTAGGGAGGGTTGGCTTCCTCCGTGTATCTGCCTCGCCTTTGAAATGCTTTCCTTTCTTTCTTACGGGATGCCTGTCTGGAAGAAATCGACGATGCCCCGGGTACACATTCTTGCCTATATGTATACTTTCTGTCTCGCCTAAACAGTGGGTGCATGCGCTGTATCCCTTGTTTGACTGTCCTGAGATGTTACTAAGAGCGGGCCAATCATTGATGGTAACAAACAGCAACCCTCGTAGGTCAAATTCCTCTTGTTTGTACTCGTCCCACACACGTACACCTTCGTCAGCCCACAACTCTAAAAGTTCATCAACCAGTGGCCTCAGGTACACATCAATGTTGTTGCCGGGTTGCGACGGGCCTGGGATAAGCACTGGCATCATAATGAACTTACGCTTCATGCATAACCAAGGAGGAAGGTTATAGATACATAGAGTCACGGGCCAGGTGCTATGACTGCTACTCTGCTCCCCAAATGGATTCAGGCCATCTGTACTCAGACCAAACCTTAAGTTTCTTGCGTCACGTGCAAAGTCCTCGTACTTATCGTCGATGTTTCTCCACTGCGACCCATCAGCGGGGTGTCTCAGCATATCGTCTTCCTTACGGTCTTCTTTGTGCCATCGCAACAACTTGGCATGCTCTTTGTTTCGGAACAAACGTTTCAACCGTGGTATTATAGGATCATGCCACATCACCTTGGTAGGAACCCTCTTCCTGGGGCGATCGTCGCCCTCAACATCACCAGGGTCATCTCGCCTGATCTTATACCGAAATGCACCGCATACCGGGCAGGCATTTAAATTCTCGTGCTGGCCGCGGTAGAGGATGCAGTCATTGATGCATGCATGTATCTTATGCACTTCCAATCCTAGAGGGCAGACAACCTTCTTTGCTTCGTATGTACTGCAGGGCAGCACGTTATTTCTTGGAAGCATCTTCTTCATTATTTTCAGCAGGTTTTCAAATCCCTTGTCAGATAATCCATTCTCTGCTTTCCATTGCAGCAATTCAAGGGTGGTGCCCAGTTTTTTCTGGCCATCTTCGCAAGTTGGGTACAACAATTTTTTGTGGTCTTCTAACATGCGCTCCAACTTCAACCTCTCGTTTTCACTTGCGCAGTTTATCTGTTCTTCACGAATGACCTGACGAAGATCATCATCAGACTCGTCAACAATGTCCTCAAGTTCAGGCTCATCTTCCCCCATTTCAGTATCACCGTGTTCATCGAACATAGGATACTCATCATTATCCTCTTCTTCTTCATTGTCTTCCATTATAACCCCTCTTTCTCCGTGCTTGGTCCAACAAAAATAACTGGGCATGAAGCCTTCTTGCAACAGGTGGGTGTGTATGGTTCTTGAGCTAGGGAAATTCCTCTTATTCTGGCATTTTTTACATGGACAAAAAATAAATCCATTCTGCCTGTTTTTCTCAGCCACATTGAGAAAACTATGCATGCCATTAAGGAATTCGGGACGACGTCGATCACTGTACATCCATTGCCGGTTCATCTGCATTATATAAATTTATCAACAACCATTATGCTAAATCATCATGACTAAATTAGTTAATTAATACAAAAAGTTCATCACACGTTAATACCAAACTAGCGTATAGTGACCATATATACATATATAGTTCTCAGAAAAATACACACTGAAACCATCCATAAAAATTCTCTCTAATTAATGCATTTAAAAACAACAACAAATGCGATCAAAATCGCAACAAAGGTAACAATTGACCCGACGACATAATGATACCAAGCCTCTTTACTAATTGCATATTTCCTAATCTTTCTAATCTTCAGGCGCATTGTGTCCATCTCGCTCTTGTGACTATCGATGACACCGGCAAGAACCTTTTCCAAGGTCATCTTCTCTCTTTCAGTTTTTTCCAACCTTTCTTCAGTTTTTTTCAATCTTTCTTTCAAGCCAATATTTTCTTGTTCAACTAAGTATAACTTCTCAACAATAGGGTCGACTGGCATTTCCGGTTCCACTACCTCCTATATAAAAATATCTATGTCAAGTTGGTCGGCGTAAGTAATTGTCGTATAATCAGGAAATGAAAATATGTAGTGAAAAAAGATAATATACCACATCCGAATCATAGACTGGACGAGGGCCAACGGGGACGGATATCAAAACCATGGCTCTAGAAAATTATATACAAGTAAATACGTAAATCATACAAATCAAAATTTGTTTTGGTAAATAAAAACAATAGGCTCACCAAGGTTGTGTCGGTGATGTGGCGATTGACGGTAGTGAGTAAGGGGACAAGGCGCGCGACACTAAAAAAAGCACAAATCATAATTAATTTTGAGCTCAAATTGCATCAATTTGTATACATAACAAAATGAATAACAAATTCTAGCTTAGCTAGGCATTTCATCAAACACCTAGCTAGCACAACAAAAATGAAATGAGCAAGAAAACGAGCAAAACCTGCAATGCCGGAAGAGGGAACGTTGATGCTAACCGTAGAACCGATGGGTACCAACAATCTTGACAAATGGTGGAGAAAATGGGGATGGATTAGACCTCACAAGAGGAAGAAGAGAGCAAAAATGGAGTTGAGCTCGAGCTGGAAAAAATGAGCTGAGCTCGGGGTGGTATGTAGGGTTTAGGGGAGGGATTTAGGACCGGTTTGTGTTACAAACCGGTTCTAAAGGTTATGACAGCGGGACGCGCAGTGGCTGCAAAAAATGAGAAAACCTGTAGAACCGGTTTGTGATACAACCCGGTTCTAAAGGTTCTGCCCCTGGGCCCCCCTCCCTGCAGCAAATGGCCCGCAAGGCCTTTAGGACCGGTTTGTGTTACAAACCGGTCCTAAAGGCCTTGCGGGCATTTTGCTGCATGGGTGGGGCCCAGGGACAGACCCTTCTGAACCGGTTTGTATCACATCCGGTTCCATTGGGCTTGGCTCAATGCCCTGTTTTCTACTAGTGTTGCGTACCCAGTCCCAGTGCCAAAATCGTGCTGTGCATTCTTGTCAACATGATCACGGATGGGCGAGATCAAGCCACGACTTGTTATTCTCCCAAGAAATGCAGCAGTAGTTTATAGCTTCAATTATAAAATCCTAAAATTTATGTAGAGCAGGGCAGATTGGTTCAGCCTGGGCTAGTTGCATTGATATGTGATCCATTGATACTAGCCGCGTTTTCAGTTCAGGGCCTCCAGCACTGGCCCTAGGCCCTCGGAATCATCTCTTGTAGACAGACATGGATGAGGCTTTCTATTTGGCCGGCCCATGGAGCAACACAACAAAGCTCTTTTTTTTTTGCTCAATTGTGCTTTTTAACGCATATTTATTAATCAATAAAAAAAATGCATGAACAAAGTAAAGTGAATATTAAAATATAGACCGGAAGAAAATGGTTTTCCTAAAATTTCAGTACCAGTACCAGTACCAGTATCATGCACTGGCCATGTGCTTATTTATGAAAATTTGCAGTAAAACTTGTTCTAATTTCAATGTTTAAACTGCAGTCTAAAATGGTTAAAATGTTTAAACTGTAGTCTAAAATGGTTAAACTGCAGTCTAAAATGGTTAAAATGTTTTGGCTATAGAGAAATTAAAATGCAGTTTGAATATTTTGCAGTTGTTGCAATGAAGTTTGAATATTTTGCCAAACCAGTAGCTTTACCACTTGTCATTTTTAGGGAAATATTTTGATGCTTGTGCTTGTGCTTGCAGTAATTAAAATTAGCTAAAATGGTTGCTTCCTCTGATTGTTCAAGTCTTGTGCTTGTGCTGTTGCTAAAATGGTTGCACAGAAACAATAGGTGTGCTTGTGCTTGCAGTAATTAAAATTCAAAGGTGTTTGTGCTTGCAGTAATTAAAATTAGCATGTGCTTGTGCTTGCAGTAATTAAAAATAACTTGTGCTTCCTCTGATTGTGTGCTTTCAGTGTAGTAGTGTACTGAAGTGCATGCATTTGATTCAGTTAGATTACTGAACATGATAGCTACTCACAAACATTTTTTTATACACTTTGATTGCAGTAAGATATACACTTTGGTCATCTCTGCTTGTGTATCTACATTTTTTTACATTGAAAATAATGTTGTCCATTGTGCAGTCTTTTTCCATGAGCAATGTTTTGAACTTTATGTACATTCTCCTTGTTTTGATCTCTCTGGTAATCAGTTATGGCAATCTTTTTTGGCTTCCATGTACAGATTAATTAGTTAAAACTTTTAAGTGACATCTGATAATATCTGTTCAAGTAGTAGTAATCTGGATCCCACTCTGTGTGATTATATAACTAGCATTGTGCCTGTGCATTGCAGAGGATGCAAGCTAAATGGATAGTGCTCACAAAAATGGATAGTGCTCACAAATTAGTACTATATATCTTATACCAGTGGAACATGTTAGTACAATTGTTTCATTTCTGTTTGAAATCTGAGGTAATGAACACAAGGAGATGGTCCTGTAGTTCTCTGTCATTGAATTAATGCTACTCTTAGAACCAAAAAAATTGTGGCTGTTTCAAAACAGAAACCATAGTTGGTGAGCTATGGTGTGGTGTATGTGGTGTGGTGTAGTACCTAGTTGGTTATTGATGCTTTTCTGTCATTGGTATTGATGCTTGTCCATTTACTGCTATGTAGTCGTTTTTATGTACTGGTACTTGTCTACTTGAGCGCAATGTGGTACTGCAGCTAGCTCATCTCTAGCACTAATTTTGTGATGGATGGCGTGGTGATGATGGATGGTGGTGTATGGATGGTGGAGATGGTGTGTGGTCGTGTGGATATGTGCCCACCTTCGTGTGGATGACGATGATAATATGAGGGGTGGGATTATATGAGGGGTGGGTTTTTATGTGCAGGTACCCCACGTGAGTCCCTATTTGCCGGAATGTTGATTAATTTCCGTTCCGGCAAATTTGGGTACTCCATTTGTGATATTTTTAGCAAAGGTCATGCCGAAATTTTCCGTGAATTTTGGCATGATCTTTGCTAAAAATATCACAACTTAGAGTGTTCGAGAAATTTGGACTCATATGGGGTATACATCGTCTAAATTGTAGGATTTGTTGAACTTATTTCGGGTTTTCTCTCCTTCCTTAGATATGGCTCACAACGACGAGGCGGGTGGTTCTGGTCTCGGACACGGCGGAGACAACGACGATGCGTGGCTTTCCATGCTAAGCGCGGGAGGCGGACCCGTAGATCCGCACCCGGATCTAGAGATGGAGGGCGACGATGCAGACGACAAGATGGACGAAACCGTTCGCCAGGAGCTAGAGCCACACAAGGATACATCGGGCGCAGAAGGTGATCAAACCGGTAGTGGCACCGGGGATACCGCCTCCGGTAGCGAGGCGGCGGCTAGGCGCAAAGAGAGGCGGCACAATGCTCGCCACCATGCGGGAAGAGTTCACGGAAGTGGACCCCAGCGGTGCTCCCCTCGAGCCGGAGAGTTATGCCAAGGGCTATGGAAACCAGATAGGCTGCATAGCTCGAGACTTCGGCAACGTTAACATGGAGCACCTCAAAGCTAAAGAAAACAAGGCTAATGCCGCCCTGCTGATTGAGAAGCTGCACACAAGGTACAAATTCCCGGATCCTTACGACAACCAGGACCTGAAGAATAATCTGGTCAACTCCTTAGCACTGAACAAGTTCGCCAAGGCGTTTACGACTTGGAGATCCAGTTTGCGGCAGATGCTTGCGAAGGGTAAGGATTTTGATGAGATCCATAAGATGTGGCCCTCCATTTCCGAGGAAGACTTGGCCCAATTCAAGATCGACGAACTCAAACCGGAAAGGATTGCGCTGACTAAATGGGGGAAAGAACAGCGAAAAAAGAACATTGGCCCTCACAATCTCGGAAGCCGGGGTTACCTTGGGAAGCAGAAAGTATGGGAAAAGGAGGATTCGAAGAGAGAAGGGCCGAACCCGTTTGACAAGATCACCGACCCGCAGGTGAGAAATTTTGTCAGGGCCCATTACAGGGAAGATCCCAAAAAGCCCGGCGATCTTGTGTTGAACGAGAAGGTCAAGCTGCTCGAGAATAAGTATCTCGAGGAACAAGAAAAAGAACGCCTATCTCAATCTGACGGGGGGTCCTCGGCGACGACGAACAAGGACCCGTATGACACCCCTTTCATTAGGGCGCTTAACGCGATGAAGGGAGTGCCCCTTGACAAGAAGCCGAATCGTAGCCATGTGCATGGCCTCGGAAAGGGTCATCGGCATGCGCACTACTACCCCGACACCAAGGAAAAGCGTAAGGAGCGGAAAAAGGGCCCGGAGAAGACGGTCGACGAGCTTGTGAACGAGAGGCTCAATGAGCTCCTCCCTACCATCTGTTCGACCGTCGCTCAGTCCTTAGCGCCGTGGATGCTAGGTGGAGGACAAGGGCCGCTCCCGCAGATAAACATAGCCCAAATGGTGCAGCCAGCGCCGCAGAACGTGGCCCCCGTCGTGGCGCCGCAGAACGTGGCCCCCGTCGTGGCGCCGCAGAACGCGGCCCCCGTCGTGGAGTCTGCTGCGCGGAACGAGCCGGCCCCCAACCCTCAGCCGGAAGGTCGCAAAGATCTGTCGCCGCCCCGCCACATCTCTTCAACGCCGCCGCCGACACTTAGCGGTCCATCCCCCTTGTCCGAGCTCAATGCCCTCACGGTAATTCAACGTGCACTGCTTAATTATATATTATGACTTGATTCGTGACGGCATCAGTCTCTAACAACGATCGCGCGACGTTTCGCAGGCCGACGAGACGGGATGCACATTGCTCCTTAATGTGAACGGCGAGTTAAAGGACGTCGCCAAAGGAAAAATCATCACACCTCTGAACCGCGTATCCCACGGCGTTCGTATGCCCGAGGACGTGTTCAGAGTGACATTAAGTCGGGTGCTCCCTGGTTGCGGTGCTCTCGATCCTCCGAACCAACCACCCGCAGCCGACAGCGAGTTGAACCTGGAGCAATGCTTGGTTTGGCCATTGACCTGGCCGAAATCACTAATTCGTTTGGAAAGTACTCCTGCCAACACTCCAACACCGGTCCAGGGGTCGGGGCACCCGAGCCAACACAAGGATTTCTCACCTGCAAAGTCCGTGCAGCACGACGGCGACGAAGATGAGAACCCGAATGACTACCTCGTCGACAATCCTTACGAGGGGGCGCCCGGCCTGGATGATCTTGATCAACTTCTCTTGCCAGCGGAGGAAGCGGATAAATATCGATGCACAAAGCGTCTTTTCTCTTCTCAAGAGCCGGCAGTCCCCGAGCAAGAAGTCATCAGCCAGGATGCCCTCAAAGAGGCGGTAGCGGATGTATTTCATAAGACTCAGCCTAACATCAAGTATGCACGGAAAAGAACTAAGAAGGATCCTGCCGTTGCATCGATGAGCCAACCGGTGGAGGGGACCAAGTCTAAGCCGCAGACAGGACGTGTATTGGACAGGATACCCATAACCGACTGGCATCAGATCCATGAGTTGGGCAAACCGATGCTTCCGCCGAGGTTGGTCTCCTTGCTGACAGGTGATATGCGTAGCGTCCATGACGGTGTACTATATATGGAGGAGATGCTTCTCAAAGAGAAAAATCCAACGCTGCCGGTTTTGGTCGCAAAGGTGCCATCTACGGCGGGATTTGTCACTGAAGGCAACGCAAACAAAATCATCATTAGATTTGACGACATTTTCCGGATGTTCCACATGAAATCACTCCACTCGTCAATCGTCCGTCTGTTTACGCTCAGCTTGGCGCATCAGCTATCCGTAGAGAATGTCAGAAACATCGGGCTAGCAGACCCCTACTACATGCACGACATGTACTTGAACAACCCCAGGGGTAGGGCAAAAGCGACAAAGTACCTCGAACAAGTGTTGCTCACTAACCATATGAACAAGAGGATCACCCTCGTGCCCTACTTTCCTGAGTAAGTTATATTTCCCATCTTTACATAAGTTTGCGCATATATAGTTAGTGAACAAGTGTTGCTCACTAACCATATGGACTCTCCTGTTTTGCGCAGAAACAAATACGGCACCCTCATCATGCTCTACCCGAGAGACGCGCACGCAGTATATCTCGACTCCGGGAGTACGATGAAGGAGAAGAACTACACCCTCATCAAGACTGTTCTGAATGATGCTATGGATGGCTACATCAGGGGGGAAGGATTCTGCGACCGGAAGAAACAAATTAAAGGAAAATATGTGTTCAGACACAGAACAGAGTTTCCCTGCCCCAAGCAGGCGCCAGGCGGCCAAATGGAGGCATGGTACCTCATCCAACACATGACGGAGATCGTGAAGGACCAACATAGTCTGCAATACATGGCTGCTGTGGACAAATGGTCTCGCAGCATCGTGGAATGGTCTGATGCTGAGTACAGACAAAACTTTGGTCGCATCCAGCGCAAGCTCTGCACAATCATCTATAAGGATGTAGTAACTTCAGGATCTACCTTCCACTGGAACGGTACCCCACCATCTAACAATGAGTTGCGACAATGTGTGCTAGAGCAGACTGACGAGAGACCATTCAACTCGTTAGAAGGTGCTCTTCCGTTCCCGCCGGAGAAGAAACAGAAGATCACAACATCGAGGAAGAAATGATCGACGGTATGTATTCGATTCGTTACGAATTGCTCCTAATAAGAACTTGTGATTTCCTTTGCCGGTCTAATGCTTTTATCTTGGTCTACAGAGAGATGAAGAAGTCGACGACGCGCTGGCCCTAGCGAAAGATCGCAAGCGGAGGCGGAAGCTAAAGCGGAGGCGGGCCGCATATATATATGTCTTGTTTGTGATTGATCTATATCGCGCGTTGTATCGATGTCATACTTTTGTAATCGTTAAACTAATTAGATGGCTATTTATGAAAAGCATGTTATTGAGATCGATGTGTCATACTTTTGTAATGGTTCGAGAGATCGATGTGTATTAATATTTATGAGAAGGATGTTATTGAGATCGATGTGTTATTATTTTCGTTATCGATATTGGATCTCGGTTTGTGTATTGCATATACATATATACAAACTGTTATACAAAAAATCCAAATTATAGAATTTGAATATATTTGGACCTAGGAATATACAGAATCAGAATATACAAACTGTTATACAAAAAAAAAGAAAAAATCCAACCTGTGAAACTTACCACTGGCGAACAAAGTACCTACCGCTGGCGAACGGTAGCACTGGCGAACAGGTTTACTACCGCTGGCGAACAAATACCGCTGGCGAACAGAGGAGCTACCGCTGGCGAACATAGCGCTGGCGAACAAGGCCTTGTTCGCCAGCGGTAACATGCACTACCGCTGGCGAAGTGGTGTTCGCCAGCGGTAACCTGCTACCACTGGCGTGCTAGCGCTGGCGAACACATGTTCGCCAGCGGTAGCTGATATTTGTTCGTCACTGGTAGCCCTTTCCCTACTAGTGTCGGACACTTAGGAAAATTATTTCATCGGACACTTAGCGAAATTATTTCATCGGAGACTTAGCGAAATTATTTCATCTGACACTTAGCGAAATTATTTCATCGGACATTTAGCGAAATTATTTCATCGGTTATTTATATAGAGAATGTGGTATATTTTAAATTTAAACAGAAAAAAATCTCTAATTCTAGCTAATTATAATTACTACAAATTATAATTACTACAAAGTTATAGCTAATTCTAGCTAATTATAATTACTAGCTAATTATAATTAATACATAATTCTAGCTAATTATAATTACTCTAATTATAATTAATACAAAATTCTAGTTAATTATAATTAATACAAAATTCTAGCTAATTATAATTAATATAATTACTAGCTAATTATAATTAATACAAATAGAAAAAAAATCTCACAGAGAGGGTGCCTCTGCCTCTGTGACGTCACGCCTACGTCATAGAGGGAGTTGGCGCCCGACGTCGGGCAGAGGGAAGCTGGCGGCACCGGGGCCGCGGCGTGGCGGCGACGGGGCGGCGTCGGGGCGACGGCGTGGCGTCGGGGGGGGGGGGGGGGGAGGGCGAGGCGGACGGTGTCGGGTGCAGAGGGTGGCGGCGACGAGGCGGCGTCAAAGGCGCGCGGCGGGGCGACGGCGGCGAGGAGGCGACAGCGACGAGGAGGCGACGGAGACGACGAGGCAGGGCTTCGCCCGGGAGGAGAGAAGACGCGCAAATGTGGAAGATAAAAAATTTCGCTAAGGACCGACAGAGAGAAGACCCCCTGTACAGGCCTTTAGAACCGGTTGTTGTTAACAACCGGTGCTAAAGACCCTTTAACACCGGTTGCTAACAACAACCGGTACTAAAGGCATGTACAGGGGGCCAAGTTCAGTGTGCCCGCGCAAACCAACCTTTAGGACCGGTCCTTTTTTGTTTTTCCTGTTTTCTTTTTTTTTCCTGTTTCTTCTTTTATTTTTCTTTTTTGTTTCCCTTTTCTGTTTTCCTTTACATTTATTTATAAAAACAAAGTAGACTCAAAAAATTGTAAAATCAAATATTTATAAAAACATATTTATATTTTCTCATATTTTGTTTAAAATTTGTCTAAATGTCATTTAAAACAATAAAGAAGTAAAAAATAAGATATTTATCAAACTAATTTGAAAATATAAAGATATTTTTTTGTTTTCTTTTTCTTTTTCCTGTTCCTTCTTTTATTTTTCTTTTCTGTTTTCTTTTACATTTATTTATAAAATCAAAGTAGACTCAAAAAATTGTAAAATCAAATATTTATATTTTCTCATATTTTGTGTAAAAATTGTCTAAATGTCATTTAAAACATTAAAAAGGTAAAAAATAAGATATTTATCAAACTAATTTGAAAATATAAAGATATTTTTTTTTCCTTTTTCTTTTTCCTGTTTCTTCTTTTATTTTTCTTTTCTGTTTTCTTTTACATTTATTTATAAAATCAAAGTAGACTAAAAAAATTGTAAAATCAAAGGAAACGGAAAGATAAGAAAACGATCAGTACATCATGCGATGATCCAAAGCGCCACATTGTTTTTTCAGGGAAAAGAAACATCGTGGGAGTGGAGGACAAGACAGACACAAGGGAAGAATTGTGATGTGTAATAATTTATTGTACCAAACTTTGTTGAATGGATCATGTGAATTATATTATCTCTGATGTGTTTTGGGGCAAACCTTAAAGGGGGAGTACAACAAAACAATCTGTATCGCCATCATACAGCCCTACCGTGGCTACTAGGTGCATATATGCATACCAAATGCACGGCAGGACGTATGATGGCGAATCCGGATGTTTTGTATTTGCTCGATGAACTGAATATATGATGTAGCAAACCTTAAAGGGGGGTGTAGAACAAAACAATCGGTATCGCCATCATATAGCCCTACTGTGGCTACTGGGGGCATATATGCATACCAAATGCACGGCAGGACGTATGATGGCGAATCCGGATGTTTTGTATTTGCTCGATGAACTGAATATATGATGTATCAAACCTTAAAGGGGGGTGTAGAACAAAACAATCGGTATCGCCATCATATAGCCCTACCGTGGCTACTGGGGGCATATATGCATACCAAATCCACGGCAGGACGTATGATGGCGAATCCGGATGTTTTGTATTTGCATACCAAGGGGGGTGATGAACTGACCGGTGTATGAAGGTGGGCTATATATAGGGTCCTCTGGCTCACAAAGTGTTGTTCTAGGGTTTTGATCCAACGTTTAAGAAACACCCTCATCCAACGGCTCACAACAGCTCGAGATAAACACACCGTAGCCCTGATCGAACGGCTCACAACAGCTCGAAAGAAACACACCCCGGATCCAATGACTCACAAGCGCTAGAAAGAAACACATGATCCGTGTGATTCTATCTGATTGGTCCAAACGAAACCCTAACCCATTTAGTCCCGGTTGGTGTCCCCAACCGGGACTAAAGGGATGATCCGTTTCCCAACGAAACCGGTACTAAAGGTTGGTGTCATTTTAACACGTAAAAAAATAAAAATGATACTTATCAAAATGGTTAAATTTAGTGGAAACTGGTCAAATTTTTGATATTTATCAAAATGGTCAACACAATTACATAAAAGGTTTAATACATTATTACACATCACCAACAACAACCCCTATCTATTTTTCTTCTTGCCTTTCTTCTGATTGCTCCGTAAACATGGAGTATCTTCATCAGTTAACGGGATGCTTGGATCATCTTTGACTTTGAAGGGAGGAATTTCATCAAATTTATTGTAATCTTCTGACATGTCTGTCTTGTCCTCGACTCCCACGATGTTTCTTTTCCCTGAAGAACTATGTGGCGCCTGGGCTCATCGTCTGATGTATTCGCTTCCTTATCTTTTCTTTTTCTCGGTCTGCTAGACATGTCCTATACATAGAAAACCTGAGCCACAGCATTGGCTAGGACGATTTGATCATTGCCGTACCCAAGATTCTTCTGATCCACTATTGTCATTCCGTACTTCGGGTCTACCTTCACGCCTGACAGGTTGAACCATTTGCACCAGAACAAAGGGATCTTAAAGGAAGGTCCGTAGTCAGGTTCCCATATTTGTTCTATGTAACCATAGTATGTGACCCTTTGCCCGTTGTCGTCTTTTGCATCAAACCGGAGGCCACTGTTTTGGTTGGTGCTCTTTTTATCTTGGTCTGCCGTGTAAAATATGTTACCATTTATCTCGTACCCTTTAAAGGTCAATACAGTCGAAGATGGTTGCTTGGCCAACAAGTATAGCTCATCTTCAACAATGTTGTCATTAATGAGACGTCTTTGCAACCAACCGCCAAAAGTCTTCGCGTGTTCTTTAGCAATGAAATCTTCAGGTTGCTCCGGGTATTCCGAGCGTATAATATCCTTGTGTTCCTGGATATATGGAGCCGCCAAGCTGGAATTAACTAGAACTGTGTAGTGTGCTTGAGTGAAAGATTGCTCGTCCATACATGTTGTTGATTTCTTTCCTAGCGTGCCTTTTCCACGCAGTCTCCCCTCATGGCGCGACTGAGGAACACCGATCGGGTTCAGGTGAGGAATAAAGTCAACACAAAACTCAATGACCTCCTTTGTTCCATAGGCCTTGACCATGCGTCCTTCTAGCCTAGCACGGTTTTTAACGTAATTCTTCAAGACTCCCATGAACCTCTCAAAGGGGAACATATTGTGTAAGAATACAGGACCGAGAACGGAAATCTCTTGCACTAGGTGAACTATGAGGTGCGTCATAATATTGAAGAAGGTTGGTGGGAACACCAACTCGAAGCTGACAAGACATTGGACCACGTCCTTCTGTAAACTTGGTAGAGTTGCTGGATCGATTGCCTTCTGAGAAATTGCGTTGAGGAATGCACATAGCTTCACAATGGGTACTCGCACGTTGTCTGGCAGAAGCCCCCTCAATGCAATCGGAAGTAACTGGGTCATGATCATGTGGCAGTCATGAGACTTTAGGTTTTGGAACTTTTTCTCTTCTAGGTTTATTATTCCTTTTATGTTCGACAAGTAGCCAGACGGGACCTTGATACTGCTCAGGACTAGGAAAAAGATCTTCTCTTCCTTGGTAAGAGCGTAGCTGGCAGGACCTTTGAAATTCTCTGGATTCATCAGGTCGTCTCGTTCGTGCATACGTTGGTGGTGCAGCCGTGCTTTTGGTGTATCTCTCGACTTCTTCCCATGCACGCCCAATAAGTTTAGCAGGTTTACACAAATAATTTTCGTCACGTGCATCACGTCGATCTCATAGCAAACCTCTAGGAATTTCCAATAGTGTAGTTCCTAGAATATAGATTTCTTCTTCCACATGGCTATGTGGTTGTCGGCGTCATTCGGAACAGATTGTGCGCCAGGACCCTTACCAAAGATTACTTTTATATCTTTGACCATGTCATATATATCAGTACCTTTAGGGAGGGTTGGCTTGCTCCGTGTATCTGCCTCGCCTTTGAAATATTTTCCTTTCTTTCTTACGGGATGTCTGTCTGGAAGAAATCGACGATGCCCCGGGTACACATTCTTGCCTATATGTATACTTTCAGTCTCGCCTAAACAGTGTGTGGATGCGCTGTATCCTTTGTTTGACTGTCCTGAGATGTTACTAAGAGCGGGCCAATCATTACTCGTCCCACACACGTACACCTTCGTCAGACCACAGCTCTAAAAGTTCATCAACCAGTGGCCTCAGGTACACATCAATGTTGTTGCCAGGTTGCGACGGGCCTGGGATAAGCACTGGCATCATAATGAACTTACGCTTCATGCATAACCAAGGAGGAAGGTTATAGATACATAGAGTCACAGGCCAGGTGCTATGACTACTACTCTGCTCCCCAAACGGATTCAGGCCATCTGTACTTAGACGAAACCTTAAGTTTCTTGCGTCACGTGCAAAGTCCCCGTACTTATAGTCGATGTTTCTCCACTGCGACCCATCAGCGGGGTGTCTCAGCATATCGTCTTCCTTACGGTCTTCTTTGTGCCATCGCAGCAACTTGGCATGCTCTTTGTTTCGGAACAAACGTTTCAACCGTGGTATTATAGGAGCATGCCACATCACCTTGGCAGGAACCCTCTTCCTTGGGCGATCGTCGCCCTCAACATCACCAGGGTCATCTCGCCTGATCTTATACCCAAAAGCACCGCATACCGGGCAGGCATTTAAATTCTCGTGCTGACCGCGGTAGAGGATGCAGTCATTGATGCATGCATGTATCTTATACACTTCCAATCCTAGAGGGCAGACAACCTTCTTTGCTTCGTAGGTACTGCAGGGAATCACGTTATCTCTTGGAAGCATCTTCTTCATTATTTTCAGCAGCTTTTCAAATCCCTTGTCAGATACTCCATTCTCTGCCTTCCATTTCAGCAATTCCAGGGTGGTGCCCAGCTTTTTCTGGCCCTCTTCGCAATTTGGGTACAACAATTTTTTGTGGTCTTCTAACATGCGCTCCAACTTCAACCTCTCGTTTTCACTTGCGCAGTTTATCTGTTCTTCACGAATGACCTGACGAAGATCATCATCGGACTCATCAACAATGTCCTCAAGTTCAGGCTCGTCTTCCCCTGTTTCAGTATCACCGTGTTCACCGAACATAGGATAAGTATCATTATCCTCTTCTTCTTCAATGTCTTCCATTACAACCCCTCTTTCTCCGTCCTTGGTCCAACAAAAATAACTGGGCATGAAGCCTTCTTGCAACAGGTGGGTGTGTATGGTTCTTGAGTTAGGGAAATTCCTCTTATTCTGGCATTTTTTACATGGACAAAAAATAAATCCATTCTGCCTGTTTTTCTCAGCCACATTGAGAAAACTATGCATGCCATTAAGGAATTCGGGACGACGTCGATCACTGTACATCCATTGCCGGTTCATCTACATTATATAAATTTATCAACAACCATTATGCTAAATCATCATGACTAAATTAATTAATTAATACAAAAAGTTCATCACACGTTAAAACCAAAGTAGCGTAGTGACCATACATATAGGGTTCTCATAAAAATACACACTGAAACCATCCATAAAAACTCTCTCTAATTAATGCATTTAAAAACAACAACAAATGCGATCAAAATCGCAACAAAGGTAACAATTGACCCGATGGCATATTGATACCAAGCCTCTTTACTAATTGCATATTTTCTAATCTTTCTAATCTTCAGGCGCATTGCGTCCATCTCGCTCTTGTGACCATCGACGACACGGGCAAGAACCTTGTCCAAGGTCATCTTCTCTCTTTCAGTTTTTTCAACCTTTCTTCAGTTTTTTCAATCTTTCTTTCAAGCCAACATTTTCTTGTTCAACTAAGTGTAACTTCTCAACAATAGGGTCGATTGGCATTTCCGGTTCCACTACCTCCTAGATAAAAATATCTATTTCAAGTTGGTCGGCGTAATTAATTGTCATATAATCAGGAAATGAAAATATGTAGTTATAAAAGATAATATACCACATCCGAATCATAGACTGGACGAGGGCCAACGGGGATGGATATCAAAACCATGGCGCTATATATATATAAAAAATCTTTCACAATAAGAAAATTATATACAAGTAAATATGTAAATCATATAAATAAAAATTTGTTTTGGTAAATAAAAACAATAGGCTCACCAAGGTTGTGTCGGTGACGGGGCGATCGACGGCGGTGAGGAAGGGGACAAGGCGCGCGACACTAAACAAAACCACAAATCATAATTAAATTTGAGCTCAAATTGCATATGTATACATAACAAATGATGAACTCTCTCTAGCTTAGGCATTTCATCAAACACCTAGCTAGCACAACAAAAATGAAATGAGCAAAAAAACGAGCAAAACTTGCAATGCCGGAAGAGGGAATGTTGATGCTAACCGTAGAACCGATGGGTACCAATAATCTTGACAAATGGTGGAGAAAAATGGGGATGGATTAGAGCTCACAAGAGGAAGGAGAGAGCAAAAATGGAGTTGAGCTCGAGCTGGAAAAAATGGAGCTGAGCTAGCTCGGGGTGGAATATAGGGGAGGGCTTTAGGACCGGTTTGTGTTACAAACCGGTGCTAAAGGGTCTGACAGCGGGCCCCATAGTTGCTGCAAAAAATGAGAAAACCTTTAGAACCGGTTTGTGATACAAAACGGTTCTAAAGGGTCTGTCTACTGGGCCCCCCTCCCTGCAGCAAACGGTCCCAAAACCTTTAGGACCGGTTTGTGTTACAAACCGGTCCAAAAGGCCTTGCGGCCATTTGCTGCAGGGAGGGGGCCCAGCGGACAGACCCTATAGATTTGGTTTATATCCAATCCGATTCCAATGTGTTTGGCTCAATGCCCTGTTTTCTACTAGTGCTGATAGGCCCAGCTCGGGCACTGAGGAGCTTAGATCGGGCCCAACCCCTCTCCTCCACGAGCATCACCGGTCACATTAGATGCCGCCGCCGCACGCCCTGGCCGTGGAAGGGGACGGAAGCAGCGCGCCAGGTCGTTCTGGTCACTCCCGCGCCGCCGCACACCTCCAGAGCCTCGGGCCGGCGGCGCCGCCACCAGATCCCGCGCTGGTCTGCTCCTTCCTCCCCGTGCACCGGCACCGTCGGAAGCCTCCGCTGCGCGCCCACTCCGTGGAAGGAGGCGGAAGCAGCGCGCCAGGTCGCCCTGGCCCCTCCAGCGCCGCCGCACTCCTCTAGGGCCTCGGGCCGGCGCCACCACCGCCAGAGCCCGCACCAATGCACCGCCTCCTCCCTCCATGCTGCAGGACCAGTCGTCGACGCTCCTCTTCAAGTCCTCGGCGCGCTTGCTTGCTCCGCCGTGCGCCGCCCGGTGACTTCCTCGGCCGCGCGATAACGGCAGGCCGAGACGCGCCCTCCTCCCCTTCCATCTTTGACGGCCAGGGGGGCCGCCACCACCACCGCGTGAGGCCGGCGGCGGCAGGGCCCGGGTTGGTGGGTGCAGGGGGGTGCTCGGCGGCTAGGGTTTGGCCCCCGGGGTCGCCCGCGCACGCGACCCGGAAGGAGGGAAGGGGAAAGGGGCAACATTACCGGCCACTAGAAGAAGAGCTTTTGCCAAGGACCTTAGTCACACGTCTTGGCTTCTATCTTGTTAGGTATGGATGATCAGGCAAAGGTTGCGTGTACGCTCGATCCATGGGACATCACAGCCCGGGAAGTTTTCCCATTTCTGAATATGCCTGGAAGCAGACACTGTGCCTTATAAGCTTTCATCAACACGAAACAAAGTGAAAGTAAACCTCGTGCAATCAAACCTTCAAATGGTGTCAATTAACATCCTATAAAAGACAGGAAAAAGAACGAAAGGACTAATGACACGATGTCAAGTTCACCGGCATCTTCGGCAAGTAATGTTATGGACAATACTTTAAAAGTCCCTGCTACTAGGTAGTTACATCTACGAAGCTGTTAGGAAGGGTAAGTCAGGCATTGATACGGGTGTCTTTTGGGTGGCGTCACCTTGTTCGCTTGTTATGAGAACTTCATGTTTTCTTCTTTTATATAGGATCAACTTACATCGAAAAAATCTCACTTTGGTAGATCTGTGCTGAACTACTTGTTTGTTGTGTTGCTTTAATCAAGTTGGTGCTGATGAATTTCTCACAAATGCTCAATTTATTATGTATTATGGTTATAGTGAGGTTGACGGCTCCTATTTGGAAATTATCATCAACAAAACAAGCGGCTAATATTCTTGAACCTAAATCTTGTTTGGATGGTTCTGGTTGATTTCCCAAGAACTTCAATACTGAATCACATTATGTGCTCTCTATTAGGCACGTCTACCGGTTAAAGACGCATAGAAACGCGAACCAACATGTGGTTGGATGGTTACAAAGGTGGTTCTACACCTAGCCCACTAGAGTTTAAACCCCAGGTTTGGCAGTTGTGTCTCATATTTAGAAGTAATATTATTTTAGTGGGAGGCGTCATTCCCATCCACAACGAGGCTCTTGTGGTTACTTAGTCAATCTCAAGACCCGCCGTCTTAGTCTCTCGGAAGTGCTCATAGGAGTGTCATGTCCGTGTGTCCGTTCATAGGGATGAGTGTATACACACGTATATAGGAGCGCCTGCGTTCGTATCGTGTTTCTAAAGAAAACATACAAGCAAAATCATTTCAGATATGAATTTTATAATGCATGCTATCAAGACTAGGGTGTTAAGTGTAGTTGCATTGTCAGGCCGTGTTTTCTAAGTTGAAATAATCTTGTTCAAGATGTTAAACATGTAATCTGTTTTATTGTTTTAATAGATAAGCATGGAGTAGTACTCCACCTTATCATCATATCTGTACCGCCACGGATGAGGCTGCTTCATCCCTATTTAACACGAACCACGGGACCCTAACAGGTCACCGTTTTCGCCTACCAAAGTCGATATTGTATCAGAGCGAACTTTCTTCCTGACCTAGCCGCCGTATCACCTACGATCCAATCTACACCAAATCCTACGATCCAATCTATGAACTCTACACATCCAAAGCAAAAGCCTACGATCGAAAGCCTACGACTCAAAACACAAACCCACGATCAAGAAAAATCCTATAACCACAGCCAAGACCATGACCAAAAACCCTACGAACCAAAAAACCAATACCCAAGATTCGCCATCAACCCGTCATCGACGTCGGCATGGCCTCTTCAACGACACCGACGGGCCTCGCATCCTCCCTTGATGCGCCGCCGTCTAAAAAACTCACCCGCACCAACTTCCTGTTTTGGAAGACTCTGGTGTCCCCCGCCATCCGCAGCGCTCTGGCGAAAGGGTTCCTGGATGGAACCGAGGCTGCACCACCTGCAGAGCTACAGTCCGAGAACGCCAAGGGAGAGAAGATCAAGATCCCAAACCCTGCCTATGCAGTTTGGGAGGTGAAGGACATGTCCGTACTCACCTTCCTCCTCAACTCCTTCTCCCGAGAGGTGCTGGCTCATGTGGTTGGTCTTGACACCACTTCTGAGGTATTGGGCGTCATTACGCGCATGTTCTCTTACAGTTCCAGGTCTAGGATCAATAGTCTTAGAGGCTCCCTCGCCTCCACCAAGAAACATGACCTCTCTGCCGCACAGTACTTCGCCAAGATGAAAGGGTACGCCTCGGAGCTCGCAGCCGTAGGCAAGGTTGTTGAGGAGGACGAGCTCGTTGGGTATCTTCTCAATGGGCTCGACGGCACCTACGACTCCATTGTTGCTGCCGCCAACGCCAACGCCCACACCAGCCTCGACAATCTGTTCGCACAGATCTGTGCACACGACACTCGTCAGACGATGCTGGCCGAGACCGGCCAGGGCGGCAACTCCTTCACCTCCTACGCGAACGTGGCCCGGCGTGGCCGCGATGATTGTCGCTCTGGCGCTGGCGATCGCGGTGATCGTGGCGGTGACCGCGGTGATAGTGGTGATCGTGATCACCGCGGCGACCGGGCCGAAGGAGATCGCTACGACAACAAGCGCCGAGATGATGTCTGGCGCCCTCGCGATGACGGGAGGCTCCGGGATGACTACGCCCGTCGCAATGCACCCCGCCGTGATGACGGCGTCCGACGTGATGACGGTGACAGACGTGACGGTGACCGTCGCCGTGATAGAGCTCCCACGCCTTATGTCGACGTCACCTGCCAGATCTGTAAGATCCACGGTCACCCCGCCGCGGATTGCTGGTGGCGCTACAAGAATGATGGCTCAGATAGTGATGATGATGCTCGAGAGGAGAAGACCGCCAATATAGCTTCCTATGGAGTAGATACCGATTGGTATTCTGACACGGGAGCTACAGATCACATTTCTGGTGCGCTCAACAAACTCTCCATGCATGACAAGTACAAGGGCCGTGAACGTGTTCACACGGCCGATGGTCAAGGTATTCCCATAAGTCATATTGGTCACTCAACTTTGCAAACCCCTCATGCATCCTTACATCTAAACAACATCCTTCATGTCCCTAGTGCAAATAAAAACTTGTTGTCCATACATAAACTTGATCTTGATAACGATGTATTCATTGAGTTCCATGCCTTTTTCTTTTTGATCAAGGATCAAGCCACAATGAGAATACTGTTTAAAGGTCCCTGTCATGGTGGGCTTTACCCCCTAGTGTCATTCTCTTCGGGGTCGTCCAAGCATGCTTTCGTCACAATAAAGCCACCTTCATCCACATGGCATCGTCGTTTAGGGCATCCTTCATCGTTTATTGTGCAACTAGCTAAGAAAAATAATTTAGCTTATTCTCCAAAAATAAATTCTTACATTTGTGATTCTTGCCAACTAGCTAAGAGCCACCAATTGCCATACCCTGTATCCACTAGTGTCTCTAGTGTTCCTCTTGAGCAAATATTTTCTGATGTATGGGGACCTGCCCCAGCCTCTGTTGGCAAGCACACTGATTATGTAAGCTTCATTGATGATTTTAGCAAATTAACTTGGATTTATTTGCTCAAGAAACGTTCTTATGTGTATCAAGTTTTCTTAAACTTCCAACAACTAGTTGAACGAAAATTTGATCGTAAAATCATAACCATGAAAACAGACTGGGGAGGTGAATATGAAAAGTTGAATAACTTCTTTCAACAAGTGGGAATTACACACCATGTATCTTGCCCTCATACTCATCAACAAAATGGCTCAGCTGAGCGCAAACATCGCCACATTGTAGAGGTTGGTCTTTCCCTCCTCGCACATTCCTCCATGCCACTAAAATTCTGGGATGGATCCTTTCTCACAGCTACATTTCTCATAAACTTACTTGCTAGCAAAGTTATAAATTTTGAGTCTCACTGGTAGAAAATAGGCCTTCCATACGCCCCCATTAGTCCCCAAAAGTTTCGACCCGCGACTATAGGGGTCTCT
This sequence comes from Alopecurus myosuroides, assembly GCA_028641055.1. Lineage (NCBI taxonomy): Eukaryota > Viridiplantae > Streptophyta > Magnoliopsida > Poales > Poaceae > Alopecurus > Alopecurus myosuroides. The sequence continues at coordinate 505,032,966 of CM054059.1, forward strand.
AGTCGCGGTTCGGGAGGACACCCGCGACCAACAGTCTGGGCCCAGCGCGCTCGGTCCACAGCTGGCGGACGGGAGGGGCTTTAGTCCCGGTTGGCCAGGCTAACCGGGACTAATAGGTCCCCAAGGCCTTTAGTCGCGGTTGTCCAGGCCAACCGGGACTAAAGGCCCATCCCTATATATAGGGCTCAGGTGGCTGCACTTAGCCACATTTGGTGTCACTTCTACTCACAATATTCACAAGGGGTGGTGGGTTTGCTTTTTTTCCTCCTATGCACACAAGGTGTTTGATGAAATGCCCGAGAGCATGAAACACACATGATATGAAGTGTCCGAGCCGCACTTGAGCGTTTTGATTTATTTTACCTCCGCGATCACGGTTAGCAACTTGAACCTTTCATGATTTGTATTATTTTCAGCTAGTTAGTTTAACAAATGCATGATGGTTAATTAATTATATACTTTATATAATAATAATGCAGATGAATCGGCAATGGATGTACGGTAACCGACTCTCCGGCGAGTTCACTAAGGGTTTGAAAGATTTCCTCGTAGTGGCAAATGCGAACAAGCAGCGAGGTTTTATTATCTGTCCATGTGCTGAATGTAAGAATGAGAAGGGTCACTCCTCCTCAAAAGTCATTCACATGCACCTGCTTCGGCACGGTTTCATGCGAAGCTATAATTGTTGGACCAAGCATGGAGAAAAAGGGGTTAGAATGGAAGAAGATGAAGAAGAGGATGATATCGATTTCAACCATCATGACGCTTTCGGTGATACCTTCATGGAGGATGATGCTGAAGGTGGGGAAGGGTTTGGTGAAGGTGAAGAAGAGGCACATGATGAGCCCGCTGATGATCTTGGTCGGACCATTGCTGATGCCCGGAGACGCTGCGAAACTGACAAGGAGAGGGAGAATTTGGATCGCATGTTAGAGGATCACACGAAGTCGCTTTACCCAGGATGCGACAATAGTCTGAAAAAGCTGGGCTGCACACTGGATTTGCTGAAATGGAAGGCACGGGAAGGTGTAGCTGACTCATCATTTGAAAATTTGCTGAAAATGTTGAAGAATATGTTTCCGAAGAATAACGAGTTGCCCGCCAGTACGTACGAAGCAAAGAAGGTTGTCTGCCCTCTAGGTTTAGATGTTCTGGAGATACATGCATGCATTAACGACTGCATCCTCTACCGCGGTGCATACGAGAATTTGGATGAATGCCCTGTATGCACTGCATTGCGTTATAAGATCAGAGGCGATGACCCTGGTGACGATGTTGAGGGCGAGAAACCCAGGAAGAGGGTTCCCGCCAAGGTGATGTGGTATGCTCCTATAATACCTCGGCTGAAACGCCTGTTCATGAACAAAGAGCATGCCAAGTTGTTGCGATGGCACAAAGAGGACCGTAAGTCCGACGGGGAGTTGAGACACCCCGCTGATGGAACGCAATGGAGAAAGATCGACAGAGAGTTCAAAGATTTTGCAGCTGACGCAAGGAACATAAGATTTGGTCTAAGTACTGATGGCATGAATCCTTTTGGCGAGCAGAGCTCCAGCCATAGCACCTGGCCCGTGACTCTATGCATCTACAACCTTCCTCCTTGGTTGTGCATGAAGCGGAAGTTCATTATGATGCCAGTGCTCATCCAAGGTCCGAAGCAACCCGGCAACGACATCGATGTGTACCTAAGGCCATTAGTTGATGAACTTTTACAGTTGTGGGGCAGACCTGGTGTACCTGTGTGGGATGAGCTTAAAGAAGAGGAATTTAACCTACGAGCGTTGCTTTTTGTAACCATCAACGATTGGCCTGCTCTCAGTAACCTTTCGGGACACACTAGTAGAAAACAGGGCATTGAGCCAAGCCCAATGGAACCGGATGTGATACAAACCGGTTCAGAAGGGTCTGCCCCTGGGCCCCACCCATGCAGCAAAATGCCCGCAAGGCCTTTAGGACCGGTTTGTAACACAAACCGGTCCTAAAGGACTTGCGGGCCATTTGCTGCAGGGAGGGGGGCCCAGGGGCAGAACCTTTAGAACCGGGTTGTATCACAAACCGGTTCTACAGGTTTTCTCATTTTTTGCAGCCACTGCGGGTCCCGCTGTCATAACCTTTAGAACCGGTTTGTAACACAAACCGGTCCTAAATCCCTCCCCTAAACCCTACATACCACCCCGAGCTCAGCTCATTTTTTCCAGCTCGAGCTCAACTCCATTTTTGCTCTCTTCTTCCTCTTGTGAGGTCTAATCCATCCCCATTTTCTCCACCATTTGTCAAGATTGTTGGTACCCATCGGTTCTACGGTTAGCATCAACGTTCCCTCTTCCGGCATTGCAGGTTTTGCTCGTTTTCTTGCTCATTTCATTTTTGTTGTGCTAGCTAGGTGTTTGATGAAATGCCTAGCTAAGCTAGAATTTGTTATTCATTTTGTTATGTATACAAATTGATGCAATTTGAGCTCAAAATTAATTATGATTTGTGCTTTTTTTAGTGTCGCGCGCCTTGTCCCCTTACTCACTACCGTCAATCGCCCCATCACCGACACAACCTTGGTGAGCCTATTGTTTTTATTTACCAAAACAAATTTTGATTTGTATGATTTACGTATTTACTTGTATATAATTTTCTAGAGCCATGGTTTTGATATCCGTCCCCGTTGGCCCTCGTCCAGTCTATGATTCGGATGTGGTATATTATCTTTTTTCACTACATATTTTCATTTCCTGATTATACGACAATTACTTACGCCGACCAACTTGACATAGATATTTTTATATAGGAGGTAGTGGAACCGGAAATGCCAGTCGACCCTATTGTTGAGAAGTTATACTTAGTTGAACAAGAAAATATTGGCTTGAAAGAAAGATTGAAAAAAACTGAAGAAAGGTTGGAAAAAACTGAAAGAGAGAAGATGACCTTGGAAAAGGTTCTTGCCGGTGTCATCGATAGTCACAAGAGCGAGATGGACGCAATGCGCCTGAAGATTAGAAAGATTAGGAAATATGCAATTAGTAAAGAGGCTTGGTATCATTATGTCGTCGGGTCAATTGTTACCTTTGTTGCGATTTTGATCGCATTTGTTGTTGTTTTTAAATGCATTAATTAGAGAGAATTTTTATGGATGGTTTCAGTGTGTATTTTTCTGAGAACTATATATGTATATATGGTCACTATACGCTAGTTTGGTATTAACGTGTGATGAACTTTTTGTATTAATTAACTAATTTAGTCATGATGATTTAGCATATATAATGGTTGTTGATAAATTTATATAATGCAGATGAACCGGCAATGGATGTACAGTGATCGACGTCGTCCCGAATTCCTTAATGGCATGCATAGTTTTCTCAATGTGGCTGAGAAAAACAGGCAGAATGGATTTATTTTTTGTCCATGTAAAAAATGCCAGAATAAGAGGAATTTCCCTAGCTCAAGAACCATACACACCCACCTGTTGCAAGAAGGCTTCATGCCCAGTTATTTTTGTTGGACCAAGCACGGAGAAAGAGGGGTTATAATGGAAGACAATGAAGAAGAAGAGGATAATGATGAGTATCCTATGTTCGATGAACACGGTGATACTGAAATGGGGGAAGATGAGCCTGAACTTGAGGACATTGTTGATGAGTCTGATGATGATCTTCGTCAGGTCATTCGTGAAGAACAGATAAACTGCGCAAGTGAAAACGAGAGGTTGAAGTTGGAGCGCATGTTAGAAGACCACAAAAAATTGTTGTACCCAACTTGCGAAGATGGCCAGAAAAAACTGGGCACCACCCTTGAATTGCTGCAATGGAAGGCAGAGAATGGATTATCTGACAAGGGATTTGAAAACCTGCTGAAAATAATGAAGAAGATGCTTCCAAGAAATAACGTGCTGCCCTGCAGTACATACGAAGCAAAGAAGGTTGTCTGCCCTCTAGGATTGGAAGTGCATAAGATACATGCATGCATCAATGACTGCATCCTCTACCGCGGCCAGCACGAGAATTTAAATGCCTGCCCGGTATGCGGTGCATTTCGGTATAAGATCAGGCGAGATGACCCTGGTGATGTTGAGGGCGACGATCGCCCCAGGAAGAGGGTTCCTGCCAAGGTGATGTGGCATGCTCCTATAATACCACGGTTGAAACGTTTGTTCCGAAACAAAGAGCATGCCAAGTTGTTGCGATGGCACAAAGAAGACCGTAAGGAAGACGATATGCTGAGACACCCCGCTGATGGGTCGCAGTGGAGAAACATCGACGATAAGTACGAGGACTTTGCACGTGACGCAAGAAACTTAAGGTTTGGTCTGAGTACAGATGGCCTGAATCCATTTGGGGAGCAGAGTAGCAGTCATAGCACCTGGCCCGTGACTCTATGTATCTATAACCTTCCTCCTTGGTTATGCATGAAGCGTAAGTTCATTATGATGCCAGTGCTTATCCCAGGCCCGTCGCAACCCGGCAACAACATTGATGTGTACCTGAGGCCACTGGTTGATGAACTTTTAGAGTTGTGGGCTGACGAAGGTGTACGTGTGTGGGACGAGTACAAACAAGAGGAATTTGACCTACGAGGGTTGCTGTTTGTTACCATCAATGATTGGCCCGCTCTTAGTAACATCTCAGGACAGTCAAACAAGGGATACAGCGCATGCACACACTGTTTAGGCGAGACAGAAAGTATACATATAGGCAAGAATGTGTACCCGGGGCATCGTCGATTTCTTCCAGACAGGCATCCCGTAAGAAAGAAAGGAAAGCATTTCAAAGGCGAGGCAGATACACGGAGGAAGCCAACCCTCCCTAAAGGTACTGATATATATGACATGGTCAAAGATATAAAAGTAATCTTTGGAAAGGGTCCTGGCGCACAATCTGTTCCAAATGACGCCGACAACCACGTAGCCATGTGGAAGAAGAAATCTATATTCTGGGAACTACCCTATTGGAAATTCCTAGAGGTTCGCTCTGCGATCGACGTGATGCACGTGACGAAAAATATTTGCGTGAACCTGCTAAACTTATTGGGCGTGCATGGGAAGAAGTCAAGAGATACACCAAAAGCACGGCTGCACCACCAACGTATGCACGAACGAGACGACCTGATGAATCCAGAGAATTTCAAAGGTCCTGCCAGCTACGCTCTTACCAAGGAAGAGAAGGAGATCTTTTTCCAAGTCCTGAGTAGTATCAAGGTCCCGTCTGGCTACTCGTCGAACATAAAAGGAATACTAAACCTGGAAGAGAAAAAGTTCCAAAACCTTAAGTCTCATGACTGCCACGTGATCATGACCCAGTTACTTCCGATTGCATTGAGGGGGCTTCTACCAGAAAACGTGCGAGTACCCATTGTGAAGCTATGTGCATTCCTCAACGCAATTTCTCAGAAGGCAATCGATCCAGCAACTCTACCAAGTTTACAGAAGGACGTGGTCCAATGTCTTGTCAGCTTCGAGTTGGTGTTCCCACCAACCTTTTTCAATATTATGACGCACCTCATAGTTCACCTAGTCCAAGAGATTTCCGTTCTCGGTCCTGTATTCTTACACAATATGTTCCCCTTTGAGAGGTTCATGGGAGTCTTGAAGAATTATGTTAGAAACCGTGCTAGACCAGAAGGAAGCATGGTCAAGGGCTATGGAACAGAGGAGGTCATTGAGTTTTGTGTTGACTTTATTCCTGACCTGAACCCGATCGGGGTTCCTCAGTCGCGCCATGAGGGGAGACTGCGTGGAAAAGGCACGCTAGGAAAGAAATCAACAACATGTATGGACGAGCAATCTTTCAGTCAAGCACACTACACAGTTCTAGTTAATTCCAGCTTGGCGGCTCCATATATCCAGGAACACACGGATATTTTACGCTCGGAATATCCGGAGCAACCTGAAGATTTCATTGCTAAAGAACACGCGAAGACTTTCGGAGGTTGGTTGCAAAGACGTCTGATTAATGACAACATTGTTGAAGATGAGCTATACTTGTTGGCCAAGCAACCATCTTCGACTGTATTGACCTTTAAAGGGTACGAGATAAATGGTAACATATTTTACACGGCAGAACAAGATAAAAAGAGCACCAACCAAAACAGTGGCGTCCGGTTTGATGCAAAAGACGACAACGGGCAAAGGGTCACATACTATGGTTACATAGAGCAGATATGGGAACTTGACTACGGACCTTCCTTTAAGGTCCCTTTGTTCTGGTGCAAATGGTTCAACCTGTCAGGCGTGAAGGTAGACCCGAAGTACGGAATGACAACAGTGGATCAGAAGAATCTTGGGTACGACAATGATCAATTCGTCCTAGCCAATGATGTGGCTCAGGTTTTCTATGTGAAGGACATGTCTAGCAGACCGAGAAAAACAAAAGATAAAGAAACGAATACATCAGACGATGAGCCAAGGCGCCACATAGTTCTTTCAGGGAAAAGAAACATCGTGGGAGTCGAGGACAAGACAGACATGTCAGAAGATTACATTAAATTTGATGAAATTCCTCCCTTCAAAGTCAAAGATGATCCTAGCATTCAGTTAAATGATGAAGATGTTCCATGGTTACGGCGCAATCAGAAGAAAGGCAAGAAGAAAAATAGAAACGGATCGTCCCTTTAGTACCGGTTGGGGACACCAACCGGGACTAAATGGGTTAGGGTTTCGTTTGGACCAATCAGATAGAATCACACGGATCGTGTGTTTGTTTCAACCGCTTGTGAGTCGTTGGATCCGGGGTGTGTTTCTTTCCAGCTGTTGTGAGCCGTTCGATCAGGGCTACGGTGTGTTTCTTTCGAGCTGTTGGATGAGATGTTTCTTAACCGTTGGATCAAAACCCTAGCTCAACACTTTGTGAGCCAGAGGACCCTATATATAGCCCAGCTTCATACACCGTTCAGTTCATCTCCCAAATACAAAACATCCGGATTCGCCAGCATACGCCCCGCGGTGCATTTGGTATGCATATATGCACTCAGTAGCCACTGCGGGGTTGTATACTGGCGATACCGTTTGTTTTGTTCTACACCCTCCTTTAAGGTTTGATACATCATATACTCAGTTCATCGAGCAAATACAAAACATCCGGATTCGCCATCATACGTCCGGCCGTGCATTTGGTATGCATATATGCACCCAGTAGCCACGGTCGGGCTGTATGATGGCGATACCGTCTGTTTTGTTCCACACCCCCCTTAAGGTTTGATACATCATATACTCAGTTCATCGAGCAAATACAAAACATCCGGATTCGCCGTCATACGTCCAGCCGTGCATTTGGTATGCATATATATATGCACCCAGTAGCCACGGTTGGGCTGTATGATGGCGATACCGTTTGTTTTGTTCTACACCCCCCTTTGGAAACAGAAAGAAGAAGAAAAAGAAATGTGCGCCCCCCTGTACAGGCCTTTAGGACCGGTTGCCGTTAACAACCGGTGCTAAAGACCCTTTCGCAACGGTTGCCGTTAACAACCGGTTTGCCGTTAACAACCGGTGCTAAAGACCCTTTAGCACCGGTTGTTAACCGCAACCGGTACCAAGAAAGGCAAGAGTAAGATTGTGACGACCGGTTGTCACAGAGGCAGACAGAAGAAGTCACGGTATGGCAGTCACGTATTCAACATCAACCAAGAAAGGCAAGCGTAAGATTGTGATGAAAGGTTGACAGAGGAAAATACTCGCAATATATGTATGTACTTTTTAAAAGTGAGAAACAAAGTACCAGCGGGCTAGTATACCAAACGCGCTAAATCAATCTACATGTATGGTATCTCGCTAAATCAATCTATATATATGTATCCACGATATATATGCTCGATGTATCACTTGCGCTCTCACTTCTCGTTGCCTTACTCATTACCCACCCTAACTTACCACAGGCGCATAGACTACAATATGCGCCTGGGGTAACATTACCGCAGGCGCATAGACAGAATATGCGCCTGGGCTAAGAGCTATACCACAGGCGCATGGTGTGCAATGTGCGCCTGGGGTAATTGATCAGATTACTTTAAATTTGATGAAATTCCTCCCTTCAAAGTCAAAGATGATCCTAGCATTCAGTTAAATGATGAAGATGTTCCATAGTTACGGCGCAATCAGAAGAAAGACAAGAAGACAAATAGAAACGGATCGTCCCTTTAGTACCGGTTGGGGACACCAACCGGGACTAAATGGGTTAGGGTTTCGTTTGGACCAATCAGATAGAATCACACGGATCGTGTGTTTATTTCAACCGCTTGTGAGTCGTTGGATCCGGGGTGTGTTTCTTTCTAGCTGTTGTGAGCCGTTCGATCAGGGCTACGGTGTGTTTCTTTCGAGCTGTTGTGAGCCGTTGGGATGTTTCTTAACCGTTGGATCAAAACCCTAGCTCAACACTTTGTGAGCCAGAGGACCCTATATATGCACCCAGTAGCCACTGTCGCTCCTCGAGCGCTTCTTCTCCATCCCTCTGCACCGTCGCGCTTCCACCATGCCTCCGAGGAGGAACAGCACCACCGGTTTCCGCGGCGTCCGAGCACGGCAGAACGGAATGTTCAGCGCAGATATCCGCTGGGGGGACGACCGCATCCCCCTCGGCACCTTTGCGACGGCGGCAGAGGCAGCCCGCGCCTGGGACGCGGCGGCCTGGCGCCTCAACCGCCCGCGGTCGCTGATGAACTTCAACGACTGCCACACAGTCTGGGAAGCGGAGGCCAGGGTGACGAAGCCACAGATCATCACTGCCGCCGACCACCTCCAACTCCGCCACCGCGCGTTTCAGGGCCTAGTCGACGCCAGGGAAGACCGCGTCGTCCGCGATTATTACCGGAACAACCCGGGGGAGGAGAGCGCCGACGAGGAGCTCTGGCAGACACGCGCGGGTCAGCGGGCGGAGCGCCGCCTCGAACGCCACCTCGCGTTAGATGCGGCTCGGGAGGTGAGGACGAGGGCGCTGCAAGAGCTTCGTCGGGCCGACCGCGCCGGCGAAGTCTGGGCCTCCGACGATCCGAGGTGGGGGCCTATCTCGGACATACCATCATGCACCTCCGATGATGACGAGGAGGTCACCGACGAGTTCGGCGACGATGATGACCCGGAGGAGGTCACCGACGAGTTCCCCGACGACGATGGCGAGGAGTAGTGTTCGTCTGTTTTCTCTTTTTAATAAAAGAATTTGTATTCCGGCGACACTGCGGCAATCGCTAAATCAATCTGTATGGTATCTCGCTAAATCAATCTATATATATGTATCCACGATATATATGCTCGATGTATCACTTGCGCTCTCACTTCTCGTTGCCTTACTCATTACCCACCCTAACTTACCACAGGCGCATAAACAGCAAAATGCGCCTAGGGTAACTTTACCGCAGGCGCACAGTAAGGAAATGCGCCTGGGATAAGAGATTTACCGCAGGCGCATTTTGTGTAAAGTGCGCCTGGGGTAAGTGATCACATATACAGAAACAGTAGTTTTTCTGTTTTGTTTTCTTGATGTGTTTTTGTTTGTCTGTTTTGAAATGTGTGTTTGACATAATATAGAAATAGTTTAGCTAGGAATTAATATAGAAATAATATCCATTACATAATAATATATACATTACATGATAATATATCCATTACATACTAATATATCCATTACATGCATATATCGAACACAAGAGGCGGTACACAAACAACTTCTATGGATCCGTCGAGTAGAAGCGGAACAACTCGTAGGAGACGTATGCATCTATGGCTGCATACATGATGTTGGTCCAGTCCAGTGGGTTCTTCTCCCACAACCAGTGATTCTTCGAGGGGAAATCAGTCTTCATGGTTCTGTAGCCCTCGTGGATGAAGGCACTTGCCATGCGAGCCATACCGGTCTTTGGCCCGTTCAAATGGATAAGACCCTGAATATCAATGTAGTGATCTTCAGGTATCACAATACCCAAGCGCATCAACTTCGGACGGTCTTGCGTGTTGTCAACGCTGCAAAAGTCATACCCCTTGTTGACAAGAAAATCAACAAGTGCCGGAGAATGCTTTGAACTACTGCAACAACAAAAATTTGATACGTGTACGTGTTAGATATATGGCAACACATGTATTCTTCACATGCAACAAACAAATCGAAGATGCAAGATTGTACGTGTGCGTTACCTTGACCATTGGAAGACCAAAACGGCCTCCTTGAACGCAATCTGGATGACTGCAACATTCCGTTTATCCGCCGTATACTCTAAATCAAGCCCGAAAAACCGGTGTTCTTCGGGAGAGGAGAAATACAGATTGGTCAAATACCCAATAGCACCGGGGAGCTCCTCGCAGTTGTTGGTGTAGAACACGTCGAGACTTTTGCCGCATGGTGTGGGCACATCATATCTCTTAGAAACTTCAGCCATGGTGCTTAGTGGAGGAAGATCAAGAGAGGAAGAAGAAGAGACAGAGGAAGAAGAGAAGAAACAGAGACTCGCGATCGGGCCGGTGCGCACTGTAGCAATAAAACCGCCGCGCGCGGGAGGCGAGCAGTTTGTATTAAGACCTTTAGCACCGGTTGCTAACACAAACCGGTGCTAAAGGCCTGTAGTGGGCGCGCAGTCTGGGTGTGGCCCCAACTACAGGCCTTTAGCACCGGTTTGTGTTAGCAACCGGTGCTAAAGACCCTTTCGCACCGGTTGCTAACACAAACCGGTGCCAAAGGCCTGTAGTGGGGCGATATCTCCAGGACTTGTGAAATTTTGGCCTCATTTCGTTCGCGCGTCTTCTCCTCTACCTAGCTACGGCGAAGCCCTGCGCGGTCCGCCTCGTCGCCGTCCGTCCGCCTCGTCGCCGTCGCCGTCTGCCTCCGCGTCCTCGGTCCGCCGCGCCTCCGTCGCCGTCTGCCTCCGCGCGACCCCGCGTCCATCGCCGTCGCCGTCGATCCCCCGCGCGGCCCCGTCCGTCCGCCTCTCCGTCGCGCCGTCGCGCCGTCCGCCTCCGTCGCGCGTCGTCCGCCTCTCCGTCGCGCCGTCGCGCCGTCCGCCTCCGTCGCGCGTCCGTCTCGCCTCCGCCTCCGCCGCCCCGCCTCTCGCCCCTCGATCGCCGTCGCCCCGTCGCCGGCCACGTACGTACGGTAATTAAGTTTTAATTTCTTTTTTTTTCAATTTTGTTTTAGTGTTAGAGTTTTTTTAGAGTTATTAGTTAGATTGTTTAGTGTTAGATTGTTTTTAGAGTTAGTGTTAGTGTTAGAAATTTTTAGATTTAATTAGTGTTAGATTTTTTTAGAGTTATTAGTGTTAGTGTTAGAATTTAGTGTTAGAAATTTTTAGAGTTAGTGTTAGATTTTTTTTAGTGCTTTATTTTGTTTTTACAATTTTGTTTAGTGTTAGAATTTTTCTGTTAGAATGTTGTGTTAGAAAATTTCACTAAGTTAGTGTTAGAAAATTTCAGAAAGTTAGAATAACTATATAATTTCAGTAAGTTAAAATTTTTCACTAAGTTACCATATTGTTCCTGTTTAACTTTCATCTTATTTCTGTTATATTTCTCAATTTACTATTTTTTACTAAGTTATGGAATATTTACTTAGTCCGGGCAGGTTTTTAGTTCATGTCTTTGTTGTACCCGCCGGGGGATGTCCGGGACTGGGCCCCGCCAGGCTGGCATTGGGAGCTCCTTAGTACCGGGGCACGCGGCTTGGTGAGAAATCCGGGTGACGTGGTCGACCCGGATATTCTTTGGTGGCCATCGCGTGGGCCACGCTCGGTGCGGAGAGAGCCGGCCCCTGAGGAGGTGGTACAACAGCGTATCAGGGAGGAGGACGAGCACGTCCGTCGCTACATGTACTTGCTCGATAGGCAGTATAGGCAGTATAGCAGCAGTTGGTCGATTATTAGGAGGGTTCCTTACCACGTGAGCTATGACCCTAGGAGGGTTCCTTATCTATGGATGCGTAGCACCCGTGACTCAGCACCCCGCGGCTTAGGACCCGGTCGGAGTTAATTATTTTGAGAGATGTCACGAGACTATGTATAAGTGATATTATTCGATCGTGATGTATTAGGTTAAAAAAATCAACCCGAGCTATGTATAACTCTTGGTGTGTCCAGAACTATTATTTCATTAATATGTCCAGAACTATTATTTTATTACTGTCCGATAAAATAATTTCGCCAAGTGCCCGATGAAAATTTCGCTAAGTGTTCTTCATTTTATAAATTTTACTAGCAGGTGTTGAGCTATGGATTCCCAAGAACCTGTACATGATCAGCACGCCGATCAGGTCGCCGGAATGGGTGAGGCGGAGAAGGAAAGATACATGTGCCAGATGATTTTTGATAATGCAACGGCCATATATCGTGATGACGACGATGGACAGGCGTTTAGCAATCAATTTTTGAACGACTCCGGCGACGGAGATCAGAATATAGAAGATGTAGTAGATGATGACGACGACAACGTCGAGGATGAAGAAGTGCCCTCCAGAACAAACTCTGCCAATGTATATCTCAAGTCACTGTTCACGCAACAATTAATTTGTTTTGCACTTACTAACGAATCATTATTTTCCCGTTTAGGCGCCCTCCGGAACAGCTAGCGCAAGTACTGAGACAAAGTCCAAACGAGGCCCGGCCGCAAGGTTGAAAGATACCGTAAGGTTCTCGATTGATACAGTTGCTGCTGATGGCAAACCACTGCAGCCCCCAGAAACTTATCGCAAATTCGTAAATCAGTGCGGAGTTGTTGTAAGAGACCTGGTCCCGATCAACTTAATAGAATGGAATAAGCCGAAGACCGGGGCCAACGTTGGAGCTAGTTATGTCGATGAAAGATTGAAAAAAATTCTTTGCGAAACGCTATGGCAAAATTTCAGCGTAGCGGAAGATAAGAAGAAGAAAGTCGAGAAGTGGGCTTTGAAGAAGATGGCCACACAATTCCAGAGGTGGAAGAAAGAACTGTGGAAGAAATATCAGAAAGAAGATCCAGTTTTCACTGGGAACCTAGTGAAGATAAGAGACGCTTGGGATGATTTTAAGGCGTACAAGAAATCGGGTGTCTTTGCATCCCGATCGGCCAAAAATTCGGAGAATGCGAAGAAGAAGAAATATCACCATATTTTGGGGTCAGGTGGCTACATGACTGCCCTGCCTAGGTGGCGAAGCTATGAAAATGCGCTTGTGAAAAGAGGTATCATTCCACAGACACATGACTGGCCCGATAGGTCCAAGTTCTGGTTGTTCGCGCATGGGGCAACGTTGGACGCTGAGACTGGGATGATTGTTGCTCAGGGACCATGGTCGGAAAAAATAACAACAGTCGTAGCAGAACTAGAGAAGGCAATAGAAGCTGTTCGAAAAGGAACTTTTGTTCCCGATAGAGAGAACGACGAGCTGACGAGGGCACTCGGGAACCCCGAAAAGTGGGGACGAACACGAGGCTTTGGAGCGGATACCCCGTGGAGCCAAGGGTTTGCAGCGGACATTGCCACTTACAGAAGCCGTGATAGAAGCAAGAAAAAGACGAGTGAACGGATATCGACATTAGAAGAAAAGGTGGATTTTCTCTTGAAGAAAGGGGGACACCCTCTACCTGACACTGAAGAGGAGGTAGAACATCGTCCTGCACCTGATCTGCAAATAGAAGACGATCATGCCGTCCCATCTCAGCATAGAAGCAGCGTGGGTTCCACGCACCTGCAGCTAGAAGACGGTCGTGCAGTCGAACCGTCGGCGCCTCACTACCCCGTGGATGATATCACGGAGAAGACAAACTGTGAGATACATATGCCAATGGGGAACATATCCTTCAGGGTGGCGTCAGGCTATGCTTTACCGAATCAACCTGGAGCAACCTACCATGGTGGTCAGATTCCAGCATCCCATGCCCGTGTCGGGTTGTCAACAATTACGCCGGGATGCCATTCAATTGAGCTCAGTATTCCTGGAGGTGAGGGCGAGAAGACACTGGGAGAAATGGAGCTTGGTATCATCTTGTGGAATAAGAAACACATCGTGTTCCCTAACTCGGCGCCAAGGCCACCGACTCCTCCAGGTACGAATGCACCATACCTCCATCCATTACTGAATGTTGCACCACATGTTATCTTATTTTTAATAGTTTTTTCACATTCGTACAGAGAATGCACGACCTCCAAGTCCACCCCCCAACGAACCTCCAAGTCCACCCCACAACGAAGATTGGCCGGAGCCCGAGGCCGAGGGTCCATCGCCCGTGCACTCCCGTGAGCCGACGGAAGCGCCCACTACGGGTACGACAAAGCGGAAGCTGCAGTTCAGAAGAAACGGGACTCCTCCCAAGAAGAGACCAAGGAAATCCAAGAAAGTCAAGAGTCCCCCGAAGTTACCAGGCTTGATGACTGAGGAGGAACTAACCAATGCAGTGGCATCCAAAACCAAGGCATGGTTCGCACAGTTTCCCCAGAAGCCCCCTCCAGACGTCTGGAAGGAAACTCTGAAGGACATCCCAAAGTGGAAAATTGAGCGGACCATCGACAACTTATATTATCCTGCACCGCCGCCACCGCCGCCCCTTTCAGACTATGAACGGTATATTGAAAAGAAGCACGCCGCACAGATGAAGCAGGCGGAGCAGACGAAATGCGGGAAACAAGTTCCCCAGCTCGGACAACAAGAAGCACAGTCAGTTGGCCCGCTCAAGGTCTTATCTGACGCGGCTTCAGTGTCCTGTCCACGCATGGGCGACGTGGGTTACGCTATTGCTGAAGTGGTATATAAATACAAGCCCGGGCACCCTCTGGTCGAAGATCCTACTGCTCTAACAACCCAATTACGGAGTTTACATGATTGGTACTTGGAGGCCGCAAGGCAGGAGAGAGACTGTATCATGGCTCAAATTCAGGATCAACACTACTTCGGAGATTACGGTGTCGAGCTTGGGTTCGATGATTTCTTCCAGATGTACAATCAACGTGCCCTCGACAAGTCTATCCTCAGCTGCTACTGTTTGTAAGTGATTTATTTGTGTAATTTAATTATTTAGTTAAGCTCGCGTTCGTTGCCCGTATAATTATCACTGACGACATTCTTTTTGTACGCTACTATGCAGAATGAAGATTCGTGAATGCAGACTGGCAGGAATCTGGGACTTTGGGTTCATTGACCCGTATTCGTATCATCAAACCACAGTAGAAACGTTCAACAAGACTACACCGGATGATTTGCTAAGGTTTTTGAAGCGACAAAATACCAAAAAAGAAATACTTTGGCCCTACGCATTCAGGTGAGTGTTACTGTCTTGTAGACATTCCATTTTGCTTACCTGATGTTAAGTGTAATTGATGAGTATGCATGACTGCGTGTGTTCACGTGCGCAGCGGCCACTTCATATTGTTCATCATTAGAATCGATAGAGGACAAGTTGAAGTCTGGGACTCGTTAAACTGGGGCGCTGACAGATGGAAGAGCGCGCGTCAGATGCTTCAAAAGTATATATATATCAGCCTCTTTCGTTCATCGGCCTCTTTTTCGTTCATTCCCTGATATCAAGTAAGTAATAATTAACTCTTCTATTCATTTTTCTTTTGTCGCCCAGGGTTTGGCAAATGTTCATCAAGGAAGAACCCGGTACATGGGCAGACAAGCTCAACTTTCAGATTAACACAGTAAGTAGTACTACGTACCCTGATTTAAATACCATTACCATTCTCTTGATTATTATTAATTTGACTGAATTATGTTTCTCGTATATAGAAAGTCCCGCAACAACCACAGGGAACTGATTATTGTGGATACTACGTCTGCGAGTTCATTCACAGGAGGATCAATGAGAAATCCCGTACTACCAGAACTCTAGAGGTACGTAACCGGATCTTCACAACTTTATTTATGTTGCCATTAATTATGTTTAGTTTTGTTCATAACTTAATTGTTTTCATCTACTTCTTTTCAAGATGGCACGAAAGCGGGCGCAGCTCAAACCAATCGACCGTTGCAAGGCTATTGCAGAGGAATTGGCAGGATTTCTTCTCACGCAAGTCATAGCAGAAGACGGAGAATTTTTCCATCCTATGAACCAATTATAGCCAGCTCCCTTCTCTATGCAAGTATACAACTATTCAAAACGAACCTCAGATTATGTAATTATCGGTCGATTACTTCGTGTTACATGTATATATATATGTACTACTATTTGGTGCATCAACATTTAACCGCAAACAGAAACGGAAACACGTAAACGGAAACCCTGAAGATACGGAACACGCCCTAAACCCTAAACCCTAAACCCTAAATACGGAATTGGAAACCCTGAAAAGAAAAAAGAAAAAAAAAAAAGACAAAAAACTTTAGGACCGGTTGGTACTACCAACCGGTTCTAAAGGTCCTCCACCTGCGCGCTCTCTTCGGCGCCCACGTGGAGGCCTTTAGAACCGGTTGGTGACTGACCGGTTCTAAAGGGGGGGGGCTTTAGTCCCGGATACGTAGCACCGGTTTTGTATCCGAGTCCAAAGGCCCTTACAAACCGGTGCTACTGGCCTGTTCTCCACCAGTGACAGTCAAATAAGGGATACAAAGCATGCACGCACTGCTTACATTAGACTGAAAGTGTATTTTTTTGATAATTGTAGGAAGAATGTGTACCTGGGTCATCGTCGATTTCTTCCCCGAAATCATAACGTAAGAAAGAAAGGCAAGCATTTCAACGGCAAGGCAGATCACCGGCCGAAGCCTGCGGAACATACTGGAGCTGAGATATTTGATATTGTCAAGGATTTGAAAGTCATCTTTGGAAAGGGTCCTGGCGGGAAATCAGTTCCGCTGGGAGTTGACGGGCACGTACCCATGTGGAAAAAGAAATCGATATTTTGGGAGCTACAGTATTGGAAAGTCCTAGATGTCCGCTCTGCAATCGACGTGATGCATGTTACGAAGAATATTTGCGTGAACCTGCTAAGCTTCTTGGGCGTGTGTGGGAAGACAAATGATACAAAGGAAGCACCGCAGGACCAGCAACTTTTGAAAGACCCAGATGACCGGCATCCGGAATGGTTTCAAGGTCGTGCCAGCTACGCTCTTACCAAAGAAGAGAAGGTCATTTTTTTTGAATGCCTGAGCAGTATGAAGGTCCCGTCTGGCTTATCGTCGAATATAAAGGGAATAATAAACATGGCGGACAAAAAGTTCCAAAACCTGCAGTCTCACGACTGCCACGTGATTATGACGCAATTGCTTCCGATTGCTTTGAGGGGGCTCCTACCGGAAAATGTTCGAGTAGCCATTGTGAAGCTATGTGCATTCCTCAATGCAATCTCTCAGAAGGTAATCAGTCCAGAAGATCTACCACGGTTACTGAACGATGTGGTCCAATGTCTTGTCAATTTCGAGTTGGTGTTTCCACCATCCTTCTTCAATATCATGACGCACCTCCTGGTCCACCTAGTCGAAGAGATTTCCATTCTCGGTCCTGTATTTCTACACAATATGTTCCCCTTCGAGAGGTTTATGTGAGTATTAAAGAAATATGTTCGTAACCGTGCTAGGCCAGAAGGAAGCTCGTAAAGGGCTATGGAAATGAGGAGGTAATTGAGTTCTGCATTGACTATGTTCCTGACCTTAAGCCGATTGGTATTCCTCAATCGCGGCACGAGGAGAGACTAAGTGGAAAAGGCAAGATTGGAAGGAAATCAACGATATGTATGGACGGTCATTCTATGACTGAAGCACACCACACAGTTCTGCAAAATTCGAGCTTGGTGGCTCCGTACTTCGAGCAACACAGGAATATTTTACGCTCGGACAACCCGGGGAAGCCTGGATCATGGATTAGAAAGGCCCACATGGAGACTTTCGGCAGTTGGTTGCGAAAACATTTCATGAATGACAATGATGTTGGAGATCAGCTGTACATGTTGGCCAAGACACTATCTTCGACTATAACGACTTACCAAGGGTACGAGATTAATGGGAATACATTTTACACGATCTCCCAAGATAAAAAAAGCACCAACCAAAACAGTGGTGTCCGCTTTGATGCAGCAACCGAGATTGGGCAAAAGGTCACATATTATGGTTACATAGAGGAGATATGGGAACTTGACTATGGACCCTCCTTTAAGGCCCCTTTGTTCCGGTGCAAATGGTTCAAGCTAACAGGAGGTGGGGTAAAGGTGGACGAGCAATACGGAATGACAATGGTGGATTTCGACAATCTTGGTTACCTTGACGAACCATTCGTCCTAGCCAAAGATGTCGCTCAGGTTTTCTATTTGAAGGACATGAGTAGCAAACCGAGGAAACGGAAAGATAAGAAAACGATCAGTACATCATGCGATGATCCAAAGCGCCACATTGTTCTTTCAGGGAAAAGAAACATCGTGGGAGTGGAGGACAAGACAGACATGTCAGAAGATTATAATATGTTTGGTGAAATTCCGCCCTTCAAAGTCAACACTGACCCAAGCATTAAGTTAAATGATGAGGATGCACCATGGATACGGCCAAATCGTAAGAAAGCAGGGACACAAGGGAAGAATTGATGTGTAATAATTTATTGTGTACCAAACTTTTTTGAATGGATCATGTGAATTATATTATCTCTGATGTGTTTAAGGCTAACTGCTTTGCAAAATATTTGAGAAAACGAGTGGAAAGCATGGAAAACAGAAGGTTACTTAAATGTCTCAAAACCTTGTGAGATAAAATATCTGATTTCATAACTTTTATTAAAAACAGAAAACAAACGCGCTAGCGCGCCGCAGTGTCGCCGGAATACAAATTCTTTTATTAAAAAGAGAGAACATACGAACACTACTCCTCGTCGTCGTCGTCGAGGAACTCGTCGGTGACCTCCTCCGGGTCATCGTCGTCGGCGAACTCGTCGGTGACCTCCTCGTCGTCGTCGGAGGTGCATGATGGTATGTCCGAGATAGGCCCCCACCTCGGATCGTCGGAGGCCCAGACTTCGCCGGCGCGGTCGGCCCGACGAAGCTCTTGCAGCGCCCTCGTCC
The DNA here is from genome assembly GCA_028641055.1 of Alopecurus myosuroides. Classification (NCBI taxonomy): domain Eukaryota; kingdom Viridiplantae; phylum Streptophyta; class Magnoliopsida; order Poales; family Poaceae; genus Alopecurus; species Alopecurus myosuroides. Next base: position 505,051,874 of record CM054059.1, read on the forward strand.
TCGCCTCCCGAGCGGCATCTAACGCGAGGTGGCGTTCGAGGCGGCGCTCCGCCCGCTCAGCCGCGCGGGTCTGCCAGAGCTCCTCGTCGGCGCTCTCCTCCCCCGGGTTGTTCCGGTAATACTTGCGGACGACGTGTTCTTCCCTGGCGTCGAGTAGGCCCTGAAACGCGGGGTGACGGAGGTGGAGGTGGTCGGAGGCAGTGACGATCTGCGGCTTCGGCGCCCTGGCCTCCGCTTCCCAGACGGTGTGGCAGTCGTTGAAATTCATCAGCGACCGCGGGCGGTTGAGGCGCCAGGCCGCCGCGTCCCAGGCGCGAGCGGCCTCCGCCGCCATCGCAAAGGAGCCGAGGGGGATGCGGTCGTCACCCCAGCGGATATCTGCGCTGAACATTCCGTTCTGCCGTGCTCGGACGCCGCGGAAGCCGGTGGTGCTGTTCCTCCTCGGAGGCATGGTGGAAGCGCGACGGTGCGTGGAGAGGAGAAGACGCGCTCGAGGCGCGACAGTTTATACCGCGCCCTCCTGGCCATGCGTCACAACTCCCACGCCACGCGTCGCAACTCCCGCGCCACGCGTCACAACTCCCGCGCCACGCGCCACCCTAACACAACCAAGAAAATAGTTGCACATTACTACCCGAGCTCAAAGTGAACACTGACCCAAGCAAGGATGGATGTGTTAAAGGGGGGGGTGTAGAACAAAACAATCGGTATCACCATCATACAACCCTACTGTGGCTACTCGGTGCAATATGCATACCAAATGCACGGTAGGACGTATGATGGCGAATCCGGATGTTTTGTATTTGCTCGATAAACTGAATATATGATGTATCAAACCTTAAAGGGGGATGTAGAACAAAACAATCGGTATCGCCATCATACAGCCCCACCGGGGCTACTGGGTGCAATATGCATACCAAATGGACGGCAGGACGTATGATGGCGAATCCGGATGTTTTGTATTTGCTCGATGAACGGACCGGTGTATGAAGGTGGGCTATATATAGGGTCCTCTGGCTCACAAAGTGTTGTGCTAGGGTTTTGATCCAACGGTTAAGAAACCACCTCATCCAACTGCTCACAACAGCTCGAAAGAAACACACCGTAGCCCTGATCGAACGGCTCACAACAGCTCGAAAGAAACACACCCCGGATCCAACAACTCACAAGCTCTTTAAAGAAACACACGATCCGTGTGATTCTATCTGATTGGTCCAAACGAAACCCTAACCCATTTAGTCCCGGTTGGTGTCCCCAACCGGGACTAAAGGGATGTTTTCTTCTCGCTATATATATGTATGCATTGCCACACCATTGGCATAAACACATACAAACTCACCACTCTCTCATGGCTTCTACCGTACCCACTCTAACATTCATCCAAGCGGAGGAACTTTCCGCCTCGAACTACCCCTGCCCGTGAGGCTACAACGTTCCCGCCGGTTGGATGCTGAGCGCCGGAGGAGTGCCGGTCCCTCCTCTTCCTCAAGGTGTGGCGCGTCGGGCGGCCATCACGAACCACTACTATCACGAGCTCACGTCGGAGCAGCGGAGGAATCCCAGTTGGCATCCCGATAACCAGCATACTTGGGATGCCTTCTTCATCAATCGTCGTGAGAGGGCGCTCGCCAGGTATGAGGAGGACGGCCTGCCTCCTGGGAACTTTCACGAGGCCGGTCGTCGGCTATGGTGGTCCGGCCGGACTCTACAGAGCGTCATGGACTACATCAGGGCCGGCGATATCCCCCGCCTGCGCTACCCTCAGGCCCAGTCCTGGAGTCGTGATCCTCCGAGGGAGTGCAGAGCACCGTCAGACGATAGTGACGACGACGGCGGCGGCGACTACGACGACTACGAGTACATGTACTATAGGCCTAGGCAGGAGTATGACTAGCAGATATCAGATCATGCATCTATGCTCTCCGTTTAGGTTTAGATCCACTCTAGCCATTATGTACTGCCTTTTTTATCTATTATTTGTATTTTTAAGATTTTAAAAAGAAGTAGTTTTATTTTTCTGAATTTTCTGATATATTATTTGTATTTGTAAGATTTTAAAATGAATTAGTTTCATTTTTCTAAATTTTCTGATATATTATTTGTATTTTTAAGATTTTAAAATGAAGTAGATTTATTTTTGTGAATTTTCTGATATATTATTTGTATTTTTAAGATTTTAAAATGAAGTAGTTTTATTTTTCTGAATTTTCTGATATATTATTTGTACTTTAAGATTGGAAAAAGTAAAAGTATTTGAAAAATCACCTTTAGTCGCGGTTCCTGTCACGAACCGGGACTAAAGGCTCTTTCCGCGCGGGAACGAAAACGCCGCGAAAAAATACCCCTTTAGTCGCGGTTGGTGTCCCCAACCGGGACTAACGGCTGCCCCTATATATTCTCTGCCCCCAAAAATTTCCAAGTCCCAAACACATCTCGTCTTCTCCGCGCTGCCCTCGCCGATTCCGTCTCCGGTTGCTGCCCGCTGCCCTCGCCGATTCCGTCTCCGGTTGCTGCCCACCGCCCTCGCCGATTCTGTCTGTCTCCAGTAGGTGCCCGCCCGTGCGTGCTTGAGGATCTCTGGAGGACCGTGCACGACGATCGGAAACGACGACGACGGCCGTGGCCCCCGCCGGAGGATATGTTTAGGGTTTGGCCGTGCCCGTGCGTGTGTGCTTGGCCGTGGCCGTGCCCGTGCGTGCGTGCTTGGCTGTGCCCGTGCGTGCGTGCGTGCTTGGCAGTTGCGTGGCCGTGCTTGGCCGTGCGTGCGTGCACGGTGGTGCGTGGCCGTGGCCGTGGCCGTGCTCGCGGCGGAGAGAGGGGAGTGGCCGTGGCCCTAGCCGGAGGAAGACGAAACAGAGACGCTGACGTCACGCTGACGTCACGGCCTGCGGGGGAGAAAAAAACGCTGAGTTGGGCTGCACTCGGATTCTCAAAAAAAAAAAAGTTGGGCTGCACTCTTTTTTCGCAAAGTTAAAATAAATCCTAAGTCAAAAAAAATCCTAAGTCAAAAAATTTCCTACTAACCCTAAGTCTACTAACCATAAAAATATATTTGTACTAATATTTGCTAATTCTACTAACCCTAAATATTCCTAAGTCAAAGAAAAGCTAAAAAAATCCCTAAGTCTACTAACCCTAAATATTCCTAAGTCAAAAAAATAATGAAAATAACTTTTAATTCAATAAATTCAGAATATTAAGTGTAATATACCAAAATGACCAGGAAAGCAAATGCAACCTAGCTATGGGGTTCTCCAAGTCATTTGAGAAACGAATCTTGGACACATCTCTAAAGTATGGTTTTCCCCCTCCGGTGGTCATCGTTCTTCCACCCAAAACCCTAGCAATCTGTTTTCCCTCCTTCTACGACAATATTATCTAAGTCTCCTATATACTTAATTAATTTTTACTACATGCATGTCTGCAGGAGTGACATATGGCGGACAATAGAGACCTGACGGAACAGGAGGCTGAAGGTTATCTATTAGATATCATAGTCGGAGAACATGATATAATCTCTTCTTATCTGAACCTTGAGGATCAAGAAGGTGAAGGAACAGACATTGTCGATGATCAAGGAGGTGAAGAAGGAACAGACATTGTGGATGATCAAGGAGGTGAAGGAATGGACATTGATGACGTTGGTCAACCGTCGACAAACGACGATCTGCAATTGCAAAGAACAACCACCTCCGGCGAGGTATATATATATATATACATTGAGCCTCTCGTGATACAAACTTACTGAAATGTGAATACATAGGCACTAATGCCCGCGACTCTCTTTCTTATTTTAGCCCTCGGCCGGATCGAGTACGACAACGCGTGGCAAATCCAAGGCGATGAAAGATTCCGAAACATATACCATCGAATTAGTCGGTGTAACCGGCAAGCCCCTACAGCACACCACAAAGTTTATCAACCAATGCGGAGTCATTGTTAGAGACACTGTCCCGATCACCGTCCAGGAATGGAAGGAGCCAAAGAAAGCACGTCTTGGTTTCAATTATGTCCACAAGAGAACGAAAAAGGAGATGTTCAGAAAGCTTATGGTACATTTCATTCTACCTCCGGAATACCACAAAAAAGATGAATTCGGTGAGGAGGTTCCGGGTGGACGTCAGAGGAGGAGGCTAGTCAAAGAGTTCGCTCTTCAGAAGATGGCCGAAGCATTCCGGAACTTCAAGAAAAAATTGTTCCGTGAATATGTCAGCAAGGGCAAGACTCCGCTTTTCACTGGACAATATGAGAAACTGAGAGATGATTGGACAGAATTTGTGACGCAGAAGAAATCGGAGCATTTCAAGGAAATGTCGAAAAAAAATAAGGCTAATGCGGATAAGAAACAGTACCATCATGTTATGGGGCCAGGAGGATACCGCGTTTCGGCGCCTAAGTGGCAGGCGATGGAGGACGGCCTGAGGGCAAGAGGAATCCCTCTAGGTACAGAGGGATGGGACGAAAGAGCCAAAATGTGGTGGTACGGGCATGGGGGATCGCTAGACCCGGAGACAGGGGCGTGTGTTCATCGGCAGAAAACGTTTGCTCCCACAAAAAACCTTGTTGACGCAATGACCAAAGCTCAACAGGGCTGGATCACGTTCAACAGAGAGAGAGACCAACTGACCCATGCCCTCGGGAATCCTGAACACGGAGGACATATACGAGGCAAAGGCAGATTGCCGTGGAAAGTAGGGTTTTCCCAGGAGGGTGACCCATACTGTTACAGAAGCCGTAAGAGAAATATGGACCGGGTTGTTGTCGAAGCTGCAGATCTTCTGTCGAAGCTTGCAACGGAAGTTAGTGAGTTGAAGCAGAACGTGGCGGGAATAGTTGAGAAAGAAACAGCGGCGGCTGCAGGGCCGCATGAAGAACATGCAGCGGATCAGCGGAGAAGCAGCGTGGCTTCCACGGAGGCCCCGCCTGCAGGTGCTAATGCACCGTTGACCGAGAGTCGTGCACCGGAGCCTCACTACCCCGTGGATGATGTAAAGGAGATGAAAGAATGTGATCTGCATTATCCCGTGGGGAACATTTCCATGAAGGTAGCTACAGGCAGTGCTTTACCCTATACACCTGGAGCACTCCATCACAACAACCCCATTCCATATGGCTATGCTCGTGTCACGGTGGAAGACATAGTCCAAGGGTTTGAGGACCTGGAGATTGACATAGCTACACCCGAAGGGGAGAGAAGACTTGGAGATGTCAAGCGCCAGTTCATTCTATGGAAAAAAAAGTACATAGTGTTTCCAGGCGAGACGCCAAGGCTAACAAGTCCACCCCCTCCGATGGTGCAGGTGCTGGTGGTGGTGCTGGAGCTGGTGCTGGTTCACCTACGCCTCCTTCACGCCATTCGACGCCGTCCCCCGATCCACAATCTCCGGCGGGTAAGCAGCCGTCACCCCCCATTCCTCCTCCGGTGGTTAAGCAGCCGTCGCCCCCCATTCCTCCTCCGGAGGATAAGTAGTCGTCGCCCCCCATTCCTCCTCCGGAGGATAAGCAGACGTCGCCCCCCATTCCTCCTCCAGCGAAGAAACAGAAGCAGGCGGACAGCAAGGGAACCTGCTCTTGGACTATTAACCCGGAGCCTTATGTACCTAAGACCACACGGGTACCGGAGCCATCACTGAAGCCTATCCCCCCAAGGCCTTTGGAACTTAGTGATGCTGAAACCAAATTGGCCGTGAAGGCTGATGTTGAAAAATGGAAGGCCCGTCAGAAGGCGCTAAAGGAGCCTGAGCCCAAGGAAGTATTCCCTCCGATTGTAGACAAGTGGGCTACGTGTTTTTTGTCGACACCGTCCCAAGCCGAGAAGAATTTTCCTAAAGACTATGATATTGAACTTCGTAAGCAAGCAAAAATATTGGAGGAGGAGAAAGCAAAAAGAAAAAAAGCGGGAAACAAGTTGACCAGCTCGGGATGCAGAGTAAACAATCGATCCCCCTGCTCATAGTGAAAGCCGGTCCGGAACAGGACCCCGAGGTTAGAGAAACTGTGGCAGCAATGGGATTGACTGTAGCTACTGCCATGAAAAATGCGTCCGAGGCCAGTATGTCTCTTCGTGCCTTTTTAGGCTTGGACGATGCGCCAATGGCTGAGGTAGCATTACAATATGAGAAGAAAGGGCCTCTCGTCGAGCCTACGAAGGAAAATGATCTACCACCACTAATGCAAAGTCTGCTACGTTGGTACAAACAATTCATATCATGGACCGACAAAGAATTTGTGTATGTGGATGTTACAGAGGAGCATCACACCAAAAAGTACTCTTTACAAGTTGAGATGAGTGAATTGTTCCAGCTGTTCAATCTGCGCGAGCTCGACAAATCTGTAAGTGATTTATTTCTACCTCATCTCGTTCTTCATTGCCTACACTATATATATATATATATATATATATATATATATATATATATATATATATATATATATTGTCCTAACTATATTGTTGCGTACGCTATTATGCAGATTGAAGATTTGGGAATGCAAAATAAGACTCATCCATGATGTTGGGTTCATTGACCCACAAATCATTAATGGAACTATGTTAGAACGTCACCCCAAAGACGTGGAGAAAGGCTTGTACAATTTTCTTAGAAAGCATGAACTCAAAAGTTATATTCTATTTCCTTACCATTTTGGGTGAGTGTTTCTCTCATGTTCCCATTCTCTTTTGTTTACTCCATGCATGGTATGTCTAATCGATAAGTTATGCATGACTGTGCATGTAACGTGTCCGCAGGTTCATCTGGATTCTGCTAAAAATTGTACTTCACACCTCCACAGTTTTTATCATTGACTCTATGAATTCAGATACAAACCTTTGGGTCGACATGAGAAAAATGATGCAAAGGTAATTATTTTCAATCATTTCCGCTCTATATCGATCGGTCTCTTTTGTTCATTTCCTAATATGCAGTAGCTAATAACTCCCTTGTTCATTTAATTTTATTTGCAATGTAGAGTTTGGAGACGGTTCTCACATGAACATGTCGGTGGATTCAAACATCAGCTAGAATTTAAAAATGTGGTCAAAGGTGTCGATAAGCAGCCACCGGGGACCGGTCTATGTGGATACTATGTCTGTGAGAACATACGGAAAGAAATCTCTGAGAGAAGAAGGACGAGACCACGCGGAGGAGTCTCAATAACTTGCGGAGGGCGCTTACTCCAGAAGCTCGCTTCCGACCAATTCAAGATGAAATAGCAGGATTTTTCCTTAGGCATGTCATCGATTCCAAAGGAGAACACCATACGTCCACCGACGATGACTATTATACGCATCTGCAGCCCCGAGTACTTTGAAACTTGTTCGAATTTGTGTATGGTCATCCATCTTAATTGTGTAATATGGAAACTTGTTCGAGGTTGTATATGGTCACCCGATATTGAATATATATTATATATTCCTATTGAATTCTCCTTGTTTGAAATTTCATATATATATATGCATGTATATAGTAGCGTAAAATATATATATATATGTGTACTGAAACTTCATCAAAATTAAAATAAAACACAAAATAAAATATAAAAGAAATAAAACAAAACAAATTAAAAAGAAACCAGGTTTAGGGGGCCTAAAACCCTAAACCTGCGCAGGTTTTCAGTCCCGGTTAGCCACAAGAACCGGGACTAAAGGTCCTCCGCCGCGACGGACTCCTGGCGCCCACGTGGACGGCCTTTAGTCCCGGTCCGTAAGCGGCGAGACTATAGGGGGGTGTCTTTAGTCGTGCATAGCTAGTCCCGGTTGCGCGGCCGGGACTACTGGCCCTGGCGAACCGGGACTATAGGCCTATTTTCTACCAGTGTCTCCTGTAGAACGCCTCCTAAACACCAAGCCAAACTATGACTCTCTTCGTATATTTGGGTGTGCTTGCTGGCCCAACTTACATCAGTACAACACACGTAAAATTGCCTTTCGTTCTACAAGTTGTGTGTTTTTAGGGTATAGCCCTCGTCATAAAGGAGTTAAATGTCTTGAGCCATCTACTGGCCGCATCTATATCTCACGAGATGTAGTATTTGATGAGCATATTTTTCCCTTTGCCTCTCTGCACAAAAACGCGGGTGCACTCCTTCGCCAACAAATTCTTCTACTTCCCACCACCACACCTTTGCATGGGGATGCAATTGTTGATGACTATATGCCTTTGCCATTTGTACCTGTTACTAATCATGCACAGTATGAGGGGGAGCAACAGGAACAAAATCGGACGGAAAATGATGAAGAAATAGCTGAAAACTCAGCTCAAAACGAGCCCTTATCGGATGCAGAAGCAGACAAAACGCGTGCTGAAAACGAGGGAGATTCGGACGTGTCAGCCTCGGATCACGAGCGCGCTGACTCCCATGCAGATTCGCCCCAGCCTGACGCAGACAGCGACTCCCCGCGGTCTCCCTCGCCCCGCCAGTCTGCGCGCGACACGTCGGCAACAAGCCCCGCGCCCTCGCCCCCGCGTGCTCCCCATGCAGCCGACAAGCAGGTTGGTGACCGGACCCCCGCACGGTCCCGTCGCTCACCTGGGCCCCTCGACGACCGCGACAATGATGGCGCTGATGATTGCGCGTCAGGCGGGGATTCCTCTCTGTCTCCCGACAGAATCCCGCCTAACCACTCCACGCTCGCCACGCAATCACCTGCGCCAGGAACGAGATCCCAGGCTGATGCTCCTGGATCCTCTATGCACGATCGGGAGCTACAGGTGCAGGCGGGCGGATCTTCTGCGGATTCGTCCCCCACAACACCTCCTGTGGCTCATTTTGAACGCCACACACGTCTCCAAAAAGGTGTCATAAAACCCAAGAAATATACGGATGGTACTATAAGGTATGATAAACGCACAAAACCTTAAAAATATTCATATGGTGCTGTCAAACTTGGTATGCTTGCTTCCACAGGAGAACCCACTTCTCTACCCGAGGCTCTTGATGATCCCAACTGGTGCATTGCAATGGAGGAAGAGCATGATGATTTGCTTCAGAATAAAACCTGGCACCTTGTACCTCCAAACTCAACCAGAAATCTCATTGATTTTAAGTGGGTCTATCGTATCAAGAAACATGCTAATGGTACAATTGATAGGTATAAGGCACGTCTTGTTACAAAAGGGTTCAAGCAAAGGTATGGCATTGACTATGAAGAAACGTTCAGTCATGTTGTTAAAGCTACAACCATTAGACTTGTCTTAGCAGTTGCAGTTTCTCGAGGATGGAGTTTACGGCAGCTAGATGTCAAGAACGCGTTCTTACATGGTGTTCTGGAGGAAGAGGCTTATATGAGGCAACCCCCAGGTTTTGAAAATTCTGACACTCCCAATTATATCTGCAAACTTGATAAAACTCTTTATGGATTAAATCAGGCTCCAAGAGCTTGGTATTCTAGGCTCAGTTCAAAACTTCATGATCTTGGTTTTATTCCATCCAAAGCTGATACCTCATTATTCTTATATCAGAAGTCAGGATTTTGCATGTTTCTCTTGATTTATGTTGATGACATAATAGTAGCAAGTTCTTCGAATGAAGCTGTTTCTGCCCTGTTAAAGGATCTTAATGCAGATTTTGCCATAAAAGACCTTGGTGACTTACATTATTTCTTGGGCATTGAGGTTAAGCAAACTCAAGATGGTCTACTCTTGACACAAGAGAAGTATGCTAACGAGTTGCTATCTCGAGTTGGTCTGGCAGGGTGTAAGTCGGCTCCTACACCATTGTCCTCCACCGAGCCACTCTCTTTACCCGAAGGCACACCTCTTGGTTCTGATGATAGCACACAGTACATGAGTATACTTGGTGCCCTTCAGTATCTAACCCTCACACGCCCAGATTTATCATTTGCAGTTAATAAAGTCTGTCAATAGCTTCATGCTCCTACAACTTCACATTGGACAGCAGCAAAAAGGATTTTAAGATATGTCAAGCATACAGCAAACATTGGTATTTGTTTCATGAGATCATCATCTACACTTTTGAGTGCTTTTTCAGATGTAGATTGGGCAGGATGCCTTGATGATAGAAGATCTACTGGAGGTTTTGCTATATTCTTTGGGCCTAATCTGATTTCTTGGAGTGCTCGTAAACAAGCAACAGTGTCACGTTCTAGTACTGAAGCTGAGTATAAATCCTTGGCAAATTCCACTGCAGATTTAATATGGGTAGAAGCATTGCTCCATGAACTTGGAGTGAAGATGACACAAAAACCATGTCTTTGGTGTGACAATTTAGGTGCTACCTATATGTCATCTAATCCTATTTTTCATGCTCGCACAAAACATATAGAGATAGACTATCACTTTGTAAGAGAAAGAGTAGCAAATAAATAACTAGAGATAAAGTTTTTTTCTAGCACTACAACAAAATAGAGCTTAAGTAACACAAGCATGTAACACATGGAAAATTGTGTTACATGTAAATTTGAAGTAACACATGATTTGGGTGGCGACGATGGATAGTAACACACAGTAGGTAAGATCTAAAAACATGTTACAAATGTAATGTTATAGTAACATGTAATTTTGTGTTGCTCCAAACGTGTTACAGACTATGATTCTGGTAACACTGAATCATGTGTGTTACAACTCGGTCCGTCTTTATGGACAAAATAAGAAGAATTTTAAACTAATAACTATCATAGCACGATAACAACAGAGTTGGAAGCATTCGGGTCTATATACATTACTATATTTCAAATTTAGATCCTTATATGGGAGCTCGAACTAACGACGACAACTTATATGGCTAGGGTAGGGTGCCCCGAGGAGATGGGGTGCTATGCCGATGCAGATTGTGCATTTGGTGGGGGATTTGGAAAAATGAATCTGATGAGTGGGCCATTTGTTAGTGGCAATACAAAAAAGACGTCCCCAAACATCCTTGGTTCTTTTGTAGAGCCGAATTTTGGAATATGGAGAGTGGTTTTGTGATTTTTTCGAGGCGGGGCATTCTTCAACACGCCCTAAGTCACGTTGTGAGGAGAAATAACCTATTAGAAAAATATATATGTGTTAATCTTCTTATAATACATGACCTTTACTACGAGACCATCATACGCACCCTCTACTTATAACGGGTCGTAATTCCGTGTGAACAAATAATTATATTTTACACTTTCCGTTTAAAAAATAAGGAGTATTAATTTAGTCAATAGTCAATGTACAATATAATTTTGACAAATCCTATAAACAAAAGTATGGAATCTCAAATACAATATCAACATTAATAGATCCACCATAGAATATATTTTCAAATTTTGTGTATTAAATCTTGTGAATATTTATATTTTTCTACATAATTGGCTAAACTTACACTATGTTCACTTTTTACAAAGAATATACATCATATTTTATGGCACAAATGTGGCACGACCTATTACAAGTTTTTAGCTCATATACACTACGATTTGAAAATTTTAGTGGTTGCCAGTTTAAAAACTATGACTTTGAGTTCTATTGCTTCTCCAATATTCATTTAAGCGTTTTTGTTCTTTTACCCAATGGTAATTTTTTGTTTACCAAATGTTATGTTGTATAAGAATTGTGAAATTTTACTGAACGTAGTATGTCTGGTGGGTCCAACATAAAGCTGGTCCCAGTGACGGCCATTGAAGGAAAAATAGCAATGTGAAAAGATTAGTCAGGACCAAGCGCACGGGGAGGAAAAAATCCAGTCCCTTACGCGTGGTGTCAAAATTTTCTGCCTATACGAGCATCGATGGCAAGGCCTCCCTCTCCCCACCGCATACTAGCAAGGCTGCAAGCACGAACCCTCCCCATCTCCCAATCCATGCGCCGCCGCTCATTCTCTCTCCGCTGCTGTACCCTTGCCGTCGACGCCGCGCCGCATTCCCACCGCATACTTAAAGTTGCTGTAAGTATTTAGTATTTACCAGCATTTGTATGATTAGTGTTGTCTTTGGTATTTAAGTTGGTTGTTTCATTTCTATGTTATTGCCTCATTAGTCCAATAGAATTGAAAAAATTCTCCGTGGCTGTAAGATAGAAGTTCAATCTTTTCACACGTATGGTTTGGTAAAAAAGGCTAATTGCCAAAAATGTATATACATTTAATACTTCTATAGCCTTTTTCCCGTAGCTCTTGCTGTATACATTCTCCTAAATTAGCATGCATGTTTTTTCTGTTTGGCAGGTAACATAAAGTAACTCTTAGAAACTTGTATAAATTTCTTAGGCTCTTGGTACAGTCAGCCGGATGGGCGCTTTGTGGGGTTTTGTTGAGGTCAGATCCAAGACTACATCCCATGAGATTGAGCCCAGGGAGATACCTGCGTTGCTGATGTTCCCTATGCGACTAGGCCTGTATCGAGAGCGGTGAGAAGCTGGAGCCGCGTGGTGGCGGTATCGACAAAAACTTGTGCGGAATCAAAAGCAATTGTTTGCCCCAATTGAACCGAACTCCCACTGCTGAATCAGGTGTTACTTCCCTGCAATTATTCTCAAAGGTGTGGAATCTTAGTATCTTGACTTGTTTTGTTCCATTTCCTTCACTAACATCTCCAAAACTAACAAAATTGGAAGTACTTGGTGCCAATATAATTTTGTAGCGCGTTCTGTGGCGATTGTTAGGATAGTGATGAATGTTCTTGGTCAAAACGAACCAATGCATTACAGTTATCGTTATTCTAGAGAATAGACTGATTTTGATGTGATAGTCATAACTCATACCTATTGAATATGATACAATTTCCTGACTAATATACAATCAGGGAATTCCACCATGTCATTTATGTTTCTTACGTAGCACAAAGCAAAAGGTATTTATCTGTAATATTAAGACAATTAGTTGGATGTACTAACAACATAAGGTTTCTGAAATATAGCCTGTAAAAGCAGCACTGAAAGTCAATTTTCAACGGAGATGATTTTATTTCGGAAACACTGTTATTAACACCTGACTTCTTCATCGGATGAATGCTGAAATGAATAGTGATATACATCTATAATGACTGAGCTCATTTTGTTATTCAGATCAGGCTACCATATTAAAGGCTAACATGGCTTGTCAATCAATTCTTCTGTAGGTGTCCTGTTATTTGTTGGTACAACCTAACTGCTGGTATAGTTCGCCAAACCTCCATTTGTCTATTAATTTATTATCTTGTTAGACTGCGTAAAGTTTTTTGTGTCAATTTGGTTGGCGTACTTCTTCTTGCATCTGATTTATAATTTTATTTTAGGTTTATGTTTCTTGTAGTGGACTTTATGGAAGAAATTTACGAAACATGGAGCTTGCATGAACAGCTCTGCCATATGAGGTAATTGTTTAATAATTAAAAGACTGTGTTTTGTACAATTGAATGGTGAACGTTGGGAACCTAGGGTGCACGGTTGCTTACACCTTTCTTATTAATAGAAAATCGTACTTCATTTAAAACATATAGCTACTAGAAATGGTTTCCTAACAGTGATTATACCTGTGTCTCCTTTGTCCTCTATGTGTTAGTGCTACTTTTAGTTTCTCCCAATCATGCTTGCAACTGTTCTTTCTGCCAGGAATTTGTGTAAGGTAGCTTACTATAGACCTTTTGTGGCATCTAGGGATACCACTTTACTCAATGTAGCATTGTGTTAATCTGTTTTCAACTATGGACACAAGAACTTGTTAAACAAACATGTGTTTGTGTTTCCTCCTTATAGAAATTATTTGGACCATTGTTTCCATCATGTGTTAGTTTGTTACACATGCTGTTTATAGCAAATAATTTATAACCTTGAACTTTCTTGAAACACTAATTTTTTTGGGTTTGTTTGCATGTGGATCTTGATGTGTTGTCTCCTGGTAGTTAAAAAATATGTAAACTCCCTAGATCCATACGTTTCCCTAGATCCATACGTTGCATGTATTTTTTTTTCATTTTTCATAACTATAACATCCGATTTTCTTATGCAGATAGAAATGAAGGATCATGATGTTGCGGCTGAATTCTCCATAGTTGCTGGATGAAGAAGAAAATAAATTTTGAAGATTTCATTTACTAGTTATTGTAGTTTACATTGATGAAGTGAAAAATTAATATTAGAGAAATTGTTCATCTTTAGTTGAATATACGCAACTGTCATGGTGTAATATCGTCACAATTGTGTTTTGTATAGTCACATTGAAATATGAATATAATACTATTATAGAAACAATTTTGGTGTTTATTATTGTAAGGATGTGTCAAATTTTAGATTTCTTAATTTTCTTAATGTGTTGTGCTTCACTTTCTCTAATATTTTAATGTTTCCAAACACTAATTTATTTAACAATTCATTAATCAATCAATTTTATTATTATTAAAGTAATAAATATTCTTTTCAATTGGGTGCTAAATTTTGTGTTAACTTAAAAAAATACGTTAATTATATAGCTAAAAATGGTGTAACAATCTATGTTACTGAAGCAAAAAAATAGTGTTACCATCTCTGTTACTACATTTACAAAAACATGTTACTACTTATGTTACTATAGTTATAAATCGTGTTACTAGCGTAGTTAGTAACACATAAGATGCATGTTACTATGATATAATGGTAACACAATTTTCACCATATAGTAACAATGTTTATGTGTGCTAGTGGACACCTCTTAGTAACACGGCCTAACGTAATACATTTCAAAATGTGTTACTGTGTAGCCTAGTAACACCTTTTTGGACCTGTGGTAACACAAGCACGTGTTACCAAAGCTATGTCCTCCTATAGTGTAGCAAGGATCAAGTAGTAGATGGTTTTACTAAAGCTCTTCCTGTAAGAAATTTAGATGAGTTCAAGCGTAATCTAAACCTCTCTGCTAGTTTAGATTAAGGGAGGGTGTTGAACATGTAATCTCTTTTATTGTTTTGATAGATAAGCATGGAGTAGTACTCCACCTTACCATCATATCGGTTCCGCCACGAATGAGTTTGTTTCATCCCTATTTAACACGAACCACGGGACCCTAACAGGTCACCGTTTCCGCCTACCAAAGTCGATACAAGAATTTGATTTTGTAGCCTACCATAACGTACCATGATAATTACATCTTGCTATCGAATTTAAAAAAATTAATAACTAATTTTATAATTTTAATATAAAAAGTATTTTGGTAAAACAATACATTGAGACATTGAACCAATTAATATATGGAAAGCCATGCATACGGACAAGACTGTTAGCGTACATATCTGTTAGCTAGGTTGTTTATTTTCCTTGTAACAATACATATATAAGATATCCTCTTGGCTGAGCCATAGGTGGGTTGTCATGCATAGGAGACATGCTGGATGTAAGGCTATATATAGCTGCACCATCGATCAATACGATTGCGCAATATTGCATGGTCTCTCTCTCTCTCTAAACCATAGTTTGGATCTAACAAAGAGGAACTGTAAGTGTGTTCAAGATAGAGTTCATAAAAAAGGCTCTACGGGCATGGGGGCACGTTGGACGTCGAAGAAAAAGCAATCTATAACCTAAGGCATAAAGAGAATCGTCTACCCATAGAAAATCTGAGAAGCGCAATAAAAGACGTTAAAGAGGTGAAGTTCGTGCCAGAGAGAGAGAACGACGAGCTCACACGCGCCCTCGGGAATAAGGAACACGTAGGGCGTACACGAGGCACAAAAGGAAATCCTCCGTGGAGTATTCGGTTTGACGACACCAAAAAGAAATACCCCGATAGAAGCCGTAAACGGAAAAATGACGCGGAGGCAGTTGAAGCAGAGAGTCAGGCAAACTGTAGGCGTCAACTTGAAGACCAGATAAAGCGGACGCATGATGTAGCAAAGAAGCAGCAGATCCAAATTAACACACTTAGCCAGCAGATAGTGTCTACCGGCGTACCACACATGGTAGAACGTGAAGTCGAGGCTACCGGCGCCGCACATTCTCATCGGAAAAGCAGCGTTGCGTCCACGTAGCTTCCGGGTGATGATGCACTGCCGATGATTCACTTGGTGGATGATATCACGGGGATGACAACCTGTGAGCTCCACGTGAAGGTCGTCAATATAACCATCAAGGCGGCGGTCGGCTATGTCTTACCAATTGGCAATGAACCACCTCATCATAGTTTTCCGGTTCCACGGGGCTACGATGTTGTTGGGGTCGATGAAGTTGTCAACGGATTCGAGTGGGTGAAGTTTGATTTCCCTGAAGGTGATTACAGAGAGTTGACTGAACTCGCAGAAGCCAGGAACTTGACCATTCTATGGCTAAAGGAATGCATTGTGCTTCCAAATCAGACGGCAAGGCCATCGACTCCTCGCCATTCTCCAGCGCAACAGTCTCCGCCATGCATGCCGTCTCCAGCGCGGTCGCCTACGCCGTGCACGTCTCCACCGCGGTCGCCTACGCCACCGCGTCATCCTTCTCCACCGCGGTCTCCTACGCCGCCGTGTCAGCCTTCTCCACAGCGGTCGCCTACGCCGCCGCGTCGGCCTTCTCCGCCCACCAAGTTTCTGCCAAAACGTAAAAGATCACCCAAACGTCAACGGGCACTCCTCCCGAAGGTAGCAAAGGAGGTGCCCAAGTTACCTTACGACTATACTCCTAAGCAAACCCAGAAAATTGCAAGGGACGAATACGAGGCGTGGAAATCGAAGCGGAAGGAGAAGAAAAAGGCAGATTTCCCCGAGACCGAAGAAGATGTAGAATGAGCTTGGAAAATGGTGAAGACTCTTCATCAACCCGAGCCGAGTCTGTCATCTGACTATGACCGCTCTATTCTGAAGTCACACTAGGAAATGGTGCGGTCGACGAAGAGTAGTAGCGCAAGCGGGAAAAGGGGGAAATCAGTTGCCCAACTCGGAGAGCATAAAAAACAATCCATCTCCCCGCTCAAAGTGATTTCCAATACCAAGGTGGGGCCGATCACTAATGTTGACGAGCAAACTGATCGGGAGTTTATAGAACTGTACTGAGAAAGGGCAGCTGTTGTGGGTGTTTCCATTGCTGAGTATATGCAAACACTAGACTAGTTCCCCAAAGCTGAATGTGCATACAAATACCATTACTGGAAGCCTCTCGTCAAACCCGAGGAGATAAAGGATTTACCAACAAAAAAGCGAATAGTGCATAGTTGGTATATAGAAGCCGCTGAGAAATCTCTGTACTGGATATGTGTCGCAGATAGAGACGAGCACTACGGGTATGGAGATGGAATGATTCTGATTCAATTTGAGGTATTGTTTCAGTTATTCCAGCAGCAGGCCTTCGTCAAATCTCTCATTAGTCCCTATTGTCTATAAGTACTTGTTTCTCTAATTAAGTCTCTAGCTAGCTCACCTCGTTCATTGCATATTCATATATATAGTACACTCATTATATTATGATTGCAGAATGAAGATTCTCGAATGCAAAAGAGTTGGAATCTATGATATTGGGTTCACTGACCCACATTTTGTTAATCTTAAGACTCTTGAGCTATCTCCCAATGATACATAACATAATATTCTGAGGGCAATATTGTTTCACCAACACCGACGGGAAATACTATTTTCTTACAACTTTGGGTTAGTGTTACTGTGTTGTACACATTGTGTTTTCCTTTCTCGATGTTCAATGTATAATTGATGAGTTCTGCATGCGCAGCTTCCACTATATTCTGATAATCTTCCAAATTGACAAAGGAAAAGTAATGGTAATGGACCCAAAACGTAAACCCCTAGCGATGTGGGCGGACATGTAGGAAATGATCCAGCGGTAATTTCTTTATTAATTTCAGTCTTTATATATATATGGCACTAAATCGGCTACTTTGTTTCATTTTCGGATATCAAGTAATTACTAACTCTTTTTATTCTTTTTCTTTCTCGGGCAACGTTTGGAAGAGGTTCACAAAAAAATCTCCTGGTGAATGGAAATCAGAGCTTACATTTGATATTGTGCAAGTAAGTACTACAATCTAGATCCGCGCATCTCCTTGATTCTAGTGTTCGATACCATTATCATGGCTAGTTGATTATTATTTTTATTGAAACCATGTTCTCCTAAAGTGCTTGCAACAAGGAGACGGGAATCACTTGTGTGGATACTACGTCTGCGAGTTCATTCGTCAGACGACATGTCCAAAGGGCAGAGATTTAAAGCACCTTCAAGTACGTCAGTCGTCAATTTTTCTTATTACCATCTATTTTAGTTACTTAGTTTCATTAATATATATTGACCACTCTTCTTTATATTAGATCGAACGGCTCCGGGACGGTCTTCTACCAAGGGACCGCATACGAGCAATTCGGGAGGAAATTGCGGGCTTCTTAGATGTAGAGGTCCTAATGTAAATGGATTTGATTTTGTAATTCATTCCATCGGTGATGTAATATGCTCGATATACTTTGATTCTGTAATATAAGTGTTCCTTCTTTTGCTATACATATGTACTACTTAGTCACTCGTGGGATCCGGAGGTCCGGGGAGGGGCCACCGAGGCTCTTCTCATCTCGTGGGATCCGAGACGTCCGAGGAAGGGCCACCGGGCTAATCTCTTCTCCTCGGATCCGGGGAGGGGCCACCGGGGCTCCTCTTTTATCATGGGATCCGGGAGGTCCAGGGAGGGGCCACCAAGAGGTCTTTGGATCGCAAAACATAAAAAGGAAAAATAATAAACACAAAAAATAAAAACTCTGCCTAGGCAGAAGGGGCATTCATCCCGGTCGTGGTAAGAACCGGGCAGAATAGCCATGGCCAGGTTCCAGCGCAACTACCACGTGGTTTGCCCCATTTGTCCCGGGTCCTGACACAACCGGGACCAATGGGGGAGGGGCATTTGTCCCGGATGCGCCATCCCGGTTGCACAACCGGGATGAATGGGCCTTACAAACAGGGACAAAAGCCCCTGTTTGTACCAGTATAATCTGATGGATGCCAATCTAAGATAATAAGCCGTCCAATTGGTGGAGCTTCTCAGCTCTTGCCCACTGAACATGGTGTTGACGAAGATAGTACTGAGCACCATCCACATCGAGAGTAACCGTTGGAGCCAACAAGAGGATACAAGTTCGAAATTCGGCAAGAAAATAAGAGTCACGCACCCCCCTTGAGTAGCCTCACCAAGGTAAGATTTGGGGTAGATCACACTGCTAGGTTAATGGATGCTTAGATACATTATAACATCAACACCCCATACCATTTGGTAGTTGCTCGATTTTGCCGACATGGAAAAATAGACAACTTACGCTCGTTTGTCAAAACACTAGTAGAAAACGGGGCTTCTGTTTCGGGAGCACAAAATGCTCTAGTCCCGACCTCGTTTGCAGTTTGGACTAATTAATGCTCCCGGTTCTAACGGCTAGGACAAGGCGCGAGCGCAGTCAACCTTTAATCCTGGTTCAAAAGGGACATTTAGTCTCGGTTGGTGCCACCAACTGAGATTAAAGATGGAAATGTAGTCCCGGATGGTGATATCAAGTGGGACTAAATGATTCCTGCATTTTTTTTTGAAACGGATTACCCAGCCTATGCATCTAGTAGATGCACACGACTTATTTATTAAAATCGCACAAAAGGGCGAGTCCAGAATATAGCAAAAACAGATCAACGACAAAGTATCAAACCCAACAAAATCATTGTAGAGATGACAAAAAAATAACTATAGAAGACTACATGTGTTGTATTCTCCTAGCGCGGAACCAGCCACCCTGGTTGAAGATAGCCCGTACTACCGCCATCAACCTGGTGCATCCAGAATCCAAACTCCGTCGTTGGTCTTCTGGCAGAAGGAACGACCATAGATGAATCCAATGAGTAGCTCGATGAACAACCTGCAAAAAATTTCCAGCTTTGAATTTGTTAAAAATCACAACATTTCTGCAATTCCAAATTGCCCATAAAAAAGCACATACACCAATGCATATACTAGCTTTAGTTTTACATTCACTCCATCTAACCAGTTCCCAAATAAATTAGTAACAGACAGAGGTGGTGATATACTAAATGTGAAATGAATCAACCTCCATATCTTTCTAGCAAAAGAACAAGAAATGAACATGTGTTCTACAGTTGAAACTTCCCACAAAAGACACAATTCAAGCATCCTGACCATTGTCGCTTCCTCGGGTTATCTTTAGTAAGTAGTTCTTTGCGATTCAAGAACCACATAAAAATCTAGTGTTACCATTCATTAGATCCTCATATAAGGACATAACCGAGAACACACCTGACTGTGTGAGTTTCATCTAAAAGAATCTTGACTATTAGTCAACTGAACTGCCATCAATCTTTCAACAAGATTTAACCAGGCAACACATTTATCTCCTAATAGCGGTCTCCTAAAAGAAATATTTGGGTGTTCATGAGCAATAACATCAGCCACTAATACATATATGTCAGAGTGTCATAAATTTGGGTGTTCATGAGCAATAACATGAGGATATTTTTCTCCTCCTT
The DNA here is from genome assembly GCA_028641055.1 of Alopecurus myosuroides. Classification (NCBI taxonomy): domain Eukaryota; kingdom Viridiplantae; phylum Streptophyta; class Magnoliopsida; order Poales; family Poaceae; genus Alopecurus; species Alopecurus myosuroides. The sequence continues at coordinate 505,072,237 of CM054059.1, forward strand.
TTCTTTCTCCAAGATCTATTTTCCACCCTATTTTCTCCAAGATTTATAAATATTTGGCTGTGGAGGAACTGGACAAGTGTTCTAAAAAGGCAAGCAACCTTATCCCCTCATCTCTCATTACTATTTTAGCTCACTTCATGCTCTAGAAGTAAATTGTTTTGTGAGTTTTAGTTTTTGAGTAAATGTGGGATTTTATTTGATTTATATGCAATTTGATCTCAAATTAACTTCTCAGTTTGCATATGTCTATGTGTGGTATTGTTAATTAGGTTGTTTATGTCAATTTTGTTGTCAGTCGTAGTGTTAGTGAGTTAGTGTGTTAGGTAGTGTTATTGTGGGTGCTAGGGTGTGTCTTAGTTGTATTGTATTAGTGTGTGTGTTAGTGTGTTCTAGGTTTATTGTTGGCTTCGTGTGTTAATTTTTTTTTGCATATGTGTAGGTATGGTTTTGGGTGTCGTCCCGTCCTCACCACCGTTGATCGCCCGCGTCGATTCCGTTGCCGGCACCACCGTGGTAAGCCTCTTATCCTTATCCTTTTTTACTTGTATTATTGTTTATTATTATATAGTGACATGGTTTTGATATCCGCCCCCGTCAGCCCTCGTCTGGTCTATGATTCGGATGTGGTATATTGTTTTATAATTATTTGTTTTATTTAGTGTTTTTGACAATTATGACGATGAATTTGACGTAGATATTTTTATCTAGAAGTTATGTGAACTCGAAATTCCAACCGACCTTCTTGTCGAGAGGTTCAATTTAGTTGAAAAATAAAAAATTGTAAGCAATTGAAAAAAAAGATGAAATCGGAGTTGCATGCTCCCGATGTCGCCGATCTACACAAAATCCATATGAATGCGATTCGCTTGAAGATTAGAAATGTTAGAGAATATGCTATTAATAAATAGGCGTGGAATCATTATATTCTTGGATAAATTTTTACCTTAGTTGCGATCTTAGTCGCATTTGTTGTTGCATTTAATTGCTCTATATAGTTGTATCTTTTAGATGTATGTACATAGTTGTATGTTGGTTTAACTATGTATGAAGTTCATGTATTTATTTTTGCAGTAATAAAATTTGTTAAGTAATGTAATTTGGTTTTAATGTGATGAACTTGTATTAATTTAGACACTTCTCTATTCATCATGTTTTGAAATGGTATTTGGTATACTTACTTATATAATGAAGATTACCCGACAATGGATTTACGATGACCGACGCTCTGCCGAGTACATTAATGGACTGCATTCTTTTCTCTGTATTGCTAAGGAAAATAAGACGAATTATTTCATGTGTTGTCCATGTGGTGTGTGTAATAATACGAAGGACTACTCTTCCTCAAAACCCTTCACACCCACCTGTTTCGGTACGGATAAAGTGGGGTTGTATTGGAATACAATCAAGAAAAAAAATGATGATGACAACTATCATATGTTCTCTAAATAGGGTGGTACTACAATGGGGGAAGCTGAAGAATAAGCATTAGACGAGCCCACTTTGGGGCATCGTTGATGGTAAGAGAAACTGCGAGAGTGAAAATGTGAGGTTTAAGTTGCAGTGCATGTGAGAGGACGAGAAAAAAAATCTTGGTACCACACTGCAATTGCTGCAACGAAAGGCAGGGAATGGTAAATTTTTTAAATTATATGCTTTCAAAGGATATCGAATTGCCCGCCAGTACGTATAACGAAAAGAGACTTGTCTACACAATAGGAATAACGGTTCAGAACATACATGAAGGCACTAATGACTTCATCCTCTACCGCGATGAGGAGTATAAGAATTTGGATGCATGATCGGTATGCAATGCATTGTGGTATAAGATCAGCCAAGATGACCCTGGTGATGTTAAGGGCGAGCGCCAAGGAAGAGGGTTCCTGCCAAGGTGATGGGGTATGCTCCTATAATACCACGGTTGTAACATTTGTTCCAAGACAAAGAGAATCCCAAGTTATTGTGATGGCACAAAGAACACCATAAGAAGGACGCGATGTTGAGAGACCCCACTAAACGTTTGAAGTGGACAAAATTCGAGAGACATTTCCGGACCTTTCTAGGAGACGCAATGAACTTAAGGTTTCGACTAACTGTAGATGGAATGAATCGTTTTGGAGGGAGGAACTTCAGCCAAAGCTCCTGACCTGTGACTCTATGTATTTATAACCTTCCTACTTGTTTTGGCATGAAGAGGAAGTTCATTATGATGTCACTGCTCATTGAAGACCGAAGCAACCCGGAAATGAAATTGATGTGTGTCTAAAGCCATTAGTTGAAGAACATTTAGATTTGTGGCGTGAAGAAGGTGTTGTGTGGGAAGACAAAAGCTACACAGGAAGAATGACATGACCAGCAACGTATGAACGACTAAGATGGCCTCCATCCAGAGCCATAGCATGGTCCTCGCAGCTACACTCTTTCCAAAGAAGAGAATGAAACTTTTTTTGAATGCTTGAGAAGTATCAAGACCATATATGTATTCTCATCGAATATAAAGAGAAAAAATTCAAAAGCTAATGTCCCATGACCGCCACGTGCTCATGACGCAAAAACGTCCAGTTGCATTGTGGGGTAATATCTCAGAAGATAATCAATCCAGAAATTCTACCAGGGTTACAGAATGATAAGATCCAACTATTATGCTACTGCTCTCTCCCAAAATATATTGTACTTAGTAAGATTGACTGAGCACGATCCACATCTAGAGTCTCAACAGTAAACTGTGCAGTCAACAACACGATACAACATCGATTTTTTTTATTTCCTAAAGGAGAGAACTTAAACTCTACCAGAAAATCGCATTGCATTTCATGCTTCCTTAGTCGCACAACTCTACATGCGGTAGACCCTTTACTATCTATGGTGTCCAAGAACAACATTACAATGAACTCACGGTAGTGCAATGTATGAATTTCACTTACGCTCTGTGAATCTGCCAACTCAAACCTTGGGGCTTACTATTGCTTTCCCAACGCATCCCAATCTTACAACATTAGCACCCATTACCATTTGGTGGTTGCCATATTTTGCAGACATGGCAAAATAGATTATTAACCTCATCGGTCAAAGTGGTGTGAGGTCTAGATGGAACATATATAGGTGTTTTTTCTTTTGTTTATATTGGTTCTCCTCTCAAGTAAATGTGGAGTTTGATTATTTCATATTAATATTTGAATAAAACTTTTGCGGTTCAACATTAAATATGGGCACACAGAATTTAGCCTATGGCTGCCAACTATACCTCGCAAAGTTGACATATTTTTGGTATCCGTACTATAGTCAATAATATTTCCACATTCTTGTTCAGCAGATACCTTCAGAATTATCCAACACGTCTAGAAGGGAAATTTCTCCATCAAAGAGTTATTTTTTTTCTATGACTAAGTTATGCCCACATTTCGCCATGAAAGGACCCATGTGATCCTATATATGCGTTCTACAGAAAGGTCGTATGACGAGATGGAACTGGCACAAAAATGGGAAACAAGCAGTTCCCCAGCTCGACCAGGCGAAAAAAGGAACCATGTTCCCCAGCTCGGAGAAGAAGATGTTCAATTGGTTCCCCGCTGAAGGTGTTGGATGACAAGGCCGCTGAAAATTATTTATATTACATAGGTGGAACCTTTATCCCCTTTGCTGATCTAGCATATAAATAAGCTCACGGGAAAATATTTGCGAGAATGTGAGGTTTCTTCCAACAAAAAGGTTTATTTTGCATACGTGGGACAGATGTATCATGGTTTGAGTTAAGGAAGAGCACTACTTCCAAGAATATGCCGTGGTCGTAGAGTTCTGCGAATTTTTTTAGTTATACAATATCGAGGCCCTCGACAAATCTATCCTCACTTGGTATTGTTTGTAAGTAATTTGTTTTTCCCTCTGTTTGGATGCAGGAAAAACTGCTTGGAATTGAATTGGCCTGTGAATTCCAAATCCAAGCTGGAATTGGAATTGAGCTGCAATTCCAATTCTGTTGTTTGGTTGTGCACAGAATTTGTTTGGGTGTGACCCAATTCCAATTCCTGTTTGGATGTACATACCATGGAATTCGACGCTTTTTTGAGTTTGGACAATATAAACATGTGTACATGTATCAAAAATTAGTATATGTATATTTGAATGTTTATATAATATTTTGCACACATAAATAATATATAAAAATTCGAATAAAGTCATAATAACAACATAAGTAGGAATAATCATGGAAAACATGTTCAAGAAGCATAGCACAAAATAATCATGTCTCTAGAAAATAGCAACAACACGACATAGATAATAATTATGTCTCTAAGAAATAGCATAGGTGGATCGCTTATGTCTCGTACACATAGCATAAACGGATAGTTCGCAAACATCAAAGTACATCGAAGTTCATACATGAACCAAACATGATAGCAATCATCACTCCAAGGTCAAGAGCCATGGCTTCCTCAAGTCTTCTGGGAGTGCCATGAGCGCTTCAAACATGCGTTCATCTTTAATCAACTTCCCATAAGCTCTCAGCATATCTTTACTCTCCAAACCCTCTACTTTCTGAAGTGCAGCAAGGATTTCAGCTGGAGGAGTAAACTTTGCCATCAGAGTTGGCTCGGTTGTATTCAAAACATCATCAAAGGACATCTGCATCTTTCCCATCATTGACATGATAGCATCCCCCGTGCGTTGCCTCTTTTTAGGCACCTCAGGAGTTACTTCAACAGCGGGCGTGTGTTCTGCTTCTTGAACACACTCATTACCTGTCCTAGCACCTACACCGGTTGCATGGTCTTTTGAATATATGGTATTGATAGACTCCCAGTTGTGCACTACCTTCGTCCTATAGGCACGTGCATCTTTGTTAGCCTACACAATAGAAACATGGTATTAGAGAGGATAGTGATGTTGCAAAAAATAAGCACAAAAATAGCAACATAGAGTAAGGTTGAAAAAATACCTCCACATATCGAGTCCACACTTCATCACTTTCAACTAACACCATGCTCTTTTCCCAATCCCATCCAAAACCGCTCTGAGCAAGCATCTTTGAAATGATCTCATATTGCTTGTCAAATGTTTTAATTCTTCCTGTTATGTTGTCCTTCGTGATGTCAATGCCACATACATCCTTAACATGCTTAATGCAAGCATTGTACACATGTGGCTTCCAACCATTTTGAGCACGGTCACCATTGTTGTGATGCTCAACAAGGACAGACAACAATGCACTGTCCATCTGAGGAGTCCATGTTAGGTAAACCCTATTCTTCTTGCCTCCTTGTTCAGCCATGCTTCTACAAGTAGAACAGATATATGTGCATAAAAGTAAGGACAAAATAGCAACATAGAGTAAGGTAAAACGTATATATTAGTTCAACATGTACAAAATATCACAAAAGGCATCATCATCAAGCTTGCACAAAAGAAAGCACCATCATCTAGCTATCAACTCCATCACTACGTATCTACTCGATCTCAAGTTCGCCATGCGCCACAAGGTACTCAGCATACATGTCGTCCGCAAATTGCTGTCTAAAGTTAGACCATGCATTTGTTTGTTGGACACTTCTAATCAAAGTAGCATCATCTATAGGTTCAGGAGTCATAGCCGCTAGCTCAGCGTCGACCTCCTGAAGTAACAAGTCATCTCTCATATGCTGCCTATCCCTTGCATAGTTGTGCAACACACAACACGCATTAATAATTCGAATCTGCAAATATTTAGTTCATAGTCAAAGAAAGAACACAGGATAGCCCATATGAACAACCAAATGGACATGTGTTACCTGGTCCTCTATGTCAAAGAAAGAACAAGAACGCAAGATGGCAAATCTTTTCTTCAACAAGCCAAAGGTTCTCTCCACGACATTTCTAGCACGAGCATGACGCAAGTTGTACAACTCCTTTTCATTTTGTGGTTGTTGTTGACTTACAACCCACTCTTTCAAGTGGTACCTAGTGGATCTGAATGGAGATAGAAATCCGGGTCCATTGGTATAGCCAGCATCAACAAGATAGTACTTTCCTATTTACAAGTACACAAGTTAGCTACCAATTTAATACGAGAAATCAAACGCAAAGAGAAAGAGCCGTACCCTGTGGTACAACAAATGCATCTTCACGGTCGATTCTCATAGCATCTTTTAGCACTTTTGAGTCTGATGCCGAACCCTCCCAACCAGGTAGAACATATAAAAATTTCATGTTCCAGTCAACCACACCTAGCATGTTAGTGGTGATATCTTGGTGCCTGTTCCTATACCTCCCTTTGTCAGCAGCGTTAACAAACACAGGAATATGACACCCATCTAGTGCTCCAAGTGCATTAGGAAACCACTTCCACTTGTAATCATCAGGAGGGGTGATAGAAGGATCAGGAAGCTTGATGAACTCCCCAGTTAGAGACAAGATGGCTTTTAACACAGTAGAGAAGTGCCTACTAATAGTCTCTAAAGAACGTTGGTATGTGCCACCCAACATCCTCATTTTAAGTCCATGGCCAATAACTTGTAAGAACATAGCAACATTTTCTTCTACCGTCACGAACATGCTATCTTTGAGACCACACTTCTCACGCAACATAGCACAAAGATCATGAAAGTTTCTTTTAGTTAACCGTAGCTTATCATAGCAAGTTGTCTCAGACCCCTCATAAGTTTGTTTCAACATATACTTCCGATATGCTATCTTTTCCTCATCATCATCAAAGCATCCAAGGTTTCTCGGAGCTCGATGAGAACTAAGATAAGCAAATGCTAGGCATGACAATTCAAAATACTTCTTTGCTAACAATATCCTCTTTCTTTTTTTTCTTCTATTCTCCTCGGTAATATAGGCAACCAACTCTTCATTATTCATGATGAAAAAATCTACAATGCACACACCATATACATGCATGAATTATTCAAAGCCAAATAGATAATGTTCCATTGCACAAAAAGTGTGTACATCATAAATAACATCATAACATGCAGACATGAACTAGGACTAGAGAACATACCTTTGCTAAATCCGTCTAAATTCGCAATCAAAATGGTCAATCTACCTGTCAACCTACACATTTAAAATAAATAACAAATTAAGAAGAGTACAAATTGTATAGACAAGATTGCCAATTCCAGGGTAAATTTCCTACATCCAAACGGGGGGTTTGTGATTTGAGTCTTTAGCTCAGCTCGTTCATTATGTGCAATTATCCTCAATTTAATGTTTTGTGCGCTATATTATGCAGATTGAAGATGCTCGAATGCAGAAGGGATGAAATCACGGGCTTTGTGTTCATTGACCTGGATAAAATTCATGAAGTCACCATTAAAAATCGCATTGATAACAAGGATACACTCGGGACTTTGCTAAGGTTTTTGAATCGACAACATGACAAAAAAGTAATATTTTTTCCTTGTTTAAATTCTATTTTGCTCACTATATGTTAGTTTTAACTGATGAGTTATCTATGATATTGCGTATATAAACGTGCGCAGGTTACACTTTATTCTTCTCTCTATTAAAATTCACTATGGAAAGTTCAAGTCCTTGACTCATCAAGGAGAGATCCTAGAGAATACAACTCTTGTTTTGATATGCTCAAAAAGTAATTTCAATTCTTATCACCTCTTTTGTTCTTTTCCTGATAACGGCTAATTAATAACTCTTTTGTTCATTTTATTTTCCGGGCAGCGTCTGGCAATCGTTCATCGAGGTGGCGGTCAGCTATGTTTACCCACAACAATATGGAGCAACACACCATCAGCATCCCATTCCAGCTGATTGTGCTCTTGTCAGGGTGGATGACATTGTGCCTGGTTATGAAACAATGGATCTTGATCATCCTGGAGGTGACGAGGAGAAGACATCGGGCGATGTCAAGCGCGGTTTCGCCCTCTGGACAAAACAACACATCGTCATTTCAGCCCCCGTGCCGAGGCCACATTAGCAGCAAAGGCCATCGACTACTCCTTCTGTCAGTCCACATGAGAAGCAAGGGCCATCGACTACTCCTGCTGGCAGTCCACATAAGTATCAAGGGCCATCGACTACTCCTGATGGCAGTCCACATGAGCAGAAGGGGCCACACCTACCTGAGGGGGGCCAGCGCGAGTCGAGCATCTCTATATCCTCCGCGTGAGGAAGCGCGCGTTAAGCGGAACATTTCGGCGGCTAGGAAGAGACCCATAATGTAGAGAGCACAATTGCCTCTTCATAAGTTACCTTGGGAAAGACCCGACGAGGAAAATGCCGCCATCTCTCTTTCCGACGTGGCTGCCCACATTGCTAAGAAAGTGCAAGAGATACCTTTTGAGAAGACGCTAGATCCGGTGAAAGTTGTGCGTACCGTTGAGAACCTATATAACCCTCCACCATCGCCGCCATCAGACTATAGGCGTTCTGTTGAAAAGTCATATGAGGAGATGGTCCAGGCGAAAAAATGGGAAACCAATGGTCCAGGTGGAAAAAGTGAAATCGGTGGTCAAGGCGAAAAGTAAACAAGTTCCCCAGCTTGGAGAACAACCCATTCAATCGATCCCCCTCTCAAGGTGATTGACGAGAAGGCCGTTCAAAATTCTCGACAACAAACAACCGATATGGACTACGCCATCGCTGAAGTAGCATATCAATGTGAACGAGGGAAAAATTTGGTCGAGAATGTCTCTATCCTACCAACAAAAATGCGCAATTTGCATAAGTGGTACTTGAGTAGGGCTATGAAGGGTTCGAGGCTATCATGGTGGGAGTTAAGGAGGAGAAATACTTCCAAGAATACGTTGTGAGCGTTGACTCCAAGGATCTTTTTGCGTTACACAATCTCCGGGCCCTCGACAAATCGTTCCTCGGCTGCTATTGTATGTAAGTGATTTAATTATGTAATTCGAAAAGTCTTTACCTAAGTTTGTTCATTTTCTAGTAATTATCCTTAATTTAATATTTTGTTCCCTTTATTATGAAGAAAGAAGATGCTCGAATACAAAAGGGTTGAAATAACGGACATTGGGTTCATTGACACGGATACAATGCATGAGAAAACCATAAAGGAACCCATGTTTAACAAGGATACACCGGAGACTTTGCTAATGTTTTTGAAGCGGCAACGTGACCAAAAAAAAAAATTTCGCCTTACAACTTTAAGTGCATGTTACTGTATTCAAACACATTCTATTTTTCTCACCAGATGTTAAAATTTTAACTAATGAGTTATATATATCTGAGACACTACATATTTAAACGTGCGCAGCTTCCGCTTCATTCTTCTCGTCACTAAAATGTACGGGGGATTCCTTGAAGTCTCCGACTCAATGAAAAATAGTCTATGGATTACAAGCACTATTGGGATATGTTGAACGGGTAATTTTAATTTATCGGATTTTCCGTTAATTTCCTCATACCATTAAATTAATAACTTTTTTATTTCATTTGCTTTGTCGAGCAGCGTATGGGAAATATTCATCAAGAAATATCCGTACGGTGGATGGCCACCAAAGCTGACATGGCGTGCGAAAGTAAGTACTACTACCTAGGTCCACCCACCGTTATCATACTTGATTATTGCTTGATTTATTATATTACTGCACAAAAACGCGCGCAACAACCAAAGGGGACTAATCTATGTGGTTACTTTGTTTGTGAGAACATTCACAAGATTGTCAACGAGAGAATAAATAATAATATAAATAAGGCGGTACGTAAACTATATTTCCAAATTTATTTTGTTACCATCAGTTCTTTGCTGAGTTTCAATCCTAATTGTTTTATTATTATTTCATAGTTTGCGTATGTATTCATTTCTATCTCTCTCATTCTTTTACGGTTGACAAGAAAGTGGGAGAAGCTCCCAATCGAGCGGCGCTTCCTAGCAATTTGCGAGGAATTGGCGGAATTTTCCCTCCAAGACGTCATAGCTCCTTTCGGAGAGTAACACCATTTATCATAGTGTATGCCTCAATGTAAGTAATACATGTAATATATAGTATGTCTCAGAGAGTACCACTATGAAACACTACTTAATTTGTGATCTCATGTATTTAATTGCATGTGTTATATGTATGCACCAAATTGATATATAGGCATGAACTTGATGCATGTAGATATTTTATATATACCCAAACGCGTTCCTGGCGCATCGACGCGATCCTCGTACGATGAAACAGTCCGATACGACCCCTTCTAAATCCTAAACCTCTCCTAAACCCCTCCTAAACCCTAAACCCCTGCTAAACCCTAAACCCCTCCCAACCCTTTGGCACCGGTTCGTGTTACGAACCGGTACCAAACGTCTCCAGCCCGCCGCCCCCACTCCGAGGCCACGCGGAGGCACCTTCAATACTGGTTCGTACCTAAACGGTACTAAAAGTTGGACTACTTTTAATGCCGATTAATTAGTACCGGTTGTCCAACCGGTACTAGAAGCCCTCTAGAACCGGTACTGATAACCTGTTTTCCACTAGTGTGTACTCAACAAACTAGAGTAGGTTTCTCTCTTATTTGTGAGCTCGCGTCTAGTAACAGGTACAATTGGGAGAAAGAAATGGAATATTGGACAGTGGTTGGACTAGCAACGTATTTGGAGTGACTTATAGATCTAGCCGGCGAGACAGTGAGACAATGTGAGTGCGCTGAGCGATTTCTTCCACTACAAAATTGTTGGCACTCTTTAGTACGTGTTGGGAGTAGCTCTTTCACATATATTTCTTTAGTAACTATATCGCAAAAATTATAGATTCTAACTCTTGTCTGAACCTGAAACCCACACGCATGTCACGTAATGGTCCACCGAGAAGTGTCTATCTCCTGCGTCTCGCCAACATGTTTGGCCAGGAGGACAAACACGACAATAGTTCATCGGAACAATAGGAGAAAAGCAAGGGGCCCCGATCCAGTCACGCACTGTCGAATCTTTGACTCTACAAATCCCTTAGGTGACCCTATCGGGTTTCGACTAGGAGAACTCATGAGCGCTGGTGGAATCGTCGGCTAGACAGGGGGCGAGATTTACCCAGGTTCAGGGCCCTCGTAGAGGTAAACCCTTACTCCTGCCTCTGTCGATCTGTATTAGTCGAAAAGATCGGTTACAATGGTGATGGCTCAAGTCGAGAGTATGATCTCAAACTCAAGGTTTTGGTGTTGCGATGTTGCTTGGTCCTCTACCGATGGCTCTCCTGGCTTTATATAGGTGGCCAGGTCTCAAACCTCACCCGGAGAGGACTCGAATTCTAACTCTAGGTCGGTTACAAGTTTCCAAACTTAACCCGCAAGTTAGTGCGGGTGGGCTTCACGTGGGTCTTCTAGAATACTCCAAGGGCTCCTCTTCTTGGGCCTTAACCTTGGGCCTGAGATGGGGTGTCCTTATCCGCAGGGTCCAGGATCCATGCCTTCGTCAGTAGCCCCCGAGCGTTTTCTCGAGTGGGTTTTTTCCAGTCGAGTAGACGATCGAATCTTGGCCTTTCTTTCCTGCGGATAACCAGCTTGGTTGTTTTCCTGTTTTAGAGGGTGTGTACCCTGTATAATAAGTTTTTATACTCGAGTATCGAGTAAAGCAAGTGCCTGTTTTTATGGCTTTTTATCACAGAAGGATGCGGCGCAGTAGCTTGGCTCTCCCGAGAGATCAGGGCCAATTAATTGCGACTAGGGAAAAAACATTTCTGGCCTAGACAGATTCGAGACCTCCGACTCGAACCCGGTAAGGTGATTGTTGCGACTGGGCCGTTGTGGTCTTATCGAGTCGAACTTAAACTACGGGGGTACCCGGCGCGTCCGCTAGGATTTTTCTTCATGTTGTTGACACGGAATCATGCTGGAGGACGCAGCTTCGAGTGCGATTCCAGGCCCTCAAGAGAGATCTTTCGGGTCTTACCTTCATATTCGAAGAATATGGCATCCGGATGTGCCTAGTCGGCTGAACAATCCAGGTTTTTATGATATGAAATATCATGCGAGTGAGAAAAAGTAGGTTCTGCATACTCGTGTAATTTTCGAGCGAATAGTTCTTACATCCATACGAAAGAGTTTTCGTGTTTAGGAATTTTATGCTCGTATGAAAGAATTTTCATGTTTGGGAGATCGTGCCCATACGAAAGAGTTTTCGTGTGCAGGGTATTTTTTCCTGTTGTAAAGGAGTCTTGCCTTCATGATCTGCTCGTGAGAAGGTTGCTTCTGTTCGAAGGAGTTTCGTTTATACGAAGTAATTTTCGCGTTTGAACTTTCCATTCGGAACTTTCTTTGTCTTGATGATGCACGCTATGACGTCATGGCGCACTTTTTCCCTCCCGATGGGACGTGACGGAGTGCGAGCTGATGGGTTGGCCCACATGGTCAGCTTTTTCACCAGGAAACGAGACGTCGTTCCCGGCTTTTACGCAAACCGCGCAGTAAATGCGCACGATCTTCTGTTGAGATCGTGGCATGAAACAGCGTTCACCGCCTCTTCATTTCATCTTCACACGTGGTGGCAGCGATGAGCGACACGTGGTGCATCGAGTGGCCAGGATTGATTCGCTCCGTGTATAAGTACGGGTGTTTGCGCTGCGGTAAAACTTTCCCAGCATCCATCTGAAATCCATCTTCTTCCTCGCGCTCGTCTTCTTCCTCGCGCTCGAGCTCGTGCTGTCAGTCATGGCTGGAGGCAAAAGACGTGGCGCCACCATCTCCGCATCCGGGGAAGCTTCCGTGCAAACTGCGCCGCGCTCGGGCGACTGGCGCTCCCCCAACACCACCGCGAAGAGCATCAAGGAGATGCAGCGGGAGGGGCTGCTTCCGGCGGAGTCCGAGAAGCGGGTGCGCCTCGGAAAGAAGGAAGAGGTACCCAATCCACAAGCAAACGAGCGCGTGGTCTTCGGTGACCACGTGTCTCGCGGTCTTTCCTTTCCCCTCCATCTGTTTCTTGTCGGGTTGCTGTATGTCTATGGCATACAGCTTCACGATCTTCCTCCGAACGCGGTGCAGCACATATCGTGCTTCATCGGGTTCTGCGAATGCTTCCTTGGCATTCGCCCACATTGGACACTCTGGAAGGCCCTCTTCAAAGTTCGGATCTTCCGCGAGAAGTCGCGGGTAGACTCCGAGCCCGGCGAGCCGCTACGTACGGGTGGCTTTGGGATCCAAGCAAGATCGGAGACCAGCTACTTCAGCATGTACTTCATCGACTCCGCACAGGGCTGGAGGAGAAAATGGTTCTACGTCATCGACAACAGCTCGGGTGGGATCGTAGAATTCCACCCGTTCGCTGTTTTGAAGAGACGGAAGTCCTGGTCGCACAAGTTGTCAGCCGAAGAAGCCCAGGTCGTCACGCCGCTACTCGCAAGAGTGACAGCCCTCCGTGATCAAACTGCTGGAGTTGTACTCAACGGGCTGCACCTGGCGAGTACCTTTCTGAAGCGTAGGATCCAATCTTTGCAGCTCAGGCCTTCCACGATGTGGGAGTATCAAGGCTCTGAGGATCCTAGCCGAGTGAGTCGCGAAGAGCTTTCGAACGTCGAGTTCGAAAAGAAGATCGCGGCTATCACTAGCCTGAAGGTGGGAGAGAAATTCCCCGAGTGCACAGTCGCGGCCTTTGATGCGTCGAAGCCTCCGCCAGCCGCGGTGAGTTTATTCTTCTTCCCTTCTTTTATTTTCTTTATTTCCTTGCTTGTTCTGAATTTCAGTCGATTGAATTTTCCTTTGCGTTCCTCTGTCTTCTTTCATAGAGTTTGTCCATGGCCACCTGCTACCCTCCTGTATCTGGGGCGGAGGCCTCAGAGTTATTGGCGAGTAACTTGGATGCCCCAGCCGACACCAGTGTCGCCGACGCTTCTTCGAGCTCCGACCAAGATTCTTCCGATGACGCAGGAGACTCGGGTGGCGATCGTTATAAACGTCGTCGGGTAGAAGGCGATGAGGCCACTTCTAAGGACAACTCCTTGGAAGAGTCGCCCGGGAAGGAGCCCATCCACGCTACTCCTCTGCAAACGCGCGCCCCTTCTTCCTCATTCCCAGTTATCCAGACCGCCTGGAATGCGGATATGCTGGATGAGGATGAAGACGATGAGTAAGTTTTTCTCCTTGTTCTTAGTCGAACGTTTTTCCTTTGCATCTGTGTTGACGCTTTGTCTTTTGTCGCAGCCTGCAAACCATTAGTCCTCGCAGGTACACTTCTTCTCTTCCTCCTGAAAGGAAGAGTAAGGCAGGAGCTACGGATGAGGCTCCCACTGTAGGCACCGTCCAGAATTCGCCCAGCGTAGCCCCCAAGGCGGCGACTATGGAACATGAAACTCCTAGTTTAGCTGCCGGGGCTTCAGCTTCAAAGGAGGTGTCGGGTAGCTCCGCAGATTCCCTCTCCCGTGCCAAGGGTCAGGTAAATTCTGTTACTTGTCTTTAATTTGTTTATCGGGTGCACGACAGTGCTCTCGATAGGTGTAGCCCCCGAGGCTGTAGTCGATCACATGTGATCGGCTACAGGCTCAAAAACTGTCTTTCCCTTCTTCTTTATTTTATCGGGTGCACGGCAGTGCTCCCGATGGGAGTAGCCCCCGAGGCTGTAGTCGATTAATTGTAATCGGGTACAGGCTCCAATTCTTCTCTTCTAATTTTTCTATCTCTGAATTTCTTGCAGTCGCTAATTGACTCCCTTGCGGCGATTCGACGTCGTGTTGTCCTCGCCGAATCTGACTGTTCGTTCCTTCGAGCGGAGCGCAGTCGACTCACTTCTGAAAACGAGCTTCTTCGAAGTAAGCTCAGCCCCCTTTCTTTTTCTGTTTGCATCTTTCCCATTAGTTCTTTGATTCTAATAGATATTGTCGTGCAACTCAACTTGAGTTTTCGAAGACCGAGAAGGACGATGCTTCTACTCGGGCAATAGCTCTGGAGGCTGAGCTGGCGGCTGTTCGCCAAGATTTGGAATCCTCCCGCATGTCTTCGGCTGACCTCGAAGGGAAACTTGCTTCTACCCAAGAGGCCTTGAAGAAGTTGGAGACGGCCAGCACCAAGGCGGATGCTGATCTTGTCGATTTTATCCGTCCCCTTGCCGGGCGCTTTGCGGGTGAGTTATTTTGGGTTTATAATTTGTTTTCTGCTGTCTTGATTTTTGACACTCTTCTTCTTTGTAGGTCTTCTGGGTGTTCCTATGGAGCTTCTAGGGATCCAGCGGGTGGACGCGCTGACGGATTCCCTCGCCCAGCTCAGGAGGCATGCCGAAGGAATTTGCTCCTTGGTTGGCAACGCTACTCAAGTGTTGACGCATCTGCATGGTCGCCTTCTCGTCAATGCTTCCTCTCCATCCGCGCTAGGTGACCTGCTGAAGATCTTCTCGGAGAGCAATCTCCTGGATGCCTACGCGGTTGCTCAGTCGGAGTCTGGGGCGAAGACGGCCATCCAGTTCGCGCTGGCGCATGGAGTTAGCGGCTTGGAGGAGGCTTATTCGGATCTCCCAGTCGACCCCTCCACGGGCAAATACGTACGGCTCTCTCGTTTTGGCGAGCGAGCCGCCATCCTTGCTCGGAAGCTGTCTGAGCTGTTTGCTCGACTTAAGGGAGGGACGACTGCCGCGAGTGGGAGCACCACTGTAGCTTCTTAGTCTTGTATTTCTTTTGCTTTACCAGCTTGATTGTAATGAACCTTGGGATGTATTCCCGTATTTTCACTGTCTTTAATCGAGGTGTTCTTCTGAAAATGCTTCTTGCAATTGTTTGTCTTCTCCCGATGGGAGTAGCCCCCGAGCACCTGTAGAATAGGTGGTGAATATATCTCGAGTAGGGCACCTTATCCCTTTAATCTTCTTTTTGATCTTCAGGTAGCCGAGGTGGTCGCAGAACCCTCAAGTGGACCCGCTGCCCGAGCTGATCCACTTGTTGCCGCTGTTGGGACTTTGGCGGGTCTCCGTGATCGTGTAGCCGATGGTGAGCGCAGGCTAAAAGCGTTGCGTGGGGTAGCCGATGTGGCTAAGTCCAAGCAAAAACTGGCGACTGAACGCGAGCAGTTTGTGATGGACGAGTTGGCTTCCCTTGCTAGGGAACTGCTGTGTAAGTAATACAGCCCCCCAGGTCTTCTTTGTCTTGTTTCCTTACCTAATCACGCATATTTGTTCTTCAGTTGTTAAACCGGATGATAGGGAGAAAAAATAGTGGGTAGAAAACCACATTCTTCAAGAAGCTGGCAGCTCAAGGCCTCATGCGAATAATTATTGGTCTGATCGCAGCCGAGGTTTTGTGTTGGCTACTTTGAAGTTCCGTGTCTCCCAGTTAAAAGTTCTCGTGAGTTCTTTTCACGAGGTCTTGATCGCGATGAACGCTGCATTCTACCCGCTGGAAAGGGGTCCTGAAGACTGGAGCTATCTCCTCGGGCTCTTCGGGCAAGAGGGAGAAATTCGCGAGTGCGTGCGCAATCAGATGACTTGCGGCGCGGTGGTGGCTCTCTCCTTTGTCCGAATATGGAATCCTGAAGTAAATTTTAACTCCGTAGCTAGGCTTCCAGATGGTCCAATCGACGATATTTCTCCGCATTACTATGATGTTCGTCCTGCAGCGGAGAAGATCATTCGACTAACCTCTGAGGAAGTAGATAGAGTGTTGGCGACTGAGAATGCTTATCGCCATGATTGATTGTTGAATGTGGACATTCTGTGATGCTGTATAGTTTGTAAAAACTGTTGTAAGGTGTGTAACCTTGTGTGTATAAATTTTCTTGTGATGCTTAGTTGTAGGCGTAGCCCCCGTGTGTTTATGGGGTGTGTACCTGTAACTATTTAGCATGTAAGAATGAATAATCTTGGAGTAAATATGATTGAGAAACCATGTATTTTATTTCTATGACTGAGAAGTCATGTATTCGGGCTACAGGAGTGGCTAGTATAGCCCTATTTGTTGTGAGAACATGTAAATGTAGGGATAAAATTTGCGGAGGTGTGCGATATTCCATGGGTTGGAATAGATTTCTCCAGTCGATGGATTCTTCAGCCTCTAGGCTATACCTGGGATGACTTCGTGTATGATGAAGGGTCCTTCCCATGGTGGCTCGAGCTTGTGTCCTTCCTTCTGCTTGAGTCGCAGCACTAGATCTCCAACCGCGAATGCTCTGTGGCGTATACGGCGACTGTGATAGTTTCGCAGTGATTGTTGATATACTGCGGATCTTGCGAGCGCTATATCGCCCATTTCATCGAGTGCATCCATATCTTCCGCGAGTGCCATGTTTGAGGTTTCTTCGCTGTAAGCCACAACTCGTGGGGCGCTGAACCGAACATCCTCGGGAAGGACTGCCTCTGCCCCGTATACCATGAAAAATGGCGTGTAGTTTGTGGATCGGTTTGGAGTCGTGTGGAGGCTCCATAGCACGGAGGGTAACTCTTCGGCCCAATGTCCGGCTGCTGGGTGTAGACGATCGAGTAGACGTTTCTTGATTCCAGCTGAAACTAAGCCGTTGGATCTTTCGACTTGTCCGTTCGTTTGCGGGTGGGCAACTGAAGCAAATTTGAAGTTGATGCCCTTTTCCTCGCAGAACTGTTGTGTTTCCTTTGCTGTGAAGTTTGTGCCATTGTCTGTAATGATGTCATGTGGTACCCCGAATCTGCATACGATGGAGTCGAGGAACTTGACTGCGCATTGGGCACTAGCCGAAGTTACTGGCATGGCCTCGATCCATTTGGTAAATTTGTCGACTACGACCAGCAAGTGTGTATACCCACCTGGTGTGGACTTGCGTAATGGTCCTACCATGTCTAGCCCCCATTGTGCAAAGGGCCAGGCGATGGGTATCATGTGCAGTTCCGTAGCAGGTGCATGTGGTCTTGGAGCGAATCGCTGGCAAGCATCGCATCATTCGACTAGCTCCTTTGCGTCGGTGGCTGCTGTGAGCCAATAGAATCCCGCTCGGAAGGCTTTTCCCATGATTTCTTTCCAGCTAGCGTGATGCCCGCAGTCTCCTTGGTGGATGTCCTGGAGTAACTTTTTGCCATCTTCGGGTGCGATGCAGCGCTGAAGTATACCTGAGATGCTTTGCTTGTATAATTCTCCGTTGATTACCCGAAAGGATTTGCTGCGTCTGATTATCTGTTGAGCCTCGCGAGAATCTGCCGGGAGCTGTTTGGTGGACAGGTAGTCGAGGTATTTCTGCGTCCAGACTGGCTCGACCAGAAAAATCTGTCGTGAAATGTTATGAATAAGCTCGATGATGGCGACTTGCGGGCTGACCTCTGTTTCTTGTGCTGTGGGTGTTCCTGCAGCTTTTTTGACTTTGACAGAGCGCTTGGTCATCTTCTCGAAATATATTCCTGGCGGTATGGGTGTGTTTGTGGAACCCATGTTTGCCAATTTATCTGCTTCTTCATTGCTGGATCTCGCAATGTGTTTCAGCTCGCATCCCTTGAAGTTTCCTTCGAGTAGTTTGTACATGTCGCGATATGCGACCATGTTTTCGGCAACTGCGTCGCATTCTTTCATTGTTTGCTGTACGATGAGATTGGAGTCGCCGTAGATCATTAGTCGGGTGGCTCCACAGGCAACTGCCATCTTCATCCCATGCAACAGAGCTTCATATTCTGCGTCGTTGTTTGATGCCGGATCATCGGGTGGAAAGTCCAATCGTAGGACGTATTGCAGCTTGTCTCCCCTATGCGATATGAGGACAATTCCAGCTCCTGCTCCTTCGTTTCGTTTGGACCCGTCAAAGTACATTATCCAGTTGCTCGTGTACTCAGGCGGTCCTGGCGTTTGTAGCTCTGTCCACTCGCTTAGGAATTCCACGAGTACCTGGGATTTGACTGTGTTGCGTCCTGCATAAGTGATGTCCCAAGCGCCCAACTCGATGCTCCACTTGCATCATTAACCACTGTGATGGCGTGTTCCTGGAAGTAGTGCTTGAGCTTTCGGGCTGTAAGAACAACTCCATATGCGAGCTTCTGGTAATGAGGATATCGTTGCTTGCATGGCGAGAGCACTTCGCTGATGTAATAGATTGGTCGCTGAACTCCGTACGCTTTGCCCTCCTCAGGTCGTTCGACTACGATTGATGTGCTGATGACCTGGTTTGTGGCTGCTAGGTACAAGTAGAGTGGCTCCCTTTCTTCCGGTGTTGCAAGGACTCGCCTGCTTTGCAACTATCGCTTTAAGTCCGCGAATGCTTGCTTAGCTTCTGGTGTCCACTCGAATTTGTTCGTCTTCTTCAGCAGCTTGTAGAAGGGTAACGCTTGCTCTCCCAATCGTGCGATGAACCTGCTCAGGGCGGCTAGTCGCCCTGCGAGCTGTTGGACTCCGCGTAGATTGGTTGGCTCCGTCATTGTCAAGATTGCTTGTATTTTCTCTGGGTTGGCTTCGATGCCTCTGGCGGATACCAGGTACCCGAGAAGTTTCCCTGCTGGAACGCCGAAGACGCATTTTGTCGGATTGAGCTTGATCCTGTATGCGTTGAGGGCGTCGAATGTTTCTCTAATATCCTCGAGGAGTGTGCTCTCAACTCGAGTCTTGATGACTATGTCGTCAACGTACACTTGTACGTTCTTGCCAATGAGCTTGGCGAGGCATTTTTGCATGCAGCGCTGGTATGTTGCGCCTGCGTTCTTGAGCCCGAAGGGCATTGTCGTGTAGCAGTATACACCGTGTGGTGTGATGAATGCTGTCTTTTCTTCATCCTTCCGTTTCATCCGGATCTGATTATATCCCGAATAGGCGTCCAGGAAGGAGAGGCGTTGACAGCCTGCCGTAGAGTCCACGATCTGGTCGATTCGCGGGAGGGGGAAGTTATCCTTGCGACAGTGCTTGTTTAACGACGTGTAGTCGATGCATACCCGAAGGATGTCCGTGTTCTTTTTGGGGACCAGCACCGGGTTTGCTAACCAAGTGGATATCTTGATCTCCCTGATGAATTTTGCTGCTAGCAATCTGTTTACTTCTTCTCCAAGCGCCTTCTGCTTGGGTTCTGAAAATCGTCGAGTAGTTTGTTTGATGGGTTTGGCATCTGGAAAGACTTCGAGTGAGTGCTCGGCAAACTCCCTGGGTATTCCTGGCATATCTGATGGCTGCCAGGCAAAAATTTCCTAGTACTCACGGAGGAGTTCGACGAGCGCGCTTTCCTATGCTTGCGGAAGGGTGGTGGAGACCATCGCTATCTTTGCAGAATCTGTCGGGTGCACTTGATGCTTTCGGGTGTCACTGTTAGCGCTGAACTCCAGTGCAGGCGCGTTTTTCTTCGTGAGGGGCATCACGGAGTGATCCGTGGTTTTTGCCAGCTCTTGAAGTTCTTCTTGCATCCCGAAAGATTTTGCGATCTCATTGAATTCAATGTCGCACTTGTTGGATTTCTGAAAGTCTCCGTCGATGGTGATTACGCCATATTCTCCACGTAATTTGAGCTTCAGGTAGGCGTAGTGCGGTACTGCCATGAATCTGACGAACGCTGTTCGACCAAGAATGGCGTGGAACTGTGAAGGCCAATCGACGACTTCGAAGTCGAGGAATTCTCTTCTGTAGTTGCTCTTAGTGCCCAGCACAACTTCTAGGTTGATTGTTCCGAGTGGACGGATTGCCTTTCCTGGACTATCCCGTGGAAGGATGTTTCTGATTCCTGGAGGCCGTCCAAGTTCCTGTTCACCCGACGGAGCGTATCCGCGTAGATAATGTTGATGCCACTGCCACCATGCATGAATACGCGGGCCAAGTCATAGTTGCCAATTTTTGCTTGGATGACAAGGGCGGCGTGTCATGGTCGATACACTCGTGGCGGGTGGTCCTTCATCGAGAATGTTATCGGCTGGTCTGCCATCTTCAAGTATTCTGTTTTTGTTGGCGGTGTCTGCATAGCCATGCACAATTGCCTCGTGTTAGTCTTTTGAGCTCTGCGGGATGGACATACCTTCTGGATCATCGCGAGTTGCCCTGCTGGATTCGGGTACGCATTGGCCCCGGAGTTTTGTGCTAGTGGTGCGGGTAGCGCAGCTAATGCCATGTTTGGATTTGCTGGTGGAGGTAGGGGTTGTGGCGGCTGGAATCCTTGGTGGCCTCCTCCTGGAAACGGTGGGTAATTTTGGGTGGCTGCAGATCTTTTTCTGGCGAGTGCTTCTGAGATATCAATAAACTTTCGGCAATCATTAAAAAGGTGCGTTGCCTTAGTTTTGCCCGTGCGCCTATCTATAAATAGATGTAGCGAGCAGTATCCATCGAGGTCTTGCTCGGGTGATTTTTCTTCAGCCTTTGGTCTCCACTCGCGATTCCCACGGCGACCGGAGTCGCGGCTTCGCGTGAATTCCGCCGCTACCAACTCCTCTCGGTCCTCGTGATCGTAATATTTCCTCCTTTTCCTCCGGCCATGACGGTCTTCATCGTGCGCAGGTGATGATTCCCTTTCGTTGCGCACTGCGTCTTCTCCGTTAGCCCACTTTTCGGCTATGATCATTAGTTCTCCAATAGTTTTGGGTGCAGCCCTGCCTAGTTCTTCTTTGAAAGCAGTTCTTCGGGCGCCTTTTGCAAAGGCCTCAATCGATCTCCACTTCTTCCGAGATGGTTCCCGCAGTGTTCCTGAGTGTGGTCCACCATTGGATATATTCGCGGGTAGACTCACCGCTTTTCTGCTTGCATGCTCGCAGTTCTTCAATGGTGGCCGGCCTCTTGTAGGTCGACTAGAAATTTTTGCAAAAGTCGCGGTGCAAGTCATCCCATGATGCATAACAAGATCTTGGTCTTCTTTCCAGCCAGCTGCGGGCCGCGCCAACGAGATGCAAATTGAGATATTGCATAGCTGTGTTCTTGTTCCCACGTTGGCATTTTACTGCCGTGAGGTAATCGCTTAACCATTGAGAAGGCTCGAGTGAGCCGTCGTACTTTGTCACCTCCGTGCTGAGCTTGAATCTCCTGGGTAGAGGTGCTTCGCGGATGCTGCGGGCAAAGCAGAGCGCACCGCAGGTTTCGTCATCCGACGAGCTAGATGAAGAGCGCCCGCGATATCGCGAAGCCCTCGCTTTATCTACTTTATTTTGTGCGATGTCCGATCCCGCGTCATGTCCTGCCCGATCGCGGTCGGCGTCCTTCCTTGGCTCCTTGCTTCGCTTTCGCGAGCGGCTGCTGTGATGCCGCGAGCTTTTGTCTCTCGGACTGCCTTCGCTGCTGCTTCGACTGTCATCACGGTGCCGTGCTTCTTTTCCTCGGCCACGACGTGGCGATCTGTCCCTTCTTGGCGAGGTGCTCCTATGTTTGCGGGATGCCTCCCTATCCTTCTCTTTCTCCTTCTCCTGTTCCTTCTCCAGTTGCTCCGCGGCTTTCTTTCGATCATAGGCGGCGAGCCTTGCGGCTGCCAGCCCTAATCCCTTGCGTACTTGTTTATACTGCTCCGCCCGAGGGTCACTTTCCGTCGGTTGATTCATCTGCATGTAAGTTACTGCGGCTAGAACCGCGGCAGCGGGAGTTTGCGGGTACACATTGCCGTCGTCATCGACTCGCCTGAGAGAAGGAGTGATCGATCTGCTGGTTCCAGCTAGGGACTCATTGTTCCTGGATGTAGATGCGTGCCCCTTCCTCGCGGGTCGGGTTCCGATCGTGGGTGTTATGGACAGCCCGGCTCGCCTTTGGCTCGACTCATCCGCCGCTCTTCTTCGGCGGGCCAGATCTATACGAGCATCTTTGATGGTCGTGGCTGCTCTCACTAGGTGATAGTGGTAGGCAACCATGTCTTCGTGTGAAGCCCCGGCTGCGGGTGGCTTGCTCGTTCGCATAGCCTACTTCGCTCGGTTCCAAGATTCCCGTGAGACGCCGATTATGTTGCGCTCTGCCGCGCTATGTTCCGTTTCCGAGACTTGTTCCGATCCTGCCATGCATACTTGAGTCAATCGAGGCTCGTGCGTCCTAGGCGTAGATCGAAAGTTCCTTTGAATTCTTGACGGTTCCTCTGTCGAGAGGGTATGATAGTCGTTGGCGTTGAAGCGGATGGACTCGCCGCTTTTCTCCAGATGGCAGCGCGAGTCGATAGCTCCAGATTCAGTTTCTGATTCATCCGAGAAGTGGAGGATCCCGTCCCTGTTGGTCACGAATTTCAGGCTCCCGAACGTCAAGGTGACGCCCTTCTCCAGATCCTCGAATACCGGGCGCGATTCCGGCGAGTGAGGTGTGACCACGACAGATCCGATCCGTATAGGATTGTTCGGAGCCGTAGTCCATAGTTTCCAACGGGAGTGGGTTGTCGATGAAGCCGAAGATGCCGGTGATCCAGCGCACGTCGTTCCCACAGACGGCGCCAATTGTCGAATCTTTGACTCTACAAATCCGTTAGGTGACCCTATTGGGTTTCGACTAAGAGAACTCATGAGCGCTGGTGGAATCGTCGGCTAGACAGGGGGCGAGATTTACCCAGGTTCAGGGCCCTCGTAGAGGTAAAACCCTTACTCCTGCCTCTGTCGATCTGTATTAGTCGAAAAGATCGATTACAATGGTGTTGGCTCAAGTCGAGAGTATGATCTCAAACTCAAGGTTTTGGTGTTGCGATGTTGCTTGGTCCTCTACCGGTGGCTCTCCTGGCTTTATATAGGTGGCCAGGTCTCAAACCTCACCCGGAGAGGACTCGAATTCTAACTCTAGGTCGGTTACAAGTTTCCAAACTTAACCCGCAAGTTAGTGCGGGTGGGCTTCACGTGGTCCTTCTAGAATACTCCAAGGGCTCCTCTTCTTGGGCCTTAACCTTGGGCCTGAGATGGGGTGTCCTTATCCGCAGGGTCCAGGATCCATGCCTTCGTCACGCACCAACTGCAGCCATCACGGAAGCGACACATTCTACCTCTGTGTCACCAAGACACCAAGGAACATGAGGAAGAGAGGATCGGAGAGAAAGTATGTTAGTTTGTTTTCTGTCTTGGTATATATCAACATAACTTTGAAAATATTCATCTAATTGTACATGTTACTTTTTTCTCCAATGTATCCCCATTTTACACCTCATACTTGGTAAACACTACAATCAATATTCACCTAGAAAGTAGAAATTGTATAATAGACGGAGTTATCTGCGGTATTAATTTCTTGTACCACTTTATTGTCCTCAATTTTATATGGTTCTTTATGTACGAAAAAACTAGAGTTAGTTGGTGATCAACCATTGCATGTAATGATTGTACGAAGAGATGAGAGTGGTTCAGAAATTCTCATAACTGAACTCTATATATAGCAATCAACAGGGGAACAACGGGAACATACCTACATAATATTCAGCTAGTCTGCATCCGACATTACTAGGTTAGACTAGGTAATCTCCCAGGAATGGCATACTTGTGCATGGTTTTGTAGGATTGGTAGTCAACAGGAAAGACAATAGTACAGCATTATTAGTTTCGATTACCAGTTTCTTGTAATTATCTCTAGTTAAAGGTGTTGCGATATCTTCTACAAAGACAGAGATGCACCATCTTTACATGAGGCATATGAACAGAAATCCACGCGTATGGAAAAGCCATCTCTTCAGCAATGATCCAATGGGAGGCGTGTACAGCCTTCAGAAGGTGTATACACTATGCTTGGGAGCATGTTATAATTTTTCACCCAGTGTTGATACAATATGACTGTATATACTAAGTGTCGTGAGTTCCGTTTTTCTCCTTTTTTGAGTCTCCGCCAATTTTTGTCCCGGCGGATTAGGGATGTAAACGGATCGGATCGGATCAGGTAATCCTCTCTCCATATCCTTTACCAAATTTTTTTGTCGGATGCAGCGCGGGTCGGATACACTAGTAGAAACAGGGGCATTAGTCCCGGTTGGTAAGGCCTATTTGTCCCGGTTGTGCAACCGGGATGGGCCAGCCAGGACAAATGGCCCTCCCCCATTGGTCCCGGTTGTACCAGGACCCAGGATGGGTAGGAATAGCCCACGTGGCGAACATGACCAGGGACTTCGTCCCTGTTTGTTTTAGGAACCGGGACGGATAACTTTTCTAATAAAACAAATATTCCGTCCCTTTTTTTCTGCCGTGGCAGGTTTTTTTTCATTTTTTTTTGGGCTCCTGTCCCGCAATCCCCAACCGGCCTCCCCTTCCCCGACCGCGTCCACTGGCCCACGTCTTTAATTAAGCCCAGTGGCCACATTTTGGTCAAAGGGCCGACTGGCCCGCGTCTTTTATTATAAGCCCACTGGCCATGTTTTGGTCAAAGGGGCCACCGGCCACGCGGGGTCAAAGGGGCCACTGGCCAGCGGCCTAGTGGCTGGCCCGCCCAGTCCCTTAAATTAAGACCACAGGGACGCGCGGTCAAAGGGCCCACTGCCGCCTCGTCTTCCCGCGCCTCCACTTCCCCACGCGCGCGTGGCCACGAACGGCACGCCTCGGCTCCCCGCCCCCCCCCCCGCATTCATGGCCGCCTGCAACCGCCGCCACGTTCCGGCCGCCGGTTGGCATGCCAGCCTCCCCCGGGTCCTTTTTAAAGGGCCCCCGCCGCCCGTACATCCCATTCACCCCGGCCGCGTCCCAGCCAAAGCAACCCTAGCCGCCATGTCGCGCTGGTTCAAGCGCCCCAGGAACGACCACGAGGCCGGGTCCTCGAGCGGCGCGCGCTCCGGCGTTCCACTGTCGCCGGCGGAGGCCGTCGGCTTCGGCCCGGGAGGCGTCCGCATCGGCGGGCAGCCGCGCGTCTCCGCTCCGCCTCCGGCGTCACGCGCGCCGCCCCGCACCGCGCCCAAGGGAAAGCGCTTCCGCCGGTACGTCCGGAAGGAGGAGGCCGAGTGGCACTGGGAACGCGCCACGCCGGTGTTCTGGCCGGACGTCCATCTTCCGGACGGCTGGCACCTGAACCCGCAGCGCATCCCCGTGCCGCCGGCCCCGTCCAGCAGCGAGGCCTTGCGCGAGGAGATCGACCGCCGGCGCGCGCTCCTGCCGGCCCACCTCCTCAGGGACCGCGCGTACGCGCGCAGCTCCCCGAACTGGGCCGTCTGGCTCCAGCAGGAGCACGACCAGCGCCGCCGCTCCTTCATCCCCACAGCCCAGGAGGTAAGCACCGCCGACTACCCCGCGCCACCGCCGGGCAGGGAGCCAGAGCTTTGGCTCCTGTAGGACATCGCCGACAACGTCGTCGAGGACGACGACCCCGAGCTCCAGGCCGGCTTGGAGGAAGCCTACGAGGCCTCCCGCCGCTCCCTCGTCGAGGACGAGGTCAAGCGGTGGGAGCAGGTCCTGGCCGCCGCTGCCGCCGACGGCGCAGCCATGCCGCCCCCTGCGGCGCCTGCCCCTTGGTGGCAGGTAATGAACGCCGACCTGGAGGCCTCCGAGGACCAACCGCCGCCACAGCCGCTGCCCCCCGGCCTGGAGTACGGGATGACCTGGGCCTGGACCGGCGGCGTATGGTCGCCGGAGGAGCTGCCGCCACCGCCGCCGCAGCAGGAAGTGCTGCCCCCGCCACCGCCGCACGCGCCCCCGATGCCTCCACAGCCACCGGCGGGCCCGCCCCAGCTGCCTGCCCACCTGTGGCAGGCACCACCCTACCACTGCATCTCCTCCGACGAGGAGGAGTAGGCCAGCGCCGGTGCGCCCACCCCCTAGGCTAAGCTACCCACCCCCCCAAGAAACGGCCGGCCGCCTTTGGCCGCGCCGCCGCCCCCTATATGTAAGCACGGCCGGCCGCCTGTGGCCGCACCGCCCCCTATGTAAGCACGGCCCCCGGGCCTTTTTAAATATATATTTGTGTCCCTGGTCCAACGTGTCCCTAGTCCAACCCCGCCGGCGGGATCTTCCTACTCGTTCCCGCCGCCGGCAGGGCTTCGCCTAGCCATGTCCGTTTTCCTGGGTGGTCGCTCGGCCTGGAGAGAGGGCCGAGATATTTATACAGCTGGGCCTCTAGTCCCGACCCGTGCCACCAACCGGGACTAGAGCCCCTTTGGTCCCGGTTGGTACTACGGGCCGGGACCAAAAAACTTATTTCGAATTTTGGTGGCACCCTGCACGCCCAAAATTTTTTAGCGCCAAAATTTGAAAATTGTTAAGTTTGCACATTAACAACTTCTATATACTTTCGAATTTGACAAAAATTTCAACATGAAAAATGCTAGAATTTGCATAACTAGTTCAAATCCATTTTTCGTTCAACTAAATAATTATTCTAACTATTGAAACTATTATTTATTTTACCATTTGTATATAATTTGAATATAAATATCTTACAATTTTTGTTTTCTCTCGTGATCTTCCGAGTTAGTCTAGAGCATACAAGGCATCCCGGGTGATTTATATAAAGTTCGACAAAAAGAGTTGTACCTTATTGACACGGTGAATTTGAGATCTTCGTCTATAATAGAAAAACCATAGTTTTCCTTCGAAGATTTACTCTGAGCATTCTTTCGCCATCTTTTCAAAACATAGTGTGGTGGAATTTCTTTGATATTTCTGATCTCAAGAACCTTCAGTACCTGGCAACACGGAAGACCTACATTTTCAAACTTCTTGCAGCTACAAATGTATTCTGATGAGTCGAATCTAACAAAATGACCCTGACGCCTGTTTTTGACAGTTATCTCATACTCGGATATGGGTCCAATTTCGCCACAGTTATAGACCACGCAATCCAAGATCAGTTCAAATTCTAATATGAAAATCTCAAACAGTGCAGGAGTGTATGCATTAGCAGCTTGCCAAAGTAACCGCAGAGGTGCAACCCTTTGCGTCATTTGAACTCCAAGGTAGTACCGAAGATCTATTTCTATTTTAAGGATATCTGTCAGGATGGTATCCGTACTATCACTTTGAAGTGTGCCTGCAATATCTGCCTACAGTTATCTCATACTCGGGTGGGTGTGCCACTGGTTGGAATAATAATGAAGTCAGGCTGGTCATAGTTGTCAGCTTTTTACCGGCCAATACAAAATACTGATCAAACAGAACTATATGATCATGTATTCCACGCTTATTATTACACATCACCAACAGACGGAGGAGAGAGAAACAGAAAAGTGGGTGGGTGTGCCGCTGGTTGGAATAATAATAAAGTCAGGCTGGTCATAGTTGTCAAGCACTCAATGCTTGCCAGCTTTTGACCGATCAATACAAATTATTGGTCAAACTTGCACCTACTCTATTCATAATCACAGAATATGTATAAATATCATTTTGGCTAACAAAATCTCGTTCATACTACGTTATAAGAACTATGATCATGTATTCCACGTTTATTATTACACATCACCAACAACATCCCTATCTAGTCTTCTGAATTTTCTTCGTGTCCCTTGCTTATGATCGCTTCGGCCGTAACCATGGAGCATCTTCATTATTTAACGGGATGGTGGGGTCATCTTTCACTGTGAAGGGTGGAATTTCAACAAACTTATTATAATCTTCTGACATGTCTGTCGTGTCCTCGATTCCCACGATGTTTCTTTTCCCTGAGAGAACTATGTGACGCTTCGGCTCATCGTATGATGAATCTGTTTCCTTATTTTTTCTTTTCTTCGGTCTGGAAGACATGTCCTTCACATAGAAGACCTGAGCCACATCATTGACTAGTACGAATGGTTCGTCATTGTAACCAATATTGTTGAGATCCACTTTTGTCATTCCATAAAGCGGGTCTACCTTTACCCCTTCTCCATTCAGGTTGACCCATTTGCACTTGAACAAAGGGACCTTAAAAGAAGGTCCATAGTCAAGTTCACATATCTCCTCTATGTAACCATAGTATATATGTGTCATTTTTTCCATTCTCGTTTGTTGTATCAAAGCGGACACCACTGTTTTGGTTGGTGCTCTTCTTATCTTGGGAGCTCGTGTAAAATGTATTCCCATTTATCTCGTACCCTTGAAAACTCCCCATAGTCGAAGATGGTGACCCTGCCAACATGTACAGCTGATCTTCAACAGTGGTGTCATTTATAAGATGTGTTTGCAACCAACTTCCGAAAGTCTCCATGTGTTCGCGTTTAATCCATGAGTCATCCTTCCCCGGGTTTGCAGACCGTACAATATTCTTGTGTTCCTCGAGATACGTAGCCATGAACATAGAATTTTGTAGAACTGTGTAGTGTCATTTGGTCAAAGAATGCCCGTCCCTAGGTATCATTGTTTTCTTTCCTAGCGTTCCTTTTCCCCTCAGTCTCCCCTCATGCCGCGATTCAGGAACACCAATTGTCTTAAGGTCAGGAATAAAGTCAACACAGAACCCAATGACCTCCTCTGTTCCATAGCCCTTCGAGATGCTTCCTTCTGGCCTAGCACGTTTATGAACATATTTCTTCAAGACTCCCATGAACCTCTCAAAGGGGAACATATTGTGTAGAAATACCGGACCAAGAATATGAATCTCTTCACATAGGTGAACCAGGAGATGATTCATAATGTTGAAGAAGGATGGTGGGAACACCAACTCAAAACTAACAAGACACTGGACCACATCCCTCTGTAATCTTGTCAGAATTTCTGGATCGATTACCTTCTGAGATATTGCGTTCATGAATGCACATAGCTTCACAATGGGTACTCGAACATTTTCCGGTAGAAGCCCCCTCAATGCAATCGGAAGCAACTGCGTCATAATCACGTGGCAGTCATGAGACTTCAGGTTTTGGAATTTTTTCTCTGCCATGTTTATTCTCCCCTTTATATTCGACGAGAAGCCAGACGGAACCTTGATACTGTAAAGGACTTCAAAGAATATTTCCTTCTCTGCTTTAGTAAGAGCGTAGCTGCTTAAGTAATGGCGCCATGTATCTGTGTGCTTGTTTCTTGGGTCTTTCATACGTTGCTGGTCCTCCCGTGCTTCTGGCGTATCTTTGGACTTCCCATACACGCCCAGGAAGCATAGCAGATTGACACAGAGATTCTTTGTCACGTGCATCACGTCGATCGAGGACCGGACCTCTAAAACTTTCCAATAGGGTAGCTCCCAAAATATAGATTTCTTCTTCCACATGGGTGCGCGCTTATCAGGGCCGTACGGAACTGGTTGGCTGCCAGCAGCCTTACCAAAGATTACTTCTAGGTCCTTGACCATATCGAATATATCATTGCCACTAGGCAGCTCAGACTTCTTCCGGTTATCTGCCTCACCTCTGAAATGCTTCCCTCCTTTCTTTCTTACGGGATGCTTGATCGGAAGAAATCTACGATGCCCCAGGTGTACAACCTTTTTACATTTATCCCAAAAAACACTGTCAGTATTATCTAAACAGTGTGTGCATACATTGTATCCCTTGTTTGTAGGTCCGGAAATGTTACTAAGAGCAGGCCAATCATTGATGGTTATGAAAATCAACGCCCGTAGGTCAAATGGCTTTTGTTCGTTCTCATCCCACACACGTACACCTGGTTTGCCCCACAATAGTAAGAGTTCTTCCACTAATGGCCTTAGATACACATCAATGTCGTTGCCAGGTTGCCTTGGGCCTTGGATAAGAACTGACATCATAATGAACTTGCGCTTCATGCACAACCAAGGAGGAACGTTGTACATACATAGAGTTACAGGCCAAGTGCTATGACCAAACCATAAGTTCTCGCCTCTCCTGCAAAGTCTGGGAAGTCTCTCTCGATCTTTCTCCACTGCGATCCATCGGCGGGGAGCCTTAACTTTCCGTCTTTCTTACGGTCTTCTTTGTGCCATCGCAACAAGCTAGCATGCTCTTTGTTTCTAAACATACGTTTCAGTCGTGGTATTATAGGAGCATACCACATCACCTTAACAGGAACCCTCTTACGCGGGGGCTCGCCGTCAACATCACCAGGGTCATCTGCTGTGATCTTATACCGCAGTGCAGTGCATATCGGACATTCATCCAAATTCTCGTACTTCTCACCGCGGAAGAGGATGCAGTCATTAATGCATGCATGTATCTTCTGCACATCT
This sequence comes from Alopecurus myosuroides, assembly GCA_028641055.1. Taxonomy (NCBI): domain Eukaryota; kingdom Viridiplantae; phylum Streptophyta; class Magnoliopsida; order Poales; family Poaceae; genus Alopecurus; species Alopecurus myosuroides. The sequence goes on from CM054059.1 coordinate 505,102,959, forward strand.
AATCCTAGAGGACAGAGAGCTTTCTTTGCTTCGTACGTACTCTCAGGCAATTCGTTATCCTTTGGAAGTTTTGGCTTCATTAGTTGAAGTAAACTCTCAAATGCCTTGTCAGTCACACCGTTCTGTGCCTTCCATTTCAGCAACTCCAGTGTGGTACCGAGCTTTGTGCTACCATCTTCGCAATTTGGGTACAACAATTTTTTGTGATCCTGTAACATGTTGTCCAGTTTCAACCTCTCCAATTTGTTTTCACAGTCTTCCCTTGCATCAGCAATAACTCGGCCAAGATCATCATCGGGCTCTTCTGATGCCTGTTCTTGATCACCTCATTCTTCTCCATTCTCTTCCATTGCAGTATCGTCGTATTCAGGGAACAAAGGATCTTCTTCTTCTTCATCGTCTTCCATCACAACCGCTCTTTCTCCATGCTTCGTCCAGCAATTATAGCTGGGCATGAAACCTCTCCGAAGTAGATGGCCGTGAATGATTCTTTCGGAAGAGTGCTCTCTGACGTTCCGACAATCAACACATGGGCAACACATGAAGCCATTATCTTTGTTCGCCTGAGCTACAGCAAGAAATGCATTCAGGCCTGCCATATACTCGGAAGTGCGTCGGTCACCATACATCCATCGCTGCCGTGCATCCAGCTGCATCGTATAATTAAGTTTATCAAAATACATTACAATAACATATTAATACGACAAATACTACTTTTTTATGTATCAGTTACAGATGAAAAAGATAAGTTTGTTAACCTCGGACGAAGATACCATTTTTAGTGAGCTTATATGTGGCTCGGGAATTTCGTCGAACACCTCGTGTGCATAGTAAAATAAAACACACTAACACCCACCTCTCTCACACCTCCAAGCAAAAAAAAAGCTGGAAGGGTGGGGGGGCTGGGGCAGTATATATAGGGGGAAGGGGGACATTGGTCCCGGTTCGTGGCCTGGACCGGGACAAATTCTCATGCGCGTGCCACGTGGCATGTGGCTAGGCTTTGGTCCCGGTCAGTGGCACGAGCCGGGACCAATATGTCCCCACGAACCGGGACCAATGCCCCCAGGTGGTTTCTGTTGCACCGGTCACACAAACCGGGACCAATGCGTGGCATAGGTTCTGGATCTGGTTGCAACCGGGACAGGTGCCCCCTGGCCCCCTGGACGAGAGGGGTTGTTTCCACTAGTGATAATGATCGGACACAGATGCGGATGCGGATAATATCATACTACGGATTCGGATCAGCAACAAAGCGGATTCGGACAGGAGACGGTAAAACTTATCGGATAAATACGTACAAAAAGACGTAATTTCACAATTCAAAAATAACACTCGATAGGAGACAAGTAATCAAAATTACACCAAAATAAAGATACTAATTAAATATTAATTATAAGGTCACAAAATGATTGATGACTTGTAATATGAATTTGCATATAGCAATTATCTACTTTTGTAGAGAAAAATAATAGCTCACCTATTGAGGAGTTTTCGCCGAAAGCAATTTGTGCATTGCGACAAGATAATGAATATAGGTCATACTAAGCTACGAGCAAGTGATTTGTTCTATGGGTCAATGGACTAATGCATATTCGGGATGATAGTGCTATGTTAATCGGATTATCTTAATTAATAAGGCCGGATAATCCACGAAAAAGTGCGGGGTAATCCGTATCCGTCGGATAATAGCAATACCATATCCGCTACTATATCCATCGGATATCAGCCACACCAAAATCCATATCCGCGTCGGTATCCGACAGATTCCTATTATTGCATACCACCAAGAAGTGTCAGGTCTGCCGAGGTCGCCAGCTCTGCTGCGACCATCTCTTGTGTCTCGCCAACATGTTTGGCCAGGAGGATAAACACGACAACAGTTCATCGGAACCATAGTAGAAAAGCAAGGGTCCCGATCCACGCAGGCACTAACTGCTGCCACCATGGATGCAACAGCTTGTACCGATGTGTCACCATCGTACCTAGGAACAGGAAGAGGAGAGAAAGTATGTTAGTTTGTTTTCTGTCTCGGTATATATAAACATACCATACCATCATTGTAATCATTATAATCATCATATGATGTAATATGTTCTTCCGCAATTTTGAAGATCCGCAAATTTTTAAAATATTAATCCAATTGTCGTACATATTACCTTTTTCTCCAAATGTTGCCCCATTTTACACCTCATACTTGGTAAACACTACAATCCATATTCAACTAGAATATCAAGTAGAAATTGTATAATTATCTGCAGTATTAATTTCTGGTACCTCTTTATTTTTATTTTTTTTTGAGGCTGTCACCGGAGGGGAGAGGATCCCCACCTGAATTTTTACTCAAAAACGATAATTACACGTTACAAAGGGAGAGATGGTCACGCCACAGATCAGCTGCCTTTCTGTTGATCTGAAACGGTGCGACCACAAGGTCAGGTCCTGGATGATGTTACAAATTGTGACTTTAAAGGTCAGTTCCTAGATGATCGTTGTACCTCTTTATTGTCCCCATTTTTGTATTGTTCTTTATGTACAAAAAACTAGAGCTAGTTGGTGATCAACCATTGCATGTAATGATTGTACTAAGAGATGAGAGTGGTTCAGACTATCTAATAACTGAACTCTATTTATAGGGATCAAGAGGGGAGCAACGGGAACATACCAACAAAATACTTATCTAGTCTCCATCGTACGGAAGTATAAGGTACGCAATTACATTATTAGGTAAGACTAGGTGATCTCCTAGGCATGGCAAAGTTGTTCACGGTTTTGTAGGATTGCTAGTCAACACGAAAGACTATAATACAACATTAGTAGTTTCCATGACCAGATTTTTCTAAGTTTCTCTAGTTACGGTTTTTGCGATCTCTTCTACCAAGACGGAGATGCAGGATATTTCTACGAGGCGTATGAAGAGAAATCCAGTGGTACGGTAAAGCCATCTCTTTAGCAACGATCCATCGGGATGCGTACACAGCCTTCGTGCGGGAGGTGTACATATCCTTCAGGTGATGCATGTACTAGCCTCGATTGGGAGCATGTTAGTATATTTTTTTACCCGTTGTAGATAAAAATGAGACAATATACTAAGTGTCACGGCTTCCGGTTTTTCTCTTATTGAGCATCCGCCGGTTTTTTCCCTGCGGCTCTCTCCTGACAGATCGTGGCCGGGCTTCGCTTCCCAAGCCGTCTCTTGGTGGGTCGGCTTAGGTTTTGTGGCGTGTACGGATTACGTTGGGGTATGTCCTGTGGGCAGCTTCGATCTGCCATAGATGTCGGTTGCTAGCTTATGCAGGCGGGTGTGGTCGCCCTGGTTGGCAAGGATGTATCCAGTTAATTGCAACTTGTTGTGATTTTTTGCTACTTGTTGGGTTTCATGGTACTTCATGTTGTCCAGTTGCGCATGTGTTTGTTTTGGATGCACGTTTCACGTGTTGTGCAGTTGCGCAGGTGTGTGGCTTTTACTTCCTCTTCGCTATGTTGTATTTAAACAGATGCGACAGTATTTTTACAGTTTCCATTCCTTAGTTGCATCTTCCACGTTCGCTTTGATAGAGATTTTTTGTTTTTGTCTTGTTTGTGCTGGTTTATTTTTTGGATTTGTTTGATGTGGTTTTTTTTCTCATTTTTATTGATGGTGCGTGCACCTGTTCATGATGTTGATTAAGGTATTTGTTTGTCGTGTCCGGTGGCCTTTTTACTTTGAGCTCTCGCGATATGAACATTTTTTCGGGTCCTTTCGTTTGCCATGTATCTAATTGTTTTGTCGGTTGTTGTCCGCCACCGTACTGGTCGGACTGGGTATGATGTTTCTCCTGGTTCCGGCCGTTGTGTTGGGCCTGTTGAGTTCCCAATTACTTTGCCTTCTACTGTTTCTGGTGCAGCTGTTGCTGGTCTTCGGTTTTTCTAGAGGCGACCGCTGTTTTTGCAGAGCCTCGTATATGTATGTCGGGGATCATCGAGATGGACATCTCGTAGAGAAGAAAAACCAGATATCAGGAGTCGGTGTCCATTTTCCCAGGATGACATTGGTTTTTTTCGTGTGAGTTGGTCTCTATCTACTAGCGTGATAAAGATCTAAATGCAAACTGGCGTTTTCCAAAAGACTACAGAATGTGTTTTACTCAAATGCACTTCAATCGAATTGTTCTGATCTGCAATGAAATAGTCCGGACCAATTGTTGTATAGCTAAATGCTTCCTCGTACTAGCATAGTTTGTTTTTTTCTAAACCGTGCACTACCAAACGAAACACAAGGCCGGCCTTGCCGCGGTCTCAAATTTGTCCCCAGAATGTAAGTATTGTGTGATTTTATATAATTATTTGTCCCCAGAATGTACGTATTGTGTCACTTATAGCGGTGTCTACTTGCACAGAGATTCATATATCCTATTACTACTTTATCCTCCTCTTAAGCTATAAAAATAACAGTTAGCACCTAGAGGTCGCTTCTCCCCAACCTATAAAAATGAATATGGTAGAAACTTCAAAAAATATATTCCTTTGAGATGTGGGTAGGTATTAAGATCTTGTTCGTCCTAAAAGTTTGAAATATGAATTTCGACTTTCTGAGCAAAAGTTCGATAAATACCGTTCATCCTATATTGTTCGGTATGTGAGCTTTTTTTTAGATTTTCCAAATTTCAAAAAGAAAAAAGTTATTTCTAAGAGAAGATATTTTCCTACAAAATAAATAAAAAAATAGCCGTGGCGCACCAAATAGGTTGTGCGCCACGGGTATTGAAATTAGGCGTGGAGCACCACATGTTTGGTGCGCCACGGCTAAGTCTGTGCAGTATTTTGGAAATTCGGACCCGGGAGAGAAACCCCACCTATATAATACCCCCTTCTCCCTTTCCCCTCTCATTTCTTCTTCTTCCTCCTTCCTTCTACTTCTTCCACTCTCCTCTCTTCTTTCTCTTCCTTCTCCTTCCTCCACTCTTCATTCTATCTTTTTTCTCTTTTCTCCTTTCCCTTCCTCCTCCTCCTACCACTACCACCACCACTATCTCACATCCACTCTGGAGACCACATCCTCGTGTCCACTCCGATGACCAACACATCTACTCCGGCGGCCACCTACTCTCCGGCAGCTACCTCCAATCCCGCGACCACCCTCCACTCCCGCGGAAACCTCCACTCCGGCCTGCTCTTTGTTTTTGTTTTGAAATTTGAAATTTTTGGGCGGCCAGATCCAGATCTGAATCTTGTCCCGCCTTTTCTTTTTGAAACTTCAAAATCAATAGCCGTGATGCACCAACCATGTGGTGCGCCACGGTAACAAAAGATAGCCGTGAAGCACCAAACAGGTCGTGCGCCACGGGTAAAACGAGATAGCCGTGACACACCAAAATGTGGTGTGCCACGGCTATTTTTGATAGGCGCGGCGTGATAATGGTGGCGCACAACGGTGCGCCACACATAAGGATATTTGGTGCGCCATGCATTAGATTTTCTGGAGTACAATCTTGCGGGGGGTCTGGAGGTGGAGCGGTGTTTCGTATACTGCTTCAACTACGGCAAGTCTTGGTGGCGTGGTGCCACGGGGCCTCGACGATTGACGTGGATGTTGGACATGAGCAGGAAGGTGGAGCTGTTTGGCGTCATGGCGGCGTTGATAGCAGGCCTGGCATAGGGGCTACAATGATCTTTCCAAAAGATGGTTTTGAGAATATTGGCGGCAGCGGCTTCCGAGTGTGCATATCGGTGTATACTGCGGACCAGCTGAACCGGATATGTGCTCCCAGTTCGCTAACGGGCGACTTGATGGAAGCAACTGGATTAGATGATACGCGTTGGTGTGTTAGTTTAGGGTATCGTACCCGATTACGACTGCCCCCTTCATCAAGAGTTTATAGGTGTGACAATCTTCGTCGACTAGGTGTCTTCTGGTTAATCTTTGTAAATCCTTGTAATGCTTCATGGTACGTTTTTATAATCAATAAAAACAGGCTGTGTCCATCATTTTAATGCAAAGGCTGGAGACCGACCTCCATTTCAAAAAAAAAAACTATAAAAATAACACTTCATATTTTTTTCTCTTCTTGGGATAACTATATAAACCCGTTGAGCTACACACAATCTACTCTTGTTCTGTTCAACCTATGCTGAGTCAAGCTCTCGACAAGGTATAGTCATGTGAGCAACAATGTGGGTTTATGAAATTTAACTCTCCTGTTCAGCCACTATTCCCACCGGGCAGTTGCTTGTTGTACTAATGTCCGCAAATCAATTCTTTCGCCATGCTCCCTCTGTCCATCATGACCAGGCAGGGCCGACACATTGTAACAGACCTAGATTCGATGGCCGATGCTATCGTACACCTGACTCGTTCATCCTATATTGTTCAGGTATCCCGCTACCAGCCGCAAGTTTCACAGTTCAACGTTGTGTGTCTTGCCTCGCTACCAGCCGCAGCTCCAAAAAAGCCAAACACCGCCCTAAATAGAGAATGGCAGAGAAACCATATGAGTACATGTATTTATTTTTAGATGGCTGATCTATGTAGCCACGCTAGTGGATCGCTGATTTGGTTGGCAGATACGTTTGTTTTTTCTTTGTCCATTGTAAACTCTGAGATATTATTTCAATAAAGAGCCGTGTGCATCAATGCGATGCAGAGGCTGGGTTTCCATTTCAAAAAAAAAACATGTATTTATGTTTCGCTTTCTCTTGTTGTGGAGATGGGAAAATGGCAACTAGTATTCAGAGCGGGCCAAAGGCCAGTACATATACAAGTGGGCAAAGTGCAGGAAACCCCTTATACAATGTGGAAAACAAAAAAGGGAACTATACATGTCTAACACCCCCCCCTCAAACTCATGGTGGGTCAACAACACTGAGTTTGGAGAGGAAGAACCCATATTGCGCTCTAGTTTGTGCCTTGGTGAAGAAATCCGCCAACTGAAACTCAGCAGGCACATACTGAAGAGCGAGAATCTGATCCTGCACAACAGCACGCTGATGACTCCCAAGTGCAGGAGATCAATTGTAATACCTTTCGATAAGTATTTGAGTGTCGAACCCACGAGGAGCTGAAGGTAACCTATCTATTCTCTAAAGCCCTATAACCCTCTTATATGGCTGTTTATGCAAAGCAATAAGTTTGACTAAAATGAACTAACTAATTAAAAGTAAGTGACGTGGAGTGTGGTTTGTCTAGTAACTAGTGAAGCAAGTTTAAAATGCAAGTAATCCTAAAGAAAGTTTCTAAGCAAGTTTCACAAGTAGCAAGCAGCAAATATCTCAAGTATCTCAAGGGATCAAGTGTTCTAGCAATAGGTGTTTCGTTCGTGTGGTTGTCACAATTAGTGAAGCACATGTTTTAGTCTTAGTTGTTTCTTCTAGGAAGGAGCCATGAATAGGTATAGTCAAGTAAATGATCTACAACCCCTTATGATGGATCATGTGGCCAAGTAAATGACTGCACAAAATTGATTAAGACATAAAGTCCCACCATAGCCTTACGTTCTAAGCTCCCCTATATATATCCCCCAATAACTTAACTTTGTGGCTCGGTCTCAAGTTACTGTCACTCCCAAGTCACCACCACTCCATTATGCTACCGGTGATCACCTTACATGCATTCCCCAACAAATGCGTGCAGTCATATATTGTACATAAAGACAATCATAGAAGATAACAAACTTGTATGCTAACCAATCAACGAACTATTTCACCATTGCCAAGAACAATTCACTACTCAAACATAGACAGGGAGACACAATACACCAAGGGAATATAGTATTGCATCATACATCGTGTTTGCAAAGAGATTACAGTGGAGAGATGGAACTGATCTTGCTGTAGATGCTGATGATGAACACGCCGGAGGGGGGTGGAGCCCTCCGGGGGTGATCCTGGCGGCGTTTCCCCCCTCCGATCTTCTCAGGCGGCAGCCTTCTGTTTCGTGGTTTCGTCTCTCGGCGCCGCCTCCTTCTCAAAAAGGCCAGGGGACTCTTTATATAGTCGTTTTTAGGTCACGAGACACTCGGGAGAAGAAAGATCGACGGCATCGGAGCCACGGGGAAAAGGGGGCCCCACACGCGGCCAAGGAATCTGGCCGCGTGGAGGGTCCTCTTTTCCACCTGGTTGGCCTTTTGGCCCTCAACTTTGGTCCATGGTCTTCGTCTCGATAATTCTGAACCGTGCTCTTTGGCCTTGCCCTTTTTGGAGTCCCGAAGCTCCCGGAAAGTCTGAAACACTAAAAAGTACGTTTTCTGGAAAAATAGGGTTAGAACCAAAAGAATGGGGATTGTTTAGAAAATCCCCCAAATCATTATAAAACATGAATATAAGTTGCTAATACGTAGGAAAAACAAGCAATAACATGCAAAGTTCATGTATGCATTTTACATGCATCAACATCCCCAAGCTTAACCCATGCTCGTCCTCGAGTATGAAGGTGATAAAACTAACATGGACTTTGCATATTGAAACAATCATGGGATATCAAGGAGGATTATTCATGCTACATATAATCAAATGATTAATAATAGAAATGAGTAGCAATATACAATTCATGTTGTAAGAAATATCAAATATGCAAGCAAAGATGCTTCATGAAAGTTCACAAAGTGTATAATGAAATAAAATCACTATGGACCAAATGCATACACAAAATGAAAAATAAAATCCTATATTGGTCAAAGAATAGCATAATGGAAAACAGAAAATATGCTGGACACTTTGGAGAAAATTGAGTAGAGGTAAAACATGATCAAGTCTTATTTAGCCTCTAAATTATTCAACTAAAATTACTAATTGAAATGTGGTATCCATTCATCTAGGACTCTCATTGCCCCTTTATCACTAGCATCTTAAATGGTGAATGTTGAAGTAATGTGAATGACAAGGTGGTTGAAAGCCTCATGCCCCGTGAGTGTGAAAACCTACTCCATGATTACTCAACTTAAGATTCCTAATAAGCTTTGTACAATCATAATAAGTATTAATGACATCATAGAGAACCGCAAAGAGGTACCTCTTGCCCCATGACATGGAAACAAGCCCATGTCACAATGACAAGACAAACAAACGGAGTAGACTCATCATCCTTTTTATTTTCATTCACTATTATGCATAGCTTCTTGTTTTATTGTAGGATGTGTTGTAGAGTCACTCAAGATGTAAGTAAATTTCCACCATGAGAAAGCATGGCTTGGGTTAGCGGCCCAATGCGTTTCTCTAGTCATATAGATACTTACTCATCAAAACTTACTATTCCTCTATTTTATTTCGGCATGGCAGGAGTCCAAAAACAAAAGTACATGATATCAACCAAATGTAAATTTTTGTGCAATGTTGAAAGCTTTCCGGTGATACACGTTTATAGCTAGCTCCCAACCACACACTTGTCAAATGCAAAACTTGTGGCTCCCATTATTGGGTCATGTTTATTAGATGCATAAAAAGTAATGTGTGCCTTGAAAAGTTCGTGAGAGTTCTATCCCAAGTTCAATCCATGACAATTAATAAAGTGAATATCTTAATTTAGAACATAAATAAAAAAATAACATGGTGAACATACTCGGAATAGAAATGAAGCTAATGGGAAGATATGGTGGACTCACTGGAAATACTTGGCTAAGGAGTGTTGGAAACAAGTTTTTACTTGTTGGAATTTGTAGATTTTTGGCTACCAAGAGGGAGATAGTTGACCAGATACTATGCATGCATATGTCCATAGAACTACTCATTTCATGACAAACTAAATAAACCAGCAATTAACATCAAGTACATGAATAAGAGATAGCTCAAGACAACATTATTGCAAATGTCTACAAATAAAAAGCCTATAAATCATGCAAACATATGTAGCTCTTCAAATCAACCATGGCATCCCTATTCCAAGTCATAATACTAGCATCCAATACATTCCAACCCCAAAATCCAGTAGCTCAATCTCATATAAAATGATGGGTGTGGTCTTATCAAAATAAAAATAAAAACAAAAACTAGACGCTTCAAGTCTCTACGATAATTGCTTTGCTTAGAAAAAACAGAAAGTAGACATGTGCTAACCAAAAAAGTGTAGCTCCAGTGGGGTGTTCATCACATCCCAAAGCTTATGGCTTTCACCATTATTGGATGTCTTGAGGCGCACCTCCTCTATTCCCTGTGAAAAAACTTCACAAAACATGTTTCTCCCATTCTTTTCTGTGGGGTGAGATTAGCAAGGACAAACAAATCAAATCCTTGTTGTGCAAAATTCCAAATCAAATGCTCCAGTAGATAGACAATAAGGTTCATTATGTTGTATGTTCACTCTCTTTCTTGAAAGAATCATGGAAATTCGATTCCCAAGCCCAAAGAGTGCATAAAATAAAAGAAGGCGGAATCTGTCCAGAAAAGCAACAGCAGCAAAACAAACGTTTTTCCCTAAGCTAGACTCGTCAAAAAATTAAGCCAATTTTTTTGCTTACAGAGGACACAAAGTTGCAGAACATACTAAAAAATTAGCTCAATCCGACATACCGATAAAAAAAGTAAAATCATACGGTGAGCAGACTCGTGCTGAAACAGAAATTTCATGCACTAGGATAGCAACTTATAAGTCCAAATGGGTTTGACTTGACTCTTTATTGAAAACTCCAGAATTAAAATAAAAGTTCTAATCTCTTGAGACAGCAAAAGGACACTAGGAAAATCCAAACAAAAACAACCGGGTTGCCTCCCGTAAAGCGCTTTCTTTATAGCCATATAGCTTGGCTTTACTTACTTAACATCAAGATGGTTGGAGTGAGGTGGCTCGGCATCCCCAAGATGGTTGGAGTGAGGTGGCTCGGCATCTACAAAGACAGAGATGCACCATCTTTACATGAGGCATATGAACAGAAATCCACGCGTATGGAAAAGCCATCTCTTCAACAACGATCCAATGGGAGGCATGTACGGCCTTCAGAAGGTGTATACACTATGCTTGGTAGCATGTTATAATTTTTCACCCAGTGTTGATACAATATGACTGTATATACTAAGTGTCGTGAGTTCCGTTTTTCTCCTTTTTTGAGTCTCCGCCAATTTTTGTCCCGGCGGATTAGGGATGTAAACGGATCGGATCGGATCAGGTAATGCTCTCTCCATATCCTTTACCAAATTTTTTTGTCGGATGCAGCGCGGGTCGTGTAACATCCCAAGTCTGAAAAATAGCCTTTAGAATGTTTGCTCTCTGTTATTTTATGTTTTGCATCATGGCATCATGTTGATTGCATTTGTTTGTTTGTTTTTCATTTGTTTTCCTTTGTTTTCTATTTGAATTTCAAACCAAAATTTAACCTTTTGTTTCATCCTTGTGATGTTACAATTCTAAAAAGATATTTCAAAATAAAACAATTGTTTGTTTCTATTAAAGTATGATTCCAAACTATTGTTTTATTTCTATAAAAATGCATCCAATAATCAAACCCTTGTCAAATTCAATTTGTTTTCCATTTGAATTGCCAAACCAACATCCAATTAGTTGTTTCCAAATAAAAACCATAATTGTTTCCAATTAATTCCATAATGTTTCAACTATTAAAATGATGGTTTTAATCAGTCAATTAATTCTATTTCAATCCAATTTCAAATACAAATATCATTTTCAAACTCAACTCAAATATTAAATCAGCACCCAATGTATATACCTGAAAATCACCACACATTTATAATCACTTAATCAATTTAATTAATAGGGTTTTCTCCTATTAAAGTTGTTGATTCACATATCAATCAATTAATATTGTTTCCAATCAAAATCAAATAAAAAAAAAAATGCAAACATCAACATATTTTAAACATTTTGTAAAACAAAGTGGGCACTTTGGTGCTGTTACCAAAAACTAATTTGTACAAACAATTTCCCTAATTTTCTAACCATAAAACTCATTCATCTCATTCCTTTTCAAAGCTACAAAAAAAAAACAGTACAAAAAAAAAAATAACAAAAGAGAGGGAGAGAGCACAACAGCCCATCTCTCCCCCTTGGCCCAACTTCTCTTTCTGGCCCACCTCCTTCTCCCTGTCGCTTTTCTTCCACCTCAGGTCGCTGTCACCTGTACGAACCCCATCAGCACCATCGATCCCTTCCCCCTCCTCCAGGATTGCTGCCGTACTAGCTAGGGTTCCCCTTAAAACAAGCCCTAGCCCCCTCTGCAACCCTAAGCCCCCCTCTTCCTTCCCTGCCGCCGCCCTCCACTCTTTCTTCCCTCTCCTCTGCTCTGAAACTCCACCGTCTGAACCTGAACATCCCACCACCGAGACGCCCACCTCTGCCTCCTCATCGTCGGCACCACGTCCACCTCGAGGGGCCTCTGACGGCGGGAATGGACTCGCGGATGCTCCAGCTACTGCCCCGCCTCTTCGCCGCTTGCTGGGAGACGGTGTGGTGGCCGCGGCGTCGCCGGCCACCGTCGCCCTCGTCCCTGTCGACAGCGCCTCGACAGCAGAACCGAGGTGATCTCGCCTCCCTCCCTCGTCTCTCCCCCTCTGCCCTTGCACGCACACGAGATCGCCGCGAGCACCGCAAGCCCGTCAGCCCACCGCACGCTCGCGCAGTGGCAGCGCAGCAGCGAGCCACCGGGAGCAGATCGCCGGCGTGCTCTGTCTTCTGAAGCTCGCTTCAGAAACCTGAACCTGCGGACAGAAAATTCAGTTAGAGGCGATACCTGAACGTTAACCTCTGTCGCTTCCCTACACTGTCACGAAACGCTCCTTAGCCGCACTGGCAACACCCGCTCGCCGCTCGCCCAGGATCGCGGGTTCGATCCCCGCGGGAGGCAATTTTGCCTCCCATTTTTTCCTTCCCACGCGCGCGCCCGTGGGCCCCGCGCGTCAGTGACCTGCAGGGCCACGTCAACTTCCAGCTGCGCCACATAGGCGCCACGCTGGCCCTGGGCCCCCCTGGCAGTGACTAGAGGGTGCTTCTACACGGTAGCAAAAGTTCTTAACAGTTTCTGTTTTTAAAATCAGTCCCTAACAATTGCAGATTGGTCCCTGGTTTTAAAACCCTTATAACTTTTAATTTATAAACTCAAATAATGAAAATAAAATATGCACACTACTCTACATTTAATTGTCTACCCATTGGTATCATTTGTTCCCTGTTTTGAAATTTCAAAATGCAATTCAAATTTGAATTCAAATGTTTCAATTGAAATTTGCAAAAATCAATAAGTAATTCATTCCTAATCCAATAAATGCAAATAAAATATGTTTTTCACACCTTTTTGAATACTCTATTCAAATATAAATTTTGTTTGCTGGTTTGAATAATTTAAATTGCCTAAACAATTTAAATCTTGTTTAATTCAATTAAAACTTGGTTAATATTGTTTAATTCATAATTAAATAATCCAAAGTCCAATTTCAATATGTGAAACATGTAATCCAACCAAAATTTGATGATCTATTCAAATATCAACTTTGTTAATTGTTTTGAACAATTTAATTGGTTGAAAACAACAAATACTTGTGTGTCACCTCTAATGCACCCAAAATTTCCCTAAATCACTAATAAACTTCTAAATTGCTACACCCTATTTAAATTTGATTCTTATGTTGTTATTTTGCTGTTTTCCTGTTGCATGCATCATGCTAACAACTCTCACCTAATAACTAATGTTGAATCATTGTTTCTACTTATTTTCAATGGATCTTTCCATGTGCAACCCTTGCACATGGGTCCATTTAAATTGTTCTACCTTGTCAACTAGTTACTTTGATGCAACTATTAAACTTGTCATGCATCATGTTTGATTGTGCACTATACCATGATAATGATTGCTTATCTTTCTGCAATGTTTGTTTGCTTCTTCTCGGATACACGACGACGTTGAGACCGACGGTACTTACGACACCCCGTCTAAGGAGTTTAGCTCAGTACCAGGCTACTGGGTTTTGCAGGCAAGTTATCACTCACATGAACCATCGTGTTCCTTTCAACATTGATTACCGATACTTTCCGTTGTTCCTTTCTGCTGGCCTTAGTAGTAGTTGATTCTGTTACGAACCCATCACATGAATCCCTTAAACCTGATATTGCCTCATCTCCCTTCCTACAACCATTGTTTGAGCCCGTGTCTTACTAGCATGCTTAGGTTGTTTTGCTCGAGTCTGTTACCCGTTACCTTCTGTTACTATTTCATTACGTTGTGGGGCTCGATGTTTAATCAATCAATCATGCTAATGTTACTATTAATAATAAATTTGATGATAAGGCACCGGCAGGAGGCCCATGAGAGGTTTTGGAGCCTGCTAGTGTCGACCCTAATAGGAAAAGGGTCTTGTCTACTGATCCATGATGAGCGCACTACCCGCATTTGGGAAGCGAGTATGGGCGCCCCCCTCAACTTGACCTGATTCGCATCTCGTCCAAATCGCCTCATTTAGTTCGTGTTTTCCATTTGCCGCATGCATGTTTTTGCGAGCCCAGCGCAGGGTGGAACTTTTGTAGTCGGCATATAGGGGGACACGGTCTTAGAGTGCTATGATGGTCCATTTTCTTCTGGGCTTGATTAGCCGTGCGCCCAAGGTTCTTCGGGCTTGATGCGAAGAATGGTTGGTTGTGTAGAGTACCCCGCTTGGTGGGTTAGCTTCCCATCTGGCGGGTTATTCTTGAGTGTACGGCCAAATTGGTGCAACCCTGCAGGGATAATCTTCTCGAGAAGCCGTGTTTTCCGCGGTTATGGATTACTTGGTGAAAGTACTGGCTAACAAGTACTCAGGACAACTTCAACATAATGATCAATCATGTTTCACCCAATGATTAATAACCTGACTAGTAATAGGTTATTCATACAATAACTTGATTCACCTGATCACAACTGTGTGAGTTATCCTCGGATTGCTTCTTTGGATAAGGGGCGAGATCCAGGATGGGTTTTGTTTGAAGTTATCTTTCAGTTGGTTACTACCCTCGATCTTATCCCCTTTCTGATAGTTGGATATGGTAGTAATCTCTGTAGTTGGTTAGCGCAGCCAGTTGCAGCATCTTTTATATCCCCTCTCTTCCGTTGAACCCAAGGCATCTGTGCTTGGTGTTGACGGGTTACACTTTGGTGAACTGTGAGTCTTGCTTGCCAGTACGTTTATGTACTGACCCCTTTGGGGCTGTGGTTTCCGCAGACCTACGTTTCCGAAGATCTACATGGTGGCTACTACGTGGAGTATGACGAGACTGCTGACGAGTAGATAGCGGACCCGGGCAGGATCCGAGACTTCGTGGATGGGCTCCGTCTGTTTGTTTCCGGCCTCTTAGGCCTATTCGGTTCTTGTCTGTACTCAGACATGTTGAATGCTTCCGCTGTATTGTAACGATGTATTGTTGGGGCATGTGCCCTCTGAATGATTGTATTTGCTATCTCTGCTCTAATGAGAGCCATTTGAAACTTATTTCCATCTTTTGTGTCGTAGAGATCTGTTGTGATATCACTTGTTAAACGCCGTTGACGTACCATGTGTGTATGGTTTGAAGTACGTCGACGGAAGTGCCGTTGATCTCTAGTGGATAGTTTACATCGACGATGGAATAGCAGGGCTTGTGTTGTCGCGCATAAGCGCAGGCCTACCAGGAAGCTGGGACGTGGGAGCAGTTATGCCCCATAATCCAAGCATCTGCTATCCAGTTCGTACGGTGAGTATCCCCTAGAAATCAGGGTGCGACAAATGGTATCAGAGCCTGTCTGCCTGTAGGATCCCTTTTTACTGGTCGCAGTTGAGTCTAGAAACTATTTTGTAGCTATATAGGCAAAAACAAAACGTGAGAGTAGGAATTCTGTTCTTTTTCTTCTTTTCCCCACCCTCCCTCCCTTTTCTGGTAAGGAAGTGCAACGTTGTTTTCCCTTCTCATCTAAACTTTCAAGTTAGGATTTCACGAATTCTGGTTTCTCTAGGATGGTTATATCTACTAGACCATAGGAATGGAGGTGGTTGTGACATGATTTATCATGTTGCCTACTCATGATTGAGAACGGAGGTGTGTAAGCCCCGGAAGCAGATCCTCTATTCCTTAAGCAGTAGATATTGATCCTTTAGAAGCCCGGATGGGTTTTCCGTAGTACCTCAGGAGTTTTGTTCTCGTTTTTCCCCGATGTTGATATCCTGTTCTTCTCAACATCATTTTCGTCCGTTGAAATCTTGTTGTTGTTTTCCACTTCAAATCTTATACCGGTGTCTAATCAAAAACTTCCTCGTAAACTCTTATCCAGTTAAAGTGTTATTTGATACCGGAGCATCACATTCCTTTGTGTCAACAATCTTTTCTACAACATAAAAACTAATTCTGGTTCCACTAAGCAATCAAATCTCTGTTCACTCCCCGGGATCTCAAATGTTGACTTCCAAGATAAGTAAGAACAATCCAATTCTAATGAGAGGCCACATATTCCTCGTTACTCTCATGTTGATGATTCTGACATTGATGTTATTCTTGGTGTTGCATTAATGTCAATAACTCTGTTCCACCCTTATTACAGATAGTCTATTCTACAAAGGCATCAAATTCTATTCAGCTATACACCCTCAATAGAAAACCTCTCCCTTTACTTGAAAATGTTCCGGTGGTTTCCAAATTCCCTGACGTCTACCCAAGAAGTTTCCGGACCTTTTCTTTTCTCAGTAGGAATCTCGGGGCGCGATTCCTTCAAGGGGGGGCGTTTTGTAACATCCCAAGTCTGAAAAATAGCCTTTAGAATGTTTGCTCTCTGTTATTTTATGTTTTGCATCATGGCATCATGTTGATTGCATTTGTTTGTTTGTTTTTCATTTGTTTTCCTTTGTTTTCTATTTGAATTTCAAACCAAAATTTAACCTTTTGTTTCATCCTTGTGATGTTACAATTCTAAAAAGATATTTCAAAATAAAACAATTGTTTGTTTCTATTAAAGTATGATTCCAAACTATTGTTTTATTTCTATAAAAATGCATCCAATAATCAAACCCTTGTCAAATTCAATTTGTTTTCCATTTGAATTGCCAAACCAACATCCAATTAGTTGTTTCCAAATAAAAACCATAATTGTTTCCAATTAATTCCATAATGTTTCAACTATTAAAATGATGGTTTTAATCAGTCAATTAATTCTATTTCAATCCAATTTCAAATACAAATATCATTTTCAAACTCAACTCAAATATTAAATCAGCACCCAATGTATATACCTGAAAATCACCACACATTTATAATCACTTAATCAATTTAATTAATAGGGTTTTCTCCTATTAAAGTTGTTGATTCACATATCAATCAATTAATATTGTTTCCAATCAAAATCAAATAAAAAAAAAAATGCAAACATCAACATATTTTAAACATTTTGTAAAACAAAGTGGGCACTTTGGTGCTGTTACCAAAAACTAATTTGTACAAACAATTTCCCTAATTTTCTAACCATAAAACTCATTCATCTCATTCCTTTTCAAAGCTACAAAAAAAAAACAGTACAAAAAAAAAAATAACAAAAGAGAGGGAGAGAGCACAACAGCCCATCTCTCCCCCTTGGCCCAACTTCTCTTTCTGGCCCACCTCCTTCTCCCTGTCGCTTTTCTTCCACCTCAGGTCGCTGTCACCTGTACGAACCCCATCAGCACCATCGATCCCTTCCCCCTCCTCCAGGATTGCTGCCGTACTAGCTAGGGTTCCCCTTAAAACAAGCCCTAGCCCCCTCTGCAACCCTAAGCCCCCCTCTTCCTTCCCTGCCGCCGCCCTCCACTCTTTCTTCCCTCTCCTCTGCTCTGAAACTCCACCGTCTGAACCTGAACATCCCACCACCGAGACGCCCACCTCTGCCTCCTCATCGTCGGCACCACGTCCACCTCGAGGGGCCTCTGACGGCGGGAATGGACTCGCGGATGCTCCAGCTACTGCCCCGCCTCTTCGCCGCTTGCTGGGAGACGGTGTGGTGGCCGCGGCGTCGCCGGCCACCGTCGCCCTCGTCCCTGTCGACAGCGCCTCGACAGCAGAACCGAGGTGATCTCGCCTCCCTCCCTCGTCTCTCCCCCTCTGCCCTTGCACGCACACGAGATCGCCGCGAGCACCGCAAGCCCGTCAGCCCACCGCACGCTCGCGCAGTGGCAGCGCAGCAGCGAGCCACCGGGAGCAGATCGCCGGCGTGCTCTGTCTTCTGAAGCTCGCTTCAGAAACCTGAACCTGCGGACAGAAAATTCAGTTAGAGGCGATACCTGAACGTTAACCTCTGTCGCTTCCCTACACTGTCACGAAACGCTCCTTAGCCGCACTGGCAACACCCGCTCGCCGCTCGCCCAGGATCGCGGGTTCGATCCCCGCGGGAGGCAATTTTGCCTCCCATTTTTTCCTTCCCACGCGCGCGCCCGTGGGCCCCGCGCGTCAGTGACCTGCAGGGCCACGTCAACTTCCAGCTGCGCCACATAGGCGCCACGCTGGCCCTGGGCCCCCCTGGCAGTGACTAGAGGGTGCTTCTACACGGTAGCAAAAGTTCTTAACAGTTTCTGTTTTTAAAATCAGTCCCTAACAATTGCAGATTGGTCCCTGGTTTTAAAACCCTTATAACTTTTAATTTATAAACTCAAATAATGAAAATAAAATATGCACACTACTCTACATTTAATTGTCTACCCATTGGTATCATTTGTTCCCTGTTTTGAAATTTCAAAATGCAATTCAAATTTGAATTCAAATGTTTCAATTGAAATTTGCAAAAATCAATAAGTAATTCATTCCTAATCCAATAAATGCAAATAAAATATGTTTTTCACACCTTTTTGAATACTCTATTCAAATATAAATTTTGTTTGCTGGTTTGAATAATTTAAATTGCCTAAACAATTTAAATCTTGTTTAATTCAATTAAAACTTGGTTAATATTGTTTAATTCATAATTAAATAATCCAAAGTCCAATTTCAATATGTGAAACATGTAATCCAACCAAAATTTGATGATCTATTCAAATATCAACTTTGTTAATTGTTTTGAACAATTTAATTGGTTGAAAACAACAAATACTTGTGTGTCACCTCTAATGCACCCAAAATTTCCCTAAATCACTAATAAACTTCTAAATTGCTACACCCTATTTAAATTTGATTCTTATGTTGTTATTTTGCTGTTTTCCTGTTGCATGCATCATGCTAACAACTCTCACCTAATAACTAATGTTGAATCATTGTTTCTACTTATTTTCAATGGATCTTTCCATGTGCAACCCTTGCACATGGGTCCATTTAAATTGTTCTACCTTGTCAACTAGTTACTTTGATGCAACTATTAAACTTGTCATGCATCATGTTTGATTGTGCACTATACCATGATAATGATTGCTTATCTTTCTGCAATGTTTGTTTGCTTCTTCTCGGATACACGACGACGTTGAGACCGACGGTACTTACGACACCCCGTCTAAGGAGTTTAGCTCAGTACCAGGCTACTGGGTTTTGCAGGCAAGTTATCACTCACATGAACCATCGTGTTCCTTTCAACATTGATTACCGATACTTTCCGTTGTTCCTTTCTGCTGGCCTTAGTAGTAGTTGATTCTGTTACGAACCCATCACATGAATCCCTTAAACCTGATATTGCCTCATCTCCCTTCCTACAACCATTGTTTGAGCCCGTGTCTTACTAGCATGCTTAGGTTGTTTTGCTCGAGTCTGTTACCCGTTACCTTCTGTTACTATTTCATTACGTTGTGGGGCTCGATGTTTAATCAATCAATCATGCTAATGTTACTATTAATAATAAATTTGATGATAAGGCACCGGCAGGAGGCCCATGAGAGGTTTTGGAGCCTGCTAGTGTCGACCCTAATAGGAAAAGGGTCTTGTCTACTGATCCATGATGAGCGCACTACCCGCATTTGGGAAGCGAGTATGGGCGCCCCCCTCAACTTGACCTGATTCGCATCTCGTCCAAATCGCCTCATTTAGTTCGTGTTTTCCATTTGCCGCATGCATGTTTTTGCGAGCCCAGCGCAGGGTGGAACTTTTGTAGTCGGCATATAGGGGGACACGGTCTTAGAGTGCTATGATGGTCCATTTTCTTCTGGGCTTGATTAGCCGTGCGCCCAAGGTTCTTCGGGCTTGATGCGAAGAATGGTTGGTTGTGTAGAGTACCCCGCTTGGTGGGTTAGCTTCCCATCTGGCGGGTTATTCTTGAGTGTACGGCCAAATTGGTGCAACCCTGCAGGGATAATCTTCTCGAGAAGCCGTGTTTTCCGCGGTTATGGATTACTTGGTGAAAGTACTGGCTAACAAGTACTCAGGACAACTTCAACATAATGATCAATCATGTTTCACCCAATGATTAATAACCTGACTAGTAATAGGTTATTCATACAATAACTTGATTCACCTGATCACAACTGTGTGAGTTATCCTCGGATTGCTTCTTTGGATAAGGGGCGAGATCCAGGATGGGTTTTGTTTGAAGTTATCTTTCAGTTGGTTACTACCCTCGATCTTATCCCCTTTCTGATAGTTGGATATGGTAGTAATCTCTGTAGTTGGTTAGCGCAGCCAGTTGCAGCATCTTTTATATCCCCTCTCTTCCGTTGAACCCAAGGCATCTGTGCTTGGTGTTGACGGGTTACACTTTGGTGAACTGTGAGTCTTGCTTGCCAGTACGTTTATGTACTGACCCCTTTGGGGCTGTGGTTTCCGCAGACCTACGTTTCCGAAGATCTACATGGTGGCTACTACGTGGAGTATGACGAGACTGCTGACGAGTAGATAGCGGACCCGGGCAGGATCCGAGACTTCGTGGATGGGCTCCGTCTGTTTGTTTCCGGCCTCTTAGGCCTATTCGGTTCTTGTCTGTACTCAGACATGTTGAATGCTTCCGCTGTATTGTAACGATGTATTGTTGGGGCATGTGCCCTCTGAATGATTGTATTTGCTATCTCTGCTCTAATGAGAGCCATTTGAAACTTATTTCCATCTTTTGTGTCGTAGAGATCTGTTGTGATATCACTTGTTAAACGCCGTTGACGTACCATGTGTGTATGGTTTGAAGTACGTCGACGGA
Source organism: Alopecurus myosuroides (assembly GCA_028641055.1). Taxonomy (NCBI): domain Eukaryota; kingdom Viridiplantae; phylum Streptophyta; class Magnoliopsida; order Poales; family Poaceae; genus Alopecurus; species Alopecurus myosuroides. The sequence goes on from CM054059.1 coordinate 505,123,940, forward strand.
AGTGCCGTTGATCTCTAGTGGATAGTTTACATCGACGATGGAATAGCAGGGCTTGTGTTGTCGCGCATAAGCGCAGGCCTACCAGGAAGCTGGGACGTGGGAGCAGTTATGCCCCATAATCCAAGCATCTGCTATCCAGTTCGTACGGTGAGTATCCCCTAGAAATCAGGGTGCGACAGGTCGGATAATGATCGGATACAGATGCGGATGCAGATAATATCATACTACGGATTCGGATCAGCAACAAAGCGGATTCGGACAGGAGACGGTAAAACTTTTCGGATAAATACGTATAAAAAGACGTAATTTCACAATGCAAAAATAACACTCGATAGAAGACAAGTAATCAAAATTACACCAAAATAAAGATACTAATTAAATAGTAATTAAAAGGTCACAAAATGATTGATGACTTGTAATATGAATTTGCATATAGCAATTATCTACTTTTGTAGAGAAAAATAATAGCTCACCTATTGAGGGGTTTTCGCCGAAAGCAATTTGTGCATTGCGTCAAGATAATGAATATAGGTCATACTAAGCTACGAGCAAGTGATTTGTTCTATGGTTCAATGGACAAATGCATATTCGGGATGATAGTGCTATGTTAATCGGATTATCCTAATTAATAAGGCCCGATAATCCACGAAAAAGTGCGGGGTAATCCGTATCCGTCGGATAATAGCAATACCATATCCGCTACTATATCCATCGGATATCAGCCACACCAAAATCCATATCCATATTCGACAGATTCCTATTATTGCATACCACCAAGAAGTGTCAGGTCTGCCGAGGTCGCCAGCTCTGCTGCGACCATCTCTTGTGTCTCGCCAACATGTTTGGCCAGGAGGATAAACACGACAACAGTTCATCGGAACCATAGTAGAAAAGCAAGGGTCCCGATCCACGCAGGCACTAACTGCTGCCACCATGGATGCAATAGCTTGTACCGATGGGTCACCATCGTACCTAGGAACAGGAAGAGGAGAGAAAGTATGTTAGTTTGTTTTCTGTCTCGGTATATATAAACATAACCATACCATCATTGTAATCATTATAATCATCATATGATGTAATATGTTCTTCCGCAATTTGAAGATCCACAAATTTTTAAAATATTAATCCAATTGTCGTACATATTACCTTTTTCTCCAAATGTTTCCCCATTTTACACCTCATACTTGGTAAACACTACAATCCATATTCAACTAGAATATCAAGTAGAAATTGTATAATTATCTGCAGTATTAATTTCTTGTACCTCTTTATTTTTATTTTTTTTGAGGCTGTCACCGGAGGGGAGAGGATCCCCACCTGAATTTTTACTCAAAAACGATAATTACACGTTACAAAGGGAGAGATGGTCACGCCACAGATCAGCTGCCTCTCTGTTGATCTGAAACGGTGCGACCACAAGGTCAGGTCCTGGATGATGTTACAAATTGTGACTTTAAAGGTCAGGTCCTAGATGATCGTTGTACCTCTTTATTGTCCCCATTTTTGTATTGTTCTTTATGTACAAAAAACTAGAGCTAGTTGGTGATCAACCATTGCATGTAATGATTGTACTAAGAGATGAGAGTGGTTCAGACTATCTAATAACTGAACTCTATTTATAGGGATCAAGAGGGGAGCAACGGGAACATACCAACAAAATACTTATCTAGTCTCCATCGTACGGAAGTATAAGGTACGCAATTACATTATTAGGTAAGACTAGGTGATCTCCTAGGCATGGCAAAGTTGTTCACGGTTTTGTCGGATTGCTAGTCAACAGGAAAGACTATAATACAACATTAGTAGTTTCCATGACCAGATTTTTCTAAGTTTCTCTAGTTATGGTTTTTGCGATCTATTCTACCAAGACGGAGATGCAGGATATTTCTACAAGGCGTATGAAGAGAAATCCAGTGGTACGGTAAAGCCATCTCTTTAGCAACGATCCATCGGGATGCGTACACAGCCTTCGTGCGGGAGGTGTACATATCCTTCAGGTGATGCATGTACTAGCCTCGATTGGGAGCATGTTAGTATATTTTTTTACCCGTTGTAGATAAAAATGAGACAATATACTAAGTGTCACGGCTTCCGGTTTTTCTCTTATTGAGCATCCGCCGGTTTTTTCCCTGCGGCTCTCTCCTGACAGATCGTGGCCGGGCTTCGCTTCCCAAAGCCGTCTCTTCGTGGGTCGGCTTAGGTTTTGTGGCGTGTACGGATTACGTTGGGGTATGTCCTGTGGGCAGCTTCGATCTGCCATTGATGTCGGTTGCTAGCTTATGCAGGCGGGTGTGGTCGCCCTGGTTGGCAAGGATGTATCCAGTTAATTGCAACTTGTTGTGATTTTTTGCTACTTGTTGGGTTTCATGGTACTTCATGTTGTCCAGTTGCGCATGTGTTTGTTTCGGATGCACGTTTTACGTGTTGTGCAGTTGCGCAGGTGTGTGGCTTTTACTTCCTCTTCGCTATGTTGTATTTAAACAGATGCGACAGTATTTTTACAGTTTCCATTCCTTAGTTGCATCTTCCACGTTCGCTTTGATAGAGATTTTTTGTTTTCGTCTTGTTTGTGCCGGTTTATTTTTTGGATTTATTTGATGTGGTTTTTTTTCTCATTTTTATTGATGGTGCGTGCACCTGTTCATGATGTTGATTAAGGTATTTGTTTGTCGCGTCCGGTGGCCTTTTTACTTTGAGCTCTCGCGATATGAACATTTTTTCGGGTCCTTTCGTTTGCCATGTATCTAATTGTTTTGTCGGTTGTTGTCCGCCACCGTGCTGGTCGGACTGGGTATGATGTTTCTCCTGGTTCCGGCCGTCGTGTTGGGCCTGTTGAGTTCCCAATTACTTCGCTTTCTACTGTTTCTGGTGCAGCTGTTGCTGGTCTTCGGTTTTTCTAGAGGCGACCGCTGTTTTTGCAGAGCCTCGTATATGTATGTCGGGGATCATCGAGATGGACATCTCGAAGAGAAGAAAAACCAGATAACAGGAGTCGGTGTCCATTTTCCCAGGATGACATTGGTTTTTTTCGTGTGAGTTGGTCTCTATCTACTAGCGTGATAAAGATCTAAATGCAAACTGGCGTTTTCCAAAAGACTACAGAATGTGTTTTACTCAAATGCACTTCAATAGAATTGTTCTGATCTGCAATGAAATAGTCCGGACCAACTGTTGTATAGCTGAATGCTTCCTCATACTAGCATAGTTTGTTTTTTTCTAAACCGTGCACTACCAAACGAAACACAAGGCCGGCCTTGCCGCGGTCTCAAATTTGTCCCCAGAATGTAAGTATTGTGTGATTTTATATAATTATTTGTCCCCAGAATGCACGTATTGTGTCACTTATAGCGGTGTCTAGTTGCACAGAGATTCATATATCCTATTACTACTTTATCCTCCTCTTAAGCTATAAAAATAACAGTTAGCACCTAGAGGTCGCTTCTCCCCAACCTATAAAAATGAATATGGTAGAAACTTCAAAAAATAAATTCCTTTGAGATGTGGGTAGGTATTAAGATCTTGTTCGTCTTAAAAGTTTGAAATATGAATTTCGACTTTCTGAGCAAAAGTTCGATAAATATCGTTCATCCTATATTGTTCGGTATGTGAGCTTTTTTTTAGATTTTCCAAATTTCAAAAAGAAAAAAAGTTATTTCTAAGAGAAGATATTTTCCTACAAAATAAATAAAAAACTAGCCGTGTCGCACCAAATAGGTTGTGCGCCACGGGTATTGAAATTAGGCGTGGAGCACCACATGTTTGGTGCGCCACGGCTAAGTCTGTGCAGTATTTTGGAAATTCGGACCCGGGAGAGAAACCCCACCTATATAATACCCCCTTCTCCCTTTCCCCTCTTATTTCTTCTTCTTCCTCCTTCCTTCTACTTCTTCCACTCTCCTCTCTTCTTTCTCTTCCTTCTTCTTCCTCCACTCTTCATTCTATCTTTTTTCTCCTTTCTCCTTCTCCCTTCCTTCTCCTCCTACCACCACCACCACCACTATCTCACATCCACTCTGGAGACCACATCCTCGTGTCCACTCCGATGACCAACACATCTACTCCGGCGGCCACCTACTCTCCGGCAGCTACCTCCAATCCCGCGACCACCCTCCACTCCCGCGGAAACCTCCACTCCGGCCTTCTCTTTGTTTTTGTTTTGAAATTTGAAATTTTTGGGCGGCCAGATCCAGATCTGAATCTTGTCCCGCCTTTTCTTTTTTAAACTTCAAAATCAATAGCCGTGATGCACCAACCATGTGGTGCGCCACGGTAACAAAAGATAGCCGTGAAGCACCAAACAGGTCGTGCGCCACGGGTAAAACGAGATAGCCGTGACACACCAAAATGTGGTGTGCCACGGCTATTTTTGATAGGCGCGGCGTGATAATGGTGGCGCACAACGGTGCGCCACACATAAGGATATTTGGTGCGCCATGCATTAGATTTTCTGGGGTACAATCTTGCGGGGGGTCTGGAGGTGGAGCGGTGTTTCGTATATTGCTTCAACTACGGCAAGTCTTGGTGGCGTGGTGCCACCGGGCCTCGACGATTGACGTGGATGTTGGACATGAGCAGGAAGGTGGAGCTGTTTGGCGTCATGGCGGCGTTGATAGCAGGCCTGGCATAGTGGCTACAATGATCTTTCCAAAAGATGGTTTTGAGAATATTGGCGGCAGCGGCTTCCGAGTGTGCATATCGGTGTATACTGCGGACCAGCTGAACCGGATATGTGCTCCCAGTTCTCTAACGGGCGACTTGATGGAAGCAAATGGATTAGATGATGCGCGTTGGTGTGTTAGTTTAGGGTATCGTACCCGATTACGACTGCCCCCTTCATCAAGAGTTTATAGGTGTGACAATCTTCGTCGAGTAGGTGGCTTCTGGTTAATCTTTGTAAATCCTTGTAATGCTTCGTGGTACGTTTTTATAATCAATAAAAACAGGCTGTGTCCATCATTTTAATGCAAAGGCTGGGGACCGACCTCCATTTCAAAAAAAAACTATAAAAATAACACTTCATATTTTTTTTCTCTTCTTGGGATAACTATATAAACCCGTTGAGCTACTCACAATCTACTCTTGTTCTGTTCAACCTATGCTGAGTCAAGCTCTCGACAAGGTATAGTCATGTGAGCAACAATGTGTGTTTATGAAATTTAACTCTCCTGTTCAGCCACTATTCCCACCGGGCAGTTGCTTGCTGTACTAATGTCCGCAAATCAATTCTGTCGCCATGCTCCCTCTGCCAATCATGACCAGGCAGGGGCGACACATTGTAACAGACCCAGATTCGATGGCCGATGCTATCATACACCTGACTCGTTCATCCTATATTGTTCAGGTATCCCGCTACCAGCCGCTAGTTTCACAGTTCAACGTTGTGTGCCTTGCCTCGCTACCAGCCGCAGCTCCGAAAAAGCCAAACACCGCCCTAAATAGAGAATGGCAGAGAAACCATATGCGTACATGTATTTATTTTTAGATGGCTGATCTATGTAGCCACTCTAGTGGATCGCTGATTTGGTTGGCAGATACGTTTGTTTTCGTTTGTCCATTGTAAACTCTGAGATATTATTTCAATAAAGAGCCGTGTGCATCAATGCGATGCAGAGGCTGGGTTTCCATTTCAAAAAAAAACATGTATTTATGTTTCGCTTTCTCTTGTTGTGGAGATGGGAAAATGGCAACTAGTATTCAGAGCGGGCCAAAGGCCAGTACATATACAAGTGGGCAAAGTGCAGGAAACCCCTTATACAATGTGGAAAACAAAAAAGGGAACTATACATGTCTAACACCCCCCCCCCCCTCAAACTCATGGTGGGTCAACAACACTGAGTTTGGAGAGGAAGAACCCATGTTGCGCTCTAGTTTGTGCCTTGGTGAAGAAATCCGCCAACTGAAACTCAGAAGGCACATACTGAAGAGCGAGAATCTGATCCTGCACAATAGCACGCTGATGACTCCCAAGTGCAGGAGATCAATTGTAGTACCTTTCGATAAGTATTTGAGTGTCGAACCCACGAGGAGCTGAAGGTAAGCTATCTATTCTCTAAAGCCCTATAACCCTCTTATATGGCTGTTTATGCAAAGCAATAAGTTTGACTAAAAGGAACTAACTAATTAAAAGTAAGTGACGTGGAGTGTGGTTTGTCTAGTAACTAGTGAAGCAAGTTTAAAATGCAAGTAATCCTAAAGCAAGTTTCTAAGCAAGTTTCGCAAGTAGCAAGCAGCAAATATCTCAAGTATCTCAAGGGATCAAGTGTTCTAGCAATAGGTGTTTCGTTCGTGTGGTTGTCACAATTAGTGAAGCACATGTTTTAGTCTTAGTTGTTTCTTCTAGGAAGGAGCCATGAATAGGTATAGTCAAGTAAATGATCTACAACCCCTTATGATGGATCATGTGGCCAAGTAAATGACTGCACAAAATTGATTAAGACATAAAGTCTCACAATAGCCTTACGTTCTAAGCTCCCCTATATATATCCCCCAATAACTTAACTTTGTGGCTCGGTCTCAAGTTACTGTCACTCCCAAGTCACCACCACTCCATTATGCTACCGGTGATCACCTTACATGCATTCCCCAACAAATGCGTGCAGTCATATATTGTACATAAAGACAATCATAGAAGATAACAAACTTGTATGCTAACCAATCAACGAACTATTTCACCATTGCCAAGAACAATTCACTACTCAAACATAGACGGGGAGACACAATACATCAAGGGAATATAGTATTGCATCATACATCGTGTTTGCAAAGAGATTACAGTGGAGAGATGGAGCTGATCTTGCTGTAGATGTTGATGATGAACACGCCGGAGGGGGGTGGAGCCCTCCGGGGGTGATCCCGGCGGCGTTTCCCCCCTCCGATCTTCTCCGGCGGCAGCCTTCTGTTTCTTGGTTTCGTCTCTCGGCGCCGCCTCCTTCTCGAAAAGGCCAGGGGACTCTTTATATAGTCGTTTTTAGGTCACGAGACACTCGGGAGAAGAAAGATCGACGGCATTGGAGCCACGGGGAAAAGGGGGCCCCACACGCGGCCAAGGAATCTGGCCGCGTGGAGGGTCCTCTTTTCCACCTGGTTGGCCTTTTGGCCCTCTACTTTGGCCCATGGTCTTCGTCTCGAAAATTCTGAACCGTGCTCTTTGGTCTTGCCCTTTTTGGAGTCCCGAAGCTCCCGGAAAGTCTGAAACACTAAAAAGTACGTTTTCTGGAAAAACAGGGTTAGAACCAAAAGAATGGGGATTGTTTAGAAAATCCCCCAAATCATTATAAAACATGAATATAAGTTGCTAATATGTAGGAAAAACAAGTAATAACATGCAAAGTTCATGTATGCATTTTACATGCATCAACATCCCCAAGCTTAACCCATGCTCGTCCTCGACTATGAAGGTGATAAAACTAACATGGACTTTGCATATTGAAACCATCATGGGATATCAAGGAGGATTATTCATTCTACATATAATCAAATGATTAATAATAGAAATGAGTAGCAATATACAATTCATGTTGTAAGAAATATCAAATATGCAAGCAAAGATGCTTCATGAAAGTTCACAAAGTGTATAATGAAATAAAATCACTATAGACCAAATGCATACACAAAATGAAAAATAAAATCCTATATTGGTCAAAGAATAGCATAATAGAAAATAGAAAATATGGTGGACACTTTGGAGAAAATTGAGTAGAGGTAAAACATGATCAAGTCTGATTTAGCCTCTAAATTATTCAACTAAAATTACTAATTGAAATGTGGTATCCATTCATCTAGGACTCTCATTGCCCCTTTATCACTAGCATCCTAAATGGTGAATGTTGAAGTAATGTGAATGACAAGGTGGTTGAAAGCCTCATGCCCCGTGAGTGTGAAAACCTACTCCATGATTACTCAACTTAAGATTCCTAATAAGTTTTGTACAATCATAATAAGTATTAATGACATCATAGAGAACCGCAAAGAGGTACCTCTTGCCCCATGACATGGAAACAAGCCCATGTCACAATGACAAGACAAACAAACGGAGTAGACTCATCATCCTTTTTATTTTCATTCACTATTATGCATAGCTTCTTATTTTATTGTAAGATGTGTTGTAGAGTCACTCAAGATGTAAGTAAATTTCCACCATGATAAAGCATGGCTTGGGTTAGCGGCCCAATGCGTTTCTCTAGTCATATGGATACTTACTCATCAAAACTTACTATTCCTCTATTTTATTTCGGCATGGCAGGAGTCCAAAAACAAAAGTACATGATATCAACCAAATGTAATTTTTTTTGCAATGTTGAAAGCTTTCCGGTGATACACGTTTATAGCTAGCTCCCAACCACACACTTGTCAGACGCAAAACTTGTGGCTCCCATTATTGGGTCATGTTTATTAGATGCATAAAAAGTAATGTGTGCCTTCAAAAGTTCGTGAGAGTCCTATCCCAAGTTCAACCCATGACAATTAATAAAGTGAATATCTTAATTTAGAACATAAATAACACAATAACATGGTGAACATACTCGGAATATCAATGAAGCTAATGGGAAGATATGGTGGACTCACTGGAAATACTTGGCTAAGGAGTGTTGGAAACAAGTTTTTACTTGTTGGAATTTGTAAATTTTTGGCTACCAAGAGGGAGATAGTTGACCAGCTACTATGCATGCATATGTCCATAGAACTACTCATTTCATGACAAACTAAATAAACCAGCAACTAACATCAAGTACATGAATAAGAGATAGCTCAAGACAGCATTATTGCAAATTTCTACATATAAAAAGCATATAAATCATGCAAACATATGGAGCTCTTCAAATCAACCATGGAATCCCTATTCCAAGTCATAATACTAGCATCCAATACATTCCAACCCCAAACTCCAGTAACTCAATCTCATATAAAATGATGGGTGTGGTCTTATCAAAACAAAAATAAAAACAAAAACTAGACGCTTCAAGTCTCTACGATAATTGCTTTGCTTAGAAAAAACAGAAAATAGACGTGTGCTAACCAAAAGAGTGTAGCTCCAGTGGGGTGTTCATCACATCCCAAATATTATGGCTTTCACCATTATTGGATGTCTTGAGGCGCACCTCCTCTATTCCCTGTGAAAAAACTTCACAAAACACGTTTCTCCCATTCTTTTTATGTGGGGTGAGATTAGCAAGGACAAACAAATCACCTCCTTGTTGTGCAAAATTCCAAATAAAATGCTCCAGTAGATAGACAATAAGGTTCATTATGTTGTATGTTCACTCTCTTTCTTGAAAAAATCATGGAAATTCGATTCCCAAGCCCAAAGAGTGCATAAAATAAAAGAAGGCAGAATCTGTCCAGAAAAGCA